>CM072545.1:24112523-25392564 GCA_036898215.1 Platycarya strobilacea | reverse complement strand
AATAGTGCTCTTATTTGACATGGGAATCTTTTCAAATTTGAAATTGAAGACTCATTTACCTATAAATAGCTCACTTGAGTTTTGCAAAAATCACAACAAGAGCTTACACATCTATTGCTAAATTTTGCATCATTCTTTCAAAGCTCTCATTCTCTCTTTTCTAAATTTTTGAGTCTTAATTCTTGTTCTTGTTGAGAGAGATATAGTTTGTGCTGTATTGTTCTTATTTCACTCATTGAGGAGTGTTTTCTGATAGCCTACCCACTATCAATTCTTGTATCAGTAAGAGGGTGTGTATAACCCTTGTGTGTGTAGAAGGTGTTCTACACGGGGAATAGTTAAATCACCAAGTGTGAGGTGATTGGAAGTAAGAGGGTGTGTATAACCCTTGTGTGTGTAGAAGGTGTTCTATACAGGGAATAGTTGAATCACCAAGTGTGAGGTGATTGGAAGTGTAGAGGGTGTTCTACACGGAATCTTTGGAGCGGTGCTGCTCAAAGGTGTAATAGGTTTCTATCTCCACCTAAAGGAGATTGAATAGTGGATTTGGGAATCCTCAAGGGGTAGCTTGAGGCGAGGACGTAGGCAGTGGGGCTGAACCTCGTAAAAATACTGAGTTTGCTTTCTCTTACCCTACTCTTTATATTTCCTACTGCTTTATATTTTGGTTATATTTTATATTGTATATTTAGTTTATAAGTATTAATTTTTTAATATAACCCAATTCACCCCCCCTCTTGTGTTAGTCATCTGGGCAACAAGTGGTATCAGAGCTAGAGCTCTATTATAAGATTAACTATCTTTTGAGTTAAGATCTTATGGCTAACATTGCAGCTTCATTTGGTGAAGGTCAATCTAGCAGTCGGCCTCCACTCTTTTGTGGAGACAATTACTCATTCTGGAAAGTTAGAATGAGAATATTCCTTCAGGCTCAAGGTCGAGAAATCTGGAAATGTATTGTAAATGGACCTTATATTCCAACAAAAGTAGTTGATGGAGTAAAGGTCAAAAAGGAAGAAGAAGAGTTTAATCGTGAAGACGATAGACTTTATACTTTGAATTTAACTGCTATGAATTTATTATATAATGCTCTCAATGGTAATGAATTTAATAGAGTAATGACTTGTGCTACAGCAAAGGAAATTTGGGATAACTTGGAAGTTACTTACGAAGGAACTTCTCAAGTCAAGGAATCAAAAATTTATATTCTTACTCATGAATATGAAATGTTTAAGATGAATGATGATGAATCTATTTCTAGTATGTACACTCGTTTTACTAACATCATAAATAGCTTGACAGCTCTTGGCAAAGTTTATTCCAAAGTGGAGATAGTAAGAAAAATTCTCAACTCTCTACCAAAACGTTGGGAATCAAAAGTGACAGCGATTCTTGAAGCTAGAGACCTCAAGAAGCTCGAAGTGAATGAACTCATCGGGTCACTTATCACCCATGAGTACACATTGAAAAGAGGAGAAGAAGAAGGAAAGTCAAAGAAGAGCTTGGCACTTAAAGCTGTTCCACATGAAAGTGAAAGTGATGAAGATGAGGAAAATGATGACAAAGATGAAGAAGTTGCGATGATAACAAGAAGAATTCAGAGGTTCTTAAAGAAAAATAAAACTCCTCCAAGGAAATCCTTCAATAAGTTTTCCAAGAAAGATTCAGGTAAAAATGACACTTTAATTTGTTATAAATGCAATAAACCCGGTCATATCAAGCCAGATTGTCCTCTACTAAAGAAAGATCGAAACAAAGGCAAAAAAGCAATGAAAGCTACGTGGAATGATGATTCAAGTAGCTCAGATAGTGAAGCAAGCAATGGAGAATCAGGAAATCTTTGTCTTATGGCTAAAGATGACATTGAGGTAACAAATTTTGATAATATTGAAGATCCTTTATATGAAGAATTGCAAAATGTTTTAGAAGAAGTATATGAGGAATTTGAAAAATTGGGTATCAAGTATACTGTTTTGAAAAAGAAAAATTCTTCTTTAACAAACGAAATTGATATTTTAAGAAAAGAAAATATTGTTTTGAAAGATGAAAATTTTGAGTTGAAGAAAAAGAAAACTGATTTAGAAAATATTATTGAAAACTTTACGAATGGAAAAAGAAATTTTGAAAAACTTCTTGGTAGTCAAAGATGTGTTTTTGATAAGGCAGGCTTGGGATATATGCCAAAACAAAAATATAAACCTTATAAAAACTTCTTTGATAATCCTTCTACATCAAAGTCCAATATTCAAAATTCTTTTCATAAAAATAATTTTGTTAAAAAAGGATACTATTATAATCACTCAAGTTCTTCATATATGTCACATGCTATTTGCAATTTTTGTAATAGAAATGGTCATAATTATTTTGCTTGTCCTATTAGAAGAAAACATACAATGACTATTAGGGCCATATGGGTACCTAAAAATCTTATTTCTTCTAATACTAATAAATAAAGGACCCAAAGAACTTGGGTACCAGGAATTGTTTTTAATTGCTTTTGTAGGTATGCATGAAGTATTCTACAGGTAAAAATAAATGATTTTTAGACAACGGATGCTCAAGATACGTGACAGAAGACAAAACTAAATTCATTGACTTCACTTCTAAAGAAAAAGGACGTGTGATATTTGGAGATAATTCAAAAGGGAAGATCATGGAAATAGAAGGAAAGATCATCAAGACTTAGTACAAGATGCAACCAAATAGTGGAAACATGTGAAAGATCATCCAGCGGAATAAATTCTAGGAGAACCTTCACGAGATGTAAGTACTCGATCATCTTTTAGAAATATTTGCAATCATACTGCTTTTCTATCTTAGATTGAACCTAAAAATATTGATGAAGCACTTCTTGATGAATCTTAGATTCTAGCTATGTAAGAAGAGCTTAATCAATTTGAAAGAAATGATATTTGAACACTTGTTCCTAAACCCAAAAATCATACTATTATTGGAACAAAATGGGTTTTTAGAAACAAGAAAGATGAGTCTGGAGTCATTACTAGAAATAAGGCTCGACTTGTAGCCCAAGGTTTCAATCAAGAAGAAGGAATCGATTATGATGAGACATATGCACCAGTCGCAAGATTAGAAGCTATTCGAATGCTACTTGCATATGCTTGTTATAAAGAGTTCAAACTTTTTCAAATGGATGTTAAAAGTGCTTTCTTAAACGGTTTTATAAATGAAGAGGTATATGTTGAGCAACCTCCAGGTTTTGAAAATCATATTTCTCCAAATCATGTTTTCAAACTCACAAAAGCACTATATGGACTCAAACAAGCTCCTAGAGCGTGGTACGAGAGACTTAGTGGTTTCTTGATTAAAAATGGCTTTTCAAGAGGAAAAATTGATACAACTCTTTTTATTAAATACGAAAATGATGATATTCTTTTGATTCAGATTTATGTTGATGATATAATATTCGGTGCTACTAATGAAAATATGTGCCAAGTTTTTGCTAAGACTATGCAGGAAGAATTTGAAATGAGCATGATGGGAGAGCTTACATTCTTTCTCGGATTGCAAATTAAGCAAGCAAAAAGTGGGACATTCATCAATCAATCGAAATATATTAAGGAATTGCTGAAGAAATTTGGGATGGAAGATGCTAAGGAAACTGGAACACCAATGAGTCCATCCACTAAACTTGATAAAGATGAAACCGGTAAACTAGTTGACTCGAAGGTATATCGAGGTATGATTGGTAGCTTATTATATTTGACAGCCAGTAGACCAGATATTATGTTTAGTGTGTGCTTATGTGCACGCTTTCAATCATCTCCAAAAGAATCACATTTAATTGCAGTTAAGCGCATTCTTAGATATCTTAGTGGTACAATTAACTTAGGGTTATGGTACCCTAAGCACACATCTTTCGATCTAATCAGCTACACAGATGCAGATTATGCTGGCTGTAAAATAGATCGAAAAAGCACTAGTGGAGCATGTCACTTCTTAGGTCGTGCACTAGTTTCTTGGTTTAGTAAAAAACAAAATTCTGTTGCACTATCTACTGCTGAGGCAGAATATGTTGCTGCGGGTAGTTGTTGTGCTCAAATTCTTTACATGAAGCAACAACTTGAGGATTTTAAACTTATGTAAATCACATTCCAATCAAATGTGATAATACAAGTGCTATAAATCTTTCAAAGAATCCAATACAACAATCTCGGACCAAAGTGCAGAAGAGCGATATTGCATTAGAATTTACTAGTACACATGATCATTTGGCAGACATTTTTACAAAACCCCTACCAGAAGATAGACTACGCATGATTAGAAAAGAAATAGGAATTATGCATGCCATCAATATCTGCTAGATACTTTTATTCCATTAACTCAAATGACCTACAGAAACTTGAGACGTTTAGCCTCATCATTCAAATGCATTTGCTCCTCATAAATCATCATGCCATCCTTATCTAAAGGATTAGGCAATCGAAATGCAGAGGCAAGTAAGGATTTTAAATCCTTATTCTGTTGTTTTAAGTCTACTATTTTTTTGTTAGACTCTTGAACAAGTCGTTGAAGAATATCGATCTTCTCATTAAGCTTCTCTATCTCGCGGGTTTTGGACTGCAACCGAGCAGAAAACGCAACGATAGATGATGAGTATCGAGTTCCGAGACCCACAAGCTCGTAAATGGCGTCATGATCTGATTTATTAGCTAAATCAATCTCTTGTTGCTTCATGGCACCCACGACAGATGCAGAAATAGATTGAGATTGAGGTGAAGGATACCTCAAATCTTGATCAAGAGAAGCACTGAAGGGAATTCTACGAGCCATTGAAAAATTGTAGAATGAGAATGCAAGCAAATTGCAAAGATGAGAAGAAAGCTTGATGCGAAATAGATAAAGCTAAGGATTGCTCTTATAGAAACGGAAATAAGAACAAGACAAACTTACAAATCATGATAATATCTCATTTTTCAGCAACATCAAGCGGATCAAATCTCTGCACCGAATTGCCAGAGCTACACCTCCAGCCTTTGCAGGTTTTGTCGGGCACGGGTGGTTTCAATTATTCAGCTCTTTACAAAATCTCCTTCCGCACCGAATTACCGGAACTAGGCCTCCAGCCTTTGCAAGTTTTGTCGAACACGTGTGGCTACGCACCGAATTCTCTACAGTCTCTACTAACGCAGCGTTTTATTTATCTATTGGTTATTGCAGGAATATATCTTATTGATCTAATTATGATTCCTTTTTAATGATGCCAAAAGGGGGAGAAGTCTTATACTAGTATTATACTACCCTGTTATATATGCTAGAATCATGTTTATATTTTTCTTGAAATACTAACGCATATTTTCAGGGGGAGCTTAAGTATTACTGCAGGTCGCAGATTTCTACTAAATATTTGTCATCATCAAAAAGGGGGAGATTGTTGAACCCAAGGTTTCAAGTCTCGTATTTACGTATAAATTTTGATGATAACAAATAATATTGAAAACTCAAGCTCAAGTTGTCTATACATGAAGGGAGCTAAACACATCAAGAAATCAAGCATGAGCAAGAAAGATATCAAGTCTACAAATGAAGCTCATAGATTATTTTTGTACATCTCTTGATAAAATTAGAAATTGGATTAAGGCTCCAAATTACTCTTTTTTCTCATAAAACATCAAATTACTTTTTCCACATATGCAAGACATTTTTAAATGTCTTAGTTTTGAAAATTATGTTTTTCACATGTGCATAACACCATCAAACAAAATAATTTCGAAAATTATATTTTTTTTATAAAAACTTGATTTTATAAGATGATTGATTATCATATTTGACATGTGCATATTTTGTTTGAAAGTCTTGAAGGGAGGTGGTGTGTTTTTTTGACTAATGCAAAAAGTAGATGATTTTGTTTGAGAATCTTAAAGGGTGGTTGTGTGTTTTTTTGACAAATATAAAAGATAGATGATTTGTTTGAAAATCTTAAAGGGTGGTTGTGTGTTTTTTTGACATATGCAAAAAGAAGATGATTTGGTTTGAAAAATAAATCATGCTCATTTTGTCTTGTATGAAAAGCAAAAGATTAGGTTTGATTTCTTTGAAAAATGAATGGAGTTGTCTTTGACAAATGCAAAAAGGAAATGTTTTTATTTGAATTTTTTGAAAAGTGAATAGTGCTCTTATTTGACATGGGAATCTTTTCAAATTTGAAATTGAAGACTCATTTACCTATAAATAGCTCACTTGAGTTTTGCAAAAATCACAACAAGAGCTTACACATCTATTGCTAAATTTTGCATCATTCTTTCAAAGCTCTCATTCTCTCTTTTCTAAATTTTTGAGTCTTAATTCTTGTTCTTGTTGAGAGAGATATAGTTTGTGCTGTATTGTTCTTATTTCACTCATTGAGGAGTGTTTTCTGATAGCCTACCCACTATCAATTCTTGTATCAGTAAGAGGGTGTGTATAACCCTTGTGTGTGTAGAAGGTGTTCTACACGGGGAATAGTTAAATCACCAAGTGTGAGGTGATTGGAAGTAAGAGGGTGTGTATAACCCTTGTGTGTGTAGAAGGTGTTCTATACAGGGAATAGTTGAATCACCAAGTGTGAGGTGATTGGAAGTGTAGAGGGTGTTCTACACGGAATCTTTGGAGCGGTGCTGCTCAAAGGTGTAATAGGTTTCTATCTCCACCTAAAGGAGATTGAATAGTGGATTTGGGAATCCTCAAGGGGTAGCTTGAGGCGAGGACGTAGGCAGTGGGGCTGAACCTCGTAAAAATACTGAGTTTGCTTTCTCTTACCCTACTCTTTATATTTCCTACTGCTTTATATTTTGGTTATATTTTATATTGTATATTTAGTTTATAAGTATTAATTTTTTAATATAACCCAATTCACCCCCCCTCTTGTGTTAGTCATCTGGGCAACACTGTTGTCCAAACACCAAAGGGTGTAATATCTGTCAAATATAAGTAAGTATTTATACGAAAGCGTAATGCGAAATGAAATTGTGCGGTATAATTTGTCGCACAAGGTTTCCTGTAGAAACCCGAGAGCAATTATGAGAAAACATATTTCCTTATTATGAATGCAATTACATTCATATTTTTAATCGATTTGGTTATTACAAAAAAATTAGATATGCAGTTAATGAATGTGGTTACTGCATATTTATAAGCATCATTAGATTATTACGATACTTGAAGCATCTAATCCAAGTACATTTAGGAGTATGTACTTTATAAAGCTTCAAAGATCTTTATATGGGTTAAAGCAATCCGGACACATGTTGTATAATTGAATCAACGAGTATCTATTGAAAGAAGGATTTAAGAATAATCCTATATGTTCATGTGTTTTATCAGAATCCGGATTCGTCATTATTGCAGTTTACGTTGATGATTTACCTTGTTATAACTCTTGAAAAGATTACAAGGGTTGTTATAAATTCAAGGAATGCATTTGAAAAGGAAAGATCTTATTATTCAATTCATAGATGAGTTACAAGAATTTGAGACTTCTAGCCTCATCTCTCAAATGCATTTGCTCTTCATAAAGCAACATACCATCATTATCTAAAGGATTAGGCAGTCGAAATGAAGAGGCAAGTAAGGATTTTAAATCCTTATTCTCCTGCTTTAAGTCTGCAATTTTTTTGTCAGACTCTTGAACGAGTCGTTGAAGTACAGAAACCTTCTCGTTAAGCTCTTCAATCTCACGATTTTTGGATTATAATCGGTTGGAAAATCCAACAATAGAGGAGGAGTATCGGGTGCCGAGAGTCACCAGCTCATAAACAGCTTCACGATCTGACTTATTAGCCAGATCATTTGCTTGCTGCAACATGGCACCTGCGGAAGATGCATGAACAACTTGTAATTGAGGTGAAAGATACCTCATATGTTGATCGTGAGAAATTATAAAAGGAAATTGATGAGCCATTGGAAATTTGTAGAATAAGAATACAAATACAGATGAATTATAGATATGAGAAGAAGATTTGATGCGTACTAAATGAAACTAAAAACGGTTCTTATAGAAATGGAAATAAGAACAAGACAAACCATCATCTCTTCAAATCTCACTTTACAAGATATGCTGGATGCATAATTTCAAAAGCCAGCGAGATTAATTACAGCTATTCCTATTTTCTTGTAAACGCTGAACCTCTGCCGTTAGCTGCTGTTGTTGACTTTGTATCTGAGCTCTCTCTCGTTCCAACTCTTCTACTCGTGTTTTCAGGTCACGAGAATACCAGTCTACAAGTTTCTTCAGCTCCTTGTTATCTTGTTTTAAATCTTTACTTTTTCTATCTTTAGTTGCAAGCGTTTGATGCAACTCAGATATTTGATTTTTAAGATGATCAACCTCACTCGTTCTCGCCAATAACCTCTGTGACATGGTTGTAAGAGAAGCAGCATATTGAGCACTGAGGGTTCTTGATGCTGCAACAATTTCAGGATCAGATTTACTAGATAGATATATCTTTACTCCTATCATGGTGTTTATAGCCTCAGGAGAAAATATAAGTGGTTGAGGTATAAAAGGTTCGTGGTTTAAATCTGGGACATTAGAATTTCTATCAGACATAATATCGTTCCGAATGAACAACAACTGAATCTATGAGGAATGCGAAATCTTTTTGCTGGAGTAAACCAATGGTAAAATTGGTTATATTTAAACAACAACCCGAAACTTTCAAATCTCTTCAAGATCTCGTTTGTCCACAATGTCAAGCGGATTTGATTTTCCGCCGAACCGATAATATTAAACCTCAAAGCTTTTACAGCTTTTATCATACATAGATGGTTTCCAATGTTATTTCCGCCGTATATAAACAAGTTCTTCCTAATAACGCCGAATGAGGGGGAGAAAATTTTAGATGAAAATATTATCATACTTTTTCTAATGCATTATTTAGTTGGAGATCGTGTTTGAATTCTTAACTTATTATATATACTGAAATCATATTTGCTTGTTACTTGAAACACTAACGCATATTATCAGGGGGAGTTTAAGTATTACTGCAGGTATCAGATTTCTATAAAGTTTGTCAACCAGATATTATTTTTCATCTTCAAATCACTCAGAAATTATTGCAATTCATGAAACAAGTCGAGAGTATATTTGGCTGAGATTAATGACTCAACGTATCCAAGAAAAGTGTGGTATTTTGATAGCTCAACAATTTTATACGAAGATAATGCTACTTGTATCATTTAAATCAAAAGAAGATATATCAAAAATACAATCAAGTGATAATCTGGCAGATTTATTCACGAAGATATCACCAACTACGACATTCAAGAAAATTATGTAGAATATTAAAATGTGAAGACTCAAAAACTATTGTCATGCACTTTCCAGAGGGAGTAAAAATCCTGAAAACTTGTGCTGATTGTACTCTTTTTCCTTCGCTAAGGTTTTATCCCATTGGGTTTTCCTTTGCAAGGTTTTAATGAGGCAATCTTAAATCACTTGTGGATACATAAGAAGACTGAACTCTTTTTCCTTCGTCATTGGTTTTTCTTCCCATTGGGTTTTTCCTTGGCAAGGTTTTAACGAGGCAGATTCTTTATAGGTGGTCATTCAAGGGGGAGTGTTATGAATTGTAAATGAACGACGAAACGGCGCCGCCCCCTGTCCCACCACTAAATTATGTGAATGACCCCACCACTATTATTTTAAAATCTGCATAGTGACTTGTATAGTGACTTGCATAGTAACTTCAACGCCTATAAATATGGGCTTCAGTTGTAATGAAATTCATAAGAAAATATAGAGAGAGAAAGAAAGTTTCAGTTCTTAAGAGTTTCTTTTCTCTTGCAATAGTAGTAGTTTTATTTTTAGTTTTATAACATGTATATATATATATATATAAAAGTTTTGTGATCAATTATTTATAATAAAAAGATTAATTACTATTATTTTTAAGTGTAAGTAATTATTTTATTGAAACTAATTGACTATAAAAAAACAAATTTCTTGAATTACTTGCGTCTTTCCTTTTTAATTAAGGAGAATTAAAAGTTTTCGCGTGCATGAATCAATTTTTAGGATCATATTAATTAAATTATGAATAAACGTTGAAATTAAGATCCATTTCATTTAATGTATTGCTATGAAATGGGTCATTTGAGTTCTATAAATATTCTCCTTTACAACCCAACTTCTAAAACTTTTGAAAAAAGATCTCTAACCATGGAAGAATCTTTCTTTCTACTTACATTTTCATAAAATTATGTAATTTGAGTTGTCCTTAATTAACATGATGATATCTTTACTTTTAAGAGAGAAATAGACACCCTTAGGCCTTAAGTACTTGATCAGGTCGTCACGTACTATTTTGAATATATACCAGATCAAATCCTTTACCAATTAAAGTGACAAAAATTATGATATCTTGTAAAATATTTTGGGTTAAATAATTAATTACAAACTAAATATATTTTATTAGTCCAAGGCTTGATCATAAACTATTTTTACCGTTGAAATATAAAAAAGAGACTACAAAATGAAGTTGCTCAATGCCAACGTCTGATGATCCCAACAATATTATGGAATAATGGCATACACGACAAATAAATAATTGTAGTCGCAGCAGGCCGCTAGCAGCAGCAGCCAGCCAGAATTAGGAACATTTTATTCCGTCCCAATTCAGATCATTTCAAATCGAACTGATCAAGTCCTTGTTCCAAAACTGCAAGTACGTACCAACTACATTAATTAATTGAAGGTAGGGCTTTTGCCA
The DNA here is from genome assembly GCA_036898215.1 of Platycarya strobilacea. Lineage (NCBI taxonomy): Eukaryota > Viridiplantae > Streptophyta > Magnoliopsida > Fagales > Juglandaceae > Platycarya > Platycarya strobilacea. Next base: position 25,381,858 of record CM072545.1, on the reverse strand, counting down.
TCTTCAGTTTAATTGAAGTTATAAGCCGCGTAGGAACCACCACGCATCAGCCAGTCAGCCAGTCAGCCAGTCAACATATATCTCCTAATAATTAATATATCAAAATATTCATTCCCTATGGGCTATGCATGTAACAACGTGCGTATATAATATATATATATATATATATAAAGAGAGAAATGATATTTACGATGGTGAGTTTATAATTGTCGTATATTTATTTTAAAAGAAATAAATATAAATTTCACATAAAAATAATTTGTTAATGTATAATAAATTCTATTATCTTTCAAAATTACTTCATAAATAAATACACACTTCATAACTATGCATAGTATAACTCATATTTAAGAGTATTTATAATAGTCTAATTATTGTTTAGCCAAATTTTAACTATAAATTTATTTTTATAAATTTTGACTAGCCACTTTTTATTACATCAAATAACAGATTCTACAAATCAAAAATTATTTTATTAAAATATTAAATTTTTATTTTTTAATTTATTTTAATTCTAATTATAATTTAAATATTTATTCGTTATTACAAAATATACATTAATGTTCTAACATTCAATTTATTCCTAATAAATAAAATATTTTAATGATCATATTTTTTAATTGTGGAATTATGTTTTGTGAACTAAAATGGTATTTTGTAAAAATCCAGTAAAAAAGAAAATGAAAACAAAAATAAAAAGCAAAAATCTAATGCGAAAGAATAAACAAGCAAGAATAATAAATTTTTTTGTCCTAAAAAATAATTTAGCTAGTCCAAGAGACTGATTATATTTGTTGAACCAATAAAAATAAATTATTTTAACTATTTATTTATTGAGGCTATAGCAATTATATTTTAATGTTTCTTAACTATTATTTAACTAAATAATAAATTCATGGGATCCATTAAAAATGCTCTAACAAGAATAAGGCTCCGCTTGGATTCAGAGATGAGATGAGTTGAGATGAGTTTAGTTTATTTTTTAATATTATTATTATTTTGGAATTTAAAAAAAATGTGTTGGAATTTGAAAAAGGTATATTAGAATTTGAAAAAGGTGTATTGAGATTTGAAAAAGGTGTATATAAATTTGTGTTTTGTATAAAAAATTATAAAAATATAATAATAAAATGGAAGTGAGTTGAGATGAATTCAAATCACTTCACAATCCAAACAGCCCCTTATTGGTGGCATATTTTTTGGTACTGCATATCTTTCTCTATCTTTCTCCCTCTCACCGCATGTGATAAAAGACCGTCTTGTTAATTTTGTGTGGGGGAGAGACAGAGAGAGAATGAGACCACACCATCCAAAGGAGGAAACCTGTGCCACGAACCTTCCCCTGTACCTTCCATCCGCATCTAGTACTCCTATTTCTGAATATGACTTTTTTTTTTAACTTGATTTTTGTAGGCCCTACCCTCGTGACATGCCCCCCTGATTTTGCCTCTATTTATTACATGTCTTAATTACCCATTTATCTATTATTTATCTTTTTTTATAAAAAAAAAAAACCTTCTTTAGCTTGGTCTTTCAGACGGGCAGCTCGATTTAAAAATATAATTAAAAAATTAAAATCTGATAAAAAAAAGTAATTACCCTTCTCATCGCCTCTCTTTTTTGACGTTATAGTACTTAATTATAATCTTTAGATCAATTAATATTTAAAAATATAAATTAAATTAATTTTGAAAGTTATTTAATTTAATTTAATTTAATTATTTTTGTATAGTGTGATGGAAATCGTCGGTGAGGATAATAATGAAAAAGATGTGATTGATCTAATCACATGCAGTGCTAAGGAAATGGCAGCACAAGATTTATGGCAATTATGGTGATGGAGAAATAAAATTAGAGTAATTATTATTATTTTGTTGGATGAGATATGAAAATAACTAATATTTGTTTATTCCTTCTTTTTCTCGTAGAACCTCGTGGGCTCCAGCTGAATCAGCTAGCTAGTTAAATTATCACCATCAACCATTTAAATTGATATCAATTAATCTTGACTTCATACTTCATATCCGATTTAACTGATACCTTGATATATATATATATATATATATGTTGAAATTCGTATTTAAGAAATTAAAGAGAATATTTATGCAGTATTAATTTTAATGCATTCAAATTTTGCGCATACTCTTTAACAAAAATAAATATGAAATTTATATAAAAAAATATAATCTATTTTTAATATAAACTTCATTCCTTTTTAAAAACGTGCATGATATTGGCACAATTTAGAACTATATCTCGCATTACTATTAAGAAAAAAAAATGATATTTGCAGATATGGAATATATGCTCAAGTTCTTAAAAAATGAGTAAATACAAAATCCATATAGAAAATTAATTTTCAATAAAGACTCTACTTTTTTTTTTAAAATTATTAAATAATATTAATATATTCTACAATTTTACGTAGCATTACTCATAATTTTTTTGTACTCAAGTTTAACGAAGATGAACTCAAGTTAAGAAATCTTTAAGATTCTTCAGGAAGAAATAAATTAGTTTTTGTATTAGTGACGTTGTGAATTAAGTTATGCAATTTCAAACAAGAATGATAAGAAACTTGATAATACTTATTCATCTCATACATATCATTGTCGATGACAAAAACAAATTGAATGTCGTTGTCTAAAACACCTAATAATGACATTTTATATGTCATTTTCCAAGAAAAATGAAGCCTAGTTTTCAAATCGTTTATTTATTGAATCAATTAAAAGCTAAGAAAGCTATATATAGTAATTCAACATCTTCGATGCAATAAAAGAAAAACTTCTACAATCTTTGGAACAATGATTTCATGGATTGACTTTATACCTAAATGCATGCATGGGTTATTTCCATTTCAAAAACCAGCAACCAATCACCACGATATGGGTCAAGTTTTAGATAGAGTTTAGATAGTGACTTCAAATGAGATGTATTGAGATGATTTTGAAATTTGAATAAAATATTATTAAAATAATATTTTTTAATTTTATTATTATTTTAAAATTTTAGATTATTTATTATTATTTTATAAATATATATATATATGAGAATTTAATAAAATTATAATATAAAATAGGATGAATTGATCTCAACTCTCAATTCTGTCTAAATCATTGTTTTCTCTATCTAAAAGTACCAAATTAAGTTGCTTCTATTTTTGTATATAGTTTTTATTTTCTTATTTTATTTTGAAAAATTCAGTCCTATATATATTTGTAATTATTAATTATAAGTGTTTTGAACTCAACAAAATGGGACAAATAAAAAAAAAATGAAAGGAATTCTAGATTCAGCACGCAAATTTAAAAGCCATGATCGAGAGTCACCACCCACCATCGGCAACAAAAAGTAAACTTTCGTGGAAATTGAGTACTGGCGCCACAGGATTATCGTAGAATAGAATATTGCATATAATCGTAGAATAGAATAGAATAGAATAGAATAGAATTGAAATTTAAAAACAAAACAAAAAAACCTAGGATTTAATAAAAACAAATTAAGATGCCAAGCCTCAAAAAAACCGTGTCGGCAACATACGGTCTCGTAGTTCCAGAATTATAGATAATGTCGATAATGCATGAGATGATGTCCGCGTAAACTGCTTAACTTTCATTGACTTTTTAAGGAACAAACGATGGAACTTGCCGGTCTGGTTTCTCCAGATGCATCCTACGTACCTACGACAGCCCAAATCCGTCATAGTTTCGGTCTTCTTTTGTCTGTGTGGTATCAGCCTAATTATACCCACAACTTTCGTAAATTTGATAATGAAAGAGCCATGAGCCAGCACCCTTTTTGTTTTTTCTCTCTCTCTCTCTCTCTCTTTTTTTTAAATTTTTGTAGAATTAATTAAAAAAAACGTTTATTGGTTTGGAGCTGAAGTTTAAAGTTGTGTTTACACTTGGTCAACGGATTGATCTGTGAAGGTGTTGACTATTGGATTCTGTCCACATTTGTAATATTGTCTCCTTTGATTTGTGAATATATATATATATATGATAAGATCCTTGGTGAGAAATTAAATATTGGAGATGGTGAGGACTGGGGAGAACAGCTTATATCACAAAGGATGAAAGGCTAATTCCCAAGATCTAGTTTTTCTTGGAGTGGAAAAGATCAGTTAAAGAAACAAAATTAAGAAAAAAGCTGAAATAAAAATTGAGTTGATAAACACTTAGGAATCGTTTTGAAATTTAGAATGTCTCAAAATATATGTAAATAGTAATGAACTCGTCTGTGAAGAGCAGTAGAATATTTTGAGTTAAAATATTGTTTTGAATTTTGAGAAAGGTAAGAGAATATTTTGAATAAAAATATTATAAAGTTAAAAAATTATTAGAATATAGCTTTTTAATATTAATTTTGTTTTCAAAATTTTAAAAGTATATATATTTATTTTATTTAAGAATTTGAGAAATTGAGAAAACTGTATTGTGTTTAGATAATAATTACGTAACGAGTAGATGCAATATTTGAAGAGTTAAAATTGAAAAATATTTTATATTTGAGTGATAGTTGGGAAGCAAATATGCGAGCCTGTTTGAGGACACCTAGATGTTCAACCTAGCAATTACGTATTGTACTTGGTATAAAATCCATCATGATGCGATTTGGATCCTTAAAATTCTTAAAATCTAAGATATGAGAGATAAACACATAAAATATGCTCTATATTATCTATCAAGTATTTGATACTTCTCGAAAAATTCACTTGGTTGAATAATTATAAACGATGTTGAGTGCATTTTATCTGTCTATATTTTTTAAATAATTAATTGATAGTGACATGCTATAATAGCATCATATATGTTAGTATAGAAGTGTTGAGGTAACTAGGGCTGAAAACGATTCGATTAAAAATGAATTCGAGTCGAATCGAATCGAGTCGAGTTGGACTCAAATAATTTGAATTCGAGTTCGAGTCGTACTAAAAATTTGTCGAGTTGAGCCAAATTTGAGTTGCTCAAAGACAAGTTAGAGCCGAATCAAGTTATTTATCGATATTTATTTTTATTCTATAACAATCTGCACGAATCAAGCTGAACCGAGTTGAATAATTACTCGAGTTGCTTACTTCTTATAAATATTTGACTTAATAATTTTTTTGGGAACTTAATATATTATTATTGTAAAGAAATAAAATATATTACTTTTATATAAAGTAACAAAATATATTATTTATACAAGATATTAAAAATAATATATATAGTACATAAAATATATACAATAAAAGAATATATATAAAAATATATGTAAGAGTACATACATATATATAGAAATATTATGAGTATTGTTACGAGTCTAAAATGAGTCAAGTCGATTTTATACGAATTTTATTTAGAACTTAAATCGAGTCGAGTTAAGATTATACAAGTTTTAACTTGTTTAATATTCGAACTAATATTAGTGACTATAAACAACTCATTTATTAAAAAAATCGAATTTAAATCAAATTTATACAAATCGAATTCAAATTATTCACAATAAATTCTTTTCGTTTGCAATCTAGAGATAACTATACACTCCAATGTGGTGGGACAATCTTCCATATGCCTATCTTGCTGATGAGGTCTCCTTTCTAAGTTGGGCTTGAACTCCAGAGTCGGGTCAACTTCCTCTTACATATGTGGAAGTCTCTCTGTCCCACTAGGCTGATCCGGTAGGCAAAGGATATTTTTCCTTGTTAAATCTTAATCAACATGCATTAAGTATGCTTTGGTTATTTAAAATATTAAAAAGACTTAATAAAGAAATTGAGGAAATCATAAGTTGACATTGTTTAATCGAGAGTTCTGCAAACTTACTGTTTATCTACTTTGAGAAATCTCATGTTAAAACTTTAGAGTTCGAACAAGAATTTTGGAAAATTATTGATTAATATAAATAAGAGTCTTTCTATACAATTGTCTACACTGCGTGTACATTACTGCTGTTTAAATTTATTTTTTCTGTTAAATTAATTTAGTTCTTGTACTCATCATGCGTATATCTCTTATCACATATTTATTAAAGAAAAAAATAAAAAAATCTCTACATCCACCTCCACCTCCTCCTCTATCCTTTTTCCTTTACCGTTTTTAAGTTTCTAGTATTAGTTGCTCGCCGGTCGGTTTTTCTTGCTTTTAGTTTTCCATTCATCTTTCCCAAGTCATTTCTCGCTGGTCTCCTTCTTTCCGGCAACTATAGGTCATCATGCGTCATCTTCATCACCTCTATAGACGTTGATCTATAAGTCTTGGGGGGAGAGGACTTCGCATTTTTGATGTGCGCGTACGCTACATGAGCGGTCCTGGCCGCTCCCGTTGCTCACGTGCAGACGTATCTTGGCCTGGCTTTAGAGGTCACGCGCAGCTCCAGTGACTTCAATAGCCTCAGATCCATCAGATGGCCGTTGGTTTACCTTCTCCAATGGCTTTGTAATGCACACGCCACCACCGCCGTTAGTCTTCTGCCGGCGACTTGACACATATTTTGACTTTTTTCATATGTTATCGTTTTTCCTAATAGTTGATCTTGTTTAAGGGATAGTGGATTTCTCTAGCAAAAATTTTATGACATCAAGTGATAGTGTACCTTTCACCTCCTTGACTCCGCATAGAGGAACCACCACTCTGTGTGGTAGTTCATTAGTTCGCATTTATGCGAACAATTTAATTCCATCTTTAGATAAGACGGCATCCTCTAATAAGACAAGGGTAGAGTTTAAGTTATTGGTCCTAAATAAATCCATTTTTCTTACCACTATTACTAAGTAATTCTTTATTTTGGAGTGATTGTTGGGACACCCCCTCCTCTTGTATTATCTCTTTTAATTTAATGAAATTTACTTGCTTAAGAAAAATGAAGAAATTTAAAGACCGAATACACAATGCTCAAGTAATAAAATATGTTTTTTGACTGATAATGATAGGCTTAATTATTATGTCCTACTATTTGTCTATTACTCTTTAGTGTATTTGAAATTTTTATTTTTTATTATTTTATTTTTTGTATTTTTTTAACATTTTTAATGGTTAAGAAAAAATTAAAAAAGATAAACAACTTTACTAATAATCACTTTCTTAACTATTAAATATAAATAATAAATGAATAAGTAGTAAATGAGTGAAAAAAGATAATAAGCTTGTTATTATCTTTTTTGTACCAACATGTGCAAACCACACATTGGTAGAAATATTGGGGTTAGAGAGATTGAGTAGGATTCAAACTCAGTGTGTGCGTTTTTTTATACATTTAGGAGATGGAGATTTCCAATTCTAGACCTCTATTTTGAAGGCTGAGAAGGAGTTGAGCCAATCAACTTTTGCCATAACGCATGCATTTTGGGTGGTCGATCAAAAGGCGACATATTGAAAATTTGGAAAATAATAGAATAGAATAAAAGTATAAACAAGCCAAGGGGGGGAAATTAAGATCGAGAAAATGAAGGGAAGAGGAGAGTGGCTGAGCTAAAAGATCATTGAGAGCTCCTCTTTCTTCTCTCTATATATGCTTAAGTAATAAGATTGAGACGTGATTTGGAGACATAAATAAATTAAGGACGTAATTAAAGACAGCGCCCGAGAGGAGGGATACCATTACCAGCAGACAAAGATACGAAGGGGGAGTATCGTGGTAAATATACAATCCCTTTCTCATGGGTTGGCCTCTTTTCCATATGTAGACCGTATATCAAGTAGATCCCAAAATAAAGAGTTTAATGAGAAAAATAAAGTGGCCTCCAACCCACCCCAGCCCCAACCCCAACTCTCTCTCCTCTCTCTTTCCCCTCTCTATCCTTATAATAGCCTTTCCACTCTCTTCACAACTTCAGGACTCAACCTCAAAATCCCTCTCTCAAACTCAAATATACAGATACATAATACAGTTTTGAGTCCCTTCACTCCCTCAATCTCCTCTTTCTTTCTTTTCTTCTGACACAAACCAAATCAAACCAAAAAGAAAAACACACCCAAAGAAAAAAGAAAGAAATTATGCAGATGATGGCTTCTTCTCCAGACAAAAGCAAAACCATAAAGCTAGAGCGCTACAACAGCTACCTCCGCAGAGTAAACAGCACAAAACTCCTAAATGCCTCATCCAAGATCTTGTTCAGAGCCACTCTCCTCATCGCCCTCGCCCTCATCTTCTACTTCACCCTCAATTACCCTCCTCTCATTTCCGATGCTACTCCTGGCCTTGGCCGCCATCTCCATACTCACCACAACTTCCTCTCCTCCGCTCTCTACGGTTCCAGCGCCGGTGGCCCCGCCTGGGAGAAGCAGGTCCGCCACTCCTCCACCCCTCGCCGTCCTAACGGTATGTCCGTCCTCGTCACCGGCGCCGGTGGTTTCGTTGGCTCTCACTGCTCCCTCGCCTTGAAGAAACGCGGCGATGGCGTCCTTGGCCTCGACAACTTCAACGACTACTACGATCCGTCGTTGAAGCGTGCGAGACAGGCGTTGTTGCTCAAACACCAAGTCTTCATCGTCGAAGGAGATTTGAACGATGCCCCATTGCTAACCAAGCTCTTCGACGTCGTTCCCTTCACCCACGTCCTCCACCTCGCTGCCCAGGCCGGAGTTCGCTACGCCATGCAGAACCCACAATCCTACGTGAGCTCCAACATTGCCGGGTTCGTGAATCTGTTGGAAGTGGCGAAGACGGTGAATCCTCAACCCGCAATCGTTTGGGCCTCGTCCAGCTCCGTCTACGGCCTCAATACCGAAAACCCATTCTCCGAAATGCACCGGACCGACCAGCCGGCAAGTCTCTACGCCGCCACCAAGAAAGCCGGCGAAGAAATCGCTCACACTTACAATCATATCTACGGGCTCTCCCTCACTGGTTTAAGGTTCTTCACCGTTTACGGACCTTGGGGTAGACCAGACATGGCGTACTTCTTCTTCACAAAGGACATCTTGCACGGTAAGGCCATTGACATATACAAAACACAAGACGAGAAGGAGGTGGCGCGTGACTTCACGTACATCGACGACGTCGTGAAAGGCTGTCTAGGGGCGTTGGATACTGCCGAAAAGAGCACTGGAAGCGGCGGGAAGAAGCGGGGACCGGCGCAGCTGAGGATCTACAACCTCGGGAACACGTCGCCGGTACCGGTCGGAAAATTAGTGTCGATATTGGAGGGGTTGCTGAGCACCAAGGCCAAGAAGCACGTGATCAAGATGCCGAGGAATGGAGACGTTCCTTACACCCATGCCAATGTGACCTTGGCTTTCAGGGACTTCGGTTACAAGCCCAGCACGGATTTGGCCACCGGATTGAGAAAGTTCGTCAAATGGTATGTCAATTATTATGGGATTCAGTCCAAGGTAAAGAAGGAAACCAGCGTCGGCAATGAGCGTACGGAAGAATCCGATTGATGATAATCATCTTCGAAACCAGGGTCCCAGACTTTTTATATTTTTTGTCGAATCAAAATCCTGTTTTCTTTTTCTGATTTAATTTGGTTAAGTTATTGTCGTGGTCCTTAAACGTGTTGGATCATATTGTTGAAGCTGTTCTTGATGTAAAATATAGGTATAGATTTGTTACAGGAGGACGATGCACCAGAAAGAGAGAGAGAGACAGAGGGAAAGCTGTACTTGAGAGAGAGAGAGAGAGAGAGAGAGGGTAGATCTGTGAAGTGGGAGTGGGTGCTGTAATAAAATTTCGGTGGGATCTGCTAGAAAGTTGCAGATATCAGCCGTTGGATTGATATAAAAAGAAAGAAGTAAAAAATTTGTGAAATATCAGCAGTTGCATAACAATGATAACGATGACATCAAGAATCTTGTGTCTTTGATATTCGTTTAATATTATGTTTTTTTTTTATATTTATCATCTTTAGCTCTTTTGTTCTTTGTTTGGTCATAATTTGTTTTTTTTTTCCCTTTCTGGATTGAAAGTGGAGAGAGAAGACAGAAGGAAAGGGAATTAGAGAGCGCACATGACTAATTTCTTTTGGCTTTTGAAGATGCTTTGATGGCGGTGATGGTTGTGGTGGTGGTGGTGGTGGTGGTGATAGGGCTACAGTCTGCAAATTAAGATTATTTGATTATGTCATTATGTTGCATCCAAAGTGGGTGTACTGCAAAAATGGTCCTTGTTTGGGTGAATAAGACTTTAAATTTCTTGAATGAGTTATTGGATTAATTCCGGAGTGAAAATATTTAAGTTGATTAATATCTAAATCTGTCTCCATATATCGCAGCTTATTTTTAAATAATTGAAAATGGGTTGGCTGGATGAATAAAAATAAGGGGGAGCTGGACAGCAGTCGGGATGATGCGTCGTTTTCTCTCATTAACAGTAATTTTATTATTTATATAAAATTATTGACTATTACCAAAATTTTTTCTAAAATAAGTGTCCAAACAAGAGAAGAGAATGGCTAGAAAATCCCCAAATTAGCAAATTAAAAGCGGTGAAAGGACAAAAGGGTGATGGGTGATAGTAGATGAGGGTGCATGCAGAATATCAGGGTTGAAATGATTGGATTCTCGTGTGGTGATGGGTTGGTTAGTTTTGGTGTAAAAATTGAAAAGAAACTCCTATAGATTCCCCTGAACATACAGTGATAGATTGTCAAACTTTTTACCGAATTTGACAACTGTTAATATATGTCCCAATTCTATGCCCATAATCACGTGTTTCTTTTGCATAATATTATCTTGTAAAAATTTGGTTGACCGGTTGTGTTTAATTCGGTTTTGCATATTTTTTTAAAAATAATTTTATACAGAGTTGATTTTAAAGAACGGATGAAAAGTCCATTTTGATTTTGATTTTGATTTTTAAAAAAATCTCTCATCTTTAACTTTATTTTCATGAATTTAATAAATTTTATTATTATTTTTTAAATCAAAATTAACTCTCTAAAATTGACTCTTTATAAAATTACTCTAATTTTTTTACAGTTTAATTGGTACATATTAGTATAGTATTAAATTTAGCTATAATCTATAAACTTTAGACTTTTATATAAGTGTGTATATCAAATATATAAAAATTTATTATGCTAAAAATATATATTCCATTTTTAATATATATATATATATCAAAAGAATTTTTTTATTAATAACTTACCATTAATGTTTATATTTATGATTAATATTTATATGTTATGTCGAATATTATATTAAAAATTATAAGATTAATCTTATATTATACCACATGTTATATTAATTTTACATAATAAAATTAATAGACTGGTATGATAATATTATAATATTTATTTAATTAATTAGAAATTTGGTATATAATACAAAAAACTATAAAATATATATACTAGTTTGGTTCGGTTTAAATCAAATTTCAAAATATAGACCGATACCGTACTGGATTAAAACTAATTTTGATTCTTAAGAATCACTACCGCACCACATCGCTTATAAAGTAGATTGGTCTGATCCAGTTCAACTTGTTTTTCAATATTTTTACATCTTTAATGCGGAACCATTCTAATTGGTGTGTTGTGCTGGTTGCTCATTGTATATGTAAGGAGTAATGTTACATATAACTATGGATTGTATAAATATTGTGCACTTGTTTTAAAAATATATAGGATCATTTAAAAAAAATTAAATTTCCATTTAAAAAAAAACACGATATTTGTATTCTCTATTATTGCAAATATAATTTGATCTTATGAATGCATTTTTTTTTTAAAAAATGCGCGACGCTTCTTTTCTTTTCCTTTTCAATGCATTTATATATCTCATCATACACATACAGAGTAATAAGTTAATAACACACCATGTGCATGCAAGTCAAGCATGTGATCCATAGGACTAAAACAGTACTCTTTTTTCCCGTCTAACCCTATAATTTTCTCTCGACCCCACACGCCTTGCAAATCCGAGTGGAGCCCCCACCCTCCCACTCTTTTCTCTTCTCCTCCTAAGGTTTGAATAATTATTTTTTATGGATCAGTTTTCTTTTTAATTTATAATAAAAAAATTAGGCTACTACCTTCCAACTATATTTGAAGAACATCCTCTATAATATTAACTTGTAAATCTTGATAAAGGTTGATCATCTAGGACATGAAAACCTGATCTCTTGGTTGGAATGAGAAAGAGGTCATGTTCCATCACCCAAGAAGAAAACATAGGCAACTATCAAGTACTTCATTCCCAAGGAAGAAATGAACAATATGTATCAATGAGTAACAAGATAACTGATCATTTGTGATCATAGATAGACTCCGCTCGAAATTTCTTTTACCGATAGAAAATAATACTCTTACATAACATCTTAATTAAATCATTTAACCTCATCCACTTAACATCATCATTTAATTTTATGGTGGATGTGATGGATTGGACATTAATTATCATCAAGGTCTTATAATGAAATACAAACTAAATGTACTTTACACCTTCAAATTATTAGAGGTTCTCTGGATTTCTTGAATTCGCACGAGCGTAGCGACGTCTTGGAGTGGTTATGGAGGCCACGCATGTCATCGGAAGGTTCTGTTGTCTCAAATCTCCCTGATTTGGTCGCCTAGTTTCCTCCTCTAGTAGCGCGTGGGTATATGTGTTACTGCTGCCTTGGGTTTTTCGCCAACAATTCGGTAGTGATTCTGGTTTCCTTATCTTATCATTTTTCCTAATCTGAGATGAAGTTGAAGTAGACGTGAGAATCCCTTCCAGCTAGACCAGTTCGATAAAATGCAGTGTACCGCCCCCTGCTGTGGCTTTTAGTCGTAATTTTATAATTTGTTTATCAAACTATTTTAAAATCACTCTTTATGGCATCCCCTTGGTTAGGATTGACGGAAGTCACATTTGTGACTTTGAAATTATTTTTTTATTCTTTTTTATTCTTTTGGTATCTGTTATGTGTTTGTCGTATTGAGATGATTGTTGGGGACTCCCACCTCACTAAACTATGTATCTTTGTATTCATTTTATGTTATATATTATGCTTGCCTTAAAATAAGACCATATCCGAGAATACACAGGTGCTAAAGTATACGAAGCATTGATGCAATTCTTCGAAAGCACTCGAGCCATATGGAATGTCTCAAGTGTTCTTTCAAAAATATTGGGATGTCGTGGGTCCTCATATCACAGGTGCAATCCTTCAAGCTTTGAACTCAGGGATATTTCCTTCAACTCTGAATCATACATTTATCACTCTCATTCCAAAAAAGAATTCTCTTGAAACTATAGTTGATTATAGGTCCATTAGTTTATGTAATGCAGTTTATAAGTTGATTGCTAAGATTATTTTCAATATACTGAAATCTGTACTTTCTTTACTTATAGATGATAGTTAAAATGTATTTGTTCCAAGGCTTTTTGTTGCCCAGATGACTAACACAAGAGGGGGGGTGAATTGGGTTATATTAAAAAATTAATACTTATAAACTAAATATACAATATAAAATATAACCAAAATATAAAACAGTAGGAAATATAAAGAGTAGGGTAAGAGAAAGCAAACTCAGTATTTTTATGAGGTTCAGCCCCACTGCCTACGTCCTCGCCTCAAGCTACCCCTTGAGGATTCCCAAATCCACTATTCAATCTCCTTTAGGTGGAGATAGAAACCTATTACACCTTTGAGCAGCACCGCTCCAAAGATTCCGTGTAGAACACCCTCTACACTTCCAATCACCTCACACTTGGTGATTCAACTATTCCCTGTGTAGAACACCTTCTACACACACAAGGGTTATACGCACCCTCTTACTTCCAATCACCTCACACTTGGTGATTTAACTATTCCCCGTGTAGAACACCTTCTACACACACAAGGGTTATACACACCCTCTTACTGATACAAGAATTGATAGTGGGTAGGCTATCAGAAAACACTCCTCAATGAGTGAAATAAGAACAATACAGCACAAACTATATCTCTCTCAACAAGAACAAGAATTAAGGCTCAAAACTTTAGAAAAGAGAGAATGAGAGCTTTGAAAGAATGATGCAAAATTTAGCAATAGATGTGTAAGCTCTTGTTGTGATTTTTGCAAAACTCAAGTGAGCTATTTATAGGCAAATGATTCTTCAATTTCAAATTTGAAAAGATTCCCATGTCAAATAAGAGCACTATTTACTTTTCAAAAAATTCAAATAAAAACATTTCCTTTTTGCATTTGTCAAAGACAACTCCATTCATTTTTCAAAGAAATCAAACCTAATCTTTTGCTTTTCATACAAGACAAAATGAGCATGATTTATTTTTCAAACCAAATCATCTTCTTTTTGCATATGTCAAAAAAACACACAACCACCCTTTAAGATTTTCAAACAAATCATCTATCTTTTATATTTGTCAAAAAAAAACACACAACCACCCTTTAAGATTCTCAAACAAAATCATCTACCTTTTGCATTAGTCAAAAAAACACACCACCTCCCTTCAAGACTTTCAAACAAAATATGCACATGTCAAATATGATAATCAATCATCTTATAAAATCAAGTTTTTATAAAAAAATATAATTTTCGAAATTATTTTGTTTGATGGTGTTATGCACATGTGAAAAACATAATTTTCAAAACTAAGACATTTAAAAATGTCTTGCATATGTGGAAAAAGTAATTTGATGTTTTATGAGAAAAAAAAAATAATTTGGAGCCTTAATCCAATTTCTAATTTTATCAAGAGATGTACAAAAATAATCTATGAGCTTCATTTGTAGACTTGATATCTTTCTTGCTCATGCTTGATTTCTTGATGTGTTTAGCTCCCTTCATGCATAGACAACTTGAGCTTGAGTTTTCAATATTATTTGTTATCATCAAAATTTATACGTAAATACGAGACTTGAAACCTTGGGTTCAACAATCTCCCCCTTTTTGATGATGACAAATACTTAGTAGAAATCTGCGACCTGCAGTAATACTTAAGCTCCCCTTGAAAATATGCGTTAGTATTTCAAGAAAAATATAAACATGATTCTAGCATATATAACAGGGTAGTATAATACTAGTATAAGACTTCTCCCCCTTTTGGCATCATTAAAAAGGAATCATAATTAGATCAATAAGATATATTCCTACAATAACCAATAGACAAATAAAACGCTGCGTTAGTAGAGACTGTAGAAATTAGAACCACCCGTGTCCGACAAAAGTTGCAAACGTTGAAGCCGAATTTTATCATCTCGGTGCGGAAGAAGATTTAAATCCGCTTGATATTATTGACGAATTAGATGTTTCGGAGATTTGAAGATGAATAATTAAAATTATTCGTGTCCGACAAAGACAGCAAAAGCTGCAGGCCTAGCTTTGGCAATGCGGTGCGGAGCCATGCATGTCCGACAAAACCTGCAAATGTTGAAAGTCTAACTCTGGAAATTCGGTGCGGAGCCACGCTTATCTGACAAAACCTGTAAAGATTGGAGGCCTAGCTCTAGGAGTCGGTGCGAAAGCAGATCAATCGCCTGATGTTGTTGACAAACGGGTTTGAAGGCTCTGAGTTTCTAAAAAAAATCATTTTCACCAATCGGATACAAAAAAGAAACATTGCTTCTTGACCTAAGTTCTGTTTCTCCATAACGATAGAATGGCCGAACAATTCTCTTCCACTAATGTTCCAGACTTGAATCAGGAACCCTTGACGCATCAACCATCAATCTTCTCTCCTAAGGCCGTCAATGCCATGATAGGAGCAGAGAACCGTTTTTCTAGTAAGAAAACTTTTGACAATGTGTGTCCAGCATATCTTATATTTCTTTTGACTAATAAGATTTGAAGAGATAATAGTTTGTCTTGTTCTTTATGCTATCTCTATAAAATCAGTTTTAAAGTTCATCCGATTTGCATCAAATCTTATTCTCATCTCTATAACTCATCTGCATTCCTTCAATATTCTCGCTTTAAGTTTTCAATTCTTTTCTCAATGGCTTATTCTTCTAACATTCCTCTAGATGCATCCATGAGGTATTCTACATCTCAATCTCATGTCCTTTCTGCAGCTACCATTGGCGCCATGTTGCAGCAAGAGAACAACAGTTTGGCTAATAAGCCAGACTCCGATGCTATCTACGACTTGGTGAGTCTCGGGACTCGCTACTCATCCTCTATTGTCGCTTTTTCCCAGCGGCTACAAGTCAAAAATCATGAGGTTGAAAAGCTTAAAGAACAAATTGTTGTACTTCAACGAATTGTTCAAGAGTCTCACACAAGGGAAGGAATCCTTCGGCAGAAGAATAAAAAGTTGAAATCTCTATTGGATTCTTCATTCCGCTTGCCAGTTCCCATGGATAGGGATGACATGATATTGTATGAAGAGAATGAGCGTCTCAAACATGAGGCTAAGAACCTCAAGTTTATGTAAAAGTATTTAAAAAAATATCTCTCTATTTTTATGAACTCTGATCTATCTTTCAAGAGATATTCATAACATGCATCATACCTATTTCTCTTCTAATCATAAATAATCTATCTTCTGGTAAGGGTTTTGTGAATATATTTGCTAACTGATCGTGTGTGTTTGTGAACTCCAGTACTATATCGCCTTTTCTGCACATGATCTAAAAAAAATGATATCTTATTTCAAAGAACCAGTATAATCGGTACCTGAATAACTAATAAGATCGAAATAATGTGTTTAGGATACCATAACTCTAAGTCAATGGTATTGGCAAAATATCTAAAAATCCGCTTGACTGCAATCAAATGAGATTGTTTCGGAAATGATTGAAAAACGTGCACATAAACATACATTGAACATAATATCAAGTCTACTAGTTATCAAATATAATAAACTACCAATCATACCTCGATATACCTTTGAGTCAACTGGCTTACCGCTTTCATCTTTATCAAGTTTAGTGGTTGGACTCATTGATGTTCCAATTACTTGATTTGCAATCCGAGAAAGAAATTAAGTTCTCCCATTATGCTCATTTCAAATTCTTTCTGCATATTCTTAGCAAAATCTTGACACATATTTTCATTAGTAGCACCAAATATTATATCATCTACATAAATTTGAACTAGAAGACTATCATTCTATTCATATTTGATTAAAAGAGTTATATCGATCTTTCCTCTTGAAAAACCTTTTAAAAAAAACTATTTAAGAAAACACTTTTAAGAACCATTTGAAGAAATTTGAAATCTTTATAACAAGCATATGCAAGTAGCATTCGAATAACTTCTAATCTTGTGACTGGTGCATATGTCTCATCATAATCGATTTCTTCCTCTTGATTGAAACCTTGGGCTACAAGTCGAGCCTTGTTTCTAGTGATGATTTTAGACTCATCTTTCTTATTTCTAAAAACCCATTTTGTTCTAATAACAGCAGAATTTTTTAGGTCTAGGAACAAATGTCCATACATTATTTCTTTCAAATTAATTTAGTTCTTCTTGCACAAATAGAATCCATGATTTATCAATAAGAGTTTCATCAATATTTTGGATTCAATTTGAGATAGAAAAAGTGTGTGATTACAAATATTTCTAAGAGATGATCGAGTACTTACACCTCGTGAAGGTTCTCCTAGAATTTATTCCGCTGGATGATCTTTCACATGTTTCCACTATTTGGTTGCATATTGTACTAAGTCTTGATGATCTTTCCTTCTATTTCCATGATCTTCTCTTTTGAATTGTCTTCAAATATCACACATCCTTTTTCTTTAGAAGTGAAGTCAATGAATTTAGTTTTGTCTTCTGTCACGTATCTTGAGCATCCGTTGTCTAAAAATCATTTATTTTTACCTGTAGAATACTTCATGCATACCTACAAAAGCAATTAAAAACAATTCCCGGTACCCAAGTTCTTTGGGTCCTTTATTTATTAGTATTAGAAGAAACAAGATATTTAGGTACCCATATGGCCCTAATAGTCATTGTATGTTTTCTTCTAATAGGACAAGCAAAATAATTATGACCATTTCTATTACAAAAATTACAAATAGCATGTGACATATATGAAGAACTTGAGTGATTATAATAGTATCCTTTTTTAACAAAATTATTTTTATGAAAAGAATTTTGAATATTGGACTTTGATGTAGAAGGATTATCAAAGAAGTTTTTATAAGGTTTGTATTTTTGTTTTGGCATATATCCCAAGCCTGCCTTATCAAAAACACATCTTTGACTACCAAGAAGTTTTTCAAAATTTCTTTTTCCATTCGTAAAGTTTTCAATAATATTTTCTAAATCAGTTTTCTTTTTCTTCAACTCAAAATTTTCATCTTTCAAAACAATATTTTCTTTTCTTAAAATATCAATTTCGTTTGTTAAAGAAGAATTTTTCTTTTTCAAAACAGTATACTTGATACCCAATTTTTCAAATTCCTCATATACCTCTTCTAAAACATTTTGCAATTCTTCATATGAAGGATCTTCAATATTATCAAGATTTGTTACCTCAATGTCATCTTTAGCCATAAGACAAAGATTTGCTGATTCTCCATTGCTTGCTTCACTATCTGAGCTACTTGAATCATCATCCCACGTAGCTTTCATTGCCTTTTTGCTTTTGTTTCGATCTCTCTTTAGCAGAGGACAATCTGGCTTGATATGACCAGGTTTATTGCATTTATAACAAATTAAAGTGTCATTTTTACCTGAATTTTTCTTGGAAAACTTATTGAAGGATTTCCTTGGAGGAGTTTTATTTTTCTTTAAGAACCTCTGAATTCTTCTTGTTATCATCGCAACTTCTTCATCTTTGTCGTCATTTTCCTCATCTTCATCACTTTCACTTTCATGTGGAACAGCTTTAAGTGCCAAGCTCTTCTTTGACTTTCCTTCTTCTTCTCCTCTTTTCAATGTGTACTCATGGGTGATAAGTGACCCGATGAGTTCATTCACTTCGAGCTTCTTGAGGTCTCTAGCTTCAAGAATCGCTGTCACTTTTGATTCCCAACGTTTTGGTAGAGAGTTGAGAATTTTTCTTACTATATCCACTTTGGAATAGATTTTGCCAAGAGCTGTCAAGCTATTTATGATGTTAGTAAAACGAGTGTACATACTAGAAATAGATTCATCATCATTCATCTTAAACATTTCATATTCATGAGTAAGAATATAAATTTTTGATTCCTTGACTTGAGAAGTTCCTTCATAAGTAACTTCCAAGTTATCCCAAATTTCCTTTGCTGTAGCACAAGTCATTACTCTATTAAATTCATTACCATTGAGAGCATTATATAATAAATTCATAGCAGTTAAATTCAAAGTATAAAGTCTATCGTCTTCACGATTAAACTCTTCTTCTTCCTTTTTGACCTTTACTCCATCAACTACTTTTGTTGGAATATAAGGTCCATTTACAATACATTTCCAGATTTCTCGACCTTGAGCCTGAAGGAATATTCTCATTCTAACTTTCCAGAATGAGTAATTGTCTCCACAAAAGAGTGGAGGCCGACTGCTAGATTGACCTTCACCAAATGAAGCTGCAATGTTAGCCATAAGATCTTAACTCAAAAGATAGTTAATCTTATAATAGAGCTCTAGCTCTGATACCACTTGTTGCCCAGATGACTAACACAAGAGGGGGGGTGAATTGGGTTATATTAAAAAATTAATACTTATAAACTAAATATACAATATAAAATATAACCAAAATATAAAACAGTAGGAAATATAAAGAGTAGGGTAAGAGAAAGCAAACTCAGTATTTTTATGAGGTTCAGCCCCACTGCCTACGTCCTCGCCTCAAGCTACCCCTTGAGGATTCCCAAATCCACTATTCAATCTCCTTTAGGTGGAGATAGAAACCTATTACACCTTTGAGCAGCACCGCTCCAAAGATTCCGTGTAGAACACCCTCTACACTTCCAATCACCTCACACTTGGTGATTCAACTATTCCCTGTGTAGAACACCTTCTACACACACAAGGGTTATACGCACCCTCTTACTTCCAATCACCTCACACTTGGTGATTTAACTATTCCCCGTGTAGAACACCTTCTACACACACAAGGGTTATACACACCCTCTTACTGATACAAGAATTGATAGTGGGTAGGCTATCAGAAAACACTCCTCAATGAGTGAAATAAGAACAATACAGCACAAACTATATCTCTCTCAACAAGAACAAGAATTAAGGCTCAAAACTTTAGAAAAGAGAGAATGAGAGCTTTGAAAGAATGATGCAAAATTTAGCAATAGATGTGTAAGCTCTTGTTGTGATTTTTGCAAAACTCAAGTGAGCTATTTATAGGCAAATGATTCTTCAATTTCAAATTTGAAAAGATTCCCATGTCAAATAAGAGCACTATTTACTTTTCAAAAAATTCAAATAAAAACATTTCCTTTTTGCATTTGTCAAAGACAACTCCATTCATTTTTCAAAGAAATCAAACCTAATCTTTTGCTTTTCATACAAGACAAAATGAGCATGATTTATTTTTCAAACCAAATCATCTTCTTTTTGCATATGTCAAAAAAACACACAACCACCCTTTAAGATTTTCAAACAAATCATCTATCTTTTATATTTGTCAAAAAAAAACACACAACCACCCTTTAAGATTCTCAAACAAAATCATCTACCTTTTGCATTAGTCAAAAAAACACACCACCTCCCTTCAAGACTTTCAAACAAAATATGCACATGTCAAATATGATAATCAATCATCTTATAAAATCAAGTTTTTATAAAAAAATATAATTTTCGAAATTATTTTGTTTGATGGTGTTATGCACATGTGAAAAACATAATTTTCAAAACTAAGACATTTAAAAATGTCTTGCATATGTGGAAAAAGTAATTTGATGTTTTATGAGAAAAAAAAAATAATTTGGAGCCTTAATCCAATTTCTAATTTTATCAAGAGATGTACAAAAATAATCTATGAGCTTCATTTGTAGACTTGATATCTTTCTTGCTCATGCTTGATTTCTTGATGTGTTTAGCTCCCTTCATGCATAGACAACTTGAGCTTGAGTTTTCAATATTATTTGTTATCATCAAAATTTATACGTAAATACGAGACTTGAAACCTTGGGTTCAACACTTTTAATTATCGATAATGTGTTGGTAGCATATGAACTAATACATTATTTGAAGCATAAAATAAAAGCAAGAAATGTTCTATACCTTTAAAACTAGATATGAGTAAGGCATATGACCAAGATGAATAGACTTTTATTGAAATAATTATGAAAGCAATGTGTTTTAGTCAGAATTTCATAGACATGATTACGTTTTGTATAAGCTCAGATTCTTTTTCAATTTTATTAAATGGTGAACCAAAAGGTCGTATTAAGCCAAGTAAGGGGTTGAGACAAGGGGATCTACTATCCACTTATCTCTTTCTATTATGTACTGAAGAATTAATAGCGCTTTTGAAGCAAACTAGGATAAAGAAATAGATTTATGGAGTAAAAATCTGCAAGGGGCCCAAACCATAAAGCACTTGCTTTTGGTCGATGATAACCTTATTTTTTGTAAGGCAAAGATAGAAAAGGTGAATAGAAGGCTACAAGATGTGTTGGATGCTTATGAAATTGTATCAGGTTAGAAAACTAATAGAGAAAAAATAGTCATGATTTTCAGCAATAATGTAGGCAGAGATTTAAGGTAGGAGATTGGACAGTTATGGGGTAATGGTGAGGTTCAACATTATGAGAAATATCTTGGGTTACCTCCTATGTTGGTAAATCCAAGCATAGAGCTTTCTATTCTATTAAACAGAAGATTTGGAATAACTTACAATGTTGAAAAGAAAAAAATGCTTTCTCAATGGGGAAATGAAGTCTTTTTAAAGGCTGTTACGTTACACAATCCATACCCATTTATGCAATGAGTTGTTTTCTATTGCCTAATAGTCTTTGTGTTGAGTTGGAATGGATTATGGCAAAGTTTTGGTAGAGGCAAAAACATGATGAAAGGAAAATTCATTGGTTGAGTTGGCATAAAATGTGTGTGTTGCCCACATGACTAATATAAGAGAGGAGTGAATTTGGTTATATTAAAAAATTAATATTTATAAACCAAATATACAATATAAAATATAACCAAAATATAAAACTGCAAGAAATATAAAGAGTAAGGGTAAGAAGAAGCAAACTCAGTATTTTAACGAGATTCAGTCTCACTGCTTACGTCCTCACCTCAAGCTACCTCTTGAGCATCCCAAATTCACTATTTAATCTTTTTCAGGTGGAGATAGAAACCTATTACACCTTTGAGTAATACCGCTACAAAAAATTCGTGTAGAACACCCTCTACACTTGCAATCACCCCACACTTGGTGATTCAACTATTCCCTGTGTAGAACACCTTCTACATACACAAGGGTTATACACACTCTCTTACAAATACAAGAGCTGATAGTTGGTAGATTATTAGAGTACACTATTCAATGAGTGAAATAAGAACAATACAGCACAACCTATATCTCTTTCAAAATGAATAAGGATTAAGGTACAAAACTTAGAGAAGAAAGAATAAGGGCTTTGAAAGAATGATGCAAAGCTTAGCAATTGATGTGTAAGCTCTTGTTCTGATTTTTGCAAAACTCAAGAGAGCTATTTATAGGCAAATAAATTTTCATATTCAAATTTGAAAAGGTTCACATATCAAATAAGAACACTATTCACTTTTCAATAGATTTAAATAAAAACATCTCATTTTTATATTTGTTAAAAACAACTCCATTTATTTAAAAAAAATCAAATTAAATCTTTTACTTTTCATACATGACAAAATGAGCATGATTTATTTTTCAAACCAAATCATCTTCTTTTTGCATATGTCAAAAAAACACATAACCACCTTTCAAGATTTTCAAACAAATCATCTATCTTTTGTATTTGTCAAAAAATCACACAACCACCCTTTAAGATTTTCAAGCAAAATCATCTATCTTTTGCATTTGTAAAAAAAAAAAACACACAACCATCTTTCAAGATTTTCAAACAACATATGCATATGTTAAATCTGACAATCAATCATCTTACAAATTCAAATCTTTATGCATATGTGAAAAAATAATAATAATTTTCGAAATTAAATATTTTAATAAAGTTATGCAAATGTAAAAAATAAAATTTGATGCTTTATGAGAAAATATTGATTTTGAGCCTTAATCCAATCAAATTTTAAGAGATGTATAAAATTACTCTATGAGTATCATTTGTAGACTTGATCTCTCTCTTACTCATACTTAATTTCTTGATGTGTTTAGTTCCCTTCATGTATAGACAACTTAAGTTTGAGTCTTAAATATTATTTGTTATAATCAAAATCTATACGTAGATACGAGATTTGAAATCTTGAGTCCAACAGTGTGAGAAACAATCGAGAGGGAGGATGGGTCTTAAAGATCTTATAACTTTTAATCTTCCTTGCTTTGCAAAGTAAGGTTGGAGGTTACTTCAAAATGAGGACTTCTTATTTCATAACTTGTTCAAAATCATATATTTCTCAAAAATTGGTTTTTTTTATGTGGGTTTGGGGAACTGTCCATCTTAAGTTTGGCATCTTATATGGGAGGCTAAAAGGTAGTTGGGAGAGGGTTGTAGATAGAGAACAAGTGATGGCAAAATGGCTCACTTGTGGACTGAAAAATGGATTGCTGGTCATAAATCTTTAGAGCAGGAGGATTATGCGGGTTCATATGAAAAAACAGAGAAGAGCTAGTTGAGTCACTGCTAGATGTTAGTACCAGTTGGTAATATGGAGAAACTTAGACCTCCCTTCAATTCAAACATTGTTGCTTATATTTGTAAATTGAGGATAGGCTCGGGAAACATAATGATCAATGACTGTGGGACATAAAAGGAATGGAAAGTTCTTTATTTGTAGTTACTACAGATTCATTATTGATTACATTAGACATGTGGTGGTTGAGTCTTCAAATATGGATGAACAAAAGATTTTATGGAAAGCTATATGGAAGATGTCTATCCCTCATAAGGTTAAAATATTCACATAACGTTCATGTCGAGCTTGTCTCCCTACGAAACAAAGAGTAATGCTAGGGACAAATGTCGAACAAACGTCAATTGATATGATATGATAAACAAAACGTACCGTTTTTATTTCCTTCAGCTTCAAATCTTTTTTCATTCCTCAATTTATAGATATTATGCGGCACATAACAAGTATTAAGCACCAAAGGTTATCAGTTGACGTTTGTCCTTAGCATTTTTGCAAAGTAAAATCTCTTGAAGTAGTATGTTATTTGTGAA
Source organism: Platycarya strobilacea (assembly GCA_036898215.1). NCBI lineage: Eukaryota > Viridiplantae > Streptophyta > Magnoliopsida > Fagales > Juglandaceae > Platycarya > Platycarya strobilacea. Next base: position 25,357,737 of record CM072545.1, on the reverse strand, counting down.
AGTAAATGTTGTTTTTATGACTATCCTATGGAAGATCTCCAACATGCTGTTATTTCTTGCAGGGATATAAAAAATCTGTCATTGTAGCATTTTCCAAGTTTTACTCTGCTAGAGTCTCAATTGTTTGTCTCTTGCCTTCAGCTTCATCTTATGCTTTAGATTGTATTTGGATGTCGAAGTGTGCTGAGTTGAGTTGACTTTTTTATATATAGTAGTTAGTTGAGATGATTGGGTGAGTTTTGTCGGACCCATTTAGACGAGTTTAAAATATGTTTGAATGGTTAGATGAGTTTAGAGGAATTTATAGGAAGATGTGAATTTATGAGACCCATAATTTGTCATTTGTCCTCCTAAGCTTGCAATTTGCAAAATTTGCAAGTATGAAAGCATTAAATACTTTCACATTGTTTTTGACATTCGGTTGACTGGAGAGTGAGAGTGAGTGAGTGAGTGAGAGAGAGAGAACGTACAAGGAAAAAAAACAAGAAAGTCAAATAAAAAGTTATCCATGGTACTGTAGCTACACTAATATACAGTAAAGTTGATTTTATTGAATTTTGGTCTGAGTTAAATTTATGTGTTTGACAACCAAACGGGGCCTAGTTTTTAATGTGGCAACTATGTTTTGTAAAGCAAAATATAAGGAAGCTTTGGCTAAGTTCTTCATGCTAGCATGGAGTTTTTGGCATCATAGGAATAAACAAGAGTTCGGAAATTAGTGTCAAACAACCTGCTGAGAGCAGTCTCATGAAAATGTGCAAAGCTGTGAAGGGTAAGACAAAGGTTTAAGGATAGAAAAGTATTTGCTGGTCTCCTCCACTTGAAGATGTTTTAAAGTTAAACACTAATGGTGTTATGTTCAATGATCTTAAGAAGGTAGGTGTTGGGGTAATTATCAGAGATAATCGAGTTGAAATTGTCATGACAGCCAGTATAGTAGAAAATGAGGTGCATGATTTGGAAACCATTGAATTGTTGGTTGTTTTTTTTTTTTTTTGCAGCTGTGTTGGAACCCCATGGAGTATCATGCACCTAGTAGTGGAGTCGGATTGTCTCCTGTTAGTTGAGTCGCTGAGAAAGGTATTCTATTTGTTGAGGTTCAAAAAATGAGAACCACTTTTAGTTCTTGCTCTTTTACTCGTGTATAAAGAAGGAAATATGGCCACCCAAACGCTTGGAATGTAGAGAGTATTGAGATGTGGGAGGATTGTATTTCAGACTTTTTTTTTCAAACAAATTTGTATGATAATTGTTTGTAATTTCTGTTTTCAATGAAGTTATCTTGTTATAAAAAAAAGGAAAAAAAAACCATATATAAAAACTATCCAAATTACTAACCAACTACTGTATCCAAAAATTATTAAAATGGGTACTTTAATTACATCAGCCTTTAAATTCAAACCATTAAGATTGTGACACATGCTAATTGATCTCATCTATTTCAATGGAGGAAATCAAACGAATTAAGGCGCAAATTAGTCCCACTTTGATTCGAAGTTGACTCTAACTAGTCAACATGATGCTCCAAATTGAATTGCACCTAACTTCAAAGGTCTGAATATTAATGAGTTTGAGTTGAGTTTTTATGAAGCTAGCTAGCTAGCTAGCTTGCTGCTTGTACGTGCATGCAATTTATTTATGATCAGGTAATCTTAATAATAATTTTGAAGTGAGTAAAACTAGAAGTTGATGGTTTCTCGACGTGTAGAGTTGAGCTAGCTAGCTCTTGACAATTTCTGAACAGCTACAACAACCCTTGCTACAAACTGCAAATTGAATCAGCTTAATTTATGCATGTTATTCCGTGTAGTACTACTTAACCTATATATGTAAGTACTACATATATATATATATATACATAATTCGGACTATTATATATAATATAGTTTAGGTCTCTAGTATCGATGATAAACACCAACTGAATTTGAACCTTTTTAAAGATTATATATACTCTCTCTATATATATATAAATATATATAAATATATTTAGTCATTGAACTGTTTAATTAATTTTATATTTAATTTCTAATTGACTTTTGATGGTCATCGCTTCAAGTTTGATCTAGAAACATAATTTCATTGTGTGGATAATAATCTAATCTGAATGATGCATCATATATAATATAATATATATATATATATGTCTAACTCCACCAAATCTGAGAAATGAATGGCTGGTCGTAACAAACCCGATGAATGAATGTTCTTTTCTACGTGCCAAGTGATCATGCAATAGAATATATGTCATGAATTGTCAGGCCAACTACTACCACTCGGTATATCTGTGTACGACGATTATTAGGTCATGAGGTTTCTGGTCAAGTAAAAGTTGATCAGTCTGTCAACTTATTTAACCTAACGTCTCTCATGTACTTAGTACTACTCGTAGAAGCCACCGGCCATCCGCCAATTAGTCAAACTCGATCAATTGTCATAAATGATTAATTACTCTAATTTATTGGTTAGGCTACCACTAAATGGAAGGTAAATGATCATTATAATATGAAATGGAGACAGTACTCATGCATGTACTCCCGCTAGTAAGTTTGTTCATCTAGATTTTATATTTAAAAATTTGAAATATGGATAATTAATTTTTTTTAAATCTCTTTTAAAAGAAAATTTGTCAAAAAAAAAAAAAAAAATTAGAATCGGCCGAATATAACCCATTTCTCTAGAAATGTCAACAAACGACAGAAAATTTCAAAATGGGGCTGCTTTGATATAAAAAGAAAGAGGACGAATATATATACTGTAACACGCATATATAAACTTTGATTTAATTTTCCCTTATTTAATAACAAAAGAGGTAGGAAACGGAGTTCTGGCCTCCTTATAAGAAAACTGTTCAGTAACTGTAATTAATTATTATTTACAAAATTAATTATTTTTATTAAAATAAAATTGTTTTATTCGTAAATAATCATTCATGTCAGATATAATTGTTGGACAATGCCATGGAAAACCGGCGTTGGAACCCCTTTACGTCTCCTAGTGTAATTGTTTTTTACATTTTTTTGCATTTCTTTTTTTCCAAAAACAATAAAAAAAATGTGTTTTATATGAAGATAAAATATACGTCATTTTTTTAATTTTTTTTTTCTATTTAAAAATACACGAAAGGACTCCAACACAGGAGCCCCATATATTTATTCATAATTGTTACATATGTTAATTTTTTTTGTAGTAAGCCTGGAACTTTTGAAGGAAATTTGGATGTAGCATCGTATATACCGGCTTTCATTAGATTGGCAATTAATATACTTTTTTTTAAGTTGTCTGACTTTAAGGCCGCAAATTTGGGAGGAATCCATGGGATGATGCATGGGCCGGTTGTCATAATTGATCATATACATATATATATATATATATATATATATATACCAAGACGTGAGTGATCTTCTCTCTCCCAATTTGTAATTAGTATTATTATTTATTATTTTATTTATTTCCGGCCTCACGACTCTCAGTATTAATTATGGCTGTGATCTGCAGCAATATCAAGTTTCTTTCCTAATTTCGCAGCTAACATAAGTCACTACTAATACTGCAGATCATATACTCGTCATGTACAGCGAGACAATGGTAATTTATAACTTCAAAAAATATTGAGATATTTATTTATAATTTCTAATTATAATCTGATCAATTTCATTTTCAAGGTCAAAGATTACCAACGTTTCAAGGCGTGAAATGGCAATATATTAATGGTCAATATCGGTTTCATTTTCTTTAATTTCTTTTTTTTTTTTTCTTAACCTCAACCATAGAAAACACAGTTAGGTATATAAATATTAGATCAGATGATGAGGAGACAGAAAAGTCAATCAAATTGAGCAATAAATTAAGAAATTAAACCCATGGAATACTGAAGCAATGTGGATATAGAGAGAGAGAGAGAGAGAGAGAGAGAGAGAGAGAGAGAGAGAATTTAGTAGTCATGTTAGTTGTTGTAATATCATATTCAAGAATTTCAATGGGTTCTTTGGATTACATACATTGCCATCTCTCCTAAATTTCCGCTACAATATTGTTTAGGAACTTAATTAGAACCTGATTATTCTTATGATGTTATGATCATGCTAATTATAATATAAGTATCCCGAATTTATTTTTAGAAGCACAAAGAATCTTTTTTTTTTAATTTTTAATTATAAAATATTTTTAAAAGAAAGAAATTCACAACGCCATTAAAAAATATTTTCTTAATCACTAAATAAAAAAAATTATCTAAAATTTTTATTAAATGATTTAACATCTCTCTTATAATATATTGACTCAACAAATCATGAGATGTAGTTATGTATATGATCTTATCTAATCACAATCTTTTCCAGAATTTTTTTTTTCATGTTCAGATTCAAAACACTTTAAATAGTCTCTCAATTTAAAAAAAAAAATTAAAATAACCCTTAAATTTTATTTATAATTATATATATATATATATAGAAATTGGTCCCCCCCAAAAACTTTATAATTTTTCTTACTCTCATATGTTTTTTAAAATTTTATAAAATTTTAATATACATAAAAATGTCTCTTTCTAATTTTTTTTCCCTATAATCTTTAGATTTTGTATATTTTCATATATTGTCTATTTTTTAGGATTTGATCACACTGAAATTAAATTAAATAAAAAACTATTAACATTTATTCTAATTTTATATTATATACTATTGAGTTTCTTAATATAAATTTAAAGTGAGAATACTAAAAAAATCATTTAAGCTTAATAATATTTACGAAAAATAATAGAAATGATTTATTCTTTAAACTTCATTAAATAAGAAAAAGTTTATTTAAAGTTTCATTTGTAGGATTCTATAATTTTGTAATATTTTTTATATTTTACATAAATATATTGTGTGATGAAAAAATTAGCCACTTAAAAAAAATTATTGGTTCTACCACTGCATCCTTGTCCAAATAATGCATGTTATCCTTTAACAAAGGGGTCGTTATTGTGACTACTTGCCTTGCCTAATATTGTTCGTACAGAAATGATATGAGTTGTTATTATTTTATAATTTATTTATTTAGTTTTTAATTTTACTTAATGATTAATTTTAATTTTACTATTAATTTTATTTAATTTCATATTAATGCCTCTTTTTTTAGATTTAGGAAACACTTCATTTCCATGGTTAATTAAGACGGCATCCTTTAATAAAATAAGGGTAGAAATCAATTCTAAATAAATCTACTTTTTATTTTTTTTTATACTGTAATTTATTATTTTAAGGTATTGTCAAAGAATCTCATCCTATATTATGTTTTTTAATTTAATGAATCTATTTTACTTGCTAAAAAATTAAAAAATTATGAATGCTTTCTCAGTATGGCCTGTTGTCTGCTTTCTGTCACGTCTGATTGAAGTTTTGGACTATATACTCTTATATAAAAATTCTACTTACTAAAATCGAATTGAATTATTCCCAATTCAATTATTATTCTTGTCCAGTACTGTACTACTGTTAGTCATGTACGTATGGTCACTTTCTTGGCTATATTTTTTTGGCCTTTTTCTTATTCTGGACGTTGCTGCTTTCGAACTCGCAATTAGTTTATATAAATGTGTGCATTATTACTCTTATAGATCTTTTTCCTGTGAAACGAAATGGTTAAAAAAAAAAAAACAAACAAACAAACCAACCTTCGATCTCGTATTAGAAAAGTTGCACGATATCCACATGATTGATAGTAGCATAAGGTACTAGACTCGGAGTGAGGACGGTCGTAATTACTGATTATCTATTTAATTACCAATATTGCTCTTCATTTTAGATTTTATCATTCTTAATTATACTAGATAGAAAATATACTTAAAATGTGAGGAATCAGGTATTGCGCCACTTTGGATAACATGAAAACCCGTGATATGAAAATTATTAATAGTTATCTTCCATTTACAACAAATATATGGTCTATATTCTTTACAAAGTTGGACATGAGGACATGAAAATCCCTTGTCATCATGATGATCATCTTCTCCACTGTTTTTTGCCCTACTTTATTTCTTGTCATCCTTTTGGTCGCTAAATCACTCGGGTTTCAAGTAATTTACAATGCTTAGAATCTCGTTTAAATTTCTATTTTAAATTTAAAATTGAGATGAATTTTAAAAGTTATATAAAATATTATTATTATTATTTAAAAATTTTAAAAATTAAATTAAAATTATAAAAAATTATATTAAGATTTATATTTTATATGAGAATTTAAAAAAATATAATAATGAATTTGAGACGAGTTCAACTCGTTTCTGAATCTCAACATAACCCTAGTTTGGCACTAAAAAGATCCTAGACTCCTCCTAGTTTGTCATGTGATGGTGCACCTTTCATTAAATTCAAGTTTGCAGTCAAAATCTGTATGATTACAGTGTCACTCTTAATATAATACAATATTTTAAGTTTATATGCCAAATAGAAAGTGAGATTGAGAATGACAAAAGTTAAAATATTAACACGAGTGTTTCACTTTTTATTTAATTTTACCAACACGAGTGTTTCACTTACTCTCATGCAATATTATCTTCACGAAGACAAATGGGAAATATATAAAATATATGCGTTCAAAGAGCAGAAAGAGTTTATAACCAGGAATGGGTCGTTGTCTTCCAACAAAGAAAAGCACTGATTCATTTGAATGAAGGATATGTATGAGAAAAAAGAGGATTTGTTTGTTTATGCAGAAAATGGATCGAAAAAATCTTTGGAGGGATAAAGACAATATAGCAGCTAGCTAGGAGCATGTGCAGCCACCCAACCTAGATATACAGCTAGCTGATCATTTTGTTTTTACATAGCCAAACAGACCCCACATTACCTTGCATCTCTGAATATTACCTTCAACTGTTTCATTTATTGATCAATTTCACAAATTTATAGAATGCCCACCGACACAAACACCAAATAAAAATAAAAAAAAACGTGATTTAAAATTGTTGTCTTAAATTAGTTTGCAGCAAAATATTATTATATCTGACAAATCTAGAATATGAAATAAAAGACAATTTCATTTGAATTTAGAAATGAGATGAAATAAATTATGAATAATAATAAAATAAATAGTTGAGATGAGTTGAAAGTACGAAATGAATTGTAAATAGTAAAACTAAATTTACTAAACAAACCGGCCCGCTTTTTCTTTTGTAAAATTCATTGATCAATTGATCAATAAATCTCAAAACTAATAACTCACTTTTACATAAGAAAAAATAATAAAAAATTAAGTCACTTTTAGTGTCCTAAACTATCAGTTTACTTCACCCGAATTATTTATTTATTTTCTCCTTTTAATTTGGATCCTTCAAAATTAGGAGTTAATATGAGATGAGAATAAAATTTCCCTACAGTAATTATATAATCGATGTTGCATTCGGCTAGGATACTACAAGTTTAGTTCTGTGAATGCAAGTCCATTCTAGAAACTTGCCACTCTTAGGCCTGGTTTAGAGGGTAAGATGAAAAAAAAAAAAAGTTTTGTTAAAAAGCTATAAAAATTTAGAATTATTTTTTATTTCAAAATTTTTAAAAATTCTAATAATTAATTTAAAATGTGATATTTGAATTATATTTAAAAATAAAATAAAATAAGTTCAGATGAAAATTTCATATCAGACCGAAAACTGCCCGAAGCCAGCACACGAAACACTAAACAGGATGGATGCCTTCGAATTGCAGCTAACAAGGAAAGGCCCATAAATAGAGAATAAAAATATTAAAAAAAAAAAAAAAGCTTGCAAGAAAGAATTATACCATATTCTGTATCTGAATACCAATACTGCACATTTTTTTTTTCAAAACCATCAAAATATAATTCTACATCTAAGGTCTCATTTGGATTCAGAAGAGTTAGCTCATCTCAACCCATTTTCATTTCATTATTACATTTTTATAATTTTTTATACAAAACATAAATTTGTATATATCTTTTTCAAATCCCAATATACATTTTTTTAAATCTCAATACACATTTTTCAAATTTTAAAATAATAATAATATTAAAAAATAAATTAAATTCATCTCAACTCATCTCGTCTCCAAATCCAAATGAGGCCTAAGTAAAGGTGTTCATCCATATTCAAATCTGGCATAATTGGATCAAGACTAAATTCTTAAAAACTGGACAATCATCTGCCTAGATTGATTCAAGATTTAATCTAAGCGAGTAACTAGATTAAATCTGGATATTCGAACTGTAATCGAATATCTGGATTTTTCACCTTTCTTTCTCTAAACCTAAATATCCGGGTTTTATTTGGAATTTTAATACTATTTTATAACTTGGGTTAAAAGTAATTTTTTAAAAAGAAAAAAAGATTCTAACTTATAAGTGTTTTTATAGATTTAAAAAAAATACTGATATCATGCTTAAATTGCCCAATTTAGAAAAAAAAAATCATTTATACATTTTAAAAATATTTTTATAAAAAAATAAATTAAAAAGCAAAATAAATAAAAATACAAAATAGATAATATTGTTATTACATCACAATGCAAAGCATAAATTTGCTAAGAAAAAAAAAATAATAATACAACACAACTAATTAAATTAATACATAACAATACAAAATAAATAACATAGTTAAATATTTTCTGGACCATTCTCTGCTCCATATTAACATTCTGCTTGCCACTAGAACTCCCTACAAGAAATAAAATCAAAATAGCAAGTTACATAAAGGGAAAAGAAAAATACGTAAAGATACGAAATAAAAGAGATGCATACTTCTCAATGTTCTCACACACAGGGAGAGATGGCAGGTTTTAGAAGGTTGTTTAGCTTCATATCTAATGTAGTGAGGTTCTGTAAGATTCAACGTTTCCACATTTAAGAAGTTTGTTTTATTCCTCAGAACCAAGTCCAAGATTTATTTATAGAAAACTAAGAAAAAGTTAAAAGATTTCAAATTATTAACCCAATCTCTCTCTAAAACTTACATTTGCTCAAACTACAATGAATCAATGATGGATTATTTAATTTGGAATGCGAGAAAGCAAAATGAATAAACTATTCCAATAATCCTGAGAAATGAAGAGTACAAGAAAAAAAGTCTTCGATTGATCAAAATAAATCAAATATTGGCAACCACCGTAGAAAAACTGTCTCTAAAAGCCAACCTCAAGTCTCTCTATCTCTGTCAAAGCCACTCTTCCTCTAAAACCAAGCCTTTAATTCTCTCTCGAAAAATCGCACTCCTTTTGAATAAAACAAATTAGTAAAACAAACAAGTACATGATAGAGAGAGAGAGAGAGAGAGAGAGAGAGAGAGAGAGAGTAAACCTCGATCTGGAAACTTTAAAAAAATCATCAGATGATTGTTGCTCTAAAACCTTCAAACAAAAAATGTAAACCCAAATTCCAACGCATTCGAAACGCATTTTTTTCAAGTTTTCTCAATAACCAGACATGAACGGACCAAATCGAGAGAGGCAAAGGGGGACCTCAAGCCGAACCTAAAATCATAATTTGTAAATTGAGCGACAGTCTCTAAGTCATTGACAACAATAGATCTTATTTGGGGTTGCTAGAGTTTCTTAGGGGGGGAGAGAGGGGGGAGGGGGGGGGTCAACAAATGAAACTTGAGAGAGAGAGAGAGAGAGAGGGTCTTTATACATTCAAAAGAAAAGCACCGATTATAAATAAATGATAAAATAATTGAATCCGTAACAAGGTCAGAACGGGTTCATAAATTCGCCCGGGTTTGATCTGGGTGGTTATTCGCTTGATCTGGGTGGTTATTCGCCTGGATGATCCAGTTTTCTGGACTTTTAACCGAATCCGGAAAAATAACCCCCCAAATGCACAGCCCCATCTGCAAGTGTTTGATAAATTGAACTTGCAATATGGACATTTCAATAGCATAAATTCACGTATCATGTCAAAACGGTTTCCATCAACTTCTACAAATAAGCAAGTATAGCATTACTGTGAAATGGGGGTAGCTCTAGAAAAGTAACATCCAATTAGAATTGAAAAGCTAAACAGACTAAGACATTCTAAAAAAAGCAAGTTAGAGAGAAATTTTCAGCACATCATATTGCCTGCAACTCAAAGGTCAGAAGCAGCAGCACGAAAAAACACGTGCCTTCTCAAGCAAAGCAAAATGATTTTAAATGGGAAAATGATTCAAAACTTGACAGAAGTTGCAAATAAATTATTCCAAATGGAACAGAAGATCTGTGGAGATTACACTGTTGCAAAGAAAGACAGTACGTCCTGCAGTTAAACAGTGCAGCATATATGCTTCTTACAGCATAGCATGCAGCATATACTCGAGCCAAATGCGCAGATCCATGACTGAACTTGCACTGCTCATACATATAATAAGCAATAATAAGCAAGAGAAACTTGTATCAAAACCATACAAAAACTCCGATGTTCAGATAATCGTTCATCTAAGATAAGTTCCATCAACCTCAATTTCTAAGGAGCACCAAGTAGCAATAGATACAAGCCCAAGTGCAGCACAACTCCACAAGCTTAGTAGTCAGCATCTCCACCACCAAAACCTCTGTCCCCACGATAACCACCACCTCCAAAAGGTCGAGGGCCAGCAGGTCTGTCATTGGCATAACTCACTCGAATGTTTCGTCCATTAAGTTCCTGAAAGTTTAGGATGTCAATCATAATTATAATGGCACACGTTAACCATCTCATAAAGACCATTTCAAACCTGGCCATCCATGGCAGACAGTGCTTCACTAGCAGATTCCGTACTTGAGTAGTTAACAAACCCAAATCCCCTAGACCGCCCGGTATCTCTATCAACGATAACCTTGGCTGTGAAGAAAACAAACCACTGAGAAATGGTGTAAATATAACAATTGAGCTAGGAGACAGTCTAAGTTAACGTAGGGGGGATAGAGAGAGAGAGAGAGAGCAGGAGAAGTAAAGAGCTTTACCTACTATTATTGTGTACCCAAAATAAAGAATCCAGAAAACAAAAATCAAGGAAGCATGAAACTGGAATTGGACTGTTTTAATTTCTATAATGGGAAGCATCCACCAATTACTCATTTATTTCATGCAGCCAAGAAGAAACCCAATAGTCTTTCTGATAAGAAATTGAACGTGCAAGATAACTATTTTTCCCATTAAATATAGCTGTCATTTTTAGCATTAAACATTCACTCTTATTCACCATCCAAATTGCTCACCAAAAGCGAAATTTAGAAGATCAGGCCACCTTCACAGTTTTTTAGATCTATTTGAACGGTTTGGATCCATAAATAATCTCAATAATTTACCAGTGAGTGAAAATAATAATGCCCCGTAATTGTATATGGTACAGTGTTCTATTTTAATTTATCCCCTATGAATAAACCCAAGTTACCAAAAATATAGATTAACTGTACACTACTACCACAAGTGGAACATAGAAGATCCTACAGGCCAAAGAATTAAAGCAGCAACATACTGCTAGATGCATTAGTATTGAGGCTAACCTAAATAGTGCAGTAAATCTAACAGAAAAGCCTTTTCATCGATTAGAATGTGAATATATACTTTTTTTGATAGGTAAAGGTAATCCAAATGATTAGAATGAGAATAATAACACGTGTGAAAAGCATCAAAAATAAAAATAACACCTTGACAACTGAGAGCATGTTTGGGATTGTGTTTCGAGATTTTAAAAGTGCTTTTAAGCAGTTAAAAACACTTTTAAAGAAAAATGACATGTTTGGATAATTTTATTAAAAGTGCTTTAGTCAGTTGAAAAAGTTAAAAATCAGCTTTTTCAATAATCATAAAATTAGAGTTTTTATCAAAAAGCTCCCGTAAATAGCTATATATTTTTAAAAAACTATCGTAACTAACTCTAAAAGTACTTTAGACATATGGATCACAAACAGTAAATAACTTTTTAATAGTAGAGCTTATTACATTAAGTTTTAAGTTATAACCCTTAAACTAAAAACAATATTTCTCACTGCAACCCCAAATATGTACTGAGTCATTAATGCTTGGCAATCAGAATTCCACACTACCATCCACTTCTAACCAATATATCGTCCAGTAAACGATGAATCTCTTCAGAATACACCTTTTTTTTTAAAACTAAAATCATGCATCACACAAGCAGATGTATCTTCCTACCATAGTCGAGCAATTTTACAGAGAGATTTACAAACCATTAAATAATTTGCACATTCTGCAATGCCATTCATTGCATTCAGAAAGATTACGGCTTATTTGACATGCCCATATTCAACTATCAACACAAGGTCAAAACTCACCATCAACCACGTCACCAAAGCCAGAAAATGCGTCCTTTAGAGACTGCTCATCAGTTGAGTATGAAAGACCTTTAAAACCACCATAATAAGAATAAGCTTCAAGGAATTTCGTAGCATAACTGTACTAAAACCGACAATTAAGACTAAGAACAATTAGCTATACCTCCAATAAAAAGCTTGCTTGATGACATGCAGCGAATGGAATTAAGCATAAAGTTTGTAGGTGCTGGTCCATTTTGAGAAATGCTCCGCCTCAAAAATCCCCCAACTTTGTTACAAAATGCCATACTAATTGACAGCGGTAATGTACTATGCTGCAACAACATAATACCATGTCACTTTTCATATTTCATGAGTTGGATAATTTATATTTTTTTTTTCTTTTTGGTGAGTATGGAATGACTTGGATATCTAACAAAGGAAAGCAAACTCTAAACATATATCAAATCATGCCAAGATTCTAAAGAGAGCTACTGGGCCAAGATTCTAATAACAAAATATCAAGTGACAGCTCACCGCAGAAATGGTATTTTAGAGCAACAAAATAAATTTCTGATGCATTTAATCTCAATCCATATTAATTACCAAAGGAAAAAATCTTTGTATTTCATTGAAAAAGACTTCTGCAGAGAGGTTAAGAGTTCATTGAGATGCCTTGAAAAGAAATAGAGGCCAGTGTGAAATTAGCAAAGTTGGGGTAATCGGAACAGAATGAGTGGGCAAGATGACTAAACAGGAGTCTATCAGCCTGTCCGAATTTGACTTTAACATGAGGCATGAAGAGACCCTGAATTTAGCAAACAATCACTGTATGCTGCTTAAAGACAAGCTTTGGAAGTCCAGAAAAAGATCGGACTTAACAAAGTACGTTCTCTGAAGTCCCACACCGCACAAGGACTCGGAGGGACACAAGCCCATCTGGATTCTTGTATAGCCTTAACAAGTGTTCAGACATACCTTAAGAATGTCACTCGATCAAAGTGCATATCAAGCTGTGGCTGAACCAAAAGAAAGTAATAACAAAGGCAAAGTAGTATTTCAGATTTGTCAAGTATTAGCTATCTTCGTGGTGGTGACCATGGACATGACTATGAAAGTTAACTAACACCTCCAAAAGGCAAACAGAACCTTATTCGCTTTCATTTCTTCAAGAAATTCTTAGTAACCTAGCAAAGGAGCAAAAGATTCCCACAAAAAACAACAGAAGATCATCAATCACTCCCAACACCCAACAACCACAAGCATGAGAAAACGAAAAAAGAAAACCTCAAATCAAAAGATACAACAGACTTAAAAATAGAAAAAACACATACATGTGTGTGAGAGAGAGAGAGAGAGAGAGAGAGAGAGAGAGAGGGGTTTAGGGTTTAGTAAAAGGGTCATACCTTAGAGAAGAGGTGTAGTGGGAGCGGCCAATGCTAGGGTTTAAGGTAAAAAGGCAAAATACATTAGGGCTTTATAGAGGATATGCGTTGGGATTTGGTTTCCAGTGGGTGTCATTGGTAATTTAGCAAGTCCATTCCTAAATACTCTTAACAGCTGTATGAGTATCACTGAAAATTGAAATATTTCGATGATAGCTATACATATCGACCGGACTTTTTCGCTGGATATGGGCCAATTTAAATTTTGACCTTTTTTATCTCTTCATTGCTTGAAGGATGTAATATAAAATATAAATTATGAAAAATAATATTTGCAAGTTTAGATGTCACTTTAATAAATAAAAAAAAAAAAAAAAAAGAGTATATATGAAACTTATATAAAAGGCCATTTAAAAAAAAAAAAGAGTGTGCAAAGTTTTCATACTACTAAAGTACTTAGTATTATTCATTAAATTATAATTAAACGGGTATGGTAGAATTTAATCACAAAAAATATTTAAAAGTAAATTCTTACAAATCAAATTTTGGTGTAAAAAACCTTCCATGTTCGCTTAGAAATATAAAATTTCATTGCTTAATTAGTCGATTATGTTTTAATTCTGAAAAAGTAAGAATTTATTAAGATTTTTACGTATATGCTGGTATGATAGGATTTAATTTATAAAAATAATTTTAAATTAAAATCTTATGAAACAAATCTCATTTTGTTCTAGCGTAATGAACTTTCTGTACCCGCTTACTAAATATAAGTTTCCATTGCTTAAAAAGCTGCTTTTATGTTTCAATTATGAATGGTAATCCTACGCGTCTCTCGTAGTTGCTATTTTTCTGTATTTTATTAGAATTATTTTTAAGTTGAAAATTGGATTGTTTTATTTTGATTTTTCTATTTGATTTGATTTTTTATTTAGTAATTAGTTTAATAAAAAACATATCTCTAGAATTTCTTGTTCGTAGAGTATTCTCTTTAGACTTTTTGTTCAAAGAAATTTTTTCATGTCTTGTCTTAAAACGGGATGGGATTTATTTTGGGCTTGTCATTAACTCTGTCAAGACAGAGTTGAGTTGTCTATCAGACAGTATTTTGAAGAGGTTGTCTATTAGGTGATATTTTGAAGAGGTTTGCAGTCAGTGCTAAATTATGTCAGTCACTTTTAATACATTGGAGAGTAATAAATTGTCATTAGTTAGCTTGTAATGTATGTTTTAAATCTAATTGTAATGCTCATTTATTAATAAATGTAGTTTGCTTTTCTTAAAAAATAAATTCTGAAATAATGAGCATATGTTAAAGTTTTTACTTGTAAGTTAGGATGGTATGATTTAATTTATAAAAATATATTAAAACTAAATTCTTATAAATGTGGTTATGTCATTATCTCCGTCTATTAAAAAAACCATCTCCCTCTCTCTTCAATGTTTTATCTCTAGAGCTTTCCCATAACGTTTCCAGCCATAGCCACTTGTCTTCAAGGGAGGTCATCCCTCCTAAGCAGTCCTCTTCTATTTTCTCCCTATGTTTTCTTCTAGTTTATTTAGTTTTTTTTTCTAACTTTCATAATTTTTTGTCCATAGCAACAAGAGATGTCGATCTACTGTTTGCCTGACGTTTTGGATTGCTATGCAATAGACTGATGGACTTCACGGCTGCTGATTTAGTGGATGGACGAAGCAGACTGCTCAAAAGTATTATGCATGGGCCTCACTTGTTGCGAGTTAGCCACGTGCCAATGCACCTTGATAGTTTCCTTGCTGACATGTGCGGTACTACCGGGATCAGTGGCCTTAAATTCGCTAGTCTGTGATACTCGTTCTCCCTTCAATGTGACGTGTGCTTCCTATACGCCATCACAGCAGGCAATCCTTCGTCAGTGTATCGGTACCTCTTCCATTTGCTATTTTCTTGTTTCCCTAACCAAGGATCACGATCCAGTGAATGTGAGAATTTCCTTCAACCGAACTAGGTCAACAGAATGCAGTGTACCTATATTTGTTGAGACTTTTAGTTGCAGTTAAATAATCTGTTCATCAGACTATTTTAAAAATCGCTTTAGGCAGCATCCCTTCAGTGAGATTGATGAATTGTGGCTCTCTAAAATCGTTTTTATTTTTTATTTTTTGGTATTTGTTATATATTTGTTTATTTTTAGATGATTGTTGGGACTTCAAACTGGTATTCTATAATCCATGTAATTTATCTATGTTATGAAATGTTTGTCTTAAAAAAAAATGGTTATGTCGTGGTGTGGAGAACCTTCCATCCCCACCTAAAAATTTATTTAATTTTTTTAAAACAACATTATTTTTCATTCATGATAAAAAAACTGGACTTAAAGAGTCATTACATCCCTTTTCAGATTTTACAAATTCCTCTATTTGAATGGGCACTTCCTCAATCCAAACAGTCTCTTGAGGAAATGATAAATCTAACTTGATTAGCTTATGTGCTATGGTATTAGCTTTCGTATATAGAAAGCAGACTTGTCATTAAGGTTTATAAGACATCAAGTGTTGAATATCGACAATGATCCTTCCATAGCTAGTTTGATCTTCATTCTTTCTATAGACGGCCTTCCCAATAGCTTAGCAATCACCTTCAAAAGTGATATATGATATTCAGATCTGCACAAAATTTGTATGCCTTCCTCTGAGTTAAAGCTTCAGTAATTATCGGTTAAGTCAAACAATGGAAACTAGAAGACACGAATGTCATACTTTCTTCTTCCCAATTTTAGATCACTATAATCTCCATGCCTAACTTCCTTTTTTGTTTGTCCATTGCAACATCCCAATTGGCTTTATACATAAGGGCTTCTGGTTTTTGCCATTTACTAGTAGCTCTAGTGCATTCTTGGGAAAGTCCCCTTATTTTTTGTGCTTCCTTGGCTGCTCTAAATTCTTGTTGAGTTTGCTTTGCTTCTTGCATAATCTCTCTAGGATGGTCGAATTTGTTATCAAATACTAATGAGTTTCTCCTCAGCCAAATGAATCTCATTGCATATGTCACAATAGCTATGTTTTCTGCATTTAACTTGTCATTGACTTTGTCACATACTTGCATAAAATTGGTTTCCCCACAACTCCATTTCTGAACTACACTATCATGGACGAACCATACATCTTAGGTAGCAGGGCAATTCCAAACAACATGGATTGCAATCTCCTCTTCCTTCCCACATACAAGACATTGACTATCCATTTTTTGAATATTTTTTTACCAAACTTGCTCCAGTAGGAAGAATGCCTTGTTCTAATTTCACAAAAACATTTTAACTTTCCTTTCTATTTGTAGGTTCCGGATCTATTGCCATCTTTTAATTGCTATATCATTGGGTTGTGAAGTCTCTCCATGTGCTGATTTCTTCCTAGATTGTTCTAAATGGTATGCACTCTTTACACTGAACTCACCATTCCTTGTGAACAACCATAATTGCTTATCTTCTGAGTAGCTTCTACTCAAAGGAATGCTTATGATAGTTTCAGCATCCTCTTGACAAAAAATGTTAGCTATCAAGTTGGTTTTCTATTCCCCTTTTTACTGATCAATGAGCTCACATACTTTAGCATCTGCCTTAAGGTTGATATTATGAGATTGTATCTTATAGAAGGAAGCCACTATCATTCCTTATGTTGATCTCATTTCCTCTTTCTACATTCCATATCAATCTTGCTTTAAGTAATTCTAGAGTAGACAGTAGGCTTCTTCAAATGTAGAAGGGACCATTTCCAATCTTTGCAGTCAATAGATTTTCATTTTTGAAGTATTTATCTCTTAACACTTTCGATATGAGAAATTGAGATTTATTTAAAACCCGTCAACACTGTTTTGAAAGCATAACAGAGCTAAAGGATTCTAGGTCTCTAAAACCCAATCCCCCTTGATTTTTTGATTCTCCCATCCGAGACCAACTTTTCCATGGAATTGTACTCAAGTTTTCCTGATGACCCCACCAAGATTTAGATATTATGGCTATGATTTCTAAACACAATTTCCTTGGTAATCTGAATAAGCTCATATGAAAGGTTGGCGAAGCTTGAAAACAGCCTTAATCAGCACCTCCTTCTCTACTTGTGTTAGAAATTTGTTTTTTCAGCTTTGTACTATTCCTACACCTTCTCTTTTATATATCTAATTGCTTTGTATTTTGATCTTCCTAATATCTCTCTTAAGATCCACATTCTTTAATCCTTGCTTCTTATGTGATTTGTTTTCTCAACGTTGAACTAGTGTTTGAGCTTAAACAAATTGTAGTTTTGCTCTTATTCAAAAACTGCGCTAAAGCCTTTTCACAGCTCTTGAGGATGGTTTGAATTTTATACCATTTTGTTAATGAAGCCCTCCTAAAAATAATGCAGTTGTCTACAGATAGAAGATGATTTATCCTTATCCCACCTATCGAAATTGTTACTCCCTTAAAATAGGTTCTTCTCTCAACTGACATCAAAAGTGCAGAGAGTTCTTTAGCACATAGAAGAAAAAGGTAAGGGGAGATTGGATCCCCTTGCCTTATACCCCTTGAAGGTTTAAAACTTTTTCCTAGTTCTCCATTCAACATAACAACATATGAAACAAATATAACACATTGCATAACAAGTTTAGTCCATTTCTCATCAAAACTAAGTCTTCTAATTATTGCTTCCAAGAATTTCATTCAAGTTTTTCATATGTTTTGGCCATATCGAGTTTCAAAGCCATATTTGTTGTCTTCCCTCTTTGTCTAGTATTCATTGTATGTAAGGTTTCATAAGCTATCAAAATATTATCTGTCAAGAGGCATCTAGGTATGAAAGCACTTTGATTGCTTGAAATGACACTGTCTAGAATTTGTTTCAACTTGTTTGCTAAAACTTTGGACACAAGCTTATAGATAACATTACATAAAGCATGTTTGGAGTTGCGTTTCGAATGTTAAAAAGTACTTTTAAGTAGTTAAAAATATTTTTAAAGAAAAACTGACATATTTGGTAACTTAATAAAAAGTATTTTAGTCGGTTAAAAAAAACTGAAAATCAATTTTTTCAAAAAGTATCAAATTGGAGTTTTTATTAAAAAACTCATGCGAATAACTATATTTATTGAAAAAATTATTGTAACTAACATTAAAAGTGCTTTAGATATATGTTTACTAAACAGTAAACAACTTTTAAAATATAGACCTTATTATTTAAGTTATAAGCTATAAATCCTAAAACTATAAGCCCTAAAGCTATAAGTTATATTTCCTACGACAATCTCAAACATGCACATAGACTTATTGGTCTAAATTTAGTGATAGTTAGGAATTCAGGCTATATGAGTGTGATTCAGTTAAGTATCCAAAGTGCCCCCATTGAGGAAGCTCAACAAAGCATTACTTACCTCGTCTCCAATTGTGGGCCAGTAGGATTGTTAAAATTGAGCTCCAGACCCGTCTAGTCCAGGGGACTTGAGTGGTTCCATTAGTTGTAAAGCTTGACAGACTTCTTCTAATATGAATTATCTTGTCAATTCTCCATTCATCTCTGCTATTATTCTTGGTTGAATATCTATCAGACTGCAATCTATGTCTTCCTAAGATGTGTGTTGACGTAAAGAGACATGTGTGTTGACGTCAAAAGAGACAAAAGATTGGAAATGGAAACTAGTTTCCTTTTTGCCTCTGGCTAGCACATGCATGGTAGTACCTAAAGTTTATTCACCCTTCAGAAACTAGTTTGATTTTGCTCTCTATCTCCATTTCAGGTTTTCTTTGGTCATCAACTTACTAGTTTTATCTTCCAATTTTTTTATCTCAATATTATGGCCCCCTTCAATCTGTTGTAATTGCTTAAGCACTTCTCTTTTTTCTCTGGTAGTCTTTCCATCATCTCAGGCCATTATTGAAGTCTATCTAAGCAAACAATTTTTGCAAGCTTCTAGTTTTCTTTGCATTGTTTGAGTAGGATCCCCCTTTAAGTTCTTCACATCCTATGCTTCTTTTATTACTCTAGTACCTTCTTGTTCTAACGTCCATTTAGCCTCAAACCTGAACACTTTTTTGGTTTTTTTTTCATACTTGTCTATTAGTCTTTAATTCTAGTAATATTGGCATGTGACCTAATTTAATGGCCGTAAGACAAGTACCTTCACATTTTTGTATAATTCATATCACTTTGTATTTGCTACCCCTCAATCCAATCTCTCTTTAATAAATGTGTCATATGTATGCTTATTACTCCATGTATATTTGTCTCATTTCCATCTTAAAGTGATGTTTTGAACCCTTGCATTTGTTGTTCAGGTCTTCCTCTTTCTCATTTTTTTCCAAATTAGAGTAGCACTTCATTGAAATCCCTTAAGACACACCAAGGTCGATCTCTAGGTGGTCTCAACAGTGATAACAAATTCCAGATTTCTTTTCTCCTGGCTACTTTAGGTTGGTTATGAATACTTGTTAGAAAAAAACTTCTTTCATTTTCTACAATAATCCTTATTCTACAATAATCCTTATGTGTCTATGCTAGTGGGAGTAGTTTACAATCTCTAAGTTAACACCATCATTCCAAAGTAAAGCTAAGCCACCTTTTCTCCCAATTAGTTCCACCACAAAATAAACCTGTAAACTGAAGTTGGTGTTTCAATCTCTCGAATTTTGTTGCAAGTACTTTGGTTTCAATTAGAAAAACTACTTGGGGTTTTTGTTTTCCTTTACCAAATAGTAAAAATCTTGAACTGTCCAGGGGTTTTCAAGCGCCTGGCAATTCCAACTCAATGTTTTCATGGATCTTGGTGGGTCTGCCTAGCAGCCTCCATTATTTGCGGAGTTGTTATGTCATAATCTTTCTCCATCTGAAACTTTCCTCTTTTAGATGCATCGCCTTTGTCACTATCCATTTCATTGAGAGATAACTCTCTCTTATTTCCTAATCTTAGAGACATTGTTGTAACAGTTCCCTTCAATCTTGCCCTTCTTTTCCATTTTCCTTAGTAGGTTTTAGTGTTAAAATCCCCTTGTATCTCACTTTCATTAATGTTCTCATTTAGTATCTGCCTCACACTACTTGTATTATTCTCCTCCATGTCCTCTTGAAGATCTTCAAGAACCTGTTGTTATTGTTTCATCCCTAGAGATGTTGTTCCTTCTGTCTGTCATGAGTATTAATTGACTGATGTTTGAACATTTTGCAAGTATTGCTCTTCTTTTCTGCCTACTCTTCTCTGTTCTCCTTCCATAATATCCTCCTTAAGAGTCACTTTATTTGTTGTATCTTTACTAATCATATCTATTCTTTCTTTTGTAGCACTTGGCAGCAATCTTTTTTTCCATTTTCTTAAGACTTTGCACTTCCTCAACCACTGCACCACTAAGATATGTAGAGTTTTTTTTATTTCCTCATAATGCTTTTTATGGAAGTTACCTCTAGGTATTGAGTTTGCTCACAGCAAAACTCTAAATTGCTTATCCCCTAGTGCTTGATTGGGATTTTCCCCTTGAGGTTTTTTGCAACCAAAGATCTCATGAGCCACCACGCCACAGTTAAATACACCATGTGCAACTTCTCGTATTTTATGTGAATCCATAGTCTATCCTCCATTAAGTTGATGAACTTACCTCTTATAAATAGTTTTCTTATATCAATTTCCACATTTATTCTTAGAAAGTTTCTTCATGTCATGTCATCCTCTTTCCCATCCACTTCTTGTATCATTTCCAACGATCTAGCAATTTTCTTTGCCATATTTCCATTCATTCATGCCAGAGGTTGTTCATATAGTTGTAGCTAGAAGCTTTCCTTCTCAAATTCCATCTTATTTGGGGGTATCAGACCATCATAAGTTTTTAAGATGAATAGACAACTGTCAAATAACCATGATTTACCTCTTAGGACTCTATCTTTGTCAACTCGGCACTGAAAAGATATTAGAAACAGATTTTTGTTCAATTCGTAATAAGAGAAAGTCTTTCCAGTTTTCCATATCGTTACCATCGTGGAGTTTATGATTTCTTTGCTTATGGTGCGATCAGAATATAACTTCCCTAGAATGTTTGTTTCACCTTATTTCAGTTGTTTGTCAAGATTGTTGAATTCCAAGTTGATCACATGACTCTCTTATTCAAAAAGTCAAAACTTAGTTTATTGTTCTTCCAAATCTTCCATTGCTATCTTCTACACTCAACACTCAACGGACCTTGAAGAAGCAACCTAAGACTATAATAGCCAACCGCCGTATCACCTTTGCTTTAGAGAGAAGAAAGGAAATAAGCAGGACCTTTTTTTGTGAATGAATGCAAATTTATTTCTTAAATAGCCTCTTTTGTTTCAATTCTAAAGTAACGTATTTATTAAAATTTTAAAATGGACTGATAAGGTTAAAAATTTATCTGCAAAAGAATCTTGTTAATTAAGAATTCTACCGACTACCACATTATGTTTACAATTAATTGTAGAGATGGAGTGATGGATCCTTACGTCCTCAACGTATAAGTCTTGTATATTTTATTTATGCCCTAAGAAGACTTTTGATCGTGTCACGTGGTTAAAGTTTGGCATATTTTCTTATAATTTAGTTCTAATGAAAAATAAAAAGGAGGAATGGGGGCAATTCATGTTTTTGGATGTGTTAATAATAAATATATGACTACATAAGTTAGTTTGAGTTCGACCACAGCAAAATGTATCCAATTTTCAAAATCTTAATTCATCCCATTTAAATAATGGATCATATTGTGTCTCCTATTTTAACTCATTTAACAATTAATTAGAAATAATTCAACATGACAAAACTTATTTAAACTTGTTTAATATAAATAGGTTGAACTAGCGTATATAATCTATTTGATGTAATTAACATAATTTCATATAAAATTTTAAATTTATATTTATTAGTAGCCATAATATTTTGAAAAAAAAAAAGATAACCTACCAATAAAAAAATATCACTATTTTTCAAATCTTAACATATAATAAAACCAATATTATAAATCTTACAATTAAAAAATTAAGATAACCTACTAATAAAAAATATCAATATTTTTCAAATCTTAACATATAATAAAACCATTATTATAAATCTTACAATAATAAATATGAGTACAGGTCAAGAATCACAACCTCAATAATAAAAGCATAAGCATATTGATAAATACCAACATTACAACTTAATGATAATAAAATCATTATTTTGAAATATTATCTAAACGAGTCAAAACGGGTTGATTTTGAGTTAAGTAGTTTGACTCGTTAGTGACCTATTTATAAAAACAGTTCTCAACGGGTCAATTCGTTAATATCAAACCAAGACTCGCTAATTTTGTGTCATATTCGTGTTGAATTCATAAGTCATGTCATATATTGTCACCCCTAATAAAAGGGCTAAAAACGAATAACATATTAACCTGTACAAGGAAAATGTCTACAAATCAAATATTATGGGCATGTTTGGATGTAGGGTCTATTTGGGAACACAAAATTACTTAATTAATAGTTATTCTCAAATATTCTCACATTTACTTAATTACTATTCGCTATTATTCATTACTATTTTACTACCCTTTTTATTACTATTCAAATATCATATAAGATACTCTGAGTTGAATATCCAAATGCACAGCAATGACTACTCTCAATAGAGTTTAAATGTGAACTCAATGTGGGCCCCACACATGTACTGCTATACTACTGCATTGATGACCATTTTACAATTTTTTTTTGTTGCAAGTTTGGTGCCATTTAACTTCTCTCTCTCACACTCTTTCTCTCTCTCTCTTGACAAAACTTGATTTCCGTCTTCTCTTTTTGTTTGTGCCAGTAGTAGGAGCTGACAAAACTTTTTTTACATAAATCCTCTGCAAGTAAACAGCACGTGGGGACAAAAATGTGTAGTGAACAATGGTGGGTCCCAATAATTTTACTTCTCATAAATATATTTAAACGCAGCTAAACATTCAAATACACTTTAAACTTATCTTAAGTGGGTCTCACAAAACTCACTCAATCGTCTTAACTCATTACTATTTATAAAAAAAACTATATCAACTCAGCTCAACTCAACATCTAATCGCAGTCTTAATATTCAAAATTTCTATTATCTTAAAGTTTTATTAATAACTTTTTCTTTTTTTCTATGCAAGCTTGTAATATATAGGGAGACTATTACAAAGTCTAGGGAGGGTCTTTGCCACTATCTATATATAGAATACATCTTGAAATAATATCTAATGGTATGCTACCAAACTGTGAGTTTGTAGCGGCCCACTGCGCCACTGAGTGCGCTAATCTATTTTGTGATCGATCTATTTTTTTTTAAAACTCCAATTACTATGAGCATTCAAAGAGTTTGCTATATCTTTTGTGATGGTTGATATTTACCAAGCCATTTCCTCTCCATTATTAGAGGAAATCACCAATTGGGAATCGCCTTCCAAGGACATTGCTGAAGGGTAAAGATGGTCCACCATTTTAAAGGCTAATTTTGCTATGAGTGCTTCAACAACAACAAGGATAGTGATGAGGTTTTCTTCAATTCAAATGTATATGATCTCCCCATCTGAGTTTTTACTAATATCTGACACAATTGAGGAAGAGTTTCTTACAATTGCATTGAAAGAAATATTTACCTAGTTTTCTTCTGGTTTTTACCAATCTTGGTCTTTATCTTGTTTGCTCTTAATCCTCCATCCATAAATGTATTCTGATAGAAAAGATTTAGCTGATGAGATGCTTGTCTTACTGTTGGTATTTTTTTTATTATGGATCATGTCATTCCTTATTCTCTAGATGAAATCCATAATCAAGACAGCAAAAATTTGGAAAGGATGCTCATCTTGAGTAGTAAGACCCAATTTTGACTTTGGGCTCAAGATGTATTGAAGCCACTCTAACGTTGATCCTATAGGAAGGGACTCAAGACTTAAAGGCCAGCTGCTTGGATTCCATATAATCTTGGTAAATGAGTTTCCTCTTTATCATCACAAATTGGACAGTTCAGATTGTGGATGCTTGGAATAAACCTTTTCAATATTTCTTTTGTTGGGAGGAGATTTTAAAAGATTTTTCATAAATGAAGTTTATGGCATTCATGAATCTTGAGCTTCCAAATTTTCTAAAGAGGGAGAACAGTGGTACCTATGGGAGAGTTATCTGCATTGGTTGCATGATTGTGAGCTGTTTTAACAAAAAATAACCCATTTTGGATTTTTTTTAGTACTAGGTTGTTAGCGTGTTGTGAGATGGCTAATAGTGAAGTTTGTTGTATTTCACGGACACTCACTCGGCTGAAAATGGTCATTAGTAAGTTGATATCTCCAGAATTGGTGACTTGGTTAATCAGATCCGCAACTTTAAGGTTGTTGGGAGGATCCTCTGTTGTAGTGAGCGGGATAGGCTTGAAATTATTTAGTGTTGGTATCCATGGGTCTAGTCACACTCTAACTGAATTCCCATTTGTAATTTGGTGGCACCTACATTTTTCTAGAAGAGACTTAGTCTTTAGGATGCCTTTCCATAAGGCCGAATTCGTGGCCTTCTTGAGAAATTGATTAAAGGAACCGTCGCTTAAATACTTCCCAGACAGAAGCTTGTGCCAAGTATTTTCTTTTGGCTGGCTCATTTCCCATCCTGTTTTCGCTTAAAGTGTCTATTCATATTTTCCATCATTCTCAGTCATAGTCCTCCATCTTTTTTTGATTGACAAATAGTTTTCCATGAATGCAGGCAGAGAGGGTGTTTTTTATCCTTTGAAAAGCCCCACCAAGAATTTTTGAAGCTCCTATTGAGAGACTTATAAGTTGATTTAGGGAGTAGTTGGGTAGTTATTTGATAGGAAGGAATTGTACTAGCTACTGATCTTATGAGACAAGTTCTTCCGGCCTGGGATAACAGTTTTGATTTCCATCCTTCTAGGCTCTTGTTGATTTTACTCAGCATTTCCGTAAAGTCTACTTTCCTGGAGCGGGTTGAGGTTGTCATGATGCCTAGATATCTTGTCTTGAATGAATAAGTCATTTTGAAGGGGAGGTGATCCAGTACTTGTCTTTTTGTTACCAATTGAATATTCTGAGTGATGTAGATGGATGACTTATTTTGATTAACCTTTTGCCACGACTACGTTTGATAAGTGTCTATGACTATTTTGATTGCAATAATTGATATCTTTTTTGCTTTCCCGAATATGATTAAATTATCTGCAAATAGAAGATGAGATATTGGTGGACAGTTTCTTCCGATCTTTACTCCTTCCAAATTTTTTGAGGCTTCTTCTCTCATTAGGAGTCTCGAAAGAACTTCTGTGCATAAGATGAAAAGAAAAGAAGAGATATGACCACCTTGCCTAAGACCCATTTGAGCCTTGAAATAACTCCTGGGAGAACCATTTATAAGAATGGAGAATGAGGCTATGGAGATGCATTCTTTAATTAAGTTGCTCCAAACTGTACTATAGCCTAATACTCGCAAGACGTCAAACAGGAAGCTCTATTCCACAAGATCAAATATTTTTTCCATATCCAACTTTAAGGTGAATTGACTTTTTTTCCCTTTGTGATTTTTCAGATAATGAAACATCTCTTGAGCAATAATTGAGTTCTTTCTAATATTTCTACATGGGACAAAAACTATTTGGAATGGAGAAATGATGGTCGGGAGAGTTTGCTTTAGTCCGTTAGCCAGGATTTTTGTGATGATTTTGTAAATGACATTTGTTAGGCTGATGGGCCTATAGTTTTGCGGAGCGCTTAGATTTTCAAAATTTGAAATGGGGGCTATGTGGGTATTATTTTTTTGTTTTAGGAGCTTTCCACTTCTGAAGAAGTTTTGCACAGCTGCTATAACATCTTTTTTAATGATATGATAGTAATGTTTGTAAAAAAGGGCAGTCATATCGTCTGGGCCAGGAGCTTTATGATTTAAAATTTGCTTCAGTACTCTGAAGATTTCTTCTTTTAGGAGTATTGTTGTTAAGCTTGCTTTTTCTTCCTCTATGATTTGTGACTCAAAGATATTTTCTAGATTCTCCAGAAAGTCAGGTTTGTTGTTTAGTAGATTAATCTAAAGTGACTGAAAAAGGATGATACTATAATCTCTTGGTCCATTTTCCAAACTCCAGACTGGCACTTGATAGTTTCTATATCATTCCTTCTTCTACAGATCATCGTTGATACATGAAAAAAATTTGTATTCAGATCTGTAGATGTAAGCTAGCTGATTCTAGATTTTTGTCGCTATACGATTTCTTCTTGCTTTAATTGCTCCTGTAATTTGAGGTAGAGAGATTTTTCTTTGTGCAGACTCCATTGATTGGGCAAGTTGCTTTGTAGGAGGCTGATTTCCAATTCTAGATATTGAATTTTTTCTTGAATCCTCTCGAAATGTTGCTTATTCCATAGCTTGAGTGTTTTTTTTTTTTTTGTGTTCCTAAGCTTGTTATAAAGGATGAAGGTTGGGTTACCTTGAAAATTTTTATACCAAGCTTCTTGAATAATGACCATTCTCAAAGGTCCTCTAGTTTCACAAATTTGAATGGGGATGGTGATTTCCTTTTTTTCACAGTGTTGAGCAATAGGAGGCAATGATTAGAGATTGAGGTAATGAGACGTTGTATCGATGCATCTGGAATTAGGAGACACCATTGTACATTTGCTATTCCTCGATCCAATCTCTCTCGTATCATTGCTTTGCCAAGTTGGTTGTTTGTCCCAGTGAAAGAAGGACCAAAAAATCCAATATCAATTAGACCATGAGTGTCCATCAATTTTTTTAGCCTTCCTATGAATGATGAAGTTACAAGTCTGCCTTCCCTTTTGTCTTGTTGGTTAATCAGATCATTAAAATCGCCTACACAAAGCCAAGGGCTAGGAAAATAGTTGTACATTGCATCCAATTTACTCCAGAAGCTTGCTTTGAATTGCCATTGTGCTGGTGTATAGACAAAAGTAGCTAGCCATGATTGATTGAGAGGATTCGAATAAACCAAAACTAAAATAGTATTACTATTTATATGGACCGGTTCTAAGTCAAGACCCGGTCTCCATAACAACAAAATGTCTACTTTCTTTCCCGAGGCTAGGACATTTACAAAATTTTGGAAACCTAGTCTATTATTTACAATGGTGGAAGTATTTCTATCTAACACCATGGTTTCCAATAGAAAGATAATATTCAAATTATACTTATTTATAAAGGCTCTAATACTTCTGATTGCTAGGGGACGGGCAAGTCCCTTGTAATTCCATACCACTATCCTCATGGATGATTGGGAGGCATGGTATAACCCACGTCGTCAGCTTCATTTGGATTGATGGATGGTGAAACCTTTATCTTTACATTTGCTTTATTGTATGAATTCTTCATTGCTACACTTTTTTCTTTCTTTATTTTCTTGGAGTTTTTTGCATTGATCGAAAGAAGTAACATGGATGCTTCTTTTTCATCAAGTTGTGCTTTAGGTGGCTTTTGGATTGGAGTCTGCACCTGTTCTTCATTTAATTTTTGCTACTTCTGTTTAGTTGAGATAGCTTCATTTGCACACGGAGACTCCATCTGTTTAAGAGAAAAGTTTAAGTCCGGTAGTGGACCTAGCAGAGGAGAGTCACCAGTTAGAGGAAAGTATGCACGTTTCTCTTCTTTAAAGCTGGAGAGTGCTTTGGGGTAAAGGTGACTTGCGATTGTTTCTTCAGCATGATGTTAGCATCTGATGAGGCACCGAAGGCAGTTGAGGACTCCCCGATTTTCCAATTGCTAGTTCTCATGGTTCTAAGGCCCATTGCATGGCCCACTTTTGGATGCTCTCTTATAAGGTCCCCAGCTAGTGTGATTAGAGAGGAGAGTAAAACCAAAGAGAACTTTAGAATGGGCTTAGGATATGAATTCCCTGGCTTTAGCAAACTAGTACTTAAGGGAGTAAATGACCCCATAGTTGGTGTCTCAAGTAGCTGGTTGATGGTTGTAGTGAATAGCCTTTGTTATTGGGCTTTGGGTCTGTTGTGCTCGAAATGAGGCCCCAGATGTTTGTCGCTTAAAACTTTTAAATCCTTTTATCATTTCCTGTAGCTGTAACCAGTAAGTAGTACTATCATCGGGATTCAGTTCCTTTAGATTTGAAAATTTTCTCATAGATTCCTCTATTCAATTCCGGCAATGAGATTTCCTTTCAG
The DNA here is from genome assembly GCA_036898215.1 of Platycarya strobilacea. Taxonomy (NCBI): domain Eukaryota; kingdom Viridiplantae; phylum Streptophyta; class Magnoliopsida; order Fagales; family Juglandaceae; genus Platycarya; species Platycarya strobilacea. The sequence continues at coordinate 25,328,997 of CM072545.1, read as the reverse complement.
CATTATCTGGGCATTTATGGCTTTGAAAGACTGATAGGATGATATTTGGTGAAGGCAAATTAATGGGTGGTTGAATGGGTTGAACATTAGTTGGTGGGGGAAAATTACTGCCTTTTGAGCTACAGAAATCAATAGTGACTAGATCAATCTTTGTCGTTAATGTGGTTGACTTTGTTCTGTTTGACTTGCCGCCTTGCGAGGCTGATGAAATGATTGGATTTCTCGGTCTCTCTATGCTTGAACAACGTCCATAGAGTAAGTGGCCATGTTTCTTTCCATATTACTTTGTTTGTCGCTTCGCTTCCTGCAATGGGGTTACGTCCTGCATGGCTTCTTGCATGGTCTCAGTGTATGTGTTCTATAAAGAGATATTACTATCCAAGTAATGGAGTAGCATGGGGTGTTGCCATTATCATGCTTGAGTGAGACTGGAAGGAGGCACTCTTGCCTGATGTTCAAACTTGCGGAGGTCTATTAGAATGTTGTTAAACCCAAGGTTTTAAGTCTCGTATTTACATATAAATTTTGATGATAACAAATAATATTGAAAACTCAAACTCAAGTTGTCTACGCATGAAGAGAGTTAAACACATCAAGAAATCAAGCATGAGCAAGAAAGAGATCAAGTCTATAAATGAAACTCATAGATTATTTTTGTACATCTCTTAATAAAATTAAAAATTGGATTAAGGTTCCAAATTACTCTTTTTTCTCATAAAATATCAAATTACTTTTTTCACATATACAAAACATTTTTAAATGTCTTAGTTTTGAAAATTATGTTTTTCACATATGCATAACATCATCAAACAAAATAATTTCAAAAATTATATATATTTTATAAAAACTTGAATTTATAAGATGATTGATTATTATATTTGATATGTGCATATTTTGTTTGAAAGTCTTGAAGGGAGGTGGTGTGTTTTTTTGACAAATGTAAAATGTAGATGATTTTATTTGAAAATCTTAAAGGGTGGTTGTATGATTTTTTTGACAAATGCAAAAGGTAGATGATTTTATTTGATAATATTAAAGGGTGAGTGTGTATTTTTTTGACAAATGCAAAAGGTAGATGATTTTGTTTGAAAATCTTAAAGGGTGGTTGTGTGTTTTTTTGACATATGCAAAAAGAAGATGATTTGGTTTAAAAAATAAATCAAGCTCATTTTGTCATGTATGAAAAGTAAAAGATTAGGTTTGATTTCTTTGAAAAATGAATGGAGTTGTCTTTGACAAATGAAAAAATGAAATGTTTTTATTTGAATTTTTTGAAAAGTGAATAGTGCTCTTATTTGACATGGGAATCTTTTCAAATTTGAAATTGAAGACTCATTTACTCATAAATAGCTCACTTAAGTTTTACAAAAATCACAACAAGAGCTTACACATCTATTGTTAAGTTTTGCATCATTTTTTAAAAACTCTTGTTCTCTCTTTTCTAAAGTTTTAAACCTTAATTCTTATTCTTTTTTAGAGAGATATAGGTTGTGCTGTATTATTTCTATCTCACTCATTGAGGAGTGTACTTTGATAGTCTACCCACTATCAACTCTTGTATCAGTAAGAAGGTGGGTGTAACTCTTGTGTGTGTAAAAGGTGTTCTACACAGGAAATAGTTGAATCACCAAGTGTGAGATGATTGGAAGTATAGAGGGTGTTCTACACGGATTTTTTGGAGCGGTACTGGTCAAAAGTGTAATAGATTTCTATCTCTACCTAAAGGAGATTTACTAGTGAATTCGGGATTCTCAAAAGGTAGCTTGAGGCAAGGACGTAGGCAGTGGGGCTGAACCTCGTAAAAATACTGAGTTTACTTTTTCTTACTATACTCTTTACATTTCTTACTGTTTTATATTCTGTTTATATTTTGTATTGTATATTAGATTTATAAGTGTTAATTTTTATAATATAATCCAATTCACCCCCCATCTTGTGTTAGTCATCTGAGCAACAATTGTTATCAGAGCAAAGACTCTATTATAAGATTAATTATCTATTGAGTTAAGATTATATGGCTAATATTGCAGCTACATTTGCTGAAAGTCAATCCAGTAGTCGGCCTCCGCTATTTTGTGGAGACAATTATACTTTCTGGAAAACTAAAATGAGAATATTCTTTCAGTTTCAAGGTCGTGAAATCTGGAAATGTATTATAAATGGGCCTTCTATTCCAACAAAAACTGTTGATGGAGTAAAAGTCAAAAAAGAAGAGGAAGAGTTTGATCGCGAAGACGATAGATTTTATACTGTGAATGTAATGGCTATGAATTTTCTATATAATGCTCTCAATGGTAATGAATTTAATAGAATAATGACTTGCAGGATAACAAATGAAATTTGGAACAACTCGGAAGTAACCTATGAAGGAACTTCGCAAGTCAAAGAATCAAAAATTTATATTCTTACGCATGAATATAAAACGTTCAAAATGAATGATGATGAATCTATCTCTTCTATGTATACTCGTTTTACTAATATTATAAATAATTTGATATCTCTTGATAAAGTTTATTCCAGGTTGGAGATAGTAAGGAAAATTCTCAACTCCTTGCCAAAACGTTGGGAATCAAAAGTAACGGTGATTCTTGAAATTAGAGATCTTAAAAAACTTGAAGTAAATGAACTCATCGGGCCACTTATTACCCATGAGTATACATTGAAAACAGGAGAAGAAGAAGGAAAGTAAAAGAAAAACTTGGCACTCAAAGCCATTCTTCATGAAAATGAAAGCGATGAATATGAAGAAAGCGATGACGAACATATTGCAATGATCACTAGAAGATTGAAGAGATTATTGAAAATAAAGCTCCTCCAAGAAATTTTTCAAAAAATCTTCCAACAAAAATACAGGTAAAAATGATTTATTAATTTATTATAAATGTAAAAAGTCTGGACATATCAAAGCAGATTGTTCCCTGCTAAAGAAAGATCGATACAAAGGCAAAAAAGCAATGAAAGCTACATGCGATGATAATTCAAGTAGCTCAGACAGCGACACAAGCAATAAAGAATCTGTAAATCTTTGTCTCATAGCTAAAAATGATCTTGAGGTAACAAATCTTGAAAATCCCTCTTATGAATAATTGTAAAATATTTTTGAAGAGGTATATAAGGAATTTAAAAAATTGGGTATTAAGTATACCGCTTTGAAAAAGAAAAATTTTTCTTTAATAAATGAAATTGATGTTTTAAGAAAAGAAAATATAGTTTCAAAAGATGAAAATGATGAACTGAAAAAGAAAGTAACTGATTTAGAAAAGATTGTTGAAAATTTCACAAATGGAAAAAGAAATTTAGAAAAATTTCTTAGTAATCAAATATGTGTTTTTGATAAGGTAGGCTTAGGATACATGCCAAAAGAAAAACTCAAACCCTATAAAAAAATTTTTGATAAACCCATTAAATCAAAACTAGATTTTCAAAATTCTTTTCCTAAAAAGAGATTTGTCAAAAAAAGATATTATTACGATCACTCAAGTTCTTCAAGTATGTTACATGTTATTTATAATTTTTACAATAGAAATGGTAATAACTATCATGCTTGTCCTATTAGTAGAAAACATACAATAACTATTAGGGTCATATGGGTACCAAAAATTTTTATTTCTTTTAATACTAATAAATAAATGACCCAAAAAACATGGGTACTAAGAAAAATCATTTTAATTGGTTTTGTAGGTATACATGAAATCTTCCGTAAGTAAAACAAGATGGTTTTTAGATAGCAGATGCTCAAGACACATGACAGGAGATAAAACTAAGTTCATTGATCTCACTCCTAAAGAAGAAGGACACGTGATATTTGGAGATAATTCAAAAGGAAAAATCGTGGGAATCGGTAAAGTTGGTAATAAGTTTTCTCTCAAATTGAAAATGTTCTACTTGTTGAAGGTCTAAAATATAATCTTTTAAGTATAAGTCAATTATGTGATAAAGGATTTACAGTTACCTTCAAAAAGGATAAGTGCATTATTTTGAATAATCATGATTGCAATATTTGTTTTATTGCTCTTAAAAATAATAATGTTTATACAGTTAAATTTGAAGAAATTACCTCACAAGATACTATTTGTTTATCAGCTCAACATGAAAATAGTTGGTTATGGCATAAAAGGTTAGGTCATGCAAATATGGAACTTATTTCCAAACTTTCAAAAAATGATCTTATGAGAGGTTTGCCAAAAGCAAATTTTTTTAAAGACAAAATCTGTGATGCATGACAGTTTGGTAAACAAACAAAAACTTCTTTCAAAATCAAGAAACATATTTGCACTACTAAACATTTGCAACTAATACACATGGACCTTTTTGGACCAAACAGAGTTGCGAGTCTGGGAGGAAAATATTATGCATTTGTTATTATTGATGATTTCTCTAGATATACTTGGGTCATCTTTCTCGCTCATAAAGATGAGGTACATAATGCCTTTACCAAGTTATGCAAGAGAATTTAAAATGAAAAGAGCTATACTATTTCAAACATCCGAAATGACAGAGAGAAAGAGTTTGTCAATAAAGATATTGAGTCTTTTTGTGATGAAAATTGTTTTCTGTATAATTTTTCTACTCCTTGAACTCCTCAACAAAATGAGGTAATAGAGAGGAAGAATAGATCTATTCAAGAAATGGCACGAATAATGCTTAATGAAAATAGTTTACCTATTTATTTTTGGGCCGAAGCGATAAGTACTGTATGTTATGTTATAAATAAAATTATGTTAAGGTCTAAATTAGATAATAAAAAAAAACCCCTTATGAGTTTTGGGATGAGAAAAAATCCAACATTGGTTACTTTTATGTATTTGGATGCAAATGTTTTATACTCAATGACAGAGATAATTTAGGAAAGTTTGATGCAAAATCTGATGAATGTATCTTTCTTGGGTATTCAACAAATAGTAAAACTTATAGAGTATTCAATAAAAAGACTTTGACTGTACAAGAGTCTATGCATGTAGTATTTGATGAATCTAACCCTCTACTCTCAAATAAATCTATTGATGAAGAATGAGAAAGTACAAATAACACAAATAGTCTCAATCTCGATAAAGAGAATACTATGGAAGAAGTTCAACATGGAGATATCAGGAAATATCATCAAGATTTAGTACAAGATGCAACCAAATAGTGGCAACATGTGAAAGATCATCCAGTAGAACAAATTCTAGGAGAACCTTCACGAGGTGTAAGTACTCGATCATCTCTTAGAAATATTTGTAATCACACTGATTTTTTTATCTCAAATTGAACCCAAAAATATTAATGAAGCACTTATTGATGAATCATGGATTCTAACTAGCAATAAGAGCTAAATCAATTTAAAAGAAATAATGTATGGACACTTGTTCCTAGACCCAAAAATCATACTATTATTGGAACAAAATGGATTTTTAGAAATAAGAAAGACGAGTCTGAAATCGTCATTAGAAACAAGACTCGACTTGTAGCCCAAGGTTTCAATCAAGAGGAAGGAATCGATTATGATAAAACGTATGCACCTGTCGCAAGATTAGAAGCTATTGCATATGCATATTATAAAAATTTCAAACTTTTTTAAATGGATATTAAAAGTGCTTTTTTAAATGGTTTTATAAATAAAGAGGTATATTTTGAGCAACCTCCAGGTTTTGAAAATCATATTTCTCCTAATCATGTTTTTAAACTCGCAAAAGCATTATATGGACTCAAACAAGCTCCTAGAACTTGGTATGAAAGACTTAGTAGTTTCTTGATTGAAAAAGGTTTTTCAAGAGCAAAGATCGATACAACTCTTTTCATCAAATATGAACAGGATGATATTCTTCTAGTTCAAATTTATGTTGATGATATAATATTTGGTGCTACTAATGAAAATATGTGCCAAGATTTTGTTAAGAGCATGCAGGAAGAATTTGAAGTGAGTATAATGTGATAACTTAATTTGTTTTTGGATTGCAAATCAAGCAATCAAAAAGTGAAACATTCATTAATCAGTCAAAATACATCAAAGAGTTACTCAAAAAGTTTAAGATGGAAGGTGCGAAAGTAATTAGAACATCAATGAGTCCAATCACCAAACTTGATAAAGATGAAAGCGGTAAGCCAGTTGATTCAAAGGTATATATCGAGGTATGATTGGTAGTTTATTATATTTGATAGCTAGTAGACCTGATATTATATTCAGTGTATGTTTATGCGCACGTTTTCAATCATCTCCAAAGCAATTTCATTTGATTGCAGTCAAGCGTATTTTTAGATATCTTGCCGGTACCATTGACCTAGGGTTATGGTATTCTAAGCACACTTCGTTCGATCTTATTAGTTATTCAGATGCGGATTATGCTGGTTGCAAAGTTGATCGAAAAAGTACTAGTGGAACATGTCATTTTTTAGGGCATGCACTTGTTTCATGGTTTAGTAAAAAGTAAAATTCTGTTGCATTATCTACTGCTGAGGGAGAATATGTTGTTGCAAGCAGTTGTTGTGCTCAAGTTCTTTACATGAAGCAACAACTTGAGGATTTTAAACTTATGTACAATCACATTCCAATCAAATGTGATAATACAAGTGTTATATATATTTCAAGGAATCCAATACAACATTCTCAGACCAAACATATTGAAATTAGATATCAATTTCTTAGAGATCATGTGCAGAAGGGCGATATTGTATTAGAATTCACTAGTACACATGATCAATTGGCAGACATTTTTACAAATCCGCTACCAGAAGATAGACTATGCATGATTAGAAGAGAAATAAGAATGATGCATGCCATGAATATCTACTAGATACTTTTATTTCATTATCTCAAATGACCTACAGAAATTTGAGACGTTTAGCCTAATCATTCAAATGCATTTGCTCCTCATAAATCATCATGTCATCCTTATCTAAAGGATTAGGCTATCGAAATGAAGAGGTAAGTAATGATTTCAAATCCTTATTCTATTGTTTTAACTCTACTATTTTTTTTATTTGACTCATAATGAGTCATTGAAGTACAGAAACAATCTCGCTAAGGTTCTCACTTTCGTAAGTTTTGGACTGCAACCAAGTAGAAAACGCGACGATGGATGATGAGTATTGAGTTTCGAGACCCACAAGCTCGTAAATGGTGTCATGATCTGATTTATTAGTCAAATCAGTCTCTTGTTGTTTCATGACACCCACGACAGATGCAAAAATAGATTGAGACTGGGGTGAAGAATACCTCAAATCTTGATCAAGAGAAGTACTAAAAGGAAATTGACGAGCCATTGAAAACTTGTAGAATAAGAATGCAAGCAAATTGTAAAGATGAGAAGAAGAATTGATGCAAAATAGATAAAGTTAAGGATTGCTCTTATAGAAACAAAAATAAGAACCAGACAAGCTTACAAATCCTGATAATATCTCATTTTCAATGGCCAGAGCTAGGCCTCCAGCCTTTGCAGGTTTTGTCGGGCACGGGTAGTTCCAATTATTCAACTCTTTAAAAAATCTTATTCTGCACCGAATTGCCAGAGTTAGACCTCCAGCCTTTGCAGATTTTGTCGGGCACGGCTGGTTCCAAATATTCAACTCTCTACAGCTTCTACAAATGCACCGTTTTATTTGGTTATTGCTTATTGCGAAAAAAAAAAATCTTACTGAAACCAATTACAGTTCCTTTTTAATGATGCCAAAAGGGGAATAAGTTTTATACTAGTATTATACTACCCTGTTATATATGTTAGAATTATATTTATATTTTTTTTGAAATACTAACGCATATTTTCAGGGGGAGCTTAAGTATTACTGTAGGTCGTAGATTTCTACTAAGTATTTGTCATCATCAAAAAGTGAGAGATTGTTGAACCCAAGATTTCAAATTTCATATTTACGTATAATTTTTTATGATAACAAATAATATTGAAAACTCAAGCTCAAGTTGTCTACGCATGAAGGGAGTTAAACACATCAAGAAATCAAGCATAAGTAAGAAAGAGATTAAGTCTACAAATGAAACTCATAGATTATTTTTGTACATCTCTTGATAAAATTAGAAATTGGATTAAGGCTCCAAATTACTCTTTTTTCTCATAAAATATCAAATTACTTTTTTCACATATGTAAGACATTTTTAAATGTCTTAGTTTTGAAAATTATGTTTTTCATATGTGCATAACATTATCAAACAAAATAATTTCAAAAATTATATATATATATATATATATTTTTTTTTATAAAAACTTGAATTTATAAGATGATTGATTATCATATTTGACATGTGCATATTTTGTTTGAAAATCTTGAAGGGAGGTGGTGTGTTTTTTTGACAAATACAAAAGGTAGATGATTTTGTTTGAAAATCTTAAACGGTGGTTTTGTATTTATTTTTTTTTTTACAAATGCAAAAGGTAGATGATTCTGTTTGATAATCTTAAAGGATGGTTGTGTTTTTTTGACAAATGCAAAAGGTAGATGATTTTGTTTGAAAATCTTAAAGGGTGGTTATGTGTTTTTTTGACATATGCAAAAAGAAAATGATTTGATTTGAAAAATAAATCATACTCATTTTGTCATGTATGAAAAGTAAAAGATTAGGTTTGATTTCTTTGAAAAATGAATGGAGTTGTTTTTGACAAATGCAAAAATGAAATGTTTATATTTGAATTTTTTGAAAAGTGTATAGTGCTCTTATTTGACATGAGAATCTTTTCAAATTTGAAATTGAAGACTCATTTGCCTATAAATAGTTCACTTGAGTTTTGCAAAAATCACAATAAGAGCTTACACATTTATTGTTAAGTTTTGTATCATTTTTTCAAAACTCTTGTTCTCTCTTTTCTAAAATTTTGAGCCTTAATTCTTATTCTTTTTTAGAGAGATATAGGTTGCGCTCTATTGTTTCTATCTCACTCATTGAGGAGTGTACTTTGATAGTCTACTCACTATCAACTCTTGTATCAGTAAGAGGATAGGTATAACCCTTGTGTGTGTAGAAGGTGTTCTACACAGGAAATAGTTGAATCACCAAGTGTGAGATGATGCTAAAAATGTAATAGGTTTCTATCTCCACCTAAAGGAGATTGATTAGTGAATTCGGGATCCTCAAGGGGTAGCTTGAGGCGAGAACGTAGGCAGTAAGGCTGAACCTCGTAAAAATACTGAGTTTGCTTTTTCTTACCCTACTCTTTACATTTCTTACTGTTTTATATTCTGTTTATATTTTATATTGTGTATTTGATTTATAAGTGTTCATTTTTATAATATAACCCAATTCACCTCCCCTCTTGTGTTAGTCATCTGAGCAACAAATGTAAATATCATGCATTGGTGCCTTTCCTTTACTCTTCGACAGGATGGCTGAGAGGTTTTAACTGAAGTTGGCATCTCTCTTATGGTTATTCCTCCTAGAGTACCTTGTAACTTCGATGACTAATTGATAGGGAACGAATTTGGTGAGCTGCTAAAAAAGTCACTTTCATTGAAAACCTTAGTAGCTTGAATTTTCTCAAAGATTGCTTCATGTTCTTGTGTATTTCCGGGAGGATGGCTGGGTATGATCACTTGACATATTTGTGGTGGAATAGCTTGTATGAAATTTGGTGAGTCAGCTCTCAACCAAGGACTAAATGGGAGTGGGTTTGGAATGATTTTCAAGTATTTACAGAAGATCTGCGAATGCCCTATGCGACCACATGCATAACAGAAGTTTGATAAGCGTTTGTACTTGAATGAAACCCATGTGTCTATGTTGAGATTTATCGGTTCCCATAGCCCTTGCTTCAAAGGTTTTGTTATGTCAATCTTTACCTTCATGCGGATGAGTTTCTTGCTTGCTATTCGGAATAGTGGGTCTATATCCACTCCAATATTGTTGCCCAATGCTTTGCAAATTCTTGATGCAATTTTGTCATTCATGTTATTTCTTGTTAGGCCATGAATTCGAACATGAAAGATGGATGTGTCTAAACGTATCTCTTGTCATGTGCTTACCGCTGGCCATGGTTTGAGGATGAGTAGATGACCCTTGAAGTTCCATGGAGCTTGATTCATAATACTCTCCTCGTCATATGTGTTGAGAAAAGTGAAAAGGAAAGGGTTTTCAGCTAGATCTTCAATCTTGAATTTCTTGATAAAGCTCTAGGCTGACAGGAAAGTTGAAGAGGTCTAGTGGCTACTGCCCTGCCACTGAGAGTAAACTTTGTGCTTTCATTTTCTGCTTCTATTGTTGGGGAGAGTTGTAGGTCTTTCCATAAGAGTGCTTCCATTTGGTGGGTTAGGTTATCTAATTCCATGTTGCTTGAGTCTAGTCAGTGATCACTACTACGTTTGGAAAGAGAACAAAAGGACTGTGGAGAAGATAGGGACGTAATTAGAGAATGTCTGGTGTATGTTTGGCTATTTGTAGAAAATTGGGAAGAAATAAACTTCTAAGAGCAAACTGTTTGGGTAAGAAACTCTAGGTTATAGGAGAGCTGGAATCAGTTCATTTAATAACTTAATAGTAGTAAAACATTTTGAGAAAATATGTTTTATTAAAGTTTAAAAATGGGAGAAAAAAATTGAACAAAAATATCATTTAAAATAAATATTGTATTGTAGTCGGTGAAAGTGAAATAGTAAAAATTAAAAAGTTTTTTAATATAATTTTTTATTTGAAGTTTATAAAAGTATCGATTTTTGTATTTGAATAATAATCGGATAATAGTTAAATATAAAATTTAAAAATGTGAATAGAAAAGTAATTTATATTTAAAAGGGATGTCTGAAGTTATAAAACATTTTGAGAATTTCAAAATTTTGATATTACTATAACATGGTCGGCCCAAAGTTCGAACCCCAAATAACTCACATTCATGTGGACAGAAAAAGAAAAAGAAAAAGAGAAGAGAAGTCACCCAAAGATTCATTTTAATGAACGTTTCTTATTTTCATTCAATTTTCCACATTTATACCGACATGTGATAAGATAAGTGCACTCCGCTCTCAAACCCTTTCTCTCTCAACATTATTGGCTGATCTATCTTTTTGTTTCCACTTCCAACACCAAGGATCATCAAGAAAAGCAAGTGGAGTTCTAGATCAACCAACTCAATATATAATGCATTGCACCCTCAGTCGCCACTCTTCCTGTCCGTGCCAACATGGTTATAAATTGGACTGCACAAAAACAGCAATGGGTAGGGACCGCTCATGTATCTTGTAAGAGTTAGTCTACATGTAATTCTTATGTAAAAGTTAATCTACATGCAATTTTTAAATAGAGACGGTAATGCAAACTTAATTTTAAAAAAAAGTTTAAAATTACAATAATATTCTTTTTAAAATAATATTTTTTTTACTCTCATTGAGATTGTAATGCAATCCTCCACTCAAGATTACAAATAGAATTTCTCATTTTATAACCTATATGTATATATGAAATAAATCTTGAGAGTAAATAAAAAAACCCTACATCTTGTTTGTAATATGTATCTTAAATTATAAATAATTAATTTTGATAATTTCATGATTGTTGAATGTATATCATGAAATATGTTTTAATTCTATATTTTTATATATAATTGGATTGTATTTTATTTTATTGGACACTAAGGTTGGGCACTAAGGCTGGGTTTGAATGTCGAGATGAGTTGATTTGAGTTGAATAAAATATTGTTAGAATATTACTTTTTAATATTACGAGTGTTTTGAAATTTGAAAAAGTTGAATTATTTATTATATTTTGTATTGAAATTGAAAAAGTATATGAAAATTTAGAAAAATTGTAATGATAAGAAGAGATGTGTTGAAATGAGTTTGTGAAATCAAACTGGGCAAATTTGGATCAAAATTTCGACTAATCTCATAAGTACCTAAACTCTCAAAAAAAAAAATCTGATGCTATGGATAATACCTATTGAAACTTAGAAGTTGTTTAGATAATGAGATAAAATGATATAATTTTAGATAAAAATTAAAGTTGCATAAAATATTATTAAAAAATTATTTTTTAATATATTATTATTTTGAGATTTGAAAAAAAAAATTATTATATTTTATGTAAAAATTTGTGAAAGTTATAATCATAATATAAGATGAAATGAAATAGATTGATAATGTTTCTCGATCCAAACAAACCTCAGTGATAAATTGGGATGCATGCATATTAGAAATATACAAAACCGCGTGATAAACTTTAAAGCTATAGATGGTTTGCAATCATTCTAAGCACAAGACACAGTTGACCTAATTTGCCTCATTCATTTATATAGTTTATGTGTCACTCTTTTGGACATTATCATAAGACTGACCATTCTTTTCTTAAAAAGTCAAAAACAATACACATAGATAACCTTTTATCCCATCTATTCTTACTTTTTGGTCTTAACTTATGTCCCTCTGTTTGCCAGTGGAGCGAATTTGCTTTCAATTTATAATTTTGAATGCAAAGTGCTTAGACGTCACTGCCGTATGTATATTATGCGTTGGAAAATGCTATATGTCCTGATAAAGGGTCTCGATTGGTCACATATGTTTATTTATTTATTTATATAATAATCAAGAAAATATTTTTTCAATAATATTATGATTTTATTACTCCATTATGCATTACTCTAAAACCTAAAGAAATAAACATGGAATATTTTGTATACACGTAGAAGAGGGTTTTAGATAAAGTGATATTACTTTTATAAATTATTTGGCAAAGAATCCATTATTTAAAATAAAAATTTCATTATCAAATGAGTGTGTAGATTATACCTAATAAAATACTTAAATGCCATGATTTAATTTAGAACATAAATTTTATAATATGAATCTTATAAATTAGTAGTTTAAATGATGTGAATGTAATGCTCTATATATTAGCTTAAAAATAAAATAATTCTATCTAAAATATAGTTATATACATATAAATAATTATATAAGATGTTAAATGTAGAGACAAGGGCGGGGGGCGAGGGGCCAAGGCTCCTCAAAGGTTCTAAAAGAATATATATATATATATATATGTATATACGTATCTTTTAATATAATTATATGTATTATCGTCCAATTTGTACATCTCTCTTAAATTTTGACACTAATTGTTCTTGTTAAGGGATACCTTGTTGTGAATAATTTTATAATATATTTTTCTTATCTATTATCAAATTAGAATTTGGTCACATTTAATTTATGGTAGCTTGCTACATTTTCTTTCTGTTTTATTTCAAGAAATTAAACTAGACTATAATATTCGCATTATATTGTTTCTCTTTTAATGTTTGTAATTATCTGGATGAAATATATTTAACAAAAAGTCCCACGGGCCACATTCCCTAGATAATTAGCTAGCTACGTGGTATGTAATTGCTATACTTAATTATTTTTAAATATATGACGTTACTGCTAGATAATATTCAACAAAATATAAAATTTAATATATGTTACACATATTACCTCTTTTTTTATAATTCCCATATAGGTCGTTTCCATGGTACTTCAATCTCCTTTCTTAATTGCAATATATGAAAAGTACAGACGCAAAATTATCAGTATCCATGGAAGAATGCAAGTTTCATTTTTTTTTCTTATTCTTTATTTGGGTTTTTATCGCTTTATAAAGAAAGTATTCCTAAAAAATTCTAATTCAACTAATTATTCCACCTTACCTCTTTATTCTATATGCAGAAGGTTTGAGTTATTTGTTGAGTAAAACTAAGCAATATAGAAGAATGAGTGGAGTGACCGCTGTGAAAGGGGTGCAAAAATTAGTCATCTACTATTTGTAGATGATTGTATTAAATTTAATAAGGTAAATATTAAAGTGGTGTTGAAGATTTATGAAAATGCGTTTGGTCATGTCTTAAATAGGCAGAAGACTTCAGTCTCATTTAGCATCAATACCACGAGGTATACAAAAGGGAATATAATGAAGGAAGCTGGGTCTAATTTATATGGGGATTATGGTAAGTATATAGAACTTCCAACAATGGTAGGGCTATAAATGAGCCTAGTTCGAGTGAGCAGGGAGTGTGCGAGGTCGGCTTGTTTACAAACTCGAGTTGAGCCCAAGCTCGACTCATTTACAACCGAGCATATAATAATATTCGAGTTCAACTCATTTAGATGTAAGATAAATATGAGCTTGAATTAAACTTAATTCTATTAACAAACTGAGTCTGGGCTCAAGTTCAACTCGAGCTCAGGACAATGGGAGAGTTGTGCATGACACAATGGGCTAGGCACGATGCTGCTGGCGGATACATGGAGAGGATTCGAGAAAGAGGGCAACCTATGGAAATATGGGTATGGTTGAGAGAGAGATAAACGTACAAGAAATGTCCGGTACTCATCGTGACGATGGTGATGATGCGAGGTGTGAATCATGTTATGGAGACGTTGAAAAGGGGAGACCGGAGGGGTGAAAGGCAACAACTGGGAAGATGAATTCGTCGATGACGATGAATCATTGATGCGAGTTGTTGAGGTGATGATGTGAGGTCTTGGATGGTCTGGTGGAGAAGTTGAATGGGAGAGGGGTGGAAGGCAACAACTGTGAGGTGAAGGGGTCGGCATGGAAGAGGGAAGAAAGAGAAGAAAAACAAAAGAGAAGGAAATAAATAAGATGAGATGTAGTTGGGGGAGGGGGAGTAGAAAATAGCTAGGGTTTTTCACCTAAATGTCTAATACAACATCGTTTACAAGGGTAGGGGCTTGGCTACTTTGAGCCATGTGGATTGGACCATTCACACATGGTCCAAACAAACTAAACACATCCAAACACAATACAAATCACACCAAGGATCCAAACTGCAAAGGTCGAAAATAAAATCAAAATAAAAAAAAATATTAAAATAAAACGTACATCAACTTAGCAATAATAAAAATAAAATACTAAGACCCAATATTAATAAAATAAAATGACATAACCCATAATAATAAAAAATAAAAATAAAAATATAATAAAATGAAATAAAATAAGATAAGATAAATAATAATAGTATAATGATATAATCTTTAACAATAAGATTATGATATATTATTGACAATATTGTAAAAGCCTCAATGGTAATTCATAAAATGATAGGATCATAATTCATAAGTTATAAGTTAATAAGTTATGATTATAATTTATCAAACATTATAATAAGTATATTATATAGTATATATAACTAACTATATTATATAATATTATAACTATAGTATATGTTAGTTATTATATTATTATAGTATATATATATTATATAATACTATTATATAATATAGTATAAGTAATAGTATGATTAGTATCACTATAACTAGATCACACTAATTAATACTAATATACTATCACAATAACTAGATCATTCTAGCAATAGTATAGAGTAATATTAATAGTTAGTAAGTTACTATAAAAGTTATACTAATAGTCTAATAGTTACTATATATATAGTAATATTAATAGTTACTAACTATTAGTATAGACTTATAAATAATATATTAGTATTATTATTAATTATATAAGTAATACTGATAGTAATACTGATACTAATATAGTTATGCTAGTAATAGTAATGTGGTAGTACTACTAATCTTATACTAGTAAAGGTAATTTATATAAATAGTAATACTATCACTATAGTATGAAGTATATACTATATTAAGAAGTATTATAGTATATACTACTAATATAGTATAATATATAGTATAATAGTAATAGTTGTAGTTTTACACTTTTACTATATAGTACTAATAGTCTAATATTAATTCTAATATAGTAATATTATATGGTACTAATTCTAATACTCTTTATATTCTCTAGTCTATAATATAAGTATATGACTCTTTATATTATATTATTAGTAGATCACCATCTTTATTTCATACATTAATATATTAGTATATGTCATTGACTATATACATAATTATGTCTATATATTGAGTTATAAATTTAGATCATTAATCTATGTACATCATCATGTATGTTATAAAAAATATATATATATTGTAATATATATATATATATGTAAAAAGTTAAACGAGTCGAGTTTACGCGTTTATACGAGTTTGTTCGTGAACATGAATTAAGTCGATCGAATTTTATATGAGTTGTATCGTTTAATTCTTGAGCCTAATTTTATGTTTGCGATCGGCCTATTTAATATACGATTCGAGCCAATTTCGAATTTTATCGAGTTGAATTCGAGTTGATTGTCAAATTGCCTGTTTATTTTACAGACCTAGGTAGATCCAAAGTTCAAACTTTTAAGGAAACTAAAGAGAGAATATGGAGGAAGATGCGCAATTAGAATAATTCCTTCTTATCTATTGATGGAAAATATATTCTAATAAGTGCAACATTCCAATTTATACCAATATATGCTATGAATGTGTTATTGTTACCTAAGAGGCTGTGCCAAGAGGTTAATGCTCTAATGTCGAAGTTTTGGTGGAATAATAGGCTTGATGGCAAGCCTATTCATTGGAAGAAGTAGTCCAAAATGGGAGATGGCAAATTGAATGGGGGATGGGGTTTAGAGATATTGAGATATCTAATAAAGCTTTGTTGACAAAGCAAGAATGGAAGCCACGGCAAGATTCAAACTCTCTTGTTACAAAGATCTTTGAAGAGAAGTATTTTAGTAAATTCAATTTATAGAAGCAAATATAGGGCGTAATCCTTCATATATGTGGAGGAGTTTGATGGTTGCATAGAAAATTGTTAAAAAAGGTATGTTATGGAGGTTGGGAAATGGAGAGCAGGTGGATATTTGGTAAGACAAGTGGTTGATTCATAGTGTAACTCCCAGCATTTGCTCACATGTAAGAGTTAGGAGTGTATATTATATTGAGAAACATAGAATTGAAGCAGAGTTAGGAGCAAGCTCGCGAAGACAGATGATAAATCAAATGTGGAAAAGGGTATGAAAGTTGAATGTCCCATGAAAGATAAAGCAATTTCTGTGGAAGGCCTTGAATTCTATCTTGCCTACAAAATCGGACTTGTGTAACAGAAAGGTGGGGAAAGATGCACTTTGCCTTACCTCTAAATAGGTTGATGAATCAACTTAGCATGTTTTGTGGTCTTGCTCAACTGCCGGTTATGTGTGAGTTGATTGTTCGAGTGGTTTGCAAAAATGGTTCAGTGAAGAAGTGGATTTTCTTTATCTATGGTGGAAGCTGAAGATGGGATTTGAACATAAGAAGGTGTAGATGCTAGTTGCCATTTTTGTAGGTATATGGCATAAGAGAAATAGAGTTGTGTTTGAGGATAGATTAGATGGTCTTGGTATGGTGATTAAAGAAGTAGCTATGATGCTTGAAGGGTTTCAGAAAGCTGAAGCTATGCTGAATGGGTAGAAAAAAGAATGTAGGTACAAGTAGAGCAAAAGCAAAGTAGTTGTCTCCTCTTGATCAAGTGACAAAAATTACATTTGATGCTTCAATGGATAAAGTTGGTAAGAAAATGGAGATAGGGGTGGTGGCAAGTAACCATGAAGGGGAGCTAAGGTTTTCTATTTGTGCTGCAAGATGTTTGGTAGGGGATGTGGAGGTAGTAGAAGCAAAAGCTTTGTGCAAGGCCATGGAGACAGTTGCAGTGTTAAATCTATAAAAGGTATGTTTCAAAGGGGATGTGCAAAAGATTATTCAAGCCGTGAGGAGTACGAAAGTTTGTAATGGATGGATGGAGTAGCTGGTGCTTGACATAAGAGAGGTACTGTCATATAGACCTAATTGGTCTATTAACTTCATTTACAGAAGGAAACTAGATTGCAGATTAATTGGCAAAGAGAGCAGTGAAAAGAGATGAGGAGACTTACTAAATAGAAGATGGACCTGATGAAATTATGTATCTAATAGAGCAAGACATATCAAGTATTGAAAGGAATGGCACTGAGAAGGGGAATGGAAGTTTGTGCTGATTTGGGATTTGTAAGGGTTGTGTTCGAAGGTGATTCCCAATTTATTGTCAAGGCTGCAAATTGTGATGAAGACTCAAGTTATAATTATGGATATTAGTTCATGATGTTAGAGCTATGTTGTTAGAAAGTCCTGGCTGACAAGTTTTTTTCATAGAAAAGCAATTTGTGCTATACATCAACTAGCAAAAGTTGTTATAGTGCACGAAGTGAGCAAATCTGGATAGAAGATGGGCCAATGCAAATTATGTCTACTGTTCATTATTAATAGTTTATGTAATGTTGATACTTTTGATGTCTTTGTATTCTTACATCAATGGAAGTCCAATTTTTTTTTTGTTTAATTTTAAAGAAACTATTTATTTCACTATTTTAGTCTTAAAAATACTTGGCCCCTCCAAACTTATAGTTATAATCTTATAGAAAATGGTTATGTTATGCATTTTATCTACGTCTTAAAACTTAGCCGCATGCATAAACTGATTTTTAATTCAACAAAAGAATTGCAATTTCTTTATCATATGTTCAATTTTACCATCGATTTTGCATTATCACAACTTGGAGTTTTCAACTCACACATAGTTTTAAATGGATAAAAAAGTGCAGTTTACACTACTTAATTAGTAGACATGTTATACTTTGCATCTCAAACAATATATCAAAACTGGCAAATTATACTTTTTTCCAGTGTATACAGGCTCTTTTTGGATGTTGAATTGAATTGAGATGAATTGAATTTTTTTTATAAATAATACTGAATTGAGATGGTAGGGCCGATGAGTTTTATGGGGCCCAGTTAAATAAGTTTATATATATTTAAATGTTAAGATGATTTTAGATGATTTATAAAAAGTTAAAAAGATTGTGAGTCTGTGTGTAAAGAGGTGAGTTAAAAAATATTATAAATTTAAGTGTAAAGAGGTTTTGAATTGAAATAAATTTAGTAATTTGAAAATTGAGTGTTTGAATATTATATATAGTTTAAAATTAGACTGAATTGAATTAATTTTGAAGTCATAGCAATGCTATCCATTAATTAATCACATCCCACGACATATACACCAAACTACTCTTTTTCTTTATTTTGCAAATACAAAAGACCTTCTCACTCCTAATTTCTTTGGTTCGTGGGCACATGCCACATGTTTTGTTTCATTTTTTGGGCAAAAAGGTGTTGCCATATTGTATAGTTTTCTATTAAAAAGAGTTACAAAACAAAGCATGACTGTTGCATTGTCTACTCGTGTTTCGTACTCATTCATCCCATGTGTGGAACCTAAGATTGATGATACTATATATAATACAATACAATTGGTACGATCACAAATAACTGATATTGAAACTGAATCTTATTGTCGGAATCGATTTGGACTATGTGGTTTCTATTTGATGATCAATTTATATACTCTATAGACGACATTACTTTTGTCAAAATAACCACTCGTTTAATATTTTCCTATAAAATCTAGATAAAATATATTTGTAAGCTTTCCACATCAGATATGCTAACAAATTGTTGATGTTTTTTTTTTTTTTTGCCTTTTTTTAGAGATATATAAAGTCTCTCACTGTAATCAGTTTGTTAACACACCGATTTATGTGTGGTAAAATTCTAAAATTTTACATTTGACGTACAAATGATTTGTGTTGCCTCATGATCATCTACACTATTCCTTAAATGTTGTTATTAACCTTCTAGATCTATTTAAATTAAAAAAAAAAACCTGTTTTTTATTCAGTGTTCTTGAATAATTACTGATTAGAGTTTTGTTATAGGCTAAAATGGGAAATCATTTTAATTTGAGGGAAAAAGAAAGTCCTGTGCGAACATGGGTACATTTTACTAGCTATCATAGGTTGGTATCTTTCTCTCTTCCAATAATTAGTGATGTACATCAAGTTCATATTTGATAAAGAGAATTTGAAAAATATAAAATAAAACGAGAAGTGCTTATATATACCATCGGCCAAGTTTGGAAAGAAGAAAGTGGTAATTAAAGTGATGAGTGAGATAAAAAAATTATTTATAACCAAAATAGTATATTTTTTATTACAATTAATTAATTATATATACAATCATCTCAAATAAAATTTTGACCTGATCCAATCTGATTTTCTGGACTGAAAGACTCGACCCAAGGAATTCGAGTCAAGACTCAGGTTGTTTTTTTTATTAAACGTTGAAAACGGAATGATTCGAATGAATACTAATAAGAAGAAATAATTAATTTACGAATATATCCATTCTTTATTACTAATTATTACACCATTATCAACTTTTTTACCCATGATCTTACAAACATAAAATTAAACTTTTTTTAAAATTTAATTTAACCCAAAATTCATGATTGTAATCCAGCCTGCAAAGAAATTTTGACCTGTCGGAGAAGTGATTCCATTTCTTTTGCATACTCCCCAAAAGAAAGGAGGGAAAACATTAGGAATCTTGAAAAAAAAGTAAAGTTCCTTAATCTTAAGTTCATCTTTTGATCATATTGTAAATTTCAAATTTTATGGGTTTCAATAAATAAAACTATTTTTCAAAATACAATTTCTTTTTTAACTAATATTGATAATTCTAAGAAAATCGCATGCTTGTATGTCATGTTACCATATTATATGTTAGATTTAACAAAACTTATACTTTTTTTTTTCTTTTTTTTTTCCTCTGAAACAGAACTTATAATTTAACAGTTTTATATAGAAGATTTGATTTTGTCACAAATCCAATGCTTTAATATTAACTTCTCATCCCCCTCATGTCTCTTAAAAAAATTCTCGGTCCACGATTGCATGCCCTACAGTCTTTCAAATCCTCCATTCGCCACCTAAATTCATCTAGGGAGATTATAAAACTAAAGACAAGTATACAAAACAAACACACAATAGCATAGTCAGGAATTTATTAAAGGGGATAAACAAAGTTAAAATAAAATGTATTAAATGTTTTTTATTATATATCTATACAATATTTTATATTGTATAGAACAATCTGATATAATAAGATTTATAATAAAAGTAAAATACCTTTAATACAATTTATGTATTAAAAAATATATGATATATTAAGAACATATTATCATAGCAAAAATATATTAGAAATTATCATTTTTTTTATTTTTATTTTTATCTATAATAAAAACATGTGATTATATTATTATATCATTTTATTTTATATGAGATATATTTTATTTTTAAATTATATTAATTTTTGTAGAAAATAGATCAAAATAATTTTTAAAAAGGAGGCTAATATAAAATAAAATAAATATTATCTTACTAAATCATAAAAAATAACATATATTATATTTCTCTTTATTTTTTTCATTTTTATTTGAAAAGGGTGAGGCCATGAGGAGGGGGCACCATGCCCCCACCCCCAATGTGGTTCTGTCATTGCAGACACAAGATGTATCTCCATTTCCTAAATCTTAAACTTATCATTTATGGAAGGTTTTTTTTTTTATCTCATTTTATATTTTATTATTCTAATTACATGGATTGATTGATGTACTACATTTTAAATAAATTTATAAGTAGAATAACATAATTTAAGTAAAAATATCAATTTGCTTTTAATAGAAGTATAATGTTATATATAATCGTAAAATATATAAATATTGTATAATTACTTAAAAAAAAGTGAAAGTTGTTATGAAAAATTAATTTATTTTTATATAAATTCTATATTTATGCATTTTAAAAAAAAATCGTGTAATATTTATATAATTTGTAAATATTAATTCTATAATGGGGAGCCTCTTGAGCAAAAAGGTTGCCCTATCTAGCGCAACCGTGGAAAAGATGGGGGCATGTAATCATCCATCAAAGGGAAGAGGGCACGTAGATAAAAACATATGGAGTCAGTAATGAGGTGGGGTGGTGACACGTGTAATAGCAGCAAAAGTAGTGAGGGATGCGAAGGTGACCAAACCCAACCCACATATATGTGCATGTGCTTTGAGTCTGGTTTGTTGGTTTGTTTATTGAGCTAAAATTAAAATTTAAAAAAATATTTTAAATATATTATTATATTATTTTAAATTTATTTATAAAATATAATATAATTTTTTAAAATTTTAAAATATATATTTTTAAAATTTTAAAATAAAATTAATATTAAAAAATATATTATTATATTATTTTTATTTTTATTTTATTTTATTTCATTTTATTTTATCCTTTAAAATAAAACAGTTCTTAGACTAATGGCTCTTCTCAGAGCATGAGGGCAGGGAGTTTTCTCTCTCACACACGCGCGTCCTCGGCGCGTTTTCTTTGTCTTCCATTAGCGTCTCCCTGTCTCGATCCCCCCTCCCACGCACAGCATTATAATTAGCAGTGAGCACCCCTTCTTCCACAGCCTCCTTTTGGCTTTCGTTCATTCTCGCGTGCAACTTCCGAACAAAACCTACCGCAATTTTTTAGAGAGAGAGAGACTGTAGGTAACACAAATACTAGAACGCAGACACCATCAAAGAGAAACCCACTGGACACAAACAAAAACCCAATACTTAAGGTGCTTCCCCCATTATTACTCTGCTGTTAATCCTGTTCCTTCTTCTTCTTCTTACCCAAGGAAGAGAGAGAGAGAGAGAGAGAGAGAGAGAGAGAGAGAGAGAGAGGGAGAGACAGAGATCCTTTTCCTCCTACACTACATTCCCAACTTTGTCTTGGGCAAAGAAATCCCAATCCCGCAATTTCATGACTTCTCCTCCCCAGATTCTCCATTTCTTTTGCGGACGCTTGGAATCGTGCTTCCCTTTTCCGCTTTTGATCGCTACCCATTAAAGTCTTTGATTCTCTCTTTTTTCTCTCTCTTCTCCAAATCTCGATTTTGATTCTTCTTTCTGAATTTATTCGAGTAGCATAATTAGGGTTCTTTTTTGTACTGGCAGCTTGTGCTGAGAAACCGGTTTCTTTTGCTGCGGGATTCCTAGGGTTCTTGCGGATCGCAATCAAGCACACTTGTTCAATTCCTCAATTTTGGACTTAAATTAGGTTTGATCAGAGCACAAATTGGAGAGTACAGGAGTGTGCTCGGTGATGGGCACGAGCTCCAGTCTTCCATGGAATCAAAATTGTGGATTTGATAGTACTAGGATTGTTCTATCGAGTTTGGAGATTGCTTAGGAACAATGGTTGCCCATTGGTGCTCTGAGCATGGAAGAGGATTGCACGTATTGAATTGTGTGTAGACAGTGATCAGAGACTTGGGCTAATCGATCTTTTTGGAGAATTAAGTGTTTCTGGGTCTTTGCTGCTTTGCTTGTTTGATCTTTACGTTGGGAATGATTTTGGTGTTGGGATTTGCTTATAAGAAGGAGGTGATGTTTTTGTATTGGCAACACAGAGGTTCTGATTGTAGTTCACCGTTTTTGTTTCTCAAGAAACCTTTTGGGTTAACATAGTTTGAGCTAAATTAGTGACCAAAGAGATTTCTCAGCTTTGCTATCCGTGTCTTGTTTAACTAGTTTAGTGTAGTACCACTGTGGGTTGATTGGTTGGTTACCATCTGGTATTAATTTTTGAAGGATCTTTTGGTGATACCTTGGTGAAGCCTGTGTACATTTTTGCTAGTGGGGAGGAAAGGTTGGTGGGTTTTGTAATTGGTGTGTGTTGGAGTGAGTGGTATGCTTATGGAGGGATATTGAAGCTGGAAATGAATGCAGGGACATGGTGTATGGACAAGAGCATAGTTTCTGGTTCGTTCTCTTTCCGGAACAGCGTTACTGGAATGTAATTCGAGCTTTTCTGTTAGTGGAAGGTGCTAGTAAAGTGTACTCCTGGATTTCCTGCAATGTCGCGCTGCTTTCCATTCCCACCACCAGGATATGAAAAGAAGGCGAAGACCAAGGATGTGGACTTATTAAAAAAGGTTCATTTACTTTCTTTTATCCATTAATATCCATAATTGGTGTGGCATTTGTTAGTTGCTAGGAAATAATATTGTTGTGAGTTTCACAGCACCAAATTGTGATAAAATCTCATTTCTCATGTCACAGCTAGATTTCACAGCACCCAATAGGTTTAACCGATTGGTTTAGTAGGCTGTAAGCACATATAAGATTTTGATTATCTAAGACTAGTGGGTGTTTTGGTGCCATTGAGGATAATGAAAGGAACTGAAAGACAAAATCTTTGAGGATTGCAAAAGGACGGTGGAGGAGCTCAAACTTTTTTATTTTATTTGTTTTATCAATATTTCTTATCCTGGACTGCTTCCACAGATTCTAATGGGTTAAACATATATGACTTTCTTGTATCTTTATCTTCTTCATAGAAATTTATTTATACATTTCTGTGTACTTGTTTGCTTATCAATGAATTACTACTTATCAAAAAGGATAATGGAATGGTAAAATGCCAGGGTAGGCCTATTGTCCATTTCAGATGATTGACATGGGAACTTCTGATTGATTGTTAGGATGGACTCTGCCAATCATTTTTTAACATGTCTTATTTTAGATATATTTGTAACAGTTTATTTTGGAATAGATATTGAAGTTACAGCAATGGAATTTCTTACTAACAGTAAGGTCCTTGAGATTATTGCCTCCTTCGTGACTGAAGGACAAGTGTAAGACATGCTCAATTTTTGTGCAAAACTGATACTTTGAGGAGATCTTTTGATGGCAGAATAGGGAATTTTGTTGGCTTGATGACCCACAAAAACTCTTCCTCTGAGGGAGAACTCGTGTTTCTCTAATGTGAAAATACGGTTGCAGTCTTGTAATTGTTTTTTGGAACTACTTATCTATTTTTGTTTTTGGAACTGATTTTGGTTCATAAACTGTATTTTATTGCCCCTGGACTTTATTTTGGACCATTTTAGGAGGTTATATTTTCAAGCTTTTCCTAGTTGAAAGGATATACAGCTTCCAGTGTACCTGGTTTAATATAGGTGGAGTTCTACTGGCGTTCTTGATTTGGGATGGTAGTTTAGATTTCTTAGATGAGCCATCCTTGACGTCTTGATTTTTACTTCCGTAAGTCCTTTGTTGTATTTGGGCATCCTGAGTGCCACTAGGAAATTTGCACTCCAGAAGGATGAAGTACTAGATTATATAAAAATCATTCTATCTGACATTAAATGGGTTTTAATATCCCTAATTTTCTCATCCTAGAGCCTATTTATTGGATAACACTCTCTAAGAAAGGGTAATCAACTTGATCAGGCCGGTGGCGGTACTGGTGGTGCTACTACTTTATGATGAATAAGTCAACCTCATCCTTAAACATTTAGGTTGCATAAATGGAGAAAGAACTCTCATGCGACATGTCCTTCGAAGGGCTTTTGAAAATGGTACATAAGCATCGTCTCTTTTCTTTTTTTTTTTTCTTCTGGAGAGTAAAAATTCCAAGATTTAGATTGGTCATATCTTTTGATGGATCATCATTTTAATGGTATGTGACAAGGCAAATTAGTGAATCTTAGCTTGTATATAAAGCATGGGTTATGATAACCCCATTTCCTTGTAAGAAGATCTGGCGACTAAGATTCCTCCAATACCTGCGGTTTTTGCCTGGAAAACCTCTATAGGAAATATTCTCATGATGGACAATCTGAGGAAAAAAACACATTTTTTGCATTTAGTGGTGCTTCATGTGTAAGCAGAGTAGACAGTCTTCAAATAATCTTTTACTCCATTGTGAGATACCTTCTGCTTTGTGTATTGACTTCTTCTGTTGGTTTGATTTGTCCTGGGTTATGCCTAGTAGAATGGTGGATCTTTTATACTGTTGAAGAGGGTTATGTGGAAGCCGGCAAACTGCTGGAGTGTGGAAAATGGTTCATACTTTGCCTTACGTGGTTGATTTAGCTGGAAATAAATGCTAGAATTTTTTAGGACTAGAATGCACTATGGAGGAGCTCAAGAATTTCTTTTTCAATACTATACTCCTTTGGACTACTTCTATAGATGCTAATGGGCTGAGCTTTCATGAATTTCTCATATTTTGTCTCTTTCTAGATAGGTATCTCTCTTGTATGTAACTTGTATATTTGAGTATGCATTTTGAGCTTTTTATTGATTTTTTTTTATTAGTAAATATGAAATTTTATTGATAATAGGGGAAGCCCAGTACACATGACATATACAAAAGCCACACCTAGGGATGATTGTCTAGAGATAGAAGAAAATCATTTACGTTCATGCCATTGAAGTCTATTACAATCGATTAACGGAATGAAGTGTGCAGGAAAAAAGTTCTAAGCTCGTCCATTGTCCATTCATGATCCTTAAAGCTCCAACCGTTCCTCTCCATCCATACGCACCACCATACGCTGGTCAATATCATCTTCCACATAGCTGTCATTTGAGAGTTACCTCAAATGCCTTGCCAATTGGCCAAAAAGTCAACAATTCTTGGTATTACCCAAATGAGTTGCTACTCTTGCAAAAATACTGTTTCATAAACTCATGGCTACATCACAATGCAATAATAGGTGATCTACATACCCACCACTTTTTTTACACATTAACACCAATCCAATACAATGAAGTGGCGTTCTCTTAGATTATCAAAGGTGAGAATCTTCCCTAATGAAGTTATCCATACAAACAAAATGAGCTTTTAGGGGGGCCTTAGTCTTCCTTATGTTCTTCCATGGAAAGGTTCTTGTAGAGTGTTGGCATAAGAGACTTATAGTATGGCTGTACAGTAAATCTCCCCTTCTTGGATGGTGACCACATCATCTTATCCAGTCCTGCAGTCACTCTACAGTTGTGTATAAGAAGAAATCTATAAATGTGTCAATTTCCTAATCTTGGATTGATTCGCTAGAGAGATCCATTAGCTCTGCTACTAAGGTCGTCTTTCTTTGTGCAAGACTGTATAGTATTGGGTAGACTTCTTTGAGGGTTCGATCTCCAAACCATAAGTCATCTCAAAATTTAATTTTAGAACCATCCCCAACTACAAGGCATGTTGATTGATGGAGATTGGTCTAGCCTTTTCTTATGTGTTTCCAAAGCCCCACCCCATGTAGTCCACTCACCTCATTCGAACTCTATCTTCCCCACAATCCACCATATTTTAGATCTATAATCACCTTTTGTAAAGCTCCACTTTCTTCATGATATCTCTCCATAACCATTACCCAATGAAGTCTTGTTGAAAACCAACAAATTTTGAATTCCTAACCCGCCTTCGCGTATAGGGGTACAAACCATAGCCCAATTTACCAAATGAAATTTGAATTCTTCGATTACTCCCCCATAACAAATCTCTTTGCAATTTCTCTATACGGTTGTGCCACCTTGCATGGTATTAGAAATAATGATGAGGGGTGGGTAGGAAGGTTGGAGAGGGTAATTTTGATCAATGTAACTCTACAACCTTTGGATAATTAAAGCTTCTTCCAACTCGCTAGTTTGCATTGGATTTTTCTAGTACCCCATCCCAATAGATTGACTGCGAGTTATAGGAGGCACCTAATGGTAGACTGAGATACTTCATTGGTAGAGTGGAGACTTTGCATCCCAAGATATTAGCCAATCTCAAAACACTTGGAACATTAGACAAGATGATTCCTTCTTATCTTATGTGGTGCATATGACTTGAAAGGAATGAGAGATGCTTCAAAGACAAAGATTGCTCATTGGGAAATCTTATAGACTTTTTTCTTTAGTACTTTGAGTTTTTGGGCCAAAGCTTTTGTAATGGAACAAAATATGTAGAATTTGTTTGAGGTTTTTATTTATTTATTTGGAAAATAGTAGGTATTTCCTTTGTGTACGTTCTGTGTACTTGGGCTTATGTCTATTTCTTTGGAATAAAATCTTTTATTACTTATTGAAAAATTTTCAACCATTACTAGTTCTAACTTGGGTAAGATTCACTTTCCAGCCCTATGTCGCTTTATAGCAAAATAGAAGATCTTGCAAAGCTTGAATGTGGTTATGATTAACCCCACAAAATACAAGAGTGTTATCTGCAAATAAGAGATGAGTCATGAGAATCATTCCTTTATGCCTTTTGTGGTGTTTGTGGGTTGAAAGAAACGGAAGATGTTTTGATAATTGTAAACGTTCTTTAGAGGAATTAAGGGTTTTCTTTCATAGTACTTTCAGATTTTGGGTATCAAACCTTGTAAAGGATGAGAATAACTGTTTGATTTTGTTTTAATTTTTCAGTTTTAGCTTGTAAATAGGTGTCTCTCAATTGTATACTCCCTATGTACTTTGGCTATGCCAATTTACTTGGAATAATTTATTTCTTATTACTTATAAAAAAAAATGAGGTGAGTCAGCTCGAGTGTGCCGATTCTTGCATCCCCAACAATAAAGCCAAATAGAAATCCCCTTTCCACTCCTACGAGCATGTTACTAAAAGCTTTCATTATGAAAATAAATAGTAATGGAGATAAGGGATCACTCTGCCTCACAACCCTTTAACTTCTGAAGAAACCCATTAGGGTACTGTTTACCCAATTAGAGAAGTGAACAATGTAGATGCAAAATGGGATCCAAGAGCACCATCTTGTTCCAAGTCCACACCTCTCAAGTATGTGTAGCAGAAAATTCCAGTTTACACGATCATATACCTTCTCCATGTCAAGTTTGCATAATAATTTTGGTTCACCTAACTTGATGCGACACTCCAACATTCAATGGCAATGAGCATTGAGTTAAAAATTTGTCAACCTTGTATGAATGCATTTTGGCGTTTGGATATGAGCTTCTCCAATACCGTACTCAATTTATTAGCCAATACCTTCACAAGGATTTTGTATGTACTGCTTACTAATCTAATAGGACGAAACTCCTTAATCTCCACCACTTTTGGCTTCTTTGGAAGCAAAGTAATGAAGGTAGCATTTAGGCTTTTTTCAAACTTACCTTGTTCGTGAAACTTATAGAAGAAGCTCATGATGTTATCTTTAACTACTCCCCAACATGCCTTAAAGAAGGCCATAGTGAACCCATCTGGATCTAGAGCTTTCTCACTTGCCATGCTTCTCACCACCTCCTTAAGTGGTCTCTCTAGGCAACTTGCTTCTTGCTAGTCAATCGACTAAAAAACAAGACCATCCAAACATGGTCTCCAAAAAAATTGCTCCAAAAGTAATTGTGATCGGTAATTGGTAATGTTCTCTGTCACCTCAGTCTGGTTCTATGTAATTCTCCCATCTACCAATAAGGACTCAATGATATTGTGTCTTCTATGCGAGTTCTCTTTTTGATGGAAGAATGTGGTGCATTTATCTCCTTCTTTTAATAGTAAAGGCTTCGATTTTTAGTCTCCATGAAGTCTCTTCCATTAAGGCCAATCTTTCAATATCCAAGATGAGATGCTTTTTGTGAGCTTTTTCTTCTTCTGAAAGCTCCTCCTCCTCCTCCATGCCCTTCAAGCCCTATAATTCATCAAGGAGGGATTTTTTATGGTGTTCCAATTCCTTAAAATCTGCTCCTTCCATGTTTTCAAGTCCACTTTGAGAACCTTTAGCTTATAAGCGAGCACATGACTTAGATTGTCTTGTATGAGATAAGACCGCAATTGTCTAACTCACTCAACGAAGCCTTTTGCTTTTGGGCACATGTTCTCAAATTTGAAATATTATTTACCTCCCTGGATGCTTGCACAATTAATGAGAGTAGGGAAGTGATCCGAATATAAGCTTGGAAGCCGTTTTTGGATTAGGTCTAAAAAGTGTGCTTTCCAATCGGGCGAATTAAGGAATCTGTTAAGTCTTGACCAAGTTGGATGTTCTCTATTACTGGACCATGTGAATGTGCCACCCGCTAGAGGAATGTCTCGAAGTTCTTGCTCACAATTAAAATTTGAAAAATCCATATTGCTGAGCTAGAGTTGGGACCTCTTACTCGCTCACTTGGGAAGCGAGTGACGTTAAAATCTCTCCCAATACACAAATGAATGCTCCATAAGATACACAGACTAGCCAATTCATCCCACAAGCCTCTTCTCGCGGTGTTAGAGTTGGGTCCATAAACACTAACAAGGGACCATTGATAGCTATCTTCCACATTCTTGAAAGAAGTAGCCACCGTATATTCCCCCACGCACTGCTCCATTTTTTCCATCACCCTTTTATTTCACATCATCAAGATACCTCCCAAAGCCCCCTTAGACGGCAAATTCCATATGGTGCTTCGGGAGATGACTTCTAGTTTTGTCTCTTGTAAACATACTACATGAACTTTCCATCCACGAAGCTGATTTTGTACTTTGGTGCGCTTCTCTAGTTCATTTAACCCCCAAACATTCATCGAGACTATCTGTAGTTTCATAAAATCACCGATTTTGCCCTACCCTTCATTCCACGATGACTCGCACTTCCTTTGTAATTGACCGAACATGTAAGTTGCTTTAATTCTCTCTCCCTTTTCTTGGCTGAAAGGCTCTTCATGGCTGAATTGGCAGCAAGTAAGGTGAAGAACTGGTCTTCGTAGCCAATACACGGGAGTCCAATGCACAATTGAATCTCTTTGGCTTGAGGTAGGACCCAATTTGATGCTAGCAGTGGGGGCATTGAATTCAAAGGAGTCGGTTCATCCTAGTGGACATCAGCACCAATGTTCAGAGACCCCCTCGTTTTCAAAGGCTCCAGGTTTGAATAAGACCAAGGTGCCAGGACTGTTCTCAACACCCGACGTCTCAGAACTGTTTTCCATCAGCATCTCAGCATCCATTTTAGACTCCCATGCAAGCACAGCAGTTATAGGCCTTCCCACTGAGGCATGGGTCTCTGGTGGACCCCTTCCTCAGGCCTTATGTTCAGTTTAGTCATGAAGGTTCAAGCAGGTTGCTGCAGAATCTACAGTAGTGGTCATTGAGGTTGTGTTTGAGTATGTTTCACCTGTTATTATGAGGTCTGGCTTAAATGGCATTTCCTCTCCACATCAGAGTGGTTTTTTTTTTTTTTTTTTTTGGGGGGGGGGGGGGGGGGTTCTGTCTTGTTGCTTGAAGGATGGTACTGGGGTGTCTTTGAAATATTGTAAGTAACTTTACAGCTAATTGAAGGTCATTTTAAAAATGATTGTTCTTGTAGATTAGGTGACATTGATGTCTAAATTATAGTGTGGTTTCCCCATATAAAAAAAAAAACTTCTGGTGTGGTTTCCTATCATTTTGTTTTCTTTATGTTTAGGAGGTGGGGTGGTTTTTGTTGTCTGACCTAAATTGATACGGTACAGCTTTTCCATTGAATGGCTGGAGATTTTGATTGTGATGAATAACTTCACTTAATGATTTTCTACAAGATTTGAAGCTGTAGTGTTCAAGATCCTTCCAGTGAGTTTGGTTAACCAGCTGAGGAAGAAAACCTTAAAAATATCTTCTTCTTGATTGGTTCATTAATGCTGGGATGGGAATAGTGCTATCCCATTCCTCAATAAGTGAGTTGTTGTGGGAATCTTGGGTTTTAGGTGATAGATTGAAATACTGGTGAAACTTCAGGTTTTTTATTTTCTTCCTAGTCTCTTTGCTCTCTATAACTTTTTTATCGGTAAACAAAATTTTATTGATTAAAAGAATAGGCAAGAACCCAAGAATACGGGACATATACACTAATACAAGAGTAATGCCTGATCGTGCTAGTTTAGTGATACAAGGAATTCATGCATGGTCATGCCATAAAAATCAATTACAATTGACCTGTGGAGTTAAATATTCAAAAACAGGTTTCTAAGCTTATCCATTGACTGCTCTTGGTCTTCAAAATTTCTTTCATTCCTCCGCCTCCAAATGCACCACCATAGGCATATTGAGCAAAGTTTTGAATACCGTACCTATGTCGGTACCGATTAAGGCATTGGAACGAAATATTTTGGTACCGGTACCGTTTCGTGTACCGTTTCGGAATAGTCTATTTATAAAAAAAATTATATATATAAATACATATATAAATTATATTTCAAAAAAATAATCAATATATGAATAGATTAATATATAAATACATATATATTTATAAATAATATCGTCTAAAATTGAGGGAAAAAAAAGCAAAAATTAAAAAAAACATAAAAATAAAAATCCGGTACGGCTGAAATACCAGTCGGTATAATCGGTACAGGCAGATACGACCAGTATTTGGGCCGGTACAGTACAACCAGTGTACCTGTATCCCACCTCTGGCTCTCAATCAACAACCCATTCTTATCGGGTTTGGAATAAAAAAGGTTCATGTAGGTGAAAGACAACAAAAAGTGAAGAGGACACAAAAAGAGGGGAGAAAGGAAACTGGAAATAAATGAAAGGAAAAATTTTGACATTTAGAGAAGCCTACTACTACGTATTTTTTTCAATATAACTTTTTTGATAATGAAAAATTGGATCAGTATCAGTGTGGATCACTCCCTTGGGACTAGGGCTTGACTTGGTCCTTTCATTGTTGTCTTTCTCGACTCGATGGATTGGATTCTCTCTTATATGGAAATATTTCCTCTTTCCGTTGGAGGTGGCGGAAGCGATGCTGGCCCTTCGAGACGCCCAGTTCTCGATCTAAACCGCACCTGCTTGAGCGCATCTTTCCCCTTTCTATTAGTAAGGTTGTCAAAAGGCGAAACTTGAGTTCCTTTATTACTAAACTAATATAATAGGGGAAATCAATGCCTTACAGCATAATCTTGGACTCCATGCGCAGTCTGAGATATAAAACCACCTGACCTTTCTGAGTCGCTTACTTTAGCTTCCCCTCCCACCGCCCATGGAAAAGAATTCCTTTATTCTTCAGCTGAAAGCTTGTTGTTATTCCTTCCGCGAGCTTCCTCTGAGCCTACAGCCCGATCCATCTTAGTTCGATTAGGAAGTCCACGCACAACGAGAGCAAGTAATTGGTATGGCATGTACCGGCCGGTACGGTACGGTACCAAAAACATTGATATTGAGACCATCTTCCATACTGATGCAATTTGAGAGTTGTCCTGAATGCCTCTCCAAAAAGCTAGGAGGTCGCCTTCTTACTTCTCAAAAAAAAAAAAAAAAAGCCAGGTCGCTTACCCTTTTTGGCAGTATCCAAGCTAGCCCGGATTGAGCAAAGACTTTATTTTACAAAGTCATGGCAGTCTCACAATGAAGTGGTAGATGGTGAACGGACTTTTGGCTTTTCTTGCATATAAAACACCAATCCATGACTATGATTTGACGCTCCCTCAGGTTGTTTAGAGTGAGAATCTTCCCCCAAATAAGTCATCCCTACAAAAAATGTTGCCTTTAAAGGTGCATTTGTCTTCCGAATGCTCATTCATGGGAATGGATTTGTGTTATCCGTGGTCATGGCTTGGTAGAAAGAGTAGACTATGAATATGAATATCCCTTTCTTATTTAAAGAAAGAGTAGACTATGTATATCCTTTTCTTATTCAAAGAAAACCTTATGAGGGTGTTTTAGGAGTTGTTCACAGTTGGGAAATTCGAAAAATACTTTCGAAAAAAGTATTGAGGACTTTCGGCCTATTAGCCTAGTGAGTGAGGTTATAAGATTATTTCGGAAGTGCTCACTAACTATGTAAGGAGGGTGATTAGAAAGATTATCACTAAGCCTTAGAATGCTTTTGTAAAAGGCAGACATATCCTTAATGTGGTTCTTATAGCTAATGAATACATTGACAACAAAATGAAAGTAGGCAATATAGGGATTTTGTGCAAACTCGTTATGGAAAAGGCGTATGACCACGTTAATTGAGATTTTCTTTTGTATATGCTTGGCATGTGTGGTTTTGGGGAAAGATGGAAATCCTAAATTAGGTGGTGCATAACTACTGCAAGATTCTCGTTGTTTATCAATGGTAGTCTTGAAAGCTTTTTCCTGAGCTCCTGAGATTTGAGACAAGGTGAATTATTATCTCCTTTGTTGTTTATTATTGTCATGGAAGCGTTAAGTAGGATGATCTCGGCCTTGGTGGATAATGATGTTAGTTATATATCTCATTTGTTGTTTGTAGATGACACACTTGTCTTATACGAGGCTGATTGAGACTAGGCTTGAGCTCTGAAGGCTTTATTTTTGTGCTTTGAAATAGTGTTGGATTGAAAGTAAACTATGACAAATCTAAGATGGTGCCGATTGAAGATGTTCGTTGTTTGCAAGAGATGGCCAGAAATCTCGGATGCAAGATTGCTTCATTGCTTATGACACATTTGGGTCTTCTTCAAGGATTAGTATCAGGGGCGGTCGCGATTTGGGACACGGTAATTGAAAAAGTAGAGAGAAAACTAGCAGGGTGGAAGATAATGTATCTGTCCAAAAGTGGCCTTGTCACTTTGATCAAGAGCACCCTATCCAATCTACCCACATACTTCCTATCACTTTTCCTTATATCGGCAAGTGTGGCTAGTCGTCTAGAGAAAGTGCAACAAGACTATTTGTGGGGTGGCATAGGGGAGGAGTTCAAAACTTGTGGATGTTCAACCGTGCGTTACTCTGCAAGTGGTTGTGGAGATATCACAGGAACCAGATGCCCTATGGAAAGTAATGAGTGATCACAAGTATAGGGGTTAGTGGGGGGAGGGGAGCACTAATGAAGGTAGGGGGGCAGGCTGTGGCTGGCGCGGGGGGGGGGGGGGGGTGCTGTGGAAAAACATAAGAAGTGGGTAGGGGTTTTTCAACTGCAAACAAGGCTTTACTTGGGCTCTGGCACAAGAATTAGATTCTGGAAAGATATCTGGTGTGGAGACAAAGCACTTGGTGATTTGTTCCCCTCCTTTTTTCAAATTGCAAGTGCTAAGGATACCATAGTGCCGGAGGTTTTGGGGTTAGCCGGTGGGTGGATTCATTGGAACATTAATTTCAATCGAGTAGCGCAAGATTGTAAGTTGAATAGCTTTATGGATTACAGTTACATCTACTCTCAACAACCAAACTTTTAGAATGAAGATGACCGACTCTAGCATTTGAAAATCTCCTTTTCCATATCCCTAAAACTGTTTCAGAAATTTTTTTCTTTGATAAGAACATCATGTGATACGAAAAAACAAAAATAGAACTCAATATTCAAATCTTAAATACAGTCAA
Source organism: Platycarya strobilacea (assembly GCA_036898215.1). Taxonomy (NCBI): domain Eukaryota; kingdom Viridiplantae; phylum Streptophyta; class Magnoliopsida; order Fagales; family Juglandaceae; genus Platycarya; species Platycarya strobilacea. The sequence continues at coordinate 25,294,201 of CM072545.1, read as the reverse complement.
TCATTGAAGATACCATGAAACAAGTTGCCCCTCTAATTGTGCCCAGTGCCAATCACAGCTCAAAAACCTCAAATTCTGCACATGTATTTTCAATAGCTTTCTGTAGTAGACCCCTGCTGGGAGAGGTACATTCACTGTCTGTTCCTTCTATAAGATTCTCACACAAGCTCTAGAAAACCAGTTTCTATCGAAGAAGCTTTGGCACCATAAAGCTCCCTCGAAAGTGGCTTTTTCCGTGTGAACAGTTGTGTTAGGCAAGATTCTCGCAACGGACAATTTAAGAAAAATGAGGGTTATTATAGCAGATTAGTGTTGCATGTGCCGTAATAGAGGTGAGTTGGTGAATCACATCCTCTTACATTGCGAGACAGCTATGGTTCCATGGGATGAGGTTTTTAGTAGATTGAATCTAGCATGGGTCATGCCGGAATCCGTGGTGGAAGCAGTGGCGTGTTGGACTTCTATACGAGGCATGCGACATATCAAAGTTGTATGGAAGATGATCCCCATCTATATCATGTGGTGTCTATGGCAAGAGCGTAATGAGTGGACATTTGAAGATAAGGAGAGATCTAAAGAGGAGCTGATTGTTTTATTTTTCAGAACTTTGTGTACATGGTTCATTGTCATAGATTTTAATGGCATGAAACTTCATGACTTTCTTGTTTCTAATGTGCCTAATTGATAGGCCATGAGAACTTTGTAATTGACTATTTTCCATTCATTGATTATTAATACATTTTTACTTAGATAAAAAAAATCCCTTTTTTAGAGGGGCACCAAAAAATCTTTTCTTTGACTCTCCCCAACAAATGGGTGGAATACACAAGGTCAAAGAATGTTGAAAACATATCAATTTTCCAATCTTGTGCCATCTCTGTAGAATGTAACCTTTTGTGGGGGTAATACCACTGGAGATGATTAATGGTCCACAATCGAAGCTTCTTTCATTCTTGCTAAACCAACTTATGGATAAGTTTCCTCGAGTGCCCTATTGCCACACTGTACGTCGTGCCAAAATTTGACCTTGGATCCATTACCCTCTGTAAAGCAAATATTTCTTACATGTGTATCCCAAACTCTTCTTATATGCTTCCAAAGCCCCACTCCATAGGGCATGCTCACCTCTTTTTCCCTCACTTTTTTGTTTTGTTTTATCAGGTAAAACATGAGTAGTTACTCTCTATGGGGCTCTGCATTTATATTTCAAACTGCATGTTAGTAACATCAAGAAGTTTGTTATTCAAATTAGGAAACGAAGCAGTTGAAGCTCACTTTAATGCTTTATTGGAGTTGAAACGGCATGCTTTATTTGGAGTTTGTTAGTTTCTTTAAACTGTTATACAGTTCTTGGAGTTCTGGAACTCCTAAATTTCATGGTATTAATGGGATTCTACTGATAAAAAAAAAAAAAAAGTTTAATGCTTTATTGACCAAGGGTTGGCTCAAGTGATAAAGGCCTTGGGCTTGGTGGTTTGTTGTCCCTAGGTCCAAGCTGTAGGGGCCATCAAGATGAGATATTTTCTCCTTCTGTGAAACTTTTTGCTGAGGGCCTGTGCACCCTTGGGATTAGTTGGGAGTCGGGATGCTGTTCCTGAACACCTGGTGATGGTCAAAAAAACTTCAAAGCTTTATTGGATTTATAAAGGACTTACTGAAATATGTGGGGATTATCTTAGCTCAAATAAGTTGGAGGATTGTGACTTGTGAGGGTCATGTTTTGTAATGGCTAGAATATTTCTCTCCAGCCTTATTTGTGTGCTCGTTTTTGTTTGCTCCGTCTTCCTTTGCTGTCCTTTGTTGCTATATATGACTAGATGAATCTGCTCAGCATTTATGTCATCTAAAACTAATTCTAAACTGTTCCTCCAAATAGATTTACAAGGCAAAATAGAGTGTATATGAAAAAACTTATACTAATTCCTGTGTTTGTGTGGATTGTTTCATAATTCTGTATAAAATTCTCTTTGTTTCTTAGAAATGCATTTTCTTATTGTTGTTCTTAAATGGTTCACAGGAAAAGCACAAAGAAAAGAAGCAAAAAAAGGAGAAAAGGGACAAAGAGAAGAGAGAAACTAAAGATAAAAAAGAGACAGAGAAAAGTGAAGGGAAGCACACGGAAAAGAAAGACAAGAAGGAAAAGAACAGAGATAAAAAGAAGGATAAGGAGAAGGACAGGGATAAGAATAAAAACAGTGTCCCAGACGATAAGAGACTTCTGGGGCAAGCTGAGTGTCAAATTGGGGAAAAACTCATCCATAGAGAGGAAAGGGATAAAGGTAAAAACAATAGTTCGGATGAGAAAAGAAATGCTGGGCAGTTTGCAGGTTACAGTGCAAAGAAACAAAGTGAAAGCAGCCATCTTGTGGGGGAGACACAGGATTTTAAATTTGTGCAGGAGTTTGGCAAGAGGATCAAAGATGATAACAGGGCAACCGAGAACAAGTTGGCTGAGAAGTTTACAAATACAGACCAAAGAAAGGATGAGGGGACGGTCAAATTGGTGGCTAAAGGTACTGATATCAGGGTTGAAGGGAAGGAGAAGAGCAAGAGGGTTGATGATAGAAAGATGGATGGTCCAGGAATTAAGGGTGAGTCAAGATTTAGTGGAAACTCAACGGTTCCAAACCCTGCTGCTGCTGGGGTTGCTCGAACTAGAGTTGAAGGAATATCCGGACTATTTGACAAAAATATTGATAGAAGGGCAGATGAGAAAGAAAAGGCCAAAGAAAAGGAAATTGATAATAAACGTGGGGATAAACACAAGGAAAAAGATAGAGAGAAAAAGAGCCAAGGGAAGGGTAAGGACAGGGACAAAGAGAAAAAAAAAGAGAAAGCAAAGGTGAAAACTGAACATAAGAACACAGAACATGATAAACTAAAAGAAAGCAAGCAGAGTGACCTTATCAGTAGCCATAATGCTAGAACCCCTAAACTTCCCAAAGACAGCGACAAGAGTGCCACTTCTGAGGAAAGTCTCAAGAAACGGAAAGAAGTGGATACAAATGGAGTTTTACACGGTGAGTTCTTTTTGTAATGAACACTGAATTGTTGAAGCCCAATCATTGCTTTCAGGTTATGGACTTCATAGGATGGTCGTAGGCTAACTATCCTTTAGACTTTGGTGGGTCCCTTGTGATTTCACGTATTCTGTGTTAAAATAATTTCTCGAGTTTAATTGCTAGTTGTTCATGGAATAACATTGAATCACTTTTTTCATGTAATTTCAAACACTGATAATATTCTTATTAGCTGACAAGTGATACTTCCTGTTTGAATCTTCTCACAGCCAGTGATGTTCGGCCCAATAAATTGGCAAGACCCAGTTCTTCCTCTCAACAATTTCCGGTAAATGGAAGGGTCTTGGAACTTTGTCAAACTTCTGTTACAAATGCTTCAGATAGGCCTGGTGCAGCCAGTAATCTTAAGGTGGAAAATAAGGAACGCAAGATAAATGGCGTTATAGACCAGTCATCTTCTGTCTCCTCAAAGAAGCCTATGCTTGCCTCTGCACAAGCTGAGCAGATTGTGGAAGTGCTTGCTAAGCCACCCCACCCAGATGCCAAGTATCTAAGCGAGGTATATGCTGTACCCAAAATGAGCAAGTGGTCGGATTATGATGACCAAGAATGGCTGTTTAGCAGCAATGATTTCCAATCAGAAAAGCCCAAGGTGGAATCTTCACGGAATGAGGACACGCTGCAGGTATGGGAGGAAGCTCTGAGGATAGAATCAGCTGATATTTGTGCTCTGCCGTATGTTATTCCATACTGATTAACCATACAAATTTGCACTAATTATTCAAACGGCACTCGCCACCCTCATATTCTAACTGAGCTGGGAAGAAACCCTTCCGGACCACAAATGGGAAAGGTACAGACAGGTACAGCAGCATCTGGCCCTTGAAGATGAAATTTCCAATTTTCTTGCTGCATTTGTTTGTTATTGCTTTCTGTTGAGGGGAGCATTGTGTGGGTGATTTCCTTGTTCTTCTATAAGGTCGGCTGAAACATGTTTTTCGGTTGAAACATGATTGAAACGCATTTGTTACACGCCAATGATGCTCCAGTGCATCATTGCAGGGCTATTCGGGAGGGGGCTTTTGCCGACTACTAATTCATCGAAAATGAAAATTTTCATAAAGGCGGCTCAGAAAGGTTTGTTTAGAGAGGGAGATGTGTAAGCTTGTGCAATTTTTTTTATACTTGCTCATCATCTTATTGAGAATGTAAGGGAAATTAGATGTGGTCTTTGAAACCCCCCCACAATTTTGATTTGTAACATAGAACTCTTATTTACAAGAAATGTAAAATAGAGGAAAAGGAAAGTATTGGCATTCATTTTATTTACCACTTCTAGCCATAATCGTTCTTCCTAGAACACCTATATGTTCTCTAGAAACTAGTCTGATCTTTTTCCCCTGATTACCTAATTATGTTGTTTGCCTTAGCTCACATCATTCAACTTCCTACTCTGTCTCTGCTTTAGCTTTGGCTTTTGATCTTCTTCTTGCACTTATGTGCTGACAATTTGCTCTTTTGGCAAGATTTTTAAGTTCCATAATGATTCTCCAAGCTGCAAACGATGATAAGTTTGTTATATGGCCTCTCTATGATATATACTAATTGACTTGACGCCATGTTTCAGCACAAGTAAATTCTTTAATCAACTTATATTTGACTGCAATATGTCAAATTGATTTGTATGATTTCCTCCACAATTTGCAAAACGTTTGAGCTATTATTTGATATGCTAAACGTCCCATATTTATTTTGCCCTTTTGGATTGTCTGACTATTTCTTTCGATTGTTTTCAGTGGGTTCTTTGTTTTCTTTTCAGTCTAACACCTGGTCCTAAAAATAACCAAAAAAAAAAAAACGTACTTTTTGGATATCCCCTTACTAAAAATGATCTTTTAAAAAAAAAAAAAAATTCTTTATCCCGTTCAAGCGTATGTTTGTCTCGTGGGTGTATAACGGGACTTAATTCCAAATATATTGAAATCTGCTTTTATTTCACATCCAAAAAGACACAGAAAACATCCATAAATTTGTTTTTATCATAAACTAACTCACGAAACACATGAAACATGTTAATTACGGCTAGCTGCTTCTACACACACACACACACACACACATACCAAAGAAACGCGGAAGTAAATGTACAGATTGAATTTAAAAGATTGTAACAAGGACCAGATAACTGGAGGATGAAATATGAAACAGATATGAGACGGCAAAGTCGACCAAATGCATGAAATGTAATGCAAAAATCAAGTAATTAATATAAATAAAACTGGATAAAAGCTTGAATCGAAAGATTTTTCATTTTATTGAAACTGGATACTCATAAGATTACAAAGAAAATTGGTTACAAGATAAGTTTAGAAGGGGAATGGTAGAATTTGCTCTACCTCTCCAAATGAAACGAGGTCTCTTTTTATGGATGAAAGAGTTGCCTTTTACAACGAAAATCACATGCTTTACAATGAACATAGTGAGTGAATCATGAGTTAAACAATAAAAGTAAAACAGCTGTCTTTCTGCACCGAAAGTATTTTTGACTCTTTGTGCTGATAGTTGGTGAAACAGTGAAAGCATTGTAGCCGTCTTTCAACACTGAAAGTTGGTCAGAAGTAGAATCCAATGGTGAAACAGTGACTGGATCAATCATTTCATAGTCATGGGGAGTAATCTGGTGAATCATGTCCAAAGATATTGCTGTAGGGATTAGAATCATTTTCTGATTCTTCTGATTCTTCAGTTGAATTATTTTTGTTGGCTTTATTCTGGATAGATTTTTCCAATAGTTGAATTAATTCTTTCTTTTTTAAACTTTGAAGGGGAGATTTCTTCTTTGATTTAGAAGATGAAGAACTATCTGAATCTTTTGAATTTTTCTTTTTTGATTTCTTCTTCTTTGAAGATGGAGATGAATCTTTAGTTGAATCTTTGGAGATTTCACTTTCCTAAAGGTTGGGATAAGTGATTAAAGCAGTTGAAGTAGTTGAAGCAAGTAAGGGGAATTCTTCCAGGCTTTTTAAATTTGCTTTCAGAGGAAAATCCCTTAAAATATGTGAAATAATATCATCTGTGTGAGGATATCTATCCCACCATTTAACAAAGAAATGATGAACCATTATATCACCTTTCTCTTCATAAGTCCATTTGCAAATCTAGGGAATCTTATATCTTTTGCAAATGTGAACTAGGAAATGAAATTTTGAATTATGATGGTCCATTTTAGGAGTATTTGAAATATTGAAATGGTTGAGAGTCTGTTTAAGATTATCCGGAAATATTTCAGGAATTGGGCAATATTGATGCCCCCATTTTTTGAACTAGAGAGGAAAATTGTGTTTGCACTTTTTATCAAAGTTGAAGAACCAAAAGTGAGAAAGATATTGAGTTTGAAACAGAGGAAACTTATACCAAGCTTCAATATAATTATTGTAATTATATTGAATTTTTGAATTGGGAATGGTTTTGGGGGTATGAGGCTGAATTACCCATTCTTTTTTGGTCATGACTGGCAGAAGATAACAGTTATGAAATATAATTTTTGAAGCATTAATCTTGCAATGAATTGGTTTAATGGAAATGGATCTTGTATGAACCAGGATTGCAAGATAAAACTTTAAATCTTTTACTGGATTCTCAAGAAACCAGTGGAAACCAGGGAGAAAATAGTTTGAAGCAATTTGGAAAGGGTCTGTATGTATTGTTCTATTGGATTAAATGTAAAACAGATTTTGAAAATAAGGTTTTTTTTTAAAATATTCTACCTTAGAGGCAGGAAGGAAAACATTTGTGGGCCTGGGCCTGGCCGTTGCTAGGGTAGTAGCATACGACTAACAAGGCATGGTCATAGTTGAAGCAAAAGAATTAGGTGAAATAAGTCTAGTAATACTTCTTAGTGGAGTGAACCTGTTGGCTATTTCAAGGGAACTTCAAGCAGGAAAATGGGATGGCCTTATGAGAGTGGTTGGCCTAGGAGGAGGTGGGGGATTTAGCTTCTTATCGTTTTTTCTGCTAATTTTTCTGCAGGAATTCACAGGTAAGGAAGTCAGGAATAAAATTATCAGATCCTTTAATGTATTCAATATCAAAATAAAAAACGCTTAAAATAGCTTGCCATTGTGCAAAAATATGTTTGGATGCAATATTCTGAACATCTTTTTTTAATACATATTTAGCACTTTTGCAATCAATGGGTAATAAAAAATTTTGATAAAGTAAATCACTTTGAAACTTTGAAATACATAATACTATGAATAGTATTTCTTTTATTATAATACTATAATTAAGCTGTGCATGATTTTAGGTTCTAGAATGGAATTGAACAATTTGTTTAGGAGAACTTGATGAAATAATTTGTTTTAGAATGCCACCATGACCTATGTCAAAGGCATCTGTTTCAACTATTTTGAAAGAATTTGAAGTGGGAATACCAAGTTATGAAAGAGTTTTGACATATACCTTGATTTGTTTAATCAACTTAGTGTGAACATCTGTCCATAAAGGAGGATTGAGATGAAGTCTCTCAAAGAGAGGATGACATTGTTTTCTCATATCCTTATAAAAATCTGAAATGTAATTGAGTGAACCAAAAAATCTTTGAAACTGAGTTTTGTCAAGGATAATATCAGGAAATTTATCAACAAATTCAATAGCCATTTGAATTGGCTTGATTTTGCCTTCAGAAATGTCATAACCAAGGAATCTGATTTTGGTTTGAAACAGTTTAATCTTTTTAACAGAAATCACTAGGCCATTTTGTCTTATGATGTGAAGAAAAGTAGACAAATGTTTCCAATGATCATCAATGGATTTAGAAAAGATAAGAACATCATCAATATAGACAATGATGAAGTGAGTGAATGAACTGAAGATATCATTCATGATATTTTGGAATTCACTTGGAGAATTTTTCAGGCCAAAAGGCATTATATTCCACTCATAGTGACCAAACGGCGTGGTAAAAGCAATCTTGTAACGATCAGATTCCTTAATTTGGATCTGCCAAAATCCAGATTTAAGGTCAAACTTAGAAAAAAATGACTGCATCACTTAACCTATGAACCAAGTCGTTTTTGTTAGGAATAGGGTATCCAATCCATATTAAAACTTTGTTTAAGCGTTTGTAATTAATAACTAACCGGGGTGTCTCTCTCTCATTCTCAGCATTTTTTTGAACATAGAAGGCAATACACGATCAGAGTGACTTACTATACCTCATAATACATTTAGAGAGAAGATCAGAAATTTTAGTTTTGCAAAACTCCAAAGTTTCACTATTTATTTGAATAGGTCTGGCATTGGTTGGAATATTTTTCTCAGAGAAATCTTTAATGTAAGAAAGATAAATCACATATTTCTTCCTATGCTAGAAAGCATTGGGAAGTTCAGAACAAACATCAGAAATTAATTTTTTTTATAAAAATCATCGATTTTTTATTGAAGCAAAGGATCAGACAAATGCTCAATTTTTCTTTTGAATTTAACTTCTTATTGTAAGAAGTTTAAATGTTTTGTTTCTGCTGAAATCAAAGAATTTAAATCTTTTGAAGTATCAATTTGAAATTTTGAAACAAATGTAAACTTTGTCTAAAGGGATCGGTAGTAATTCCATCTTTTCCAGAAAGAAATGGATAAATGGACGAAATGAAAGTCATGCCTAATATGATATCATGAGTCATGTTCTTGACAAGCACAGAAGGAATTTTGAAACAAACATTATCCTGACAAATATGAGCATTATCTAGCTCATAATTGATCTTCATCTTAGATCCGTTTGCCGATATTAGCTTCTCAGAGGACTTTTCATAGTATTTGGTGAGAATTAGACCTTCACGGATGCAATTAAGATTCGATCTAGAATCAATCATAGCAATTACAGAGAATCTAAAGTCATGGCAAACAACAATATCAACTTTAGAATACCACTTAGTAGGAAGAGAATGTCAAATTAAACAAATATCCTTAATCGGATTAGAAGATTCAGCATGGTCTAAATTGTTTGCTTCCTCAGTATTAGAAGGACATTCCAAATTAAATTGTTTTTCAATTTTAAGAGAAAGTAAATCTTGTTTAAAAGCTGAATTTTAAGACTTGAGAACATCGATCTCCAACTTGAGTTCGACAATCTCTCTTTTTATTAAAACAATTTCATGCTGTAAATCATTTGTGGAAATGTCTTTGAGTTTCTTCTTTTCAAAACGTCCCAAAGTTTCTTTAAAACTGATATTTCCTGTAGAAGACGACGGTATTTTACGCAGCATGGTCTTCTTGAGCTGGAGTAGGTATTTCTCTTTGAGCTCAGAATTTTCAATTTGTGAAATCGAAGTGAGGAAAAGATTCTCTTGTTTTTATTCCTTGGTTAAAACATTGATTGTTTTAACTCTGGGTTTACAACAAAAGTCATTGCAATTGCATCCAAGTTTAATATTTGTAGAATCTGATGACTCAACCTCTGAGTGATATTCTGAATCATTAGTGCTAAATTCATTGAGGTCAGACGATGAAATTTTGGATTCTAGGAGATGAATCAGTCCTTCTTTATTGCTGTCCTTAATATCCAAAGAATTAAGTTTGTTTTTGAATTTGTTTGGCTCCTTGGGGCACTTATCAACAAAGTGTCTAGTTTTGCCACAATTAAAACACTTCCCTTTTAAAGGAATTTTAGAAACTTTTTTATGAAAAGATTTTTTATGAAAAAGGTTTTTTTGTAAAATTCATCACGGGCTTTTCTCCTATTATCTCCAAGAGATTTTTTAAAAAATCTTTTGAAATGTTTGTTCTTCTGATGGGATGGAGCAATAGGAGGAATGCCAAATTGTTCATAGAAATTGCCCATCTCACAGTTGGCTTTCTTTCTATCCTTCATCTGTTGGTGGATTAAACGTTGGTTATTACACATACTAATACCAAATTTGTTAATAGTACTCACGATATCACCGTAAGTATAATGATCATAATTAAGAAAACTAGTAGTGTCAGTAAGTGAATCTTTAACCTGAAGAGCAAACAAACGAGGTAAACCATCAATGAATTTCTCTTTCCAATAAGGTTTATCACTATCATCTCTAAGCATAACCCTAGACATGAAAACATCTTTATACCAACGATAATCAGACATTTTGTGACATTTTAAATTATTCAAATAATCATAAATCCTATTAGTGACGTTGAAAGGAGTTCCTACAAAATGTTTAACAATAATATAAATCAAAGTATTGACACCATCAGGAATTCTCCTTCCTATGATTTCATAAAAAATGGGCAAACCTGCATCATCATGCTTGATAGCATTCTGTATGGTTTCTCTTGCTTCTAATATGAGATGTTTATCCTACTAGTTTCGAAATATGCCCGAAAATCCAGTAGTTAAAAGAGTAACAATCTCAGGCTGTTGAAAATTGTTATTAATATAAACATTTGCAACCATGGACATTTTATTTAAAGTATTGAGAATTTTTTGTTCAAATTGTCCATCAATATTCTATTAATAAATCTTATCAGAAGAAACCAAAAACTGAGATTAAAAAACTCTTTCTTCAAATTGTAAATCAAGGAGAGTGGGTTTGATGTACCAGTTTTTTGTTAAACCCATTGATTTGGGCTTTTGTGAAGAGAGTGTGGCAATTTCAGGTTTTTTTAAGGAAATATTTTGGAAATTCTTTTGAATTAAATCTATATTAAGGTCATCTTCAGATGATTCATCAGTGGTGGAAACTGTGAAATCAACCATTTGGCCACTTTTGTCTAAAATACTAGTGGATGGTTGTTCTTGCTTCATTTGAGCAAACATTCGATCAATTCTATTTAAAGTACTGGCATTTTTAAATCAATTTTTGACCTGTTTTCTGGTAAAATGATCAAAATTTTTTCAATATTTTTTGATGAGACAAATGTAGAATTTTTCAAAATAGGGTTTTCAACCTTTTTCTCAATACAGTCTAACTGGCAACCTATTGTGTGGAGGGTCTGGTTGACAAAATTGTTTTGTTCAATGATCTTTTTTATTTCATTAAAAACAGAGGAATTTTTTTGATCAGGCTCTGAAAATTTGAAGGGTGAAACTTTAACTTCTTCTCCTTGAACATAAATTAGGATGGTTTAAGAGGGGGATGGGTAGATTTTACAATAATTCTGCCTTCATCCTTTGTAAAACTGGTTTTCAAAACATTTAAAAAGTGATTTTTTAAAACATAGAAATTTTCAGGAAAGTCAAAAAAGAGAATATGCTTGTTAGAGGCATACATCATTTCTTTCCATTTTCGTCTAACTTTCTATTTTTCAGCAGATGTAAAATTCGTGTGATAAACTTTTCACTTTTCACAGTTTTGTGCAGAGTTCATTCATTAAATTAAGAAATCATATCAATCTCAAAGGCTTTTTCTAGCACTAAAAGTTGACTATGGGGATGGAGAGGAGCAACCATATCTGAAGTTGTAAGAGATAAAGAAAATGTCTTGTTCTATCTTAGCTTCTTGCTTTATGGATCTTTCTTAGGACGAAATCTCGTCCTTTGTAGAGTAATAAGTAGCAGTAACTTGTGAATATGTAAATATTCCTTTCAATTTTAAATCAAAAGTGGAGGGTTTTTCTTTAAGTAAAATCGGACTTTTAGGATTTGCTGCTGTTCGGACAGAATCCTTTGGGAATTGTTTGAGATTTGCATCTGTTCTTTCTAGGTTTGAAATACAGGAAGATCTAGAATCGGCGAAAGAATGTCTTCTTTTATTGGTCAGGAGAGGTTGGTCAAAAGAAATCTTTACAGTTCCATCAAGAAACTGTTGAATATGATTGAGGTCCTTATCCTTAAATATAACCTTAATTGGTAGAAGTTCTTGTTGAAGAATCCATTAATCTAGTAAGGTGATATCCTTCCAGTAAAGCATTTTGGGAGTTCTAATGTTGGTACCAGAGGTAGAATTCTGCATTAGAAGGGTTTCATTCTTGGCAGACTTGATCTTAGCCTTAGAGTTAAGATTAGTCTTTAAAATATGGTAGTAAATACAATAAACTAAAGCAAGAGGCCTACTGCCTTCAACCATGTCAAATCCAGAGGTTAAAATGTTCAGAGTTAAAACAAACAAACAATTTTTATCATGCAAAGAAATAGTTAAATCAGGAAAACAATCAAAGTGGACAGGATCTTCCATAAGGGATGTCTGGACCACTCCAAGCATACTATCATTGAAATTTTTGAATCTTCCATCACACAAACATAGAAGCACCGAAACATTTATACCTTTTCTAATTAAAGGTTTAACAGCAACTTGAACTGAAGCAATATGCATGAATTTATAACTTTTTTCAATAAAGGCCTGAATCATTTTTCTTTGAAAAAAACAACATTTTTCTTGGGATTTTGAAATAGCAAACGTTTGTTCAACTGTTTTCACATTGAACTCAGTTTTGAAAGTAAATTCAAACCAAGAAGTATTATAGAGAGAAGTAGTATCAATCTTTGGCATATGCTGTCGATCGATATCAAGTGAATCTATTTCTTCAAAAGCACCATCTTCCTCATTGATAATATCAGGCGGTAAACTAGACCTGGAACTGATAGATGAATTAGATTTAAACATCCTATTCATCTTGATAATCACCAAAATAATACTCTGGTACTTCCTACTTCTAGGTCTGGGATCTCTCCCTGTTGCACGTAGCCTTGACTCACAACATCAGTATCTCATGCCCAACATGCCTCCCTGGCAAACAAAAGGTCTTATTGTTCACGGATGTATTCGGATGGGGGGGCAGAGAAAGAGATTAGAACAATAATAAGGAAATAAAAGAGCGTATAAAGAAATTAGCAAGATAAACAAGCTATATAAACACAATAAATCTACCAGGGCTAGAAGTTTGGCTTTGATACCAAAGTCTGCCAAGAATGAGACCCTTCTGATGCAGAGTTCTACCTCTGGTGCCAATATCAAAACTCCCAAAATACTTTACTGGAAGGATATCACCTTACCAGATGAGTGGATTCTTCAATAAGAACTTCCACCTATTGAGGTTACATCTGAGAATAAGGACCTCAATCATATTCAACAGTTTCTTGATGGAACTTTAAAGATTTCCTTTGACTGACCTCTCCTGACTAATGAAAGAAGATATTCTTTTGCCATTTCTTAAATTCCTTCAAAAGGGAAGTGTTTTAATTGTGGCAAAACTGGACACTTTACTGATAAGTACTCCAAGGAGCCAAACAAATTAAAAAAACAAGCTTAATTCTTTGGATATTAAGGACAGCAATAAAGAAGAACTGATTCATCTCCTAGAATCTAGAATTTCATCGTCTGACTTCGATGAATTTAGCTTCAACGAGTGGCTGAGTTATCGAATTCTACAAATATACTTGGGTGTAACTGCAATGACTCTTGTTGTAAACCCAGAGTTAAAACAATCAATGTTTTAACTAAGGAATAAGAACAAGAGAATCTTTTACTCACTTTGATTTTACAAATTGAAAATCCTGAGCTTAAAGAAAAATACCTACTTTAGCTTAAGAAGACCATGGTGCGTGAAATACCATCGTCTTCTACAGGAAATATCAATTTTAAAGAAACTTTGGGACGTTTTGAAAAGAAAAAACCAAAAGACATTTCTACAAATGATTTACAGGATGAAATTGTTTTAATAAAAAAAGAGATTGTCGAACTCAAGTAGGAGATTGATGTTCTCAAGTCTGAAAATTCAGTTTTTAAACAAGATTTACTTTTTTTTAATTGAAAAACAATTTGATTTGGAATGTCCTTTTGATACTGAGGAAGCAAACAATGTAGATCATGCTGAATCTTCTAATTTGATTAAGAATATTTGTTTAATTCGACATTCTCTTCCTACTAAGTGGTATTCTAAAGTTGATATTGTTATTTGCCATGACTTTAGATTCTCTGTAATTGCTATGATTGATTCTAGATCAGATCTTAATTGCATCCGTAAAGGTTTAATTCCCACCAAATACCATGAAAAGTCCTCTAAGAAGCTATTATCTGTAAACGGATCTAAGATGAAGATCAATTATGAGATAAATAATACTCATGTTTGTTAGGAAAACGTTTGTTTTAAAATTCTTTCCGTGTTTGTCAAGAACATGACTCATGATGTCATATTAGGCATGCCTTTCATTTCGTCCATTTATCCATTTCTTTTTGAAAAAGATGAGATTAGTACCGATCTCTTTGGACATAAAGTTAAGTTTACATTTGTTTCAAAATTTCAAATTGGTACTTCAAAATATTTAAATTTTTTGATTTCAGCAAAAACAAAACATTTGAACTTTTTACAACAATAAGTTAAATTCAAAATATTTTTTGAGCATTTGTCTGATCCTCTGCTTCAATAAAAAATCGATGATTTTCATGAAAAATTAATTTCTGATTTTTGTTCTGAACTTCCCAATACTTTCTGGAATAGGAAGAAACATGTGGTTTCTCTTCCTTACATTAAAGATTTCTCTGAGAAAAATATTTCAACCAAAACCAGACCTATTCAAATGACTAGTGAAACTTTGGAGTTTTGCAAAACTGAAAATTCTGATCTTCTCTCTAAAGATATTATCAGGTATAGTAAGTCACCCTGATCGTGTGGTGCCTTCTATGTTCAAAAAAATATTGAGAATGAGAGAGGGACACCCCGGTTGGTTATTAATTACAAATCCTTGAACAAAATTTTAGAATGAATTAGATACCCTGTTCCTAACAAAAACGACTTGGTTCATAGGTTAAGTGGTGCAGTTATTTTTTCTAAATTTGACCTTAAGTCTGGATTTTGGCAGATTAAAATTAGGGAATCCGATTGTTACAAGACTGCTTTCACCATTCTGTTTGGTCATTATGAGTGGAATGTAATGCTTTTCGGCCTAAAAAATGCTCCAAGTGAATTCCAAAATATCATAAATGATATCTTCAATTCATTCACTCACTTCACCCTTCTCTATTTTGATGATGTTCTTATCTTTTCTAAATTCATTGACGATCGCTGGAATTATTTGTCTACTTTTTTTCACATCATAAGATAAAATGGCCTAGTGGTTTCTGTTAAAAAGATTAAACTGTTTCAAACCAAAATCAGATTATTTAATTATGACATTTCTGAAGGCAAAATCAAGCCAATTCAAAGGGCTATTGAATTTGCTAACAAATTTCCTGATGTTATCCTTGACAAAACTCAGTTTCAAAGATTTCTTAGTTCACTCAATTACATTTCAGATTTTTACAAGGATATGAGAAAACAATGCCGTCCTCTCTTTGAGAGACTTCGTCTCAATCCTCCTTCATGAATAGATGGACACACTAAGTTGATTAGACAAATCAAGGCATATGTCAAAACTCTTCCATGCCTTGGTATTCCCACTTCAAATTCTTTCAAAATAGTTGAAACAGATATCTCTGGCATAAGTTATGGTGGTATTCTGAAACAAATTGTTTCACCAGGTTCTCTTGAACAAATTGTTCGATTCCATTCTGGAACCTGGAATCATACACAGTTTAATTATAGTACTATTAAAAAAGGAAAACTATCCCTAGTATTATGTATTTTATAGTTTCAAAGTGATTTACTTAATCAAAAGTTTTTATCACGCATTTATTACAAAAGTGCTAAATATGTATTAGAAAAGTATGTTCAGAATATTGCATCCAAATATATTTTTGCACGATGGCAAACTATTTTTAGTGTTTTTGATTTTGATATTGAATACTTTAAATGATTCGATAATTCTATTCCTGACTTCCTTACCCGTAAATTCCTGCAAAACTGAATTCAATGTGAAAATAGTTGAACAAACATTTGCTATTTCAAAATCCCAAGAAAAATGTTATTTGTTTCAAAGAAAAACGATTCAGGCATTTATTAAAAAAGGTTTTAAATTTATGCATATTGCTTCAGTTCAAGTTGCTGTTAAACCTTTAATTAGAAAAGGTATAAATGCTTCGGTGCTTCTATGTTTGCGTGATGAAAGATTCAAAAATTTCAATGATAGTATGCTTGGAGTGGTTCAAACATCCCTGTCATGTTGGCTTATGACACACACATATCTATATATATGTGTGTGTATGTTCAATTTGTCGATCGATGCAAGAATGGAATTAGGATAGGAGTTTGGGGGATTATTAATAAAGTGTATGGTATGTGTGAATATAAGTAATTTGTGTTTTCAGCACGTGATTATATCAAAAATGATAATCATATGTCATAAAATTATATTAAAAAAATATGTATGTAAATTATCTTCTAAGATAATTTTTCTTAAAATTTTCGTAATTTGTTAGAGATCATTATAAAAATAAAAGAAATTGAAATATCAACTTAAGATTTTTCTATTAAATTAAACTTGACGATGATCTTTTATAGAATAAAATTTATCTATTATCATTTTTGAAATAAAGTTATTAGCAATCTCTTTCTTAATATAATCTAGTAATTGATCTATAAAAAATTTATCTTGCATTCGAATACACAAATGGGGTGCAAAGAGTGAACGTAACAGGCAATGCATCGTTGAAATTGCATCGCAACAAGAGCGTTATTTTTCAGAGTAGGATAAGGTATATTGGTCAGCACTTCGCAACGAAATTTTTGAGGTATCTTCATTCTCGTTATTTGTTGGCAAGCAGCAGTTGAAGATTTGGGTGTTACTCGTCCGGTGAAGTGATGAGTTAGATTGGGGCTACATAAATATTGGGATTGGAGAGGGACAATTTTAATAAAAATTTTAGAGGCCTAATTTTAATTATATAGTAAAAAAATTAAAATGATATAAATGATGTCCACATGCACGTCTCGCTCAGTACTAAAGAGTAGCTAGCTAGCTAGATTCATAAGATTTGTTTACGTGTAAATCATACAATAATATCGGTCGATCGTATGGCTCAAAATATAAAGGGACCTATGGTAGAGTGACCTTCATAATTAATAAAAGAAATTGAAAGCCACTTGGAAGTGATGGGCACGTGCACGCATTCATGCCTGCACCCCATGTTTAACCGCGTTATATTCATGTCTGGACGATATTGTTAGCTCAGAGTTGATCATTTATTTTGAGGGACCACATATAATATATATATTTATATATAAATTGCAATTCAATTCATTTCCATGCCTTCCAACCGTTCCATATTTATTATTACGATCAAGCATTTCTAGATCGAGGAGTACGTTTGTCCCACAAGAAGATCCCAGAAATGCGATCATGATGATCAGTACCATCAACCTAGCTAGCTTCTTTTATTTCTTTTTTCGAGTTCAAGAGTCTCGATATATTATTTGAATTTTTGAAACTTTTCCTAATATATATATATAAATAGAGGGTAGTTAATTTAATCCTAAAGTCGAAATTCAATTTTAAATTAATTGCTGCCATTTCTTGTTAAATATAGATTAGTTTGACATATCATCCATTAATTGAGTAGATTTTTTCATGTTGTTTAATAGTAGCTTTTTGTCGGGCCCTCCATGCAACATCCTGGATCCAGCTTCGACCTATATGTATTTCTCTTTTTTTCGTTATAAAAAAATATTTATGATAAATTATTTGTGCTAAAAATAATTATTTATTTCAAAAATACTTATTTTAATAATAAAATATAACCAATTACAAATAAATAATTTTCTTAAAATACACTTTATAATAACTAATAAAAAATTACCTTGACCCATAAAAAACAAAATATCTACGTCATGGCCGTCGTGTGCAGCTGGCCGGTCATGAATATGATCTTTCTATTGATGTAGTTAATTGTAAAAAGATAAAAAAAAAAACTATGTACGTATATATATATATATATCTATATATATATACACGGACGATATTCTCCTCCACCCTATTTTATTTTATTACTTATTTCTCTATTATTTTGTGAATATTAATATAAATATTATATTATATGATGATATGTGATTTGGTTAATTACTTTACCTTACAAGTATGCCATTCTTTCTTCTTAACGTCACTCTTGAGAAATAGATAAAGATCGTGGCATATATAAGCTGATTAATTATACAAATGTGACATATCTATAATTAAGATATTGTTAGAATATGTGACTCATATTTGATAAGTATACAATTACAAGTGATAGATGTTGGAGCAAGCGAACGAACGACGGCGTTTGTTTTGCGTGTTTTATTTTAATGGGGATGCTAATCATTAGTTGGGGGTGCTCTTGCGGTATGACACGATGGTAGTTTTGTAAATTTCCTTAAATACATCCGTACATTTAGTGTTAATATAAATATATATGATATAACCCTAATTCGGTTGAAAGGTAAAATATTGTTGTTTGCTCCTATAAATGTAGGTATATTGTCGAATGACATAAATCTCTGTATTATTATTTTTTTATTTTTATTTTTATTTTTTGATTATTCCGTACATTCAATATAGTTATCGTATCACAACAAATATATATGAGTAAAATGTAGTAATACTTAATTACATTACGTTATTTAATAATTTCGAAGGCCGGTATGCGTTGGGAATAATCGATCGAGCTCATGTTTTCTCATGCACTGATATCTATTCTCTTTTTCAATCTTATGATTCTCATGGGAATTTTCATGCGGAATCAATTACTTTTTAAGGAATAAATTATATATAAACGTGATCTCAAATGCATGCATGCATACGTAGATCATCAATTGTTTAAATATACTTTTTTTTTCTTTCAACTATTCATTCTGTTAATTATTTATATAATATGTGTATATATGTATATATATCATCACTGATATTAGATAATATTTGAGGTTTTAAATACATACAGGCATGCATGCACATACGTGGCCCCAATATTATTGACGGCATTTACTGATCATTATGATGGGTCATGCCATGTCATGATGTATTTTTTATTCTCGATTATATGGATGTTGGGAATTAAGAAAATGACGTACGTACGTACATATCTACGTATGAAATTAAATTATCATCCACTGACCATGCAATATATATAATGTTCGAAAAACATAATACTGTTATAAATTAAAAAGAAAATTATTATTATTGTAAAAGAGAAATATATAAGGAACTCTTAATAACTCTCAAGAACTGAAATTTTCTTCATTTTATATATTTTCTTATGAATTTAATAACAAATGAAGCCCATATTTGTAAGTTTTGAAATTACTATGCAAATTATTATGTAAATCACTATGCAAGATTTAAAAATAATAGTGGTGGGATTATTCACAAAATTATTGGTGGGACATGAGACGGCGGCTGATGGATCAATAATTTATAACACTCTTCCTGAAATGACCATCTATAAAAAATCTGTCTCGTGAAAATCTTGCTAAGGAAAAACTTAGTGAGAAGAAAAATTAATGGCGAAAAAAAAAGTACAGTCTTCTTATATATCCACAAGTGTTTTAAGATTGTCTCATTAAAACCTTACAAAGGAAAACCTAGTGGGACAAAACCTTAGCGAAGGAAAAAGAGGTCAATCAGCACAAGTCTTCAGAACTTTTACTCTTTCTGGAAAGTGCATGACGATAGATTTTTGAATCTTCACATTCTAATGTTCTGCTCAATTTTCTTGATTGTTACAGTTGGTGATGATTTCGTGAATAAATATACCAGATTATTACTTGATCGTATTTTTGATATATCCTCTTTTGATTTGAATGATAAGTAGCATTATTTTCATATAAAATTGTTGGATTATCATTGATCATGGGGATACTATACTTTTCTTGAATATGTAGAATTATTGATCTCAATCAAAATACACTCTAAACTTGTTTTCATGAATTGCAATAATCTCTGAGTATTGAAGATGTAGAAGATAATATCTGGTTGATAGACTTAGTAGAAATTTGATACCTGCAGTAATACTTAAACTCCTTCTGATAATATGCATCAGTGTTTTAAGTAATAAGCAAATAATATTTCAGCATATATAACAGGTTAAAAATTCAAACATGATTTTCATCTAAATAATGCATTAGAGAGAACATGATAATATTTTCATTTAGAATTTTCTCCCCCTCATTTGGCATTATTAGGGAGAACTTGCTTATATACGATGGAAATATCATTGGAAACCATCTTGTATGATAAAAGCTGTAAAAGTTTGAAATCTAATATTATTGGTTCGACAAAAAATTAAATCTGTTTGACATCATTGACAAACGAGATGTTGAAGATATTTGAAAGTTTCAGGTTGTTATTTAAATATAACAATTTTATCATTGGTTTACTCTAACAAAAAGATCTCACATTGTTCATAGATTCAGTTATTGTTCATCCAGAACGATATTATGTCTAATAGAAATTCTAATAGCCTAAATTTGAACTATAAATCTTTTATACCTTAACCACTTATTTTTTTTCTTAAGGCTGTAAACACCATGATAGGAGCAGAGGTATATCTCTCTAGTAAATTTGATTTTGAAATTGTTGCAGTATCAAGAACTCTCAGTGCTTAATATGTTGCCTCTCTTACAATCATGTTTCAAAAACTACTGGCAAGAACGAGTGAGGTTGATTATCTTAAAAATCAAATATTTGAGTTGCATCAAACGCTTGCAACTAAAGATAGAAAATATAAAAATTTAAGACAAGAAAACAAGGAGTTGAAGAAATTTGTAAACTGGTATTCTTGTAACCTGAAAATACGAATAGAAGAGCTGGAACGAGAGAAAGCTCAAATATAAAATCAACAATAGTAGCTAATGACAGATATTTAGCATTTATAAGAAAATAAGGATAGTTGTAATTAATTTCGCTGGCTTTTAAAATTATGCATCCAGTATATCTTGTAAAGTGAGATTTAAAGAGATGACAGTTTTTCTTGTTCTTATTTCCATTTCTATAAGAACCGTCTTTAGCTTCATTTAATACGCATCAAATCTTCTTCTCATATCTATAATTTATCTGTATTTGCATTCTTATTCTACCAATTTTTAATGGCTCATGAATTTCCTTTCAGTATTTCTCACGATCAACATATGAGGTATCCTTCACCTCAATTATAAGTTGTTTCTGCATCTTCTGCAGGTGCCATGTTGCAGCAAGCAAATGATTTGACTAATAAGTCAGATCGTGAAACCATTTATGAGTTGGTGACTCTCGGCACCCAATACTCCTCCTCTATTGTAGGGTTTTCCAACCGATTACAATCCAAAAATTGTGAGATTGAGGAGCTTAACGAGAAGGTTTCCGTACTTCAACGACTCATTCAAAGTCTGACAGAAAAATAGCAGATTTAAAGTAAGAGAATAAGAATTTAAAATTCTTATTTGCCTTTTCATTTCGACTGCCTAATCCTTTAGATAAGGATGATATGTTGTTTTATGAAAAACAAATGCATTTGAAAGATGAGGTTAGAAGTCTCAAGTTCTTATAACTGATCTATCAATTGAATAATAAAATCTTTCATTTTCAAATGTATTTCTCAAATTTATAGCAGCTCTTGTGATCTCTTTAGGAGTTCTAATAAGTTAATCATCAACGTAAACTGCAATAATGACAAATCCGAGTTCTGATAAAACACATGGACATATAAGATTATTCTCAAATCATTCTTTCAATAAATACTCCATGATTTAATTATACCACAAGCGTCTCGATTGTTTTAACCCATATAAAGATTTTTGAAACTTTATAACTTACATAC
Source organism: Platycarya strobilacea (assembly GCA_036898215.1). Classification (NCBI taxonomy): domain Eukaryota; kingdom Viridiplantae; phylum Streptophyta; class Magnoliopsida; order Fagales; family Juglandaceae; genus Platycarya; species Platycarya strobilacea. The sequence goes on along the minus strand of CM072545.1, from coordinate 25,272,570 downwards.
TCATAAATATACTTAGATTAGATGCTTCAAGTATTATATATCTTTATATATGTAATAATCTAATGATCCTTATAAATATACAGTGACCACATTCATCAATTGCATATCTAATCCTTTTGTAATAACCAAACCGATTAAAAATATGAATGTGGTTGCATTCATAACAAGGAAATATGTTTCATCATAACTAGTCTCGAGTTTTTGCATGAAATCTTGTGCGACAAATCGTGCTTTGTATCGCACAATTTTATTTTTCTCATTACGCTTTTATATAAATACTTATTTATATCTCATAGGCATTACACCTTTTACTCTTTAGACAACAGGTCCAAATATTTCTCGATTTACTGGCAAGTTTAATTCAGTTTCAATAGCTGTTTTTCATTTTGTTCAATAATTTCTACGTTGATATTTTTCGACGATTTTTAACTCAATTTCTTTATTACTTCTAGTAATGTCAAGTGCCATACTATATGAAAATATGTTGTCGACTACAATTTTATTTCTATCTATAATTTCTCCAGCATTCATGAAATGTATTAAGATATCATTATTTCAGGTACCTGTTCCTCTTTAGGAGAAAATATTTCATGAAACACCTCTTCAGGAGGTTTGTACTCTTTAGGAGTTTCATATTTAGAAGGTTCCCTCTTCAGGAGGATTTATATTTTTCAAGAGGTTTCCTATTTAGGAGGATTATATTTTATACAGAAAGTACGGTCTCTTCAGGTGCACCATTTTTTTTCTCTTTTGCACCAATAGGTCTTCAACGCTTCAGGCGTATCGTAGACTCATCTATTACTGTTTTAACAATTCGATTTTCAGGGATTTCAATTCTTATTTAAGCATTACAGCAGTAATATATGATTTTACAACACCTTTAGTGTTAGTAAATATATCCTGTAACTGATTTGCAATATAAATAGATAATTCTCTGAACTTCTAGTTTACATTCATTTGTAAGATAATCAAATTTAGACAGTTTTATTATCCCAACTAATTTCTTGTCGTACTTCAGGCACCAACTTTTTGTTATTTCAAAATATGATAAAGTTTTACTATAATGTATAAAAGCTCAGTATAAGTAAATAAAGTGTTTGGCTGTATAATAGGTACGTGACCACTATTCAGTCATACCACATCTATGACAAAAATCTTCATCTTTCTATGAAAAATTATTCTGAGGGCCTTTACCTTTCTCTGAGTTGGATCACTTCTAGTGATACGGTATCTTATTATCCCTTTTAATGTTGTCACTTCTGGGACTAACATTTCTATAATTTCTCTTACCACGTCTACGCCACTGATTTCTTCGAAAGGATGCACTAATCATTTATGGGAATGATGTAAATCTAGTATTATTCACTTCAGAGAATGATATTGAACCAGTAAGGTGTAACTAATGATTTTTCAATAAGAGCTCATGAATTTTCTCTCTCGATACTGTTGCTGTAGGAGCACATTTGAGGCATGGAATGTAGTATAAGTCTTCTCTAACATATCATCATTGGTGATTTTCTCACCGCATAATTTTAATATTGAGCTGATTTTAAAGAGTGTAGAATATTCAATACTACTCTTAAAATTTTACAATTTCAGGTACAATAAGTTATAATGATCTTTTGAGAAGATTACATCTTTTGGTGCTCATATCTCTTCCTTAATTCATTTCAGACAGTAAAATAATTTTTCACTATGAGATACATAGCACGGTCTTGCAGGGACACGTGATTTTTTTCTTTGATTGTATCTCCCAAGTTCATCATTATATCCAAATAGATCTCATCAAGGATCCTGAATAAATAATTTTTTTCAGAAATATCAATAGTAATAAATATCAATATTTGATATTATATATATAAATCACAAAAATAAATCTGTGGATTTAAAAAATATATTCACATAATCATGAGAATAAAATTAGAATTTTATCAAGTAATATTCAGCAATATTACCTTTAATATTTATCTCAAGAACTGCAAATAATATATTAAAAAACTTACTTAAAGTAGAACATCACTAACTTCAGTATCGGTAGAACTTTGTGCTGATAACGTGTTATAAAATTAAAAAGGAAACTACTACTATTGCAAGAGAGAAATATAAAAGGAACTCTTAAAAACTCTCAATAACTGAAACTTTATTCGTTCTATATATTTTCTCATGAATTTCATAACAAATGAAACCCATATTTTTAGACCTTGAAATTATTATGCAAGTTACTATGTAAGTCATTATACAAGATTTAAACGTAATAGTGGTAGAGTCATTTACAAAATTATTAGTGGGACATGAGGCGGCGGCCGATGGATCAATAATTCATAACAAATGCAATATTTTATGTTTTTATTTTTATTTTTTTATTTTACTATTATGAGTGTTGGACGAAAAATCATGTAATTACATAAGGTGTGCCGACGGATGTATTTTCCAGATATGTTTAAGATTATGTCACTCTAAGAAAAATTGGTATTTATAACCAACTAATGATAATTGAAAAGATTATTTGCGACAAAAATAGTATTATTTTTGTCATAGATAATCCTTTTAATTACCAATATTAATTGGTTTTAAATGCTAATTTTTTTGTAGTCGTGGGACAATTTGATTGAATTATATATGAACTATAAACATATTATCGAGTTGTACGTCGGCCGCTTATATTTATGATCGATCTGATTATAGAGTTGATCTCCTAATTCTATTTATGATATTGTATTTGAAGTATGTCGATCGTTTTTCAGTACATATATTATATTTGGAGCTGCTTGAAGTAGTGTTATTGATTTTATCTAATTTATAGCTGGGAAATTTTAATGGAGTATTTTTTTTAAATAAAATTAATTAGGTTATATCTAAATATATTTTTTTATTAAATTTTTTTTTTTGAGATACAAAATTACTAATTAAATTTTATATTTAAGTACTTCTAATATCTTCTTCTCATGAATTGATAATATAACTAATTGATCATTTAATTTTTCCTGCAATATTACTAATCTTAGATATAAGATTTATCAGTTTTAATTTTGAAAAACTTCTTTCTACAAAAGTAACACTAGTAATAATAGATATTATTAGTAAAATTCTATAAGTGATATATGTATTTAGAAAAGAATCAATTTTTTTATTATATATAATTTAATATATCAATAGAAGTATTTTCTATTATTGGTAAAATTTCTTTTAAAACTTTTAATTTAAAAAATAAATCTAAACTATCAATATCATAATTCAAGAAGCTTTCAAGATTAAGATCACAATTTTTTTGCAAGCTATCATCCTCAAGTGACTTCAATTTCTTGATATCAAAAATATTTATTGATATTAACGTTTCTTTATTTTTAAAAAGTCTCAACTAATTATTTTCTTAGTATTTTTTGAAACTTTCTTTCACTGTAGGGTCTTAGGCAACCACCTTATAGGAGAGCCAGCCCTTACACCCATGCACAATCCATAAATACACCTACGTACCGATGATTATAAGAAAATCCCATATATGCAACTGATATTCTCCCTTCATATCTAGCTCAAGCAGATCATCATCCAGGGCGGGCTAAGAACTAGAATTACCAAGCCCTTCTTGATCTCATCTTTCTCTCACGTACAGATCGATCAACCGGGAACCAACCATGGTGTTTCCCAAAGAATCACAAGACTTGGTTTATGGCATCAAGCTTTCGTCGGTCGGACCGGGAAGAGTGACCGGTTCGGACGTGGTTCACGACCTCAGTGGGATGGACATAGCCACGAAGTTGCACCAAGTCAAAGTGGTCTACTTCTTTAGCAGCCAGGCAGCGGAGGGTTTAACCATAACGTGGTTGAAAGAAACCGTATTCGAATGCTTCTGTGAATTCTACTACACATGTGGCCGGCTCCGGCGATCGGAATCTGGCCGGCCGTACATAAAATGCAATGACTGTGGGGCTAGATTCATCGAAGCGCTCTGTGACATGACAATTGATGAGTGTCTACAGATGAAGGATTTGTACTCTGATCTGCAGAAGTTGCTTGTGTCCCAACAAGTCATTGGGCCTGAGCTAACATTCTCTCCCCCAGTTCTCATGCAGGTCAGTAATTAGTGATACTTTTTTGACTTACAAAAAATATAGTTTTTAACATATATACATACATATATATATATATATATATATTAATAGTTAACACGTAAATACATATTATTATGTAAATAAAAAATATAAATATAAATAGTTTTTTCATTAATTTATAAAGTTATTTCTTAGAATTTATACATTTTTACACTTAATATTAACATCTTTTGAATGTAAAAATTTATATCCAAACATGAAATGTAGGAGAAGAGATAAATGATAAAAATATTTATAGACTTTAAAGTATGAAACTCACATACTTTAAAAAATAGATAAATTTGATATTTATATAAAAAGTATTATTTTTTAATAATAAATTCTATTTTTTTTAAAGAATGGGACACACTAAAATTTTATCTAGTATTATTAAAAAGAAGATATTAAGTATGGTAAGAATTAGCTGCAATGCAGTAGTTAGTATTTTTAGGTTGTTTTGTTAAATTTCTCTGTTCTTTTTCCTTTTCACTAAATGCAGGTTACCAGTTTCAAATGTGGAGGGATATCAATCGGCCTGAGCTGGGCCCATTTCCTCGGAGATGCATTCTCAGCTGCAAATTTCATGAACAGATGGAGCCAAATCATGACCACATTTGGCTCTAACACACCAACCAACTTGCAGTACAAATCAAAGTACACACAGCACGAGAGATCCAAAAAACCTTCGGCGCCGTCACTTCCCGATGAACCACTTTCCCTTAAATGGGTCGACCCGGTCGGAGACCACTGGATAGTTTCTAATAACTGCAGAATGGACACATTTTCATTCCATATAACTGCAACCCAGTTAGCTATCTTGCACTCAGAAATCTCCGGCGGCCGAAACTCAAGTGACCAAGTTCCAATCTTTGAATCTATTTGTGCCATTATATGGAAATGCATAGCCAAAGTTAAATCAGGAGAAGATCAGACTGCTCAACTCAGAACAGTGTCAATCTGCAAAAATGATCCAAGAAAACCGACCAAAGGGGAGATTTTTACAAATACCCAGATTATAAGCGCAGTTACCTTAGACTTGTCTGTAACGTCGGAGACGGACCCAAAAAGATTGGTAACGTTGCTGGTTAATGAAACTGTGGATGAAAGAATTAAGATGGAAGAAGTGGTGGAGAGGGATGATGGGGTTTCAGATTTCATTGTTTATGGAGCAAACTTAACGTTTGTGGATTTGGAAGGGGCTGATTTGTATGGGTTCGAGTTGAATGGATATAAACCAGATCTTGTGTATTGTACTGTCCATGGCGTCGGAGACGAAGGAGCAGTGTTTGTGCTGCCTGCGGCGCCAAAAGGGTCTGGTCCGGCCAATGGCGGTGGAGGAAGAATGGTGACGATAATCTTTCCGGAAAGTCTAGCGCCGGAGCTGAAAACAGAGTTAGCTAAAATGGGTTTAGGGCAAGGAGGCCATGACCTGACCTGACCTAAAGGGTACTGTTTTCAGCGACCCGAGGAACATGTTACTTTGACTCTGGATCTCTGGATTTGACCGCCGTTATGTTTTTCCATAATAAATTCGGCGGAGTAGTATGGTACTTACATTGAGCGCTTCTTTTTATTTTTATTTTTATTTTTTTGCAGCGCTGCTTTTATTTATTATGGGATTTCATCATTGAAAAAAATTTTAAATTTATTATTTATTTTTAAAAAATAAAAATCAAAAATCAAAATATTTTTTTCTTATTTTTAATTAAATATGATAACTTTTTTTAATATATATATAAATTTATATATATTTTTAAAAAATTTAACCAATTTAATATTAATACTCTTATATTGAAAAAGAAAATAACTTTAATATATAAATATTTTTTTATATTGAGAATTGCAGATAACTTTTTAAAATTTTTGGGTCTCGTGTTTGGGTGGGAGTAGAGGCGCCGATAATCGTATCAAATTTGGTGCGATAATGTAATTTCTTTAAGTATTTTTAAAATATTTTTTTGTAAAAAATAGAAAATACAATACTATAATATAGATCTTAAAAAAAAACACTCATAATAAGTGCACCAATAAAATAATATTGCTAAGTATAAGTCTAGTTTATACAAGTCTCATTTACATAAATAATATTTTTATTATTTATATAAACAATAAAAATATTAGAGTAAGACTTGTACCAATCAAGCTTGTACTTAGATTTTTTTCCAATAAAAAGATTAGGAACAAACATCATTTTCCTTTCGCGATGAGCCTAACGGTAGGATTAGAAAAGACAGCTGGTGAAAAGTCAACGACCAAAGAACTGACAATACGTTGCAAAATTAAGTCCTGATTTGTTTTTGGTTGGGCCTTAATACGTAGAAATGATATATATTTTAAAATTTTAATATAAATAAAATAAATAATTTAAAATAATTTAAATTTTTAAAAAATTTTAAATAAAATTTGTAAATCACAAAATAAAACTAATATTAAAAAAATATATTATAATATATATATATTTTTAACTTTATCTTATCTTATTTTATCTTATTTTATTTCCTTTATAAAAATAAGCAAGGTATACATTCATAAAGATGGAAGTGACCTATTTTTAGTAGAGGGGTAAAAAAAAGTTATAAAACTAAAAAATTGGATCAGATTGGTCCAAACTAGTGGAACTGGTCTAATTTTGGGTTGGTATCGATTTGAAATTGATTGTTGTAATATCAAAATTGATCGGTATCGATTTGGCTCTAAGTATTTTAAGATTGGATCAGACTGATTTAATACAATATATATTTTAAATTAATTTTTTTAATAACGTATGTAATATAGAATAATATTTTTTTATACTATGTATAATATTTTATATATACATTAGTATAGAATGTATATTAATTATAAATTATATTTTATGGCCTAATACTAATAGTCTAATACTATATTATTATTAGTAATATATTTTAAGTCTATGTATAAATTACTATAATAAATAATTACATATGAAATAATGATATAATACTACTACTATTATTAGTATTGGTATATTAATACTATCACTATCAATAATATATTTATAAGAAATTAAACTTACTATAACAAATATTAATATATAATTATTTTAATCACTATAAATAATACTAACATATATACTAATATTTTTATAGATTAATATAGACTAATTCAAAATCGAAAAATCAAATCGAAACCAGTAAAATTGATACTTTTGAAGTTAGGAAGTAATTGGTGCAAAACCGATTTTAAAAAATATAAAACCCACAATATCAGTTCGTTCTAAATTTTGTCCAAATTAAGTTTAGATTGGACAAGACTATTTACACATTTACGCCCCTAATCTTTGGATCATTTGAACTGAGGTCGATACAGATTAATCACCCTGCATGCATGCATGGATGAGTGATTTGAGCGGGGCCTTGCTCAGAGCATTCTTATTCATTTTCTTATATATTTTCTTACATTCTAGTTAGAATATATCATTTATAAAATTTTATCTTAAAAATTTTACTAATTTTTCAAAAATCTCATATATATTGTTTTTTATACTTTATTTTTATTCTATTAAAATAATCTCTTTCTATTTTTTTATTCTATCACTATTATTTACAATCCTAACTACTCACCCTTTTGTCTTTTCCTTATGTTAAGCAAATATTAGCTTCAACATAAATTTTAAACAAGAAACTGACTTTTTATCCCGGTATGCTAGTAGCTTTAAAATTATTACAATTTTACAAATAATAATATTCACTTTTCTGAATAGTATTTTATTTGTAACCGATAAGTAGAATACAAGAGTTGCAATGGTAGATTAATATTTACTATATTTTATTTGTAATGAATAAACATCTCCATATACAAGTATTACTATTGTCCATTCACACTAGTCCTAAGACACAAATTTAATGTGCCGTGAATGAAACTATGTTATAATTATAGTTATTGAAAATGCCCATATACCAGACCCAAAAGTTTAGTACGTGTTAACATAACATTGCTAAGAATTTTTCAAAATAAATTGTCAAAACAAATAACCATGCGATTGAATCTATTTTTACATCTCTTACATCTCTTTAATTCTATTTTTACACGAGATCTAATGGTTTGGATGTCTATTGAGCCTTATATCTTATGAAGTTTAGTTTTTAATTGGTTAATTGTCTATTGAACATATGCTGGTATTTTTGGATCATACTGACATAAAAGATTGCAAGCCTACCCAACTTGCGGCTAGAGATGAACTTGCATATTTGAAGGTATTTTCAGTTTATTTCGCTTAATGTGATTGTTCTTTACTGATGGACACTCTTGTTTATCATTCTCTAGTTATCGATAGTATTTTTCCATCTCTGAATAATCTTGAAATTGATTCCCTTCATAGATTTAGTCAATTTTTTTTTTTTTATGGAATGGTTAAGACCCATGATTATGTTTGGATTGATTTATTGTCTTCACTAATTTAGTTCTATGCTGCAATATTACCCATTGGGTATACTATTGTCTTCTAATTTTGTCAATAAAGATGATAATTTACAGGATTTAAAAGTAGTAAATGATTTTTCAAAGACTTATCTTTGGATTAGTATGCTTTGTAGTTCTACATCTTCAAATTGGAGAGTTTGAAATTGAATTCTCAATTGTGTAATTCAACGAATCAATAATGAACAAAAATACCTGATTTGATCAAGGAATTCTTGATGCTTTGTTGTTAGTAGATTTTAGTAATTTTTTTAATCATTGTAGTTTTAGTTGTTAAATTGTATTTAAAACTAGTTCTTTTTTATTGATCATGAAATTTTTTTCTTTTAGTTTAATTGTTCTTTTCGCACTTCTTTAAGCTGTCCTCTTGAAGAATTGACACTCCAAAATTATATTGCAACTACTGTATTATTCTTTGGGCATAACCATATTTTGTAAGCACATTTTACATTTGACAAGTATTGAAATTTGTAAGCACAATAGTACCACCACAATTCATGAAAATAAGACTACCAACAAATGAAAATCACCTCACGAATTTGGCAATCGAAAAATCGACGTCCCTCATTATCTGTAGTATGAGTAGTTTGTCAACATATTTTAAGACAAAATATTATACAAGATATATATTGACAATAGTTTGCTGAAAGTAAGATATTGCTGGTGCTACTATTTGACCTAGGCATTTAATTAGTGTTATCTTTCATTTTGTAAGTTTATAGACAAATAGTGAACATCTGCATTGTTAACACTAAACTTTCTCTTGTGAAGTCTCCAAACATAGCCAAACCATTAACTCAACTTTGTTATTATCACAGCTGGGAGGACACAACCAAAATCATACAAAACAAGAAAAACATGCTATGTATAAATCCTAGTCACTTAATAAATTATGGACATATAACAATTGGTAGACATATTTAGACACATAGAAAAATAAAGACGTGATTTTGCTAGCCAGCTTAAGAATCGAATGGTAATATTTAAAAAACTTGGTACCCTCAAATGACCGCAACAATTGGTTGTCAGTACTCATTGGTCGTCCAAGTTGCCATGCCATGGAGATATGTACCAAATTTCTTGTGTCCCCACGAGGCTTTGTCATCATCACATTCAAGGGGGTTAGAAAAGAAAAATCCAACAATAAGAATGCTTTAATCAAACCAAAAAAAAAAATCTGAGCAACACTACGAAATCACAATATAACACCAAGAAGTATAATTTACAAAATTCAAAAAAGAATACTTAGCAAATCCAAACAGAAATGAGCAAAATCAGTATGCAAATAAGCCTCTTCCAATATCAAAATTGAAATAGCAGAAAATCAACATGGAAATATCACAACACCTTGTCAAAACGTGTGCATGATAAGCACCATTGGGGGTAAAACAAAATGTTGTAAAAGGAACAATAGAACTATTGCATAATGTCAGAGTAGGAAATCAGCATGCAAAACCAACTTCTTCAAGGCCTTGTCAAAATATAAATGTGATAAGCAATATATGGATTAAAATAAAATGTTCTAATCCAATACTGTGCAACATGTAACATGAATAACAACATAAAAACATAAATGAGAAAGTCAAAAAATTATGATGAAAATAGAAATTAGAAAGTCAAAAGTTAATGATCACAACAAAAAGTAATGCTAAATTGTTGAGTATTGAATAATTGAAGATCACATGAATAAATCCTAGTCACTAAGAAATAGATAGCAATAGTAAAGCAACTAAATCATGGCTAAATAAGAGTATTCTTATCCTCTTCCATAGACAATGTGTGTTCCATGGGGCTCATAATGATTTTTTTTTTTAAATTTACAGCATGTATAAGACAGGAGCCTAACCTCGAATGGCTACAAAACCTTAAACCTCAACTGCCTTTTGTGAAACAATCACAAAATACTTAGTGGCCATCTGCGATAGAATTACCCTACTATGTCGATTGGAACCCATTAAAACTTGTGAATTAACCTCTTCCCAAATACAAATTAGAACCATCATCATAACTTTACACTAGATATGCAACATTCTTGAAAAATAGGCCTAAATCAAAACCAAAAATTGCATAGGACCCAACAGAGGAAGAACTCAACACAAGGGAATAAGAAAAGCAATAATTATTGAGAAAGATATCAAGAAAGAAAAAGAGTGTTGGAGTAGAGAGAATTAAAACAACAAAACAAAGGACATGGAATTCAGCATCAAAAGAAAGATAGTGAAAATGTACTCTAAATGAATTCAATTACAAAGGTGTTGAATGAAACAATCTAATATACAAACCAACATAGCTTCTAGAACGACTACCAACAAGTATATGAATGGATTGAAACCATAAAGAAACATGATGAAAACATGTTCTAATGACTTCAATTATAAAGCAGTAGAGAGAATTAAAGTAAACATCTCTAAAGCTAAAATAATCTATGAATGAATGGCTACCAAACAATCGATGAATGAATTGAATTGAAAAATAAAAATAAAAGAAGAAAACCAGTTTATAGAATGGCTACCTAGAAATGTATGAATGGATCGAAACCAACTATGAATCAATTATAAAGAAGTAGAGAGAATCCGTAAACATATTTATAGCAAAGACAATCTATGAATGAATGGCTGCCCAATAGTCTAGAACTCAAATCAAGAATTTAAACATCTCTAAAGATGAAATAAGCTAGAATGCAACCAAGAAATTCACCTAGAATGGCTGCCAACCTCAGTGTATGAATGTATTGAAACCAACAAACAATTTGTTCAAACCCAGAATAATGCAGTTTATGATAGTGATCCCAAGTAAACTATATAGCAGCTCTAATTACTAATTTCATAAAACTAAGTTCTCAAACTAAACAATTTGCTCAAACCATATACTAATTGCATTGTACTATAATAAAGGGAATATTTACCAACTAAAAAGAATAATATACAATACAAAACTACTCAAATAAATGCAAAACTATACATGCCATTAGACAAATTAGCAAAGATAAGAAAAATCCACAAATGCAGTTTCATATGAAAAATAATGGTAGAACCAAAAAAAGCTAAGGTTTTGGATTTTGAGTTCCCCATGAAAATTTATACATGCCATCCGACCAATTAGCAAAGATAATAAAAACCTACAAATGCATCTTCAAATGCCAGATAATGGCAAATCTAAAAAAGTTTGGATTTTTGTTTTCGAGTTAGAAAAGATACAAATACATACACTTATTAAAAAAAATACAAATACATACAACCAAAAAGTCGAAATTGTGTAATGTTTCATATGAAAGCCAAGGCAATCAAAAAATTTACTTGATTGTGTGTTCAATTTGTGTGAGAGTGAAGGATGGAGTCCAGTCATGGAGGATCCCAAATATGTGATGCACTTGTGCGACAGAGAATGATAGAGTCAAGCCATGGAGGATCTCAATTCTCACAATATTTTTGTGTGAGAGAGAATGACAAAGTCAGCCATAGAGGAAGCCGAAATAAAATTTTTTTGTGAGAGACAAGGGGGAATCCAGCCTTGGATGAAACCGAGTGTTGGAGAGAGGACTAACATATGTTCTGGCCAATGGAGCAAACAGTGTGAGGGAGGGACTATATAGACGAGGGCACCCAATAGTTTAAAGAGGTTTTCATGCAAGACCAATAGTAGGGAAAGGAACAAAATTACGATTAGGATGTACAAAGGTTCTCTAAATATGGGAGACTACTATAGCAATCCAAGCTCAAACCCCTAATTTAGGAATCAGGATGTGAGGAGGTTATGGGTACAAACCTTAATTTTTTCCCAAAAATATATAGATAAGGGTCTTTAGGAAATTGGATGGGAATGCAAGAAGCTTTACAAAATGACGTCATTTTGTTTATGATCCTAAAACATCCTGTCCCTCAGACTCTCAGTCTTAACTCCCATGATATTCTCTCTCTCTCTCTCTCTCTCTCTCTCTCTCTTACTTATTAGACCTACCCCTTCTCTCACTCTAGGTCCGTCACATGTAATCATCATCTCAACTATGTTTCATATATCTAGACATCAATCTTAATTTACTTTTCTTATATTTTCACTTTGGAATCCATAATAAGAAGTTTAATATTGTACAACAATTTTTTCTTTAGATTCATACTAATAAGTTTTTTGTTTCTCCTAACTTCATTTTAGTTTAATTTTGGTGAAGCCACATCCTTAAAAATAACTAAGATATAAAAGATACAAAATCTTGTGGTGATAGGAATAAAAGTTGAGAGAGATACTTCTTCTTCTTTATTTATTTATTTATTAATTATTTTTTTGAGGAAAGGGTCACTAATATATATAAGGTCAACCAAGAAGGTTGAAATATATCGAGGATAATCCTCCACATGAATGGATTCCTCTTCAAACCTAAGGGAATCATTGGCTAAACAATGAGCCACTGAGTTGAGTAGTCTAGGAACATGAACAAAGTTACAAGAACCTAAACTACTTAGTACAATTTTGAGGTTTGATACAATTAAACCCACAGAGCTCAGGTTTTCTTCTTGACTATTGATGGCATTAACCATATTGAGTGAATCACCCTCAAATATGATGCCTTTAAGACTGAGATCAAAGTAAAATTTGACAGCTTTTAGTGTTGCCATGGCTTTCCCAAGTAGCGGGTTAGGAAAGGCTGAGCAAGAAGCTTGCAGGGTGGCTGTTACCTAGCTAAGCCAATCCCTAATTATGACTCCAATCCTCACTCTGGAATGTATCCTATTAATGGCAGTATCCCAATTCACTTTGAATTGACTTGGAGGTGGTTTGCTCCATGATGTTGCAGGTGGAAGATAGGCATGTTTCTTGACAGGTGGAGTCTTGGAGTTGATAAGGTTAGATCTGCATGAGGCCACCTAGGAGGTTTAACTATTGAGGAGAGAAGAATTGTGACTCGAGCATGAACTTGTTCCTTCTTTGCCAGAAAAGTTTGGCTATGAGGGCCACTGTGGTGTGCTCTTCCACTAGTAGTGTTGCCAACAGATCCTCCAAAATAATGTGGAAAGGAACCTCACTGAAATTAAGCTTCTGAATTCTTCTAGAACTGCAACTCCAAACAAATTAAGCAGCTCGATAAGACCATAAAACATGTGGATTTAGGAGCTTGAAAGCATAACAGGCAGAGTGGAGAGAATATCTTAACAGCTCTCCATAAGAATATTCTCACTTCGTTAGGGACTGGTAGGTGCCAAATGCATTTCCAAAGTGCTAGAGGAGCTAATGTGGAGGAGGTTTGGCCTTCAATGCCGCTGAGAGAGTAACCACGAGGTGGTGACCATATAAGAGTTATAAATTATTTAGAGGGAGTCATTTTCTATATTTATAGAATTATAAATAAAATATAGGGGCATTTTAAATTTTCAAAAAACCATAGCCCCGCGACCCTAAGGTTAATGTAACTCCACCCCTATATCCTTTTAGTAGATATTTACTTGATTGCGGATTCTACGAGTTCCAACCGTTTCTGGTCTTTATAAAATGTTAAGCTTTTGTTTGGGAAGAAGGTAATGACAACCTAAAACTCAAACTTACATATAAAAACACTATAAGAAAATTATTATTTATAATAGTCCATAAAAAAGTAGCCAATTTCACAACAAAAAGTATTTTCATCCATTTTTTATAGTCGCAAAAGGGCCATGAAAAGTGCACCACAAAAGTTATCTTGCATCGATAAATTTCTGGTAGCAAATTGTCATGTACATTTCTAGCGATATTTGTTATCGAAAAAAGTTATCTGTTCGGCCACAAAAAATGTAGAAACCATGGTTACATGTGGTTGCAAATACTTTTTTGCAGCCGTTTTTATTGTTGCAAAAAATATGCGTAAAAGAATTATTTCCAGCGATCAAAAATTGCAGGGAATAGTATGTAACAATATATATATATATATATTAATATATTATTGAAACCTCTTACAAACGGATTTAAGTAAAGAAATTACATAATTGTCTAACTACACAATGCCATGACAGAACCTTGGCATCTAGTAGGAGTCATAGAGGGATTTAAGTAAAGCTTTGCTAAGGATTAACAAAAAAAACCTATATTTCAAGTGGATGGATGAAGAATAGTGCTTCATGCACATGATTTCATATATAAAACCACTTACTTTAAAGTTTGGCCAGTTTGGAGGGATTTTCTTTGTAAGTGGCAATGAGGGCACCTTGAGAACCTACACATCACAAGCACAAAGTACTTCAAAGAAGGGAGGTAAAACGAAGCAATTTATACTAGTTTTGTATTATTCTTGGGCAAGTTATTTTATCCAGTTTTCTATCATACATTAGAAACTATAGGGGAAGATTTGATAAAACAGCAATAAGAGAATAACAGCCTAATATAAAGTTGTAACATGTGATAGGAAAATGTACTGTAACTTCCCTTGCCGTCTATGAAAGAAATACAGAATATATCTACTGCAAATGTGAAAGTCTATCCAAAACGAATGTGGAATGACTTCATTCATTGTGTTAAAACTGTGGGATGAGCACCACACTAATGATTTTTAAGGAGAAAAAAAAATGAAAAATCAAGGAAGAGTTCAAAGGCCCAAGGTGAGTTTGGGAAAAAAAGAAAAACCAATTCTTTGCTCAAGGATGAGTAATAAAAATGGTAAGAGATTGTTAAAATCCATTTCTCATTCTCTACAAATTACATCATAGCTAACAGGTAAAGATATATAGTAAAATCATAACTATATATAAAAGTAACATCTCAATAAAACCATTTTTAATAAAAGCTTTCATTTTGAAGAAAAAAGTTATAATTTACCATATACATATAGGAATAAAATTATGAAAAACACAACATGGCATCTCCTTTAAAATTTTAAAACAATCAGATTTTAGGTTGTAATATTCATCCATTGTAATTTTTGTAGTGACATTTTTAAAAAGCTTGTTCTCAATAAAAACTAATAGGTTATTTTTCATATGCTCGTTTTACATTCTAGTATATAAGTTAGTTTATACAAGTTTTTATATAAATCTAGATGAGTTCTTATATATGCCTACCTACACCGCACGTCTATCTTGTATTTTTTTTTTCTATTTAAGTAAAACATGTGTTTTAGGTCTCCATTATGAGACTTTTTGAATTTTCTCCACCCCCCGCCTCGTAGCACTCCAACGTTTCTTCATGTGTGTTCCACCGCGGTCCTCCTCCATGTTCTTTCTTAACCACCAACAAGTTGTTATAAATTCACACTTTACAGGTTGAAAATGCCCTCAGATTGTGTAGTCCAGCTTTCTCTCCCTCAAGGTGTTGTCCAAATTTCTTTTCATGAACTTTTGCTTCAAAGATTTGTTCTTTTCTAAAATCTATGTTGTATATGCAAAAAGTTATGAGCTAGGATTAGATGACTAGGATTTATTTGAAACATTAATTGGATGAATGTAATTTTATTAGATCTCTAGGATTTATTCGAATTAGTAGATCAAAGTAATTGGTTTTGCTTATTCTATCCTTATCTTGAATATTTAAATTGAAAGATAAGTAATCCAAGTTTTAAAAAGACCATAATGAAGATTAAAGGTTTGAAAAAGTTGAAGATATCAAGTGATCTGATTAAAACACTCAAATGAAGATACCTAAGCAGATTTAAATTCGAACTATCAAGAAGACATTCTTTTGAAGAGTTTTAGCGTGATACGTTAGTAGTTTATTAGTACCATAATAAAGTGAATAATTGAATGAGACTATTAATAAAATCCTGATACAAATCAACCACTAAACAATTTATTTAAAGAGAGCCTAGATTGAAGGTTAGATCAATACTTTGATTAGAATTGTTGAGAGCTTGAAGATTTAAGAGAACTTCAAGTGTTCGTGTGTGAGAAAATTCTTGAAGTTGTTCATTCTTTTCGGTTTGAGTGTGTGCTACTCCAAGAGGGAGTTGAATGTTCATGTTTAGTCACTGGAGGTTTCGGAAGGAAAGTCAATAGATTGAAGATCGTCAGGGATTCTGACAGCTACTGCAATAGTCTTGTCAAACAAGAGTGTCTATTGCAATAGTTTTGTAATCTGAGAACTTTACTTATAATTAAACATAATCTAAAAAATTGACATTCCTGGATTTGGCTTCATCATAGGATTTTACCATTGAATAGTTGTTTATTGGGTTTTCCTTCATAACCAATACTGTGTTACTTTAAGTTATTATTTTATACACATTATTGGTGGTTACGAATCAATATTTTGATTCTCGTGAAGCATGAGATTGATATACAATGGTAATTTGGAAATTTCAATTCACATCAGAGCGTGGTTCATTCATTTTTTAGTGCGATTTGTTCCCCTGTTAATCATGTACTTACCATCATCACTACCACAATTTAATGGAGGAGAATTATGCTTATAGTAAAGTTAAGATGAAAGAATTTATCAAGCCATTAGATGAGAAAGTTTGGTACTCAATTGAGTAAGGATGGACTAAGCTTGAGGTACTTATTGACATCTGGACTCAAGATGAATCCATAAATTGTAGTTGGAAAAGCAAGGGTCTTGATGCTATTTTTATAGTATTTTCTCCTAAAAAATTCAAGAGAATTTCTAGGTATGAGATAGCCAACAAAATTTGGGATATTCTGAAAAGCACACATGAAGGAACTAAAACAATGAAAACTTTCAAATCACAAATGTCAACCTCCAAATTTACAAAAATTAGAATGCTGGAAGATGAGAATTTTAATGAGTTTTATGCAAATCTTAAAGATATTGTGAATTTCAAGTGCAATCTAGGAGAAAAAGTGGAGCACTCAAAGATTAAAAGGAAGATTCTAAAATTATTGCTTGAGAGATTTTGGCTAAAAGTAACAGCCACAGAAGAAAGTAAGAAGTTGGACACGATCAGAGTTGCAGAACTGGAAGGCTCTTTACAAACGTTTGAATCTTCACTTCCTCAACAAAAAAAGAGGTAAGTCCATTGCATTCAAATATGTAAAGGAAGATCATGAATTTTTTTTTTTTTGATGATGAAAATCTTAACAATGATGATTTAGCATTGGTGGCTAGGAAATTCATAAAATTCATGTTCAATAAAAGAACTAGTGGAAAGTAAAAGAAAAGTAAAGATTTTTTGCTAAGGGGAATAAGTTTGAAAAATGGAACAAAGACAAATTTGAGCATAAATAAAAGGTTAAATATCATGAATGCTCAAGATATAGTCGAATTGTGTGTCCTAATTTTACAAGAAATTAAGAAAAAACACTAAATGTCAATCTTAGCAATGATTCTAATTATGCAAGATCTAGTTCATCATCTAATGATTAAACTGCTTTTGTTACTTTTTTTGCTTTTGTGAATGAATGTCCTGATACAAGCAAAACTCAAAATGATGATGATAGCGATTTTGAAGTTGCTATAATTGTTGTTGATCATGAATTGAGTTTATAGAAAGCCTATGATGACTTGTGTGAAGTAGTAGTAAGACTTAAGCAATTAAATAAAAAGCTATACATTGGATGATTACTCAAGATATATTTGGACTATCCTATTAAAAGACAAATTTGAAGTATTTGACCTTACAAAAAAATTGCTAAAAAGACTGCAAACAGAGAAGGCTCTTTCTATTTCTAGAATTCACAATGATCATGATAAAGAATTTGAAAATTCTAACATTTCTTCTTTTTGTGATCAATAGGGCATACTTTAAGAATTCTCTACTCCAATTACTCCTCAACAAATTAGAATAGTAGAAATAAAGAATAGAGCTATTCAAGAAATGGCTCAAACCATGCTGAACAGTAATAGTTGGAGTTATATTTCTGGGAAGAAGTTATGAATACTACTGGTCACATCTTAAATCGAGTGGTGCTTAGACCTGGAACAAAACTCACCCCCTAAGAGTTTTGAAATAACAAAAAACCCACATTCAAGTACTTTAGAGTATTAGAAAATCTAGGCTTATCTGGCGGGATCGAGAAAATCTATATAAGTTCGATAGCAAGAGTGATGAAAGGATCTTCTTTGGATACTCATCAAATAGTAAAGCGTATAGAGTTTCCAATCTACTGACTCAAACATTTATGGAATCAATCAATGTAGTTGTAGATGATAAATCCATAGAGACGACCAACAAGGAACTTAAAAATATCATTGAGATGGTTGAAGAAAAATCATTAGAACAGAAGGAGACAAACCAAGTGGGGAATGCCTTTCAAAATTTTGATCACTCACGTGAAAAAGAGCCATACATAAGAATCAGTCACAATCACCCGAAAGAAAATATCTTTGGTGGGCTTGACGAAGGTATGAGACTTAGAAAAAGTATACTAAATCAAGTTTCCTTTGTTTGTTACTTGTGCCATGTTGAACCCAAAAAGGTTGAAGAAGCTCTAAGTGATGAAAGCTAGATAAATGCCATGCATGAGAAACTTCATCAATTCACCTGGAATGAAGTTTGGGAGTTGGTTCTGCAACCTAAGAATTACAATATTATTAGAACAAAGTGGATCTTCAAGTACAAGTCTGATGAGCATGAAAGCATAGTTAGAAACAAATCCAGATTGGTTACACAAGGATACACACAATTTGAACGGATCAACTTTGACGAAATCTTTTGCACCAATTGCTCATTTAAAATCTATTTGCATATTGCTTGTATTAGCACGTCACTTAAGTTTTAAATTGTACGAAATGGATGTTAATAGTGCATTTCTAAATGGGATTATTCATGAAGAAGTTTATGTGGAACAACCTAAAGGATACTATAACTATTTGTTTCCTAACCAAATGTACATGTTGAAAAAGGCACTCTACCGATTAAAACAAGCATCTCTAGCATGGTATGAAAAGTTGATAACTTATTTACTTGAGAACTGGTTCACGAGAGAACAACTGGCAAAACTCTCTTTTTAAGAAAAACTAGTAAACAACTTCTCATTGCTCAAATTTATATTGATGACATTGTAGTTGGAGCTACTCTTGATTCACTTTCTCATGAGTTTTCTAAAGAAATGAAATCAGAATTTGAAATGAGTATGATTGGTGAGTTTGCCTTCTTTTTGGGAATTCAAATTAAACAATCCACAGAAGGAATTCTTATTTTATTTGCCCCCAAATTTCACTTGTGATTGGATAGATATTTAAAGTGTCGAGACATGCAATACAAGGTTACATGTCATGTTCATAATATATAAGATGCAATGTTCTTAACATGCAGCTAGCATTATGCAATATTCGTAGTGGATATATTTTTTTTCTTTAACCATATTATGCACCAAGTTGAAAATATCTCAACTACTTAAAATATACTTCATACAAAAAGACATACTAAACAGTTGGGATCATAATGTCATTCCAAAATGGCTATGATCAAAAGAGTACCATAGATAAAACTTTATATTACAAGTAGTGATTTAACTATTATATTAACATTGACGTTGTACCGTTACTCAGTTAACCATGTTTAGATAGTTGAGAACCGGTTCTCCTTCGGCTCCTATAGCATAACTTTACAAGTTTATAAAAAACTTCACACAAGTTAATGATGTATGCATGGTAGTAAAAACATGAATGCATAATCAAAATCAAAAGTAACCATAACATAACTTTACATACAACATAACACAATAACATATCTTCATCTATCTTTAAATACTCCATAACCATATCCTCATCTATTTCCAAATACTCCATAACCAAAAATACCTTTCAATAATTTCAGTAATATTTCTCAACAATGTTGTACTTGCATTCTATTCTTGATCCTAAACTAAAACATTTACTTTATCTAAAAAATGTATGGAGATAAGGGGCGAGCTATCAACAACTTAACAAACAGATAACATATACTAGTATGTAAATATAAGACTTTTTCATTTCACATGCAAGAATAAAAAATATTTCATTTTCATATGCATATATCAAAATATATTTTCAATAAAAACAAAACGATATTTCAATCTTTTCATATATATAAAATCACATTTTCATATTCAAAAAATACTTTGGCATGCATAACTGAATATCTTCATCTTCCATATCATATCGCATCACATCATATCAAGTCTCATATCATGTATTATGTTTAACTTCCGTAATAGGGTTGTGCTACCCTCGATGTGAAACTTCCCCTTATTTATTCTTGAAACTCCAAGTATGCACACAGAAAAGAATACATAAAAGACCACTTTGTTTTCTAAATGTATGCACTCATATCCTATCCTATCCTATCATATTGGTACCAACCATGTCACGTAAAACCATATCATCATATCATAACTATATTCAGAATTAAAATAAAATAGATAAGTATGCAATTTCATACTTATTTCATATCATATCAAATCACGTACTAGACATCTTTATATCTTTTTCAGTTAATCAATAATATATCCAAAATATTTCATATCACATGTATAAAAATTTTAATTTTTCATATTCGTTCTTTTGCACATTTCAAGAACATGTCAAATATTGTTCATATATACACATTTTATGTCAAAAAAATATTTTTCTTGAGTGGATGCAAAAGACATATATTGAGGTTGTTTTCACATTTTCTTGTAAAAGAATATATTATTGCACATTTTACAAAACCAATCTTAGTTCAATTTCTTTCTAATGCAAATATAATATAAAAATCCCGCTTATTTAGACCTCTTTAACTTTTCAAAATTTCTTCATCAATATTGCATAAATATTAATTTTCACCGATAAAATCGACACGTACATACATAGATATATGAAATTAACACCACTCTATATTCAAACCTAAAACACTAAGTAATCTATTTTTCAAAAATCTAAGTCTCTTGAAATCCTAAAATATAAAAAATTCTCAAATCCATAAATATCCACTTATCCCAATTCCAGCATACTCACAAATCTATTTAAGAGATCAAAACTCAACCCACTTAAAAATAACTTTAAAAATTTTATGTTTTGTTTTAAAAATCAGATGGAAAAAATGAAATAAAAGATATTTTAAGAAAAGTGAGGTGTTATATGGAAAATAAAAGACCAAAGATCAATTTGATGGCAATTTTTTTGTGAATAACATTAAAACTTACATGCTGTGTTTTGCGTGAAATAAAGAGAAAAAGACACTTTTAGTTTTATAAAGAACAACTTCCATACACTTTAAAAGAACTGAAAATTGAAAACTGAATATATACACAACTGAGTAAAAACAAAACGTGCGAATGAGCCAAGGGCTAGGTGGCCGGTGGATGGGCGTGGTGGCACGTCACTAAAGGAGAGAGATAGTGATGGAATTGAGTGAACACACAGTGAGAGAAAGGGACGAAGAAGCAGTGGGGGCGTTCGACGAAGGCTCATCTCGAGGGACAAGGCATATCTGGGGGCTCGAGGATGATGGGGAGGTGACGACTGATAGATTCTATGGCTAACCCAATGGTTTTTCCTGTCAGACAGTGGGGCTCAACCAGGTTGGTGGTCTTCTCATTTTTGCTCTATTTCAGGGGGTGGAAAATAAGAGATGATGTGATTTTCGGCGTTGATCACTAGGGAGGTTCTAGGTTGATGCTCAGTGGTGCATGGTGGCAAATAGAGGATGACAACAATGAGGTGGACTCGATCGTGGCTTTGTGTAATGACTGGGTTGAAGGGGTAGTAGCGGCGGAAGGCTGAAAGAGTCACGATAGGCTTGTGGCTCTAGTGGTTTGCAGGGGTGGCCAGGATTAGAAGGCTATGACAACTTGGGTTTCATCAAGCATGAGGGGTAAACATATATATAAATAAGGGATTGGAGACAGAGAGAAAATCCTAACTACATGCCATGAAAATTGAGGAAACATAATACTTGCATGAATGGGAGTGGACAAGGTGAAGCCGTGAGGGCTGCGAGTGGAGAAAGTGTGTATTGCAGCAGTTTCTAAATTGCAAGTCAACAAAATACAAGAGCTTCTATATATAAGGTTAGGTGGGTGAAAGCCCTAGAGGAGAATTAAGAGGAACGTGTATTGAGTGGATAAGTAGTGTGAGGGAGTTATATATCTATTTATACGTAGGAAATGGACTCATGGAGACATGCATGTGTGGAGACGTGGTGAAGGGTAACTGCAAACCAATTAGGGTTTAAAAAATATCTCCCAAAAATACAGGATTGTATAAATAAATAAAAACATAGGGTCTAGAATTTTAAATGAAGAAGGGACTCTAGTGTCTATTTGAGTCTTGGTGGCTAAAGTCCTCTTGAGATCAAGTGAGCCAACTGTGAAAATATATAGAAAAATCTCAATCCTTATCATTGTAAAATTTAAAGCTGTGGTAAATAAGAAAAGACCCCATATAGACAGCTCTACATCCACCCCACCAAAACCTATTGCCCTCACATCCAATATACTCCAGCAAATAACCCCTATCTCAAAAATTTGATACATTTGCTGAAAAGTAGGAAGAAGAGTTTTCCAGAATAGAGCAATAGATTACAACCACTCAAAATGATGGAGTGCAAGTGAATGATAGGCTAGTACATTTGTCTCTTGATGTGCAGTAGGTGTATGAATGTATTGCTGACTCAAATGCAAAGAAGAGGCCTAGTTTAGCTTCATGTTGACAAGAAGGGGAGATAATTTTTTTTGGGGGGGGGGGGGGGGAACTGATGAGCTAAAGGAAAGCTGAAGGAAGAGGAAAAGCTCAAGAGGAATGCTACAGTGATGCAAAAATATTTTTACTCATTTTAAAATTTTTCAAATTCAGTTTGAGTTGTACTTAAGACAAAGTTTGCCCTTTTGATTTTCTGTTCAAACTGATTTGTTTTGTTTGAACTTGTGTATAATTCTGTCTATAAATATTTCAATGACCATTAACATGATGAAATAAAAATATAATAGTTCTGCACGAGATCATTGCTCTTGGCTTGTTTGTTTTACATGTATTCATCACATTTATCCAAAGTATGTTTTGTCATCAATTCATCAAAGGGGGGACATTGTAAATGTAAAAGGTTGTTGGCTAAGATTATATGACTAATATTTATTTGAATCATTGTGTTGTCCAGATGACTAACACAAGAGGGGGGGTGAATTGAGTTGTATTTTAAAAAATAACAATTATAAATCAAATATATAATATAAAATATAAACAAAATATGAAATAACAATAAATATAAATAGTAAGAGTACGAGAGAAGCAAACTCAGTATGTTAACGAGGTTCGGCCCCACTGCCTACGTCCTCGCCTCAAGCTACCTCTTGAGGATTCCCAAATCCACTATTCAATCTCCTTTAGGTGTAGATAGAAACCTATTACACCTTTGAGCAGCATCGCTCCAAAGAATCCGTGTAGAACACCCTCTACACTTCCAATCACCTTACACTTGGTGATTTAACTATTCCCCGTGTAGAACACATTTTACACTTCCAATCACCTCACTCTTGGTGATTTAACTATTTCCCGTGTAGAACACCTTCTACACACACAAGGGTTATACACACCCTTTTACAAATACAAGAGTTGATAGTAGGTAGACTATCAAAGTACACTCCTCAATGAGTGAGATAGAAACAATACAGTGCAACCTATATCTCTCTCAACAAGAACAAGAATTAAGACTCAAAACTTTAGAAAAGAGAGAATGAGAGCTTTGAAGAAATGATGCAAAACTTAGCAATAGATGTGTAAGCTCTTGTTGTGTATTTTTTGCAAAACTCAAGTGAGCTATTTATCGGCAAATGAGTTTTCAATTTCAAATTTGAAAAGATTCTCATGTAAAAAACATCATCATTCACTTTTTAAAAATTTCAAATCTAATCTTTTTACTTTTTGCAAATGACAAAAGGAGCACACTTTACTTTTCAAAAATTTTAAACATAATATTTTACTTTTTGCATATGACAAAAGGAGCACACTTTACTTTTCAAAATTTTCAAATAAAGACATTTACCTTTTGCATAAGTCAAGAAAAGCATCCACCACTTTTGAAAATATTCAATTAAAACATGCACATGTGAAAGATGACAATCAATCATCTTAATATTTTCAAAATTCAAACCTTTAATCATGTCATGCACATGTGAAAGATGACAATCAATCATCTTTCAAAATTTTCAAATTTAATTTTCAAAATATTCATGCATATGTGGAAAATGTATTTTAATGCTTTATGATAAAATATTAATTTTGAGCCTTAATCCTAATTTCAAATTTTTTAAGAGATTTACAAAATTACTCTATGATTTTAATATGAACTTGTTCCCTTCTTGCTCATGCTTGCTTCCTTGATGTGCTTGATTATATTGTGTGGACAACTTAAGTTTGAGACTCCTTTATTCTTTGGATTCATTTGTTATCATCAAAATCCATTTGTAGATTAACATGAAACTTGAAACCTTGGGTTCAACAATCTCCCCCTTTTTGATGATGACAAATACTTGATAGAACCTGAAGCCTGTATTAATACTTAAGCTCCCCCTGAGAATGTGCGTTAGTTTTTTAAGCAAAAATATAAATATAATTCCAAGCATATATAACAAGTTTAGTAATTTAAACAATATTAAAGTTCTAGTCTAAAACTTCTCCCCCTTTTGGCATCATTAAAAAGGAATCATAATTAACTCAATAAGATATATTCCTACAATAACCAATAGACAAATAAAACGCTGCGTTAGTAGAGACTGTAGAAATTAGAACCACCCGTGTCCGACAAAACTTGCAAACGTTGAAGCCGAATTTTATCATCTCGGTGCGGAAGAATATTTAAATCCGCTTGATGTTATTGACGAATTAGATGTTTCAGAGATTTGAAGATGAATAATTAAAATTATTCGTGTCCGACAAAGACAGCAAAAGCTGCAGGCCTACCTTTGGTAATGCGGTGCGGAGCCATGCATGTCCGACAAAACCTGCAAATGTTGGAAGTCTAACTCTGGCAATTCGGTGCGGAACCACGCGTATCTGACAAAACCTGTAAAGGTTGGAGGCCTAGCTCTAGCAGTCGGTGTAAAAGCAGATCAATCGCCTGATGTTGTTGACAAACGGGTTTGAAGGCTCTGAGTTTCTATAAAAAAATCATTTTCACCAATCGGATACAAAAAAAAACATTGCTTCTTGACCTAAGTTCTGTTTCTCTATAACGATAGAATGGCCGAACAATTCTCTTCCACTAATGTTCCAGACTTGAATCAGGAACCCTTGACGCATCAACCATCAATCTTCTCTCCTAAGGCCGTCAATGCCATGATAGGAGCAGAGAACCGTTTTTCTAGTAAGAAAACTTTTGATAATGTGTATCCAGCATATCTTATATTTCTTTTGACTAATAAGATTTGAAGAGACAATAGTTTGTCTTATTCTTTATGCTATATCTATAAAATCAGTTTTAAAGTTCATCTGATTTGCATCAAATCTTATTCTCATCTCTATAACTCATCTGCATTCCTTCAATATTCTCGCTTTAAGTTTTCAATTATCTTCTCAATGGCTCATTCTTCTAACATTCCTCTAGATGCATCCATGAGGTATTCTACATCTCAATCTCATGTCCTTTCTGCAGCTACCATTGGCGCCATGTTGCAGCAAGAGAACAACAGTTTGGCTAATAAGCCAGACTCCGATGCTATCTACGACTTGGTGAGTCTCGGGACTCGCTACTCATCCTCTATTGTCGCTTTTTCCCAGCGGCTACAAGTCAAAAATCATGAGGTTGAAAAGCTTAAAGAACAAATTGTTGTACTTTAACGAATTGTTCAAGAGTCTCACATAAGGGAAGGAATCCTTCGGCAGAAGAATAAAAAGTTGAAATCTCTATTGGATTCTTCATTCCGCTTGCCAGTTCCCATGGATAGGGATGACATGATATTGTATGAAGAGAATGAGCGTCTCAAACATGAGGCTAAGAACCTCAAGTTTATGTAAAAGTATTTAAAAAAATATCTCTCTATTTTTATGAACTCTGATCTATCTTTTAAGAGATATTCATAACATGCATCATACCTATTTCTCTTCTAATCATAAATAATTTATCTTCTGGTAAGGGTTTTGTGAATATATTTGCTAACTGATCGTGTGTGTTTGTGAACTCCAGTACTATATCGCCTTTCTGCACATGATCTAAAAAAAATGATATCTTATTTCAATATGCTTAATTCTAGAATGTTGTATTGGGTTTTTTTTAAAGATTTATAGCACTTGTATTATCACATTTGATTGGAATGTGATTATACATAAGTTTAAAATCCTCAAGTTGTTGCTTCATGTAAAGAACTTGAGTACAACAACTACCCGCAGCAACATATTCTGCCTCAGCAGTAGATAGTGCAACAGAATTTTGTTTTTTTTTACTAAACCAGGAAACTAGTGCATGACCTAAGAAATGACATGTTCTACTAAAACTTTTTCGATCATCTTTGCAACCAGTATAATCAGTACCTGAATAACTAATAAGATCGAAAGAAGTGTGTTTAGGATACCATAACTCTAAGTCAATGGTATTGGCAAAATATCTAAAAATCCGCTTGACTGCAATCAAATGAGATTATTTTAGAAATGATTGAAAACGTGCACATAAACATACACTAAACATAATATCTGGTCTACCGGCTGTCAAATATAATAAGTTACCAATCATACCTCGATATACCTTCGAATCAACTAGTTTACCGGATTCATCTTTAGTGGAGGGGCTCATTGGTGTTCCAGTTTCCTTAGCACCTTCCATCCCAAACTTCTTCAGCAATTTTTTAATATATTTTAATTGATTGATGAATATCTCACTTTTTTGCTTGCTTAATTTGCAATCCGAGAAAGAATATAAGCTCTCCCATCATGCTCATTTTAAATTCTTCCTGCATAAGCAAAAACTTGGCACATATTTTCATTAGTAGTACCGAATATTATATCATCAACATAAATTTAAATCAAAAGAATATCATCATTTTCGTATATAATGAAAAGAGTTGTATCAATTTTTCCTCTTAAAAAACCTTTTTCAATCAAAAAACTACTGAATCTCTCGTACCGCACTCTAGGAGCTTGTTTGAGTCCAAATAGTACTTTTGTGAGTTTGAAAACATGATTTAGAGAAACATGATTTTCAAAACCTGGAAATTGCTCAGCATATACTTCTTCATTTATAAAACCGTTTAAGAAAGCACTTTTAACATCCATTTGAAAAAGTTTGAAATCTTTATAACAAGCATATGTAAGTAGCATTCGAATAGCTTCTAATCTTGCGACTGGTGCATATGTCTCATCATAATTGATTCATTCTTCTTGATTGAAACCTTGGACCACTAGTCGAGCCTTATTTCTAGTAATGACTCCGGACTCATATTTCTTGTTTCTAAAAACCCATTTTGTTCCAATAATAGTATGACTTTTGGGTTTAGGAACAAGTGTTCAAACATCATTTCTTTCAAATTGATTAAGCTCTTCTTACATAGCTAGAATCTAAGATTCATCAAGAAGTGCTTCATCAATATTTTTAGGTTCAATCTGAGATAGAAAAACAGTATGATTGCAAATATTTCTAAGAGATGATCGAGTACTTACACCTCGTGAAGGTTCTCCTAGAATTTATTCCGCTGGATGATCTTTCACATGTTTCCACTATTTGGTTGCATCTTGTACTAAGTCTTGATGATCTTTCCTTCTATTTCCATGATCTTCCCTTTTGAATTGTCTCCAAATATCACACATCCTTTTTCTTTAGAAGTGAAGTCAATGAATTTAGTTTTGTCTTCTGTCACGTATCTTGAGCATCCATTATCTAAAAATCATTTATTTTTACCTGTAGAATACTTCATGCATACCTACAAAAGCAATTAAAAACAATTCCTGGTACCCAAGTTCTTTGGGTCCTTTATTTATTAGTATTAGAAGAAATAAGATTTTTAGGTACCCATATGGCCCTAATAGTCATTGTATGTTTTCTTCTAATAGGACAAGCAAAATAATTATGACCATTTCTATTACAAAAATTGCAAATAGCATGTGACATATATGAAGAACTTGAGTGATTATAATAGTATCCTTTTTTAACAAAATTATTTTTATGAAAAGAATTTTGAATATTGGATTTTGATGTAGAAAGATTATCAAAGAAGTTTTTATAAGATTTGTATTTTTGTTTTGGCTTATATCCCAAGCCTACCTTATCAAAAACACATATTTGACTACCAAGAAGTTTTTCAAAATTTCTTTTTCCATTCGTAAAGTTTTCAATAATATTTTCTAAATCAGTTTTCTTTTTCTTCAACTCAAGATTTTCATCTTTCAAAACAATACTTTCTTTTCTTAAAATATCAATTTCGTTTGTTAAAGAAAAATTTTTCTTTTTCAAAACAGTATACTTGATACCCAATTTTTCAAATTCCTCATATACCTCTTCTAAAACATTTTGCAATTCTTCATATGAAGGATCTTCAATATTATCAAGATTTGTTACCTCAATGTCATCTTTAGCCATAAGACAAAGATTTGCTGATTCTCCATTGCTTGCTTCACTATCTGAACTACTTGAATCATCATCCCACGTAGCTTTCATTGCTTTTTTGCCTTTGTTTCGATCTTTCTTTAGCAGAGGACAATCTGGCTTGATATGACCAGGTTTATTGCATTTATAACAAATTAAAGTGTCATTTTTACCTGAATCTTTCTTGGAAAACTTATTGAAGGATTTCCTTGGAGGAGTTTTATTTTTCTTTAAGAACCTCTGAATTCTTCTTACTATCATCGTAATTTCTTCATCTTTGTCTTCATTTTCCTCATTTTCATCACTTTCACTTTCATGTGGAACAGCTTTAAGTGCCAAGCTTTTCTTTGACTTTCCTTCTTCTTCTCCTCTTTTCAATGTGTACTCATGGGTGATAAGTGACCCGATGAGTTCATTCACTTCGAGCTTCTTGAGGTCTTTAGTTTCAAGAATCGCTGTCACTTTTGATTCCCAACGTTTTGGTAGAGAGTTGGAAATTTTTCTTACTATCTCCACTTTGGAATAAATTTTGCCAAGAGCTGTTAAACTGTTTATGATGTTAGTAAAACGAGTGTACATACTAGAAATAGATTCATCATCATTCATCTTAAACATTTCATATTCATGAGTAAAAATATAAATTTTTGATTCCTTGACTTGAGAAGTTCCTTCATAAGTAACTTCCAAGTTATCCCAAATTTCCTTTGCTGTAGCACAAGTCATTACTCTATTAAATTCATTACCATTGAGAGCATTATATAATAAATTCATAGCAGTTAAATTCAAAGTATAAAGTCTATCGTCTTCACGATTAAACTCTTCTTCTTCCTTTTTGACCTTTACTCCATCAACCACTTTTGTTGGAATATAAGGTCCATTTACAATGCATTTCCAGATTTCTCGACCTTGAGCCTGAAGGAATATTCTCATTCTAACTTTCCAGAATGAGTAATTGTCTCCGCAAAAGAGTGGAGGCCGACTGCTAGATTGACCTTCACCAAATCAAGCTGCAATGTTAGCCATAAAATCTTAACTCAAAAGATAGTTAATCTTATAATAGAGTTCTAGCTCTGATACCAATTGTTACTGACCATAGGCCGCACCTATGTCACCTAACAACTGTACCTACCAGACTAGCCGGCCACCGTCTCTATCGGTGCACTGTCACCCATGGTCGGAGAGTCTTGCTTCGGTGACACAGTCACAAGCGAGAGTTCCCATGAGTGATCTGCCTGTATGAACAGTACAGGTCAACTAGCTCTGATACCAATTGTTGTCCAGATGACTAACACAAGAGGGGGGGTGAATTGAGTTGTATTTAAAAAAATAACAATTATAAATCAAATATATAATATAAAATATAAACAAAATATGAAATAACAATAAATATAAATAGTAAGAGTAAGAGAGAAGCAAACTCAGTATGTTAACGAGGTTCGGCCCCACTGCCTACGTCCTCGCCTCAAGCTACCTCTTGAGGATTCCCAAATCCACTATTCAATCTCCTTTAGGTGGAGATAGAAACCTATTACACCTTTGAGCAGCACCGCTCCAAAGAATCCGTGTAGAACACCCTCTACACTTCCAATCACCTTACACTTGGTGATTTAACTATTCCCCGTGTAGAACACCTTCTACACTTCCAATCACCTCACTCTTGGTGATTTAACTATTTCCCGTGTAGAACACCTTCTACACACACAAGGGTTATACACACCCTTTTACAAATACAAGAGTTGATAGTAGGTAGACTATCAAAGTACACTCCTCAATGAGTGAGATAGAAACAATACAGCGCAACCTATATCTCTCTCAACAAGAACAAGAATTAAGACTCAAAACTTTAGAAAAGAGAGAATGAGAGCTTTGAAGAAATGATGCAAAACTTAGCAATAGATGTGTAAGCTCTTGTTGTGTATTTTTTGCAAAACTCAAGTGAGCTATTTATAGGCAAATGAGTTTTCAATTTCAAATTTGAAAAGATTCTCATGTCAAAAACATCATCATTCACTTTTTAAAAATTTCAAATCTAATCTTTTTACTTTTTGCAAATGACAAAAGGAGCACACTTTACTTTTCAAAAATTTCAAACATAATCTTTTACTTTTTGCATATGACAAAAGGAGCACACTTTACTTTTCAAAATTTTCAAATAAAGACATCTACCTTTTGCATAAGTCAAAAAAAGTATCCACCACTTTTGAAAATATTCAATTAAAACATGCACATGTGAAAGATGACAATCAATCATCTTAATATTTTCAAAATTCAAACTTTTAATCATGTCATGCACATGTGAAAGATAACAATCAATCATCTTTCAAAATTTTCAAATTTAATTTTCAAAATATTCATGCATATGTGGAAAATGTATTTTAATGCTTTATGATAAAATATTAATTTTGAGCCTTAATCCTAATTTCAAATTTTTTAAGAGATTTACAAAATTACTCTATGATTTTAATATGAATTTGTTCCCTTCTTGCTCATGCTTGCTTCCTTGATGTGCTTGATTATATTGTGTAGACAACTTGAGCTTGAGACTCCTTTATTCTTTGGATTCATTTGTTATCATCAAAATCCATTTGTAGATTTACATGAAACTTGAAACCTTGGGTTCAACACATTGGATGAATGTAGTTTGATTAGATCTCTAGGATTTATTCGAATTAGTAGATGAATGTAATCGGTCCTTTTTATTTTATCCTTATCCTTATCTTCAATATTTCAAATTTAAAGATAATTGATCTTAGTTCTAAATAGACTATGATAAGATTGAAATTTCATAAAAAGCTAGAGATATCAAGTGATCTGATTAGAAGACTCAAATGAAGATATTAAAATAGATTTAAATTCAAACTATTAAGCAGATATTCAGTTGAAGAGCTTCAGCGCGAAATGTTAGCAATCTATTAGCAGTGTAACAGAGTGAATAACTAAATGAAACCGTCAGGAAAATCCTGATACAAATCAACCAATGGACAATTTATTTAAAAAGGGGTCGGTTGAAGGTTAAAATCAATACTTTGATTAGCATTGTTGAGAGCTTGAAGATTTGAAAGAACTTCAAGTGTTCGTGTGTGAGAAATTTTTTTAGAAGAATTTTCTAATTGCTCATTTTTTCAGTTTGAGTGTGTGCTGCTCCAAGAAGGAGTTGAAGTGTTCAGCTTCAGCCACTTGAGGTTCTAGAAAAAAAAGTTAATAGATTGAAAATCGTTAGAAGTTCTGGCATATACTGCGGTAGAAGACAAACGGATCGTTTGTCTTGCCTAGTACGAGTATCTAGTTGCAATGGTTTTATAATCAAAGAACTTTAATTGTAATTAATATTAATCTAATAAATTTTTTTTTTCTAACTTTAGCTGCTCTATAGGATTTTATCATTGAAATATTAATCGTTGAATTTTCCTTCCTAACCAATACTGTGTTACATTAAGTTATTATTTTATGCACATTACTATTGCTTATTAATTAGTATCTGGAATATTCTCGTGAAGCATAACATTAACATATGGGGGTAACTTGAAAATTTCATATACCCTAAAGATAATGTTTTTCTAAAGCTTATGCTGGTTTATCGGTAAAATCGATATTTTCAGATCTATGAAATTGTTCTTCATAGGTTCCTTTATTCGATTTTCTTGTTGTGGAATTTAATTTAGTGGTGTTTCAAGATGATGTTCTTGTTATATTTTTGTGTTTGTGTTAGATTCTTTGTGTTTTATCTTAATTGTGAAAATAATATAAATGAATATTAAATTTGATTGTTATACCTTGTGTTGTTCTTAGTTCTTACCAAAGAGGAAGCGTGCATTTAGCATTTTAGGCAGCTTCTAGTAATTCAATCAGCATCTTAAGGTTGATTTGTTTTCATAGAAAATATGAGATACAAGTTAAAAATTGAATAAAATATTATTATATATTTTTTAATTTAGTTTTATTTTTATATTTGAAAAAATTATTTTAGAATTTAAAAAAGTTGAATTGTTTATTTTATCTTGTATGAAAATTTGGAAAATTAGTAATAATAAGATGAGAGTGTTTGTGAAAGTGAAAGTGAACAAGACCTTAATGTGTTGCACTTTGAGAAGAAAAAAATGAGCAATTTGTACTTTTTTTATTAGGAAAGGAGAGGAGAGCAGGGAGTCAAGAGAGGATTTATTCTTTTACTATAGATGCTAAGGGGAGACTCAAATAAGGCATTTTTTGAGCTACAAGACCTATCCATCTCAACCACACAAGAATATCCAAACATAAAAAATAAAACAAATTGTTGTATTAAAAAAAAAAGAAATTTATATACTATAAACTTTGAGTAAGAGTGCTTGGTCTTACACAACCGCTATTGGAATCATGTAACAGATTGTTGCTCTAAATTAAATGTGTTTTTAATCAAGAAGTGTAGTTACAACATTTTAATTTGTTCTCACTATTTTCCACATTTCCAGATCTTATTAATAAGAGTGCTTGGTCTCATGCAATCTCTTCTTTAACACCCGACTCCCATGATTAATAATAAAGTCACTTTTTTTTTTAAAGTTCTCAGGAGCCTAAGTACTACTATTGAACTTGACTTAAACTATTTATTCTTAAAGAAACGGAAGATACAAAGATTTTCAAAAATTAAGCCAGCTTTATTAAAAATACTAAAATCATAAACAAGGTGTGCGGTAGCAATATTTATTAAAATTTCTCAAAATCTATACTATAAATGTTAAAACTTAAAATCTATGTATGTGATCTAGGCCACGGTCATGCCTCCTTGGACTAAATTCATTTTTGGTTCTTAAACTCATATGAATTCAAGTCAGTTCAATCCAATTTTAAGTTAACTGTAACGTCCAAATACCTAGTTTCAAAATTACTAAAATCATCTTAACTCAAAATTTCTTTACACATGAGACCCATAATTTTTTTCAACTTTTCAAAAATATATCTAAATTCATCTTAACATTTACACACATTTAAGCTCATCTTAGGTTGAACCCACAAAACTCACTGTACCATGTTAACTCACTACTATTCATAAATAAATCATCTCAGCTTAATCTCCCAACGCAGCCTAAGTCTCATTCTACATGTCTACCTTGATTAATATTCTAATATAGGGTGGTTTAAGAGATTAAAAAAAAACTAAAATGAGTCAATTACTCAGTAAGAAGTCTATTATAATGTAAACATATTTAATCTAAGATCTTTCATATTTCTTGCTGAGAGCTCAGAATTATGATCATTCATGTGTATGCTCATATCATACATGAGTTATCTTTAAATTATCTGACTTATCTTACTTATTTTACTGGTTCACACACTTAATCATGTGTAAGGTTATACACCGGCTCCACATCATGCGGTTGCAAAGAGAGCTGCTAACACTATTCTAACATACCATGTGGACACGCTTATGTTCGTAGCTGGCACATCCACCCATGAATTACATTGGTATCATGCATCTGAACCCATCTGATTACCTATTCTGAGTTTATTGTACACTTGATCTTATGAAAACTAATGTCTTATGTAATGTAAGATGCATAATCTATATGTAACTATAATATGCAGAATAAAACATAATGAATGAGGCACTTGCAAATATCATGACACATGTGGTATGTAAACACTAACTTTCAAAGAACTTGTTGGAGTATGTGGCTCATATTTGATGAGGATACAGTGGCAAGTAGTAGATGGTGAAGCGAGTGGGTGAGCAATGTAGGGTTTTTGAAATTTTTGTACGGGGGTGTTTTTGTGATTTTTAAGTACGTCCGTACACCTAGGGTTTGGTATAAATACATATGATATAACCCTAATTATGATGATAGTGAAATTTGTCGCTCGCTCCTGTGGATGTAGGCACATCGCCGAACCACGTAAATCTCTGTGTTATTTATCTCTTATGTTTTTTTCAATTATTCTGTATTGTTCATCATAATTTTTGCACGATCACAACAGTTGGTATGAAGAGATCAGGTTACGATGTTTAGGGTTTCATATGCAAAATTTGGTATGATCAAGTTCAATGGAATTGGTAATTTCAGATTATGACAGATGAGGGTTAAGGATCTGTTAGTGCAGTAGGGTATGGTGAAGGCGTTATGCGAAAAGAAATTAGAAAGCATGGAGAAAACAAAATGGAACAAATTGGAAGCAAAGGCAGTGGCGACTGTCAGGCTTTGTCTGGCTGATGACGTGATACGTGATGTATCACGTCATGGATGAGGAATCACCGGCGGCAGTTTGGCTGAAACTGAAAAGTCAGTATATGTCTAAATTGTTGACGAACAAGCTTTATCTTAAGCAGAAGTTGTTTGGCCTTAAGATGTTGGAGGGCTCGGATCTGAGCTAGCACATCAACGTGTTCAATCAGATCATTAGCAATCTAAAGTGATTTGATGTGAAGTTCGAAGACGAAGACAAGGCGTTGATGTTGCTGAATTCTTTACCGGTGTCTCTTACATACGAGAATTTGGTTATGACGCTAATGTAAGGGAAATAAAGCCTTAAGTTGGAGAATGTCATAAGTGCTCTGTTAAGCTTTCATCAGCAGAAGAAAGCTAGTGATGAGACTTCACAAGGTGAAGGACTTGTGGTGAGAGGTAACCAAGAACATGGAAGAAGCAAGTCTCAGAATGGCTCGGGTAACAATAAAGCTCGGTCTAAATCGAGGAAGAAGAAGGATATCACATGTTACAAGTGCGGAAAAAAGGGGCACATTAAACGGGAGTGTCCAGAGAAAAAGAAAGCAAATACAGAAAACAAAAAGGGTCCATCAAAATCTACGAACGTAGTGGAAGAAGAAGATTCAAAGAGCGGTGATGGTGATTTGCTTTCTGTTTCATCCAGTTCAAAACATCTGACAGATTCATGGATTATGGATTCAGCATGCTACGATCACATGACACCCAACAAAGATTGGTTTGACACTTACATGTTAGTAAATTCTGGTTTTGTTTTGATGGGTAACGATGCATCCTACAAAATTATTGGAATATAGAATATTAGAATTAAAATATTTGATGGTGTGGTTAGAATGTTGTGTGATGTTAGACATGTAATAGATCTAAGGAAGAATCTAATTGCATTGGGCACTTTAGATTATAATGGTTATAGTTACAAATCTGTAAGTGGAGTAATGAAAGTGAATAAAAGTGTGCTGACAGTGATGAAGGGAGAGAAACTAGCAGGAAACACTTATAGACGGCTAGGTACCACAATTGTAGGTGGAGTTGCTGCTGTAGAGTCTGAGTTAGATAGTGCAATCTTGTAGCATATGCGACTGGGTCATATGGGTGAGCGTGGCATGATGGAGTTTCATAAGAGAAATCTATTGAAAGGTGTCAAGACATGCAAGCTCAATTTTTGCAAGTATTGTGTTCTTGGAAAACAAAACAAGGTGCAATTCAGGATAGCCACACACAAGACATGGGAGATTCTTGACAATGTTCATACAAATCTTTAGAGACCAGTCACTGTAGCATCACGGGGAGGACATATGTATTTCGTGAGTTTTGATGATGACTACTCACGAAAGATCTGGGTGTATTTCATGCGACACAAGTCAAAAAAGTTTGCTAAGTTCAAGTTGTGGAAAGCTAAAGTAGAGAACCAATCAGAGAGGAAGATTGAATGTCTCAAATCAGACAATGGTACTAAGTACACAAATTCAAAATTCTAGGAGTTGTGTGAGCAGCATGGGATTAAGAGATACTTCATAGTTCGCAAGACACCACAGCAAAATGGTGTAGCGGAAAGGATGAACAGAACGATAGCTGAAAAAGCTCGATGTCTCAAGTTAAATGCAGGGCTTGCAAAGAACTTTTGGGCAGAGGCAATGAATATAGCATGTTTCTTGATTAACAGATCACCAAGGGCAACACTAGATGTGAGAGTATCAGAGGAGGTATGGACAGGCAGTGCAGTAAACTACTCCGGGTCGAGAGTATTTGGATGTCCAGCCTACATGCATGTTTCTAGTGAGGACAGATTGAAACTTGATGTAAAGTCTAGACAATGTATCTTTATAAGTTAGCAGAAAGGGGTGAAAGACTTTAAGTTGTGGGATCCGAAGGCAAACAAGGTAGTGATCAGTAGAGATGTGGTCTTTGATGAAAAAGCCATGTTATAACGTACTCAGAGAGAACAAAAATAGATGCTAGAAAATTGCAGCAGTGATGAGCATGTGGTGCAGGTGGAGTTAGAGACCCATAATAGCGATGACAATGCACATGATTTAGAGGGTTCTAGCTTAGAGAGTCAGAAGCATCACACTATCGCCACAAATAGGCCCAGACGCACTATTAGGCCACCCACCAAGTACTATTTTGAGGATTTAGTTTCTTATGCACTTGTCACTAATAGCAGAGATCATACTACTTTTCAAGAGGCAACACTCAGTCAAGAGAAAAATAGATGGATGGGTGCTATGGTAGAGGAGATGGAGTCACTACATAAAAACCAGACATGAGATTTGGTGGAGCTTCCAGAAGGGAAAAAAGCAATAGGATGCAAATGGGTGTATAAGAAGAAAGAAGCAGTATCAGAAAAAGAGGAAGAAAAGTTCAAAACTCATCTAGTAGCAAAAGGTTACTCACAGAGGAAATGGGTTGACTATGATAAGATCTTTTCTCCTATAGTCAGACACACTTCTATCAAGATAATGTTGGCTTTGGTAGCAGATTCAGGCATGCAGTTGGAACAAATGGATGTAAAGATAGCTATCCTTCATGGTGACTTGGAGGAGCATATTTATATCGTACAACCAGAGGGGTTCAGCCATCCTGGACAGGAGCACTAAATCTGTAAATTGAAAAAATCACTTTATAGGCTTAAGCAATCTCCAAGACAGTGGTACAAGCGATTTGACTCCTACATGATCCGGGTTAGCTACAAGTGATGTGAGTATAATTGCTGTGTTTATGTGAAAAGCCTTGATAATGGTTCATTTGTTTTTCTGTTACTCTATGTGGATGATATGTTGATTGTTGCAAAGAGTATGAGTGAGGTCAACAAGTTAAAGACTTTGTTGAGCAAAGAATTTGACATGAAAGATTTGGGTGCTGCCAAGAAGATTCTTGGGATGGAGATTCGCAGGGACAGAACCTCTAGGAGATTATGGCTATCTCAGCGTAGTTATGTTGAGAAGGTATTGGATAGGCTTAGCATGGGTAATGCAAAACCAATAAGTACATCATTGGCGCATCACTTTAGAATATCTACCGCACAGTGCCCAAAGATAGATGATAAGGTTCAAGATGTGACGCTCCCAAATTTTCCTTAAAATAAATACGGGAATTGAGGCATCGGGATACTGACAACATGGGTCACGCACCTCCAATGTCAAGTGCTAAGTGTGTGAATATGTGACATGCATAAATAAAAGCAGCGGATATTTGAAATCAATATCTAAGTACCAAAATTTATTTTAGAATTATTTTACAAACTATTTTAACACAAATTTTCTAACAAGAGATTTAATACAGTCATCCGAAATACAAATTATACAAATACATATTTTATAAAAAGGGGAAAATAATTTTCCAAGATAACAAATTATAATATGAATACTTCAACAGCGGAGTCGCCTCCTCAGGCTCAGCCTCCACAAAACCCTGCATCCAAAAACTACAACGCTAAAAATGGCATAGCAGGTAAATACAACCCAAACAAACCACAAGATATAAAATATACTCATGCAATAACAAATAACATCACTCATGAATATGATACCATATGCATGAAACTTCAAATCAATATCTTCAAAATAAATATAATAACACACGCCAAAATCCCATTTTAGTCCACGATAAAATTTCAATAAAGTCATCAATTATTTTCCAGAGAAAGATATCAGTAAATCCAATCATAGCAGACATTACGTATCGTCGTCTCCGATATGATATAAACACAACACCAATCATAATAGGCGTTACGTATCGTCATCCCCATTAAGACCTATACCACTTATTTCATAGCGAGCGTTGAGTATCGCCGTCCCTGATATGAAATACACACCCAATGACCATAACAGGTGTTACGTATCACCGTCCCCATTATGTCATCCACATGTTATCAATTATATCGGGCATTATGTATCGCCGTCCCTATTATGACTTACACACAAAATGACCATAACGGGCGCTACGTATCGCCATCTCCAATATGTCATCCACACACTATCAATCATAATGGGCGTTACGTATTGCCGTCCCCATTATGACTTATACACACAATGACCATAACGGGCATTACGTATTGTTTTTCTTGTTATGTCATTCACACCTACTGATCATAACGGATGTTACGTATCACCGTCCCTATTATGACTCAGTAAAAAATCATTAAAATCCATAAACCTAATAATATTGTTTCTCACTTATAAAACCCTTTAAACAAATCATTTTAATATACTATAACTC
Organism: Platycarya strobilacea; assembly: GCA_036898215.1. Classification (NCBI taxonomy): domain Eukaryota; kingdom Viridiplantae; phylum Streptophyta; class Magnoliopsida; order Fagales; family Juglandaceae; genus Platycarya; species Platycarya strobilacea. The sequence continues at coordinate 25,233,247 of CM072545.1, read as the reverse complement.
AAGTTTCACGTAAAAACTTCAAATATCATATATACACATGAACGACCATGCAATTTCACAATACATATCACCATGTATAAAATATCTAATATTCAATAAACTCAATCAACCAATAAATACCAACATCAACCAACACATAGATGTTAATGCAAAAATATATTTAAATCTTAAAAGTTCATTTGAAAAGTACTTACAGAGGGTAAAAATAGGATCATTGAGCAAACACTGATCCTCAGTGTTCACAATGACTCATTTTGTACGTTGGGTTAGAATGCTCAGTTTGACACCAAAATTTAGGGAAATACTCATTAGAGGGTGGGGAATCTCATGGAGGTGGTGGTGCGACCACCGGAAGGTGGCGGATTGGCTCAAAACGGGTGTAAACCCTCTTTCGAGTTTATACTCATACACGAAAGGTGGGGCCACGGATGGGAAAACTGAGCTAGGGGGGTGGTCGGCTGAGGTAGGGGAGTTTTTTGGTGGCGGGGCTGAGGCTAACGATGGCCGAACGGCAGCGCGACGAAGAACAACCCATTTAAGGATTCATTTCGAGTGGAGGAGCAAGTGGCAGAACTAGGTGGTTCTAGGCGGTGGGTTATGCTCCCCAGAGTGAGGGGATGTTGCTGGTAAGTTTCCTGTTCCAATGGGTGGTCGGCGGTGGCTGAAAAATGCAAGAGAAACCACAAAACCCATTTTGAGTTTGTGGCCGTGGGGTGACCGGAGGTCACCTCCGGTACCAGTAAACTCGCCGGCGGGTGGGGAGGGTCGTGGGCTGGGCGGAGTCGTCGGAGGGTGACCGATAGCGACGTTGGGGGAGGAGGGAGAAATGGGAGAGAGATGAGAAGGAGAGCGGGTGTCGTGCGGGTCAGGGGAGAAAGAAGCAGAGAGAAGGAAAAAAAAAAGAAAGGAAAAAAAAAAAGAAAAAGAGAAAAAGAAGAGGAAGTTCAACTAGAAAAAGAGCACCACAAGTTAAATAAAGGCTGACTAAAAATACTACAATACAATATCAATAAATAAAATATTTAAAGTCCAATCAATAAAATAAATTAAACCATAGCACAATTTAATTATAAAACAATAATTAATATAAAGAAAGCACATTAATTAAAAATCACATAATAAAATAAAGGAATTTAATTCTAATCGTTAAAATAATTATCACATTAAAATTAATAAGAAAAGCTACGTAATTCAATATAAATATGAAACAACGTAAAACTAATATTAACTAACTAATAGATCAAATAACAATTTTAAACAAATAAAACACAATCAACAATATTATTAAAATAAATTAAAATAATCAATAACAATAATAAAGACAATATTTAAAATATACGTAATCTAGGATCTCACACAAGACATGTCAAAAGTCCCTTATACAAATGCAGTGGGATGTTTGATGTATGCTATAGTTTGCACAAGACCAGATTTGGCACAAGTAGTTAGTATGGTGGGCAAGTTTCTTTCAAACTCGGGTCAACAACATTGGGATGTAGTCAAGTGAATTTTACTATACTTGAGGGGTACTACAGATTATGGCATCATGTTCAATAGACAGCAAAGTGATCCTTCAGTTGTGGAATATGTGGATGCAGACTATGCACGGGACTTGGATGACAGGAGGTCTATCACAGGATATGTATTCACTCTTGTGGGAGGGCGTATTTGTTAGAGGTCCATAGTATAGTATCTAGTTGCGCTATCTACTACTGAGTCAGAGTATAAGGCAGTGGCTGAGGCTGCCCAAGAAGTTCTGTGGCTTACAGGGTTGGTCAAGGAGCTGGGTGTCCAGCAAGGTGGAGCTCAGTTGCGTTGTGGCAGTCAAAGTGTCATCTATTTGGTGAAGAACCAAGTGTATCATGCGAGGACCAAGCACATAAACGTGAGGTTTCACAAGATCAGGGAGCTGATTTCTTTTGGTGAATTACTACTTGAGAAAGTTCATACTTTCGAGAATGCAACAGACATGTTGACAAAGCATGTTACTACAGATAAGTTCAAATATTGCTTGGACTTGAGTAATGTCTCCAATTGTTAGATGGGAGGCACCCCAACTCAACGTCCCAAGTGGAGTTTCTAGTTATGTTTTTTTTTTCTCCTAAGGGGTGGATATTCACCAAGGTGGAAATGGTTGGAGTATGTGACCCATATTTGATGAGGATACAGTGGTAAGTGGCGATTGGCGGAGCGAGGGGACGAGAGGGCGAACGACCTAGGGTTTTTGTAATTTTTGAATGGGGTTATTTTTGTAATTTTTCTTAAGTACGTCCATACACCTAGGGTTTGGTATAAATACATATGTTGTAACCCTAATTATGATGATAGTGAAATTTACCGTTCGATCCTGTAAATATAGGTACATCACCGAACCACGTAAATCTTTGTGTTATTTCTCTTTTATTTTTTTTTCGATTATTCCTTATTGTTCATCATAATTGCCGCACAATCACAACAAAAATGACTTTATTAATAATATATATATATATATCTAGCTGAAGTATGATAATCCTAATTTATAACCAACCAACCTAGTAGTGTTGTTTTCTAAACCTTCCAACACAAAATCGATCATGGTGTTGACCTGGGAAGTTTCTAGATTTTTTGAAATAATATGTAAAAGGGATATATATATATATATATTTATAGAGAAATTTGGGAGAGGGTGATGGCCAATTTAATTTGGATTCAGTTAATACAAGTATTGACACTAATTTGTTTAGCACTCAATCGTAATTATCTAAGTAGAGAGTTTGATTTTAAAAACATAAATTAATAGTTCACTAAATGTGGGATTGACAATGGCTGAGATTACATAGGAGATTTTAATCAATGATGACTTAAACTGAAATAAATTTCTAATGGCCTATTTTTAAATTCTAAAAGGAGCCTAAATCCTTCAATAAATAATAAATAGATTTAACCTAGTTATTTAGTCTAATTAAAACTCCTAATTAACCTCAATAATTTATCGCTCGCGAACTAATCTGATATGACCCATTATATATAATTTAGGTCCAATAAAAATTATTAATATTTCGACGGGTCGTTAATCTGCTAACATGTGTTTGGGGGGTGTTAAATGTTGTAAACTGTGTCCAGATGTACGTGTGTAAATGCTTATGTATCTAGTTGTGTATGAATTTGTGTATGAGCGGGTTGTGGAGACCCTGTGTTGTAGAGATGTATATAGCTTGTGATTCCAAATAAGGAACTGGGAGTACATGTTGTATAGTTAGGGTTGTAAAAAGACTGGATCGGACCAGTGGACTGGACCGGATCGGATCGGTGGACCGGACCGAACCGGTTGTTCCGGACCAAGACCGGACCGGATTGAATGGAATTCGGTCTGGTCCGGTCCAAATTTTACATGGACCGATTAATTTCGATCCGATCTCGGTCCAAAGGATTTCTTCCCCTAGACCGGACTGGACCGAACCCCACATATATATATTTATATATTTATATATAAAAATAGTATATAAATTATAATATTAATATTAATATATTAATATATAATATATATTAACATATTAATATATAATATATACTCTTATAATATTAACATATTATTATTTATTGGTTGACTAGTTACAGTATAAAAATATAAATTATAATATATCTATATAAAATATTAGTAATAACTTACAAGTAATAAGTGTATTATTATTATTTAATATATTATTACTAATTTATCACTATTTACTAATATATAAATATATAATATACTAATGTAATAGTGTTATTAGTTATAATTTACTAACACACTTAATATTTAATATATACTAACATATTAATATATAATATATACTCTTATAATATTAACATATTATAATTTATAGTAGTTACATTTAGGCTAAAAAAATATTTGATCATTATAAAATTTTAGATTAAATTTAACCCATTAAATCATATGGGGCATCCCTAGACCAGACCGGACCACCCCTAGACCGAATTGGACCGGACCGGTATGGACAAAATTCCTGTTTGGTCCAGTCCAAGGTGAGAGAATTTTTTGACCGAATAGAATCGGTTCACAAATTTTTCGGACCGGACCGGACCATTTACACCCCTATGTATAGCTTACCATACAAAACTTGTGTATGAAACCAATCATGCGGCAATGTCAGTTCCAACTAATTTGTTTCTATGATTGCGTGCGATTGGAAAAAAAAAATCTACATAGCTTGTGCAGATTTTTGTTCCACTGAATCAATGTTTATTATAGATTTGAAAGATCTAATGAAATATGTCATAAATAAGCTTAAAAGTGACGAAAACAGATTAGGAAAAAATCTATATAGCTTGTGCATATTTTGTTATGCTTATCATCATTTGTGTATAATAGATTGGTAACAAATCTTATGAAGAATGTGATATATAAGCTCAAAAGCGATCAAAACAAATTGGGAAAAAAATCCATATAGCCCAGTAGATTAAAAAAATTGACAAAAAAATATTAGGTTCTTCATAGCCTCCACAGTTTAAAGGGGAGTACCATTACAGTTGATCCATACAAAAAAAAAAAAATCAAGAGGATATCCATCTATTTACATGTGCCTGACAGTTTATCCGAAACAAGCAGAAATTATTACAATTGATACAAGCCAATACAAATAAAACAATTTTCATGCATTTATATTCTCGATCCTCACAAATTTTGTTCGACCTCAACCTAATGAACATTTCTCTCTCTCTCTCTCTCTCTACTTATGTTCCCTTCTCTATAATACGTCATCCTGTTTATTCTAAACTGCATTATCTCTTCTCAAGATTTTATCCACGATCAAATGAAGTGTATTAGCACAAATGAAAAAATCGTATCTCACATCTCCCTATATAAATATTTCACATGAAGAAGTATCTTTGCCATGTTATATAAAATTGAAAAGCAATATGAACATTTCTTCCGGGATGTTTGTTACTGTGTGACATCTTTGGCGGTGCTTTCATACCATACCATTACAAACCCATCAAATACACATAATGATGATTGAGTTGATGCCATATGTGATTCTGAAAATCCAAACACAAGTTCAGAAAATATATTTAGGCAAACATGAACATGAGAAACCAGTATTCTAAAATCATGAACATGACTTATTAATTCTCTAAAGCAGTATTCTGAAAAATGCTCGGTAATGGTGCATGCTAGCTCTTGTACTATTTGTGTTACTTGCATTGCTACAAAGAGTGCAGTCTAAGAATCATTCATAAATAAAGTTGGAAAAGAAGCTTGGAAAGTTAAAACCAAGAAATTTTGAGCATTTTTCAATCATGGGAGATGAGTGCATCGACATAAGGGAAAAAGATTATCTTTTTATTGAACTCATCATGAGATCTTTCTCAATGAACTCTGCATCTGATAAACAGGCTTACTTAACTTGGGTATTGGTGAATCCAAACAAGATTTTAATATATCTCACCCATCCCAAAATTGATAATCAAAGTTGAACATCATCATGTAATTGGTAGTCTTGGTGAAAAAGAATCAGTACTAGAACATGTTGACCATCAAGCATATCTCAATTTTCTTTTCCTACGTAACAAATTAGAATAAAGTCAAGATCATAATAGTGCATTATTAAGTAGCAAACAATATTATGACAAAAATAACATGTAAATCTCTTGGAGAGAGACAAGAGAATCGAGACAGAGAGGAGCACGACGAGGGGAAGGTTATTTCAGTGGAAAGAAATTAAAAGGGAACCAGCGTCGTCAAAGACAAAACCTTGAAGATAGAGTGAAGTGAAGTCTGAAATCCATCGAAGAAGTAAAGTAAAGGACAAGAAGTGAACTAGGAACAAGGTCCTTAGAAATAAAATGAAATTCAACATTTTTTAAAGTCAAGAAAAATAGGGAGTTTAATGAAGCTTTAGAGAATTCTTGGTTACTGGTGGCTACACACAACGTTTTCATAAGATGGCAGTATCATTATAAGAAATTCTATCCAAACACCGGTTCACCCCTATCACACAACACACCGTGACATGGCAAACTGGGTCTGACCACCATGTCACGATTTGCGTGGTGAGCCGACCTTAAACACTCATTTCTTCCATTCTTCCTTCTCCTTCGTTATTCTGTTCTTCCTTCTCCTTTGAATACTCCTTCTCCTTCATTACCTTCCATTCTTCCTTCTTCGTAAAAAATAAATTAGGAAACTAACGAAAATATTTAAGGAACAAAAACTGGTTTAGAAAATAGATCTACTCAAAGATATATAACGAAAATAAATCTATTGTAATAATCCAAAATAAATCAGCAAGGAACGTCAAGAACAAATCTCAGGCAAAAATAAAGCAGCAAGCAAAAATAAATTATGGAAATAAATACGTAATGAAAAGGGAAAACCTAGAGACCAGCTGAGCTGGTCTCCCCCCTAAACCAGCTCTCCAATATAATATTGACACATCATCTTATTTTGTTATTAAGCGTAAACCAGCCTACACCCGATTTTGGCCGAATATTTAGCCTACACTCCATTGATTTCTATCTTCCTCAAAGCTTAGAATACGCTGCACGCTTGGTTTGGCAGAGAAGGCGAGGCAGGGACAAACGACTCAGAAGTTCAACCTGTTCATTCCTAACGGAATTTTCTCCCGACTATGGCCCGAATATTTAGCCTACACCTTCGTTGGTTTCTATCTTCCTCAAGCTGAGAATACGCTGGACGTTTGGTTCGTCAGAGAAAGTGAGGCAAGGGACAGCTTAGAAGCTCAACCCCCTTATTGGTTCAACCTTGAAGTTCTACAACCCCCCTCCCCCCCGGCAAGTTCATTCAAGAGGATCAATTTGGCAGAGAACACAGAACCTCCATTCGCATTGCTCCCTGCGTTGGCTTCTCCCTTGTAAATTGATATTGTAATTAGTAGTATAAATTTTGTTAAATGATTGTAATTTGGGCATGGTTGTAATCTGGGTAGCCCAATTTTGTAGCCATATGATTGATACATTATATGAGAAATGCATACCAACTGTTTGTAAAAAATACTCACTCACAACCTCGTCCATTTTAGAGTTGCTTGTTCACCCATTTGCAACCTAATCGATCTTATTGAATGAAATGTAAGGAGATGTACTCCCAACCTCCATTTTCCAAAGAAAAAAGTGTTGGTTTCCACTTGCCAAACAATTATGGATCTCAAATAGACAAGTCATGAGTAAATTAGATGTATCTTAAATGTAATTATTTCATAAAATCTGGAGCAATTATTTCACAAAATTGCCAACATAATAGTTCAAAATTAGATGTATCTTATATGCAATTTCCTAGCTTAAAAAAATAGCAGACTGCAGTGTCTGTAGAAACCTTGAATTAATGTCAACTCTTTTTGGTATAATGACATAGAACAATCCTTTTGGAGTCCAGAAATTAATGTCAACACTTTTTGGTATAATGCACCCATTCTCATAAACCTGCATTGAGTACATAAACCCAAGCTCTTTACGTTGTCGCTGTTAAAAATATGCATATAGCCTTTGTGCATCTCCATTTTCAAATAATTTTCTCCTTTTTATTCAATAAGTAATTTCCACATCCTTGCCAATACACCCTACGTTAAAGTCACCCCCTGCATCTTTACTCAGTACTGACATTATTTTCCTAGTCAGTATACCATACTCATTTAGAGTCCAAATAAGAGTTTTTTGCACATGTGTCATTGCTCTATGTCCATGAAGAAAACTAATAGATCTCGGTGAAAGTAGTTCGTGATTATGTATCCACTTTTCACCCTCTATTTTTATCCCCATTAATGCTTTATAGCCAATCTTGGTCTCATCGGGTTCCAGAATTATTCGTTCTTTTTGTTTGCTCCTTACCCTTCGAAATCCTTCCCTTGAGCAAACATAATCTACAACAATTAATTTTTTTTCCTCTTTCGACCGTCGAGTATGTTGAGTCCGAATGGAAAAACCTTTTCTTCTTGCCCATGCCTTGTAAAATACTTGGGCGTCTTCTACATCATCAAATACCATACCAATGACTAGCTCTGTTGGACTACTACTCGAATAAGGCCCCAAATTCAATCTATCATCTACACCGATTCCATCACTATCATGTAATCGATCTTCCATATTTAATATATTTTCTGCATTCACATCATCCCTTAGATACACATCATCTTCCAAATTCACATATGCTACATTCATATTTTCTATATCTTCACCTTCTACACATGTGTCAGATCCAATTATCTCAACTTCATCACTATCAAAACTCGAAATTTGATCCTTTATTATAAAATAAAAATAAAAAATTCAGTGCACTAATCACTTAGAATCAAAGAAACCATTAAAAAAATTGAGGAAGCCGAAAGTCTAGACGGCATATGAATATACACAATTGAAAATTGATTTTCTCATGTAATTATGTAAAACTTGATTTTCTCAACCAAAAATAATCACCACTCTGTACATAATGTGAAACTTGATTTTCTCAAACTTTTTTTTATATGTGATTCATCCAAATAAATATTTTAATGTGAAATATATTCTTGAAAGCTGAAATAAATAATTTTGAAAGATATTCTTGAAAGCTAAAATTTTTATTCTTGAAAGCATGTCACAACTTTCAATCTTCAACATTAAACCTATCCAAATTTCACATAAAGGCAAAGAAAACATCATAAACAATATACATGAATATTGTTAACATATCCAAATTTCATACCATATTGTTAACCGTGGTGAGCGATGGCAATATTGATTAGAGGTCTGAAGTTTTTTTTTTTTTTTTGTTGCTAACAGCATAGGTTCGTCGACGTGGGGAAGGGGAAGCTTCTTCAAATGAGGAGGAAAATTTGGGTGGAGGAAAAATTAAGGAGGAAAAACTAAAGAGAAATTGTTGAGGAAGGAGAAGGGGAAGCCAATAGTCTGGGATTGAATCCTCGTAGCCGAAGTCACAAAGTGAGTTTCCCTCTATTTTCTCCTTACAATCTCGTATATCTTTGTATAGGCTGCAAAATATCTAATTACGTGTCTTATTATGATTGGAGAGTTGGTCTCCCCCCTCAAACCTGTTGGGCTGTCCCAAAGCAGGACTCTAATGAAAAACCAAGAAAATAAACTAGGAACGTCAAGAACGAAATCAAGAACTAGGAAAATAAACCACATGCTCTAAATCTTGTTCGCCTTGAGATAAACCAAGAAAATAAAGCAAAAAATAATAATAAGAAGAACAAAATCAATGGCAGATTATAGATGATAGTTGGCGGAATGGAGACAGTGGGGACTGTTGGATGAAATCGAAATGGGGGGAGGGGAATCAGGAGAGTGATTTGGGGATGGCTACTATTTAACCAATCAAAGACACAAAATAAAGAAAATAAATAAATCAGTACATGTTTTATTGTGCATTAAAAATAAATAAAAAAATTCCACATGGCAGGTGTGTGATGTCGATACCATTTTGGTGTGTGGGTAGGACTCATCCAAATACATAGTAATTTTAGTGTCTGTGATGTTCTTTTCATTTTAGTTGTCTGTGATGCTTAGTGTATTTTCACATGGGGTAGTTTATCAATTCTAGAAGTAGTTAGAATCTGTTGCATAGAGTTGAATATAGTTGAAGGAAGGATAGTGGAGAATCTTAATTATTAGGAAAACTGTTAAGTCTAAAATTGTATGGAGGTTAGGTTTGGGTTTCACTCGAAGAAATCCTTTATCAATACAGTTTAACTCATTTGAACAATTTTACAAATACCTTTCGTTTCCATTTCCAATTCACTATAGCATTGTTAATATACTTTCCCTTATTACTCCCTAGTTACATTTATAAAAATAGAAGAGAATCCTAACAATTTGTATTAGTATCCACCGATCCTATGGTAGATAATACAAGATCGAATCATCAACAACAAGAGACCTTTCAACAGCAGCTAAATGAAGTTCAACAACAAAATGAAGTTCAGCAGCATTCTATACAAGACTTGCAGGCTTATATAGAGACATTCACCATGTCCCAAAATCAACGACAACAACAATTGCAATAGCAACAGTAGCATCACCAGTAACGTAAGCCTCATTATGATGACCAAGAGCAACCATAGAGAAACCATATCAAAGGAGGGGGAATTTCAAGGGTGTTAGATTGAAATTCTCTTTTTTCATGGAGACAACCCAACTGTTTGGGTCTTCAAAGAGAACTAGTACTTTGAATTTCATCAATAGGATGCTCATGGCCTCTATCATATGGATTGTGAGGTTCTTGTGTTCATACCAAGAGTCTTTGGAGGGGCATTTCATTGATTGTGATGCTTTCAGCAGATCGATGCTTCTTCGTTTTGGTCTGACAATTTATGACGATCCCATGCAAACATTGCCTCGAGTAAAAAAACCGGTTTTGTTGCTACATACAAGGTAATAGGTATAGTTCAAGGATCTTTCCAATTGGCTGAGCGGTTTATTAGATGTACATAACCTAAGTTGCTTTCTCAGAAGCTTATAAGATTAAATCTCCCTTCCAATTAGGATGTTTAATCTCGTTGTTTTAAATGTAGCATATGGGTTAGTCAAAATACAAGAGGAATACCTCATAAGTACAAAGAAATACAGCAAGCCTATAATGGAGAAGACTAGTGCAATTGTTGGGGCTTCTCAAGTAATAGTAGTAGTAAATGGCCTAGACCCATGAGAACCATTAGAGCACTAATAATGGTCTTGCTAAATTTTATTTTAAAAACTACAACTTTGCCCACTTTCTAAAAAAAATTGATTATATTTTATTAATAGTGAGGAGAAAAAGTGGAGAAAATGAAATAAATGTACATTTTTTTTCCACTTGTGAATAGTAATTCTCCAAATTTGGAAAAGTAAGAAGGGACTATGCTACCATTACAATAAGAAGTAGAACTCAGCCATAACAGTAGAAATTCAAAGATTTGTGTTTTACAAGATGATGAAGAAGAATTAACGGAAGAAGATAACATCCAACCAGATAATCATGTAGAAGATGTTAAGAAAAATAAGGTTGCGGCTAAGGTGGAAGAACTTGAGATTTCATTGGCTACAATTGCTGGAACTCTCACATTTAAAATAGTGAGGCTCACAGGCAACATTAAGGGAGAACAATTAATGGTTTTGGTGGATTCGGGCAGTTCACATAATGTCATCGACTCCTCATTGATTCCAAGCTAAAGTTGCAGGTGGATTCCTCCATTTAGTGCAGGGTAAAGGTAGTTGATGACCAATGCCTACCAAGTGGGGAGTTGTGTAGAGATGTGAATTTAAAGGTGCAAGTAATATGTTTCAACCTTTCCTTACTTGATCATTCTAGTTGTGATATTGTGTTCGATATCTAATGGTTATGAACCTTAGGCCCTATAATTTGGGATTTCGAAAATGTTTATGAGTTTTGTCCATGTGTGCAGGATGGTGGAATCAAAGGTGTTCACTTATGCCCTTCGGTATAGGATGGACCAAAAATGATAGGGGCCACGATGGTCAAGGGGAAGGGAATTTTATTACAAATTGTGGCTAATGAGAATAGTGGAAAGGATTCCTATGTTGAAAACTTTTCTAGGGTTTTTGAGGAACTTAAAGGATTATTCCATGTCTGTCCCCATGATCACAAAATAATTCACAATGAGGATGTCCAAGTTAAAACACATACATCCCATTGGTATCCCTTTTAACAAAAAACATAAATCGAGAAGAAAGTGTTTGAGCTATTGAAATCAGGAGTGGTAAGGCTAAATTCGAGCCTTTTTTCTTCCTCAATTCTTCCCTTGTTTTCCTGGTCCATAAAGTTGATGGGAGTTAGAGACTTTTTGTCAACTAAAGGGCACTAAATAAGGAAATAGTGATGGCAAAGTTTCCTATTTCAATGATTGATGAGCTGTTGGATGATTGTTTTTTACCCAATTGTTTCCTCTAAACTCAATTTGATGCAGGTTACCACCAAATTAGGATAATGGATGAAGATATACCCAAAACAATTTTTTGAACTCATCAAGGGCACTGTAAATCTTTGATAATACCATTTGGCCTAACTAATTCCCCAGCCACCTTCCAAGGGTTAATGAATGGTGTATTTGAACCTTATCTAAGAAAATTTGTACTTTTGTTCTTTAACGACATCTTGGTCTATAGTAAGAACCGAGATGATCATTTAGAGCACATAAGTTAGGTTGTATCCTTGTTATAGCAACACAAGTTATATGCCAAAGATCTAAATGTAATTTTCTTGTCAAGAAAAATGATTACTTGGGCCATGTGATTAATGCTGATGGAGTAATGATTGATACTTCTAAGGTGGCTTCAATATTAGAGTGGCTCGAGCTTAGGAATGTGAAGTCTCTAAGGGGATTTCTAGGACTAACAAGCTATTAACAGAGCTTTATAAGAAATTATGGGGATATTGCAGCTCCTCTCACATCTTTTATTAAAAAGAAATATTTTTTCTTGGAATGAGGAGGCAAGGAAGGCCTTTGTAGCCTTGAAACAGGCTGTTGCACATCCTCTTGTATTAAGGTTGCCAGATTTCAGCAAATCCTTTATTACTGAGTATGATGCTTGTGGAATGGGAATTAGGGTTGTTTTAATACAGTCAGGACAACCCATTTGTTATCTAAGGAAGGTAATTAAAGGCAAGTCCCTTCTCTTATAGACTTATGAAAAGGAGGTGTTGGCTCTAATAAAAGTGGAGGTCTTACCTCCTTGATCAGTCCTTTGTGATCAAAATTAACTAGCGTGCTCTCAAGTTCTTACTTGAACAATGAGTAAGTACGGAGACCTAATAAAAATGGGTGACCAAATTAATAGGATATAACTTTACAACTAAATACAAAAAGTGAAAGGAGAATAGGGTGGTTGATGCCCTATCTCGAAGGGAAACAAAGTTAGAAGAATATATGTCTTCTGATATGGTTTCATTTATCACGTCTTTGTGGGTTGATGAACTAAAATAGAGTTACCAAGATTTTATGAAACTAGTTGAGTTATGGAGACAACTCCATTCCAATCAAACACCTAACGACTTCTCACTACAATAGGGCCTGCTCATTAAAAATGGGAGGATAGTCTTGGATATTGAGTCTGAGTTTAAGAAGAAGGTGCTATATGTGTACAAAAACCCCTAGTTTGGTCATTTGACCTATCTAAAAATATACCAAAGGGGTAAATGTGACTTTTACAGGAAAGGCATAAACAAATATGTTAAAAAATGGTGAAGGAATGTGACTATGCCAAATGATGAAGTATGAAACCTCCACCCTGCTGGATGCTTCAACCCATTCCCATCCGGCCATCTAAAATCTTACTTGATTTTATTGAAGGGTTACCTACTTCAAGGGGCTAAGTATGATATTTGTAGTGGTGGATCGTTTCACTAAGTATGATCATTTTATGGCCTTGGCTCATCAATATGCAACTCAGGTGGTGGCTAAACTTGGAGGTTTATGGTTTTTCCTAATAATATGTAGAAGAAATATATATTTATAGAGAGATTTCGGAGAGGGTAACGGCCAATTTGAGCAGGATACGAGTCATACATGTAATGACACTAATCTGTTCAACACTCAGTCGTAATCATCTAAGAATAGAGTTTGAATATAAAAACATAATGTAGTAGTTCATTCAATATAGGATTGAAAATGACTGAGACTACATAGAAGACTTTAATCAGTGATGATTTAAACTGAAATAATTTTCTAATGGCCAGTCTATAAATTTTAAAAGGAGCCTAACTCTTTCAATAAATAATAAATAAGATTTAAAGTAATTATGAGCCTAATTAAAACTCATAATCAACCACAATAATTTATAGCTAGTTGACTAATCCAATATGGCCCATTAAATATAATTTAGGTCCAATAAATCTGGTAAGTGAGGAAGGGATAAATGGATGGCAAAATTGTGCCCTCGAAGAGAGAAAAAGTATGGACCTCAAGTTAGATAAGAATAAACATCACTATAATGGGTTGCTGAGAGGAGCTTGGGTGAGAGAGGGGCATGGGCTTGGGCAAATGAAATTAAGACATTAGGTTGCTAAATAAAACTCAACTTGATCCCTAAACCGGGTTCTCCATGTTAGGTGTGCTATGTAGATTAGTTGGACCAAATATCAAGTAGATCTGATTAAGGTATCTTGGTGTCCGAAAATGAAGAAAAAATTTTAGTCTTGTAAGAATTTTGAACTTTCGAGCCCAAATGGGCCAGTGCAATTTTTGTTTCCTTCGGACAAGCTTTTGAAGATAAAGCACGTGTGTGTATATATATATATATAGGCTTATCACTTAGAGTATTGGTATTAGTCTAGTTATTGTCAAGTTTAGAATCTATTACTATTTATTACCACTATAATTTTTGCTGTTTGGGTCCAATTATTTTCAACCTTTGCAATTTCCCTCAATTTTCGCTGGTTATATTCAATATGCATATTCAATCCACGCATTGGCTCTCAAGGCGTGCCTAAAATTGGGCACAATCTAGAACTTCGAAACGATTTTGTTCTCCTACCAACCCGCAGTAGTTGGTTAACGCTAACGGCTATCAATCTATTAGGTATAAAATCTAACCAAAGGTCAAGCAATGTTAAAGTTCATACAATTAATTTGATTGTGTTGTCTACAAGTATCAAGAACCCTAGAACCCAAAACATAAAGCTACTCAATTTGGTACCTCTTCCACTACTCTAAACGAAAAATAGATCACCGAAAGTATAGACGTGATAGATTCAATTTCATTTTTTATTTGTGTTAAGTGCGCATGAAGATAGGGAAGAATGTCTAAAGTGAGTCTGTCGAATTAGGGTTAGGTTATGATGCTTATATACATGTGGCATCAATTGTAATTAGTTGGTCATTTGAGTCCATTTTTATTATTCTGTTACGGGTCATTGGCTGAATGTATTGACTTAGTCTAGTGTCCGTTGAGTCTGTTGTGGGCCACGTTATGCATTTTTGAATTATGGGTTGTTAGTCAATTATTTGAGTCTTCTACTTAAAGTCTTTTAAGTCCCCTATCAATGAATTATCCATTGTTTATTCAAGAATTGTGTAAGGGAGATTATTGGCACCTTATATTGGCCAGATTTGTTTTTCGATTATTGCAATTATCACTTTCACACTTAATAATTGGTATGCAGAGCTGCGTTCCTATGACATGGCTGAGGGGAGCAGGCCAACTCAAGTGTTTAAAACATTAGCAGCTTTGAAAGGAGAAAATGTGAACTTATAGGAAGAGCAACAAAGGCAGAAAGGCATGTTAGAGGCAATCTTACAATAGTTCAACAATTTGGCTTCAAATTATAAGCAGCTAGTGGTAAAGACAGGAAACTCAAATTTTAGAGAAGGGTCCTCAAATACAAATATTAGTACAAATCCTTTATCTAATAATAATGGGGGATACAAGCTAGATCTCTTAGGCTTGAATTTCCTAAATTTGATGGAGCCGATCCTGTCCAATGGGTTATAAACGCAAACCAATTCTTCTTTTACTATGATATCCCAGATAATCAAAAAATTCAAATAGGCTTTTCCATATGGAAGGAAAGGCTTTATCCTAGTATACATGACTTAAGAAAGCCAGTCCAATCCACACTTGAGAATAATTCACTAATGTCTTAGAAATCAGACTCAGACCCTCTACCTATGAGGACCCAATGGGGCAATTTACTAAACTGAGGTAGACTAATACAACAGAAGAATATCAGACCCAATTTGAGGAACTATCCAACAAAATCAAAAAATTAACATAAGAGTTTAGGATAACTACCTTCTTGAGTGGTTTAAAGGAAGACCCCAGAATAATGGTAACCAAGTTTAAACCAAACACTTTACATGATGCTTTTGGTTTAGATAAGTTACAAGAGGAAGAAGTAATAAGGAGAAATTTTCATATAACTCCAGAAATCATTCCCTTGCCCAAAACACAAACCAAACTCCTAAGGTACCTCCCTCAGCACTTATATTGAGACTCCCACTACCACCTCCTAGAAACAATACCACTTACCAAACTAACACCACCAGATTTTCCAACAACAACAGAAAACCATCCATCCATATTTAAAGAATATCTCCTAGACAAATGCAAGAAAGAAGGACAAAAGATCATTGTTGTTATTGTGATAAGAGGTTCCAACTAGGCCATAGATGCAATAGAACTAAAATATTTTTATTAGAAGTGATGAAAATAGGGGAGATAGAGGATAAGGAAGAAGAATTCTTAGCTATCAATAAAATAGAAGAAAAAGAAGATGAGGAGAAAAAACAAGAACTTTTAGGGATTTCTTTACATGCTATGGCACGTGCTTTGCTCTTAGGACCATAAAGATGGTTGGGGTCATTAATAAAATTATTGTGATCACTCTCATTAACACAGAAAGTACACACAGTTTTATTGATCTAAATGTAGCAAGGAAAGCTAGATTGCCAATGGAAAATACCAATCAATTAGTCTAATTGGCTGATGGATCAACCCTTCCTTGCCTTATTTTCTGTAAGGCTACCCCTCTCCAACTAAAAAGCTTAGAAGTTACTCCTAGTTTTTACTTATTATCTTTTGCGGGGGAGGGGGGGGGGGGAATGTTGCAATGCTGTTTTAGGGATGGATTAGCTTTAGACACTGGGCACAATAGTGTAGAACTTGAATGATTTAATTTTGATTTTTACATTTGGAATGACACTACTACACTAAGAGGGATACAATTACCCAGTAGAGTAGTTGAAGAAGTTGAGTATGTGCAAATTTTAAAAGGAAATTTTGCTAAGGGAATTAGGGTTCAATTTTTTGAAGGAAATAAATCAGGGGTTATAGAATCCATACTAGTTGCTCTGCAAGGAATTCTTGATCAATTTAAGGCTATATTTAGGAACCCAATAGCTTACCTCCCTCTAGGAGTCATGACCACAAGATAACCCTTTTACCAGGCTCTAAATCCACATTTGTAAGACCCTGTAGATACTCTTATTAGCAAAAGGAGGAAATTGAGAAGTTGGTATCTGAGTTGCTAAAAGGGGGAAATCGTTAGGGGCAGCCAAAGCCCATATTTTCTCTAGTTCTATTAGTAAGAAAGGCTGATGAGGGATGGTGTATGTGTGTGGATTATCATGCCCTCAACAAGATTACCATTAAAGATAAATACGACATACCAATATTGACGAACTTCTTGATGAGTTACATGGGGCTCAAGTATTTTCTAAGTTGGATCTACGTTCAGGTTACCACCAGATTAGGAGGATATTCCAAAAACTGCTTTTAAGACCTATGAGGGTCATTATGAGTTCCTAGTTTTGTCATTTAGATTGACTAATGCATCATCTATTTTTCAGGGGTTGATGAATCATGTGTTTCTACCTTACCTAAGGAAATTTGTTCTAGTATTTTTTGATGATAGTCTAGTTCATAGCAAAAGTTTGCAAGATCACTGGAAACATTTACAAATTGTTTTAGAAGTTATGAAAACTCATCAATTTTTTGCTAAAGCATCAAAGTGTATTTTTGGGAGCAATGAAGTGGAATATCTTGGACATATCATTTCGAGTGATGGTGTTAAGCTTGACTCTCAAAGAATTTCATTAATGCAAGAATGGAAAGAACTCAAGAATCTTAAGGCACTAAGAGGGTTCTTAGGACTCACAAGGTATCATAGAAAGTTTGTGCAAGACTATGGAAAGATTGCTGCCCCACTGATAGCTCTATTAAAAAGTGATGTTTTTTGTTAGAATGAAAAGGCTCAGCAAGCTTTTATGAAGTTGAAGGAAGCCATGATGAACCCTCTAGCATTAAGGTTGCCTAACTTTACTAAACGTTTTGCTATTGAGTGTGATGCTTCAGGTGAAGGACTGGGAGCAGTTCTAATGCAAGAAGGACATCTTATTGCATATCTCAGTCAAGCTTTAAGAGGAATGAGTCTTTCTCTATCAACATATGAGAAATAACTACTTGCTCTGGTGATGGCAATAAGGAAGTGGAGGCACTACTTACTGGGACAAACTTTCAAAGTACACACTGATCAACGTGCCTTGAAATACCTATTGGAACAAAGGGTGGGTACACCAGCTCAACAGAAATGGGTTTCCAAGCTACTTGACTATGATTTTGTGGTAGAATACAAGAGTGGTAAGACAAATACAGTAGTTGATGCCCTATCCCAATTACCCTACTCAGAAACACCTAAACAAAAACCTAGATCCACATACCCATATCAACCATACAGATCCTAACCCATCAAACACTACCCAAATAGACAGCACCCCAATCACCACAAACCAAGAAATTCAGGGAATCCGTATGATGAGAACATCATGGAAAAATGAGTTAAAAAAAATCTTACCACCAAGATCCAATATTGTAGAGGTTTATTAACCTCTACCATTAAGGGACCTTGGATCCAACATTATACCAAGTTCGTGATGAGCTACTCTTTTACAAAGGCATACTTCATTTGGGAACCCTCGTGCCATTCTAGCAGGAGATCTTACAGTATTGTCATAGCAATCCATTAGGGGGCCACATAAGAATACACAAGACAAATTCAAGAGTCAAAAGAGAGTTTTTCTGGTTGGTCAGCATAGTAATGTGAGAACTTTCATCTGAGAGTGTGATGTATGCCAGAGGAATAAGATTGAAACCCTCCCCACATCAAGATTGCTTCAACATTTTCCTATACCATAAAGAAACTGGGATGACAATAGCATGATTTCATAGAGGGGTTACTACCAGCAAAGAGACGTACTGTCGTAATGGTAGTAGTGGATAGACTAAGCAAATATGCTCATTTTATTGCACTAACTCATCAGGTTGTTTACAGATAGGCCCCACCCAAGATGTTGCCTTACGAGCCAGGAACCACCCAAGTGCCAGCAGTAGACGAAGAAGATCCGAAATAGGGATTTCATAGCCAAGCTAGTACAGAAGAATCTGCAAGAGGCACAAAAGAAGATGATATATTATGTTGATAAACAAACAACTAAGAGGGAGTTCGAATAAGGAGACTGGGTTACCTAAGATTGAAGCCTTATCAACAGAGTCAGTAGCCATACAAAGAAACCTGAAGATGTCACCTCAATACTACGGACCCTTCTAAATCCTTCGATGAATCGGTAAAGTTGCATATACATTGGACCTTCCTCGAGAATCTCAAATCTTCGCCATATTTCATGTCTCATGCCTCAAGAAGCACATTAGAGACAAAATACAGCCTATACCAACACTTCCTCAAGTAACCTCTGAAGGAACCCTAGTTCTTGAACCAGAGTTCATCTTACAGAAAAGACTTACGCGAAAGGGGCACCAAGTTGGAGTTGAGTTGCTGGTACAATGGAAAGGAGCCATCGTGGTAGACGCCACCTGGAAAGATGTGGATGAACTCAGGCGACACTATCCAGATCTTGTGGGTAAGATCTTTTGAAAGAGAAATGTGTGTTAAGTGCGCCATGAAGATAGAGAAAGAATGTCTTAAATGAGTCTATCAAATTAGGGTTAGGTTATGATGCTTATACACATGTGGCATCAATTGTAATTAGTTGGTCATTTGAGTCCCTTTTTATTATTTAGTAATGGGTCATGGGCAGAAAGGTCGCTTATTGACTTGGTCTAGTGTCCGTTGAGTCTATTGTGGGCCACGTTATGCATTTCCGAATTATGGGTTGTAGTCAATTATTTGACTCCTCTATTTAAAGTCTTGCAAGTCCCCTATCAATGAATTATCAAGTGTTTATTCAAAAATTGTGTAAGTGAGGTTACTGGCACCTTATATTGGCCAGATTTGTTCTTTTGATTATTACAATTGTCACCTTCGCGCTTAACAATTTCTTGTGAGTATCATACAAATGTTAGGGTGTGGTGCATTTTTTGCACTTGAGAGTGTTGTTGGGCAAGGAGAACTTTGTCTTGCATACCATACAAATTCCATCCCCGTTGCAGGGCAACCCGCTAACATACACCATGAGAGTGAATGATAAGCCACACGAAACCAACAAAGTTGCAGGTGGGAGATGATGGAGAGCAATGAAAGGGTGGGAGAGGAAGCAGCCTTTTCTAGGAGAATTCCTTCGTAGGTATATATATATATATATATATATGTATATATATATATGTAATAACCATAGATATCTATATATTAGGGATCTTCTTCATTTATTTAGTTTTCCCAAAATAACATAACAGCTCTTCATAGATCTCAACAGGTATTCTCTAGATCTAAACAATTTTGTTTTTTCTTTTATTTTTTCTATTGTGCTTTATTTTTAATTTTTCTAAAAAAAAATTGTTGTCCCTAGATATTCTTTTTTTTAATAGATGTGTATATTAACATTTGTCTTCTTTTTCTTTTTTTTTTGCCATGTAGACAAATGAAATGTTAAGTTCTTGTTTATTCTTATTAATTTTGTATACATATATTGGATTCTATTGTTTTCAGTTACATGTATATTTCCTCTCTTGCTTTATATTACTCGGTATGATTGTTTTATTCTCTTTGCAATTTTTTATTTTTGCTTTATTTCATTCATGGTTGAAAAATTCTATATATACTGAAACAAATTACTACTATTTTATTTGAAACATTTTTTGTCTATGAACAGTCCACTTGTGCTTTGGAAACAACTTTGAAAAATGCAAGTTCCTAATAAAATTAAGTTGTTTGTTTGCAGAGCATGTCAGGACACACTTCCTACAAGGTATAACTTACTCAAGAGAAAGGTAATCTCAAATTCATCTTGTGTTTTCTGCAACTATCCTTTGGAAGATCTCAATCATGCTGTGATAAGTTGTCAATTTATTCAGCAAATATGGAACCAACAGCTGCCAAGTTAGTGATTTATCCATCAACCAAAGTGTTTGATATAGAATTGATGATTAATAAGTGGAAGAACAATGAATTGTCATCTCTATTTTTTTCATTATCTTGGGGTATATGGTACTGTAGAAATAAAATAATTTTTGAGGAGCAGTTGATAGCACAAAAATAGGTTGTTGGTTTTGTTTTAAATATAATGAAGAGTCATAAAGATGCTCAAGGAAATTCTGCCATCCAGTTGAAGACTTTTCTGAAATGGAAGCCACCACCTGCGAATATTCTTAAATTCAATACCGATGGAACCCTCTTTGCCAGTATAAAGAGAGCAGGATTTGGTTGTATTTTATGGGATGATAAAGGGGTAGTACCACTTGCAATGAGTATGGCTGAACATAATCTTGACAATTTGAAAGCTATAGAACTATTGGCAGTTTTCAGAGGTATCCAATTTTGTGCAAGCAGAGGAATCCCAAGATTGCAAGTGGAATCTAACTCTTTGCTAGTAATCGAGTCTCTTCAAGAAGATGATATGCATGAGTCGGCCTTGGGAGCGTTGTTTGTTGAAGTTAAAAAGCTTATGAGTTGTTTTATTTCTCGTTCTTTTATTCATGTCAATAGGGATTGTAATAGATCAGTTCATATCCTTGCTAAGCATGCTTGACATGTTCAAGACTGTAAAATCTAGGAAGACTGTATTCTAAACTTTATTTATCAAACCATATATCTGTGATCTTTCTATTATTAATGAAGTTGATCTTCTTATCAAATAAAATAAATAAAAAAAAAAACTCTTGCATATGAATTTTACCAGATAGCAAAGAGCGAAAAATGAAACAGATGAAAATCACTCTTATACCAAGCGGCAAGCGGCAAGCGGTGGAAGTGGTGAAAAAAAAAAAACAAATCAATATCTGATAAGAACAAAACACAAAAACACGAGAAACACGATAATAAAAGCAAGGACAAAAGCGTAAATACACGATTAAATTAGTAATAAAAATGACAAGGACAGAAAAGAAAAATAAATATAAGGCAGGAGTAAAATTGTCAGATAATACAATTGAGAGACGGGGGAAAGAAAATGGCAAAATTGGCAGTGTCATTTGACTTCTGGTTTGAAGTGTTATATATATAATATATTTTTAATATTATAAATTAACCATAAAATATTTATTGATCTTTTATATTGCATGATCCATTATATATATATATATAAATTTGATATACGTTTTATTAATATTTATAGCAATGATTATGCATAATAAATTATTTAGAATTATAAAATTAAGCATAAATAATTACCTGCACACTGTACGAATTACAACCTCGTTTAACTAAAAATTAAGAATTTGGTTAAAGCCAAAGTTATTGAAGATTTTAATCTACATTAAATTATCCATTTAAAAGTCAAAATAATAACGTAATATTATGCATTTTAGAAATAATATTTTTTAATAAAAGAATTATACTCTATAAATACACTCTATATATTAATTAAAAATTTAATTTTTACTTAAAGTTATTGTTTCCTAACTATTTTTATATCAAATTAATTATCCAACATAACATAATCTTGTGTACAATAAATATTTCGTCGAAAATCTGGATATAGCCTTTGCACAAATGAAAGTTTTAAAAAGGATTTAATGGTCTTGTTGATTGTTTGCGAATACAGTTTGGATTTTTTTTTTTTTAAAGCAAATACAAAATGGATTTGATTGGTGGACCCTCCAATCTTTGAAAATTCTAGAGTTACTCTAACTAAAAATTTTTAGCTACTCAAAGTATAAGCTAAAGATTTTTAATTAGTCCAATACAAGTCGTTAATATAAAATTCAATTACATTTTAAATTTTACTAACATTTACCTGATTCGCATTGGAATGTTGTTATATTTTTATTGTTAAAACCATGCAAAAGCCACCTCCGTTTATTGGGAGCTAATCCCAAACAAGCACAGCCACACCCATCTTATCTCCTTGTGCTCGTGTTCTGCAAAAATCTCTGTTTATAACTGTGGCCACAAATAACTGCCCAATATCAAAAACTTCGTAAATATTAATAACACACTGCAATATATCTTTTAAATTATTTAAAAATTTAATAAATTCAATAAATTTTATTTTATATATGACCTATTTCCTTTACTTGATTTTCTCAAAACTCCCATACCAAATTATGAAAATCTTGAATTTCTCATTAGAACTAGAGCGAAATATTGCATTTTAACTTTTAAAAAATCACTTCTTCTTCTTCTTCTTCTTCTTTCTTTCTTTTTTTTTTTTTTTTCTCTTGCAATTGTACGATGAAACAGATAATCCCAGGATTCAAAAAAATTGTTAATACTTCAACAGGTTTCATTTAATTATATAGATAAGATAAAATAAGATAAAATTTTAAAATTAAATAAAAGAAATTTTAAAAAAAATTAATATAATTTTTATTTTAGAATTTAAAAAAACTAAATTATAGATTATATTTAATATAAAAATATTAAAAAATTAGAATGTAAACATTGTAATCAAACATATCTTAATGAGTAAGTGTCATTTTAAGATAAATCCGAGTAACATTCAGTTTACCCAATTGATTCTTTGTTTTATAAATCATTTCCTTCTCACCATGATTATAGTAAATATAAACCTTTTTTTATGCATAATAAATATAGACTTTAAAGGGTATATTTAGATAGTAAAAAACATTGAAAAGAGTTATGCATAGAAGTAAAAAAATAATAAAAATAATTAAATAATAGTAATAAATAATAATAATAATAAAATATTCTAAAAATACTTCAAATATTCTTAATAATCAAGACAAAACTTAAAGGATGGTACTACTCACCCCGGTAAAATGAGTCTCAATTAGATTCTATTTCATTTTTTTATTTGTAGTTTTTTTTATGAATATATTTTTTATATGATTTTTTTAACATTCTAAAATATTTTTAAAAATATAAAAAAATTATAACATTATTTAAAATTTACTTATTTAAAAATTAGAAAAAAAAATTAGAAAAAAAATGAAATGAACCCATTCGAAACTCATTTCATAAAATAGAATAGCATTTTCCAAACCTAAAATATTTTCACGAATTGAGAGTATTTAAGAATATTTATGAATAGTAATAAAAAATAGGTAAAAAATAATAATATTATATTAAATAGTAATAAAGATAATAATAAATATTAATAAAACTATGTAAAAAATAATAATAAAATAATAAACAATTATTATTATTATTTAAAAATATTTGAGATGTATTTATTTCCAAACCTGCCTAATATCAAATGAAACACAAAAATATCTCGGCATTTACTCAAGACTCGTGGTGAAATGACGTTCGTAAAGTTAGTTCAAAAAATAAGTCTATTACGTCTATTTTATTTCATACATATTTTTGATATCTCGTATTTTTTATTTTTTTTATTTAATAATTAAAAGACTGATTATTAATATATCTATATTTTTTATATTTTTTGAAAATATTTTTTTAAAAGAAATGATGATAAATATATAAAAATTAAAATTAAAAAAAAATTAACTAGAACAATATACCTCAATGGTCAATATGGGGCGGCATTGTAGCACGCCCCTAGTACAAATTTGAAGTGTGCTATTATGTCGCCCCATACCGAACGTTGGAGCTTACCGTTCTATTATTTTTTTATTATTATTTTAAAGTACTTTAAAAATATATATAAAAAAAATTCAATATATTAATAATTAGTTATTTAATTATTAAATAATAAATATTATACATAAAATTATTAAAAATAAATATCAAATAAAATAGACATAATAGACTTGGACCTCCTTTGTTTTAATAAATGAAATGAGATCAAAATAAATAATAATAATAATAATATTAATATTATAATTTTTTTTAATATTAGTTTTATTTTAAAATTTTAAAAAATAATTTCAAATTTTTTTTTAAAAATTATATCTTTTACAATAATTTATATAAAAAAAATTAAAATATTATAATAATAAATTTTAAATAAATTTTTAATTTTATCTCTTAAAACAAATTAACTTCTTTTCTATTTGTAAACGTTCATGGCTTGATAAAGATTTCAAAACAGGATCTGCCACGCGGCCCCTAGGCTAGCACCGTCCTTCTAAGCAAATGAGATACAATAAGCTCAAACATTGCCGGAAAGATTTTCATCTCAAAAACAATAATTGCCGGAAAGAAACTTGGTAGTGAAATCAACCAATGAAATACAGCCGTCCCCTGTCCCACTATTAAATTATGTGAATGACCCCACTACTATTATTTTAAATTCTGCATAGTGACTTGCATAGTAACTTGCATAGTAATTTTAAAACCTATAAATTGAAATTTCAGTTATAATGAAATTCATAAAAAAAAATAGAGAGAGAAAGAAAGTTTCAGTTCTTAAGAGTTTCAGAGAGAATTTCTTATTTCTCTTTTGCAATAGTAGTTCCTTTATTTAAGTTTCATAACACGTTATCAGCACGACGGTTATACCAATTCTGAAACTAGTAGCCTTATTCCTCTAAAATGGCAAATCTTATAAAATTGGAATTTGTTACTGTTGATATATCTGGGAAAAATTACTTATCCTGGATACTTGATGCTGAAATACATCTTGATGCAATGAACCTGGGAAAAACTATTAAAGAAGGAAATCAAACATCCCTGTAGGAACGTGCTAAAGCAATGATTTTCCTTCGCCACCATCTTCATGAAGAATTGAAAACTGAATATCTCACAGTAAAAGATCCCTATATTTTGTGGAACAATTTAAGGGAGAGGTATGAACATCAGAAGACTGTCATCCTCCCAAGAACTCGTTCTCAATGGATGCACCTGAGGTTGCAAGATTTTAAAAGTGTTAGTAAGTATAATTCCGCACTTTTTAAAATAAGCTCAGTATTAAAATTATGCGGTAAGAAAATCACCGATGAAGATATGTTAGAGAAGATTTTTATTACATTTCATGCCTCAAATGTGCTCCTGCAGCAGCAGTATCGAGAGAGAAAGTTTAAGAAATATTCTGAACTTATATCATGTCTTCTAGTAGCTGAGCAAAATAATGAACTCTTATTAGAAATCCACCAGTCACGGCCTACTGGCTCAATATCATTCCCTGAAGTGAATGGTAATAGGTTTGCATCATTCCCAGAAGTGAATGGTGCATCCTTTAGAAGAAATCGGAGGCGTGGACGTGGTAGGAAAAATTATAGAAATGTTGGTCCTAGGAATGACAACATTAAAAGGGATTATAATATACCATATCACCAGAAGTGGTACAATTCAGAGAGGAGTAAAAATCCTCAGAATAATTCTTCAAAGAAAAGTGAAGAGGTGTGTCATAGATGTGGAATAACTGGACATTGGTCACGTACCTGTCGTACGGCCAGGCACTTAGCTGATTTATATCAAGCTTATATTAAAGGAAAGAATAAAGTGCATGAAACAAATTTAGTAGAACCATCAGATGATTTATTAGATTCAATAGATGTAGACGTTACTCATCTTGATGTATCTGATTTCTTTAATCATCCTGATGGTAGTATTGAACACTTAATTGGAGATGGAAGTGTTCCACTCAATTAATGTATTTTCTTTCTATCAGTAATAAAAGTTTTGTATATTTTGTAGAATCATGGATCACATTGATGAGCTTTTTATCTCTGAGTTGAATGATAAAGATATATGTCTGGCTGACAGTGCTACAACTCACACAATTCTCAAAGAAAAGAAATATTTTCAAAATCTAACACTAAGTAAAGCCTATGTCCATACCATATTAGGTTCATCGGATTTAATTGAGGGTTCCGGAAGAGCTTATATTGTGTTGCCTAATGGCACCAAATTTTGTATTGATGATGCTCTATTCTCTTCACAATCCAGAAGAAATTTATTGAGTTTCAAAGATATACGTCGTAATGATTACCATATTGAAACGACCAATGAAGGCAATAAAGAGCATCTTCTTATTACTAAAACAGTATCGGGCCAAAAGCTCGTATTAGAAAAACTGCCTGCTCTATGTTCTGGATTGTATTATACAAAAATGAGAACAATTGAATCATATGTGGTAATGCACCAGAAGTGCATTGACCCTAAAGTATTTATGACTTGGCATGATCGCCTTGGACATCCGGGTTCTATAATGATGAGACGAATTATTGAAAATTCGCATGGGCATCCCTTAAAGAATCAAAAGATATTTCTACCCAATAAATCTCCGTGCTCTGCATGTTCTCAAGGTAAGTTAATTATTAGACCATCTCTCTCAAAAGTCATTGTTGAATCTCCATCCTTTTTACAAAGGATTCACGGAGATATATGTGGGCCTATTCATCCATCAAGTGGACCATTTAGATATTTTATGGTTCTAATTGATGCATCTAGTCGATGGTCACATGTTTGTCTTCTTTCCACTAGAAATGTTGCATTTGCTAGACTTCTTGCTCAGATAATTAAACTACGAGCAAAATTTCCTGAGTATCCAATTAAGACCATTCGATTGGATAATGCAGGTGAATTTTCATCTCAAGTTTTTGATGATTATTGCATGTCAATAGGAATAGATGTTGAACATCCTGTTGCCTATACGCACACACAAAACGATTTAGCTGAGTCTTTGATCAAAAGGCTTCAACTAATCGCTAGACCTTTACTTATGAAATCAAGACTACATATTTCTATTTGGGGACATGCTATACTTCATGCAGCATCTCTAATTCGCATTAGACCATCTGCATATCATAAATATTCTCCATTACAGCTTGCATTTGGTCAACAACCAAATATTTCTCATCTTCGTACTTTTGGATGTGCTGTATATGTTCCAATTGCACCTCCACAACGTACAAAAATGAGCCCTCAACGTAGACTTGGGATATATGTTGGTTTTGATTCTCCATCCATTATTAGATACCTTGAACCCCTTACAGGGGATATGTTTAAAGCACGTTTTGAGGATTGTCATTTTGACGAATCAAATTTTCTGTTAATGGGTAAAATAAAGTCGGTGCCTGAAGCACGACAAGATATTACTTGGGATAATAAGACCCTGTCTCATTTTGATCCTCCTACAAATGAATGTAAACGGGAAGTTCAAAGGATTATTCATTTGCAAAATGTTGCAAATCAGTTACCAGATGTATTTACTGACACTAAAGGTGTAGAAAAATCTTATATTCCTGCTGTTAATACTCCAGCAAGGATTGAAATCCCTGAAGGACAAATTGTCAAAGCAGCAATAGGTGAATCTAAAATACGCCTGAAGCGTGGAAGACCTATTGGTGCAAAAGAAAAAATTCCTAGAAGGAAAAGAATACAAAATGAATTTGGTGTTCCTGAAGAACACGTACCCACAATACAGGCCACAAATATAATTGGTACTCTTAAAGAGCTTAAATCTTCTATTCCAGAACCTCCTGAAGAGGAAACTCTTGAAGAGTATAAATTTCCTAAAAAGGGACCTCTTGAAGAGGTGTGTCATGAAATGTTTTCCCCTGAAGAGGAACAGGTACCTGAAAATAATGAGATCTCAATACATTTCATGAAAACTGGAGATCTTCTGGATAGAAATAAAACTGTTATCGACAACATATTTTCATATAAAATGGCCCTTGATATTACCAGAAGTAATGAAGAAAGTGAGCCAAAAAGCGTCGAAGAATGTCGATGTAGAAATGATTGGCCAAAATGGAAAACAACTATTGAAGCTGAATTAAATTCGCTAGCAAAACGAGAAGTATTTGGACCTGTTGTCCAAACACCAAAGGGTGTAATGCCTGTTGGATATAAGTGGGTATTTGTACGAAAACGTAATGAGAAAAATGAAATTGTGCGATACAAAGCACGGCTTGTCGCACAAGGTTTCCTGTAGAAACCCGGGATTGATTATGAAGAAACATACTCTCCCGTTATGGATGCAATCACATTTAGATTTTTGATTAGTCTGGTTGTTACAAAAGGATTAGAAATGCGGTTGATGGATGTGGTCACTGCATATTTATATGGATCCTTAGACCATGACATATATATGAAAATCCCTGAAGGATATAAGATGCCTGAAGCATCTACAAGTACATCTAGAAATATGTACTCAATCAGACTACAAAGATCTTTATATGGGTTGAAGCAATCCGGACGCATGTGGTATAATCGCTTAAGCGAATATCTAATGAAAGAAGGATTTGAGAATAATCTTATATGCCCATGTGTTTTTATTAAGAAATCAGAATCCGGATTTGTCATTATTGCGGTTTATGTTGATGATTTAAATATTGTGGGAACTCCTGAAAAGATCTCAAAAACCGCTATATATTTAAAGAATGGATTTGAAATGAAAGATCTTGACAAAACAAAACTTTGTCTCGGCCTGCAGCTTGAGTACTTGCCAAATGGAATTTATATTCATCAGTCCATGTATACTGAGAAAGTCCTAAAGCATTTTTATATGGACAAATCTCATCCCCTGAGTACTCCAATGATTGTTCGAACACTTGATGTGAAGAAAGATCCATTCCGTCCTTGTGATGACGATGAAGAAATTCTTGGTCCTGAAGTACCATATCTCAGTGCAATTGGAGCTTTGATGTATCTTGCAAATTGCATTCGACCAGATATTACATTCTCAGTTAATCTGCTTGCAAGATATAGTTCTGCACCAACTCGAAAGCATTGGAATGGTATTAAACATGTCCTTCGTTACCTTCATGGTACGGTTGATATGTGATTATTTTATCAACGTGGTTCAAGTCTAGAATTGATTGGGTATGCAGATGCAGGTTATCTTTCAGACCCACACAGAGGTAGATCTCAAACTGGATATTTATTTACTTATGGAGATACTGCCATATCATGGAGATCTGTTAAGCAGACACTATCTGCTACTTCTTCAAATCACTCAGAAATCATTGCTATTCATGAAGCAAGTCGAGAGTGTATTTGGTTGAGATCAGTTATTCAACATATCCAGGAAAAGTGTGGACTTCCTATGATCGATAATAGCTCAACAATCTTATATGAAGATAATACTGCTTGTATCACTCAAATCAGAGGAGGATATATCAAAAGTGACAGAACCAAACATATTTCACCGAAATTCTTTTATACTCATGAACTTCAAGAAAAATGTGAAATTGATGTCAAGCAGATACGATCTAGTAATAATCTGGCAGATTTATTCACAAAGGCGTTACCAACTTCCACATTCAAGAAAATTGTGCATAACATTGAAATGCGAAGACTCAAAGATCTTTTGTCATGCACTTTTCAGGGGGAGTAAATGTGCTGATTGTACTCTTTTTCCTTCGCTGAGGTTTTGTCCCACTGGGTTTTCCTCTGCAAGGTTTTAATAAGGCAATTTTAAAGCACTTGTGGATACATAAGAAGACTGTACTCTTTTTCCTTCGCCATTGGTTTTTCTTCCCACTGGGTTTTTACTTGGCAAGGTTTTAACGAGGCAGATTCTTTATTGGCAGTCATTCAAGGGGGAGTGAAATGAACGAACGAAATACAGCCGCCCCCCTGTCCCACCACTAAATTATGTGAATAACCCCACCACTATTATTTTAAATTCTGCATAGTGACTTGCATAGTAACTTGCATAGTAATTTTAAAACCTATAAATAGGGGCTTCAGTTGTAATGAAATTCATAAGAAAAAATAGAGAGAGAAAGAAAGTTTCAGTTCTTAAGGGTTTCAGAGAGAATTTCTTATTTCTCTTTTGCAATAGTAGTTCCTTTTTTTAAGTTTCATAACAGGTAGCTTGTTATTAGGCATTCGATTATAATTAATTCCTTGTTGGAGTGTCCATGTCAGAGAACAGCTGCACTCAAACTCAAAACATTTTTATTGGATTAATCAAATTCAAAAATATATATAAATTTATACATATATAAAAAAAAAATTGTCATTTAAATTTGAAAAATTATTATTTACTTTTAAAGACAAAAAAAATATATTTTTATTTCTTTTACCTATATTTTTTTCTTTATTTTTTATCAAATATAATAAAAAAATTTGATATATACAAATTTATACTTTTTTTTAAAAAAAAATGACCAATCCAAAAAGAGTACTCTTAGGCAATGAGTTTTGACTACGCTATATCTTACATTTTCCTATCAATTACGGTAATTTTTGTGACAATTTATGAAAGATATTTCTTTGTAGCTATGCAAGTTGGATGAGGAATGTCCCCGCAGAACAAGTTTAAAAACAATATTATTTTATCTGATAAAAAATAATCTGATCAAACATTATCAGTATTGCATGATTTCATATCATGTTTTTGTCATGCGGACGTCGTATAATCTTTTGCTATCGACAATGAGTGTTTGGAACAACATCCTAACTAATTTTGGAGTGGCATTTCGTATCAAACTTACTGACCCAGGAATAGTCAAGTGGGAAAGCAAAAACCATCAATTCGGTAAGCTATCCGAATCTCAAACCAAATTGAGGGAGCATTTATTAACCCCTAATTGGCATGACAAATAGGACGCTATTTATCAAAGGATAAGTGCTATTGTTACAAAGGAATCTCATAAGAGTAAATTCATAAATTTATATGATTTCATATAAATAGGTAGGTTAAGATTTGTTTGGATGCCAAACTTAGTCAAAGATACACTTTTAGAATGAGTTGAACATCCAAACGTATAAAACTCACTCAACTATCTCAACTCATTATTATTTATAAAAAGCTCATTTCAACTCATCTCAATATTCAAATACACCTAAATCTATTTACATTCTGACATATTATATCAATTTATAAATTTACATTACAAGAATCTTTTTTATATTTCTCTTTTTATATATCCAATTGTTTTGTACTTTCTTCCCCGGTAAAGATGGGGGGAGCAAGAAATTTTGCAGCATTAAGGGGAGATCGATCCATTCATCAAAGGCTTGCCATTGTCATCAAATTCTAACCATGTAAATCAAGTTGGAAGTATTGAGCCCCCTCCAATGTGGATGGAGCTGATGATGGATCCTGTTAAGCTGTTAACCCTCTAATTCAGGACATGTATTTTTTGAAGAAAAAGAAAAAGAAAAAGTTTCCTTGTACATATGAGTATCTTATAACTACTTCTATTATTAACACTACAACTTGAGCCAGGCTACTGAATTAGGCAACCTTGCAGCTGATGTGTTGGGTAAGATAAGAAAAGATAGGATGAATATAATAAACTGGAAGAATTCAACCCAGGAAATACACGACAAAGAGAGGTTTTAAAGGAAAAGGGAGAAAATTAAGCAACATACAAAGACAGTTGATTATGTCAAGTATGAGAAGTCTTATTATGTACAATATATTTGGTTTACATGGACAAGGAGAAAACTTTTAAAATTTACAATTTTGAAGTTCTATTGGAAATCTTTTCCCAATGCTAAAGTTATATCCCCCTTCAATATTAACCGTGTTCTATAAGGTAGGAAGCTATATTTACATTGAAATTACCAAAAAAAAACTACTTATAATTGATTGGCTAACTCATCCCTTTGCCGGCGCATTCGAGCTCCCCATGACAAATTTTCACCAGCATCCTTGTTCATGCTTCTCCTCTTTAGCCCCGATAGCTGAGATTGCCAACGGTTCTTCCACTCACCTCTCTCTTCCATTCCCTGATCATCCAGCAAAATTGATTTAAATATTGGTAATGAAGTAAAAAACAAGAGTCGGAAAGCCCAAAAACTAATTTTCCAAACACAAGTTCTTAGTAACAAACAAGAGCAAGAAAGAAAATGACAAGAGCCTATAGACTACAAGGAAGATGGAACCCCTTTTCCTTTCCAGTGTGCCATACTTCAAAAACAGAACGGCAAAAAGAACTGAAAGATCGCAACTTTAATGGCAGCTAAGAACACAACCATTTTTAAACAACTAACTATAATCTATGAGTTAACATAAGCACCATGGCCATGCTTCAAAATATCCAGTGGACTGCATTGAACTAGATCAAACTTTTCTTGAGATTGATGCAGGAAGTAGCTTTCCATAATCAATAAATAAATGCTTGTTTGGCAGATTCAAAGGAAATAGAAATATTGAAGATGACAAACCTAAGAATTAACAGCTTAATTAAAGAACATCAGAAGTAATATTGAGAACAAAATCCCAACGCATGTTAATTAAATAATGATTTTTAATGTTTAGTGCAACAAAAGTTGGTGATTATCTTGTAAAAACAACGATATTTTTGGGATTAACCAATAAGAGTCAGAAGTCCTACGTTTCTTCTGATCAGGCATACCAATAACAAAGATATCAGAGTGAAGGATGCAGAACCATGCATCGTTTTTTTTTCGTTCTTTAATATTTGAAACCCTGATTTGCCCCTACTTAATGGTGCAACAAAGAGATAGCAGAGGGAACAAGACAAAATCTTTAAGACACCGCTGACTGCTGAGGAATTTATAAACGATGATGAGTAAATAATATGCATACTGAAATCAACATTATCCGAAATTTCCCAAAACTCCAACGCCCACAATAAATCCGTACAAAAATTGGAAAGAAACATAAATGAATAAAGATGGCAATATGAATTGAACAAAAAAATATTCTGTAGCAGAATTGAATAAGAAAGAAGTGAATTCAATGAACCGAACCCCAAGGGCCCAAACCCAACCATCTAAAGAAAAATTTAAATAATCCCAGAGAGAGAGAGAAGAGACGCAAACCTCTTTGCTCTGATATTTTCTTCGAGCCGAGAACGCGAGGTGGAGACCTTTGGCCATGTCTCTGTCATAGAGCGCTCGCCTTCCGGGATCCGATAAGATCTCATAAGCCTCTTGGACTCGGATAAACCGCTTGGTGTACTCCTCGGCCCGACCGGGCGGGGAGACGTCCGGGTGGTACTTCCGGGCTAGGTGCTTGTACGCCTGCTTGATGTCGACCAAGGATCCCGACTCGGGTATGCCCAGGAGCTCGTAGAAGCTCAAACCGGAGACGGCGGCCTCCTCCTCCGTCATCACCCCATCATCGACGGCGGCCGTGACTCTGTTTCTGAGCGACACGGGAGGCATACAGGTGGCGGATACGAGGTTGGAGGGGAAGAAACTGGAGTGGGAAAAGGAAAACCGAGAATTCGAAATTGGTATTTTAACGGATCGTGTGGTAGGAAGGTGGAAGAAGCGAGACTCGCTTCCTTGAATCGGTGTCAAGCCGTAACAACGCATTGCTTCGCGCGCTGTGTGGGTGTTTGTGGATGTTTTGGGATGCTGTCTTCTCTTTCCTTATATGTATTATGTACACCTCTGATTTATTTATTTATTATTAATTTTTTGTGTTGGATTTTTTATCAAAGATTTATTTTTGTTTTTGTTGAATTTTCAATGTGGGGTTTATTTTTGTGTTGGAGAGTTGTGGGCAAGTTGGGGGTCATTGGTCAATGAGTCATCTTGGGTGGGGGCAGAGAGGATTGGATTCAACTAGAATTGGAATAGAAACAGAACTCTTGTCAATTGTCCCGTTTTGTATCAAAGAAGTGAATAGATAGAGATTGGAGGGGTAAAGTTAGAATCTTATTTTCACATCGGATAATCATTCACATATAACTTATTCAAGTCTACGAAAAATCATAATCAAGTTCGTAATCGATTGGATTAATGAATCGGGTGATTCAATAAATTGAATCAATAATCCATATCAATTTTGAATTGGGTGTTTATTAGTAATAAAAAATAATAAAAATCATTTATAATGAAATTCAAGTATTTAATATTGGGTATAAAAAGAGTTTAAAGTACAAAATCATTAACCAATTTCAATCAGAATATTATATGAATTTAAATAGTTGTAATAAAGAAAATAAAGAACACTATATTTTATTTTTATTTTTATTTTCATTTTTATTGAATACAACGATTAAAAAAATTACATATGTTTAATTTTATCATAATTTTTTTATTCAAAATATTAAATTTCAGCCAACGGCATTTAGCTTGACGGCAAAGTCCATGAAGATCGTGGGTTCAATCCCCCTCTCCTAATATATATATATATATATATATATATATATATATAATTCCATTTATCAAATAAAAATTTGAAATCAATTTAAATCGGAAAAAATGGATTGCAAATGACTGATTTAAGCGATTCGATGAACAATTAAAAAATTCACTAAAATCAATTCCACCCATTCAATTTAAATCCGCCTAATCAATCCAAATGAAATATTTAATATAAGGAACTTTTACGTGGAAGCATTACACGGCTAAACTACACATCTTCACCTAATTAATATTTGATTTGTCATGCTTGTCATTTTATATCGATGCTTTAAATATAGAAAGGCAAAGCCACAAAGATGACAAATTACATAGATAGAAGTTGTGATGTAAAATTTTCTGGGTTCATTTCTCTATAGTACATACCATAGTTTTGCTCCTTCAATATTGACAGTTTAAAAAAAATTATATTTAGCAGCCTCACACCACACACACTTACTAAGGTAAGAAAAATATAAAATACAAACTCACATTAGTAGGTATAAGTGTAAAATTGCTGAATAAAAGAACTCTAAAGTTTAATCTCATTTTAATTATTGTTCTTAGAATAATGATACATACAACTTACAAGTCATAAATTTAACAAGTCTCGCGCATTTATAAAAAAGAGTAGCTTATTTTAAAAACTGAGGAAAAAAAAATTCTCAATAAGCCCACTTTTTTCTAAAAAAAAAAAATTCACATTTAGACCTGGGTTGGATAATAACAACTTTTCAGCATATCATTTTATCAATATTTAAACATCACAAATACAAATATTTTCAATTTCAAAACTTGAACATTTTCTCTAATTTATTATCTAATCATTATAATTTTTTCAAACTTCTAAACAAAAATAATATTAAAATATTATATATTCTAATAATATTTTTATTCATCATTTTTTTTCTTTTTTTAAAAATCTCATAAAAAATCTCAATTCAAATTATCTTAATATTATTTACAAATTATTTTATTATTATTTAAAAATTATTTATTTTATCTCATTATCCAAATCAATCTTTAACACTTACATTATTTCTTTAAAAACAAACAAGAACAGAAAAAGCATGATCAGATTGGAGTCATTAAACAGATAGTATCATAGAAGAGTGAAATCTAGAGGCGTGGTTATATAAATGTATAAATTTTACATAAATATTTAATAAAATTATGAGTTGAAATAGAAAATTGAGATAAATTGAGATAAGTTTCATTTATTTTTTAATATTATTATTATTTTAGAATTTGAAAAAGATGAGTTAGAATTTGAAAAATATATATTAAAATTTGAAAAAATTGTATTAACATTTATGTTTATATGAGAATTAAAAAAATATATAATGATATATTTGAAATGAGTTGAGACGAACTCGTCTTATCTACGAATCCAAACCAACCATGAATCTCATGGAAAAAAAAAAACTTTGCATATGATTGGAATAGTATTATTTTTTACGAGTTCTTGACAAGCAGCCGATGGTTTTCCTAATGCATAAAACACGAGAAGAGAAGCCGATTTTTCGTAGGCAGTACTATAAGATAAGCAATGCGAGGTATAAACGTCGAGGACAAATACCGAATAAATGTCAACTCACAAATGTTAATTCACAGTCTTCAAAATTTTTATTTCCTTCAACTTCAGACAAATTTTTTCATTTTTTAACTCACATATATTATATAAAAGACGATAGGCACCTAACAACACAAATTATCAATTTTTTATTATAATTTAAATAACTTAACATGTACTTTTTTATTAAATTAAAATAACCACCACTAATTTTCTTTATTTTATTTTTCCATATGAGTTTCCGTACAAGTTACTTCTGAGTGTGACTTTGTTTAGTATATAATTTAAGTTATTGACAAACTTATTAATATGATTTTATTTGTTGTTTCTAAAACAATTTGAATTAACTTTTTAAGGATATATGATTGTACCAACTTGGAACTCTCACTCGTGTTGATGTGGCAACTCCAAGATTTTAATAAGAATTTAAGGAGTAGTTTGAATTTTAATCAAGGGTAGATAGCGGGACCCCATCTTATTCGCCCTAACCCACATGGTAGAGCAAGCAATATTGCTTTACACATTTTTGTTGGGGGGACATCGCACCCCGCACGGCAACACAGAGGCGAGGAATGGGGAGGGGCCCCTCTGGCGATATGACCCCAATGGGGCCCCTTCCCATTCCTACCCCGCATCCAATTTTCTTATAAATACATATATTTATATTATTGTAAAAGTTAAAATAGACTGTGGGTGTAAATGACCCACCACCTTATCATCTTAAATCCTAGCAATAATTTTAGTTGGCCTTTAGCACACTCTAAAGCTCTATATATACATAAGCTTTTGGTCTTTTTGTAAGTGTGAAGGAAAATTTCGGTGATCGAGTAATATGAGATTTCTTGCAGAATCCTGGAATTAATTATGAAGAAACATATTCTCCCGTTATAGATGCAATCACATTCAAATTTTTGATTAGTCTGATTGTTACAAAATGATTAAAGATGCGATTGATGGATGTGGTCACTGCATATTTATATGGATCCTTAGACCATGACATATATATGATAATCCCTTAAAGATATAAAATTCCTAAAGGATATAAAATCCCTAAAGCATATAAAATGCCTGAATCATTTACGAGTACATCTAGAAGTATGTACTCTATCAAATTTCAAAGATTTTTATATGGGTTAAAGCAATCTGGACGTATGTTGTATAATCACCTAAGCGAATATATATTGAAAGACTGATTTGAAAATAATTATATATGCCCATGTGTTTTTATTAATAAATCAGAATTTGGATTTGCCATTATTGCGGCTTATGTTGATGATTTAAATATTGTAAACTCCTGAAGAGATCTCAAGAACCGTTACATATTTAAATAATAAATTTGAAATGAAAAATATTGACAACACAAAACTTTGTCTCGACCTGCAGCTCGAGCACTTGCCAAATAAAATTTTTATTCATCAGTTAAAAAGCTCGTAGTTGGATCTTGGGTTGGGCAGAGCGGTCCGCCCCTGGTGTGCACCGGTCTGCTCGTCCCTTCTACCGGCGATGCGCTCCTGGCCTTAACTGGCCGGGTCGTGCCTCCGGTGCTGTTACTTTGAAGAAATTAGAGTGCTCTGATACCAACTGTCACGGACTTAGAAATTCTTCACACGTCCCGTGCGGCCTTAGGAGGTTTTGTCCCGGACAAAGCTCCCAAGTAAGCCTTCTAAGCGACTCAAGGCAAGAGAGAACAACTCTAGAGAGAGAGGGAGAGAGTAGAGAGAGGAGCTCTAGAGAACTTGTTCCTCTTATTGCTTGGTGATTTACACAAATGAGAGCCCCTCTATTTATAGGGAACTCTTGGTACAAAGAATGGCTCGGATTGTGACAAGTGTCACAATCTTAACGGTATGGAACATTCTAGACTACTTCTAGAAGTATAGCTAGGATTGTGACAAGTGTCACAATCTTAAAGAACCATTCTAGGGTTTCCTATACACTTTACAACAATCTACCACATTCTAGAAGGTGGTAGGATTCTCTATATACAGAGAAAGTCCTGAAACACTTTTATATGAACAAATCTCATCCCCTAAGTACTCTAATGATTTTTCAATCACTTGATGTGAAAAATGATCAATTCCTTTCTTGTGATGACGATGAAGAAATTCTTGGTCCTAAAGTATCTCAGTTAATATGCTTGCAAGATATAATTCTATACCAATTTGAAGCATTGGAATGATATTAAACATGTCCTTCGTTACTTTCATGGTACGGTTGATATGAGATTATTTTATCAACGTGGATCAAGTCCATAATTGATTGGGTATGCAGATGCAAGTTATCTTTCAGATCCACACAGAGATAGATCTCAAATTAGATATTTATTTACTTATAGAGATACTATCATATCATAAAGATCTGTCAAGTCGACACTATCTGCCACATTTTCAAATCACTCAAAGATCATTACCATTCATGAAGCAAGTTGAAAGTATATTTGGCTGAAATCAGTGATTTAACATATTCAAGAAAAATGTGGTCTCCTCATGATCAATGAGAGCCCAACAATTTTATATGAAAATAATACTGATTGTATCACTCAAATCAGAGGAGGATATATCAAAGGTGATAGAACCAAACATATTTCACCTAAATTTTTTTATACTCACAAACTTTAAGAGAAATGTGAAATTGATGTCAAGCAGATACAATCAAGTGATAATCTGACAAATTTATTTACGAAGGTATTACCAGCTGCGACATTCAAGAAAATTGTGCAATGTTTTAACGAGTCAATCTTAAAACTCTTGGAGGTATATAAGAATATTGTGCCATTTTTCTTTTGCCATTTATTTTTCTTCCCACTGGGTTTTTCCTTGATAAGGTTTTAATGAAATAAATTCTTTATAGGTGGTTATTCAATGAGGATTGTTGTAATAATGCAAAGGAGGGGGCAATGAATGACCCCCTCCCCCACCACCCTTCCTCCCTCAAAAACTTTTGAAGGAGGATGGGGCATCTTGCTGGAAAAATTCGTATGTACACAGTAATTTTGCACAGTAATCAAGGGCTATAAATACAAGCATTTTCGATTTGTTATGTACAAGTATCAGAAACGAGTAAGGAATAAAAGAAAGAGAAAGAAAGAAAGAAAAAGAAGAAAGTGAGAAAATTACAGTTCTTGAGTAACAAAGAATTTTAAACATTTTCTTTTATTTTTTCTCTAGCAATAGATTTTTTTTTTCTTTAGTTTTATAATAGTTGTAATGAATAATGGAGGGGGGCATGAATGGCCCGCCCCCAGCTTGTCGTTGAAAAATAAAAGAGATGAATAATTGATGGATGCACAGCATCCATCAATTATGGCAATCAGCAATTAAGCCGTGCCTCACTGTCTATAAATACTCATTCGTTCGATAAACTTTGTACAAGTATAAAAAACGAGTAAGAAAGAAAAAAAAAAGAAAAAAAGAATGAAAGAGAAAAAATTTGATTCTTGAGAAATAAAGAGTTTCAAATATTTTCTCTTGTAATAATAGTTTTTATTTTAGTTTTATAACACGTTCTCCGCACAAACCTCTACCGATACTAAAACTAGTGGTCACCTTCTTCAAATAAGTTTTCCAATATATTATTTGCAGTCTTTAATATCAATATAAAATATTTTATTGATGATTATTATTTAAAATCTACGTGACTTTATAAATATATTTCTGAAATACACATATTTATTTCATTATTAATATGTGTAGAAAATGTCAAACCTTACAAAATTAGAATTCATTACTCTTAACATATCCGAAAAAAATTATTTATCCTAGATTATTGATTCTGAAATCCATCTAAATACTGTGAACCTGTGAGAAACAATTAAAGAAGGAAACCAAGCGTCCCTGCAGGACCGTGCTAAAGTAATGATTTTCTTTCGCCACCATCTTCACAAAAAATTAAAAACTGAGTATCTTACAGTAAAATATCCATTTACTTTGTGGAATAATTTAAGAGAGATGTTTGAACACTAGAAGACTGTCATCCTCCCAAAAGTTCATTATGAATGGTTGTATCTGAAGTTGTAAGATTTTAAAAGTGTTAATGAGTATAATTCTGCACCATTTAAAATCAACTCAGTATTAAAATTATGCGGTGAGAAAATCACCGATGATGATATATTAAAGAAAACATATACTACTTTTCATGTCTCGAATGTGCTTCTACAACAACAGTATCAAAAGCGAAAGTTGAAGAATATTCTGAACTTATATCATGTCATCTAGTAGCTGAGTAAAATAATAAACTTTTATTAAGAAACCACCAGTCATGCCTGTGAGACCCGAATTTTTACATATCTGTATTTGCTCATTTTTTTATCCTTGGATATTTTAAAATGATATCTCACTTATTTTATTTCAGGTATGCTTTATTTATGATTGAGGTTAATTATTTGTGAAATTTACGATTTTAATATTTATAGTTATTTAAAGATTATTATTGGTTTTATCATTTGAATTGTTATCAATATTATTTTGATTTAGTGATTTTGATTTTATTATTGTTATAAGTTTTTGTGAGATTTTTGAATAATAATGCTTTTAATTATTTTAATTAATTATTGCTACTGGTCTTTCCATCTGAAATGATATATTCAGTATTTTTGGTTTTAATTATTATAATATATGGTTTGAATTGCCGTATTTTTATTAATGAGTATTGATTCTATTTTATTTAACATTATCTCATTTATTGATCGTAAATTTAATAAATTATTAAGACTTATTATTTTTATTCTATTTTGGGTTTGATAGCTTTTGAATAGCTCCAAAAATATTATATTATATAAGATTCTTTTATTACCTTGATTTTAGTTATTTGAAATATTGCGAGATTTTAAACGTATTTTAAATATCTGATTTAAATGTATGGATCTATTCCTTTTAAATAATTAAATAAATTTCATCATTTTAAGTATTGATGAAAAATATTATGTTGAGAAATAAAATAAGTTGAAATAATATTTTATTTAATTAATTTGAGAATTTTAAGTTAAATTGATGTTATACACTTTCAAATCAGTGTTTTAAATTTATCTATTGTCCATTTGAAGACCCAAAAGCGTCAGGCTTATAAATAGCACAAAAAGGGTCAAGTCCCTCATTTCTCCCCTCTCCCATTTCCTTTTCTCTCTCTCCTCTCTCTTTTCTCTCCCACATGCTACAGTAACCGTGGGAGCAGTTCAGTTTTCAGCCAGTGGCTGCGCCACCCCTACCCTGCAAGTCTCACCTCCGACCCTGCCTAAACCGCCCCCCTCCGGCGAGTCCAACCCCATCGCTGGTGTCAACCACGGCAGTTCCATGTCCCGCCGGCAGCCCCAAAACCGAGAGGTGTTTAATCCTCTACGCTGCACCTTTCTCCGCCCATAGCTCCACCGTAAGCCACCATACCATGACACCGCCTCCGCCATTTGATCCACCACCCATAAGCGACTCACCACCAGAAATTTTAGCCCCAACGGAGCCATCACCTTCTCTAGCCATCCATAAAACCGAAATGGGTCTAAAAATGGACTTTCTCTTGCCGCGCCGCCGTCTGGCCACCGTGACTCTCAACTCTACCGCCAAAAGCTTCCCCTACCTTATTTTATCACACCTCTAAAATAGTTTCCCCATCCATGGCCTCACCTCTTGTGTATAAGAGAAAATTTGAAAATGGGTTTGCACACTTTCGAGCTAGATCTGCTCCCTTTCGGTGGTTGCACCGCCTCACTACCACCACCATGAGATTCCCCATCCTCCAAGGAGTATTCCCCTAAATTTTGGTATCAAACAGAGAATCCAAGCCCAACCCGTTACTTGCCGTGTCCAGAGATTAATAGTGCACGACTTACCCACTAGGGATCAGGGATCGCCGCGATGTTCGATTGGCGTTCATTTATGCGCTGTAAGTAACAGATATTTATTTGATTGTTTGATTGACTGTTTGATTGTGTGCTAATCTCTGTTTTGTTTGCTTGAAGTGTAATATAGTGATAATGAGTAATTCGAGAGTAGATTGGTTGGGCCTAATGCCATTTAATGGAAATTGAGATTTATCCCGAGTTAATCTTATTAAGGTTGAATACTATGTGGATGGTAATTGTTGATGGTATAATTTTTTGGTTGGATGGCTATTATTTTAGTAATTATTGGACATAAAATAATCTGGTTGGATAACTCAGTTATTTTAGTGTGATTATTGGAGATAAAATCTGGTATTTTAGTAATTATTGGCGATAAAATGTTTTGGTTGGATGATTTTGGTATTTTAGTGATTATTGGTGATAAAATGATCTGATTAGACGACTCGATTATTTTAGTGATTATTAGCAATAAAACGATATGGTTGGATAATTCGATTATGTTAGTGATTATGAGTGATAAAACGATCTGATTGGATAATTCGATTATTTTAATTATTATTAGTGATAAAATGATTTGGTGGGATGACTCTAGTATTTTATTATTTGTTGATGATAGAATGATTTGGTTGGATAACTTAGCTATTTTAGTGATTATTGGCGATAAAATGGTTTGGATAGATGACTTTGGTATTTTAGTGATTATTGACGATAAAACGATCTGGTTAGATGATTCGATTATGTTAGTGATTATGAGTGATAAAACGATCTGGTTGGATAATTCAATTATTTTAATGATTATTAGTGATAAAATGATTTGGTAGGATGACTCTAGTATTTTATTATTTGTTGGTGATAGAATGATTTGGTTGGATGATTCCATTACTTTTAAATAATTATCGATGTGTATTCTTAGATTCCCTTAATGTATAAATTGAGAAATGTTTGGGGTTAGAGAAAATATTATATGATGATCATCTGTTGAAGAGAATAACTACACATACAATGTAAATGTAGTGATTAATGATTGGTTATGATATAACTATTAAGTTTTGAGAAGATCTTGAAGAAATATGAGTGTTGGTAAAGAGAAAAGAGAAGAAAAGTTAGGTTTGTCTCCATCATAAGTTGCGTCCTTAACCCCTATAAGACAGTGTTGATTTGATGCGATGTGACTTAAGATTTTAACTGTCTCTTCATTGGAATATGCACGAAGTGTTGGATAGAAGATAAATTAAAAAGGGAAGTCTGTTTCTATGTTAATTTGTATGAGATATGATTTGTGAATGCATGATTCATATGTTTCATGATTTACATGTTTTGCATAAGAAGTCACATGTTGTATGCATGTCTCATGCATGAGCACGAAAAGCATGTTTTTTAGTCAGGCACGTTTTTAAAAGAAAGAAAAGAATTAAAGTTTTATAAGAACCCCAAAGGCTGGGACGGGGTAGTGCCCCAATGGAACTTCTGGTTCACTCAGGAGTAATTAAACTTCCTGTTCAATGGTACTGGCAAAATATCTAAAAATCCACTTGACTGCAATCAAATGAGGTTGTTTTGGAAATGATTAAAAACGTGCACATAAACATACACTGAACATAATATCAGGTCTACTAGTTATCAAATATAATAAACTACTAATCAAACCTCGATATACATTTGAGTCAACTGGCTTACCGCTTTCATCTTTATCAAGTTTAGTGGTTGGATTCATTGATGTTCCAATCACCTTCGCACGTTCCATC
This sequence comes from Platycarya strobilacea, assembly GCA_036898215.1. NCBI lineage: Eukaryota > Viridiplantae > Streptophyta > Magnoliopsida > Fagales > Juglandaceae > Platycarya > Platycarya strobilacea. Next base: position 25,189,355 of record CM072545.1, on the reverse strand, counting down.
TCAAATTTTGAGTAACTCTTTGATATATTTTGACTGATTAATAAATGTTCCACTTTTTACTTGCTTGATTTGCAATCCGAGAAAGAAATTGAGTTCTCCCATCATGCTCATTTCAAATTCTTCCTGCATATTCTTAACAAAATCTTGACACATATTCATTAGTAGCACCAAATATTATATTATCTACATAAATTTGAATTAGAAGAATATCATTCAATTCATACTTGATAAAAAGAGTTATATCGATCTTTCCTCTTGAAAAACATTTTTCAATAAAAAAAAAAAACTATTTAAGAAAACACTTTTAACATCCATTTAAAAAAGTTTGAAATCTTTATAAAAAGCATATGTAAGTAGCATTCGAATAGCTTCTAATCGTGCGACTGGTGCATATGTCTCATCATAATCGATTCATTTTTCTTGATTGAAACCTTGGGCCACAAGTCGAGCCTTATTTCTAGTAATGACTCCGGACTCATCTTTCTTGTTTCTAAAAACCCATTTTGTTCCAATAATAGTATGATTTTTGGGTCTAAGAACAAGTGTCCCAACATCATTTCTTTCAAATTGATTAAGCTCTTCTTGCATAGATAGAATCCAAGATTCATCAAGAAATGCTTCATCAATATTTTTAGGTTCAATCTGAGATAGAAAAGCAGTATGATTGCAAATATTTCTAAGAGATGATCGAGTGCTTACACCTCGTGAAGGTTCTCCCAGAATTTGTTCTATTGGATGATATTTCACATGTTTTCACTGTTTGGTTGCATCTTGTACTAAGTTTTGATGATCTTTCCTTCTATTTTCATGATCTTCCTTTTTGAATTGTTTCCAAATATCACGCATCCTTCTTCTTTAGAAATGAAGTCAATGAATTTAGTTTTGTCTCATGTCACGTATCTTGAGTATCCGTTGTCTAAAAACCATTTATTTTTACTTGTAGAAAACTTCATGCATACCTACAAAAACAATTAAAAAAAATTCTTGGTACCCAAGTTCTTGGGGTCCTTTATTTATTAGTATTAAAAGAAACAAGATTCTTAGGTACCCATATGGCCCTAATAGTCATTGTATGTTTTCTTCTAATAGGACAAGCAAGATAATTATAACAATTTTTATTACAAAAATTGCAAATAGCATGTGACATATATGAAAAACTTGAGTGATTATAATAGTATCCTTTTTTAATAAAATTATTTTTATGAAAAGAATTTTAAATATTGGACTTTGATGTAGAAGGATTATCAAAGAAGTTTTTATAAGGTTTATATTTTTGTTTCGGCATATATCCCAAGCCTGCCTTGTCAAAAACACATCTTTGACTACCATGAAGTTTTTCAAATTTTTTTTTTCCATTCGTAAAGTTTTCAATAATATTTTCTAAATCGGTTTTCTTTTTCTTCAACTCAAGATTTTCATCTTTCAAAATAATACTTTCTTTTCTTAAAATATCAATTTCATTTGTTAAAAAAGAATTTTTCTTTTTCAAAGCAGTATACTTGATACCCAGTTTTTCAAATTCCTCATATACCTCTTCTAAAACATTTTACAATTCTTCATATGAAGGATCTTCAATATTATCAAAATTTGTTACCTCAATATCATTTTTAGCCATAAGACAAAGATTTACTGATTCTCCATTACTTGCTTCACTATCTGAGCTACTTGAATCATCATCCCATGTAGCTTTCATTGCTTTTTTGCTTTTGTTTCGATCTTTCTTTAGCAGAGGACAATCTAACTTGATATGACCAGACTTATTGCATTTATAACAAATTAAAATTTCATTTTTACCTGAATCTTTCTTGGAAAACTTTTTGAAGGATTTTCTTGGATGAGTTTTATTTTTCTTTAAGAACCTCTGAATTCTTCTTGTTATCATCGCAACTTCTTCATATTTGTCGTCATTTTCCTCATCTTCATCACTTTCACTTTCATATGGAACAGTTTTAAGTGCCAAACTCTTCTTTGGCTTTTCTTCTTCTTCTTTTCAATGTGTACTCATGGGTGATAAGTGACCTGATGAGTTCATTCACTTCGAGCTTTTTGAGGTCTCTAGTTTCAAGAATCGCTGTCACTTTTGATTCCCAACGTTTTGGTAGAGAGTTAAGAATTTTTCTTACTATCTCCACTTTGGAATAAACTTTGCCAAGAGCTGTCAAGCTATTTATGATGTTAGTAAAACGAGTGTGCATACTAAAAATAGATTCATCATCATTCATCTTAAACATTTCATATTCATGAGTAAGAATATAAATTTTTGATTCCTTGACTTGAGAAGTTCCTTCATAAGTAACTTCCAAATTATCTCAAATTTCCTTTACTGTAGTGCAAGTCATTACTCTATTAAACTCATTACCATTGAGAGCATTATATAATAAATTCATAGCAGTTAAATTCAAAGTATAAAGTCTATCGTCTTCACGATTAAACTCTTCTTCTTCCTTTTTGACCTTTACTCCATCAACCACTTTTGTTCGAATATAAGGTCCATTTACAATACATTTCCAGATTTCTCAACCTTGAGCCTGAAGGAATATTCTCATTCTAACTTTCCAAAATGAGTAATTGTCTCCACAAAAGTGTGGAGGCAGACTACTAGATTGACCTTCACCAAATGAAGCTGCAATGTTAGCCATCATATTTTAACTCAAAAGATAGTTAATCTTATAATAGAGCTCTAGCTCTGATACCAATTGTTGCCCAGATGACTAATACAATAGGGGGGTGAATTGAGTTGTATTAAAAATTTAACAATTATAAATCAAGTATACAATATAAAATATAAACAAAATATGAAACAGTAATAAATATAAAGAGTAAAGGTAAGAGAGAAGCAAACTCAGTATGTTAACGAGGTTCGGCCCCAATGCCTACGTCCTCGCCTCAAGCTACCCCTTGAGGATCCCCAAAATCACTATTCAATTTCCTTTAGGTGGAGATAGAAACCTATTACACCTTTGAGCAGCACCGCTCCAAAGAATCCGTGTAGAACACCCTTTACACTTCCAATCACCTCACACTTGGTGATTTAACTATTCTCCGTGTAGAACACCTTCTACACTTCCAAGCACCTCACACTTGGTGATTTAACTATTCCCCGTGTAGAACACCTTCTACACACACAAGGGTTATACACACCCTTTTACTGATACAAGAATTGATAGTGGGTAGGCTATCAGAAAACACTCATCAATGAGTGAAATAAAAACAATACAGCACAAACTATATCTCTCAAAACAAACAAGGGTTAAGGCTCAATGCTTAGAGAAGAGAGAATGAAAACTTTGAATGAATATTGTATGATATTGGTGTTGTGAATGTGAAGCTCTCAAATGATCTATTTATAGGCATATGAGACTTCATGTTCAAATTTAAAAAGATTCACATGGTAAAGACATCATCATTCACATTTCAAAATTTTCAAATCAAATCTTTTTACTTTTTGCATGTGATAAAAGGAGCACACTTTACTTTTCAAAAATTTCAAATCTAATCTTTTACTTTTTGCATATGACAAAAGGAGCACACTTTACTTTTCAAAATTTTCAAACAAAGATATCTACCTTTTGTATAAGTCAAGAAAAACATCCATCACTTTTAAAAATATTCAAATAAAACATACACATGTGAAAGATGACAATCAATCATCTTAATATTTTCAAAATTCAAACCTTTAATCATGTCATGTACATGTGAAAGATAACAATCAAGCATTTTAATATTTTCAAAATTCAAACCTTTAATCATGTCTTACACATGTGAAAGATGACAATCAATCATCTTTCAAAATTTTCAAAGTTTAAACATTTAATCATGTCATGCACATGTGAAAGATGACAATCAATCATCTTTCAAAATTTTCAAATTTAATTTTCAAAATATTCATGCACATGTGGAAAATATATTTTAATGCTTTATGATAAAATATTAATTTTGAGTCTCAATCCTAATTTCGAATTTTTAAGAGATTTACAAAATTACTCTATGATTTTAATGTGAACTTGTTCCCTTCTTGCTCATGTTTGTATCCTTGATGTGCTTGATTCTATTGTGTGAACAACTTGAACTTGAGACTCCTTTATTATTTGAATTCATTTGTTATCATCAAAATCCATGTGTAGATTTACACAAAATTTGAAATCTTGAGTTCAACATATGGGATCGTAGATTGTGATTGCAAAAAATGAAATTTGGCCCGAGATGCAGACTCCACATGAAAGGAAATTTGTTGAGAGGATGAAAATCGAGATTATGATCTCGAAAGCAGTGTTGCTTATCTTTTTCTTTTGAAAAACTGTATAATCTCCTATTGAAGAAATTGATTTAAATTGATTTGTAATTTCTAAGAATCTCTGGTACTAGAACGAATGACTTTTGTTTATTTTTCCGCTGCAAATATTTATTGTACACTTGGTGCATGCTTCACATACTCTTTAAACACTATCCGATGAGATGATTGATCCAAGAGATGATCGTCTTGATGTCGCAAGTCCTTCTAAATCTCAGGGGGGATTCGTGGGCATCACAATGCCCTACTGGTTCAATATCATTCCCTGAAGTGAATGGAGATAGGTTTACATCATTCCCAAAAACGAATGGTGCATCCTTTCGAGAAAATTGGAAACGTGAACGTGGTAAAAAAAATTATAAAAATGTTGATCCTAGAAATGACAACATTAAAAGATATAATAATCTACTGTATCACTAGAAGTTGTACAACTTAGAAATGGGTAAAAGCCTCCAAAATAATTCTTCAAAGAAAAGTGAAGAGGTATGCCATAGATGTAGTATGACTAGACATTGGTCACGTACCTGTCTTACGGCCAGACACTTGGCTGATTTATATCAAGCATCTAAAAAAGAAAATAATAAAAGGCTTAAAATAAATTTAGTAGAACCATCAGATGATTCATTAGATTCATTAGAGGTAGATATCACTCATCTTAATATTGTGATTTCTTTAAAGATCCTAATAGTAGACTTGATCACCTTATTGGAGATGGAAGTGTTCCTCCCAATTAATGTATTTTTTTTTAAATTTGTAATGAAAATTTTGTATATTTTATAGAATCATGAATCACACGGATGAACTTTTTATCTCTAAGTTGAATGATAAAGATATATGTCTGACTGACAGTGATACAACTCACACAATTTTTAAAAATAAGAAATATTTTCAAAATATAACATGTTTTCAGCACGATATCATTTAGATGTTCAGGAGGAGTGTTGTAATAATGCAAGGAGGGGGACAATGAATGACCCCTTCCCAACGCCCATGTGCTTCATCCCCCACATCTATGTTTTTTTCTTAATTTGCACAATAATTTATACCTATAAATACGAGCATTTTTGATTTGTTATGTACAAGTATCAGAAATGAAGAAAAAAAGAAAGAAAACAAAGAAAGATGAGAGAAAGGAAGAGAGAATATTCAGTTCTTGAGAAATAAAAAGTTCCAAATATTTTCTCTTATTAAATCTCTTGCAATAGTAGTTTTATAACACATTATCAGTACGAAACTCTACCAATACTAAAACTAGTAGTCATCTTCTTTAAGTAAATTTTTCAATATATTATTTGCGGTCTTTGATATGAATATGAAATATTTTATTACTGATTATTATTTAAATTCTATGTGACTTAATAAATAAATTCTGAAATACACATATTTCATTATTTATATGTGTAGAAAAAAAATGGCAAACCTTACAAAATTGAAATTCGTTACTCTTGACATATTTAGAAAAAATTATTTATCCTAAATTCTTGATGCTGAAATCCATTTTGATGCTATGAACTTGGGAGAAATAATTAAAGAAGGAAATCAAGTATCCCTACAAGACCGTACTAAAGCAATGATTTTTCTTCGCTACCATTTTCACGAAAAATTAAAAATTGAGTATCTTACAGTAAAAGATCCATTTTATTTTGTGGAATAATTCAAGGGAGAGATATGAATACCATAAGACTGTTATCCTCCTAAAAGTTCGTTATGAATGGTTGCACCCAAGGTTGCAAGATTTTAAAAGTATTAGTGAATGAGTATAACTTTGCACTATTTAAAATTAGCTCAGTACTAAAATTATACAGTGAGAAAATCACCGATGATGAAATACTAGAGAAGACATATACTACTTTTTATGTCTTGATGTGCTCCTGTAGCAGCAATATCTAGAGCGAAAGTTCAAGAAATATTCTTATCTTATATCCTGTCTTCTAGTAGCTGAGCAAAACAAAGAGTTTTTATTAAGAAACTACCAGTCACGCCCTACTGGTTCAACATCATTCCTTGAAGTGAATGGTAATAGATTTGCATCATTCTCAGAAGCGAATGGAGCATCCTTTAAAAGAAATCGGTGGCGTGGACGTGGTAGGAGAAACTATAGAAATGTTGGTCTCAGAAGTAACAACATTAAAATGAATAATAATATACCGTATCACCAAAAGTGGTACAACTCAAAAAAGAGTAAAAGCCCCCAAAATAATTCTTCAAATAGAAGTGAAGAGGTGTGCCATAAATGTAGTATAACTAGACATTGGTCACATACCTGTCGTACAGTCAGGCACTTGGCTGATTTATATCAAACATCTATTAAAGGAAAGAATAAAAAGTGAAAAACAAATTTAATAGAACCATCAGATGATTTATTATATAGAGATGGAGATGATATTACTCATCTTAATTTTTTTTTATTTTTTTTAAAGATCATGATGGTAGAATTGACCACATAATTGGAGATGAAAGTGTTCCTTCCAATTAATGTAATTTTTTTTAGAACTCTTTATATTTGTAATGAAAATTTTGCATAAATGATAATTTATTTTCTTCACAATCTAGAAAAAATTTATTGAGTTTCAAATATATACGTCATAATTATTACCATATTGAAACTACCAATGAAGGCAGTAAAGAGCATCTCCTTATTACTAAAATAATATCGGACCAGAAGTTTGTATTAGAAAAACTGTATGCTCTCTCTTCTGGATTATATTATACAAAAATAAGAATAATTGAATCATATGTGGTAGTGCATCAGAAGTATATTGACTCCAAAATATTTATGACTTGGCATGATCGCCTTGGACATCTGAGATCAATAATGATGAGACGAATTATTGATAATTCGCATGGGCATCCCTTAAAGAATCAAAAGATTTTTTTATCCAATGAATATTTGTGCTTCGCATATTCTCAAAGTAAGTTAATAATCAGATCATCTCCCTAAAAAGTCGTTGTTGAGTTCTCATCCTTTTTACAAAAGATTCACGGGGATATATGTGGGTCTATTCATCCATTAAGTGGATCATATACATACTTTATGATTTTAATTGATGCATCAAGTTGATATTCACATGTTTGTTTGTTTTCCACTAAAAATATTACATTTGCTATACTTCATGCAGCATCATTAATATGAATTAAACCATCTGCATATCATAAATATTCTCCATTACAGCTTGCATTTGGTAAACAACCAAATATTTCTCATCTTCTTACTTTTAGATGTGTTGTATATGTTTCAATTACACCTCCACAACGTACAAAAATGGGCCATCAACGTAGACTTGGGATATATCTTAGTTTTGATTCTCCATCTACTATTAGATACCTTGAACTCATTACAGGGGATATGTTTAAAACACGTTTTGAGAATTGTCACTTTGACGAATCCACTTTTCCATTATTGGGTAACGAAAAATCGATGCCTGAAGCACAACAAGAAATTATTTGGGATAATAAAGCCCTGTCTCAATTTGATCCTCCTACAAATTAACGTAAACTAGAAATTCAGAGGATTATTCATTTGTAAAGTATTGCAAATCAAATACCGGATGTATTTACTGACACTAAAAATATAGTAAAATCATATATTCTTACTGTTAAAGCTCTAATAAGAATTGAAATCCCTAAAAGACAAATTGTTAAAATAACAATAAGTAGGTCTAAAACACGCCTAAAGCGTGAAAGACCTATTGGTACAAAAGACAAAATTTTCCGAAGAAAAATGATACAAAATAAATTTGGTGTTCCTGAAGAACTAGTACCCACAATACAGGCTACAAGCATAGTTGATGCTCCTGAAGAGATCAAATATTCTATCCCAAAAAACTCCTAAACAGAAAATTTCTGAAGAGTATAAAACTCCTGAATAAAAAACTCCTGAAGAGTACAAACTTCCTGAAGAGGAAACTCCTGAAGAGTATAAACTTCCTGAAGAGAAAACTTTGTAAGATTACCTCCTGAAGAGGTGTTTCATGAAATGTTTTTCTTTGAAGAGGAACAGGTACCTGAAAATAATGAGATCTCAATATATTTCATGAGTACTGGAGAAATTCTAGATAGAAATAAAACTATTGTCGACACATATTTTCATATAAGATGGTCATTGACATTGCTAAAAATAATGAAGAAAGTGAGTCAAAAACTGTCGAAAAATGTCAACGTAGAAATGATTGGCCAAAATGGAAAGCAGCTATTGAAGTTTAAACTCGCTAGCAAAGCGAGAAGTATTTGGACTTGTTATCCAAACACAAAAGGATGTAATGCATGTTGGATATAAGTAGGTATTTATGCGAAAATGCAATGAGAAAAATGAAATTGGGCGGTACAAAGCGCGACTTGTCGCACAATATTTCTTGCAGAAACTCAGGATTGATTATGAAGAAACATATTCTTCCGTTATGGATTTAATTATATTCAAATTTTTTATTAGTCTGATTGTTACAAAAGAATTAGAGATACAATTGATAGATGTGGTCTGAAGGATATAAAAGGCCTGAAACATATAAAATGCCTGAAATATCTACAAGTACATCTAAAAGTATGTACTCTATCAAATTTCAAAGATCTTTATATGAGTTAAAGCAATCCGGATACATGTGGTATAATCACCTAAGCGAATATCTATTGAAAGAAGAATTTGAAAATAATTCTATATGCTCATGTATTTTTATTAAAAAATCCAGATTTTCTATTATTGCGGTATATATTGATGATTTAAATATTATAGGAACTCCTGAAAAGATCTCAAGAACTGCTATATATTTAAAGAATAAATTTGAAATGAAAGATCTTGGCAAAACAAAATTTTGTCTCGGACTACAACTCGAGCACTTGCCAATGAAATTTTTATTCATCAATCTATGTATACAGAGAAAGTCCTGAAACACTTTCAAGAGAAATGTGAAATTGATGTCAAACAGATATGATCAAGCGATAATCTGGTAGATTTATTCACAAAAGCATTATCAACTACGACATTCAAGAAAATTGTGCAGAATCTTGGAATCCAAAAACTCAAATATCTATCGTCATGCATTTTTCAGAGGAAGTAAATATCCTGAAAATTTGTGTTGATTATACTCTTTTTCCTTTGTTAAGATTTTGTCCCATTGGGTTTTCCTTTGCAAGGTTTTAATAAGGCAATCTTAAAGTACTTAGAGGTACATAAGAAAACTGTATTATTTTTCATTCGTCATTGGTTTTTCTTCCCACTAAATTTTTTCTTGGCAAGGTTTTAACGAAGTAAATTCTTTATAGGTAGTCATTTAAGTGTGAGTATTGTAATAATGCAAGGAGGGGGACAATGAAAGACCCCTCCCAACGCCCATGTGCTCCATCCCCCACATCTGTATTTTTTTCTTAATTTGTACAGTAATTTATACCTACAAATAAGAGCATTTTCGATTTGTTATGCACAAGCATCAAAAACAAAGAAAAGAAAAGAAAGAAAGAGGTGAGAAAGGAAAAAAGAAAGGAAAAGAGAAAATTCAGTTTTTGAGAAATAAAGAGTTCAAAATATTTTCTCTTATAAAAACTCTTGCAATAGTGGTTTTGTTTTACTTTTATATAAAGGTAACGAAAGACATGTTTAATACTATTCCAATACTTTCGAGTTGGTGCAAAACTATATCTTGCAAGTAGATTAACTGAGAATGTAATATCAAGCCGAGTGTAACTTGCAAGATACATCAACACTCTAATTGCACTAAGATATGGTACTTCAGTACCAAGTTTACAGTTGATTGGGTATACAGATGCAGGTTATCTTTCAGATCCACATAAAGGTAAATCTCAAATTGAATATTTATTTACTTATGGAGATATTACCGTATTATGGAGATCTATCAAGCAGACATTATCTGCCACATCTTCAAATCACTCAAAGATCATTGCTATACATGAAGCAAGTCGAGAGTGTATTTGGCTGAAATCAGTGATTCAACATATCCAAAAAAAGTGTGAAGGAAAATTTCGGTGATTGGGTAATATGATGTTCTAAAGTTTTCTTACAAATTCTTTGCAATAGTTTTATATTTTAATTTTATAATACATTATCGATACGAAGTTCTACCGTTACTAAAACTAGTGGTCTTCTATTTCAAGTAAGTTTTTCAATATATTATTTTCAGTATTTGAGATGAATATAAAAGGTAATATTACTGAATATTATTTAATAAAATTCTACTTTTATTCTCATGATTATGTGAATATATTTCTTAGATCCACATATTTATTTTTTTGATATATATGTATAGAAAATGTCAAATCTTATAAAATTGAAATTTATTATTATTGACATTTCTAAAAAAATTATTTATCTAGGATCCTTGATGAGATCCATTTGGATATGATAAACGTGAAAGATACAATCAAAAGAATAAAATCACGTGTCCCTGCAAGAGCGTACTGTATATCTCATGGTGAAAAATCCTCTTACTTTGTGAAATAATTTAAAAGAGAGATATGAACACTAGAAGATGTAATCCTCCCAAAAGATTATAATGAATTATTACACCTGAAGTTGCAATATTTTAAGAGTGTTAGCGAATATAACTCTGCACTCTCTAAAATCAGCTCAATTAAAATTATTCAGTGAAAAGGTCATTGATGATAATATTTTTAAAAGAATACATATATTATTTTTCATATCTCGAATGTGCTCCTACAGCAGCAATATCGAGAGCGAAAGTTCAACAAATATTCTGAACTTTTATTTTATCTTCTAGTGATTGAGCTAAATAATGAGTTTTGTTAATAAATCATCAGTTACGTCCTATTAGTTTCACATCATTTCCTATAGTAAATGATACTAGATTTACATCATTCTCAAAAGGAAACAGTGCATCCTTTCAAAAGAACTAAGGATGTAGACGTGGTAAAAAAAAATTATAAAAGTGTGAGTTCCAGAAATAACAAAACTGAAGAGGATATAAATATATCGTATCACCAGAAGTGATCTACCTCAGAGAAGGGTAAAGGTTCTCAGAATAATTTTCATAAAAAAATGAAAATGTTTATCATAGATATGGCATGATTGAACATTGGTCATGTATTTGTTGTATGGCCAAATACTTGATTTATTTATATTAAGCTAATATCATCTCCATCTATATTTAATAAATCATGGGCCTTGAGTGATATCAAGATTAGACATTAAAGGTATTGTAAAATCATATATTGTTGTTGCTAATGCTTAAGCAAGAATTGAAATCTCTGATTGACAAGTTGTTAAAATGGCAATAGATGAGTCTAAGACACACTTGAAATGTTGAAGATTTATTGATGCAAGAGAAAAGAAATCAGTGCTCTTGAAGAGACCGTACCTACAAAATCTATCTAAACTTTTTGTATAAAATACAAACCTCCTGAAGAGGAAATTCCTGAAAAGTACAAACCTCCTAAAGAGGAAACTTTTGAAGAATACAAACTTCTTGAAGAGGAAACTCCTAAAGAGTACCTCCTGAAGAGGTGTTTCATAAAATGTTTTCCCCTGAAGAGGAACAGGTACCTGAAAATAATAAGATCTCAATACATTTCATGAGTACTAAAGAAATTATGGATAGAAATAAAACTGTTGTCGAAAACATATTTTCATATATGATGGCCTTTGACATTACCAGAAGTAATGAAGAAAATGAGCAAAAAACTGTCAAAAAATCTCGACGTAGAAATGATTGGACAAAATGGAAAGCAGTTATTGAAACTAAATTAAACTCGCTAGTGAAGCGAGATGTATTTGGACCTGTTGTCTAAATACCAAAGAGTGTAATACCTGTCGGATATAAATGAGTATTTATATAAAAACGTAATGAGAAAATCGAAATTGTGCGGTACAAAGCACGATTTTTCGCACAAAGTCTCCTGCAGAAACCCAAGATTAGTTATAAGGAAACATATTTCCTCGTTATAAATGCAATCACATTCAGATTATAAAATAATTAGATATACGGTTGATGGATGTGGTCACTGCATATGTATAACGATCATTATATAAGTTAAAACAATCGGACCCATATGGTATAATTGACTCAGTGAGTATCTATTGATAGAAGGATTTGAGAATAATCCTATATACCCATGTATTTATATCAAAACCCAGATTTGCTATTATTGCAATTTATGTTGATAATTTACCTTATTATAACTTCTGAATAGATCACAAAAACTACTATATATTTAAATATTAGATTTGGAAATGAAAGATCTTATTATTCAAATGCTAGATGAGTGACAAAAATTTGAGACTTCTAGCCTCATCTCTCATATGCATTTGCTCTTCATAAAGCAACATGGCATCCTTATCTAAAGGACTAGGCAGTCGAAATTAAGAGGTAAGTAAGGATTTTAAATCCTTATTCTCTTACTTTAAGTCAGTTATTTTTCTGTCAGACTCTTGAACGAATCGTTGAAGTATGAAACCTTCTCGTTAAGCTCCTCAATCTCACAATTTTTGGATTGTAATCGGCCAAAAAATCTAATAATAGATGAGGAATATCGAGTACCGAGAGTCACTAGCTCATAAACAGTTTCACGATCTAACCTATTAGCCAAATCATTCGCTTGTTGCATCATGGCACCCACAGAAGATACAGGAACAACTTGTAACTGAGGTGAAAGATACCTCATATATTGATCATGAGAAATATTGCAAGGAAACTGATGAGCCATTGAAAATTTGTATAATGCAAATGCAGAGGAACTATATATATGAAAAGAAAATCTGATGCGAATTAGATAAAACTAGAACTTGCTCTTATAGAGTTGGAAATAATACCAAGACAAATCATCATCTTTTCAAATCTCACTTAGTCAAGGTTAAAAAATATGTTGGATGCATATTTTCAAAAGCCAACGAGATTAATTACAGTTATCTCTATTTTTCTCGTAAACACTGAAAATCTGTTATCGACTGCTATTGTTGACTTTGTATTTGAGCTCTCTCTCGTTCTAGCTCTTCTATTTGTAGTTTCAGATCACGAAAATACTACTCTTTAAATTTCTTCAGCTTCTTGTTTTCTTGTCTTAACTTTTTATTCCTTATATCTTTAGTTACAAACTTTTGATGCAATTTAGATATTTGTTTGTTAAGATGATCAACCTCACTCGTTCTCGTCAATAACCTCCGAGCATGGTTGTAATAGAGGCATCATATTGAATACTGAGAGTTCTTGATGCTGCAACAATTTCAGGATCAGTTTTACCATAAAGATATATCTTTGCTCCTATGAGTAGTTGAGGTGTAAATGGTTCTTGGTTCAAATCTGGGACATTAACCAAAGAACTTCTCTCAGCTATAGAATCGTTCTGGATAAACGACAAATGGATCAATGAGGAATATGAGATCTTGCATGAGTATTCGATAAGCGAAAATAATCATCTTTAAACAACAACTCAGAGATTTCAAATCTCTGCAAAAATCTCATTTGTCAACAATATCAAAAAAATTTGAATTTTCGCCGAACCGAGAGAACTAAACCTCAAGCTTTTGCAGCTTTTGTCAAACATGAGTGGTTTCCAATACTCTTTTTGCCTTATATGAATATGTTCTACCTAATAAAGACGAAAGGGGGAATAAAATATATATATAATTGGTTGGTTTAGAAGTTTGATTTTGGACTAAACCAAGACCGAACCGACTTGCGCACAACGGTTTCCTTATTTTTTGAACACTGGTTAATTGGTTCTCTCCTTGTTCTGGACTTTGGCGGCCAGTCCACGTTGGCAACGTCAACAACCGATCCCATCGATTTATGTATAGCCCTAATAATTAATATATTTTGGGTATAGCTATTTTCATAAGACAGAGTGCTAGTTTTGGTTTTGGAACAAAAGAACAATCATATTCATACACAAACAATTAAATCAAAAGACTCGGAACATGACTGACATATACATTTGCTTAAAGCACTACAACAAATAGTGGCATTTGCTGCATTTTTTATAGTCGAGAGTCAAATTCTGCCGTAAATAGTGGCGTTTCTGCATTTTTTTAGCCGAGAGGCAAATTCTGTCGCAAATAATGGCATTTGCTGTGTTTTTTCTAACCAGAAGTCAAATTCTGCCGCAAAAAGAAGCAAAAGCATGTTTTAGCAGTGTTTTTATTTTTGTAGCAAAAGCTTTAGCCGCAAATAGTCTATAATAACGGCATTTATCATTTAGAATCGCTAATTTCACTGAGAAAATTATTTTGTGATAAAATTTTAGTCGATTTGCGGCAATACTAAAGTGCCAAAAATAGGCTTCATACTTCTTTTTTAAAACAAATATCTCATTTTGAGGTTTTATTCAAAACTCCTCATTCTTATAATCATTTAAGAACTTTTGGTTGTCTTTGTTTTGCTTCTATTTTACAAAGACCTCAAACCAAATTTGATCCTCAGGCTCGAATTTTTATTTTTCTTGGTTATCCTTTTGGTATTACAGGTTACAAACTTTTTGATCTTAAAACTAATCTATTTTTTTTTATCTCAAGAAATGTTATTTTTTATGAACATATTTATCCTTTTTGTCTTCAAAATAATGTTGATAGTTCTTCTCTCCCTTCTTTTACTTTTCCTATTGAATCTTCAACATTATTATTGCAAGAAAATATATTGCAACACAAAATATTTAGAACTCTTTATTTCTCAAAAACTGAATTTTCCCTTCTTTCTTTCTTCATTTCTCTCATCTTTCTTTCTTTTTTTTTTCTTTTCTTCGTTTCTTATTTCTGAAACTTGTACATTTAAACGATCTCAAACTCTATATTTATAAAGAGCATGAGGCATATGTGACCATTCATTATTGAAATAGATAGTCATTCACACTTATTGAAGACAAGAAGAGAAAGGGGGAAGGGGTTCACGTGGTATGGGGCATGTGGGGTCATTCATTGCCCCCCAATAAATTCTTTATAGGTGGTCATTCAAGGAGTAGTGTCATAATTATAGGGGGGAGACATGAATGTCCCCCCTCCCCACTAACAAGAAAAAGAATAAGCGTGACCCCCCCTCCCCACTAAGAAGAGAAAAATTATTGAGCGCATCAATAATTACAATTATACACGGTATTCAAAAGTCTATAAATTAGTTTCATTCAATCAGTTGAACATAAGAAAATGAAGAAGAAAAAAAGAAAAAGAATGAAGAGAGAAAATTCTAGTTCTTGAGTAACAAAGGATTCTAAATATTATCTCTTATATTTTCTCTTGCAATAATAGTTTTTTTTATTTTTATAATATGTTATCAGCACGATCTGACTTTTTGAAAATTTTAATACTTTCAAATCTCTGAAAATCTTGCAACTTCAGGTGAAATAAGTTATAATGATCTTTTGGGAGAATTAAATCTTCTGGGTTTCATATCTCTCTATTAAATTATTTTACAAAGTAAGAAGATTTTTCACCACGAAATACACAGAATCTCTTGCAAGAAAAAATATTTAGAACTCTTTATTTTTTAAGAACTGAATTTGCTATCTTCCTTTCTTTCTTCCTTTCTCCCCTCTTTCTTTCTTTTCTTTTCTTTTTTTCGTTTCTCGTTTCTGATACTTATACATTTAAACGATCTCAAACTCTTTATTTAGAGAGTTTGAGGTATCTGTTACGATCCATTATTAAAATGGATGGTCATTCACACTTATTGGAGACAATAAGAGAAATGGGTGGCAACGATTCACGTGGTATTAGACATGAGGGGTCATTCATTGTCCCCCCTAAATAAATTCTTTAGGGGTGGTCATTCAAGGGAGAATGTTGTAATTATAGGGGGGAGACATGAATGACCCCCCTCCCTACTAAGAAGAAAAAAAAGAAGCGTAACCCCCCTCCCCACTAAAAAGAGAAATATTATTGAGCGCATCAATAATTGTCGTTATACATGGCATTCAAAAGCCTATAAATTAATTTCATTCGATCAGTTGAACATCAAAAAATGAAAAAGAAAGAAGGAATAGAAGGAAGAGAGAAAATTCTAGTTCTTGAGTAATAAAGTATTCTAAATATTTTCTCTTATATTTTCTCTTACAATATTAGTTTTCTTTTAATTTTATAACACGTTATCAACACGATCTGACTTTTAGAAAGTTTTAATATTTTCAAATCTCTTAAAATCTTGCAACTTCAAGTGCAATAAGTCATAACGATCTTTTGGGAGAATTACATCTTCTGGTGTTCACATCTCTCACTTAAATTATTTCACAAAATAAGAGAATTTTTCACCATGAGATATACAAAATCTATTGCAAGAGAAAATATTTAGAACTCTTTATTTCTCAAGAATTGAATTTATCTCTACCTTTCTTTCTTCCTTTCTCTCCTCTTTCGTTCTTTTCTTTTATTTTCTTCGTTTCTCATTTCTGATATTTGTACATTTAAACAATCTCAAACTCTCTATTTATAGAGAGTTTGAGGCATCTATGACCGTCCATTATTGAAATGGATGGTGATTCATACTTATTAGAGACAATAAGAGAAAGGGGGGAAGGATGTAATGACCCGAAATTTTCATTTCTTACTAATTTATTTAAGTAATTATTTTAATAATAATATTGATAAGTTAGAGAAGTGAGGATGAAGGTTTGGTTTTAGAATTGAAGCCTTGAAAGCATAACTTAAGTTAGTGGGCCAAGAGATGAATAACAAGCCCACAAGTCCATGAGATTGACCATGATCCACCAAACCCACACAAGGGACTCATGTTATCTCTAGAGAAACTCTAGTGAGTCATCCAAGACTAGTAGATAAAAGTAGGAATTGCTAGTAGTTGAGAGTTGACTAGTGGGTTCCTTGGAAGACGAAGTATGAGAATCAAAGTAGGATTTTTCTCATCATTGGAAAAGTTGGGAAGTGTGAAGAGATCTTCTATTTTAGTCTTCCTAGGAGTATACCATATCTGGATAGGTGACACATGTGGTTGAAATAGAAAATAGAAGAAAAGAGAAATTGGAGCTTCGGTGGAGGCATATAGCCGAACTTCTTTGGTGTGTTTTCCCATACAATCTTCAACAATCTAAGCAAATAACCAAAGGTAGATCTTGAAAGAGTGAGTTGACAAGATAATTGACAAGTAATAAGTGGTATCATGAGAGAAAGGAAGATAAGAAGAAAAGAAGAATCAAAAGGGGAGGAGGTTTTGGGTACATTGACGTGTACTTCCTCTTGGAGTATTCCAAATGGTTTTGACTAAAGACCTAAGTGATGAGACATGAGGGACTTGTGTAAGAGTGTGAAGTACAAGGTATAAAAGTGTAAGAAGTAGTGACAAGTGATTGAGTGATGGAACAAATAGGAAATAAAAAGGAGATGAGAGAAGACCAAGGGGTCCAGGTGTGAGCTTGCTGTGGGCCTCATTTGTGGTCATCCAAGAATTTTTATAAATCTAGGTGAAAGGACCTCAAAGATTTGTGTAAGAAAGGTGTGAAGGACATGTGTAAGTGGTGACTTGACAAGTGGCGTGAGTGAGGGGACTCATGAGAAGGAAGAAGATCACTTGGAGTTAGTGAGGGGTTCGGTTTGCACTAGATGGCATAGCCGAAACCCATCTTACCCATTTTCCCAAGTTGAGATTTTGTATTCCCCTAAAATGACACTCGAGGTGATGGAGGGAAGGTGGAAGAGTGATGTGAAAGAAATAGGAAGTGAGATCCCAATAGGGGGCGCCAGCCATAGCTAGAAATGGGGGAAACAAAATCAACCTAAGTATGGGCTAGATTTGATCTTGGAGTGGTCATGTGATGGAAGTCAATCAAAGAGTCATTCAACCCATCAAATGTCACACCTAAGACTAGTGAAATGAGTACCTAGTACCCTATGGAGAGACTTGGCCGTGTGGCCTTAGGCATGATCTTTTCCCTTACTTGTTTCATTTGGTCTCAAAGCACACACACCCTCTCACTCTCTCTACCTCTCGGCCAACACTCTCTCTCACTCGATTTTCTTTTGCTTCACTTTCTTCTATCCTCTAAACACAAGAATATATTAAGTGTAGTGGAGCTAAGGAAAGCATTCTTGAGTGGAAAGTGTTGAAGAGGTAAGTGTTTAAATTGATTTAAGCATAGGAAGAACACACACACTGCACCCATGTTTTCATTTCACGAAACTTCTCTTCAAGTCTCCATGTTTATAGTGAATCTAATGGATTATTTTATATATATATTTTCAAATTTAAGTTAAGCTTACTAAAAGTATTGTAAGTATATTCTTATCTTGCCTTAGCAATTCTAGTATACTTTTGAGAGAATTTGATTGTATTGTTTGAATCCTTGTTTGATTATGCTAAAATGAAATTCCTTAGTGGAAATGCCATGCTTAAGCTAGGTATAAACCCATGTTTAAATTTATGATTCTTTAAGTTTGAGAATATAAAATGATGGATGAATTTATTCAACTTATTTCAAAGAAATCAACATGATGTGTAGATTACAGAAATGCATGCATGATTAAGGTTAACTTGTAGGATATTGGATGATGTGAGTTAGATTACTTGAAGAAAATGTTTTGTTCATTTGGTGGAAAATCCATGTTTGATTTAAGTATCATTTTAGATTAAAGGTTATATTGTATTGTGGATCTGGATACTTTGATACAAAAGAAAAATGTAGCATGATTACCATGATGAGTGGTGATCATATGTATGCATGTTAAAATTTAACTTGGAGTTGAAAGAGGATTAGATTGGTGCATATAGGTGTTTCGATTTTTAAGGGTTTAGGGTTGAGCTTTCTTTTCAACTATTATGTTACATTATGATAAAATATTGAATACTTGGAAAAATTAGAGGTATGAAAACTAGAGGAATTTGATAGTATGATATTTGGTTTTCACATGAATGGTTTAGTGAGCTATCCTGATGAAAGGAAAAGTGATTAAAATAATAAAAATAAGGACCCTAGATTTCGGCTAAGACATTTTTGTGTTGTTAAAAATATTTAATTATTTTATTGAATATTTGGAGAATGATAGGAAAAGAAAATGTTAGGAAAAAACTAAGGAGGGTCTCGGCCCAACCCTAGTGGGGAAGGCCGAGCACCCCTAAATGTGTGCAAGGTCATTGTGTGCTTATAGATGGAAAAGAAGTAGAATTCTATGGTGCTTGACTTGTGAAAGCATATGACACTTAGTACACGTGTGTTCGTCTCACATTTCACATGTTAAGTGTTATGAGTTGCAAGTCTCATGCATGAAGTACGAAAACCATGTTTTGAGTCAAACATGTTTTTAAAGGAAAAGAAATTGAAGTTTTATAAGAACCCCAAAGACTGAGATGAGGTAGTGCCCCAAAGAAACTCTCTGTTCACTCAAGAGTGATTAAAATCAAGTGAAAGCCCATGGGTCGACGAAAAACAGTCGGCGGACCATTTATGGCGCCAGAAGGTGTCCGAAGCGTGGTCGCACCTAAAGTTAGGGGGTGCCCAAATGGCGGTATTGGCTTTTACCTTACCGTATAAGAAGTTTGTAGTCGCTTGGTGAGTGATCAATCACCGAGCGATGAAGAGCGAAAAGTCGCGAAACGTTTTCACTTAGGCTTGAGTGGTCGCCAAGTGATACGGTAACTAGCGGGAAATACACAGTGTTTAGAGAAATCATGAGATGTCCAATAAGAAGAAGTCATGACGGAAAAAAATGGCTTTCGAGCCTAAGATATGATATGATAAGTAAGTAGCGCCTAAGATAAAAAAAAAAAAGATGAAAAGTGTTTGAAAATGATGAGTTTTGAAAAGATGTTTCAAGTATTTTGTCACATGAATTTACAAGCAAACACATGAAAGAAGTTAAAGAAAAACAAGTTGAAGAAAGTGACATGAGCATGAGCATGTGCATAAGAAAAGGCATGAGTCCCATAATGCATGATGCACCTATGATTGTTTGTTATTTACTTAACTGTATGCTTGAAATGCTTTTGTCGAAATATTAATGTACTTACTGAGATTTCTCCTGAAATCTCACCATTTTATATTCCCACTATCGTTCCTTATTGGGAACAATAGAAGTACTTGCAGGTGATGACGGGTCGACTAAGTATAATTTTTGGGACAACACCTCGAACCCCCAAGGGCCTGACTAAGTCCATTATCGTCGAACCGGTGACTCTCAGCTTGTTAGGCCGATGGGCGGCGGAGTCACAGCCACTGGCGATGTACATTTTGGCAGACCTACGCCCAACAGGGTGTTGCTTGGTCCTAGGAGTAGACGAGTCCCTCCACTTGGGACGCTTATATGAGTCATCCTCTGGAATGAGTTGTGACGTAAGGCCTAATTTGAATCTGGACCATCTTTGTTATGGCCCTGATTTCAAGAAGGTAAACGAAGAGCCCTTGTATTAGAAAGCGAGGTCAACAGGAATCGCCCACGCTACTTTTGTTTCTACTCGTTTATATTTTGAGAATTTTCCCGCTGTATTGGGCAAACGCAATTTTGTAGAACTAGATACATTGGTAATATTGACTCTAGATGTGTATGAAGTATATTTTGAGTTTGAAATTATGTTAACCATGTGATGCGCGACAAGTCGTAAACGCCTTACCTTAAATAATTTTTATTTAGCTTGACCTTATCTACTGCGAGTTTACTATTCATTGTCCTTATTTTAGTACACTTTGCTTGGGTGTATTACGAACGAAGGGTGACCTTTCGTGTGATGATCATCCCCAAAGTCCCAGTTTACGTGCAATCCCAAGCATAAGCAGGGGCATCGACAAAGGGATTCACGTGGTATAGGACATGGGGGGTCATTCATTGCCCCCCCTCTCCCAATAAATTCTTTATGGATGGTTGATTACGCCCAAAGAATAATGCGGTCATTTCTAATATAGTTTTGAGGTGTCGATTCCACAGGGAGATGAATTGAGAAATTAAAAAATAGTAATAAAATTAACAAAAGATTTAAAAGAGTGCGAAAAGTGATTTTTTGAGTGTGATGTAAATTAAAACTAAATGAGTAATTTGAAAAGTATAAAAATAAGATGAAAAATAGAGTGTAGGGAATTCCTTGTGTATTTCTGGTATTCAAATTTATTCTTAATTCATTAATAACTCAATTGAGAATTCTATATCCAAATTCTCAATCGGAAGATATAACATTAATAACCAGATTTAAATCAAATGTAACTTTTTGGAAAAATCATTCGTCGCGATTCAAGAACAAAAATTGTTATCACTATTGAGAAAATTCAACGTCGACAATCTACTTAGGGAGCGATACTTTAGCAGAGAATTAAATCAATATAGATAATCAATTGCTCCAAATATAATCATAGAACTAATCATTTCAATGGAAAAAGCATAATTGAATCCATAAATGAAATAGATTTTATAATTATTTAAAGACGAAAAATATCACAAATAAATTGAGAATGATAGAACAAAAGAGTTTTAATATTTAAAGACCAAATACATAAATCAAAAATAAATTTTAAACACCATTACATATACAAGTTCATCCCTAACTTTCCTAAAAAATTTAGTTATACATATTGAAAATATGCAACGAAAATTCTCTAAGGAAAAATATGGAAGAGTCGGCCATTGTTTTCTCTCTTGTTTGGTTTTTCTTTTCTTTTCTCAAACTCTCAAAAATGGCTCTTCCAAGGCATCCAAGCACTCTTTGATACACGCCCCACTCCCTCTATTTATAGAATTTTTCTTGCAAGTTTGTCAAGCTAAAATCATAACAAATGCAAGTTGTATTGCCGTGTATGAGTTCCCATTAGTTGATCAACAAATTCGGCTTTGCGGGAAATTGAAAGCACCGAAACTTTAGTCTTGCTGAAATTGAGTGAAAACTAGTCAAACATTTCTGTTGGAATGATTCCATTTGCAAGTGTCTTCAAGTGAACTAAGTATGTAGAGAAAGATTGGAGGTGCCATGTGTTCCTATTAATAACTTGCGGCTGATTTCCTTTTATTTGCAAGTGGGGTCCATATGATGATTAAGGTGCAAGTGGATCTATGCCTTCTTCTTTCAATTTGTGGCCGATTTATGCATTTTATTTGGTCCAAACTTTTGGTTTGAGAAGCAGCTGTAGTTTGATTATTAAAGTAAATTTGACCTTGAATAAATATGCAAGCTAAGTTGTCGATGTATTGTAGGTGGAGCCCAATTCCATGTGTTGTTCAAACTCTAAAGCATTTGGACCCATGTGATGATTAGATGAAACTTTGAATTAAAAAGTGTTGAATCCACTTTTTGAACAAGAGTTGTGCCTCACTTGTATATCTTCTTCAATCATAGCATGTGTGTCCCTTGAGTTTGAAGAAGAGAATGATTCAAGTTGAGTGAAATGTTTGACAAGTGGCTCCAAAGGTGGGTTTCGGCCATCACATGTTCATGTGATTAATTTTGTAGATTTTATCCAAAACACTTGAGGTTGTCGCCTACCATTCTTCCTACAATAAAATAAAATAAAATAATTAAATAAGATGGTTTTAGAAACAAACTTGGCTTTTTAAAATGCAAGGAAATTCAAATGGCCTCCTTTGAAATGCAAATAACGAAAATTCATGAGACTTATTTAATGATTTAAACTCATGTGTTACTATTTGTATTTATTTGAGACTTTAAATATATTAAATCATGCTTATATCCATCTCAAGATAAATAGTTATTAAATTAAATAAAATAAGTTATATCATTATTTTTCTTTTATTTTAGCATTTAAATAAGATATTTAGAGTGAATTTTTGTGCAATTATCAGTAGTCATTCAAGGAGAAGTATTGTAATTATAAGAGAGAGATATGAATGACCCCCCCTCCACACTAAGAAGAAAAAGAAAAAGCGTGACACTCCTCCCCGCTAAGAAGAAAAAAATTATTGAGCGTATCAATAATTACCGTTATACATGGCATTCAAAAGTCTATAAATTAATTTCATTTGATCTATTGAACATCAGAAAATGAAGAAGAAAGAAAAGAGAAAGAAAGAAAGAGAAGGAAGAGAGAAAATTCTTGTTCTCGAGAAATAAAGGATTCTAAATATCTTCTCTTTTATTTTATCTTGCAATAGTAGTTTTCTTTTAGTTTTATAACACGTTATCCGTACGATCTGACTTTTTGAAAGTTTTAATACTTTCAAATCTTTTAAAATCTTGAAACTTCAGGTGCAATAAGTTATAATAATCTTTTGGGAGGATTATATCTTCTGGTGTTCATATCTTTGACTTAAAGTATTTCACAAAGTAAGAGGATTTTTCACTATGAGATACACAGAATCTATTGCAAGAGAAAATATTCAAAACTTTTTATTTCTCAAGATTTGAATTTCCCCGCTTCCTTTCTATCCTCTTTCTTTCTTTTCTTTTCTTTTCTTCGTTTATCGTTTCCGATACTTGTACATTTAAACGATTTCAAGCTCTCTATTTATAGAGAGCTTGAGGCGTCTGTGACCATCTATTATTGAAATGGATGGTTATTCACACTTATTAGAGACAATAAAAGAGAGGGGGAAAGAGGTTCACGTGGTATGGGGCATGGGAGGTCATTCATGGCCCCCCCAATAAATTTTTTATGGGGGGTCATTCAAGGGGGAGTGTTGAAATTATATAAGGGAGACAAGAATGACACTCCCTCCCCACTAAGAAGAAAAAGAAGTGTGACCCCCCTCCCCACTAAGAAGAAAAAAAAACTATTGAGCGTATCAATAATTGCCGTTATACACAGCATTCAAAAGTCTATAAATTAGTTTCATTCAATCTGTTGAACATCAGAAAATGAAGAAGAAAGAAAAGAGAAAGGAAGAAAGAAAATGAAGAGAGAAAATTCTTGTTCTCGAGTAATAAAGGATT
Organism: Platycarya strobilacea; assembly: GCA_036898215.1. Taxonomy (NCBI): domain Eukaryota; kingdom Viridiplantae; phylum Streptophyta; class Magnoliopsida; order Fagales; family Juglandaceae; genus Platycarya; species Platycarya strobilacea. The sequence continues at coordinate 25,165,307 of CM072545.1, read as the reverse complement.
CTAAATATTTTCTCTTGCAATAGTAGTTTTATTTTAATTTTATAATACGTTATCAGCACGATCTAACTTTTAAAAAGTTTTAATACTTTCAAATCTCTTAAAATCTTGCAATTTCAGGTGCAATAAGTCATAACAATCTTTTGGGAGGATTATATCTTCTGGTGTTTATATCTCGCCCTTAAATTATTTCACAAAATAAGAAGATTTTTTACATTGAGATACATAAAATCTATTGCAAGAAAAAATATTTAGAACTCTTTATTACTCAAGAATTGAATTTTTTCTCTTCCTTTCATTCTTTTTTCTTTTCTTTTCTTTTCTTTTCCTCATTTCTCGTTTTTGATACTTGTACATTTAAACGATCTCAAGCTCTCCATTTATATAGAAAGTTTGGGGCGTTTTTGACCGTCCATTATTGAAATCGATGGTCATTCACACTTCTTTGAGACAATAAAAGAAAGGGGAAAAGGGGTTTATGTGGTATGGGATATGGGGGCTCATTCCTTACCCCACAATAAATTATTTATGAGTGTTCATTCAAGAGTGAGTGTTGTAATTATATGGGAGAGACAAGAATGACCCCTCTCCCCACTAAGAAAAAAAAAATTATGGAGCGTATCAATAATTGCCGTTATACATAGCATTCAAAAGTCTATAAATTAATTTCATTCGATCTGTTGAACATCAGAAAATGAAGAAGAAAGAAAAGATAAAGAAAGAAAGAGAAGGAAGAGAGAAAATTATTGTTCTCGAGTAATAAAGGATTCTAAATATTTTCTCTTGCAATAGTAGTTTTTTTTTTAGTTTTATAACACGTTATCAGCACGATCTGACTTTTTAAAAGTTTTAATCTTTTCAAATCTTTTAAAATCTTACAATTTCAGGTACAATAAGTCATAATAATCTTTTAGGATGATTACATCTTCTGGTGTTCATATCTCTAACTTGAATTATTTAACAAAATATGAGGATTTTTCACTGTGAGATACACAGAATCTATTGCAAGAGAAAATATTTAGAATTCTTTATTTCTCAATAATTGAATTTTCTCTCTTCCTTTCTTTTTTCCTTTTTCTCATATTTCTTTCTTTTCTACGTTTCTCGTTTTTGGAACTTGTACATTTAAATGATCTCAAACTCTCTATTTAAGAGCTTGAGGCATCTGTGACCATCTATTATTGAAATGGATGGTCATTCACACTTATTGGAGACAAGAAGTGAACGGGGGGAAAGGGTTCACGTGGCATGGGGCATGGGGTTATTCATTGCCCTCCCTAATAAATTCTTTATAGATGATCATTCAAGGGGGAATGTTGTAACTATAGAGGGAGACATGAATGACCCCCACTCTCCACTAAGAAAAAAAAAAGCGTGACCCCCTCCCCACTAAGAAGAGAAAAATTATTGAGCGCATCAATAATTGTCATTCTACACGGCATTCAGAAATCTATAAATTAATTTCATTCAATCGGTTGAACATTAGAAAATGAAGACGAAAGAAAGAAAATGAAGAAAGAAAATTCTAGTTCTTGAGTAATAAAGGATTCTACATATTTTCTCTTATATTTTCTCTTGCAATTTTAGTTTTTTTAAGTTTTATAATACGTTATCAGTACGATCTGACTTTTTAAAAGTTTTAATACTTTCAAATCTCTTAAAATCTTGCAACTTCAGGTGCAATAAGTCATTACAATCTTTTGAGATGATTATATCTTTTATTGTTCATATCTCTCTCTTAAATTATGTCACAAAGTAAAAAGATTTTTTACCGTGAGATACACAGAATCTATTGCAAGAGAAAATATTTAGAACTATTTATTTCTCAAAAACTGAATTTTCTCTCTTCTTTATTTCTTCATTTCTCTCCTCTTTTGTTCTTTTCTTTTCTATTCTTCATTTCTCGTTTCTGATACTTGTACATTTAAACAGTCTCAAGCTCTCCATTTATAAAGAGATCGAGTCATCTGTGACCATCCATTTTTGAAATGGATGGTCATTCACACTTATTTGAGACAAGAAGACAAAGTGGGGGAAGGGGTTCACGTGGTACGGGGTATGGGAGGTCATTCATTGCCCCCTATAAAGTAGGAGGATTTTTCACCGTGAGATACACAGAATCTATTGCAAGAGAAAATATTTAGAACTCTTTATTTCTTAATAACTGAATTTTCTCTCCTCATTTCTTTCTTCATTTCTCTCCTCTTTCTTTTTTTTTTCTTTTCTTTTCTTCGTTTCTTATTCATGATACTTGTACATTTAAACTATCTCAAGCTCTCTATTTATAGAGAGTTTAAGGCATCTGTGACCGTCAATTTTTGAAATGGATGGTCATTCACACTTATTGGAGACAAGAAGTGAAAGGGGAGAAGGGGTTCACGTGGTATGGGGCATGAGGGTTATTCATTGCCCTCCCTAATAAATTCTTTATGAGTGGTCATTCAAAGGAGAATGCTGTAATTATAGGGAGAAACATGAATGACCCCCGCTCCCCACTAAGAAGAAAAGAAAAAGCGTGACCCCCTCCCCACTAAGAAGAGAAAAATTATTGAGCGCATTAATAATTGTCGTTATACACGGCATTCAAAAATCTATAAATTAATTTCATTCGATCAGTTGAACATCAGAAAATGAAGAAGAAAGAAAGAGAAGGAAGAAAGAAAATTCTAGTTCTTGAATAATAAAGGATTCTACATATTTTCTCTTATATTTTCTCTTGCAATTTTAGTTTTTTTTTTAGTTTCATAATACGTTATCAGCACGAGCTGACTTTTTAAAAGTTTTAATACTTTCAAATCTCTTAAAATCTTGCAATTTCAGGTGTAATAAATCATAACAATCTTTTGAAATGATTATATCTTCTAGTATTCATATCTCTCCCTTAAATTATTTCACAAAGTAAGAGAATTTTTTACCGTGAAATACACAGAATCTATTGCAAGAGAAAATATTTAGAACTATTTATTTCTCAAAAACTGAATTTTCTCTCTTCTTTTATTTGTTCCTTTCTCTCCTCTTTTTTTCTTTTCTTTTCTTTTCTTTTCTTCGTTTCTCGTTTCTGATACTTGTACATTTAAACAATCTCGAGCTCTCCATTTATAGAGAGCTTGAGTCGTCTGTGACCATCCATTTTTAAAATGGATGGTCATTCACACTTATTGGAGACAGGAAGAGAAAGTGGGGGAAGGGGTTCACGTGGTATGGGATTTGGAAGGTCATTCATTGCCCCCTATAAAGTAGGAGGATTTTTCACCGTGAGATACACAGAATCTATTGCAAGAGAAAATATTTAGAACTCTTTATTTCTCAAGAACTGAATTTTCTCTCTTCCTTTCTTTCTTCATTTCTCTCCTCTTTCTTTTTTTTTTCTTTTCTTTTCTTCGTTTCTTATTTCTAATACTTGTACATTTAAACGATCTCAAACTCTCTATTTATAGAGAGTTGAAGGTGTCTGTGACCGTCAATTTTTGAAATGGATGGTCATTCACACTTATGAGAGACAAGAAGAAAAATGGGGGAGGGGGTTCACGTGGTATGCAGGGAGGGTCATTCATTGCCCCCCAGTAATTTACAACACTCCCCCTTAAATGACCACCAATAAAAAATCTATCTCGTTAAAATCTTGTCAAAGAAAAATCCAATGGGAAGAAAAATCTATGGCGAAGGAAAAAGTGTACAGTATTCTTATGTACCGCCAAGTGTTTTAAAATATTCAAAAGAAAGTTATGTATCAGATCAAATTTTATATAAATACCCACGTTATCAGCCCGACGATTTAACCAATTTTGGAGCTAGTGGTCTTATTGTAATAGCCCTAAAAAAAAAATTTCATCCTAATTTAATTATTTAATTAAATGCTAATATACAAGATTAGTGGTAATTTGTACAAATAAGCTTTAAAGAGATGGGCTTGGAAATGAGACTTTTGAGGAATGGATCAAGTGAATGGGCCAAGAGAGTAGTGGTGAGCCTATAAGCCCATAGAGTGAGCCCATGGCCCATCAAGCCCATAGTAGAGACACATGTCACTTGGAGAAAAACCCTAGAAAATTATCCAAATGCTTGTAGGAAAATTCTAGTTGGTGGAGATTGACTAGTAGGTGAACATATGCCATGTAGGATTGAGTGTAGAATCTAATGGAGTGATTTTCCTACCATGGAATCTTGGAGGTACAAGACATCATTCCTTGACTTTCCCTTAGAGATCATAGTGTGTAAGAATGTGACAAATGGCATGAAGAGAAGCATGGAAGGAAGGATCAAGGAGGGATTCGGTGGATGCAATCCGTGTGGTGCCTTGGGAGAATTTCATGGGGTATGGCCACCAACAAGTTGATAGGATAAGAGAGGAGTGTGTAAGTGAATAAGGTACAATGTGTAAGAGAGTATGGTGATGTGAAGAGAGGTATGGTGTGGATGTAGGTGATGGAAACGACAAAAGCAAGGAGAATGAGCAAAGTGGGTTTCGGTGGAGGCATGGCTTGGCCGGATCATGCTTTGCTTAATTTCCAAAACGCATGGTTTTGAGATCACTTGGATGGACACATGAGATGATGGAGGAATTATGATTGAGTGAAAAGCAAGAAATGAGTGCTAAACACTCAAAGGAGCCGCCGGCCATAGCAAGTGAGAAGGGAGAAAAGAAAATCCTCCAAGGCATGGCCAAGATTTGATCTTGGAATGGCCTAGAGTTGTCAATCACTCAATCTATCATTGGCCATACCTAAGTATGGTAAAAAGTGTACCAAAGACCCTAGAGAAAGGGTTTGGCCGTGTGACCCCATATCCATTTCCCTTAACTCATTTCACTTGGACACATGCAAGCACCCTCCTATCTCATTCTCTCTTCACCTCTCGGCCAAAACCACTTAAGCCACTTCTACTTTTGTTTCTTCTTCTTTCACCACATAATTTGAAGAATCCTAAATTAGTGAATCCAAAATCAAGAGTGTTGAGGTGATCAATACATTGGAGAAGGTTAGTGCCTAAATTCATGCAAGCTTAGGAAGAACACACACACATGTAACACTTTGTTTTGGTTAGAAGGAAATAAGGTTTCCTTTAAGTTTTTGTGCTTATAGCTAGTCTAATAAGAGATTCCATATGTGTATTTTCAGATTTTAATCAAAAATCTAATAGGAATATTGTAAGTATACTTTCACATTTTCCTTAACAATTCTTGTATATAGTGAGGTGATCATGCTTGTTGGATTAATGATTGGATTGCCATGTTTGGATTGATTTGATTATACTTGTCTTTGATATGAATATTCTTGTGTAAATATCTATGATGAAATAAGCTTAGAATGTAAGTATAGATGATGGATCAAGTATTAGTTGCAAAAAGAAATGAAAAGCATGATTATTATATGAAATGATGAAGTTGATGCATGATGATTTTTAGTGTTAAGTTTATAAATTTGGTGTTGCTAAGATAGAATCTATTTGAGGAAGTTAGTAATGAAATTGATTTATTCAAGGAAAATATTGTCTTGAGGAAATGAAAATGGACATGAGAATAAAATACATGATTGATATGAATTGAAATGGTGTATACTTGCATATGGAAAGGAGTAACCACTTGTGTATGATGACTAGTAATATTTAAGGTTGAGATTAGAAGATTAAATTATATTGCTTTGTGGTGGAATTATTTCGTTGAGCTTTTAGAAGAAACTTATGGAAAAGGAACTTTGAATAATTAATAGAAGGAAATTTTCCCCAAGTTGAAAGGTGAAGGAAGGAAGTTGGAATAAATTAAGGTTGGAGATGAAAATGTCTACTTGGTGGATTAGAGGGTTTCGGTTACCCATTCTAAGGATGGTATATGTTTTAATTTGACACTTTTAATTGTTGAAGGATAATTGGAGTCAAGTGATGAAGGAAAGCCCTAGGAATTTCCCTAGGAAGGTTCGGCCATGATGGGTTGGAGATGGGCCAAGTACCCCACTTCAACCCTAGGCCCAAAATTTGGGTGTAAAGCATGATGACAAAGTAGGAAGTTGTAAAGTTATCCCTATGAGGAAGAAAAGAGAATGAAATATGAATGCACTCGAGCTTGTCTCGGGTTTTGCATGAAAATAAGTAAGCATTGCATGCCCCATGCATAAATCATGAAAAGTATGTTTTTAAAGTCCAAGATGTTTTTAAGAAAAAGAAAAGAAAAGATTGAGTTTTTGAAAGAAAAGAAAAGAAGTAAAGTTTTATAAGAACCCCAAAGGCTGGGATGGGGTAGTGCCCCAGTGGAACTCCCTGTCCACTCAGGAGTGTTTAAAGTCGAGTGGAAGCCCCTAGGTCGACGAAGAACAGTCGGTGAACCGTGTATGGCTCCAAAAGGTGTCCGAAGCGTGGTAGCACCTAACGCTGGTGGGTGCCAAGGACGGATAAGTTGTAAGGACCTGTCGTTTTATAAGCTATATGACGCACTCACTTTAAGGTGATGCGGTAACCAACAGGGAACACGCGATGCTTAGGAGAACCGTGTTGTGTCTCATATATGCTAAGTGATAAGTCATGACAAGATGAGCTTTCGAGCCATAAGAAAAGATCTGTTTAAGATAAGTGGCGCCTAAAAAAAAAAGAATAAAAGATACGAAATGTTTTAAAGAAATGATTTGAAAAGTAATGACATGAAAAGAAGTTTGAAAGAAGTGATTCGTATGAAAGTTTTATGAAAAGAAGTCTGAAAGAAGCAAGTCTGTTTGAAAGTTTTCATGAGCATGTGCATGAGTCAGTCATTCATTGCATATGCATTAGTTACGAATGTTTTGGTTCATTTATCTGTATATTTGAAATGTTTTGGTTTAAGTGCTAATATACTTGCTGAGATTTCTCCCGAAATCTCACCCCCTTTTTATTATCTCTACTATCGCTCCCTTGGGAACGATAGAAGTTATTGCAGGACATGATGAATCCCCGGATTACGACTCTAGAGAAGATGGGTCGGACCCTCATGGGCCCGACTAAGACCGATACTGCTGAGCCAATGACCCTAGACCTGTTGGGTCAGTGGGCGGCAGAGTCGCTTCCTATGGCGACGTATTTTTTTGACGACCTTCGCCCTACGGGGTGTTGTTTGGTGCTATGAGTGGATGGGCTCCTCCACATGGGACGCCTGTTTACGTCATCTTCTGGGATGATGTGTGATGTAGGCCCAGGACTGAGTTTGGATAGTCTTCGTTACGGTCCGGACTTTAAGAAGATAAAAGAAGAACCCGCCTATTAATATGTTTGGCGAAAAGGGGAGAGGATCGGTAATATCTTTATTTTGTACCACCGATGTATTTTGAGGAAAAATCTTCCCGTTATTTTGGGAAGTGCTTTTGTATAAACTGTTTACATTGGTAATCTTAATTTTAATGTATATGTATATGATGCTTAACTTGGGTTTTATTTCGTTAACCATGTGATGTGCGGCAAACGTAAACGTTTTGTCAAATGTTTTGGCTTGACCTTTTTCCACTGCGGAATAGAAAAAAAATATTAAATAATGCTCTCACACATAAAGATGAGGGATGACTTCCTTGTGACGTTCTTCCCTGGCGTCGTAATTTGCGTACGAACGCAAGCGCAAGTTAGGGTGCCAACACTTATTCTTCGAGTAAGTTTTTCAATATATTATTTGTAATTTTTAGTATAAATATGAAATATTTTATTGCTAATTATTATTTTAAATCTACATGACTTTATAAATATATTTCTGAGATACAAATACTTATTTCATTATTTATATGTGTTAAGAAAATGGCAAATCTTACAAAATTGGAATTCGTTTCTCTTGTTATTTCTGGAAAAAATTATTTATCCTGAATTTTTGATACTGAAATCCATCTGGATGCTATGAACTTGGGAGAAACAATTAAAAAAGGAAATCAAACGTCCCTGCAAGACCGTGCTAAAGCAATAATTTTCCTTCGCCACCATCTTCACGAAAAATTAAAAACTGAGTATATTACAATAAAAGATCCCTTTATTTTGTGGAATAATTTAAGGGAGGGGTATGAATACCAGAAGACTGTCATCCTCCCAAAACTCGTTATGAATGGTTGCACCTGAGGTTACAAGATTTTAAAAGTATTAGTGAATATAATTCTGCACTTTTTAAAATTAGCTCAATACTAAAATTATGCGGTAAGAAATCATTAATGATGATATGTTAGAAAAGACATATACTACTTTCCATATCTCGAATGTGTACCTATAGCAGCAGTATCGAAAGCGAAAGTTCAAGAAATATTATGAACTTATATTCTGTCATCTAGTAGCTGAGCAAAACAATGAGATTTTATTAAGAAACCACCAATCACACCCTACTAGTTCAACATCATTTCCTGAAGTGAATGGTAATAGGTTTGCATCATTCTCAAAAGTGAATGGTGCATCCTTTCAAAGAAATCAGTGGCGTGGACATGGTATGAGAAACTATAAAAATGTTGGTCCCAAAAGTGATAACATTAAAAAAGATAATAATATACCGTATCTCCAGAAGTAGTACAACTCAGAAAGGGGTAAAAACCCCTAAAATAATTCTTTAAAGAGAAATAAAGAGGTGTGCCATAGATGTGGTATGACTGGATATTGGTCACGTACCTGTCGTATGGCCAGGCAATTGGCTTATTTATATCAAACATCTATTAAAGGAAAGAATAAAAAGTCTGAAGCAAATTTAGTAGAACCATCAGATGATTCATTATATATAGATAGAGATGATATTACTCATATTGATGTTTCTAATTCTTTTGAAGATCCTGATGATACAATTGATCACTTGATTGGAGATAGGAGTGTTCCTCCCAATTAATGTATTTTTTTTATATTTTTAATGAGAATTTTGTATTAACGATGCTTTTTTTTCTTCACAATCTAGAAGAAATTTATTGAGTTTCAAATATATACGTCGTAATTATTACCATATTGAAACTATTAATGAAGACAGTAAAGAGAATCTCCTCATTACTAAAATAATATCGAGCTAAAAGCTCGTATTAGAAAAACTACCTACTCTATCTTCTGGATTATATTGTGTAAAAATGAGAACAACTGAATCATTTGTGGTAATGCACTAAAAGTGCATTGACCCCAAAATATTTATGAATGGCCATGATCACCTTGGACATCCAATGTCAATAATAATGAGACGAATTATTGATAAATTTGCATGAGCATCCCTTAAAAAATCAAAAGATTCTTTTATCCAATGAATATCTGTGCTCTGCATGTTTCCAAAATAAGTTGATTATCAGACCATCTCCCTCAAAAGATGTTGTTGAGTTTCCAACCTTTTTACAAAGAATTCATGAGAATATATGTGGGCCAATTCATCCATTAGGTAGATCATTTAGATACTTTATGGTTTTGATTGATACATCAAGTTAATGGTCACATATTTGTTTGCTTTCCACTAAAAGTAATACATTTTCTATACTTCATGCAGCATCATTAATTTGAATTAGACCATCTACATATCTTATATATTCTCCATCACAGCTTGCATTTGATTAACAACCAAATATTTCTTATCTTCGTACTTTTAGATATGTTGTATATGTTCCAATTGTACCTCCACAACGTACAAAAATGGGCACTCAACGTAGACTTGGAATATATGTTGCTTTTGATTCTCTATTTATTATTAGATACATTGAATTTCTTATAGAGAATATGTTTAAAGTACATTTTGAGGATTGTCACTTTGACAAATCCATTTTGACAAATCCACTTTTTCATTACTGGGTAACGAAAAGTCTAAAATAAAAACTACTATTGTAAGAGAAAATATTTGGAACTCTTAATTTCTCAAGAACTGAATTTTCTATCTTTCTTTATTTCTTTCTTCTCTTTCTTTCTTTCTCTTTCTTTTCTTCCTTACTTGTTTATGATACTTGTACAAAATTGATCGAAAACGTTCGTATTTATAAGTATAAATTACTGTGTAAATTACTGTGCACATATAAAATTTTCAAATAAACTACCCCACCTCTCCCGCAAAAGTCGTTAAAAGAGAGGCTTGGTAGGGGGGAGGTCATTCAGTGCTCCCCCTTGCATTATTACAACACTCCCCCTTGAATAATCACCCATAAAGAATCTATCTCGTTAAAATCTTACCAAGGAAAAATCCAGTGGGAAGAAAAATCAATGGTAAAGGAAAAAGAGTACAGTATTCTTATGTATCTCCAAGTACCTCAAGATTGCCTCATTAAAACCTTGCAAAGGAAAACTCAGTGGGACAAAACCTCAGCGAAGGAAAAAGAGTACAATCAGCACAAGTTTTCAGGATATTTACTCCCCTTGAAAAGTGTATGGCGATAAAGTTTTGATTTTTCGCATTCCATTGTTCTGCACAATTTTCTTGAATGTTGTAGTTTTATAACACGTTATCAGCACGACGGTTCTACCAGTTCTGAAACTAGTAGTCTTATTCCGTAAGTAAGTTTTCAATATATTATTTGTAATATTTGATATGAATATAAAATATTATATTGTTAATTATTATTTGATAAAATCTACATGATTTTATAAATATTTTTTTAAGATACACATATTTATTTTATTATTTATATATGTAGAAAATGGTAAATCTTACAAAATTAGAATTTGTTGCTCTTGATATATCTAGAAAAAATTATTTATCATAGATTCTTGATGTTAAAATTCATCTTGATACTATGAACTTAGGAGAAACAATTAAGGAAGGAAATCAAGCGTCCCTGCAGAACCGAGCTAAAACAATGATTTTCTTTCGCCACCATCTTCACAAAGAATTAAAAACTAAGTATCTTATAGTAAAAAATCCTTTTATTTTGTGAAATAATTTAAGGAAAAGATATGAACACCAGAAGACTGTTATCCTCCCAAAAACTTGTTATGAATGGTTGTACTTAAGATTGTAAGATTTTAAAAGTATTAGTGAATATAAATTAAAACACATATATTTAAATGTTTGCAAAGGCATATGGAGGAGGAGTATCAAGTTCCAAGGGTCACCAGCTCATAAACAGTTTCACGATCTGACTTATTAGCCAGATCATTCACTTGCTGCATTATGGCACCCACGGAAGATACAGGAACAATTTGTAACTGAGGTGAAAGATACCTCATATATTGATAATGAGAACTATTGAAAGGAAATTGATGAGCCATTGAAAATTTGTAAAATAAGAATGTAAATATAGATGAATTATAGATATGAGAAGAAGATTTGATACGAACTAAATAAAATTAAATATGATTCTTATAGAGATAGAAATAAGAACAAGACAAACAATCATCTCTTCAAATCTCACTTAGTCAAAATTACAAGATATGCTGGATGCATATTTTCAAAAGCCAGCAAGATTAATTGTAGTTTTATCGTAAACGCTGAATATCTGCTGTCAGTTGCTGTTGTTGACTTTGTATTTAAGCTTTCTCTCATTCCAGCTTTTCTATTCGTCATTTCAGATCACGAGAATACTAGTCTGTAAATTTTTTCAGCTCCTTGTTTTATTGTCTTAACTTTTTATTATTCCTATCTTTAGTTGCAAGCTTTTAATGTAATTCAGATATTTGATTATTAAGATGATCAACCTCACTTGCTCTCGCTAGTAGCCTCCAAGACATGGTTATAATAGAAGCAGCATATTGAGCACTGAGGGTTCTTGATACTGCAACAATTTCTTAATCAGTTTTACCAAAAAGATGCATCTTTGCTCTTATCATGGTATTGATAGCCTCAGAGTAAAGATGAGTGGTTAAGGTGTAAAAAGTTCTTGGTTCAAATCTAAAACATTAACAGAAGGATTTCTCTCAGCCATAGTATTGTTATGAATGAACAACAATTAGATCAATGAGAAATATGAGATCTTGGATGAGTAAAGAAATTAGATCATCTTTAAACAAGCAACCCAGAGCTTTCATATTATCCCGAAAAATCTCATTTGTCAACAATATCAAGAGGATCTGAATTTTTGCCGAACTGATAAAACTAAACCTCAAGTTTTTGCTTCTTTTGTCAAACATGAGTGGTTTCCAATACTCTTTTTCGTTGTGTATGAACATGTTCTCCCTAATACCATTGAAAGTTGGAGAAATTTTAGATGAAAATATTAACATGTTCTCTCTAATACATTATTTTGGGAATCATGTTTAAATTCTTAGCCCTGTTATATATGCTGAAATCATGTTTGTTTATTACTTGAAAAACTGATGCATATTCTCAAAGGGAGTTTAAGTATTACTACAGGTATCAGATTTCTACTAAATCTATCAAGCAAACATTAATAGCCACGTCTTCAAATCACTCAAAAATAATTGCAATTCATGAACCAAGTCGAGAGTATATTTTATTGAGATCAATGATTAAACATATTCAAGAAAAATGATAATCTGGCATATTTATTCAAGAAATCATTACCAACTGCGTCGCTGTCAGTGCCTTATATGTGGGGTTCCCTCTACCTTATCTGACGCATTTTAAACTTGTGAGGCCCTGAAGTACAAAGTGGATAATATCGTATGGGGATATGGAGCTGCATGTATCTTCATTATGCATTTTTTAGACGGAGTAAATGTATTGAAAACTTGTACTGATTATACTCTTTTTCCTTCGCTGAGGTTTTGTCCCATTGGATTTTCCTTTCAAGGTTTTAATGAGGTAATCTTAAAGCACTTGGCGGTACATAAGAATATTATATTATTTTTCTTTCGCCATCGATTTTTCTTCCTATTGGGGTTTTCCTTGGCAAGATTTTAAAGAGACAGATTTTTTTATGAATGGTCATTCAAGGTGGAGTGTTGTAATAATTTGAATAAACGGTGGGTGTGAATGACCCACCACCTTATCAACTTAAATCTCAGCAATATTTTAGTTGGCCTTTAGCACACTTTAAAGCTCTATATATACATGAGCTTTTGGTCTTTTTGTAAGTGTGAAGGAAAATTTCGGTGATTGAGTAATATGAGGTTCTAAAGATTTCTTACAAATACTTTACAATAGTTTTATATTTTAGTTTCATAACATATATATATATATTTATACTATACATAATTACATATTTATAAATATTTATTATTTTTGCTACATATAAATATAATAATATGTATTAAGTAAAACTTTTACTTAAAACTTTGTGTATATTATAGTGCAGTAAGGTGATTTTTTTTATAGATTATCTTCATAATACAAGTCTCACACTTAAGCAATATGTGACTCTTGTATTGCTTGAAAATTTTAAATATATATTTACAATTTAAAATATGACCATTTAAATTATGGTCATATTTTAAACTTAAATATACAATCTAAGTACAAAAATGTGTTTTTAATTACTTTTTGATCCAAGAATAATTTTCAGACATAATGGACTGTATCTATTATTGAAGTGGGTAGGAGACAAGGTGGAAATCTAAAATGCCCTACCCTCGAATGCGAGGGCATTAGGCGGCAGTGAAAACCCCACCCTCCAACCCAAGCGGGGTGGGAGGCTAGGAGTGGCGTATCCTACATCGTATGGTGTAAGTAGCACCCTTATTTTTAAGGGTGCAAATGCAAAAAATAACTTTATATTAAACTACTTTTAATATGAAATTCATGCAGCGGTTGCATGTATTCATAGATCTTTATGTCCTACCTATCCCTTGCATCCCACTTTCTCCCTCTTGTATCAAGCAATTCTATTTTCATTGCAACTAGATGTTTCAATCGTAAACCAAGCTTTAGTTATATCTTTTGCAGATATCCTCATGTGTTCTAAATTCTTAGATTTTTTTGCTCTCAACAAATGAGCCTAAGACATCATGTAAAAAGATTGATAAGAATAGACAAGACAACTAGGAAATAGATGTGACAATACATGAAACGATTCATGAACCTAACACAAATACTTTAGAGGGTATTTGGGTCCCATAGCAGCTCAACCTATAATGGAAAAGCCCACAGTCATGACTATGTGGAAAACAACCCTTAGGTTGGTGAAAAACATCTACAGCTGAAATAACTACCTTAGAAATATAGCTCCTACAAGATAGGAGCATTCAAAAAGCGGTAACTCCAAAAATATAGGAGCTATCCGTCCCAATCATCTAGAGATTATGGATAATCCGTAGCACATGAGTAACATCCATTTTTTGTTACCAACAAATCCGTCTATAAGTAGCCCTTGAAAGGTAATGAATTGGTATCTCATTTTTGCATATACTCACTCTCATATACTTTATTGGCTTTGGCATCGAAGTGTCCACAGGGCATCCAGTGCCGCCTCTCAACTTATTACAGATCAACCGTGTGATCAGTTGTAATGGTGTGAAACACGTTGTTTACCGTAATACCGTCTATGAGATCTCTTTTACAGACTTCAACGTGATTTTCACATATTGACTACTCAATCATACACAAACCACAATCCAGAATCAAGTATGACGAATGTAAAAGCTAGATTGGCGAAGGTCGCAGAAAGGTTGAAACAGGCAATGGAAGTCATGGAGCAACTACAAAAGGAGAACGAAGAATTGAAGCAGTAAAAGGACAACCCCCTCCTTTCCAAAATGGACAGGCTGAAGGAAAAGCACACAGAGCGAGAGGAGTAAACAACGATGAATTAGAAAAGAAAATGTTGCATGATGAACTACGGAGCTTAGTTGACAAAGATAAAGAAATGGTGAAGAAGATAGAGGATCCTTCTCTGCTAAGCAGTTGCTAACTCGAGATCTTCCCTACACTAAGAATGATATGGTTGTACCTCTGCCAGCCAAATTCAAAGTCCCTTACATCGATCTATACATGATGGGTCCAAGGATCCCGTCAACCACCTCGTGAACTTCAAGGCACATATTCAAAACTTCCCTAAAGAAGTGGATTGTCGAGCCCTCCCCCTGACATTGAAAAGAATCGCAAGGGCATGGTTTGGGACGCTACATCTCAAATCTATTGGCAGTTTCAAAGAGTTGGCTAAGTAATTTCTTATGCAAATCATAGCAAGTAGGATGCGCCAAAGGCTAGCTGCATATCTACTCACCATGAAACAAAAATATAGGGAGAGTTTAAAAAGCATACTTAACATGCTTGCAAAGAGCGGCTCACCACGGATGACCAAGATGAAAAGATTACCATGGCCACCCTCCAAGGTGGAATCTGGCATCAGAGCCCATTCATGGCGGAGATTTCCAGAAGGACGCCCTCCACCTTAACATAATTGATGGATCAAGTAGATGATTTTATCAATGTAAAAGACACATTGCAAGCTCCACTAGAGTCAAGGAAACAAGAGACAAGATCTGAGGGTAATAGCCAGAATAGCTTGAAAGACAAAGATAAAAGAACACATGAGCATAATCATCGAGACGAACGGTTTGAGTGATACACCAATCAACAAGATCAAGGGCGCCGCTTGATCCATAACAACTACAATGTTCAAGAGAGTAGTCGTGCACCCGACAGCTTCGCAAGGGGTGGCGCAACATCGTTAAGCAGAAGAGCTTATGCTCGCAAGGCCAGATACAACGAGGTATACCCAACAGATAGGCCACACAAGTATCCTAGGTTAGGGACGACCCCAAATATTTCATTTGAGGACGAGGATTGTGAAGGGGTCTTGTAACCCCCCCCCCCCCCCCCAGCCCCTCGGGATGACGCATTGGTAGTTACACTGTTAATTTTTAGCACCACAACTAGACGACTTTTAGTCGATAACAGCAACTCAACTAACATCCTATACTGGGATGCCTTCACAGGATGAGCATTGACCCTGATAGGTTACACCCATCACCCACTCTACTAAAAGGATTTTTAGGAGAAGTGTCTAGCCCATAGACGCAATCACAATTCCAATCCCTTTAGGCCAAAGCAGCCACAGTGACAGACTTCTTAGTGGTCAAGGCTTCATCTTCCTAGAACACCATACTGGGAAGACCTACTCTCAATGACTTGAAAGTGGTAACCTCCCCTTATCACCTCAAGATTAAATTATCAACTAAAGCAAGATTGGGTGAGGTTCGGGACAAGAAAATATTGGCACGGCAGTGTAATGTACAAGATTTGAAAGCAAGGACTCCTACAGTCTACTCAATGAGCAAAATCGGAAAACGCATGCCGCCACCGCCCCAGATCGAAGATGGGCAAGATACGAAAGCCAGGGACGAAAATAGCATATTGTATGTAGAAGCAAATGAACCGTCAGAGATCATAAAGTTATATCTTGACCTTCCAAGCACTACCACAAGGGTCGGGATGACTTTTACGTCGAAACATAAGGAGGCATTGAAGTAGTTATTAATCGAGCACAGGGATGTCTTTGCTTGGAGCTACGAAGACATGCCAGGGATTGACAACGTGGTCATAGAACACAACCTTTACCTAAATGCAGAGGCCAAGAAAGTCTGAAAGAAAAGGCAGTCGTTCAACATGAAAAAGTGCACAACCATAATTGAGGAAATCGACAAGCTTCTCGTAGTTGGGTTTATAAGGGAAACACATTATCTTGAATAGCTCTCCAACATTTTCATTGTCAAAAAGGCCAACAAAAAATGGAGAATGTGTGTAAATTTCACCAATCTCAACAAAGTGTGCCCCAAAGACAACTTTTCGCTCCCTTGAATTGACATTATAGTAAACATTACAACAGAACACAAAGGGATGAGCTTCATTGATGCTTACTCTAGGTACAATCAAATCAAGACGAACAAAGTAGATGAGGAGAAAATAACTTTTATAACCGATAAAGGACTCTACTACTACCTAGTAATGCCTTTTGGATTGAAGAATACTGGAGTGATATACCAAAGGCTAGTCAACAGAATATTCTAGCGGCAGATCGAAAAGACTATGGAAGTATATGTCAACCACCTCCTAGTGAAAAGCAAGGAAGCCACCTAGCATCTGGTAGACTTTAGAGAATCCTCTGCCATGTTGCCCAAGTACGAAATAGAATTGAATCCAAAGAAATGTGCTTTTGGGGTCAATTCAGAAAAATATTTGGAATTCATAGTGTTTGAGACGTGTATCGAAGCCAACACTGCGAAGATAAATGTTATTTTAAACATGACACCATCTCAAACCATTAATGACGTCCAACGACTAGCATGGAAAATGGCCGCCTTAAACAAATTTGTGCCGAAATTAGCCAATAAATATCTCCCTTTCTTTTAAGCCAAATAGACCCACCCATGGAATGAGGAGTGCGACCAAGCTTTCCTAGAATTGAAGAAGAACCTATCTAACCCGCTTTGCTAAAGCAGGCCAACCAAGGAGACATTTTATGTGTGTATTTGGTAGTGTCGCCTTACGCCATCTCTACTATCCTAGTTAAAGAAGAGAATAGAAGTTAGGTTCCAATCTACTACACGAGTTGTGTCTAAAGGGCACCGAGGCCCAATACCCATGGATGGAGATGTTGGCATTTGCACTAGTAGTTGTTGCCAGAAAGTTGCGACCATTTTTTCAAGCCCACCCAATTAAGGTGTTAATAGAGCATTTTTTGGGAAAAATCTTACAAAATCCAAATTCCTCAGGGAAGTTAGTTGCTTGGTTAATAAAGCTCAGTGAATTTGAGATTTGATATATGCCTCGATCTGCGATTAATGGGCAAGCCCTCGTAGGCTTTATAGCCGAGTTCACTAAATTCCCAAAAGAAGTATCACCATTACCTGACCAACCGTGGACAATCATCGTAGACAAATCTGTCTACCGAACAGGGAGCGACATTGGGATCCACATCATCAAAAATAAAGGTTAAGAATATCACTACATGGTGACACTCACCTTCAAAACCACCAATAATGAAGCGGTGTACGAAGCCTTGATAGCAGGATTGTCAACCGCCAAAGCCCTGAGTGCCAGTCAAGTCAAGGTCAAAGCTGATTCACAAATAGTGATAAACCGGGTAACAGAAACCTATGCTACCAAGGGGGAGAAATTGAAAAATTATCTTCAACATGTCCATACCCTTGGCTAGCCTGTCCACTACCAGGTTGTCAGACCCTAATCGTTCAAAGTTGGCGACTTGGTCTTGAGGGAAACAAGTGTCACCACCCAAGATGAGGAGAAATTTGGCCCGCGGTGGGAAGGACTTAACGTGATAGAAGCCAGCAACCGCCCAAGGTCATATAGGCTCATGAACAGCAAAGGAAAGGAACTGCAACACCTATGGAATCTTAAACTTTTTTAAAAAAATTACCCATAGACTGTAGTTGGTTCATGTATTCTTTTCTATTTTTCGAGGCAATTCACCTGTCGTCTATATCTTTTTTCATTGTCAAAGTACTATGAAGAGAATTTCTCATTATCAATATTTTCAGTTTTTGTACTTGGTTCTTTGTGCTTTGCTTTCATAATATATGTTCAGGAGAAACGAAAAAAGGGCATGGAGGTCAAAAGGCCCCACGACCCTCTCCATACTTAGCCACCAAGCAAGATAAGCTCTTGCACACTGCGTGTAACGTAAATATGAGATCATAAGCGAGAATCATTAATGCCGTGAGGCATCATAAGCCTTAAAGGCATTCCAATTTATGTAAGAAACTCAAAATAAGAGCCACCCAATGCTCAGAGAGAGTAGGAAAGTAAAAGGCTCAAAACAAGAGCCAACCATTGTTCCAATGATCAAAAGACTAAAAGACCTAAAAACAAAAGGGCAAACACAATAATTTTGTAGAAATATTTAATTGGTAACAGGCAGAGGAAAGGCATTTGGCATCACACCTTACTCTATGGTGTCTACAAATTAGGTTGTGGCGATGTTAGGGGCCAGTTCCCGCAAGTTCAGCTTCTTCAAGTTTGTTCGAGGGTTAGCTAGCAAATGTGCCCACAAATGCCTCAATCTGGCTACCTACTCATATCCAAAAGCTCTATCACGTACCCTTTGAGGGGTGGCCAATTGAGGGTACAAGCAGATTATTTCATTGTCAGCATAAGCCAATTGAGACTCCAGCTCTTCCTTCTCTTTCCTCAAGTCGACCACTACCCAGACAACCTCGCCACAATCTCCAAATTTTGATCATGTCGTGCATCAATGCCTTCATGCTCTTTTTGATAAATGGTGAACTGTGATTGGGAAGTTTTCAACTTGCCTTGAAGGTCAGCTATCTGCACCTTAAGCTTACGCACATCCAAGAGCACTTTCGTAACTCAAGATAGCTTAAGTCAACTTCTCATTCTCTTGAACAGACGAGGCTAAAACGTTAGCAATCTCTTGGCGCTTATTCTCCACGTCCTCTTGTGCTCACTGTACCATAGCTAAAGATGCCTTCAAACGGGCCACTTCAGCCTTGAGAGAAGTGCATTCCATCCTAGACACTAGCAAGGCAAAAAATTCACAGGAATAGAGGGATTGGAAATGCATAAGTTCGCCTCTCAATTCATAGCCTTCATCATGGAGGAATTCAAGATCAGCCTCCAAAGAGTGAATCCACCCATCCGCTTGGGCCAAATGACAAGCACCTTATTCTTTCTCAACCAACAGGCGAGAAAATTCTTTCCTCGTGAAAAAGCAAATTTTGCACCGCTCCTTCACCTCTTCTTCCAAATGAGCCTTATTGCCCACAATCCATGTAGCTAGATCGTTAACGCCTTGCAAAACAAATGAACAAGGAAAGCAGGAGCAATAAAACAAGCACCGAAGAGAAAGGATAAAACTAGTAGGAATATAAAAGGCAAGGGATACATACCTGAGATAAATTGCCTCAAAGGCGCCCGGACATCTCAGCAACTAGCTCAAAACGAAGGGGAGCAAACCGAGGCTCGGCCTCTTCTAGTTCACCACCTACACCAGTAATGGGGGGTCCCATAAACAAAGGGCGCCTCAAGAGTAACACAGAATCGGGAGTTTCCAAGCTGGTTGGCAAAACCTCACGACCCTCAAGATCTTTAACTTGCTTACCAACAATATTACTTCTAACATCCTTACCGGCATTATTCTCTTCACCCCCACTGGCAGGTCCCCCTTCCAAAATCAAAGTAGGCCTATGTCACTGCCAAATGAGGAAGGGGGAGGAAGGAATAGATACCCTGTCTTGGTTAGAGGAAGGTGTCCCTCCACTGGGATTAACAGACACATCGCCACCTGGCGTGAAAATAAAGGGGTCCTCCACCACGAACGTGGACAAGCCCTGTGCAAAACCATCATATATGTCCTCCAAAAGGCCACATCCAACAAGCACAGTGGTAGAAGGAAACTCAAAAGAATCAATATAAGCACTATTACCACCCTCGAATGGCAAATCATAATCCAAAGCCATTAACAAGTCGGCAAAGGCTTAACCTATAAAGTTATTCAAGTCACTAAGACCCGAACCACTAGGGGGACCCCCCACCAGGAGGTGGCAAGGGCATAACTCCCCCTACAGAAATGTTAGAAATCTTAGGAATGACAAATTTTACCTTTCTATGCTCGTCAACTCCAAACTTTGATTTTTCAATGCGTGGGTGCGAGGAAGGTCCTTCAACACTGGGAGCATGTTTTTTTACCGGCGGACTCACGACTTTCAGCTTTCGACCCCATACATGTGCCTGATTGGGTATTGTAAAAAATCGATCAATACTGGCATGGGAAAGTGGATCCTCCTTCCACAAGGCAGTGTGATTATGCTCCTCCACCCAATCTGATATGAGGCTGACACAGTTACGTTCTCTATCAGATAAATCCAACAACAAACTTCTATCCTCGAGCACCCTACCCCAATTGACGTTAATAGGATAGTCTTGAATACGCCCCCGTCTCTCAAAAATTTCCATCCCTGGCCAATAAAAAATATATATATTTTTTCTTTGCCATTGTTTGGCATTCGAATACCGTGGCTCAAAAGCTATTAAATGCTGCCCTCTACGACGAAAACTACAAATATTCCTGAGCAATCCATTCATGTCATAGAAAGTCAAAAACTCCCTATGGTTAGGTCAGGTTACTCATCACCTAAAGACTCCAACACTCTATGGAATACTACCCAAGAACGCATAACACCGCCATACGTGTGAATGCAGCTCTGTAGGAGCCAATTTTAAGTAGCTGAGGACATCATGGATAGGAGACATCGATAAGATTTTCTTCCATTTTGTTTTTTATTAGTTTGACCAATGTTAGCGACAGAGATATCGTAAATTGGTCTCTGGGCTGGTATTATATATGAGATTATATTAATTGTGTTAAAAAAAAATAAATATACAAATTAGCTCAATCCATTTATATGAAATTAGTTAAATAGGTTGTATATAAAATTATTTAATATCTACGTGGGTCATATCGTGGCACCCGTTATTTAAATAGGTCGTATTAGGTTATGTGGTCTGACTCGTTTAATCACGTTTAGGTTGATCAATATAATTTAATACTTATGACTAGAAAGGACACGAACCCAAATTGGCACTCCTACTAGAAAGTGTTTCTTCCAAAATGAGAAAGTTGTCCAAAGGTAACTATACTCAATTAGATAGCAAGTTCTTGCATCATCCTTTAAGAATTAACTTAATTACTAATTAGTCACTAATATTCACTAGCATGTCATTGATTTTCTTTCACATTAACCAAGAAAATAATTATAACTATATTACAGAAGAAAAAAGAATCATGTGAAAGTGTTAATAAATATTTACTGTTTATTTCATATTTTTCATAAGCTAATTTCTCTTTTAGAACGTCAAAAAAAAAAAGAGTGTATATTTCATTTATTAAATATCATGGTCCATGGATGTTCTTTGATGACTAATGATAATATTCTTTATGGGATTTTTTATAATAAGTTTTATCGGTTGATGAATATAATTTAAATAACTTGTTTATTAATCAATTAAAATAAATAAATGCATAAGTCGCCGTCATTGAGATAAAAACAATTTTTTTTTTCTCGTCGACACGTGACAATTTTATTCCTACTTGAACGGACAAGTGCATAAATTATCATATATACGAAATATTTATTAAATTAATTAATCTCAATTATTTGCGATGCGCAAAAATCTTGGTAAACGACGTCATAGAGAGAATATGATTATTTGAAAAAATTAATTAAAAAAAAATTGAAGTTTTAAGTTGTAGAAGCAACGTATATATTTGTAAAACTAAACATGCAATTCGTAATGGCCTTGTTACTTGAAAAGGGACTACTGACTCAACATGTGAAATATTTACATGATTTTCATTTTAAGATATGGTCACTAAATTTTTGAAGTAATAAATTGATACTCCAATTCATAAAATAAGTTATCTTCGATAATCTATGCTTGCCTAGCTCCACAATATTAAATCTAATTAGAAATTAACTGAGATGATGAACGTACATAATACCTATATATATATATATATATATCTGTATCGTTTTGTTAATGATTTGATTACCAAAGAACCATCATTCTAACAACTTTATTTTAGAGTATATCGTAATAATAGTTATAAGTACTATAAACTATGTTTTTTTTTTTTGGAGAAAAAAACAGATCAAGGAGTATTTTTATCTCATTATAACTCAAAATTTTTAAGGAAAGTAAACATGAACTCTTAACTTTTACGGAACATGTGAAATGTTACATAACTTTTTAATTCTTGCAAGATGGGCATCGAGCATCAACTTAGCATAAAAATATATGTCTTCTTATTTAAGATGTATAGTTTGCATAAATTGATATAAATTTTAATTGAGTAATGCTAAATACAGCTACAGGTATAGTACAAAGACTCGCACATGCTTTCTTTAAGAAAAATGGAATTTATAATTGAAAAGTAGAATTTTTTATATATATAGATATGTCTCAAATTTGCTATTTTAATTTAAAAGAACCGTGTACAAATTATTTTCTATTTTAATTTTATGGTTTCGCCACTCACAAATATGAGAAGGCAGCAGGCTTGATAAATGCTGAAAGGAGGAGATGACATGCATTAATTGGAGACAAATAGAAGATAGAATCAAAAAATTGTTAATTTAGAAAGAAAGAACAAGCATAATAAAACAAACTATATATATATAAATATATTCATGAAATTAGAATATTATTGATATTGTATGAAATTATCTTCAAGCAGAAGCAGTAGATGATCTGATCAGTGTATCCGCCCAAATATCCTTGAAAATGACATTCATTTTGATGGAAAACAAATATATATACATTTATAATTATTAGAATATTTCCCTATCAACCAAGATATATTCTATGTGTCTTCAACTATAATAGCAGACGTTCGAATATTAAGCAACTAAAGATAACTCTCAATTAATGAATTTTTAATTATAGAGTCTTGGGCTTACTATGTAAATCATTTAGTATTATGCTTAACTTTTTTCTTTAAAAGAGATCGAATGGGATAAAATCTCAAAACAAGAAGTTTACGATAATATTTAGAATGAAAAGTAATATTGTTTACTCCTTTGGGTGATCATGTCTCTCCAGGACACCATCACGAATACTACGTGTCTGTTGCAGTAGTGTAGGTTTACTTAAAACACCATTATTATTGTTTAAATAATCCAATATTCCTTAGGCCAAAAGTTCGAATACATATCATCCAATCATTTATACTACCTACATAAATAGATAATAAAAATAGATGATGATAAAAAGAATTTTCCAATGCAGAAACCGGATGGAAAACAAGGTAGAATTTACGTGCCACCAAAATGAATCTAATGAATTTCCCCACCTAAAAATAAAAATAAAAAGACTCTAATGTAAAGACTAGTTCACATATTAGTTAAAATAAATTATAATAAACCGAATGCAGACTCCTATCAAATTAACATTTATTTTGAGCAAATTATATCTTGGTTTTCCTAGATGATGATGATGATGATGATGATTATTATTATTATTATTATTATTTGGCAAATGATTATTTATGAAGATCATATTTTCTAAACAACAAAATTAATAATATTTGACATGCCTAGAGGGATAATTATGAAAAGCCCCAAAATGATTATTTGCAGCGATAGCGCCCTCTACCAAAATCCACTCAAAATGTCATTTTTCCCGTCCAGAGAGAGATGGAGATTTGGCTCCTCCATCTCTCATTTCATCTAATTAGTCCAGATACTATACAACTCTTTCTGGACTTTTTTTTTGTCCATAGTAAGGAGAGATGCTGATTTACTGCTTTCTAGAGCCTAACGACCACCACGAGCCCCACCGTAGGATTCTCTAGGTGTCAATCCTTCAGACAGCTAAAGAATATTGTCGAACGAAGTGGTGCGGTACAAAGCGCACATGAGATCCACGTGCCATTGCACTAAGAAGATCTTGCTACCACCACATGTGGCACTTCTGGGTCAGGGACCTCGGATGTTTCCAATATGATTGACCTCTATGCTCCTAGAGTAGCGCATCCCTGACACATTGCCATAGTCCCTAACCATCGTCATCTAGAGATTCAATGGATCTCATATCTGTTATCTATCTATGTTTTCATTTATCCTAACCAATGATTGCAAGAAACGGGTGGTGAAAGTCTTGACAACTTAGCTAGTCTAGACCAACAAAATACAGTATAATATCTATATTGTAACTTTCAGTCATAGTAATATAGTCCATTTATTGGACTACATCAAAACCGTTTTAGCCAACTTCCCCTTATGGGAAATGAGTGAAAGTCAAGTCATTGACCTCAGATCCCTCTTCTTCTTCTTTTTTTTTTTAATTTCTTGTGTTGTATTTGTTGGCTTGTTTTGATTATTGTATCTCGCAACTATTAAATATATCTATAATATGCTTGCTTAGAAAAGAAAAAATGGTTGTTTGCAGAGAAACCATCATATGGTAGAACTGAGATAAGGAGAAGGCAAGGCATGATGGGTACCTTCTGTCATCAACTGATCTCCTTAGTTTTATCCCCAATTTTCTACAAATCTAATCTAGCATAGTATACATAATATATATATATATTTAGCAAGTAGTTCATACTCCCTTACCATATCTAAAATTTAGAAAGTACTTGCTAAGTATTCTTCATTTCTAGATATTAACGAGGCATAACATCAATGTCGAGCTTTTTAAGTCCAACTCTATCCTATATATATTATGGATAAAGATACGTGTTATGGAGCTATGTTATATGATCTTGAAGAATTTTAAACTAGCTCAACAGAATGGACAGTTTAGACTAATAAGGGAGGTAGCAGGAGGGGACAAGCAGTGCTTGAAAAAGCTAGTTAGTGTTTATTATAAAGCCAATTCTGATGCTGCTTTCGACAAGGTCAGTGACACAATAGAAATTGACATAGTAATCAGGAATAGTAATGGAGAGTTAGTGGCATCATTAAGTGCATCCAGAGATCATGTCAGTTCAGCTTCCTTGCTAAATGATATTGCTATGAACAGACCATTGAGCCTGTGTGAGGAGTTGGGGCTAAGGCAGGTTGTTCTTCGGAAGGGATGAAAAGGCAATGTAGGAAGGATGCTGTGAAGTCTGAGATTGAAGATACTTCCTAGATGGGCCAAGTGATTGAAGACACGAAGAAAATCTTTATTTACTATACCCTTCAGGTCAGGGTTCATTTCATTCACTTACAGAGAAGAAAATGTTGTTGCACATGCTCTTGCCAAATTACCTATTAACGCATAAAGTGAGTTTGCTTGGGTAGAGGAAGCACCCCTGAGGTCCACCATCTTATTTTGAAAGAAAAGTCTAGTGATGTTCCCAATTAATGATGCTAATTGCCAAGATTATTATCTTCACTTCTGATTTATCTTTGCTTTATTTTTCCATTATCCAGAGAGGTGTTTGAGACGTCGGATCACTGAATGATGGCTTGGGTTGATCTTACATCACAGATTGATCCAGCTTTTTTTCAATTTTTCAATCCTTCCACTGTAGAGTTGTTAATCCATCTTTCCAGAGTCGGCAGCTTGTTATAACCTACATTTACAAACTTAAAAAGACAGGTTCATTGGGATTATCACATCAAAAGTTGCCTAACATGGCTTATCCTGCAAGTGAATTATTAGTCGCCACCCACAATCGTTTAGATTCTGTTTGACTAACTAGAAAATAAAATAAAATTTAACCAATTCCCAGCATTTTTTATGTATGACGAAAGGAAAAGTATGAATCCTACAACTAATTATTTTCATTTAAAAATATCAACCTAATCCCTATCGCAATTTTTAATCTAAATCACCATCATGGAAAAGTTCATACTTTCTTGGATTTGTTTTAACCATGTGTAAAATCGAATTATTTCCTTCAAATTTTCTTGCAAACCAAACTACTAAGAAAAAAGTACAGTTTATGTAATAAACTTTCTTTTATTACACTTTCTTCCAAAACTTTCTTAGTAAACAAGGCTGTTGGAAGCATGCCAAGCAACCCAAGTCATTGGCATATGAGAGTGCCCATCTTTTCTTCATTCTATGCTAATTTACCTTATCCGGG
Organism: Platycarya strobilacea; assembly: GCA_036898215.1. Taxonomy (NCBI): domain Eukaryota; kingdom Viridiplantae; phylum Streptophyta; class Magnoliopsida; order Fagales; family Juglandaceae; genus Platycarya; species Platycarya strobilacea. The sequence continues at coordinate 25,138,986 of CM072545.1, read as the reverse complement.
GAGAACATAGGTTTTAAGCAACTACTATTGCCAATGAAATTTCGATCACATCTCCCGATCTCCTACAACCTAAAGATGTATAATCAGACAAACAAAAACAAATCTTAACAAGAGAACAAGGCTTTTCTTCAGTTCAAAAAAAATTATATATACAACATTTTCCCTTGGGAGGTTTCGTCTTTTAACAATTGGATCAACATCCCAACGTTCATTCTCGACTCTTTGAACAAAGGAATTCAGCTTAAATTTTTTTTTTTAAGTTAAAATCAAGGACAAATGGCACTAAAATGATAAAAAAAAAAAAAATTCTTTCAAAAAGGATTGCCCGCGACTTACATGTTTAACACTTGTACAAATAATTTTGCCCAAAAAAAGAAAAAAATTGTACAGATAATTACTCTTCTATCCTCATTTGCCACTTTCAGTTCAGATTTTTTTTTTTTTTTTTTTTTGGGCGGGGGGGGGGGGGGGGGGGGCGGGTGTTCAATAACAGCTCTCTCAACTGTTACTTTCAAATTAAATGATACGAACTTCGAAATTAAAATCCAATGTGCTAAATATTATGGTCTGGATTTAACCAGATTCATCTCATGGATAACCTAACTTACCTATAAACAAAAATGAAAAACTAAGAACTCTAGAACGGTTGATCCACACTTATAAGATGTGTTTTGCAAGTTCTAAAATTAAAAAAAAAAATCGAATGGGTATTGTAAAAGCATACAATGGTAAGAACGTATAGTTTCAAAAATAGACCAATTACCTGTAATCCTATATATAAAACTAATTCAGCACAGAAAAAGAATAATCAAGTACAAAGTAAATAAACAAGATTAAAGCAGGTAGCCAATGCTAAATTAAATCCCCTTAGCTTAATGCTTGTTTTCTCGTAGCAATATCCCAATACCATGGAAAGTATGTGAGATTATAAGAGCAAAATGAAATGAAACAAGGGGAAAAAAGATGAAAACTAAGAAGCTCAGGAAGATGAAACTTTTTCCCATCCACTCCACGTAACTCATTCCAGAGTTGAGCCCCCAAGTATGCAGCTCTCAACCATCCTATATCCATAGCTTACCCTAAAAACAAAATTGGGGGGAAAAGGAACAGGGGTCACAGGGCTGGTTTCAAGAACCGACTACATGAACCAAAAGTTAGTTCCAATTGCCAACAGGGAGTTGGAAATAAATATATAATTCCACCTTTTGTCCCAAAAACTATTTCTGGTTTTCTGGTCGATAAGAGCACATGCAGAGTCGATTGCGCATGACAGAAAAACTACTTAAGACAGGAACTCAATGCAAGAGATGTTGAAGAAGACACTTGCGCTAAAATCCACGCATGCCCCCCCCTCCCCAGCACATCCCGAATGAAGTCCAGAAATGAAGTCAAAATGATAGTAAAACCATGAAAAAATACCCATCCTCAATGAAATCTTGTTTAACGATAAAAAAAAAAATACCAATCCGAAATTTTTGGTTCCAACAAGTAAATTCATGCACAAATGTTTATTAGAACATAGAATTTGGATTCACTTGCATGGTAAAAGGTCAAGCAGAAAAATTCCAATTGTCCACCCAGTTTAAGTTGCTGCAGGGAACATTTATAATCCATATAAAATGACTACATGCACAAACACAAGCTTCCACAATTATTTTTTATGCTTTCAAAGGAATGAAACTCAACCCAACAGTTTCATGGAAAATTACCTGATAAAAATCACACTCGCAATTCACCATAAGTTTAAGTAATGTGTAAATTGAGTCAGGAAATCTGATCATACTCGACACACTGGAATTTTGATGCAATTCATCCCAGCAACATCTGGTTTCACTGGACCTTAACAGTACCTTTACCTAACCAAGAAAATTTCTTGGGAAGGAAGACCAAAAAAAAAAGGGGGAAAAAAAGAGAGGAGAGATGGGGGAAAGGAGTAAGACACGAAGTCTATAAGATATATTAATAAGAAGCATTGGCAGTGTCATAAAGATCACTTATGCCATACTATATTAATTAACACTCTGAAATACTTTTAAAACTTGGATGGAAGCTTAATGACACAAGCTCACCACCATAGAACATACTAAATTGGTGACGATTGCATACCTTTATTTATATCAGACAAAATCAATCCTGCCAAATTGAATATCAGAAAGCTCCAATGAAAAATCACCATGAATACCTGCATTTTTCAGGATACAATCCGAACCCGCAAAAGGGCAAAAAGGCAAAAAAAGGAAAAAAAAGAAGAAAAAAAAAAAAAAAGAGCTCTGAATAATTACAGTCCACCACACAAAGAAATATATATGAAAGTGGAATCTATTGTCAACCACATCAAAGACTAATGTTCACACAAAAATAAGGCAGTCACTAAGAGATTACAAAATAAAATGTAAACCTAAAAGACAAGCTTGAGTCGAGGGAATGCGTTGGAAAACAGACCAAGTACATAAAAAGTCATGTAACAACTTATTTAGACCCCATAGCAATATAAATGCTTCCCTATATTAGCATAAAACATTCATTAGGGTCCAGATTCTGACTTCCTACAAAAGAAAAATTAATATAGGACAAACACTGATATTTGCATAGTGACAATAATCCCATCATAAACAATTTAATTGATAACTCAGTATGCAGTCATGGAAATGATAGTCCAACATACATCAAGTAGTAAAAGAAGCTTGCTACAAACATCACATGGCCGATTGTGGATGAAACCATGACACTTCTTGAAATACCTAAACCACAGCAAGACCAGCTTCAGCACTGTAATTCCAGTATCCCACAAGACCTGCAAGAAATAAACAAACACAGAAAGTGCATTTATGAAGAACCAACAGCCAGCAGAAAATTCCAGGCACCAAAAGAAACACTATGCACTGAGCTTTTATCCGAGAAAATGCACCCATCCCTCAGCATAAAAAGTCTCAAATTAAAAGCAACCACATCCTCCAGTTAGACTTTTAGCATCAGTTTTTATCTTCTGCACTGGCATCACTTGAAAACATATCTTCCTCAGGTGAGATGGAGCTTCTCTGTTGAGCCTTCAGCATCTGGGAAATTGAAGACCTGCCTCCAATCATGAATGATTCATCTCCAACAGGATGCTGGCTTAAGCAAGTTTTGTCACTATTTTCAACATGAATTGACTTCTGACAATTATTTTGATCTCTCATTCCTGTAACAAGAAATAGATTTTAAGCTAATTTTAGTTATCATTAACACTGCTCAATAAATGTTTCTTCATGTTTATTGCAATTGCTAGCTGTACCTAGCTCTGGATGCTCAATATCAGATGCTCCATTTTCCATTAGCTCCTCAGCAACCATGGGGATTTTACAACCTCGAAAAAATGAACCATCTTCACCGTTAACATTTGTCAAATGAGTGTTTTCCAGATCCTGGTCACCTTCCATTGCCCTGATTTTCATTGCTTCCTTCAAGTTACGATTCTCAAATGCTGAAATTAACAGAACATTATCATTCATGCTTGTCAAATCCTTCAAAATGGTATCTGGTTCCTTATCTGCATGTTCATGATGCTTCAGAATTTCATCACTATTTTCATCCCTTCCATCACGGGAATGAAGGTTCCCTTCACCAGATTCTGGCGTAGATTGCCTTGTGTCTTTTGTTTTATTTTCCACCAAGCTTATCGGGGACAAACTACCACCTCTATCATGCTTGTGTTCTGCTGATATTGATCTGGACCGTGATCTCTCATGCTGCTTTGACTTTTCAGCTCTACTCTCATCTGTTCTATCATAGGAGTGAAGCTTCCTTTCAGCAGAATTTGACCTAGAGTGCTTTCTGTGTTTTATTTTTCTACCATCTAAATCTTTTGGAGATGACCTACTTCCTCTATGATGTCTAGCCTCTACAGAGACCGACCTTGACCGTCTTCTATCACGATGCTTTGATTTTCTGTCCCTGCTTTCATCTGCTTTCTCCTTGGAGTGCCGCTTTCCTTCCACAGATCTTGATCTGGACCGCCTTCTATCACGATGTCTAGATTTTTCTTCCCTTATTTCATCTAATTTCCCCTCAGTGTAACGCTTGCGTTCCAGAGATTTTGATCTAGACCGCCTTCTATCACTATGTTTTGGTTTATCCTTGGATTCATTGGATTTCTCGTTGGAGTGGGGCTTACCTTCTAAAGACTTTGACCTGGACCTCCCTCTATGTCTGAATTTATTTTCCCCCGAAATTCTTGGAGTTGGAGATGACCTGCTGCTTCTATGATGCTTGCCTTCAGGAGATACTGACATGGACCGCCTTCGGTCATTATGCTTTAATTTTTTATCTCGGGACTCGTCTATTTTGTCATCAGAGCCTTCAACCGATTTTGACCTAGAGCGTTTTCTGCGTCTTGATTTGTTCTCATCGTCAATTCTTGGAGATGACCTACCTTCTCTGTGATGATTTGGGGATCTTGAACGAGCACGAGATGATTTCCTTGCTCTATGCAGTGAACTTTCTTGATAACGTTTTGGTGAGACCGAGTCAGCTCGGTATGATTTTCTGGTTAGAGGGCTCACACTCCTCCTGTTTCTCCTAAGAGAAGATGAATGACGATCTGATCTTTCTGAATCCCGACGTGATCTTCCTAAATCTCGCGACCTAGTTCTGTCACCACCATCACGAATGTCTCTATGGGACCGCCGTTCATTTTCATAGCTGTAATGATGGCGAGATCTCACTGGTGATCTGGATCTATGATCCCTTGGGCGGCGGGGTGGAGGCGAGTACGAACGAGACCTGCGCCTTCGTTGAAAATTGACTGGTGACCTTGACTTGGACCTTGACTTCGAGCGAGAGATTGATGGTGATCTGAAAATTGAAAACGTCTTTTTAGATCAAAATGCCTGTAAAAATATATAATCATATCACACTTATCTTCGAAGATGGCAATGTGTTCTAGTCATAGAAGTTTATCCAAGTAATCAAAGTCTGATGTCAAGAAAAATGTTTTCTATTTGTAGTCTTCTATTAGTGAAAAACTTGTGAATCTAATGGAACTGGATCAACAGGGGGTGGATAGGTCCAACTAAGCAATCATGTTAAGAGTAAAGCATTGCATCCATCTGGCTAAGAGAACTATCATGTTGTGTATAATTTTAATAATCTATGCAAATTTATGCATACACAATACACTCATGCGCATTGAATTATGTCTAGTATCCGAGGGTTGGTTCCAGGAAACCACACATCATACCAAAATATATCTTCATGCCGGTCACCGACCACATATCTAACGAAATTGAGGCAAATTCCCCCACTTCTCCTTATGTTCTTCCACACCACCAACCCCATAAGACATTACCAACCTCACTTGAACACCACCTACCCCCAATGGCTACCATATTTTAATCGCACCACTGTCCGCAACCTATGGATAAGTAGACACTCCCACCCAGCTAAGTAACATTCTGCCTTTTCTATTATGCCACTCCAAATGGACTTTGCATTAAATGGTGCTCCTAACAAGAGATCCAAATACTTCATGGGTAGATATGACACCAAAGGACATATGCCAAAAGGTCAATGTTGTTCGCTGCTCCCATCCGTGCTAATATGAATTGCCCAAATTGAGTGTCAACCCAGACAAAACTTCAATGCAAAAAAATAAATGTGCAAGTGATGAAGATGCTCTTCAAAAGCCACAAAAAAAAAAAAATCAGTGTATTATCAACAAACAAAAGAAAAGCATATGATCAACTTGTCATTTTTTCTTGTCCCACTGAGAAGCCTAACAAGAGTTGCCTGTTCAAAGAGGCTGACATCATTCTATATTGAGCTGCCTGTTTAAAATGAACCTTTTATGGTAACTTAAATAAGTAGTTAAGTATCTTACCACCCTGATTAGGTTTAAAACTAGAGTCCGTTGCCTTGTAGGTGAATAACATCATTTAGAAGCTCAGGATAGTGTGTATCCATAGTTTTGGAGTCTCATTTTCAACCATAGCTCAAGAATTTGATGAATTAGCTCAAAAATATGTTAATATCAATAGGCATAACCAAGGATGGATGTATACGAGAGAGCACCTAGCCCATAATAGAGAACCCCTAATGAACATCGCCCAAGAGCGAGAAACCTATCCAATATACACAAATCCCTATTGGGACGAAACACACCTCCCCAAAGCAAAGCAAGTCCCTGTAACTATCCCAACCTTTTGTTTCCCAAACAATTAAAACTCCACCTGAATGATTCTACGAGGATTGAGGAAGGATTTATGCCTTTCCCTTAGTCCTCCCTCGACTTGTACTATCTCCCTTTGTGTTGTATTTGATTTCCCAAGTAATATGCTTTAACTCCATGCTCTTTTTAAATCTTGATTTGTTTCAAGCAAGTGAACCGCCTCAATTGCAGTAAGTAGAGCTTTGAATTGGTCTTTACACCCTCCCCGTGTAATCCCCACACACTGTTGTGTCTCATTAACCTTTTGCAAAACCCAATTTGATGATGTTCTAGCTATATTGTTTAAAAGTGGAATAGACAACAAGGGGACAACATCTTCCCCAGACAGTTCCCAACTAAACAGCAAGCCTAAACATTCATCCTTGCAAGGCACCAACAACAAACCATATTCCCCCAGCCCCACGCTCCTCAACAACTCCATTGGTTCTCTCCAATGGTGAGGTCATGGTCACCATTGGAGATTCTGGGTTAGCAACAAGTCTCAGTAGTACATCAAGTACCTTCCCCTCCAGTGACCCTTCATGTGCAACTTTGACTGACCCTATATCTCCTTCAAAGCTTCGATGTGGGAGCCATGGTTTCTCTGGGGAGAACACTTACTAAGGGTGTAACACCAACTATCGACCTTTCCTATGTCACCTATGGTGAAGGGCATTCCATTACAATTATCTCTAGGCCGATACCTGACATAGAACCCACTTCAAATGATCCAATTTTCCTTTTAACCCACTACACTCCTAGATCTAGTTATAAGGACAAGGCTGAATCCAATTTTCCGTTTTCCTTTATCCGATTTTAAGGATTCGGCCTATCTTGGGCTTGTTTCTTACAACCTTGTTGCCTTCAACTAAAAGCAAGTATATTTTCGTGAATAATTATATTTGCAGTCCACATCAATGCAGTCCAAATGAAACGGTAATGTTTCAATAACAGAACAAGTGAGGGTTTCATCAAGGGCCCCTATCCTTTCACACATCTCATTTCTCGGATGCCCAAAGCAGCCACAGAGTTAGTATCTTTCTTTTGATTTCTTCTGAATTTTGTGTTGATTTCTTCTGATTTTCAGTTTCTTTTGATTTATTTTCAATTTTCTTTTCGGTTTCAAACCAAGACCCAAACTCAGGTCCCAAACAACGACCAAGACCCACACAAAGATCTATTTTTGGTTTCTTGAGTTTGTTTCGGTTTCTTCTCATTTTTATCTTCTTTTTTTTTTTTATTCTCCCAGGAACCAATGAGTTTTGGTCATTGGATGTTTATTGAAGGATAATGGGCAATTTTGAAACCTTTGCTAAAAGTGCTTTAATGTCATCATGAAGATTCTGATTCTTCTTCTTTCTTATAATTTTTTTAGTTTTCATCTCAATATTCTTCTTAAATTGCCTGAGGTGATAATAATTCTTATCCTTCAAATGGCAGCCATGGAAGTGATGTTGGGATTGCAAAAATTACACTAGTACTAAGATTTATTGCACAACATGCTACATGAATCAAACATTTCCAAAAGAGGCTGAATATGTAAAATTCATTTTTGTGCTCTGAAGAGGCCGAATATGTAAAGAATGATTTTCTGAAGAGGCCGGATTTGTAAAGATACAAAATCATTCAAATATGTAGCAGATTCAGGCAAACGCAAATGCGGGAGACTGAATTGGACTGCAAAGTGCAAAGGCTTGGTCAAATCAGGAGTGTTTTGATTTAGGAGTATTTTGGTCAAGTCTTTGATAAAGTAAGGATTTTTTTTATCTATTTAAAGTTTGGACTGCAAAGGAATCCAAAAAATTGAACTGTACCTAACACCACCCTATTTTTGTAGACAAGAAAGCGATTGTTGCCTTCAACTAGACAAGTTGGGTTTCCATCTCCTCTAATGATTGTGCATCTCTTTTTCAGCTATACCATCATACTCCTGCTAGTTCTGAGCTTGTGTAATCTGCAGACCGCTTCCACAATTCCCGTCACTCCAAGTCACCAAAGCATGACACTTCTTCAAAGCTACTACATATGATCATCTCGCCACTGTGATTGTGCTTGGATCTTTTTGTTTCAACTCAAAGTTGATGTTCTCATGCTCGGATGTCCTCTTTTGGCTTTCCTTTCTTGACCCATCAACATGAATGGAAAAAAAAATATCACTTGCTCTATGTAATTCAACAGTAAACTTCTCCCAACCCAGACCTTCATACCCTTCAGGAATAGCAATTAGAAACCTACCATGCATGTTGGAGCACCGTTGTGCATGGAGCACCATTGAGCCACGAAGGATATGCTTGCTCGATGCAAATGTGAATTCCGAATTTCTCCCTACCAATAACAATGCTTCCACAGTAGCCACCAGCCGCCCTATACCACTACGACCCATAGCTACAAATCTCCAAACCCTTCTGCTCTTCTCCACAATTTTTAATGACCTCCATGCTTCTGATAAAATTTCAAAAGCCTTCAATTCCAACCAAAAGGAAAACTCTTCTTTCAAGCAATTTTGTGCACCAAAGCGCACCAATAGACATATCGTTTAATGATAGTGTTCCAATTTTGGTGAAGTAAATGCATTTTGGACGTGAACGAAATTATGTGGAATAAGGATTTGAAGGAAAATGCACCATCTCCTGCAAATACTACTACAAAGTGAAAGCTCTTCAACATACAACTATCTCTCTCTACTTCTCTATCTTTGCTTTTTCTATTTCTTGCTGGATCTATCTCTTGAAATATAAACGAGATTTTAAATCTGGGTAAACCCTTTTCCTTCAAAATTTCCATGATTTTAAATATGAAATGAAAAAACCCATGCCAAGCCAAAATTTGTTTTTATGATTCCTTCAATTGTTTGAAACTGAGCCCAACGAGGTTGTTCAATTACAGCATCGAGGAAAAAGTACGAGAAAACCCAAAGATAGGGTCAATTTGGCCTCCGTAAAAGATATCTCAACAGATGCAAAATCCAAAATAAAAACAAAATAAAAATTAAAAAAAGATCAACAAGAACTAAAAAAACCTGCAGATCTCATGAAAGAACACAACACAGTAACTACCCAATAAACAATACATTGACCAACGATAACGAATCTTCAAACCAAAAAAAAACAAATATCAAAATCCCACTGCAATAACCAACCAACCCATCAACACATAAATGTACATATAGAGTCCTATGTAGAGGTGGGCAAATTTTCCAACTTCCGAACTCCGATCGGAGTCAACTCCGATTCTGACTCCGATTGGAATCGGAAGTCAGAGTTTGAAGTTCGAAGTCGGAGAAGTTTCGACTCCGAAGTCGGAGAAGTTTCAACTCCGAAGTCGGAGTTCGGAATTGGAATCAGATCCAATGACTGCTTCGAACTCTGACATTAAAAAACAAAAACAAAAACAAAATGACGTGGTTTACATCGTTACTCTTAGGTTTTTTTAAGCTTAAGTGAAACGACGCCATTCCAATTAAATAGGAACGACGTCGTTTAACCGTCGAGTGGCCTTCCCTTCTTATTTCTTTCTTATTCTTATTCTTCTTCTTTTTTCTTCCTTTCTTCCTCCTCCTCTTCGTTTCTCACCTTTGCATCTCTCCACACCACCTTTGTCCCTCGATTCTACCAGGCTCACACCATTGCCCTACTCCTCCGTCGGTTGCCTAAGCCTCACGCAGTCGTCCACATCTGTCAGAGCCCTCCAAACTAATGCCAAGCCAATAACTGGCAATTGATTATACTTTTTAGGGTTTTAACTTTTAAAACGAGGGATTTTAATTACAATTAGTTAAATGTATTATTTTTTTAATCTTTGATTTTTGGTTGTGATAATTTTCGACTGTATGTGCTATTGTAGTGAGGAAATTTCAAAATTTTTGTAGAGATTTGGTATTGTTTGTGCTTGGACAGTGTGTGCAATGTGTTTGATGGAATGTCATTGTAAAAAAAAAATTATAATTGCGTGCTTAAATGATTAAATCATATTAATTATTATCAACACTCATGTTATTATTATCATTAGAATTTGTTTGGATGGAAAGAGGAGATTAGTTAAATTGAGAAGGTTTGTAACTTTGTAAATAATAATGAGATTACTAATTGAAATGAGATGAGATTATCTCACCTGTGTATCCAAACGAATCCTATCTTTCAGAGAAGTAGAGAGAGTATTGCTTTTCAAAGAAGAAAAATTAAGTGTTATTTCATCTTTAATATATATATAGGGGTTGATTGTATTGGACTTTGGAGGGTGACAGAGAAATAGTTTTATCTAAACTCTATCATAATGTGAAAAAGAAATAGTGCCATAACATAATGTGAGGTTTTACTTTGTTTTGCAATGTGGGACATTTGGCATAGATAAGTGAAGCTTATGCTGGAAATGCATCAATCTGTAAAATTCTATACTGTGTTCGTGTTTCTTATTGATTCCATAGCTGATATAGAAAGGGTTATAAACTTATAAGTTGTTTTACACTATACATTTTTGCTTATGAAATCCTTGTCAAAAAGATATTATAAGTTGTTTTACACGTTTACTTATAAAAGAAATATAAAGTATCTTACATTACTTCTAATTTGTTGATCACAATTTTATTGTCTAGAAGAACTGAAGATGAAAACTTCCTCTTTTATGCTTTGAGATTGTATCATTATTGAAGGTAGATTAGATAAAAGCATCAATAATTCTTCACTAGAATTCTTTGCAGATCTCTTATTTGGAAACTAGTAATCGAATGGACAGAGCATCATTGGCGTGATCATGGTAATTTAGGATAATATAATATATAGGATGCATGATATCGAATGGACAGATCATAATTGGACAAGATCTAGAAGCTGTTTAATTAAGTTCTTGTTTGTTGAATTAAGTTCTTATCTGAAAATTAAATATAAGTTTATCTTTACCAACAATTTTATTTTTGATTATACTTGAATTTTAGGCTTCATCACTGATGGATCCCTCACATAGTGCCAGTGAAACTCCGACTCCATATGAGACTCCGGATGCCAGGACTCTATTGGCATCCCAAGCGACAGCACCAAGTGGTCCGAGTTGGAGTTGGACTCCGCATTTACCCACCTCCCCTTGAGCATAGACCTCATGTGCTAGCAGTGGATTTCCACTTCAGTCGACATAGAATTGGAAGTGGATCCCGATCAGTTTATGGAGGAGGAGGAGATGGGTCTTGGGGACGATCTGATTCAAGATCCGGATGTACCTGTACACCCTGCAACTACGAGGCCACCCCGTCCACGACCAAATAAAAAAAGAACGTGGACATGGGAATATTTTACGAAGGTTGAGGGTGGGGATCCCCAAAAACCACAAGTTGAGTGCAACCATTGTAGCACTCAAGTTGGATGCCTTTCAAAAAGGCAAGGCACCGCTTGTCTGTCATGGCATCTGAATGGTTGCCAACAGTAACAAATAGTAAAGGGGAAGGGGTCAAGAGGTTAGTGTTTTATTAATCACATATGTATGCTAATTGATTTGTTCATTTAATCTAATTTAATTTTCACTTATAACTAATATTGATAATAAATTATTAAACGTAATCGCAAGTAGGTCTCAGACTAATATTAGTTATAAAACCTCTACAGCCACTGATGGGACTGGAAATCAAATGAGGAATTTGGTGGTCCCTCAATACAGTGAGAAGGTGTACCGTAAGGTACTTGTAGAGATAGTTATAAAGGATAAGATATGACATCTAAACCGGAATAGGGACTAGAATGGTCGGAATTTGGACCGGAACAGTCGAAATTCGACCGCAATGACTGGAACGGGCCGGAATTTAGACCGCAACAGTCGAAATTTGACCGGAATGACCGAAACGGACCGGAATTTGGACCGGAAAGAAATAGGGAGGTATAGTGCACCGGTTGAGGCACTGGAACGGAACATTCCAGCCATTCCGACCAGAACAGAACAGAATTCAAAACTATGATCACAGCACACTACATTGACAGTGAGTAGAATCTTAAAAAGAGAATTATTGGATTTAAAAAAATAATTGACCATAAGACTGCATCGATGGGGACAAAGATGGATGATTGTCTGATGGACTGGGACATCCAAATGACAATACGAATTGGAAAATGACAGTGCATCGATCCGAACTCCGATCCGAACTCCGACTCCATTTCAAAGTTGGAGTTGGAATGAAATTTTGACTCCGAAAGGAGTCGAAGTCGGAAACTCCGACACCGTCGAAATCGGAGCATAGCCCTAGTCCTATGGACAAAAAGTAGCATCATATTCATAATACGGGAGTGCAAAATTGCTTGAAGGAAGCACACAATCTCAAAACCGGAATTAACAAGGATAATGGGGATGGAGTACTTGATACCTTCGACGCGATAGTGAGTAGAGGAAGAGATTTGGGGTAGGATTTGGGAGAGATGAAGGGATCTAAAGATTGAGTGGCCTACATTGAGGTAGTTGAAAAGCCGATGTCTTCTTTTTCTTTCTCTTCTCTTCTCTTCGTGTTTTCCCTCTTTCTTTTCTTTTCTTTTCTTTTCTCTTCTAAGTGGCATATGACAAAACAGTCCACCTAAGCAATTGGTACGTGGTTTGGTGGGCCAAACCGCCTGTTCCTAGAAGAACTGTAATTTAAAACCCTCAATTTCAGATGCATGGGCTTCCCAAGCTTCATTCCTCTCGAATATTTATGCAAAAATACGAGCATAAGCCTTCAGTGCAATCTTAGGTAGATTCAAAGAACAGTTGGAAACCAAGAGGAACTTGGATGAAGATCTACGACAAATCTAAAGAACTACAAAGCCCAATTGCAACTCAGTAGCCCAAGAGTGTATGATTGGTGATTTCTGTGCAAGAAAGCAATGGAGCTAACGACATGGCTAACACTCATCAACTAAACTGCTACCTTTCAATTTTCAGCATTTAAACCAATTCAATTAACAACTAAACCTCATTTAAGTTCTCAACCCTATGGTTTTTTGTAGACCATTTTTTTTTTTGATAATTAATAAGAGATTTTATTACCAAGAATATGGACAGCCCAAGTACACATGAAATATACAAAGAAAATACCTACTACACCCTAGAATTTTGTAGACCAAATAAAAGGCACAAGCTTTTGACAATCTCTAAAAGATACATCTCCATAAATAAGTGTCAACAATAAAGTGTGGACTGCAATTAACGACAAACTTTGTACATGACAAGAAAAAATTGAAACCAAAGTCATTCCATTTTTAGCTTGATTAGTTCCTCTGAAGCTATAATCCATTCAAACAACTCTACTACAATCGGGAAATAAACAGAGGTCCAGATGAAGTAGGCAAATTATCCATGGAACACTAATACTATCAAGACAAGTATCAAAAATTACTATTTAAGAACCATGTTTAGCCTGGATCTTACACATACCTGGTGCACAATTCAACAGCCTGGAACAGACCTCTCAAAGTCATATTCTCAAACGTAAGACACAGGAATTTCATTTACAAAACCAATCCTTCACTTCATTCATTTTTTTCCCTTTTTGACCAGTCAACTTCATTCATAGCATCCAAAATACCATTAAACAACCATATTACCCATTATAAAAATAAAAATAAATTATTTGAATAGCCTGCTCCCCCAGAAAAAAGTTCCAGCTTGGGATATAAAGCAATCCAAATAATAGCAGTTCAATTCTCCTACCCAAACTCAACGCAGTTGCTGAAGAAATTTGACTTATCAACCCTAACCCAGTCCACAAACTTAATAGATCGAGCATAAAAGTGGTAAGATCAAATTTGTTTCTGGCTAGCAGGTTGGAGTGAAAATATCCACTATGGAATATATATCAAAACCACAAAGATGGTTTTGTTGACATAGGCAAAGAACATATAAAATGATACAAGGCAACATTTTCACAAATCTGTCTGAAACTTAAGTTAGCTCCAATTAAAACAAAATCCTGTAAAGAACACCAATTAAAGTGCAATCAATTATGTATGATTAATTTTTGACCAAATAAAGTTATTAGGAAATGGTTTCCTCCATTAGACAGCGGAATATCAGATTGGAAACCTCAAATCAGAAATATCAAGTCATCTATCTGAAGACATAAAACCAGGCTTTCTTACTGCTCATTCAAAGAGCATAACCCTCAAACCCACAAAAGCGATGAGCCATATTTGGTAAAAACTTCACATCTTGAAAAACTTGAGTGATAATTCCAACACAATTGTTTTCCAAGTTTGGAAAATCACAAGCTTAAAAAATTCATGTGGTGACTGAATTCATGATCGTCACATGAACTTGCCATAGCACTTTGAGTAGTTGCACGATTATTTTTTCTTGATAAGTTGCACAATTTAAAATTCAGACAACAGCAAAGGCAACTCATACAAAATATAACCAGTGATATAATTCACTAATAAATCAGAAAAATGCAACACACCTGGATTTTCTTTTTGCTTCCTTCTCTTCATCTCCAAGTCCATCAGGTTTTAATTTCTTACTTATTTCTGCAGCTCTTGCTGCAGCTAACTCTGTTGCAGACTTCATTGTTGCAGCTCGGTTTGCTGCCTGCTGTGCAGTCATAGTTTGTTGCATAAGCAAAGCCTGCTGGAATTGCATCTGCTGCATGGCAACAGCTTGCTGCATCATCAGAGGGAGAGAAGATGAAGCCATTGGAGAATTCAAAAGAGATGGTTTTGGAGGAAGAGATTTTGCCATTTCAACATTCAAAGGGCGACCTCCAACATCCATATTATTCAGTGCCAAAGCTGCAGTTGCTTCTTCAGGTTTTGAGTATTCTATATAAGCAAAATGCTTTGAATCAGTGATGGTACATTCAACAACGGTGCCGCAAAAGCTGAAAAGTTGTTTGAGTTGTTCCACTGTGAGAAGTGGGCTGAGGTTGCTAACTTGAAGTGTCTTCTTCAGCACATCAGCCTTCCCAGCTTTATCAGGAGAACCTGATAAGAAGACAAATATTCAATGGACTGAAGATGATGAATGATAATAATAATGATAATAATAATAATAACAGTAAGAATGGTAATAATGATGATGTTATAAAAACAAGCCAAACTAGGGTAAAGCAGAAGCAGCATGAAATGAAAGCAACTAGTCATATTTTAATCTGCAAGACCAGTTCACATGAAATAAGGATACCAGATGATTCTTTGGCAGATTGAGCTTGCGCTTGCACCTGAGCTGCATGGGCTTGAAGGGCTTGGGCAGCAACAATTGCTTGAGCAGCAGCCATTGCAGCTGCAGACGGTGCCATGGGAACTTGACTTACAGTCCCCATTGAGGTTGTTGCAGCTAGTGCAGTCATTAGTAAATTGTGAGGTGGATGGTTCAACTTACAGTCAGTTTTGGCACACCGACCATTAAGGTACTCTCGACAAACTTCCCCCAAAGATGCACCAATTCCAGGCAAAATAGCACCCCCTGATGCACCAGGTACAATGCCCGGAATCATTCCCAATAATCCTGGGAATGCCCCTGAAACAGATCCTGAATAATTTGGCATATTGGGCATGGTTTGATTAACCATATTTGGAAAATTGGAGGCAGGGGCCAAACCCAGTAGTCCTCCAGTACTAGCACCTGCATAAAAACAAATCATTTAAAAAAGTAGCCACTTAGAAGGTGCTGGTAAGTAATGTATGTGTAAAGTAACTGAGTCACAAACATATCAAGAATGTAGTTAATGAAGCATAGAGTAATGTCATCATTGGGAACTTGAAGACTCTAATCGATTTTCCTCATTTTGGCATTCTAGCCATTTAAGTAGCATTTCAATTATTTTCTTAAAATGTACTAGGGTTCATGATGTTCTTGCTTCCTTTTCAGGTTCCTACAATGTAACTAGGTGTTTTTATTTTGTGCCTACTTTTCCTTTTTTTGATAGGTAAAATTTTTTTTTAGTAAAATGAATGAAATCGGAGTTACCCAAGTACATTATTAACTATTAAAAAAAAGAAAAGTAGCATTTCAATATTATCTTCCGCACAAAAAGAAAAATCAGTCTTCTGTGATTAGTTCATTTATTGCCTTCAAACTATTGTTTGTTGACTGACCTTAGTTTGTTGACTCACCGGCTCCTCACTTAAAAAGACAAATAAATAAATGTGCATCTCGTTCATAAACTGGTAATAACAATGCATTATCTGATACATAATGCCTATTTAAATCATAAAAGTTGGTTTTGCTCAACAAAATTAAAAATAATCTACAAAATCATATTATGTAGAATCCAAAGTAATTATTCACCCAGAGATATGAAAAATCAGAACCTTGAATACCTGCACTGAAAAATACTGGGAACGGGCTACCCATGATGGGCTTCCCATTGCACTCAACATTCACCATGTAATTCCCCCTCTTCGGAACCACGTAGGTAACTGTATATGTTCCATCACTCATATCCTTCACAATACCTTCTTGCTCTGATCCTCCAACACCCACTCCAGGCAACACCTTCACCTTAATCTGCGCGCCTCCATTGGGCACCTTCCTCCCATCCGCATCCTTCGTTACCACCATAAACGAAGATGGAGCACATGCAGTGCCGCCCGCTATGCCAGTACCAGCAGCTGTGCACTTTGAAGGGTCCACTGGCCCAATCGGTTTGTTCGCCAAATCCTCGTATTCTTCCGATTCACTGTCCGATAAAGCCGATTCCCTTTCACGATTTTTCTCTACGTCCTTGAAGGTGGCTTCAAAAGCGGCTTTTGCAGCCGCGGCTTTCTCAGCCTCACTCTTGAGCTTCGCCTCTTCGGCTTGCTTCATCCATATAGGCTTAGCAACGGCAGAATTCCGGTCGGCCATCAAACTATAATGCTGACAACCTACTCAAACTCACAAGAAATCCAAGGCTCCTCAACACCGAGAATGCCAATACGCTGATATAGTTAATCACCAAACCAAAGCCCCAATTGATACCGTTCTTCGAATCAAAGCCCTCCACAACCCTAAACTAGACCAACAACGAAGAATAAACTGCTCAGGATCAAAGCACAAAATCAAAATTATATCAGATCCGATACGTGAATTCGGGTTCTAAAGGAGGTATAGAAAACCTAACCTGAAAATTTACCTGCTTAGGTTGCCCAGCAATTCGGGAAAGATAAAAAGGAACAAGATTTTCAACCTTAACTTTAGAAGAAAAAAGTACAAGAATAATGGACAAGATAATTCGGGATTCTGATATAATTCGGGATTCTGATATAATTCGGGATTCTTACAGGAAATCAAAGAGGAAAAAGAGAACGGCGTCTCATTTTCTTTTGGGCAGTTTCCAGTATTTGCTCGGCAACCAAACAGGGGCTAACGAATTATGTTTCGAGTCCGTCGATAATTTGCAGGGAGAGAGACAACGCAGAGAATATTATGATACGAAGAATAAGGTACCTCTCTGGAGTCTGACGGCGAAGTTGGCTTTGGGTTCGATCGATGATAGCGTAGGTTAGGGGATGGTACTGCGATGTGTTTTGAACGGACTGAGAAAGAAGAAAATTATAACAAAATAATATAAAAAGGGAAAATGCTAAACCGACCAATATTTTTTCTTTTTTTTTAAATGAGCGAGCCATACCTTTTCGTTTAAAATAGAAGCTTGAAATTGTCAAATTCAGTTCGTTTCAAAAAATAAAAAATAAAAAAGTGTCGAATTCAGCTTCGGTGGAGCATGTAAAACCCTAGCCAGTAAACCTTTTGATACAGTCATATACCGGGATGTTGTAGCTAAAATTATTTTATTATTTCTTTTGTTCTCTCTCCAAACCCTCTCTTTTGTTCTCTCTCCAAACACTCCAAAATTACAACAATTCTCGAGAGATTTGCGTCACTTAACTTTTTTTAAATTATTTAATCCAAAAAAAAAATTCTTAGTTTTAATAATAGAAAATAAATAACATTTATTCTAAAAGCGAAGTTGTAATAAAAATGTCTTTTTGCGACCTTAACTGGACATAACTGAAAATAACTTGTGTCGTAATACACTTATTTGCTAAAACATATAAGCTTAACTGAAAAAAAATAAAAATCAACTTGTTTCATAAAGACACTTATTTTTAATAAGTTTTAAAGATTTTAAAATAGCTGCTCAAATTACTCCTGGCCTGTTTGTTCGCACTGGTCGTCTTTTTCATCTGGGTGGTTTTAAAAACAGGAAATAAACTGAAATGAATCGATGACTCAGTAAATAAATCCATCACAATGGTAGATAATATTATAAGAAGTTTTCATAAACTTATACTGAATTCTGAAATATGATTATACATGTTAATGCTGATGCCATGCATGACTGACTTGACTAACTAACTGACTTAAGTGACTGGTCTGAATTAACTAATAGGTTTGACTGATCTAAACTGACTAACTGAATTGATTGAAATGATCTGATTTGACTGTACTGGTTTAGCTGAACTGATCTAACTAAGCTGATTGGCCAACACACTTAACCCTATGTGCAAGGTTGTACACCGGCTCCACGTCCTACTACAGTAAGGAGAACCGCTGATAGTACTCTAGCGTACTATGGTGGACCACGCTTAGGTCCGTGATTTGTACATCCACCCTGATCTGATATGCATTAGTACCATGTATCTGATCTGAACTAACGGAACTGTTTTAACTGACTGATTTAACTGAAAGACTGCTTAAATGATTTCTGATCTGAACTAGTATTATACTTAAACTTAACTCAGATTATGTTACTTATATGGCATGATATGCAAAATACATACTATCATAAATAACTATAATTTGCAGAGTCTAAACATGATACTGATGACACGATTGTATGTTGTGTTGAATGACATGTTTGCATGACGTGAAAGGTATTTGAAAATGGCTTACCAAAGAACTGACTTTACTAATAATATAAACTAATATGAAGATCCTAATTTTTGTGATCAAATTCACTTATCTCGTAGCGCTGCTTCCTAAATTCTTTTTTATAACTCGATACCTATGCAAAATATTAAGTAGTCACTAATCTATCTCAAGAACGTGTCCTAATAATCTACTTGATTAAATTCATACTGTAAGCTTAATCATTTAAGTATTATGCATAATTAGGAAAATTAATAAATTCTAATATCATAAAATACTTGTAACATATTTGTAACTTTAACATAATCATCTGATCTTAGAATAAATCTAATAAATACTAACACCATTTAAAATATTCTTAACATATTTATTCAATGTTATAAGAAATCTACTAAGTACCAATATCATATAATTATTAAATCAATAATATCATACATAGCCCTTCAAATAAAATCTAGTAAATAATGTTTATTCATTTGAGTCCAAAAAAACAATAGCTTAGATTAGTTCATAAAATAAACTTAATAATACTTAATATCAAAATTCTTATGAATATTTTCTTTAGGAAATAAAGCTTAATAAAATTATGGCTAAAGTATTTAATATTAAAATAAAATCTTGTAAACTATTATTATAGTTTAATAATTATTCAAATATACTTGATAAAATAGTTCAAGACTTTTAAATATATATTATAATTGTGGAAATTCTGAACTGAAACATTTATATCACTAAAACCAAGCATATATAAAAATATAATACATCGTCCAGTGAAGCTCACGTAAAACAAACACATGAGGGAGAGAAGAAGTAGTGATACTCACCGAAGGAGAGATGTGACTTAGCTAGGCTGAGGGTGGCGACAGCAGAGAGAGAGAGAGAGAGAGAGAGAGAGAGAGAGAGATGTGAAAGGGAGGATTCGAGAGTGGGAGAGGACATAAAGGATGGATATGTGACGTTGGCCACGGCGCTAGCTCACCGTGATGGCAACGAGGAGGCATGCGGCGGTTCAGGAGTTTCGTATGGTGGTTTCCTGCTGCATGAGGTGGAGCTGTCCAAGGAGGATCACGGGCTTGCTCTTCTTGGCTATACTCTATTTTCGGTGTTGCAAAACAGGGAACGCCGTGATATATTTGAACGAGCAGCGGACTATCTTTCTGTGTCAGTGGCGTGAAGCTTGGCAGTGGGGCTTCTAGGTGGTGGTTCCCATGGCTTCCAGACAGATGAAGGCGATGCATAGGGCTGGAGACAAGCGGGTGCTAGGTGACGATTGTTGCACTGTTTTTTTAAGTGGTAAAACAAGGGATGTTTATGGTGGTTTTCGATGGTTTTGTGGTGGCTGGTCATGTGGTGGTGACATCGATGAAGGGCTAGTGGCATCTTGGTTTTAATCTTCTTATGAAGGCTGACGGCTTGAGGGAGGAAGGGATGAAGGTGCATGTATAGGAGAACAACATACATATTTATAGACGTTTGAAAACATAACCTAGAGAAGAAATTGGAGATGGAGAGGCGTGCATGCAGATCAGTTTCGATATGCATGAGGGATAGTTTTTGTTTTGAAGAGTGAGTTTGTTTCAGATTAAAATTTAGGATAAGACTTTTGAGTTAAAAATTAGTATTTGACTTGGAAACACAACTCAACTACACTCACCAATACGTGGCTATAGAACTTAATCAATCGTATCACATTGATTTAAAGTATCTTATAACATATAGTAACAATAAATTAATAGTAATAATAATAAGATTATTAATAATATTAATAAGATTCTATAATAAAAACCACATTTTAAAATATAATTATTTATTAATCTCATATAATCCAATAAAAAATAATCTTACTAGCAATAACATACGAGAATTTATGATAATATGAAAAAAATCGAAAGATTAAAAGAAAATGCTATATTATGGAATTGCATCAATAATGCATAAAATAATCTAATAAATAAATAAGTAAATAATTCAATCAAGTCTATCCAAAAATGTGAGCTTAGAGTTGCGACGATTATAAAAACTAAAAGATTTATTCTAAAAGATAGAGATAATTGATCAACACGTATAATGGAAATATGATTATCACATTAACAATTATAATTAAAAGAATATCTATAATAATCGATATTGAAAAAAAACTACTTATTAATATCATATAACCTAAAAAAATACTAATAATAATAATAAAAATATGCAATAGTATGAAAGATCGAAGATCAAAATATTCGCATAATATAATTTCTGAAATATTTGGGTCGGGATGTTACATGTTTGCTAGAGGTTCGATGGCTTCTCAAAATTTTGAAATCAATGCTAGGGAAGAAGAGGTTCGATGGTTCTGCACAAGGAGCTTACGGGCAAGTTTGAATCCATTTATTCTTAAACATTCTCAAATACTTTCTATTACTATTTCTTATTTTATTATTATTTTTCTTACTTTTATGATTATTTATTTCCTTTAGATTATTATTTAATATTTTATTATTATTTTTCACTTATTTTTTATCACTATTCTCAAATACTTTTAAACATTCTCTATATTCAAACCTAACTTACATCTCCATTTTAATCGTTATCGGAACTAGGGTTTGGCAAGAACTAAAGATTTGATGATGTAGAACGGGAAAGACAAAACTTTTAAGCTAGGATTTGGAAAGCTGCAATGAGAGAGAATGGGAAGACAAAGTCCACGCAAGTTGAAATTTTAAATAAATATTTAAATGATTAAAAATAAATTAAATAAGAATATTTAGATTATATAAAGAAAAAAATAGGTTAATTAATAGATGACATATTGTAAAAATGAATAAGTAAAAAAAAAATGATTTTGATATTATAATTTTAAAAAAGAAATATATAGGCTCCATCAGTAATGCTCTAAGGGAAAAACTATTAGGATGTGTTTGGTTAAATTCACTTCAACTCTTTTGCTTAGATATATTTCAAATCAACTATTGATGCGATCAATTCTTTTTTAAATTTTAATCAAATACATCTTAATTTATCTCATACATTTCAATCTAGAAAATTAAACACATCTTAATTAAAGAAGTGAAACTCATCTCAATTTAGAATGACTAAACTTATCTCAATAAAACTAACAAAATACTATTATTCATAAATCAATTCAACTCATCCCACATTAATATTCAAATGCAATTTTAGTGATTTTGTATAATTAAAAAATACGATTAAAAATTTTCAGAAACTTTTAAAAGAAAGAAAATTACACTTGTAGTGATGGGTCTATTCCATCAATTCCAGTAACATTATCCATATAAAAAATTACAAAGCCATAATATTCGAGAAGATGTGGGAGTCAAGTTTTATTAGAGAAAATTTTAGAACCAATCCGTCTAATCTCTCTCAAATGATAGCCTGCCAATGTCTAAATAATACATAGGCTTCACATTTTGCACAACAAGAGATTTTGAAATTCGGTAAATATATGAAATCTCGCTGTTAAGGTCCTTTTGTGCCTCCATGGAGTTTTTTAATTAAAAAAATTAAAAATTAAAAAAACTACATATATTTTATCTACATACATTATTTTATTATTTTTATAAAAAAAATTAAAAAAATATAATAAAATTTACACACTATAGAAGTACAAAGGGACCCCAACGCCGGGGTCCCATAACACTGCCCTTTGAAATTTACTCACGTCCCTTGTCTCAAAGAGACTCGGGACTTCGTACCCATTCACAACACAGGCATCTTCGCCCACCCTCCATGCTTTCATTTTCATTTTTATTTAGACTATTTGAGTTCAATCACTCAAAAACTAGTTCTTAGCACTCAGACGACCAAAAATGAGAATCTCATTTCATGTTACCTGTTTTCCTGAAATAAAGAGAATCCTTAGGATTTGAACAAATACCTTTAACAAATCCCTTTTGATCCTAAGTAAACGTAGGGAAAAGATATTGGAATATATACTCTAAAATTTAACCAATGGAGCCCCCCAATAGAGAATGTGACGTTGAAGTTATCATGTTTGGATTTATTATGGTCTTCATGAGTTAACTCCAACTCCAAAAAAATATATAAAAGCAAGATAGAAAAAGAAGAGAAATATTAATAAAATGGCCAGAGAGTGTAATTGAGATTGAAGAAGACCAATCGGGCAAGAACTTGGAACATTCATATCTATTATTATATATAAAAGCAGAGTCATGTGATTTCAACCTGGCATTCTACCCATTAAAAAATTAAATTGTTATGTTTATGAAACAATAATTTTGTTAAAAGCAATGTTTTATTATAAATTATTGTAATTTTTTTATTTTATTTCTTTTCTTATATATAAAGATTTAAACTTATGCAAGACTCTACTCAAATGCACCCTTTCAACATTTATATTTTTTTGTATTTTAAGTGGAGTGACTTCGACGTTGCATTCTATCATAAAAGTAAACATTTTTTTAGTGAGAAATTAGGGTCATATGTCCAATAGTAGCCTCTACACTATTTTTATTAATAAACACTCACTTATGGCATATGAGTACTATGGTAACAAACAAGGACCTTGGGATTTACAAATAATAGAAAAAAATTGAAACATCTCAAGAACCACAACAAAAAAGAACAAACCAACTCACAAAAGAAATTAAACAAGCCTAGCAATAAAACAATCTAAACAGGCATATAAGAAAACCAACACAACCAAGACAAAAACAAAACTTATCCAGACGAATAACTCCTTGTAACAATCTTGGGATCTCATCATGATCACTTAAAAAAGAAGACAGACCACTTTCACCATGACAAGCCAGAAAATCAGTAGCTTAATTGGCTTCTCAAATTTAATGAGAAATCTTGAAATTCACGCATTGTAGCTCATTCATAACTTCCTCCCAAAAATCCCACGATAGCAAATATTGCAAGTACCAGCAACTACCCAATCCACAACTAGTTGAGAATCACATTCAATGTCTAAAAAAATATATCCAAGAGATTTGCACAAAACTACTCATTCCTTTAATGCCAGAAGCTCAACCTCATTATTAGTGTCATGACCAAAGTACCTGGAAAACGCCCCTACAAAGATGCCACGGCAATCTCAAATAATTCCTCCACCACCACAATTCCTCGAGTTGCCACAACAGCTACCATCTACATTTAATTTCACAAATCCAATCAATGGTTTAGACCACAGCACAAACCAAGTAGTTTGCTGACAAGTAGACTGAACAGGCACCTACAAAGCTTGAAGGATTCTCTCATCCGAGGTTGACAATAATCCAACTTTAGTACAATTTCCCAACAAAACAAACAGCTACTTCTTCAAAGATCTCCATATTCCCTCAACTGTCTCTAAACTTGCCTCCATACATGCTTTACAACGGCGCTGCCAAAGTTTTTAAGTAATGAGAGTAGGGAACAAACTATGAGATCCCGAATTTTTTACATATCTGTATTTACTTATATTTTATCATTAGATATTTTAATTTATTTTAATAAATTAAATTGTTATCTCACTAATTTTATCTCGAGTACGTTTTATTTACGATTGGAGTTAGTTATTTGTGAGATCTACGATTTTAATACTTTTAGTTGTTTAATAATTATTATTGGTTTTATCATTTGAATTGTTATCAATATTATTTTAAATTAGTGGTTTTGATTCTATTGTTGTTATAAGTTTTTGTGAGATTCTTGAATAATAGTGATTTTATTTATTTTAATAAATCGTTACTACTGATCTTTCTATTTGAAATGCTATTTTCATTGTTTTTTGTTTTAATTATCATAATGTATGGTTTGATTTGTCGTATTTTTATTAATGAGCATTGATTCTATTTCATTTGATATTATCTGATTCATGGATATTAAATTTATTAAATTATTATGTCTTATTATGTTTGTTCTATTTTGGTTTAGTAGTTTTTGAATAGCTCCAAAAATATTATATTATGCAGGATCCTTTTATTACCTTGATTTTAATTATTTAAAATATTGCGAGATTTTAAACGTGTTGTGAATATCTTATTTAAATATATGGTTTTATTCCTTTTTAAATAATTAAATAAGTTTCATCATTTTAAGTATTGACGAAAAATATTATGTTGAAAAATAAAGTAAGTTGAAATAATATTTTATTTAATTAATTTGAGTGTTTTAAGTTAAATTGACGTTACGCGCTTTTAGATCAGTGTTTTAAATTCATCTATTGTCCGTTTGAAGATTCCGAAGTACCGGGCTTATAAATAGCCCGAAAAGGGGTAGACCCTTCACTTTCCTTTTTTCTTTTCTCTCTCTTCTCTCCTACGTGCTATAGTGCCCCTAAAGGGCAGTTCGGTTTCTAGCTTGTGGCGGTGCCACCCCCAGCTACCAAGCCTCACCTCCAGCCCTGCCTGAACCACCAGCTTTCGGCGAGTCCAACCCCATTGGAGGTGTCAATCACGGCAGGCCCACCTCCCGCCGGTAGCCTCAAACCCAAAACTGGTTCTCTCTTCCATGCCCACACCTTGCTCCGCCCTTAGCTCTGCCATGAGCCAGCGTACCATGACACTACTCCCGCCATTTGATCCGTCACCCATAAGTGACTCACCACCAAAAGTTTCAGCCCCAACGAAGCCCTCACATTCCCTCATCTCTCATAAAATCGAAATGGGTCTTTAAATGGATCACCCTTTACCGCGCCGCCGTCCAACCATCGTGACTCTCACCTCCACCACCAAAATCTTCCCCTACCTCAGTTTATCACACCACTAAAATAGTTTCTTCATCCATAGCCCCACCTCCCGTGTACAAGGAAAATTTTGAAAATGGGTTTCCGCCCTTTCGAACCAAATCTGCAGCCTTCCGGTGGTTGCACCGCCTCACTACTACCACCATGAGATTCCACTTCCTCCAAGGAGTATTTTTCTAAATTTTGGTGTCAAACGGAGTACCCGAACCCAACCCGTCACTTGCCGTGCCCGGAGATAAATAGTGCACGACTTACCTGCTATGGATCATGGATCGGCGCGATACTTGATTGGCGTTCGTTTGTGCGTTGTAAGTGACAACATTTGTTTGTTGTTTGATCGACTGTTTAATTGTGTGCTAATCTCTCTTTTGTTTGCTTGAAGTGTTAGCTAGTGATGATAAATAATTCAGAAGTAGGTTGGTTAAACCTGAGGTCGTTTAACGGAGAATTGAATCACCCCAAGTTAATTTGATTGTAGTTGGATATTTGTGTGGATGTTGATATTGATGATATTATGACTTGGTTAGATGACTCTGTTACTTTTAGTAATTGTTAGTGATATATTAATTTGACTAAATGATTTCATTATTGCTTAGAAGTTGTTGGTGGTAAAATGATTTGATCGGATGACTCATTACTTTTTAGTAATTATTGGTGGTAAAATGATTTGAGTGGATAATTCCGTTACTCTTTAATAATTATTGGAGGTATAATGGTTGGTTGGATAAATCCGCTATTTTTTCTCTATGTTTCATTCAAGGTGAAATATTAGAATTTTAATCAAAGAGATACTTGGAAGAATATGGTGAAAATTAGATGAGAGGACTTAAGAAGTATAGTTAAGTAAAATTTGGCTAAGAGTTGAACAATGACATAACATGTTGGACGATTAAAAGTTTATGTTTCGGGAATTCATAAGTCTCAATCATGGTATACTTCTTTGGAAAAATATTAGACATTAACTCATAGCTAATGTATGGTTATGACTTGAGTCTTTGGATGAAATATTAAAATGTAATCTTAGATTCTCTTAATGTATAGATTGAGAAGTGTTTAGGTTTAGAGAAAATATCATATAATGGCAATTTGTTGAAGAGAATAACTAAATAGGTAATATAAATATGGTGGCTAATGATTGGTTATGATATAGCTTTTACGTTTTGATAAAATCTTAAGGAAAGATGCGTGTTTTGGTAAAGAGAAAAGAGAAGAAAAGTTGGGTTGTAACTCCATCATAAGTTGCGTCCTTAACCCTTATTGGACAATGATAGTTTGACTCGATGTGACTTAAGGTTTTGATTATCTTTTCATTAGAATATGCACGACATGTTGGAAAGAAAGTAAATTAAAAGAGGAAGTCTGCTCATATGTTAATATGTACGAGATATGATTTGTGAATGTATGATTCATATATTTCATGATCTATATGTTTTGCACAAGAAGTCACATGTCATATGCATGTCTCATGCATAAAGCACGAAAAACATGTTTTTGAATCAAACATTTTTTTAAAAGAAATAAAAGAGTTAAAGTCTTATCAGAACCCCAAAGGCTGGAACAGGGTAGTGCCTCAGTGAAATTCTCTGTTCACTCAGGAATGATTAAAGTCGAGTGAAAACCCCTGCGTTGACCAAGAACTGTCGGCAGACTATTTATGACTTCAGAAGGTGTCCGGAGCATGGTCGCACCTAAAGTTAATGGGTGTATACAGGACGTTGTTGGCTTTTGCCTTACTTGTATAAAAAAATTTGTAGTCGCTCGATTTGAGTGATCACTGAGTGATGAAGAGCGTGAAAAGGCGCGAAACGTAACTACTTAGGTTTGATATGGTCGCCGGGTGCTACAGTAACTAATAAGAACACACGGTGTGTAGGAGAACCATGAGGTGTCCAAAAAGATGTCATGACGAAAAAGATAGGATTTCGAGCCATATATGATATGATATGATAAGTGACGCTTAAGATAAGAAAAGATAAAAAACACTTTTGAAAAGATGAGTTTTGAAAAGAAGTTCAAACATTACATATGAAAGAAGTCAAAGTTATATGAAAGCAATTTTATGAAAAACACGTACATGAAGCAAAATTTTGAAAACTATCAAAGATTATGGAAGTTTTTATATGAAAGTGCATGTGCATAAGTCATGTTGCAAGTCTCATATTCATGATACATGCACTCATTGTGTTTACT
The DNA here is from genome assembly GCA_036898215.1 of Platycarya strobilacea. Classification (NCBI taxonomy): domain Eukaryota; kingdom Viridiplantae; phylum Streptophyta; class Magnoliopsida; order Fagales; family Juglandaceae; genus Platycarya; species Platycarya strobilacea. The sequence goes on along the minus strand of CM072545.1, from coordinate 25,111,123 downwards.
TGTATATGCTGTTGATATTCTGTTGTCTGAATTGGTTGTATGATGTCTGTTGCTTATTGGGATTCACATCTCATCGGTAGATCACGCCCACCAACGATCCCAAGTTAAGGGATTGTAATTTGTGATTGCGGAGAATAAAATTTAGCTCGAAATACAGACTTTACAGGAAAAGAAATCTGCTGAGAGAATGAAGACCGAGATTTATGATCTCAGAAGCAGTATTGTTTATCTTTTACTTCTAAAAGACTGTATATTTCTCTTGTTGGAGAAATTGATTTAAATTGATTTGTAATTTTAAAAATCTCTGGTACTAGAACGACTGACTTTTATTTACTTTTCTGCTGTAAATATTTATTATACACTTTATTCATGCTTCACACACTCTTCAAACACTATTCAATTGGATGATTGATCCATGAGATGATCGTCTTGATGTCGTGAGTCCTTTTAAATCCCATGGGGGATTCGTGGGCGTCACACAAACCAATGAGCATCCTACACTATGTTGATTTTTTTGTAAGAGCAAACAAAGTATAACACAACCCCACCAAGAATTCGTCCTGCCAACATTAACGCCCACCTCTAGTGATGCACGTGCCCAGACCTGCTTTGCAACCTCACCTATATGTATAACACATGATCAATAGATTCAATCTGATGATTAGTACAGCAATCACAGTTAGAAACCATGGGAATGCCACAATTTTGAATCTTGAAATCAACCAGCAAACACTGAAATCTTGCTCGTCACATGTAAAGACATCTTCTTAGGGAGGGAATTATTCCAAACCCAATCAAAACCATGAATAATAGGATATTTAATCCTGACTATCTCTCTTGCATTAGACATAGAAACATCATCATCCAAAGATGGCTTCCAAATGATTCAATCCTCACCCTTTAAACTAATCGATCTAGAAATTAATATTTCACTCATAATGCCTAATCCAACCATGCACTCAAGATACTCAAAATCCCAAGCATTATCTACCCAACAATCCTTAACTTGAATAGAAGAATTCATCACATTGGGAACTCTTAAACATAACAGCCCAGTCTCCATCCATTTATCATTCCAAAATGAAACTACCCCTTCATTCACCTTCCAAATCATATCTCACAAACATCAAGCAACACCATCATAATGCCTTTCCAAAATCGAGAACATGCTGAGTTTTTAGCAAGTAAAAGATGACCATGCTTAACATATTTAGCTTTAAAAAACCCGGTGCATAGTTTATCAATAGCCAAGAGTCTCGAAGCAAATTTCATATGTCGGGACCTTTAAACATAAGAAAAATCACAAATGCCCAAGTCCCTTTCCAAAACCGGCCTACAAATTTTAGCCTAAGAAATCCATTTCCTGTTAGCAACATCACTAGCCTTACCCCAAAAGAAAGAGACAATGATAGAATTCAACTTTTTAAATACCAATTTCAGAACAATGAGCACAAAAAGAAGATGAGTAGACATATAAGAGAGAACATGCTTCAATAGAATAAGTCTTCCACCCTGAGACAACAAATTAAATTTCCACCTCGCGACCTTATTTCGGACCTTATTAATAAAATGCTCTAAGAACATAACCTTGTGCTGGCCATCAACCAAAGGAACACCCACATAAGAAGAAGGAGATGTACCTTCAATGAAACCAGAAACCCACAAAATACTATCCCTATGACAAGCTTAGGTGCTTAGACATGAAAATCACTGACTTATCCTTATTAATAAATTGGCCAACCAAACTTTCATACAAGGCAAAAATCTTCAATAGTCTTCGCATAGGCCGAACATCCCCATTAGTAAAAACTAATAAATTATCTACATAAAAAATATGAGAAGTCAAAGGAGTGCCCACAGGATGGTAATATTTTCCAATGCATCCATTACCAAACTTTTGTTTTAATAAACGGGAAAGAACTTCCTCCATAATGATAAATAAGTAAGGCAAAAGATGATCACCTGGACAAAATCCTCTCAAAGACATGAAAAAACCCTTGTATGTCTCATTCATCATAATAAAGAACCACGGAGACATCACACACTGAGCAATTAGATGACAAAAAGATGCATTGAAACCAAACCTCTCCAATATGGCAAGAAGAAATCCCCAATGAACCCGATCATATGTCTTAACCATGTCAATTTTCATCACAATATTGTTAGCCTGATTTTTGATTTTTCTTATGGAGGGAATGCACCATCTCCTGAGCCAGAGTTATATTCTCAAAAATACTTCGTCCAGGTATAAAAGCACATTGTTTCTAAGATATCAAACGAGGAAGCAAATGGGTCAAACGCCTTACTATAATCTTGGAAAATATTTTATAAGTCACAGAACACAGGCTAATCGATATGAACTTATAAAAGCTTTTAGGAATCAAAACGATGTAAGAGGAGGAGTAAAAACGAGGCAAATTTGCCCCATTAAAAAAATCGCGCATCTCTTTGACCACATTCGTCTTAATGACATCCCAATAAACCATGAAAAATTCTGACCCAAAACCATGAGGACCCAGAGAACTCTATCTAGGAATAGAAATTATTGCTTCCTTGACCTCATCCTCTTCTGGCGGTCTACACAACTTCACATTTTCCGCCTCTGAAATAGACACCCAATCAAGCCATCAAAATCCGGCACCTGCACCACCGCTTCACTTGTAAGAAACTCCTAGAAATATTTTATAACCCCTTCATGACCCTCCTTTGGTGAGTTCAACACTGAATCACCTACAAGCTCCATCTGGTTGATGGACAAAGTTTTTCTTCTTTGATTCACAACTGCATGAAAAAATTTAGAATCTTGGTCGCCCTCTTTGAGCCATTTTTTCTTTGCACTTTGGGCAAGTCGCATCTCCTCTCTCTTTTCCCACTCAGCCAACTCTAACTGAGTGATCAAGAGATCCTCTTCATTAGCCTAATTAGACTCAGTCTGAAGCTGATGATCTAAGAAATCAATCTTCCCCTCAAGTAACTTAATATTATGATCCACTCAGTCAAATGTCATTTTATTCCAAGATCTCAACACAATCTTTAACTTTTTAAACTCAGTTGCCAAGCGAGCCAAGCCTCCACCTTCAACCAATTGATTCCACACCTCTTCAACACACATTTGAAACTAAGGGTGAGAGCACCTCATATTTTTAAATTTAAAAGCAAAACGCCCATAGCTTATTCTTGGTGTCTCAAAGAAAATCATCAAATGACTATGATTAGAGACCTTTTGTGACCCAACATCAAGATAAGCAGCACAAAATAAATTAGCAAAAGTAATATTTACCACTGCTCTATCCAGACAAGCCCATTTATGCGACTGACCCTCCTGGCCATTGCACCATGTCATTGTATAACCTTGAGTACATAATTCAACCAAACCACAAAAATCTAAACAATCTTTAAACTTGAACATCGCCACTAAAGGCCTGGGACTACCACCCATTCTCTCACTATCCCTTCGAATAACATTAAAATCACCAACCACCATCTATGGATGCTCCTTCATGTGAATGTTGGATAGTTCTTGGCATAAACCTCGACCGCCAAACTGAGTATTCTTTGCATAGACAACAGTGACTAGAATTTTAGAACTAGCCACGGAAGTCCAATTAGATAATGACTAGTTAGTCATAGACGAAAAAACAAAATCATGCCCATCTTTCCATAAAACCCACATCTTACCACCGAACTCTTCATTACAACAAAAATTCGAAAAGCCTAAAAATCGAGCCAACTTAGACATATTAGTAGCTTCCTAATATAGTCACACCATTTTTCCTCACTAACATTTTTAATCTTTTCCTGGAATGCCGCAACTCACGAACATTCCAAACTAAGAAGGACTCAATCATCAAATAAATTATTGAGTGCAGGCAGAAATCCGCAAGGACTTCCTCAAACTTTGCTACTCCTTTTTCTTATTTTTGCTCGATTTTAATAATTGCTCAGGTTCCGAATCAAATGCTCTATATGCTACCATATGCCGAATTTGTCCCTCTTCCTCTTCTGACATATACCCCACGATTGCATGCATGTCTTCCAAGCATATTGTTTTATCCTTATGCAAAGGACATTCATCGGGCTTGATTTCAGCATTTCCATCAACCACAAAATTTTGCCAATTATCAACTACTTCACTTCACAAGGTTTTCCATAACTCTATCATTTTCCAAACCATCCTTCCCTCCACTATTCTGCATAGGCACAACACGCACAACTGCATCCTTTGAAAAATTAGGATTAGGGTCACACTCTATCTCTTCACACACCTCTTCATCATTCTCCGAGAAATCCTCAAATACAACAATTTGCTTTCCTTTATCAATTATTACCCCCTCCACCACTGTCAAACCATGCATCAGAGACAACTGATCATTCTGGTCTATCAAGACTTTTTTACCTTTGTTCGCTACATGCACAGCTTCAACCTTCCTTTTCTCTTGCCAGATTTTTTTAGACCCTATTTCTCCTCCTCCCGATTGGTTTGCTTGGATTGTATGCCCATATGACAAACCACCAATATGGCCTTTTTTATGGCATTTCATGCAATAAAAACCTATTTTCTCAAATTTAGCCTTTTGCTAAATCCTCTTAGTAGCAAATAAAATAGTAGGAGACTTTGTTACATGCTCTTGCGATAAATCAACTTCAACGCACATACGAGCCCTAGACGCTCTAGTGTGATTTAGATTCACATTATATGTCCCTAAGCAATGACCGAATCTAGTTGCCAAAATAAGTAAATAGTCTGGCCGATACATATGCATCGAGAAACTTGGCAAAAAAATCCATTATGATGTAAGGGGTGACTCAACATCCAAATCAAACTCCTCGGTCCAGCTAAAGAGTCGAAATGGAAAACCTATGATAATACATCCTTCACGTGCCCAGCCATGAATAAAATCCCGTTCATTCATCAGTTGGACAGGAACATGGACCTCGTCCATGACACTCATGATAAGGGCTTGTATTAACAAGAATTCTTGATAGCCTTTCTAATTGCATCTATTGACAGTCTTAAACTCAAGAACTTCAGCACAAGGGCAAATTTAAACTCTTCAGCAGCCTAAGTCACCTCCCTCTCCAAAAACACGAAGCCAACCTCTCCATCCACGTCTATTAGGTACCGCATAGCCAACCGAAAGGTAGGTTGATCACAAGAAGCTCCTGCACCAGACTGCACCTGCGTAAAAGTTTTACCAATATTTCTAGCCGAGTAACATACCCCAAAGGGAGCAGCATGCGGTTGAACAACCGTCTCCATGGCCATGCACAACCAATAAACTCCAAAATCCTAGCAGAAAAGGCAAGTTTGTAAATGACGGAACCACCAAAACGAGCAGAAAATTTTCCAAACGAAGACTCTAAAAAATCGCCCCTCTCTCTCTAGGTTTGTATTGAATTACAATCTATTAAACTTGAAGCGTTATGTTTATAGAACAATAATCCTTTTAAAAATAATGTTTAATTTACAATTGTTGTAACTTTTGAATTTCTTTTCTTTTCTTATATAAAAAGATATAAACCGATTCAAGACTCCATCTGAAGGCACTATTTTAATTTTTAACATTTATATTGTTTCATCAAGGTAAACTGTCTTATAAACCATTTCTAATTTCTCCACTATAAAATCATGTCTCTGTCTAGATCTCTTTCTATCATACATAACCATCTGCGCATTGCACAAGTTATAAGCTTGTTATCTGTAATGCCTTTGTCTTCACCCTTTCATCCCCCATCTCTTGTCTTCGCCAATCTCTTTGATATTGCTAATAATGCTAAATCAATTGACCTATTCTACAAGTATACACCCGTTGGATGCCTCTATGATGTCTTATTATTGATTCATTTCATTTATTTTTTGTTCTCTCTTTTAAAAATATTATTCGTCATCACCCTCTATGCACACGCCAATCAACAGTTCTACCAAGAATGCAACATTTAGGACAATTGATTTCATCTTTGAAAAATTCGTTGTTGTCATACGGCGGTGCAAAGAGGTGGAATTTTCTTATGTTGTTGAAGGGGTTATTGGCGATGGAAAGTTTTAGTGAAATTGCTGAAGGGACATATTCTGCTTTTGTGAGACAACCTACAGCATGTCGAGCTTATTGTTATTTTGGTGAAATTTTTGATGTGGCAGAAGCATAGAGGAAGGAGGTTCCGAAACCCACAATTTCAGTTGGACCGCTTCAAAGTGGAACTAGTTTTATTAATGTGAAATAATGGTAGGTTTGTAAGTTTTGTGTGTGTGTGTGTGTGTGTGTATATATATATATATATTTTTTTTTAAGAAAAATCATATAATTTGGCCCCATTAATTTATTATCTTGAGGTTCCATTTGAATTGAGAAACTATCTCAACTCATATCACCTCATCTTATCATTATACTTTTTTAAATTTTCACACAAAATACAGTAAATATTTCAAAATTTTCAAATATCAATTCAACCTTTTCAAATCTCAAAATATTAATAATATTAAAAAATAATATTTTAATAATATTTTATCTAACTTTTAACTTTTATCTAAAAACATCTCATCTCACTCACTACCCAAATGAGACTTAAAGTTACTGTTTGAGTATTTTAATTTATTTTGTTTAATTGTTAAAAAAGTGATTATTTTGTAAAATTATAATTTTTTTCTTAAAGGTTAGAATGTTTAAACAAATTTTTGGAAAAAAATGAAAAGAAAAAGTGCAATTTCACTAGTGGTAACTTTGAGAAATTTCGAAATTGATCATAAGTTATTTTGTTTTAACAAAATAGATTATTTGCATTGTATTTTATAACTTCATCTACAACTTTTAACAAATAAAATTTTATTTTTTGCCAACGTATTGCGAAGTCTATATATGCATCTATTAATAATTATATTTATAAAGATTTATTGATGTCATGTTCCGTGGCTTGGGCTACTCAGCAATGGCCCAGACAACCCAAACCTACAAAAACGAAGAGAAAATTGGGAGTTGGGTTCCGAGACCGCTTCAATGATGAAGTCAGTTGAAAGTGATGGCAGAGAGAATAAGAACAATGGCAAAAGGTTCGAAAATCTTACCTGGGTTCTGGAGGGTGTAGCACTATTTATAGGATCACATGAGTCCTGCTTGCTGGCATGTGATGGTGAAAATGCCCTTTCTATCCATTCGGTCATCATTCGATTGGTGGCATCAGAGTGGTTAGATTTGTCTTGGGCAGTGGCATTGGAAGGGTCAGGAGATGGACGTCTCGTCCAAGCCAAGCCGCTCCGATCCCTTACTTTCCATTGCTGTGTGACAGGGATTTCTAAATTGCATTTAAAGTAGCATGGTTCCACTTGCTTAGAATTTAATGCGACATGGTTTCGCCTGCTTAGCATTTAATTAGGAGTAGTATTTGTCTGATCCCTTATTTAATGTGGTGTCAGGCACGCATTTTCATCCCTCGGCACATAATTTCTTTCTGTTGTAGGCGCCTGACCCCCCTCGGGTCGGGCCACTATTGATTAGTCAACTCAGTCCAGGCGACTGGAGCCTAGGAGCGTGTTATTGGGCCTGGGCTTTGGTCATCCTGATAGGCCTCCCATCATAGTACTCCATAAATTCTTAGTGAATGCGCTTCGATGAAAATCTTTCTATCTTGTTTTTTTATTTGGTCGACTTCTTTTTTACATTGCAAATTTCGACCACACGAGTGATGGTGGGAATTTCCTAACCTATCTGTTTGTTCATCTTCCAAACTTGTATGTTCGCCTTCCGAGCCCTAGGTTCCCGAACCTATCTATTCGTCTTTAGGGCATTGGGTTTCAGATGCCAGCTATCTGGCATGGCAATTAATGGTCCCATATGTATGCCTTCATCCTTTCGACTTCTGTAAGGAATAACTTGACAGGACAATTGTACTTACCACATTCTGAGGCCCTGATTGATTAGTGCTTCTAACACCTTCGCCATGATTACCATGCTTGAAGTTGCTACCCACGCCCCTCCATTCTCATTGGGTCATGCAGCTTACTCGCCTGGCACATCGATCTTCAATCTTAACGGTCAAATTATGGGTTTGTCACACATCGCTTTGTTTCCCATGTGTATTAAATTCCTCCCTTAGCTATAAAAGTTTCTTTCTTCCAATCCTTTTTCCTACTTCACTTTACTTCTTACCTGCACAACAACACTTTACCTTTGCCTCCTTCACCCTTCATTTCTTCTTCTTCCTTTTCGTGCGCAAACATTGTTCTCTTTCTTTAGTGTCCATGGCTGCCAAAGGTTCTATTCCACTTGTTCAGATTCCAACCAATGCGATGGTTGCCTGCCAATGGCACTACTAGGTAGGGGTGTTACTCGCCCCCTATGGAATGGGGCCACCCCATTCCTGCACCCCACCCTCGCATGGATGGGGGTGGGGAGTCTCTTCCCGCACTTTGCCTCTATCCTCTGCACAGGGTGCGGGGATGGACCTCCATTCGTCCGCTTCCAGCACCCCCAACACCTGGACATGACCATTGGTAGAAGGGAACCCCGAGCTCACTTGTAGTTTCATCTCAAGCTCACTCGTAGTCGAATAGTATAAAAGAAAATAAGAAAAAATAGATGAAATTAGTAGTGGTACTTATCTTCAACAAGAGGCACGGTAGCAGTTGTGACAATAAAAAGGGATGAAGGCAGCAACCATGAAAGCAGAAATAGGGGACCTTGAGAAATTCAGAATAGAGAGAGGGAGAGAAGAAGGATTTTCAAAGATAGAAAATTGGGGGAGGGGCTGGGGGAGGGGGGGAGGGGCTGGGAAGATTCGGGAAATTGGGGGAGGGGGAGGATTTAAAACAACCTAGCATCGAACGACAACGTTTTGTCATTGTGCAAAACAGTGTCGTTCGATGCTGGGTTGTTTTAAAAAAATCTCATTCATAAAACGAAATCGTTTTAAACTAAAACAAAGCGACGTTTTAAATAAATCAAAACTTGTCTTCCTCGAAGACCCATTTGTTTGCAGCCGCTCCATAGTTTCCAACCTCTATTCTGGGGCATCATCGACGAGAAGATACAAGACTCCCTCACGCTCCTCTCTGCCCCACAATGGCAGCTCAACTCTCACTGATCACTATTTCTCTTGTGCAAAAATAAAAATGGTTTTTCCTCTTAGACCGAAACAAGGATAAATTTCGAATGTCACTTCACCATGGAAAGCCCATTTGAAGCTCTAAAGAAAGCCTCATAGCAGTTCAAAATTGTAGCTGCTCCACTAATGGCCACTACAAGAAAAAGATAAGTAAGAATCGAACTACAAAAATACGTCTTTGAAATTGAAATACAAGTAAAATTGAAATTATAGTAGCGAGGGCGGGACAGGTATTTGGTGGACGGGGGTTCACCCCATCCCGCCCCTAGCATCGTCTTCATCCTTTAGAGCAGGCAGGGTTCCCCCACTTTCGCTATAATGGTCGGGGTGCTCCGTCCCATAGCATAGGGGCGGTGTGAAAAATGGGTGGGGCAGCCGGGCTGGGTACTGGGTATCTGGTTTTCCCCCTCCGAGCACCAGATGCTATGGAACCGCTATAGGATCTCCTGCCACATTAACATGGAGCTACCCAGAGGAGTAGAGCATGCCTGCAATGCTCTCGAGAAAGAAAAAAAAAGTAGTGCTTTATCCGACGATGTTTACCAACAGTTTTCAATTCCCATCATTCACCCAGCTCGCGAGCTTTTGTATTTCTTCAGTTTGGCCCCAACACAGCTTCTTCCGAACGGCTGGTGTTTACTATTGGCTAGTTGTGTCATTTTTTGGATGGCCTTGTTGGAGAGGAGCAACATCTACCCCGACTTATTTGCTTTGGAGTTTTTGTCCCTTTACGCTTGAACTGCCATAGGGGAAACACTACTAGTTCCAAGTTAAGAATGGCAGTCGAAAGCTGGCGAGGAACGAGGACAGACATTCCAATGTGAAAGAATATTTTCGAAAATTTTTCTTCATTTCAAGAATTGACTTGCAGTTTCCTGAGAACGAGACAACAGGGAGTTTTCAATTCAGATCGATTGGGGTTACCTACCCTTTGTTGAAAGCCTCAATTTCACACTAGGTGCCAAAGAGACAAACCGAGTCAACATCGTAGTGGCTTGGGCTGACTCCCAACCCGATTTGTTGTGGACGGACGTCCTTCTTTTTTATTAGAATATCTCCAAGTACCTACTCCATTCAGACCAATCGTACACCAAAGGCCAAAATATTTTGAATGTTTTGGAGGACCTGCCAATCAGATCCTGTAAGCGGGCCTCTTGATGCATAGACCGCCGTGAGAAGAGGATAAATGCTCATCATGATCCCTAAACTCCCGAAGGATCCCAACGTGCGCGGAAGCACCGAAAGGCTCCTTCCCCAACACCATTAGCCGAGTATCGGGCTCTGATGGAAGCTTGTGCTGATTTCCAAAAGGGGGCCGCTTGTGTCGAGTTTCATGCTCGACAAGCGACAGGTGCCTTGACTTCTTCAGTTGTCCTGACCTCCACCCCCTTTATGGTCAATACCTCAGCTTCTACTATTGTCCTGGTTCAAGAAGAAGTGGAATTAGATGCTGCTTTCCTGGGGTCACTCACGCTTCCCTCTCCCTCATTTGTGGCGTCCATAACGTTCGTATCTTTTGAGGAGACTTTGCATCAAGAGAAGGAGGAATAAGATGCTCGAGCTAGGTCACTATCTGAGCAGCCTGAGGAGGAAGACATGTTCACTGTTTCTTTCTCAAGTTCTAGTTCCTCAAGTTCTCGATCTTGGGAGGAATCTAAGATGGGTGATGCAGATGTTGAGGCCTCGGCTGGAGAGGCCAACGCTAAATTATAAGAGCTCGAGGCTAGAAAAGCTAGTAAACGGGAGGAGATGGGAACTAATGGCAGTAAAGCCCAGGTCCACGTTGATGAGGAGGCCAGAGTAGTTGGAAGCCAGATTGAAGAAGACGTCATGGACTAGGAGGAGGTCGTGAACTAGGAAGAGATCGCGGACCAAGAGGAGGTTGCGGACCAAAAGGAGGTCATGGATCAGAAGCAGGTCAGGGATTGGGAGCAGCTCTTGGACCGAGAGGAGGTCGTGATCATTAGTGATGAGAACTTCCAAATTTTTGAGGTGGGATCGACTTCCGCTGTCCACACTGAAACACCTCCTCGTGTTCCTTCCACTTTTCGGTTTGTAGAGGGATAGCTGTGCTTGGCCAACTCTTCAAGTCAGAACCCGAGAAAGGGAGCAGTCGGGGTCCAGTGTTGGATCTGATCCCTAGCATAGCTTCGAGTTCGAGCGCGTTCAAATCGCTGCTACCGAACGCATTGTACAAATGTTGTAGCCCTTCATCGCCCAAGGAAGTGTTATGACTTCATTATCATGCATTACTTTGCGTCTTACAATGGTAAGTTTGCTTACTACTTTCCATGTTCATGTTTGGACCAGTTGGTTGGGATAGTTGGCTCTGAATTGGTAGAGCTTGAAGAATCCAATCGGGAACTCAGCACAGTGTCTCGCTTTGGATTCTTCAAGTTAAAGCAGGTGTTCGAGCAACTCAAGGCTTCAGAGGCTGTGTGTGATGGGTTAATTCGGACCATTCAAGAGTTGAAGAGGGAGGTCTCTAACTTGGAAGATAGTAACTTGGTTCTATAGATGAAGTTTGATGAGACTCACCCCGATCTTGCAATCACAATCAAAGAGTGCAAGCGTCTTACAGATGCTAACATGAAGGCCAAACGGAAATCGGTTGTCTTGGAAAGGAAACTGGCTAGCCGAGAGGCAAAGTTAGAGGCTTCAACAAGAGAACTGATTGCTCAAGAGGTGGCCTTGGAGATCTCAAAATAGGGGCAAACTGCCCGAGAGATAAAGTTAGAGGCTTCGACAAAGGAGTTGGCCACTCGGGAAGCAGCATTAGAAGTCTCAAAATGAGGGTTGACTGCTCGAGAGGCGGAGTTCGAGGCCTCAACAAGGGAGTTGTCTGCTCAGGAAACGACGTTGGAGGTCTCAAAACGGGAGCAGGCGACTCAAGAGACAGAGTTGTCGAGTGTCCAAGCCTCATTGGTAGAAACCACTAGACATTTGGAGGAGTTCGGGTCTCAAGTGTCTCGCACTCTAACCATTTGTAGTCCGGCTTGGGGCTATGGCTACCAAGAAGGTTAAGGGAACACATCCTAGCCAACCCTGGGCTGGACTTGCATATGTTCGACCCACGCACTCTCCTTTCTGATCCGGGTGCTAAGGACTTTGCTAAAAACCTTAGAAAGCTTGGGTATCCCCCTTTTTGGGAACCTTGCTCGCCTCTCTAGTGATGAAATTTCTATATTTTTTAAACTTTTCTTTTCACTATGTAAACGGATATTCATAATGGAAACCCTCAATTGCTTTTAACGATTGTTTTTTTTTTTTATCAATATTGCCAAATGATGTTATAACTAGTTTATGAGCTATTTTTTTACCTTAAAACGTGACCGACCTGTACCATTTAGGCTGGGTTGATGCGTTCAAAATGTGCCAGTTAGGTTGGGCCCAAAACTAACATGTGCTAAACGAGTTGGAAGTCTAGCATGTATCATGGGATACGTTTACAATATCCCTTATAAGTGACACATGTTGTTTCCTTAACATTGTTGGTAGTCATTCAACCATCACTGCACCTTTTAAATTATTTTTCCTTTTGCATTTTGTATTTCTTGTTGTTTCAATTTCCCTTACATCCTTATTATTTCCTAATGCTGAGTTTTCTCTTAGGCCCTAGGTCTTTGATGTTTGGTTCTTCTTCTTCTCAGTTTTTTGTTGTTCTTCACAGCTAATGGCTCCTCGTAATGCCTCCTATTTTGGCTCCAATGGTTCACGATCTTCACAACCCCAAGCGTCTTATTTTGGAAGTCTAGCATGTATCATGGGATGCGCTTGCAATATCCCTTATAAGTGACACTTGTTGTTTCCTTAACATTGTTGGTAGTTATTCAACCATCATTGCACCTTTTTAAGTAAGGTTGGTAGTGCTATTTCTCATCGTATATATGATCTTATTTTTTAAGGAACTTGTATGGGGTTCTTGACTATGTTGTTTTGGAGGTGCATAAGGCCCATCGTGGGGCTATCGATTTAGAAGGCTTTGTTGGATAGGTAGCCCTTTTCATGAGTACATTTCTGATGGGGTTACAGCTCCTCTTTTGTCGTCTGGTTCTAGATGTTTTGGATTATTTAGGCTTAGCCCCTCTCAAATCCACCACAACACTTAAGAGGTTTTAATGTTGTGATGTGTTGTGTGGCATCGAGGCTTAGAGCCTACTAGCAAGGAATAACCCGACCTCACTGCTCGGGAGTTTCTCGTTGAATAAGTATAGGGTGGCACGCCTAGAGACCTACCATTCTCACGCCAAGGAATGGCATAATAAATTTCTCTCTATGTTTGACATAGGTTGGGAATATCATATAGGAGAAGCTCATCCTCGTCGTTAGGAGTTCTCAATCTGGATAAGGTGGTGTGTAGTTCCCAAAAACTATGAGTTTAGTGAGGTGCTGTCTATTTGGGAGAATACTCGCCTTTAACAAATTTACTCTTGCGTTGACATAACTTTAAGGTAGTTTATACCAATGTTCTTGTTACCTAGTAGAGCGGTAACCAATTTATGCTCATTCCCTGTCATTGCCATGTTGTTGGATGTAACATCTTGAGCATTCCATCCAACCCTTATAGGCAAAAAAGAGCCATTTCAATCAAAATCTTGAATACCGTTTCGGTGACCATTTCAATTAACGTATTAGAATGAAATATTTTGATATCAATACCATTTTAGATAACATTTCAAGATAGTTTCTATATAGATAAATTCATTATATATGTATAAATTATTTTATAAAAGCATCAATGTAAGTCTTAAAAAGTTAAAATATATATTTATAAAATTCAATAATAATTGTAAGTTTTCAACCCAACTATTAAAACAAATAATCACTCGTCTACATCATTAAAAGGGAAGTAGGGATTTGATTTTAAATTCTTGAGAAAAGAGGATTAAAAAAGAGTTCAGATAATAGTTTTTAGATGTGAGGATTTGAGTGAAAATTATAAAAATATATTAAAAATGTAAAAATATAAAATTTCAACTAGTACACCAAAAACCGTCCGGTATTGACCGAAACATATCGAAATGGCCAATATTTGAACAGGTACGAGACACCTATCTCCCCTATATTAGTTACTGTTTGGTACGATATATACCAACCGGTAAGCCCGGTACAAATATGGTATTCAAAAATATGCTTTCAATTCCACTAGAGCAGGAGAGTAAGAAGCCTCACTTGGATAGTGATTCAGTCCTCAGCGAGGAAGAAACTTCCAGTGAAACGAGGCTTGAGGGTGCTTCCATACCCTTGGGAGTTGCTATGCAGGGGCGAAGTTGATTCCTAGAGGCAGTGGACTGACAAGACCAATTGATTAACGGTAGCACGTTTCGTCGCTCCCAAGAGATGGTGTATTAACTTGCCCAATCTCCTCTACCAAGAACCCCTTGGAGGAGAGTTTTAGGCAAGCTTAAGCTGACCTACCTAAGTTTTAGAGACTAAATAATTTGAATTAGGCACCCAAGGGAAGCTTTTTCTGCCCTATCATAGATCCATCATGTAGTTCGACTTGTGGGACTTTGAACTTGGGTGTGAGTGGTAACATCTCGACGTTGTAAGGCAAGTTGGTGCTGTTGAGTGGATTGTCATCAAAGGAGGATATGCCTATCTTCCTGGCTATCTCATCGTATTTGCTTATAAGGTGTCGCAAAGTTTTGTGCATCTTCTTCGTATCTTTGTCGTTGAACACTTGAAGTTAGTTTCCCTTTTTTCAGGGTGGCTTAGTGTAGTGTTCTCTACACTTTTTTGCTTGATAGCCTCAACGTCATTCTCCTCAATGTTTCTTCCATCTCTTTAAATCTTCCCTCCATCCTATTGTTTGCTTAATCACTTGTTGTTGTTTCTTGGTCGTGCATTACTTCATAGCATGTTGTCACTGGCATATGAAAGGCACATTGAGATGTAAAAGATTCTATAAATGATGCCAATTATTACAGACATATTTTGTGTTTTTGCCAAATACTTCCAGTAACCCAGAACAAGAAGGCAAGCAGGGCTTGGTGTAGTATGCGACACTTCTAATACTTAAATCAGTATAGAGTATAGAGTGTATTTGAACTTTCAAATGGTTTAGAAGTTACCTCAAACATATCCTTTGACCTCTAATCTTGTTAGTTTCTTGCACATCCTTTATTTTCATTTTTCTCAAACTCTCTCTTGCATATGGAATAAATTCTTCAACATATATGAAAAGGTATTTTTTTTTATAAGTATATGAAGAGGTCTTGGTAAACAAGTTCCGACAGTAGATTGCATATGCCAAAAGTAGATCATGTCATATACACATATTCATTATTGATTGTATTGAGTCGTTGATAATTGTATGTAAACAAGCTTACATTTTAACATCTTCTTGTACAACAAATATTTATTTAATTAGAAATATTTTATTTGCTACATGAATTTATAATTTTACTTACAAGATTTATTTTTGTTAATTTTCTTAAATTCAAATTTTAATTCCAAGTTTCATGATTTTTGACATCTCAATAACTGACACATGGAGGAACAAAATTTTCTTAAGTATAGTCAACATTTTTCTTTATTAATTTTGTAGCTAATTGAATTAAAAGAATATTTCAAAAGCTACTAGCTAAAATTAATAAAATTACTTTTGATTGACTATTTTAAATAAAAATATATATTTTCATCGGCAGTGCTCTAACCTTTAAAATTATTATTATTGTTATTGTTGTCGTCGATTGAAAAATACTATAAAACTGTACACCCAGTGTCTACCCTCAAAAGGATGGACCGGCACCACATGGGCCATTGGCTACCCCTTTTTTGGGGGATAAGGTGGACACTTTAGGCCTTGTTTAGTTTTTTAGATGAATTAAGAGGGGAATTGAAAATTAATAAAAAAATTAATTTTTTTAATTTAAAAAGTTCAAATATTTATTTTATTTTAAAAAAAATTATAATAATTAGATAAAACAAAATAAGATGAATTGTGCTAAGCCTAAAAATGGTTCTGGCCATCCCATGCATTTTATCATGCCCTAGTTGGATCTTTGACCACCCAAAATATATGACTTCTTTGATCAAATTGTTTCTTGTACGTTTTTAATTGATTTTTTTATTCTTTGTGGTCTTAATGACGATGCATGTGAATTGGTAAATCATTTTTTTTTATTCATCATTATCTTTTCCTTACTTAGATCCTATTCTTCCATCAATGGAAAAGTAGCAAATACTGAAATTGCAAGAAGGCTGGGTGACAGCTAGAACATAGAACGGATATTCTTAAAAATGAAAAAAGAGATTGATAGGCTTCAATGCTAATTATAAACTTTGTTTATGTGGATTCAGCTTTTAGGTTCTGAAAAACTCTCACATTTTATATGAAAGAACAAAAAAAAAAAAAAAGAGCTTTTTAAGTATCAACCTTGATAAGATCTACATACCAAGGCAGAGTAAATAACATCCTAGAAGCTTTACATACGTGGGATGAATAAAAAAGTCAAGATTAAGCTCTAAAATATATAGAGGATTATATACTGCAAATTGTTATAGTTTGTTTATTTAACATAAACAATATATATTATTAATCTTATCCAAGGAATTGAAAGTCTTCTAGTCATTATACTAGGCTGAATACATAGTGGAATGGTCTCAATTTTATCCACTTTAGACTAGAATTATTAGTCATTCTTTTGTCATGTTGTACATGATCCCATACCTACAAAGAAGTGTTTTTTTTCTACATGTCTTCCATCAATTGCCCATAATTCTAAAAACTTGCTCATGTATGCTTTTAGTGCAAAGACAAGTTGAACATCATCTCCTTCCAGTGTCAATTTTTGTGTTCCCAAGTCTTGACACAATATAGCAGCTGCAAAAGAATCAATTATTATAGCAAGGGCTGGATCTATGCTAAAAACTTGGGGTTATTTTAGGGCTTGTTAGGATAGTCAGATGAGATGATGGGGTTTTAAATTAAAATTGAATAAAATATTATTAAAATAATATTTTTGAATATTTTATTATTTAAAAATTTGAAAAAGTTGAATTATTTATTATATTTTATATGATAATTTAGAAAAATTATAATAATGAGATAATGTGAGATAAAATTATTTATGTATTCAAATGAGACCTAGTGTAGCTTGCAGTACTTCTCCTTCATGGTCAGGTCAAAAACTCCAATTCCAGTTTTCCTAGTAGCCTTATCAATAACCACGTTCCAGTTATCTTTCATCATCATCCAAGGCTAAGGCACTTTCCATCTTAATCGATCCTCATCTACAATATGGTTTCTGATTCTTAGATAAATATTCTCTGCCACTGGCCATGATCACTTGGCATACATGGATGAGTAAATTCCTCATATACAAGCATTAACCCAATCTCTTCTCAATCCAGTACTCTATCCTGGATGATAGCCTTAACAAGCTCCCCATATTCTTCACAACTCATTTTTCATTCTTTGGATCTTCCTACAACGTAGCATCCTAATGTCTTTTGCCACTAGACAAGCAAATCATTTTTTTTTTGGCATAAATTCACTTATTGGAGGGGATAAAATATCCCAGACCCAAAATACCAAGTTCAGCCCATCAAAAGGCTTCTAATAAGAAACATAAAAACAAAGAGGAGAAAAATGTTCATGTATTGATGTGCATTGATTTACAGATTAATTATAGAGTATATATAAAAGTAAACGGTGCTACATATGGAAAATTGTAATTTTTTATAAGCTGTACATACTATGCTTGATAAATATACGACTTGATTTGTGCAATTCATCTTGTAATAGTCAATACTCCCCCTCAAGGTGGAGCATGAAGGTCTGTAATGCCTAACTTGAATTTGAAGAAGACAAACAATTTATGACTCAAAGGTTTTGTGAAGATGTCAGCATGTTGTTGGGAGGTGGGTGAATATGTGGGAGTAAAAAGACCAACACAAATGTGGTCGCGTACTAAGTGACAATCAATCTCTATGTGCTTAGTGCGTTCATGAAAAATCAGATTGCGTGCAATATGAATGACAGCTTGATTGTCGTAGTGAAATAGCGCAGATTCAGAATGAGAGATGGTGAGATCACGAAGAAGAGATTGTAACCATGTAATCTCACAAGAGGTGGTGGTCATTGCGTGATATTCAGCTTCAACATAATAGCAAGAGACAGTGGGTTGCTTCTTTGAGTGATGGGACAACTGGCTCAATCAAAATCACAATAAGAATATAATTGGAAATTGCATGCTGAAGAAAAAAACAAGCCATAACCAGGAGTGGTCTTCAAATACCAAAGAAAACGGAAGGCAGCATGCTGATGTGGCTCATAAGGAGTATGCATCAACTGGCTCAAAAGATTCATTGTGTAAGCAATATATGATCGTGAAATGGTCAAGTAGATTAGACGATCAACCAAACATCGATAGGAAGTTGGATTAGCAAGAAGATCACCATCAATGTCATTGAGCTTAAAATGTTACTCCATAGGAAAGTAAGCAGGGCAAGAACCAAGTTAACCAGCATCAGAGAGGATATCTAGAATGTATTTTATGTTCGTTAAAAAAACCCCAGCAAGTGACCATGCTATTTCAATATCAAGAAAATATCTAATATTCCCTAGATCTTTAATCTTGAATGCTGTAGCCAAGTTGTTCTTAAGGGCAGTGGTGGTGGGTAGGTCATTGCTAGTAATAAGAATGTCATCAACATAGATTAGTACGCTAGTGAACACGGTGCCTGTAGTCTGGCTTGGTTTGTTTTCCCAAATTATTTCATCTCATCTCAAATTTATCATTACACTTTTCAAATTCTCATACAAAATAAAATAAATAATTCAACTTTTTCAATTCCAAAACAACTTTTTCAAATCCCAAAACACAACTAATATTAAAAAAATATTTTACTATTTTTTAACTTTTATCTCATATTATCTCATCTCATTTATGAAAACAAACAAGGCCTAGTAAATAAACTATGATCAACATGTGATTGAAAAACCAGCCAAGATAAGGAAATGAGATAGTTTGGAGTACCACTAACGAGAGCTTATGTGAGACTATATAAAGATTTGTTCAAGCGACATAAATGCTTCTCCCCTAAGGTCAATAACCAAAAGGTGGATGCATGTAGACCTCTTCATTAAGATCATCATGAAGGAATGCATTGTGAATATTCAATTGGTATAAAAACCAACTTTTAGTTGTTGTTATAGCAAGAAAACAACAAAGTGTAACAAGTTTAGCAATGGGAGCAAAAGCATCATGATCATCCAAACCTTATACCTAATGTAACTTTTAGCAACTAACCGAGTTTTGTGACGTTCGATGGATCCATCGGCCCTAGTTTTGTAAACCCACTTACAACCAATAACTTTTTTGTTTGGAGGAAGAGGTTCGAGAGTCCAAGTGTGGTTTGCTACTAAGGCTTTGATTTCATCAACCATAGCATCCTGCCATTGAGGAAGAAGGACAGCTTGAGAATAAAAGTAAGGGTCATGAGCATTTTTGGAAACAGAGGTGAAAAAAGTAAAGTGGTTAGGACTAAAAAAATGATAAAAGAAAAAATTAGATAAAGAATGAATTGTACTTGAGAAAGTCTTGAAGGTAGGAAGGACAAATGATTTGGCGATGTGGTAGAGAGTGGCCAAATGGGGGGTTGGGATCAACAAGTTCAATGGAATGACTGTCGGTGGAATTATCTGTGGGACTATCAGTGGTTGGATTATGAATGTGTTCTTGGAAATGAATTTCAGGGAAGATAGGGTTTGGGTTGATGGGGACAACATGGGTGGTGTCTGTAAGTTTATATGTTGTAGGATCAAGATAAGGAAAAATAGTCTCAACAAAGCGAACATCTCGCGAAGAAAAAAATTTCTTGGTTGTTATGTTATAGACATAATACGTGGAGTGACTAAAAGAATAGCCAAAGATAATGCATAGGGATGCCCATGGTGAAAATCTATCACGATTAACTTTCAAAGTATGTGCATAGTATAGACAACCAAAAATACAAAGATGCTTATAAATGGGTGCTTTATGAAAGAGAAACATGTATGGAGTTTTATGATGAAGATAGCTTATGGGTTGCGATTAATGAAATATGTAGGAATTAGGATACATTCACCCCAAAAAGAGATGGGTAAGCAAGCTTGAGAATGCAAACAACGAGCAACATTTAAAGGTGTCGATGTTTTCACTTGACAAAACATTTTTGTTGAGGAGACTTAACACAAGTACAATCATGAATTATGCCATGATTAGAAAAGAATTTTTACATACCGTGAGCTAAGAATTCTTGACCATTATCTGTGTGAATTCTTTTTATGTCAAACTTGAATTGAATTTTTATCATTAAAAAAAATGGTGAGACAGGAAACTATGTCTAATTTAAATTTCATTAGATAAATCCAAGCAACATGAGAATAATTGTTTACAATAGTAAGAAAATAATGTGCACCAAAATAAGAAGATGTGGCATAGCCATCCCATATATTACAATAAATACGATCAAAATGAGTAGCGCTTTTATTTTCAACCAATGAAAAAAGGTAAAAATGAGTATTTTTAGCACGAATACAAATATTACAATGAGCATCTTTATTCAAATCAAAAAGTTCTTTTAGAGTAGAAGGAATGGAAGAGTAACCTAAAAGAAAATACCATAACATGTGAGCAGTAGAGTCGGTGTGAAAAGCAATGGGCCCAGATGCTCCAAAATGATAAAATTGCCACGTTACTCACCCATTTCAATAAGTTTCCTCTTGTGTTGGTCCTGAAAAATACAAAAGGATAGCATGAAGAAAGCAAGACAAAATGATATTTTAGTAAGCTGGCTAACAGAAATAAGATTGTATTTAAAACTAGGAACAAATAACACATTAATGAGTTGGAAGGATGGGGATAATTGAAAGTTTTTCATGTGTTTAATTGAGTCATGGCCCTTGTGGGTAAAGTAAGAGATTGTGAATGCTTTGTAACATGTGTAGCATGTGGTAGAAAAATCATAGAGGCCACTTGCGCTGAAGCATCCATATCAATTACTCAAGGCATAAAACCAGTGATAGAGAAAATACTAGAGGTACCAAAAAACTCATCCAAATTGCTTGGTTGAAGAAGACTTATCAATTGTCGATATTGCTTGGTGGAGAGACTAGAGATTACACTTGTAGTGGAAGGAGAGGACTCCCAAGATATTGTGTTTGCTGTTGGGTGTGGAACAGGGGCAGTGGCGATCTTTTGCATAGGCTTGGAGTTATTCCAATAGCCTAGATACCCAATAATATCATAGCAACTCTCAATGAGATGTCTTTCTTTACCACATTTGGTGCATTTCTTGCCATTTCTTACTTTGTTGTGGGGCTGATGGGAAGAGCAAGTGATAGCCATGATGGTGCTATCGGGTGTGGGTTGGAGAGGTAAATGAAGGTGGCACTATGTCTCCTTTTGATGAATAGTAGCATAAGCTTTGGCAATAGATGGTAAGGGGTCCATAGCTAGAATTTGGCTTTTTATATTGTTGAATGAGTCGTTGAGGCCCATGAGGAATTGAAACAAATGTTCTATATTTTCTTTTACTGAAGTATTTTCTTGAGCACTACATGTGCAAGAATTGGGTTCTTGTAGAGTATGTAATTCATCCCAAAGCCCCTTCATGGTGTTGTAATAGGCTGTAACAGTCATGGAATCTTTCTGGAGATTGATGAGATCATGCTTGAGGCGATACAACGATAGGTGATTACTTTGAGAGAATCGATGGTTTAAGTCTTTCCATACTTCAGATGGACTTTTATAATGCATCAAACTTTGCCATAGAGATTTGCCGATGAAATTGAGGAACCAAGAAAGGACCATGTCACATCATCTCTCCCACAGTGTAGCAATGGAAGCATATGTAGGTTTTGTCAAAGTGCCATCAACGAAAATAAATTTATTTTGGCATTAAGAGCCATTAACATGGATCGTCACCATGAGGGGTAATTGTCGCTAGTGAGAAGTCTTGGAACTAAGGTTTCTCTAGGGTTGTCAACAACAGTTAGAAAGTATGGTAAACTAAAATCACTAGTGAGTTGGGATGGGGTTTGACAGGGTGGTGCAGCCGTGTTAAAAAAAGAATATACAGAAGTGATTTTAGAGATCCCAAAATAGGAAATGATCTGATGCCATGATAAGAAACGTAAAAACACAGAGGAGAAAAATATTTCTATATTGATGTATGTTGATTTACAGAATAACTATAGAGTATATATAAAAGTAAATGGTGCTACATATGAAAAATTATAATCACTATGAGTTGTACACAATATGCTTGATATATGGCTTGATTTGTACAACTCATCTTGTAACAGTCAATAGCCTTCACTATAAAATAAAATAAGAAAAGGAGAAGAGCAATAGAGAGGACAAAGATTGAGAAAAGGAAAAAATGTATCAAGAGGAAAAGTGGGGATGTGACATAAAGAAGAGAAGTAAAATATGCAAGGGGTAGAGAATAAAGCCAACGGACCAAATCAATTTCAGGGGGCTCTTCAACTCCAATTGCTTTAACAACGTCAATTACTTTAGTTTCTTCAACCTCTCAACAAAGAGACAAGTGAGGGCATTTCTATTGTACAATGAGAGGAAGAGAAACCATGATAGACTATAAACGAGAAAATTATATTGGACTATCCCTTCCCCAAAACTCCCGTTGATGTAAGCTTTACGTTGAAACGCGTAAATATGAGTGTCATCGTCTCTCTTGGTAATGGGTAACCTTCCATATCCTATGTTGTGTCCACATGGACGGAGAAGTTATTAATTAGCTTTCCACCACTACCATAACTTCAAATAAGTTAATTAACTTCCCATGCAAACTCTTTAAATAAGAGTTTACATACACTCAATTGTATGTGTGAAAAAGTCTACATACAAATAAGAAAAACTCTCCCATCTCTCTTTACATTTTTCTAGAGAAATAATCTAAATTCTTGATCTTGAAGTGTAGAATTTTTTAGGAGAATGTAATAGCCTCTTAAGCGACGTAAACGTGCAAACAACAAAGTAACTTGGACTATAAGACGAGCAAAGATCCGGTTTTGTGGAAACTCGACTTTTTGAGATAATTCAAATTATCCTTATTAACAGTAGTATTAGAGTCTATGCTACTTGTTTTTGCCCATATACTTTGAAATGAGTTTAAAAGCATATAATTGATGATATGTCATGATTGTTTGTATTTTAGATTTTTCATTAGAGGCTACAGTATGACATGCTTAAGATTGCATTATCTACATGAAAACATTCCTTATTATGTCATTAATATATCACTTAAATATGGTGAAATTTGGTTGCATATAGAAGAATAAATCTGAGACCCTAGTTTTAGAGTCATGTTTGGACTGCGACTTTGAGGAAACTTTTAACCAACCAAATCTTATTTTTTGAAAATAAATTTTATATGGTTAGAAAGGTGGGTCATAAGTTTAATTTGACATATACACGCTTAATTCAAATTTAGTAAGAGTATGTTGTGAATGATTGAAAATAAATGGTCAAAATCAGAAAATTTAGATTAAGAAAGAAGACATGAACAATATTTTTTTTAACTCCCACTCTCGATCACATAGAGTGTAATCCACCATTCCACTTGGGCTCTTCTTTTACTCAATTTATCGACACACATACATATTAAGATGACTGAAATTTGTGTTTAGAAGTTTGAAAGCAGCATTGTGAGTGGCATAGTGATTTACACTCTCTAACGTGGCAAGTAAAGCAAAGGCAAGACAATCTCTAGAACCAAAACAAAAGTCACAGTAGTAAGAGGTGCATAGGGGCACGTGTGAAGGCTTTGATTGCCAATTCTTGATATCTGTGGCATGATATTCATGTGTTGGTGTCTAAAGTTGATTCATATTTTTTTTTTTGTTGAACAAGAAAAGTCAAAAAAATATTTTTAAATCACTTTTAAAAAGAAAATAATAATTTTTGTAATACTAAAAAATTATTTTTGGGACACTTGTCATACTTGCTCAAGTCTAATTTTTCTGTATTATGTGAATATTTATATAGATTAGTTGTGAATGCATTTATTGAATCATTGTTAAATGCATGTCCATATTGAATATGTGTCCCTAAATTTGATGACCTATTAAACCCTTTGTATTAGTTGAGAATACAGTTTCTTTATTTATTGAACCATCATGCATACCATTATGATTGAATGTTTGAATTTATTGACATTTTTATGAAAATAGATAGAGTTGATATTGGTAATTTGTTTGGCTCATGTATAATATATGTATTTATTTTGATGTGAATAAAGTGGCATCTCTATTTATTTATTATTCTTCTAGAAGATTTGCAGTAGGATTTTCTTTGAAAATGTAAAATTGTGAATGCAATTATTGAGATCATGTAAAGGAATGCATTTCACGTCTATTGATTTACTTTAAGGTCACCTTAACATGATGCACCAAATTATCAATGAGCTTATATGTAAAGTGTTTAGTGTAATGATAGACTTTCATATTTGATGAATGAATTATATGCATATGAATCTTATTTAAAAAATTTCTCTTTAAATTTTATTTAAAATTAGTTAGATATGTTATTTGAATTTATATAGTGGGAGATGATTATTAACTTTTTGCAAACTTTTCGATCTCAATATGTAGCAAGAAATTTCATTCTAATTAGATTTTGGAAAAAGATTATGTGTAATAAAGTCAATCTCATGCATGAGTAGTGATAATGACAACTATAAACGTAGTTGTTGACCTTACTAAATGAGAGAAACTAGACAAGACCAACTACGACATGTGGCATAGAAAAATTCAATATCTGCTTAATGAACAAGAGACCCTTGAAAATCTGTCTCACTTTATGATATACCCTGAAGAAGTGAATACTTTTCAACATCATCGTGATATGGAAGCCTATCAAGTTTGCATAGAGAAAGATTGGTGCACACGCTTTACTCTACTTATTAGTATGCATAATGATCTTATTGGAGAGTTTGAGAACTTCCCAACTACGCAAGATATGTGGAACCAGTTACTAGATTTCATGCTCTCACTTTGAGGTTTGAGTAGTATGTTATGGACCCTAAACATTCCATGAATAAGCATTTGAGGTTGATGTCTGCCTTGATTCGTGGTCTAAAAGCTGCTGGCAATAATCTCATTTATGAACAAGTTATCACTATGATATGATCTGTGTCCAAGTCAACACAGGGGCAAATGAAGCTTGTTTTGAGATAGTGAGAATGTTACAATTTTTGCTGATATATCCTATCATTTAGGCTAAAGGCAGAATGCATAGATGCACACTATAATAGTCAAAATAATCTCATCCCATGACGTAAATAGTAGTCATTAGTGAAAAAAAATACCTGTACAATCCAACAACTCTTTTTGTTGTTCAAGTTGGGAAACACAAGACATTTAGGCCTAAGCACAAGTAACATGAGAGATTTGTTTGAGCGCATATAATATTGGGTAAGGGATGAAAAAGTAGTAAAGCGGCACAAAGGCAAGCGTGCTAGCAAGGACAAGTCCAAATTGAAGTAATATAATTGTGAAAAAGTGGGACACTTTATTCGTGAGTACACAGAGGCAAAGAAAGTATCCACTAAACACAACTATTTCATTATTTATGTTTGTTCACATATTTTTTTTGTTCACTCAATTCCTAAATGGATTGTAGACACAGGAGCACCAAACATGTAGCTCGAGTTAACACCTACCAACCCAAGATGCGATAGGGC
This sequence comes from Platycarya strobilacea, assembly GCA_036898215.1. NCBI lineage: Eukaryota > Viridiplantae > Streptophyta > Magnoliopsida > Fagales > Juglandaceae > Platycarya > Platycarya strobilacea. Next base: position 25,085,329 of record CM072545.1, on the reverse strand, counting down.
ACTTGTTACTTCTTCATGAGGTACTATACGTACTTGGTGTTCAATGTAATATATTTTCCAGTATTTGTATGTTTGAACTTGGTTTTATTTCTCACTTTGATGTCTCTCAAGTGGACTTTTATTTGGATATGACTTTTGTATGGACATTTTTTTCTTTCAAATGGTTTCTTGGATTTAGATCATTCAACATTTTCTATTTGGTTTCAAATGATGATGATATTGTTTTCAATTCATTTAAATGACATGTTAGACTAGGTCATATAGGAAAAGATAGAATGTTAGAGAATATCTATTGGAATCTTTAGCTAATATAAACTTACCTATGTATGAGCCTTGCTTAGTTGGTAAGGCTTATAGGAAGTCTTTAAATAGGATTTTAGGATATCTTATCCTTTAGAGCTAGTCTATTATGATATTTGTGGATAGATGAATGTGAAGGTACACCATAGTACCTCTTATTTTCTTCATCTTTATAGATAACTACTCATAACTTAGTCATGTCTATCTTATTTCTGATCACTTTGAAACATTAGACTGCTTCAAGTACCTTCTGGTTGTAATTGAGAATCAGAAAGAAAGAATTTTAAAATTGCTATGAACTGATCAAGGTTAAGAGTACTTGTCTAAAGAGTTTAAGAGACTATATAAGTAAAAAGCAATACACAGGCAATGGACAATTCTTGACGCACCACAACCAAATGGCATTACGGAAAGGAAAAATCGTATCTTATTAGAAATGGTTCAACCAATGATGGCACAAGCTAACCTATCAATATCTTTTTGGGGATTCTCTTCTAGCTGCTACGTACATTTTGAACCATGTGTCTTCTAAGTTCATTTTTTAACTCCATATGAATTATGGAATTACACAAAACCAAATTTGGAATGTTTGTGACCTTGGGTTCTATAGGTCATGTATACACCACTTCCCATAATTCATATGGAAAACTTGACCCTAGAACTAATAAGCATATCTTCATAAGATATTCAAAAAGCTCTAAGGACTATGTAATTTTTGGGGACCATCTTAGTGAATGGATCATAGAAATAGAGTCATGTGACTTTACGTTTATCGAGAATGATTTTCTCAATATTGGTGAAATAAAGAATGGTCTTGAACTTTGAGTTATAAGAACTTAGGGGAGTTACACCATCTTTTGGCGAGGGGGAGAGCTATCACATCCTAAAGTCCCAAAAGATATTGGGAGCAACTTGCCTCATAGTAGGAGCATACCACTAGAAAGTAACTTATAAGAGTTTTAGTTACGTAAAAGCGAACGTGAAATCGTTCATCTTTGTGGTTCTGAGATTGAAGGGGAATCTTTCATATATGCTGTGTGAATTTGATGAACCTTCTTCTTATGATAAAATACTAAGTCCGTTTGCTTCAAATAAATGGTTGCTGCTATGAGAGATAAGATGAGTTCTATGGTAAATAATCAAATTTGGAAATTAGTTGATCTTCCACTTGGGCACAAACCAATTGGAAATAAATGAGTTTTAAAAATTAAGCGCTAGACAGATGGATCAATTGACAAGTAAAATCAGTCAAGATGAAGGGTTATACTAAAAGATTGGGTATAGATTATGAAGAAACATTCTCCCATGTGGTGAGATTTTTTTCCACTCGCCTTATTCTAGCTATAGTTGCGCATCTAGATTTGGAACTTTTTAAAATGGATATGAAAACAGCATTTCTCAATAAAGAATTAAATGAAGAAATCTATATGGATTAACCTATTAGTTTTGAGGTTAAAGGATAAGAGCGCAAAGTATGACAGTTGAAACGTTCTATTTATGGCCTTAAAAACAATTGTCTAAACAATGGTACTCCAAGTTTTATTAGGCCATTACTTAAACTAGCTTTGCGATGCTAGAAGAAGGCCATTGTGTATACGTCAAAAGTACATGAAAGAGTTTTCTAATTTTATTTTTGTACATGTATGACATCTTATTAATTGGATTGATATGGAGAAAATTGTCGCCACAAAAAAAGTGGTTGTCCTCTACTTTTGAGATGAATAACATGAATGAAGTGAATTATATGCTGAGAGTTAAAACTTTCAAGGATCGATCTAGGAAGATTCTTGGTTTGTCTCAAAAGACTTACATTAAAAAAATTCTAGATCGATTCCGCATGCACAACTCCAAACTCAAAGACACTCCAATTGAGAATAGTTATACTTTTATCATAGAACATTGCCATAAAAATGATGAGGAAAAGAAAGAAATTCATAGAGTTTCTTATTTAAGTGAAAATAGAAGTTTGATATATGTTATATTGTGTACACAACCTAACATTTGCTTTGCAATTAGATTGGTTAGTCATTATCATAGTAGCCCTGGACCTATTCATTGGCAAGCTGTTAAAAGGATTTTTTGATACTTCATGGGACAACAGATCTCGTTCTTTACCATCAGAGTGAACACATGAGACAGAAGAGTTATAATGATGCTGATTGTGCTAGTGATAGAGATGAGCGAAAATCCACGATGGGTTACGCTTTTATGCTTAGTAAGGAAGCTATTTCTTGATGTAGCAAAAAACAATCACGTATTACTTTATCTACGGTAAAGTTAGAGGATGTTGCTTGTTTAGCAGTTGTACAAGAGGTTGTTTGGTTGATGAGATTTTGTCAACGCTTAGAGATTACAACTCTTCAGAAGAAGCCATTAAGATATTTAATGATAGTATGATTGCTTTGACATATGCTAAAGATCTCAACTACCATAATAGAACCAAACATCTAGATATTCATTTTCACTGAATTCGATATATTGTTTCACAAGGTAGGGTGATTCTAAAACATATCTCCACTACCAAGATTGTAGATGATCCTTTTACTAAAACTAGTAGTAGAAATATTTTTCAAACTCTTGATAGGAGCTTGAGACTTCATTAGATTTGATATATGTTGTATTAAGGATAGCTTAAGTTTTATTGTATATTTGACATTGTTAGTATATATTACATTGAGATTATTGTGTTGATCTCATATTATTAATTAATTGGTATAAGTGAAAAATATACATTATAAAATGTCACTAGGCAAATATTAGTCTACTCACATGGATAATCACATTGGCACTTGAATAACGAGCGAAATGAGACAAATTGATTAGATTGACATTTGGAAAGCAAGCTAGTAAATATCTTAACACTTTTGGAGCATTTAAGATAAATTTAAAGAATGAACCTTGGTTAATATGAGATTTATAAGAGTCATATATGAAGTATTAGCATAACTTCATGAAGCCTAATTAAAACAGAATGTGAGATCTTAGGTAGGTTCTAGATGAGTGACTGTGCTAAGAAACTCAAGTTAGGGCGCTTTTGTGGTGACTAGACTAAGACTCATATGGTCTTTGAATGTGACAAATCCAATTAAGTGGGAGTTTTGCTATTACATATATTTTATACTTTATGTGCTGTAGATGACCATATGAGTAAGTGAGTTATGGGTCTTTACTTTATCACTATGTCAATTCTAATGGATCAATAAATGATCAGTTTATATGCCCTTTGATTACGCCCAAAGAATAACGCGGTCGTTTGCAGTATAGTTTTGGGGTGTCGATTCCACAGGGAGATGGATTGAGAAATTGAAAAACAGTAACGAAATTAACAAAAAGATTTAGATGAGTGCGAAAAGTAAAGTATCGGGAATCCTTTGTATATAATTAGTATTTTAATTATTTTCGATTCATTAATAACTCAATTGAAAATTTTATGTCCAAATTTTCAATCGGAAAATAAAACATTAATAACCAGATTTAAATCAAATGTAATCTTTCGAAAAATCATTCGTCACAATATAAGAACAGGAATTGTTATCGATATTAAAGAAATTCAACGTCGACAATATACTCGTAGAGCAATATTGCAGCAGAAAATTAAATTAAAATAGATAACCAATTGAACCAAACATAATCAAAAGATTATTGCATTTAATAGAAAAAGCATGACTGAATCTATAAATGAAATAAATTCTAAGATTATTTGGTGACGAAAACATTTATAATAAATTTCGAATGACTAAACAAAAGAGTTTAATATTTGAAGAACACATATATGAATAAAAAACAATTACAAATACCATCATATATACAAATTCATCCCTAACTCTACTAGAAAATTAGTTACACATATTGAAAATACAACAAAAATTCTCTAAGGGATAATATGGAAGAGCCAACCATTATTTTCTTCTCTCTTCTTTGGTTTTTCTTTTCTTTTCTCAAGCTCTCAAAAACAATGTATCTTCCAAGGCATCCAAGCACACTATACATTGTCTTAGAACACACACCCCTCCCTTCTATTTATAAGCATCCTTCATGCAAGTTGTCATGACAAAATCATCACAATTTCAACTTGTTTTGCCATGTGCCATTCTTGAATCCAAGTGATTTATGAGTTGTCATTTTGATCATTTGTTTTCCCACCATGCATGAGCTGGAGTTTGCTTGTAGGTTGAGTGTTTCAATTTTGCTTCTCTATCTATTAGTTGTCTTGTATGACTTAATATCTTGTGGTCAAATAATTTGTCTTGAAAAAACTTGAGTGCACTTCATCTTGTATCTGAATTGATCATTGAATTTCCAAGTTGATGTAGGAGTGCTTGCTAGAAAATATTATGATAACATTTGGATTTGATGCAAGTGGCTGAAAAATATCCAGGAACGTCAAGTGCAGGTGTGTCCACTTGATGATCGATTTTGTCTTAGATTGAGTGGATATCTCTTCAAACACAAAACATAAAAGTTATAGATATTTCTCTTGCGGTTCTAGATCATCTTGAATCAGCTCAATCGGAGATTGTATGAGAGAGTTATGCCCATATTACGAAAAGATGTTAGAATTGTCTAAAATTCTGCAATTATCTTCATTTGCTCCTAATGCCTCTATTTGTGTCCTAAATCAAAATATAAGAATAATGAGTATATTTAGGCATCAAATAAGAATAAAGTATTAAATATTAAGAGAGGAAAATATGGCATTTTATATTCTCATCAATATATTAAATCATGCTTATATCTATCTCAAGATAAATGACCATTAATTTTAATAACATAAGTTATATCTATTGTTTTCTCATTTCTTTTAGTATTTAAATAGAGTATTTAGAGTGCATTTTTGTGCACTCATCACCCTTGAATTTGAAACTATGTCATGAAATGAAAACTTGATGTTGCTACATTAGCATATTTTCTTAGAGCCACGAAGGATACAATTTCTATGAATTCACCACTTGTCCCAAAAGCTTAACTTGATAGGAAGATGTAGATTTTATTATATCTTAACAATTTTCTTCATTTCTGGATTAGACTTCCCCTCAATTAATAGACCAAACAAGTAAAATATTTAATTAAATGTGACGTAGAGTGTAGAGCCAGGATTCGAACTCAGAATCTCTGCTTCGATACTATGTGAATTCACCACTTGTCCCAAAAACATAAATTTATAGGAATAGATAAATTTTATTATATCTTAATAATCTCGTAAAGTATGTCTAGAAAAAAAGTCAAACCTAATTGAATTGACATAGGTGTTTATGGAAGATTGTTTGGATTCTTACTTGTTACTTTATGTCTCATAGTACAGACGATTGTGTTGTTTTGACTCGATGTGATCATGTGCATATTATATAATGTCAGATCAAAAATTGATTTGGGTTATAAACTCGTGAGGTATTAAGAACACTTGACCTAGTGAGATAAAATAGTTTGATACATAGATGAGATATAACGAGTTATATACCATGTTAGTATGATGGTGACTTAATATAGTACTATACCATTTACCTTCTCATCAGGTCGCACACTTAATTTTTTGTATGAGGTATAATTGATTGAGATATCAGGAGGAGATTGTTAATGAACATAACATCCATAGTAGACAATTGGGAGATGTTGGTAGTGGGTAATTCCTCATGATCCATATTACGTCCACATGATGGGGAAGTTATTAATTAACTCCCCACCACTACCACAACTTCATAGAAGTTAATTAACTTTAAATATGAGTTTACATACATTAAGATTGCAATTGGACAGTAGGTCATCTCATATATTTTGTAAATAGTAGTGAAAAAATAATGATAAAATATTGAATAGTAATAAATAGTAGTAAAAAGTAAGGAAAAATAGGTAAAAGATAATGATAGAATAATAACTAGTAGTGAAATATTGTTAGAATACCTGAGTACCCAAACCAATTGTGTGTGAAAAATTCTATGTATAAAAGATAAAAATTATCATATATTTCTCTACATTTTTCTAAAGAAACCATCAAGTCTTGAAGCGTGGAATTTTCTAGAGACTCTAGCAATCTCTTAAGCGACGTTGAAGTGCAAACAATAAAGTGATGTGGACTATAAGTTGAGCAAAGATCTAGTCTTGTAAAAATTATACCATTTGAGGTAATTTGAATCAAGCTTATTTAAAAGTCTTTTTATCTTCTCTAGATTTATTTACTACTCACCACCATGTATATACTCATCGATGCCATACATTCACACTGGACTATCATTGGAAGTTCCACTCTACAATTACTGAGGCCTAAACAACTTTAACTAGTTGGGATTAGATCTTTTTTCACGTCCAATCTGTTGTGCCATTTTGAGGCGTTAACACTTTTGTTGGATGACGAGCATCCCACTTGGAAGAATCTCTCATGCACATTGTGATCTTTCCCAATAGTTCTCTTTGAAGATGATGAGCCATTTTAATTGGAAAATCCTCCGTATCAACTCATCTTCACTACTTAGGGTGATGAGAGACATTTTGTTTGTGTGATCAACTTAATGCTATTTGTTCATAAGTGAAACATAATCTTTATATTTCTTTCCCAAATAGCTCTCCTATCCTTTTTATAGTTATCTTCTTTTCATCTCATTATATGATATAAAATAATTAAAACTATTTATTATATTTCACTTGCATATTTATTATTTAATATCATATCAAGAGATATTGAGAGGTTGGTAATAAAAATGATGATGAATAAACTTTTCTAGAAGATTTTTGTTGACAATTTTACGATATTACCAACAAAACTTGAGTCGATTCGGTTATAAATGACCCAGTCTATTCGATAGCCTACTCGATACTCGTTTGGTTAAACTCAAATCAAACTCGACTTGTGAAAAGAAAAAGTCCATCCATAAAAGTAAATATCTGCTCGATTAGTAAATGATACATACTCAACAAAATTTGAGTCGACTCGATTAAGGCTTGTTAAGACCTGCTTGTTTATACTCGAGTCGACTTGTTAGCTCGACTCAATTAAAATTCATTCACACATTGATAAATATTTATATACACTTATGTGTATATATATGTATTAGCTAATAATATAAGCATATCACTTTTATAATTAAATATATATTATGTAACCTCATGACTTATGTATATATATTAAATATACTTTCATAGGCATATTATATATTTTGTACAATAATTAGTTGATAAGATTTAATAATATCATATATTAATATGTGGAAACCACATATGAAATAGGTATATTCTATCATATTATGTGTATATAGTAATAATATATGTTGGCATATAATATATTGTTATTATTGATAAATATTGACTAGTTAATATTAATTATCTATAAATTTTTAAAATCTTATAATTCAATAGAGCTTCTAGTTGTTAGTTGTACAAATTCAATATTAATTCTTTTTATATAATCAATTAATTATTAAATCTTATTCAAAAAAATAAAAAATTCGAACTCGAGCTCGAGCTCGAGCTCGTTTGTCAGACGAGCTCGAGCTCGAGTTCAAGTTGAGAATTCAATTTACCGAGTTGAGTTCGAACAAAAAAGAAAAAAATGCTAGAGTTCGAGTAATTTGAGTTGAGCTGAACTCGAAAATTTAAAGACTGGCTCAGCTCAGTTTGATTAGAACCTTACCTTGTGTTGGGTTTTTTGTTCCTTTGGCCTTTAGTCACATATGGTGGGAAGTAAAGAAGGAGCAAGGCTTAAGACCTATGAAAAAAGACTTAGGCTGGGTTTGATTTGTTAACTGTACTGGGTGCAATATATATTAAAATGCTTTAATTATTTAAACATTCCAACTCAACTTAGCTAAAGGTGAACTTTCATAGAGGGACATCACTACACTGGGCTCCACGTCTCTCTATCAAAAGTTGATTTTACTTACTTTTTAAATGCATGGGGCCCCACTACTCTCTTTGGCAAAAATTGTAGCCAACTCACCCTTTGCGTGTGTGTGCGCCTATAGTAGAGCCGACATAAAATTTTTTTCATAAATGCTCTGCTTAGTAGCGTGTTGGGGACAAAAGTCGCAGTTAAAAGTATTGAGTTCCACAAATTTTTTATCTTTCCATAAATATATATATTTAAACTCATATAAATATTCAAATATATTTTAAACTCATGTAAGTGGATCCCACAAAACTCATTCAACCATCTCAACTCACTACTATTCATACAAAACTCATATTAACTCAGCTTATTTCGATATCTAAACACAACTTTAACCTCCTTGGCTAAGTGCACAAGTTATAATTTTAGCTAGTAACTTTTAATTTAAGTAAAATTTCTCTTTTGGTCTTTATTTATAAAATGGGAAGAGACGAGAATTAAAGTTTTACTAGTGAAAAAGCTTTGTATATGTTTTTGGAGTGATGAGAAAAATTATATGATTATAAAAATTTTCATATAGTATATTTTTTTTTTGGGTCTAATAATTTTTCTCCTACTTTAGGAATCTTCACATAGATTTTTGTGTTGTTATTATTTCTCTATTTTTCTTAATATTCCTACAAATGTTAGATCTTAGGAGGTAAAATCAGGAAGTCCAAGTTTCCAACAAGTGATATGAGAGTCACTAAGTTCTTTTGGTGGGTCAGAGTTTTGGTGTAGTAGTGTAGGTACATCCTGTCTAAGGAGATTCTTTCTAAAAAATTGGTATTTAAGCATGTCTATTGTAACTCTCCAATTTTTTTGGAAACTTATTTAGTGAGTACTATTAATTTATGCGGTAATATTCATCGAGATAATGTCAAGAAGTAGGGTTTCAAAAACTATCAGATTTGAGGTGGAGAAATTTAATGGGAGAATCAATTTTGACTTGTGGCAAGTGCAAGTCAAGGATGCTTTGATTCAATTAGGATTAGATAAGGCGTTGAAGGGCAAACCAACCTATGAAGTCAGCAATTTGCTGAAGGTGTGGACAATCTGGGTATGTCAAGAAAAATTATTCAAGAGTTGGAATAAATTCAACAAGAGGTTCCAAATTAGTAAATGGAGATACTGGCAACGAAGCTAATGTTGTGTCTTTCTCCATGGAAGACGATATCTTTTTAAAATGGACATACACATCCTTATGGCATGCCACTAATGCCAAAGTTACCATAATATAAGATGTGTTAATGTTAATGGTTCTACAAGTTTGCACAAAGGCATTGGTTTTCATTGATGTAGGCTGTATGGTATAAATTCATGTTGATAGCTGATGAACTTTTAAGAAAGCCAAACGTGAAAGCTGCAACATAATTTTTCAACAAGATTATTTTTGACATGGGCCGAAGTAAGATGTTTGGAATATGTTTATTCTGAGTGAGTATGTTTTTATGGTGAAGTATGATAACGAAAATTATGAAAATTCTCATTAGGGTATAGCGTAGCTATGGGATTATCTAAAGTTGCAAAATAGAGATTGTTGGGTTTTTGGCTCTTTTGGCCTTTAGTCCCACATTGGTAAAAAGTAAAGAATGAGCAAGTCCTAAGGCATATAAAAGGAGACTTAGCCTCATTAGCTAAATACACTAGTCAAAAGCTTAATTAGTAACTTTTAACTTTAGTAAAATTTTTATGTTGACCTTTTTTTGTAAAAAATGAATATGTGAGAATTCAAGTTTTACTAATGGAAAAACTTTGTATGTGTCTTTGAAGTGAGGAGAAAAATTGTATGATCTCAACAATTTTTACATAGTGAATTTTCTATTTTAGGTTTGCTGGGTTTTTCTTATTTTTTGAGTTTTTCATGTAAATTTTTTTATTGTTGTTATTTATTTATTATTTTTATATTCTTGATTAGATTTTAAAGAGTAAATTTAAGAGGTCCAATTCACTAATAGGGATGACAATATGTTATATGACTAATTGAGTCATAATATTGTCGTTATTTTGTATTTTAATTCGATATCAATCATATTTTTCCTACTAGTAATTGAGTGAATTTGGCTTTAATGAATGAATTCTAAGTGCATGTTTGGAGTTGCGGTGAGAAATATTACTTTTAACTTAAGGCTTATAACTTAAAACTTAATGTAATAAGCCTTACTATTAAAAAGCCATTTATTTTTTGGGAACTATATGTCTAAAGCATTTTTTGAGTTAGTTATAGTAGTTTTTTAAAAATATATAGTTATCTGCAGAAATTTTTTAATAAAAACTTTAATTTTGTGCTTATTGAAAAAATTGATTTTTAGATTTTTCAACTGACTAAAGCACTTTTAATAAAGTTACCCAAACATGTCATTTTTCTTTAAAAGTACTTTGAACTGCTTAAATGTATTTTTAAAGTTTCAAAACGTAATCTCAAACATGCTCTAACTCAATTCATGACAATAGGCACATAATTTTGCGATGTCTAATTTCTAATTTGTTGCGTTCACTTGAGGAAGTTCATTTATTTTATAATTGTTAACATACATGTAGATGGCTCACAGAATTCATCTCCATAAATTCTATGCACGAAAACACCTCACAGATCATTATAATTTATTTTCGTAAGACTTCCAGCATCAATTCATACCCCAAGCCTAGTCTACCTCATGGGAGTCCTTCATATCAAGCCATGAATTTCAGCCATGCAACCGATCAAATTGTAAAATTCATGCAAGCAAACCTTTGCACTCCAAGCTCAAGCCACATGCGACACCTCACCTCAAAGTGGAGCAAGCACATGCACCAACTCACCTCATGCAACACTCTTCACGTGGCTAGCCAAGAGAATGAGACCTTGCATGTGTAGTCCACTCATTGGCTCACAAAGTATGTGGGTCCCTTAATCAATACAAGCAGCACTTCAACTCATTGCATCAAACTAATTAGTCTGCCTCAAGGAAACACCTGCACCGCAAAACCAAGCTCCAGTTGTGGCACCTAATTGTGACTCAAGGCTTTAAGGAATTCACTTCATGAGTTGGGCCCCTGCGCTTCAAAGCCTACATCGACTCAGGCCAAGTCCAATGCATACACGAATGGCTTATCAAATTCAAGCCACACTGCACAAGGAAATGCACCAAGGCCCTCACCAAGAAGCAGCACCAACTCACACAACTCAAGGTTTCAAGCAAGGACCATCCATGCATTGCACCTTCATGTGACAAGTCATGCAATTGACCCAAGTCCCTGCACTTGGAAATAGATAGTTGTTGAGAATAATGCAAATTGCTTATTGGTCTTTGTCCGTTGGTTAGAGAAACAAGCAGGAAATGTCATTTCAAAAACAACTGTGGTCTGTACATTAGAAAGGAGATGAATTTTTTTGCTTGAAACAAGAATAAAAAGGGAACGACAGGAATAGAAACATTTGGTTCTTGCTAAAGGATTTGTAGACTGGTTAAGCTGGCCAAATCCCTTCTAGTTTTTGCACAGATTTTATTTTTGTTTCAGTTTTAGTTCTTTTGAATCCATAGACCACTTGTGGCTGGATTGAAGCTTTTGTTTCTTTGCCTTTACATTTAGTTTTGATTTTAGTTTGATGTTATTTCAGTATTTTACTTCCAGTAATTTTATTTGATCTGGTTTCATTTTTGACAGCTGAAATTCCACCCCAATTGGTAGTTGTATTTCGGTAACCTCATGTCTGTTCGGTGGTATATTTTTCATCAAGTTTGGTGCTTTCTTGTTTATCGCATTTTTATTCAAGTTATTTTCATTTCAGTTCATTGCTGTAGAGTTGATTTTTTTTAGGCTCTAGCGTAGCTTATATTTGGTAGCCTTTCTCATTTTGGTGGCCTTGTTTGTCTTCATGTTAGTGGCTAGACTTCATTCAATGGCTTATAGATAAATTCCAATAGTTATAGATTATATTTCCCTTACTGCATTGCACTATTCAGTGATTTATATTTGATCATGTTTTGATATTTTCTTAATGCGTTCCAGAAACTAGTTGTCAGCAAGCCTTATTTGCTTTAGATGTTGAGTGTTTTGTAATTGGTTGTCTTTTATTTCATTTCCCACGCATCATAAGTCCTAGTAGTCCCATTTAAGTTATTGCACCTTGGGTTATATTCATGTTTGTTTCCAGCCTTAAGTTGAGTTGTTTGGAACCGGAAAAATATTTGGTTTATGCTTGCACACATGATGTTTGATAAAGTGTCTCTTAGAACGTAAAATTCATAACTTTCCGTTTATTTCTTGGAAACGTGGATTAGATGACATTGAGGAACATGGTTTAGCCTATCAAATAAGGATGACCATAATTTATTTAAAGTATGTTTTCGAATCCAATTGATTTATGGAAGTGATTGAAGTAGCATTAAGGCACGTTAGAGCACAAAATTTCTTAGATGCTAGCTAAACCTCTTTGTTCCCAACCCAAGTTTAATGCAGAATTTGCTTTTATTTTAATAGTATAAATCTTAGTGTTAATGCATCATCTTTAGCAAAAGAAACTAGACATTTTTATAATGTCAGAAAAAAGTTCATTCTCATAGTGAACATTATTGCGAATAGTTTTAGATTATAATTTTATTTTATTTTGAGTTGTGGGCGAATTTGCATATTAAATCAACCGCACCTTAAGGAAATGACTTATAGTCTTTCCTAATATTACTTGACAACTCTTATATTTGAGAGTAATTTCTAAAACACTTTTTAGAATGAGTTAATGATCTATTAATTCAACACGAACACGACACGATAATAGCACATTAGGGTTTAGTCTTAACGGGTTCAAGTAAAAACGGGTTAATTCGTTAAAATACGATTACTTAACGGGTTGATAGTGAGTCAAATTGTTTTGACCCGTTATGACATATTAAGAAAATTAAAATCATATCTTTATACTTAAAAATAAAATGTTAGAATTTTAATTTTTACATTTTTATTTTTTAGATTGTAATTTTGAACTTGTGATTTTAATGTTATAATTTTTATAGATATTGTAATTTTAACATTTATATAAAATTATATTAAATTTGGTTAAGTGAAACGAGTTAATTTGGAGCATATTTAACTCATTTACATAAACAAGTTAAAACGAATCATATTATGTCGTGTTAGCCTATTTTATAATATTCACTAATGAGTCTAAATTAGTTGACACGACATGACACGTTATATTAATAAATCATGTTAGAATTTGAGACTTTGACATATAGAACTATGATTGACTTATATAATATAATACACATATCTTAATACAATACAAACACAATTTATTGATACAATTTAACATTCCTAGTTACCAACACCCATAGAAAAATGATACCATGATGATGTGCAATTATTTTCAATTAGGTTATTTGAATAATAAACAATTTATAGGATAGAGTTGTTTGACAATTAAAAGAGACAATCAAGATAAAATTTTGTCATTTAAGTTGTGTTTGTGTGTTAAAAAGTGTTAATAATGTTTATGAATAATAGTGAAAAAAATATATTAACTAATAGTAAGAAAATAATAAATAATAATAATAAATGAAAAATAATAATAAAAACTATTAAAAATTATTGAATTTTTTTTATCTTTCAAACCTACCCTAAGTGGCTTTTGAATTCACTATCAGAAAAGAGTATAACGTCCGAAAGCATATTCCTTGCACATCCAATCATTGGTGGTCGAGCATTAATGAGATAAATATTTTGATTTTTAGATAAAAGAGGTCTGATTTTATTTCACAAAAATTTGAATTATATCTTCTTATTTTATATCATCTAATTTCGTTTTATTTTATCTTATTATTTAAATATAAATATTATTTAATTTCAAATTTTCAAATTTTTTATTTCATCATTACTTGATATATTTTTACAAACTATCTTATCTCATCTTATTTAATAATCACAACTTTTTCAAATTCACAAATAAAATATTAAATATTTCAGTTTTTTAAAATTCTAAAATAAAAATTATACTCTAATAATATTTTTTAAACTTTTATTTTATCAAATCTCATATTTATATCCAAATGAAATCTTAATCATTACAATATTTTAAATTTTTAAATAATATTACATTCCAAATATTTTATAATTTTATAATATTTTTTTAAACTTTTTTTTCTCTTATTTTTTAAAATTCCATAAAATCTTAATTTAAATTATTTCATAACTATTCACAAATTATTTCAATATTTTTCATAAATTTGTTATCCCATTTTATCTAGTGTAATCAAACAAAGCGTTAATGAAATTTCCTTTTTCCCGGAGGGTTAGAATATGCGGACATGATCCCCGGGTATCTTTTTTTGTTGTTTTTTGTTTTTAATTTATTGATTTTGGTGTTATTTCTCTTTTATTTGGACCGACTACAAATATAAACATGTGCAAACCACACGCTCCTATATTTTGAAAGATAATATGAAATTAAACAAGCTAATGAATTTAAAAACCAATTGAATTAATGCTTAAAATTTGATGGAAGAAGTGATCTTGTCATTCACATGACAGATAAATAGGCGATATTAAATAAAGTGAATTTTTATAAATACAAAAAAATTATATATAAATTTATTTTTATAATATCTATTAATGACCATAGCATTTCTAAAAAAATATACTTATTTAAGTCTTTAACAAATACAATCCCATGTGTTTGTGTTAATTATTTCAATTTTGTATTATTTTTTCAAAAACAACTATTAGACGATTATAGAGAAAGTCTTAACGATGTAATATCGTTGGAAACAGCTAACTAAATTACGAAGGAGGCAACCAATATCTTATTTTTTCAAAAAGTGGATTCTTTGGTGATTTTTTAACAATTATTTTTCCTTTATTTTTGTTGATAATTAGATTTTGATAAGAAGTTTTAAGTTTAATTTGAGTAATTGTCTAATCATTTTCGTGCAAAATTAGAGATTAAAAAGATATATACTTATATCTATAACAATCAAATCTCGAACCGAATTATCATAACTAAATGAGAAAATATATGTTGTAGTTGTACAAAAAAAAAAAAAAAAAATCATCTCTATACCAAGGTATTCATTATTCAGCTCACTCCTCAAAATGCTCAGCCTTTACATTCATGCAATTTTGCATTAATTCTATGCATGCTTGTCTCTGTCAAAGACTCAAATTCATTATCAATTTATTTTGTTATAAAAAAAATTTCTTATAAATTTGATGCTATTATATTTAGAAAAGTGATATAAAGGAAAATATTAAATGTATTTAAAAAAAAAACTTACAAAAAATTTAGTTCTCTACATGTCATGCATGTTAGTTATTAATATTCTAAAAATTATGAAATTTGAAATTTAAAATTTAAGATTTGAATTTCAAAAGAAAACTAACAAAATAATTTTAAATAAAATTATAAATAAAAGTGTAAGTAAATATAGTACTACTTACTCATAAATATTTCATAAAAATAAATTTATAAATTGAACTAATTTCACGTGATATATTAGAATTTTATAATATGATGTATTTAATTAAGTGATGTTGGTTTATAAATTTATTTTTATAAAAAAATTGTAAGGAAAGTATTTATCTTATATTTATTGCTTTCAGAAGATCTTATTTAAAAAAAAAAATTGAAATTTATTGGGAGGAAGAGGATGGAAAAAAAAAAAAAAAAAAAATTAAATTGCATGTATACGGTGGGAAATAATTAAAAAGAGAAGGGGGTAAAAAAATGGGGAGAATGGACAGTAGCAATTTTATATGAGGCTTTGAAGAGAGAACGCGGGATGCGGAAACGCTCTTTAAACTCTGGTTTTTTTGTTTTCCATTCGTTTCTGATCAGAGAGGCTGCAGAGGCTAATGCAACGGACTTTCCGTCTACTCTTTCGCTCTCTTTCTCTCTCTCTGTTTGTCTCTCTGTGAATGCAACCCAAAACCATCAAACTTCTTCATCCAACATCACAATCCCAGAATTCAATCTCAAACCGAACAAAATACTTTGTCATTTATTGAAATGACGGAAGGAAGATTTTAACCTCAATTCCCATTTTGCAGGGTGCCAAGAAGGTGCAGTTCTGGTTTCGTATGCATTATTTCGATGTTTCCTTCTTTATTTCATTCGTTACTTCTTATGTTATGCTTTTCCCTGTTTTTTATTTTAATGCTATACAACGCGTTGAGCTTAAAGAGTTTGTGCACCTACGTTTGGCTTATATCAGATTTGATGGATGTAGGGACTTGGGACCGGATTTCTTGGCCCTGCAAGAATTGGAAAAATATTATATATTCTTCTCTATAATTTTTTTCTGGTCAATGGGGATATCATCTGACAATGTTCATGGACTTGTTCTGGCTGTCTCATCAAGCATTTTTATTGGGTGTAGCTTTATCATCAAGAAGAAAGGTCTTAAAAAAGCTGGGGATACCGGAACCAGAGCAGGTTAGATATCCCTTCTGTTCTTTTTTTTTTTTTTTGTCTGTTTCATTTGTTATTTGTATTGTTGATGTTTACGTTACCCAAAAACTAGAACTGAAACGTATATATACTACATCCATGACTATGAGTACGCAGGTATGCGTGTAATTTTCTATGTTTTGTGGGCTTATATGCTCGATTTTGTTGAGCATTGAATTAGTACTATTTGCCTGAGAAATGATGGATTTCGGCTGATTAGTCATCTGATTACTATTTAATGCTGGGCTCTAATATGATCAGGGTCGGGAGGGTATTCGTACCTGTATCAACCTTGGTGGTGGGCTGGAATGGTAACAAGTAAGTAATTCTTAAACTTGAATTTTGATCGGCCTTCCAATTTTCAGTCATCATCAAACAAAGAAAAGAACCTCGCACTTTTCTTATTGTCATTTGTCTCCATTTTCCTGTATTTTTTTATTGCTTTGTGTTTAAACACTTCATGAAATTTGATTCGTGTTTGAACACTTTATGAAAATGGATTCCAAATATTTGAAATTTTTGTAGTCAGGAACATTCTCATCTACATAATAAAGGGCATGCCACTAGATGAAGCTTATTGGTGAACATAGATAATGCTGTAATTAGTTGTCATTTAGTTTCTTCTTATCACCATACTTTGATTTATTTATTTCGTTTTATGTCCTTTAAATGTTTGTCATCTAAAACAAGATATCGTAGCGTAGACAATTCTAGCTGTTGCATTCAAAAGCCTGAGATGATAGCTATGACTTTATAAATAGATGGTTTGTCATAAAGGCCTATAGCTACACAGAAAAATTGAAGATGAAGTACAGTAGTAGTGACATATATTGTGATCTAGCCCCAAATAAACTCAAAGCATTACTCCATTGAGCTTCCTTTAATGTCAATAACAATGGCTACTCCTCAGCTAAGAGAATTACATTGGGTGGCCAAAACCCAATTGACCCGAAGCCCTTATTTGAAGCATGTAATTGTGCTAAAGCCATACTTAGGGGTTATCACCCTTTTATATAAGAATATGCTTGGTCCTCCCATACACTAGATTTTTATTTAGATGTATAGCACTTTGGTTATCGCAACATACAACAATCATTTCCTGTTCTAAACTATATTTAAAAAACAAATATCTCAATGATTATCTAGAAATAGCAGCTATAGGCTATAACTTGGCCTTCAGCTTTATCACCTTAGGAAACAAAGTAGAGTGGGGAGAGACACTAACTAGAACTGAGCAAGGAACCAATAAGGTGACAAGCAATATGAATCACGTCACTCTAAAACCATTTGGAACCACATCCCTCAAGTCACATAATAAATAATTAATATTTTTTTTAATTTAGCCACACTGTTTTGTTGTGGTGTTTGAAGATATGAGGTTTGTTAAAGAATTCCTATATTATTTAAGTAACAAAGGAAGTAGATTCTTATTTACTAGGAGGGTCCAATGCAAAATCTGAATTTGGCATTCAAATTAGTTTTTATTTCCTTTTTTAAAGAAATGGACTGCGCAAAAAGCTCAACTCATGACTTCATAAACACAACCATGTCATACAAGAACAATTACCCACAAATGACCTAAAATATGAGATTATTTTATTCAATAGGTTGGTCCTCATACATAGGAATGGATTAATGCAGAAGGATTTGGAGCACGATAACATTGCCAAGTTGTTAGCTTTCATAAGCTAGAAAGGACACTTGTCCATGGTTCATAATATGACATTTCAAAATAGGGAAGGTTGTTAAGACGCTAGTGCTACTCTAAATGATGATGATGAAGATGTGAGAGTTTGAACTACTGAAAGCTTATTATCAAGAAAAAACAGGCCACCAACTTTATGCCCCATACCAACCTTCTCATCTTGAGATCAAGAAAAATACATAACGAGGGATAAAAGCTCATTGGAGATTTTGTGTAATCTTGGAAATGGTAAAAAAAAGTGATGGAAAAATTAAGAAACCAATGAAATAGAAGATAAGAAAATGGAATAATTGAGCATCGTTGAGCTCATGTCTTGTAATTTTTGTAGGGTTACCATTAGACAGACTGGGAATATGTTCCTTGGCTCTTGAATTGATGATCCATGGATGTCGGACAAATACAAAGAAAGATCCCCATACTAAACCACCAAACATTTACCATAACTGAAATGGGTGCAATTACTCAAAGTGTCACCCTGCACAAGCACCTTGGCAGGCACAACTATTTTGAAGAGAGGCTTGCAATGAGAGACTCCTAAAAGAGATGACTAAAACAGAGACTCCTAAAAGAGATGACTAAAACAGATTTCTCACCATTATGATCGGAACTCAAATGAGACTGCATACTAAGACAATAGACTCGGTGCTAAACCTGTTGTGTTTCAATGTTCTGAAGAGAGGCTTGCAATGTCAGTGTTAGGATGTGATACCCCGATAAGGGTAGGTAGTGTATGAGATCTTACATTACTTGGGAATGATAAGTTCTTGCTCTCTATAAGATTTCAATGGAGTTCTAATTGTATCATTGACTAGTTTTTTTGAAGTATAGGCCATGTGGTTTGGGCCTTCCATTGAGGTGTTACAAATGAAATCAGAGTGTATCCCAACTAAAAATGTAGGACACGAGCCGTGCCACCTACGGGAAACAGGCCCGATGAGGGTGTTGGGCATTTAAGGGGGGAGATTGTGATACCCCGATAAGGGTAGGTGGTGTATGAGATCCCACATTATTTGTGAATGCGAAGTTATTACTCTTTATAAGATTCCAATGAGACTTTAATTGCATCATTGACTAACCCTCTTGAAATATAGATCATATGATTTGAGCTTTTCATTGGGTGTTACATAGGAATTGCGTTAGACTGATTTTTGTGAGGATTTTGTCCGATTTGTCACTAGTCATCAACTGTGGATTGTGTGTATAATGAGAAGGATTTCAATTTAATGAATGGTATTTTTATTGTAGTCCTCTTTTTGAGAAGAATGGTCCGTCTTGATTAACTCAAACTTTGGATATTGATTTCGCACACACTAATATTTGTTAAGTAACATTACTAATGAGAAGTTTTGGGGTAACTGAAAAATCTGGCTAATCTGTGCTTTAGATATCATAGTCAGCAATCAATTGAGATTGAGAACATGGGTACAGCATGTTGCATTAAAATGCAGAGACTCTATGGGGGAAAGAGTAAATATTACAAATAGAAACATCAATTGGCCTCTCAAGTAGTATGGAAGTCAGAAACAGCTTGGCTACTTCTATTTGGGTAATTTTGATAATTAAACAACCTGCTAAGGATACTTTGTTTGGATAATTTTTTGACATGAGTTTCTATTTTGCTTTCTAAAGTGTGACTTTCTACCAAAAAGCCACAGCCTGGATTTATGTCTGTGCCATGATCAACAGCATTATGGTCTTCTTATGCTTGACTTCCAAAATCTGCTTGGGGAAACGATTTCAGCTGTGTTGCTACATTTTAATGATGAGTTAAAAACTGAGAACATCACTCCTAAGTGTTGCTCTTGTATATGACCCATGTACTTTGGCTTTTGCCCATTCTTATGATCCAAAAAAAAAAAATGATGAGTTAAAAACCTTGTACAGTGATTGTAGGTGAGATAGCAAATTTCGCTGCTTATGCATATGCTCCTGCAATTCTTGTAACTCCATTAGGAGCTTTAAGTATTATCTTCAGGTATGCCTTATTTTATGTTTCGTTTAGTGTATTCAAGAGAAACCCTTGATTCTTTGGATATTCCCATCTACTGTGTATGTGTATACATAGGTCTGCGTTTGGCTGTAAAGAAAACTGAGAAAATGTCACTATTCAGTGCAGTGCTAGCTCATTTTATTTTGAAGGAGAAACTGCATATTTTTGGCATTCTCGGATGTATTCTCTGTGTGGTTGGTTCTGTAACTATTGTTTTGCATGCTCCTCAAGAGAGAGTAATTCATTCTGTTAAGGAAGTGTGGAATCTTGCTACAGAGCCAGGTATGTGAAAAGTGATACTTCAATTGTTTCGTTTCAATATTTTCAGATTTTACCAAAGTAAATTTAAGGATGGTTTTTCTATTCTATTGGATTTGGAGCCTTCTGGTTATGCCTGTGTAGGTAGTGTGCACAAGTTCTGTAGAATGTTCTTTCCTCAGTATGTTGATATGTGCTGCTTAAATTTTGTTATTGATGGCATCTTGTTATTTTAAAGGGAGATGCTAAACTTCTTTTGCTGTTTTTTATAGGTAAAAATAATTTTATTAATGAGAATCATATAGGTGTTGCCCAAGTACACAGAGACTGTACAAAAGAAAACACCTACTACATTCTATGAACCAGAAAAAGAAACAAGTAAATCATGAACACTAGTTCCGTCAAGCACAATAGCAGAAAACCAAAGCAATAAAGGTGCACAGAAAGCCTTTAAAGTTTCTCCAAAGTGCACATACCACAACCATTTCCAAGAAGTGCTTTGTTAAAACATCCTCAAATTACAAACCCCTAATTAACCATTAGAAATTGGAGAGCAAACTTTGTTCCAACTGAATAAATAGAACCTGGCCTCCTGCCCAATTCCAACCCACAAATCTTTTGCTGTTAAGACCGTGATATCATTTGACTATTACATATTAATAATTTAAAGTAATGGTGTCCTTTAATTTGCTATGTACAGAACGGTAAGTACAAAACCAAATATATAAAGCACATGCAGAAGTTTAGGAATCAGTTGGGAAGACAATGTAGTTCATCATAAATCGATATATTGACGGTTTGCTTAGGCCATGAGGCTTCTGTAAAATAAAAATTTCAAGTTCTTGGTTTATGGATAAACGTATGAGTTGAAATTCCAAGTACTTAACATTGCCTTCAACAGCTGATTCTTAAACTTCTGCATGTGCTTTATATATTTTGTTTTGCGCTTACCCTTTTGTATATAGCTATTCAAGGGGCACCATCCAATGTAAAAGTTCTGTTGAAGTGTCCAGCTCAAACAATATTACATAATCATATGGGGTTTGTGCATTACCATATGATGCCGTGACCACTTTGGGTTCACTAAACTTA
The DNA here is from genome assembly GCA_036898215.1 of Platycarya strobilacea. Taxonomy (NCBI): domain Eukaryota; kingdom Viridiplantae; phylum Streptophyta; class Magnoliopsida; order Fagales; family Juglandaceae; genus Platycarya; species Platycarya strobilacea. The sequence continues at coordinate 25,063,710 of CM072545.1, read as the reverse complement.
CAACAATTTTTGTAATTAACAGGATTCGTTGTCTACATGTGCATAGTTGTGGTTCTGGTTGCTGTTCTCATTTTCCGGTACGTACCACGCTATGGGAAAACCCATTTGGTGGTGTACATTGGAATTTGTTCTCTCACGGGCTCTCTAACGGTCTGTTTATTATCTTTTGAAACTCAGTACACAATTTGAGTTTCACCTCTTCCTAGTTCTGACATTCTTCCTTACTTATCTGTAGGTTATGAGTGTGAAAGCAGTGGGGATTGCTTTAAAGCTTACATTTTCAGGAATGAACCAATTTATTTACTTCCAGACATGGTTTTTCACAATAGTTGTGATAGCATTTTGTCTTCTGCAGATCAACTACTTAAACATGGTAAACTTTCAAACCATAACTGTCAAGGCATATGCAATTAATTTAGATACCATATCTGCAATTAGTCTTTGAGATATTGCCAAAGAACTTCGTGATTGCTTGGTCCTCAAGACCTAATATTAGCTGTTATTCAACCACTTCTCCAAGTTTCCTTTCCTTGGTGACTTCTATCATGCTTGAGATATACTAAAAGACCAGAGATTCAAGTCAGTTAAAAGTTCTTTGTTTGTTTGGTGTTTAGGCTATGAGCCATCTGTACTTCTATGCGGAAGGCATGGCTGTTCAAAGACCTATTATCCTTCAAAAAAATCTCTTATTACTTATATGGATTGATTGCAAATTTCGCAGGTTGACCAGCAATTGACTTGCTTATTAATCATGTCTTATGAAATCAACTTGTTTTGACCCAAACCCATATATATCAAATCTAAACTAGTTTATTTCGTATTGTGTTCATGTTGGATTCACAAGTTATGTTACATATTGCTACCCCTAAAGCCACATTTGGGCCCATACTTTAAAGGACTAATTGATACAATCAGAACCCTTGGAATAATCATAAAGGGAAGAAATTTTAACTCCAAAGCAGTGTGGGATTCCATCCACCTTTATCTTATATATAATATGGAGTATTTTAGTTCCCCTTTTTGAATACTTTACGTCCTCGTCAAGGCATCGAATCATCATAGATGGCATGACACCAGGACAAAGGGCAAGAACTATTTTGTAATAACCTAATGACGCGGGAGCAAAATAAGAATTAATCTGACGGTAGTTAAACAACAAAAGCTAGAGATTGAGATTGAGAAACACAAATAGAGAAAGAACTTTGAGATTAAGGTTTCTTTAGAAAAATTGGAAAAAAATAATCTTCTACCATCTCAATATCATCAGACTCTGATTCTCCTACATCACTTAAGGAATGCCTAAGGCACATAAGGGCTTATACTCTAAAAGAGTTAATCAATGATACAATTGGAACCCCTTAGAATCATTGTAAAGGGCAAGAATTCTTCCCTTCAAGTTGAGGGATCCCATTCTCCATGTTCCCATACACGATCTGGGATATGAAATATGTAACAATTGTGCTCCTATGAATCCAGCTGCTTATCCTTGTAGTTATGAGTCATTGTCCCTAAAGTTTCAGATCACATTAAATGAGGTTACTTCGTCCAATATTTGACTAAAGAATAATTTTATTCGAAGGCTTTTACACCACACACCATTCACGTGACATAATTTGATTTTGAAAATAAATTTTAAAATTTAAACTTACAAATCAAATTATGCCAGTGGATGATGTGTTGTATAAAGGCATTCAAATAACACTACCATTTGTCAGAAAGTCACCCCACAAGTTATGGAAAACAAAATTTGTTTTTATGTTTTTATTTGGAAAATTACACTTATATGAACTACCTCCACTTTTGCACTGTGAGCTTCAAGCTACCAATTTCCATGCCTAGTAGCCCAATTTGAAAATTTGCTTGCAACATACACTTCTAAGGTCCTAAAATAGTCAAATTGCCCTTACCTAAGACTGAAATGTCCAGGTTGCCCTTACCTGTGTTGCTGCTTCTTTATTTTTATATATAAGTTAAGGCACTTAAGATATTTCAGTTTTAGATAAAGTGTAGTTTAGAAATTTCAGGCACTAGGGATGCATATTGAATCTGAAACTTCAAATCAGGGTGCCAAACTGAGGTTACATGAAAAAATGAGGGCTAGTTTGATAGTTTGAGAGGGTTAAAAGTAATCTTCCCTAGTTTTTCTTTCATGAAGTGTCCAATGCTCTTGGTTTAAGAATATGCTATTTTGGTTCTTTGAATAACTCAGCATACACTTCTTTCTTCCAAGATCATGTACCTAGAATTTATATGTTCATATTGTTCCCCACTAAAATCAATAATTTTTATTTTTAAATAAATAACTCAACAACCCTCAATTTAGGACATCACACTTTGAAGGACCATATAATTTTTGTTCCTGCCCTTATTATTGAACTTTGCACAAAAATGTTAAAGATCTTCATGGCGTTCCAATGATCTGTAGACTGCATAACAAAATCAGAAAGAACTACTACTTTTGTTTCCAGTTTTTACTTTCTGTCCTCGTTTCCCATTTTCATTTCTGAATGAAATTTTGCATTAATATTTTGCGTTAGATGTTCATCCTTTAATCTACTTGAACTTTCTCTAATTATGCAATTAGGAGATGCTTAATATATACTCTGGATCCATCTTTGCAGGCTCTGGATACCTTTAACACTGCTGTTGTATCTCCAGTTTACTATGTCATGTTTACATCACTCACCATTTTTGCCAGCATGATCATGTTTAAGGTGATTTGATACTCAGCCTTCAATTATCCTTGTAATACTTGATGTTTCTTAAGCTATACCGTTATTTTTAAGCGCTGTAGAACTATTAGAATTCAATGGTGCCCCTGTCATTTTGGCCAATGCATAGAAAGGTTTATATTTGCCATCCAGAATTTGGCCCTCATGATTTATAAGCATAACCATGACAGTACTAAAGTCATATAAGATTTCTTTAAATGATACTGTTTAATGAATGCCGACTTGAATTTATGAGGATAGACGTTATTGAAAAGTTTGTAGAGAAAATAATACAGCACTTATATGCTTACTGTAGGAAAGTTTTAATTCTGCCAAACTGTTGTGGCCAATTATTGTCATGCAAGTCCTTCTGTCTTTGTTTTAGTTGGAATCTTCCATGGTAAAAAGCTTACTTTATTTCCTCCATGCAGTAATGCTTGGGAACAGCTTTAAAAATATTGTGCTCAGGGTACAGAAGATTGTGGGATTTAGGAATAAGTTACAGAAATCTGAAACTATTTTGCATGAACTTCAAATAATGCAGATGCATATCAAAGTAAAAAAGGAAACTTGTGTTAAAATTCAGAAAACGTTTGAACTATTAAAATCCTAGTACTCGTTGGATGTGGAAGTTTTATTCCTTTTTTTCATAGGATCGGAAATTCTTCAGGATTGTGAGTTCTAGTCGTTATCTGACTTTTGAATCCTAATTTATTTGGATGTTTTTTCTTTCTATAAGTAGATTTTACATTTATAAATCTTTGCATTGTACTTCAGTATTAATATAAGGTTTCATTGAGAAACGCACAGACCAGTGAGGGAAAAATATTTTAGTGTTTTTTTCTTGTTATTCTATTGACATGGACAATCTTGCTGAGTCCTGGCCCCATTAATTTTTATGATGTTGCTTCTAGATTTCTTGTTATTTGCAAGTATCTTTTTTCCTGTATATGTAGTTTTTACTATGGTATTAGAGCAATTGGTTATGCTGTTCATTGTCCACACAAGATTTACATCTTGATATTGTATTTGAGTAGTTTCAATGGCTGGTCAATTTCTACAATGTTTGAGGTACCTTTTTTTAGTGGTTCCAATCATGCTGAGGAAATTGAAGATGGATAGTTTTAGTCAAAAGAAATTGTACAATTGCAATCAAAGGGAAGGAGAACAGGCACAAAAACACGAGTATCAAAGTTTTTGAGTAAAATAACAAGTAAAATATGATTTGCTTCTAGCATTAGATGATTCTAGTACGTTCGAAGTGGTTGTGGCGTAGATAGCTATAGTCATCTAGGATGATATATATTTAAAGAAAAAAACATCGTATTTCCAAGAAAAAAACATGGTAGGATTTAATTTATAAGAGAATTTAATTTTTAACTTAATGAAACCAAGTTTAGAGTTCAGATAAACTAAGAGAACCACTATTTTATTTGTTCCATGCCAGATTCATGGGATGGAGTATTATGTCCATGAGTAATACTATTGATTTCATTTTTGAGTCTGTAGTTAATCAATTGCTCCTTGAGGAGTTTTGCAGCAAAAATAGTTAGAAACCTGATGCCTCAACGAATTCTAGAGGCAGACCTGTTACTGTTAGTGGAGTCCAGTGAAAATAGAAGAAATCATTCAAAGTCAAAGTAAACGAGCAAGTAAAAAGGTCTATGGTAAGCATGTGAAATCATGTACTCTGGATGATGATAATGAGTATGAAATATGTGGAATTGGTGATGTCAGAATCAGTATTTCTGAGACTTTTGAGTATTACTTACATCATTATAGGTGTTCTTATATTCCTGGCTGCAGAATGCCTTTGGCCATTTGGAATTTTTGATGTAGTTACAAACATTCTAGAGAAATGATCTATTTACAGTTTTCAAAGGAGTGTTGGTTGCAGTGAAAGCACTGAAAGGAGTATCGCTAGGTGACATGCACTGGTTAGATAGAGATACCATGGTTGAACAGTAATACTGTGGTTGGTCATATGCACTGATACTTGAGAATCTCATGTTAAATCCCTTTGTGGTTGGAGCTATTTTTAATTCGTTTATCAATAACTTCTATAGAAAGGTTTTGGTTTTATATGCTCAAAACAAATGTGACCTTTTTCAAGTTTTAATATACTTATGCATTGATAGAAAACTGAATGAGGAAGAAAATTGTGTCTTGTTATTGATATTGAAATCGATATACCACCAAGCAATATAAAAATGTTTTGTTGTGGGGGTGCAATTTTCAGGCAGCATGCAGTTCTCAGTGCAGCAATAATAAAATTTTGAGGCAGAATGTATGGATCTTACTATAAGTGTTGCGGGTTTATAGTAGAAATTCTATGCTTAGGGTATTGACTCGACTCATTCATTGTTAATTACTCATTTACTATAGCACTGAGGCAGACTGTATGGATCTTACTACAAGTGTTGCGGGTTTATAGTAGAAATTCTATGCTTAGGATATTAACGTGACTCATTCATTGTTAATCACTCATCCACTATAGCAGTGAGGCAGAATGTATGGATCTTACTACAAGTGTTGCGGGTTTATAGTAGAAATTCTATGCTTAGGACATTAACGTGACTCATTCATTGTTAATCACTCATCCACCATAGCACTTAGCCATTAAATGCCTATAGAAGTCTGGCTTAACTAGCCTTCGTGTTATTTTGTTCTACGGGCATTTGGTTGGCAAATGCTTTCATTCTCAAAGTCTAGATATCTAAAGTGGACTCTATATCCAGACAGAACCTATCATAAGAAGTATCCTGGGCTGAGATATTGTGTTTGATGAAGATCAGTTACAAAAGGAGCAATTGATAATATGCTTGAAATAGAATATTTTATAATTATCAAGATATGCCTATAAATCCTTCTAGGATTGTAAATCTTTTTAAGATTGTGAATCCAATTTGTGAACTTTATAAGTTTTTGTGTTGTACTCAAGAGCTAATTTAAGTTTTTAGAGAGAGTGAAATTTATTGTTAATTTTTTTCTTTTCGATTTTAGTTTTATTTTCTTCTACTTTGCTATTACTTTCTTGTGCATGCTTGGTAGATTCTAACAAATACGGTTTGGATTTCTAAAATAATTTTGTGACATAAGGTAATCTTGTGTGCTTATGGGATTTTCTTTTTGTTCATCTATTTTGTCTTGGATTTGTATACTTTTTACTGTTCATAATATGGTTTCTCCTCTATTTCTTTGTTACAACTGGCAGGATTGGGACTCACAAGATGCATCAGATATTGCAACTGAGTTGTGTGGCTTTATCACAATATTATCAGGGACATTTCTCCTTCACAAAACCAAGGATATGGGAAATAGTACATCTGTGCAGCCCCCTGTTTTTACAAGCCCAAGCCACCACAGTTCGAACTCTGATTGCAGATAGATCCAAATATTGAAGTGATCTAAGCAGCACCATGGCCATCTTTTAGCTATGTTGCCTCTGTAAAAAAAAAAAAAATTGCGTTTGGACTTGAATGAATCTTGATGTCAAAGACGAGAATGAGGAATAGGTTTTTAGCAGAAGGTTCTTCTTAAATTGTAAGCAGTATGTAAATCAGTTTGATATTTATCAAGACAGAAAAAAATACATGTAAAGCTTGTGAACAACATTATTTTTTCCTCCTCTCTTAGGAGAGAGAGGGGGCAGGGAGGAAAGGAAAAGAAAATATTCCTCTTGTCAATGGGAGAATGTGGTGATATTTTCTAAAGTTTTTTGGGGTCCTAGCATTCTTAGTTCCAGTTGTCTTTGAATTAGTATTTTTCCTCTTTATGTGACCTTTCAGCATGTGATCTGTTTGGCAAAAATATGGCTGTTCATATTCATCAAGAGAAGACAAAATGTTGACACTTCTAGTTTAGCTTTTTCACAAATTTATCCCAAGGAAATCTTTGCAAGGCCAAGAAGGGTAAATTTATTTTTATATTAAAATTAATTTGGAAAATTTGGAATGATTAAAAGAAAATATTAATAACGGTTGTATTATCAAAAGCTAAACCTTCAAATAGAAGAAAAATCCTAAAGACTTCTGCAGACTCATGTGAATAGTAACTCTGGGAATAGGCTGATGGAGTTTCTACCTAAACAACAATGAGCAGTAGATTATCCAGAAAGAAAAGTTGATTTTAGAGGATCTGCATTCTGCATCACCAATGCCCAAAAAGAGTCAAAAAGACGATTGCAATGCCATGTGGACCCCATGTGTCTTGCCATTTGATGTTAACTGACGGATCATAGATAAGGAGTTGCATAGATTGGCGCCCGCAAGTCTTTTGACGTAAAAAAAAAAAGTACATGAAAAGCGAAAAGGCTAGAGAAGAGGAAAAGGAGAACAAAAGCGTAATATTAAAGTTGCGTTTGGCAACCGGAGATTACTTTAATTATTTAATTTAATTTTTTTTTTGATACTTTAATTATTTAATTATTATTTATTATATTATTTTTATTTTTATTATTATTTAATATTTTATTATTATTATTCATAATTTTTCTTTGACGCTTATCAACATCCAAATTTAGAATAGAGTTTTGGGATCCCGGTTCTTTTTTTTTTTATATATAAAAAAAAACTAGATCACTCAATTATATCTTTTGAATAAATTTTCCGATTACAAAAAAATATATGTATATATATATTTACTTAGTGATTAAGAATTATTTTTCATAATATTTTGATTATTTTTTATTTTTTTAAAATATTTAAAAGTATAAAAAAATGAATGAAAAATACTTTTTAAAAACCAAATCAAAAGTATTTTTATTTTATTTATTTTTGATCAAATATGATAAAAATATTTTTGATAAGTCTAATATAGAATTATTTTAATATTAACTTTTTATTAAATTTATATTTTTTATTAAATTTTAATAATTTATTTGAGAGTTAATACTAATACTCTTAAACTTTGGACTTCTAGAACGAGCAACTTTGTTGTCTGCAATCTCGTCGACATCTCTCTTTCAACCAGAAAGTTTCTCATAAAGGAAGAGTAATTTGAGCCACCCAACTTGACAGTGATAGCTTGAAGTGGATCAGATACCATTTGTCTCACACAGAAATCCCTCAAACATGAAATGTATGCCAACAAAACTTACTAGGACATGGCCAAATACTTTTAACCAAGTTACAATTGAAAAATAATATTTATACTCTTAAAATATGTAAATAACACGTAATTATTTAAAAAAATAAATAAATTATGAAACTTATATGAAAAAAAATTAATTTTTTAATAGTATATCCTACTTATTTTTAAAGTAATTATATAATATTTATACACTTTATTACTATAACATTCCTCAATTTAGTTGACTATGTTTCAGCCGATGATGGCTTTCAGCAGGCAAATAGCATGATAGAACTAATTAGCAGATCACAACTTTCTTCCTGTTGTCCCAAAACTCCTCCAAAATCTCTAAACGACAAACAATCGGAGCCAACAACCAAATAAGTAGTTGCTGAAGAGATCAATTATCTGCGAGGAAGAAGTTCATAATCATGCAAATAACTAGTGCACATTGATCAATTCATGCGTCCAAAAATCCATTGCATCTTGTATCAATAACTTGCACGCACCGATCGAGAAAATAAAATGAGTTTATTTTATTTGTTTTTATAGATAAGATGAAATAAGATGAGTTAAGGTAAAAGTCGAAAATTAAATAAAATATTATTATACTATATTTTTTTAATATTATTTTTGTTTTGAGATTTAAAAAAGTTAAAATTTTCTATTATTTTGTATGAAAATTTGAAAAAAAAATATAATAATTAGATAAAATGTGATGCGAAAAAAACTTTAGCAAACAAGGCCAATGCAAAAAAGAAAATGGAACAGATAATTTGAACCTATACCAAAACTTCCCTTATTATAAATTCACAATGTTGTTGCCAATTGGGGGAAGTAAATAAGATGTAAAGAGTAAAGAACAAGAAGGGAAGCCTTTAATGGCTGATTTGTTAAGAGGTAATAATGATATTGCTGCTTGAGAATGTTTGTAACTTAGTTTGTGTGATGGGACTCCCCCCATGTAACTTGAAAAAGGTGATATCAAACAGCCTCAAGGGTGAAGAATAATGATGCAGTGTTTATTGTGAGAAACTTTTGTTTGATTTTGGTCAAGGAAGTCCGATTCAAGTACAAAAGAAATAAAACGATTTTTCATGAACCCAGATTTCATCCTGCGCGGGTAGAGCCCGCATGATTTCTAGTCATGCCTGATAACCACTCCGGGATAATTTGTAAATAATAATGATATTTTAATTGAATATTTTTTGAGCTTTGAAAAAGGAGGAAAAAAATTTAGATAAAAAAATATTATAAAGTTGAAATATTGTAAAAATATTATTTTATAATATTATTTTTATTTGAAAATTTAAAAAAGTTGGAATAATTTTTATTTTTTATTTGAAAGTTTAAAAAAATTACAATGATTAATTTAAAAAGATTGTAATGATAAGTTTGAAAATTTTGTATTTGATATATATTTGAGAATAAGATAGAATGTGATGAAATGAGATAAAAAAATTCTTTGTAGCACCGGGGTAATAATCCCGGCTCGACTACACGTCCTACGTGGACAAGATACGACGTCGTTTGGTTCCCAGATTTTAAAACAAGAAGCTAATGTACAGGAGAAGGGGTGATGCTTAAGCGTGCAATGGCGAGTATTGATCCCAAAGAGGTTAAAAAGGCTGGGAATGAACTGTACAAGAGAGCATTTTGCAAAGGTTTTGTCCTTGTATGATTGGGCCGCTTCGTTGTGGCTGGATAATGCGGCCTATAGGAGTAATCGGGCGGCATTGACGACACTGGGGAGGTTAGGCGAGGCGGCATCGAAGTGTGAGGAGGCCATAAGATTGGATCCTGGTTATGTGAGGGCACACTAGAGGTTGGCATCTCTTTATCTCTGGCGAGTGGTGTTGTTTTTTTTTTTTTCTATTTTGTTTGCTTTATCATCTTCCTTGGAAATAATGTTTCTTTCTATTTTTGGGATTTTTGCTTGGATTAGTTTGATTGTTCCGTGTTGTTTTGATCTTCGTTGTGTTTACATTAGTTTGGTGCATTTGTGTGCATCTTCTCATTGAGTGATTGACTTTTGCTAACTTTTGTATTCTTTTGCACTAGCGAGCTGGACTCATATTTGTCTGCGTTTCCTTCCTCTCTTTCTTCTTCTTCTTCTTCTTGTTTTTTTTAATAATAAAATTATGTCACGTAAGCCGCGTGGTTGTGGTGGTGATCCCCTCCTAGGGATCCCTAGCATTACTCAACGAGATAAGAAGAAAATTTTGTATCTCATCTTATGATTTCTCCAATTTTCTCTCTAAGATTTTTCTGATAAAAAACAAATTAATTAACTTTTTTTTCTTGGTTTTTTACTTAATAATTAAATAAGTGTTTTTTAATGATGTTGTGCATTTTTAAGAAAAAATATTTAAGAATTTTAAAAAAATTGCACTCAATTGAGAGATCTTGGAAAATAGGCTTCGGGTGAAGTAGCATTACTTTTATAATATATATATATATATAATATTATATATTATGTCCTCATTCCATTTGTTTAGAATCTGGAGAGTACCAAAACTGGAAGAGAAATTTGGATATTATGATCAACATTGTCATTCTGTGTATTTTTATTTTTGAAAGATTTCATTTAAGAAAGCTTATAACATCTCAAGGCTTACAATTGACCAAATGCATAAAAGACATTCTTCAACATCATATAAATCATCTGAAAAATTAAGGGCAGATTTAGCTATGTGATGGACAACCATGTTGGCCTCTCATAGCCAAATATGGACACTATGCTCCACTGTCCATTAGTTGCAACTATCTATTAGTTGCCTTGCATCTTCAATTAGCAATTCCCCTATGCTCCAGTATGGACATTGCCTCTATATTTGATCTATCACTTGCTTGGAGTCACCTTCTAGTACGACTTGCTTTAAGACTAGCTCCTTCTGGAAAACTATTGCCAAAAGGAGGCCGTGAGCTTTAGCATCAGAAGGGTTACTTGTAAGACATCTAGATGCCCTGAGTGCTCCTATAACCTAGCCTTGGTGATCTCTAATTACACTCTCACACCAATTCTTCTTGTATTGACCCTCAAAGTAGCATCCTAGTTTGCATTATAGGAGCTCTTTGCTAGTTTTGACCATTTATGCACTTTTCTGAGTAGCCTGCATTTAATTAACATAGAAGGACTTGTTGGCCTCTTGGAAGGAAACCATCTCTGCTTTAGCTCTCTGGGATAAGATGGTAGGGTGTTTGAATTCTTTACCATGTAGTACTTCATTTCTCCTGCCCATATCCCCCTCAAAGTATCTGCTACTACCTCGAGCTCACTATGGTCAAGCTGTTGTACTAGAGTGGACCACACATTGAAGAACTGATCACTATGGCATGACATCCTCTAGACCCTAATACATCATCTTTGACTCCACGCGTTCTTAGCAACTGCACATCTCCAAAGAGCATGACCTAAGCTCTCAAGTTCAATCCTGCATATTGGACACAGACTATCTTCCACAATTTTCTTTCTCCTCAGATTTGCAAGTGTGGAAAGGGCTTCACTATATGCTCTCCAAATGAAAAGTTTAACAATAGGTACCATCCTCATTTTTCATAAAACCTTCCACACAACTCTGTCCCTGGATCTACTTGAGGTTTCTCCCTCCATCTCAGATTCCAAATTCCTCTGATGGTAATAGCCAATTTTAATTAAGTACTGTCTATTGGTAGAGAATAGCCACACCAGTTGTCTTCCCTTCCTCGATCTCTTGAGTTGAGAACATTTCTTGCATTAGATCCTCTTTCCACAATTTCATCCTAGGATTAGTTATATCACGCACCTGATAAGTTGGGCGGGTTGGGATCCACATCTCAAACCAAATATTTATGTTGTGCCCATTACCCACCCTCCACATTAAACCTGTTTTAAGAAGGGATAAACCTACATGAATGCTTCTCTAGACATATGATGGTACAACTCCTAGCTTAGCCCCTAATAGACCTACTTGAGAGAAGTAATTATGTTTGAAGACTCTTGTGACTAATGTAGCATCTTCTAGCTCTGCTTTGATAGCATGGCTAAATTGAAGCTTCAAAAGTTCCTAAAACCAAGTCCACCTATCTCTTTAGCTGAGCTGAGTTGATTCTAAATAATCCACAAGATTTTTTAGGAGTATTTAGATAAAAGGCCTGTCTCTTTAACCTAGTTGATTCTAACTAGGTTAACCTAATTGTAATCTCACTACTTGAGTTGTCTGTCTTCGATAAAAGACCTGCAGTTCTTTAGAATCTTTAGATAACTCCTCCTTCAATGGCCCCCTCTTTCATTGACTGTGTACGTAGCCATGGTCCAAACTGTAGGGATTAGTTTTTATCCTGTTGTTTGTCAAATCTTGGCCTTGAGCAGGTCCTCCCCTTATGGAATAAAACCCCACAATGGAAGCAAAAATTATGCAAGAGTTCATACTTAAATGAGATCCAGTACTGCTGCTTCTCAAACTCCAACCATTTCCCCCTCAATAGTGGTTTATGGAGATCCATTGTGCCTTAATGCGAAGGCATCTCCTCCACGTAGATCTATCAAACTTTGTACACAACCTTATTACATCCCCAAGAGAGGATCCGAATTGCTCCTCTATCTCTTCATTCATTGCAGCCAGGGAAGGTTGTGGCATTTAATCCAAAAAGATTCATAAAAAAACTGTAGTACATTAATGGATACAGTCTCATCAACCTCTTGTAAGGTTAGTAGATTCTTGTCAAAAAACCATGGTCTACCACTTAAAGCTTTGTCTTTTATCTTGTACCTATTGGAACTTTATCAAGAAGCATTAGTTATTTAGGTCCTTGAAGCGCTCCCATCCCTCTAGTGTCCAAACTTTAGACATTGTCACCCTAAAGGCTTCATTGTTGACTCTTTTATTAGATAGAACTTTGTAGTGATACCCTTGCATATTCCCCTCATTTGCTCCCCCGGATTTGATTTGGACTATAAAGTATTCTTCCTTTGACAATGGAGATGTTCTCATCGCTTTGTCGAGTCTTCTTCTACCATTTCCACGGAAGCCCACACACCCTCACAACTAGTGAGATTTAAGCCTTTTGTCGAAGAAACAAAGGCACTAAACCCTACTCAATCTCGAGAGAGAAAAGAGGGACCTGCTTCCTTTCAACGATTTTTCTAGTTGCCATTTCATGTATTTAGACTTAGGATTTGTCCAATTTTTCAGAGAAATGCCTCATTAAGGGAATGAGTTAATTTTCTCCATAAACATAAATATAAAGTATGTTACAAAAACAATGAATAAAATTGTTCCATATATAATTGCCTCTAGTGGGTTGATGCCCCAAGTCCAAGCACTTATCTATCACTCCAGAAGAAATGATTTAAAAGTACTTAATGTATTATAGAACAAAAATAAAAACTATTCGAATAATCGCTCAAAAAAGTATTCCATTTGATTATGTAAAAAGAAATCTAAAATACAATTCACTACATGAATAAATTATGTATATAATAACCATATTCTAAAATAAGACTAATACAAATCTTAAAAACATACATACGTGATAAACTTAATAATAATTTTTAATAGTCAATACAAGTCTAACTTACTAAAAACTAAGTAGCACAAAGACTATCTCAAATGTAAAAGTATGTGATGTAATAATTTGAAATAAAATTTTTAACCCGTCTCTTTAGGAAAAGTTGTTTAAATTAAACTCGTGTAAAATGGTGAAAATATTCATAAAGAGAAAAAATTTCTGGATTTTTCAAAAATGTATTGGTCATGAACCAGATTCATGTTTTTGAAGTTTTGAGTATCAGGGTGAAAAGTAAAAAATTACGATGCAAAATAATAAATTAATAACTAACAAGACTCACTAAATTAATTAACTAAGAAGAAAATCATTAAATCAACTAATGATGAAAACAGAAAATCTAAAACTAATTAAACATTAAATTATAAAGCAAGTTAATTAAATGCATTAACCAACTAATGATGAAAACATAAAATTAATTTAAAATACTAAAGTTTAACATGCTGAAAATAAAACATCAAAATTAAATAATTCTAAACTAATAATTTCAAAGATAAACAATGAGAAATTAAATAAAACCTAAATAATTGAAAGAGCTAGCCAGTTGAATGAAGATGACAATGAAGAAAGCTGGACAACGGTTGCAACTCCCCAGAGGAGCCCTTCAAATGCTGAGGTTGCTAAAAAGTCTGAAGCCCGAATGGATGAGTGCAGAAAATCGAGTGGGTCCCCAAAGATGAATTGTGGTTGCTTGAAGTTTAAGAGCACTGGTAATGGATTCATCATTTTTTTTTTTTAATTATCGATGGATCATTATTTAAAAGTTAAATAAAATTATTTTTATTCAATTTTCTTTACTTTCTATTTTTTTACTTTGATTAAATCTAACAAAATTTTTTTAATATGTGTACAAAATTATACTTTTTGAATTTTTTTTTATGGATCCATTGTTAGTACTCTAAGCCGTTGGTTTGATCATGGGACCTCTCATACTAAATGCGAATTAAACTGCAGATCTGTGTTGTGAAAATAAACCAAGGAATAAGACAGGTTTACATTTTATTTATTATCCTTTTTTATTTATTTTTATTTAATAATTAAGAAAGTAGCTATTAATAAAATTATATATTTTTGAAAATTTTTTCTAATTGATTAAGAATGTTAAAAAATATTTTTTTTAAAAAAGAAATACATTATGATAATAAAATGATAATAAATAAAAATAAGCGTATTACGGATAATATCATTACTCTAAGCCAAGTGCTAGTTGTGGCGCCCCTAACCCTGTATTTGTAAAGCTGAATGAATAATATATCTCTGCTGCAGAAAATAAATGTGCGGCTCACTCTCCAAAATGAGTTGTGGCGCCTCTTGTCCGGTTAAGTACTGAAAAGCATGAGAGTGACGCCTCCGAGCCTCCCATGAAGACGTGGTGTGTGCCAAACGAATATATATATATATACATACATACATATATATATATATATAAGCTCGGGAGCAACGTGTGAAGCATATTGTCTAGTTAATTGAGTGAAACATTTTTTTATTATAAATATAATATAAAAGTTTATATAACACGAGCATGTATTAATAAATTCTCGATTCATTTCTTATTTTTAGTCTATGTATTAAGTTTAGAAGTAATTAATTTGCTATATATCATGATTTCCAATATTTCAATATTATTTGGCTAAAATTGTTATAAAAATTATTTATTATAATTAGTAAGCTGCTACAATATGAAATTACATTAACTTAAAATTATAATTTATTAATGAGAAGCAGTAAAAGAAGTTTAACTATGAAAAAAATTGCTATTATTGTACTATTTTATAGTTAAATTTGGATAATAAATATCTCTATCTCATTTAGTATTTATTGAATATCTCTTGCTTCCTTAATTAATACATGAGCAACCACATTAACCTCTCTTAAGACATGACTTACAGGCCAGGATTGAAAATAATCAAGCATACACTTCGTGTCCTGTATTAGTAAACCTGGGGGGTTCCAATTTTCCGATTCACCATTGAGCCCCTTCACAACGTTCAACGCATCTCCCTCCAATATAATCGATCGCATCTCAAGTTGTCTACACAGCATCATAGCTTTCATGACTGCAATGGACTCTGCCAAAAAAGGGTCCGGGAAAGCGTTTCTTTGAGACACCAACGATGCTTTAACATTTCCAGTCCAATCTCTCACAACTACACCGATTCCAACTCGACCATTCACTGAATCTGTCGTCGCATCCCAATTGATTTTGTGCTTGTTCTGAAGGGGTGGAATCCATGGCAGGGAAATTGGGACTCCATTGTTTCTGGGCACGACCGGCAAGTAATTCATATCTCTATAATCCGATGCATTCTGTCTTGCAACATTTGATAAAACACCAGGGCCATCGAATTTGTTTTCCAATAAACAGTAGAAACGAAAACCTCCATTTCTTCCTTGGAAAGCACCTTAAACAAATGACACACCAAGTCTTTGAAGTGGGGCATCAAAAACGACATTTGCTACAGTTTCCTCAAGCTCGAACCCCATACATCTTGGGCTGAAACACACGACCACATCGCATGTAATATGGACTCCACTTCCAATTTACAAACTGGACATAAAGGGGACTCCCTTATTTTTCTCTTGTTCAGGTTCAGATTAGTAGGTAATGAATCATGAGTCGCACACTACAATAGCATTTTACTAGCGTTTGGAGACTTTATATTCCAGATTTTATGCTACACATCATTCTGTAGATTATTAGTAGAATATTGACCCGATGAATCTTGCTTCAGCTGACAGAGAAGGTAATAAGCACTTTTGACCGTAAATTTGCCATCCTTCGTGCCTTTCCATATAAGCTTATCCAGACTGCCACATAAACTTATTGGAATCTTGCTTTAGAGAGTAGCCTCCGACTCAAAAAAAAAAAAAATCAAGACAGTAAATTCAAGTTTTAGGTTCTCGTGTCTACATTTATTAGCTTGCTCACTCGTCCACTTTTATAATTGTCTGGTAAAAGAGATTGCACTTGAAAAGTGGAGAGTTGGGGAATCCATTTATCCTTGCCAATGACCACTGATTCCCCATTCCCAATACTCCAAAATAAGCCTTCTCTCAACACTTCTTTGGCTTCTGAAAAACTCCTCCAAAGATAGGATTCGTTGCTACCAATTTTGCTGTTCAAAAAATCTGTCCTGCTATCATATTTTGCCTTGAGCACCCTCGAAGCCAATGAGAGCGGATTTTGAATGAGACGCCAACCCTGCTTCACCAATAATGCTACATTGAAAAGCTCAAAATCTCTATATTTGAGTTCTCCAACATTTTTAGCTTTCCTCAATAGGTTCCAAGGAATCCATTGCGCCTTTGTTCTACCTCCTATACTACCCCACCAAAATTTTTTAACTTTCCTATTTATCGCTTGCATAATGGTCCTTGGAAAGTTGAAAATGCTCATGCAATATGTTGGTACAGCTTGGACGGAATTTGAGTCATTGCCCACTACGTATCTTTACTGTTGACCATGGTAAACTTGCTAATTTTTATAATATTTACCTTTTATTTAAGATTGTTTTTAAACCAAGAATCTCATAGGAATATTTAATACTATGCGTATTTTCTTGAATGGAATCATCTAACTAAACTAAATTGAAGGTGATTAGTATTAAGCTAATTAGTATTCAATTTAATTAACTTTTTTTCTTGAATACAAGAATTTAGATTTACATTTCAAAATCTAAAATTTATAAAAGCTTAAAATTTTAGTTAGTTTTGTTGCAAATCTATATCCAAATTTTAATATGTGATTAAATATTAAATATGGATTAAAAAAACCTAATTAATCAAAATCCTTTTTCGCAAATCCCGTCATTTGATAATATTATTAGACACATTTTTTCTCATTACTGTTATTATTATTATTAATATTACTTTTAATATTTTTAAAATGATTTTAATTCTTGGTTTGAAGCTGAAAAATATATTATTTAAATTAGACTTTTTACTACATATATAATCATTATTCAAACTATTTTAACTCAAACTTTTTAGAAATTATCTTCTATTTTGGACTCTGAATCGAAATTGAATCTCAATTCAAACATTTCAAAATTCTTATCTTTTCAGTATTTGAATCCTTATAGTGATTAGTTATTAAAATCTAACCCTAATTTGAGTATAAATGAAGAGAGAGAACTCGAAAGGGAAAATAGAAGGTTTTTAAGCTCTCATTTGCTTCCTATCTCGCCGAAACTGGGAAAATTCCAACATTGTTTCTATTCTCTCGCAACTACATGTAGAATTAATGATTCTCGTATTTTCTTCCTATAGACTTGGATTTCTTGGGCCTTTGCGTACTTGATTTTTTTTAAGTGGATGTGATCCAATGGCGCATATAAGTATTGTGTATTTAGGATTTTTTTTCTGTAGTTGGGTTTAAATCATTTTAGATACGAGAAATCACATACGCTATCAAATGGCCTTGGTGATTTATGATATAATTTATTTTATAAATTTAATTGGTCAAAAATTGGTTCTAGAATATATCTATCTTCCATCATTATAATTTGCATGTTGTATCAGTGAGGTCTATTCATTTTCTCCATTTGTAATCACAAGTATAAGGTGAAGTCACGAGCTCAAAACTCACTGGATGTGTATTTATCAAATAAAATAATAATGATTATATCTATAATAATTCACATGCTCTAATGTTTTAGGTTTTTCAAAGTGGAAATTCAAGAGTCGATGAGATAGCATTGTCAAATATGACTATTATGTTAAATGGCATGTCTTAATTAATGTTGATGTTGATGTAATATTTTACTATATTTATTCTATCATTATGTTAAAAAGTATTTGTATTTATAGTCTGCATTTGGTATATATGAGTGAGTTTCATGTAAAATTATAGTAATTTTTCATAAACCTTTTAACTTCTCACCATGTCACAGAATACTATGAGAGCCTTTCATTTATTTGGTCTATATTCGTCCTTTAGTTGATTTCAAGCGATACATAAACAACCATCTTCATTTAGGGTTGTGTATCTATGCAAATCATTTATAAAAAAATTCACTGCTAACTGAAGTGTGAATAATTTTGTGCAGGTACATTCATGAAATCAAAAGTTCCTTCTGCTTAACATTAGAATTCTAGAAAATTAGTTTTAATAGGGTACAAGATGGGAGACATTGGAGTAAATTAAAGGTCTCAGCAATGAATTATTTGTAATCACAGTTTTGTGCAAGATTTGTTTCTCACAAAGTTTTGTGCGAGCTCAGCGACATGGGTTATACTGGATCAAAGTACACGTAGTGCAATAAGCGAGAGGGGAGACACTTCACCAAGGAGAGGCTGGATAGAGTTCTCTCTTTAGCAATTGTGAGGTGCAAGTGTTGACGGTTGTGAATTCGGATCATAACCCACTTTTGATAACCTGCAATAATAAAGCTGAAATGGGTTCCTATTTTCCTAAGTTGTTCCGATATGAAGCTGCTTGGTTTGGAAAGCATGAGAGCAGAGCAATAATTGAAAGAGCCTGGTTAATTCATGGCGAGCAAAGCAATCCATTATGTCATTTAAGAGAAGGCCTAGCGAGATGCCATGAGAAACATCATTCATGGGCTATGTCTACTGCAAGAAATAATAGGAAAACAATTAAAGAAAAAATGTAGATGCTACAGTAGTTGCAAAGCCTCAACCAAGGTGAACTGAATGAAACAATCAAAGTAAGTAAAAAACAAGTGGATACCTTGCTAAAGGACGAGAAGACCAAATGGAGGCAACAATCAAAGCAATTGTGGCTTAAAGGTGGAAATAAAAATACATCCTATTTCCACAAATGTGCATCTCAACAGAAGAAACAAAATACAATTAGGAAAATTTTGAATGATAAGGGCAAAACAATCACCAAACAAGGCGATATAAGCAACACGTTCCATTGTTTCTACCAACAATTGTTTTCGTCCTCCAACCTGTGCGACATTGAAGAAGCAATTCAATATCTTGAGCCCAAAGTAACTCCTAACATGAATGAGTAGCTATAAAGAGCAAGTACTGACTAGGAGGTAAGGCGGCAGTTGGGCTGCTTTTTTATGATAAATGCATTAAAATAAAATAAAACACAATAAAAAAATATAATAAAATTAAAAAAATACAATATAAAATATAATAAAAAATACAATAAAAATATAATAAGAAACACAATAAAAAAATAAAATGAAGATGAATTTTAGGGAGATTCGGTCCTCAGCCGAATAGAGCTGCCAGAGGCGGCGGTGGGCAATACCGCCGATACCATCGAGACACGAACCCATTTCGGGTTTAAGGCCGCCAGAGGTCGCCGTGGATCACTGTCGCATGGGTGAACTTGCTGGAACCCGCCGATCACAATGGTACCGGCGGTGTTGCCCACCGCTGCCCCTGGCGGCGGGCTACTTTTAATGGGGGGCCGACCGACCCCTAGCTTTTTCCATGTTTATAATGTAAATGTAGCCCAAATGAAATCATGCTCTCCTTTTTGCAAATTTCCTTTTTTCTTTTCTTCTAATTCTTCTTATATTTTGGATAGATGCCATGGGCCAATGATCAATTGAATGGAGTTCTTGTAGTGGAGTTGACATACGTGTGGTTGATGCAAGTCCAGGCCCATGTAATTCTTTACTCCTTCAAACACCAACAAAGAAATGAAAATAAATAAAAATAAGATAGAATGAAATAAGATAAAATAAAATGAAATAAATATTAAAAAAATAAAGAATAAAAATAAAAGAAAACAAATAATACTTAAAATCATCTCAATATAAATAGAAATCTAATTCAAGAAAATAAGTAAAATCCAATCATTTTTATTTTCATTTTTTACAATTTAATCAAATATTAGGTTATTTAGAGTACACTTTCACACACTCATCAGTGTCCAGCATGGATACGATCTGAGTTTAAGGCGTTTCCGTTTTGGATCTGGTTATAAGGAGGTCAAGAAGGAAACCCTGTTCTAGAGGATTGTATATTCCCATTTTTTTGGAAAAATTTGTATTTTGTAGAATTTGATACATTATGATGTTGTATATAAAGTTTTATTTGGAGTATTGTTTAGTTCTACCATGTGATGTTTGATAAGTTTTCTTTATTTCTTGTATAAAATACTCAACTTAACCTTTTTTCGCTGCGATAATTGTTGCATACTGCTAATAAATTAGGGGCATGCATGTATCTTTGACATGAATGATAGATATGTAGTCTTGTGTTACATGTCCCTGACGCTTCAGTTTATGTACGATCTCAAGTATAGGCTAGGGGCGTCGACAGATCTCCTGCCTCATCTTAATATTCATGGATGTCAAATTAACATGCTCCTAAAAGGAAGGAAACCAGAGATGATAATGACGCAAACTAAATTTTACGTTTGAGTTATTATTATCTATAGATGCTGGTTAATTTTATTTTATTTTTTTGTAAAAAATTTATTTCACTTAATTAGGCAATGTGTTTCGCACGTTGCTCTCGTCCTAATGTATATATATATAGATATATATATATATATGCATACACTAGTGTAGGCTTACGTGCCAAGGCATGTATGTCATTGAACTTTTCTTTGTATTCTTTTTTTAATTTATTTATTATGAATTGATTTATAAAATTCTTTATTTTCTACATTTGAAACTTCGAAAGGAGGAATTAAAATCAAATTTAGTCTCTGCATTTTTGTATAGAAATATTATTTTAGTGTAAATTAAAATTTTACAATAATGTAAATTTTATGTTTTTGATGTTTTAAAGTTGTAATAAAATTTTATGGGAAATTCGAATACTTAGTGAAAAATTTTAAATAAACTGTGTTCTTTTTTTTTTTTTTTTTAAAAAGCTATAAATAAAAATCTTAAATGGTAAATATATTTGAACAAATGTGATGTATTTGTTTATTTTTTGAAATTCTTACCGATCTGGAAGTTTATTTTTTAGATATGCAGATTTTGTTACTTCTCTTCTTTTTTGTAGATTATTTTTTTGTTGTCGCTTTTTAGTTCATATGAATTTTCTTTTGTGTTTTTTGTTCGTCGATATTTTTGTTGTTGTTGTACATCGAATTTTTTATATTTTCTTTGTTTTAATATCATCTTCTTCTATGTCACTAATTTTTATACTTTTTTTTTATGTATGTTGATATGAAGCATAAACCTAACCAGAAATGGAATAGCTATCAGATTCGCGCATCTCTTTTTGTATTAACTTTGGCTTTGGAGCACTTTTTTTAGATTAGTCATTATTAAAGTATACTTTTAGTTAATGTAACCCTCATTTTAAGTTTTGGTCATTTCATTCATATAAGTCTCCACATTAAAATATCTATTTTTTCAAAATATAACAATAAAATAATATAACTTACTTGTGACTTTATCTATTCACATTAAATCTCCACATTAAATTAACCATTTATGAAGATACATAATAATGAGTAATTAACAATTAAATATTTTTTAATTATTTGTAGTTATTAAATTAATTAATTTTATCATATTTGACTATTATATCTATTATATGCTAATCAATAATATTTTAATTAAATTATGAGTTAAAAATAATAATTAGTAATCATATTATATTTAGATTGAATTACTATTTTTTACTATTCTATATATTTTTTATTTATATTTTATAACAGTTTGTAGAATATTTGCAGTCAACTCATTGAATCAACGTGATAATTTTAGGCAGACGAGAGAGTAAAGTAAGAAAAGAAAAGAATAAAATAAATATTTGGTCAATATATTTGACCGGCTATATTTGGCTTTTCTTTTAGTTTTACTATTCATTTTAGTCAATGTATTTAGCTTTTAGCCAATTCAATGAAAATCTTAAGAGTATTCTCATTGGATTGGTCATTGTTAAAATACAATTTTAGCTAATATAACCTAAATTTTGGCTTTTGGTCATTCCGTTCACATAAATCTCTACATTAGAATACCTATTTTTTAAAAATATAATAATTAAATAATATAACTAATATTTGACTTTGGCTATTCACATCAAATCTCCATATTAGAATATCCATTTATAAAGACACATAATAATAAATAATTCATAGTTAAAAAAATATTTAATTATTTGTAATTATTATGGCATATGATAAAGTGGCATTTGGTAAGTTTTAGAAGTATGGTAGTTATTTGTCTAAAGAATGCAAATTGAGTGTGCCAAATCGTTCAATACGTGAATTATTAGTGCGCGAGGTAGATGGTGGGGGGTATTAATGGGAAATTTGGTATCAGAGAAATCTTAGAAATTTTATATGAATATTTCTTTTGGCCTAGGATGAGGAGAGACATAATTCGAATATGTGGTAAGTATATTACATGTATAAACGCCAAATCTAAAGTCTGGTTTGTTTTTATAAACAATCTCATCCATCTCACTCTATCATTACTATTTTTTCAAATTCTCATGCAAAATAAAATAAATCATTTAACTTTTTCAAATCTCAAAACAAAATTTTTAAATCTCAAAACAAAACTAATATTAAATAAATATATTATTAACATTATTTTATTCAAATTTTAAGTTTTTATCTCATTTCATCTTATCTCATCTTATCTATGAAAACGAATCAGGTCTAAGGTTTTACTACATAAGTTGTATACACACTTACCCATTCCTACTAAGTCATGGGTAGATATATCTATGGACTTTATTTTGGGGCTACCTAGGACAAAAATGGGTAGAGATTCAATTTTTATGGTAGTAGACAGATTTAGTAAAATGACATTTCATTCCATACCATAAAACATATGATGTCACAAACATAGTTGAATTATTTTTCAAAAAAATAGTGCGACTCCATGGTATACTTAGGAGTATTGTTTCTAATAAGGATGTTAAATTCTTGAGTTACTTTTGGAAAGTTTTGTGGGAAAAATTAGGTGCCAAATTTTTATTTCACTACTTGTCATTTATAGACTGAAGTAGTCAACATGACTTTATATCAACTCTTGAACACTACCATTCAAAAGAATTTGAAAACCTAGGAGGATTGTTTGCCATTTATAGAGTTTGCATATAATAGGATTATGCATACTACTACTTCTTATTCTATCTTTGAAATTGTTTATGGTTTTAATCCACTTACTTATTTAGATTTGATGAAGTCAATTCATGGGAGTGTAGGGTTTCCAATTGCGCAGAAGAATGAAAAGTTTGATTTCCAAGCCAATAAGGGGCAAAGGCGTATCATCTTTGAACCAGGAGATTGTGTTTGGGTTCATATGCGCACAGAAAGATTCACAACTCATAGAAGAACTAAATTGCATCCTCCAGTAGATGGACCTTTTGCAAATTCTTGAGAACATTAATGATAATGTTTATAAAGTGGATCCTTCAAGTGAGTATAATGTCTCTACTACTTTTAATGTTTCTGATCTTTCTCTCTTTGATGCAAATGACGATTCGATGTCAAATCCTTTTAAGGAGAGGGGGAATTATGGGCACTATGGTGAACAAAACCTTAAAGATCCCTTACAAGTTCCAAATGGGCTAGTTACAAGGTCAAGAGTTAAAAAGATCAAAGGAGCAATGCAAGGGCTAGTGCAATCCATTTGGGCCAAGTTTGTAAATTCATTAAGCAAGACCCCAACATTCAAGATGGGCTTAAAAGAAGAAGAACTGGTTTCAATCTGTGTGATACAAGCTACAAAGGGGCCGACATAGCCTATTGGTTTATTGAAGACTTTTATTTCATTAAGTATAGGCATGTGAGCTTATTTTTATATTTATATATTTGTAGACATTTGTGCCTATTTAATTCATTCAGTAGACCTGTTTTCTTAGCTATAGAAGTGTGGTTTAGGTTTTTTGGGCTTAAAGGCGTTTAACCCATGTCTTTAAGTGTTGTAGGCCTTATTATGCCCTAGAACTTTATTGGAGACTATAAAAACATATGCTTATCTATTTTTTAGCATTATAAATGTGAATAGCATTTTCTTCAAAGAGAATTCTTATTTTCTCTATTTGTTCTTGACTGAACTCAAAATTTATCAAAGGTAAACCCTTCGTGGCATTATCTCCACAATTTAGGTTCTTAAAATAAGTTTCTAGCAGGTCTAAATCATCTTGACTTGATTATTGACTTTATTGATTTCAATTTGTTTGTAAGTTTAAGGAATTTTCAATCTCACGAGTTGACATCACTCTCTCTCATCAATGCTCAGTCGTGATTCTTGTCGACAACCACCTGCAGCCTTCCAACTCCGTCGTGGTTCTCCTCTCAGTGAATCTTCGTCACATGCTTAGATTGAGTCAGTGTTTGTTTCTTTTCAAGTTCACGTATGGTTACTTTTCTAAGCTACATAAAGTGGAAAGTTAGATATGAAATAACGATATTGCCCTTAATTTTAAAAAAAAAAAAAAAAACAAAGCACATGTTCTTAATTCAGTGGGGAGCTTTTAAGTTGCATTTGTGCTTCTACTCACTTTAAACTAAATTCTTTATTTTTCTGTATAAGCTCGGTTTCTAACTTAATTTTGGGTTGTGTATATTTTGGGGCTGAGATCACGTGGTGCTAGGGACATTATCGTAAGAACAAGTTATAGAGTAATATGATCATAGGAGTTAATCGTGTTTGTTTGGAGAATTTTCGTAAAAATCAATATATTTTGGTAGTTTAGGATTTTGAGGATTATAGACACTAAGTGAATAGAGATTTTTAAGATATTGATTTGAATTGCGAGGTTCGTTTTCAATTTGGGATTTATGGAAATTGTGATAATTTTATAGGTGACGATTGATTTTCGTTCGGCACTTTTGTGAAAGAATTCAAAATAGTTAAGAATTTTAAGTAAGTGAGGTTCATATGCTAGATTTTGCATTAAATAAATGAACTAATATAAATTTTGGAAAATGTGCATTTTTTATGATTAAAATAAGTTTGAAAGCACCTTAGTTATTTATATAGACATGAACTATTTTGGCATTTTGTGTCTGAACTATGCAAGAAAGAGCAAATATGAAACCTCTAGCATGACTTTGAAGATGTTTTTGTATAAAATAGCATTTTTGTGGTCTGATTTTGAAGATGTTTCTGTATTCTGGTATGATGTGATGTAATTATGAAAACCTCTGATATGACATTCTATTTCTATTTTGTTCTATTTGGGTTAGTACCAACTTTTTTATTTCTGGTGCACTTACTTTGGAAGTAAAGTGATTTTGTGTGATCTTTCCTGTGTGCACACCTGGTGCACTTAATAAGGGAAAGATTCACATTTTATTTCTGTTCAGTTGGCCATTGAGATTTGTACAACCTTATCACGAGGATTAAACATTATATATGGTTTTGATATGATGTTTAAGTTATGCTATGCCAAAGAGATTTTGCTTTTGATTATTTCTTAACTTTTCCTCTAATATTTTTGATAACATGTTCTGATTATACATTTTGAAAATCAAAATATTTTGTTCTACATTCTGAACTCTATAGATACTTCTAGTTACATACTAATATATGTTCTCTGCTTATTCCATTGTTGATAACTCACTCCTTGTCTCCATAATATTTTTCGATAATTTTGGTTATCCAATTGGAGAGCAAGAGTAGGAAATTTTGGAAAGATTTGATGATCATAGATAGATGAGAGCTAAGGGTATAAATAATTTTGGAGAATCATATGTAGTTGTTTAATCTTTGGCAGTTATTTTGGTACATCAGGTTATGGGTAACTCGAGTCTTTGTGAGGGTGTTTTGATATTTTTTCAGATTTTTATTTGATATTTTTTGTGGTGGGACATGAGTATTTGTATTGATTAAATGAGTTTACATTTTATAGAGAATTTGGAGTATGTACTTAGATTGTTAGAGATGATATTGAGAACAATGAGATATTATGTGAGGAAGGAGAATGAGGAGAGAAGAAGTGAGACTGAGGAGGCAAGACAAGAGAAATTGGGGTGGAACTATTAAAGAATTGAAAAGACATAAGCGATTATGGAGAAGAAGGTGAAGGATACGAGATCTATTTCGGATAAGAAGACTACTACTACTGATCCAATAACGGGTGATGAAATGGATCCTAATGGAGATGGAGGTGAGATGGGACTAATGGAAGTTGATGTAGGTAGGGTGGATTTAGGGATTAGTATAGACTAATTTTTTTATGCAAGCAAGCATGTAATAAGGGGATGGGGCAAGAAGCTAAAAGGGGGAAGCCCATAGAGGTGAAACAGAATTCTCTCAGGAGTGGAAGATGGAAGAGAAGAGCAAAGAGGGAAAGGTATGTTAACTAATACATCTACTGGTGTGAGTTAAAGAAAAATAAGGGATATCGATTTTGGTGACGATGAGCGGGAGAGTGTTGGAAAGAAGAAACCCAAGGGGGTGGAAGGGATAGAAGAAAACCTGTCAACAAATGTAGTGGCAGTGGCTGTTAGGCAGCCCCACCAAGAACAATGAAAACATTAGTTGGAACTGTTGGAGCCTTGGGAACCCTCAAATAGTTCAGGCTCTTTGCTTGTTAGCAAAGGATAAAAAGCAGAACCTAGTGGTCTTCTTGATGGAGAAAAAATTGAAAATGAAGAAAGCTGACAAAATAAAGAGGAAACTTGGCATTGAAGGATGTGTAGTGGTTGAGCCAAGGAGAATGAAAGGTGGTTTAATGATGTTATGGAAGAATCAAGGAAAGGTGGAACTTATGAACTACTCTTAGTGCCACATTTAGTATATGGATTAACCGGAAAGGAAATAATGAGAACTTTTTGATTAACTTTGGTATGCTTGTGTTAACTTTGGTTTGTTGTATGATTACTTATTGAGATTTTTAGAAATCTTACTGTGGTAGTTTCCACTACCATTCCACTCCCGAATAGTAGAAGTTGTTATAAGTTTGGATGAGAAAAAGCAAGAAGACGGCATTTCTTTTAGAGAAGATCGTGCCTATTAGAGATCCACTTAGACCCAAGATCTCCATTTTGGAGCACTTAGAGAACATAGACTGGGAGATCATTGAGATTCTCTAGTCCATTGAGGGGTTTCGTCGAACACATAATAGAGACAATAATAAAGGTTTAGAGAAGCAGGTAAAGGTTGAACACATTTAAGAGAATTGAGGACTTAGTTTATTTTGGTTTTGGTCTTGTGTTTTGGGAGATTAACACTCTTATCCTATTTTGATGGTTATGATCATGCTACCTTTATGGATTATATGACAATTGTTTTGGGTTAATGTTTAAGTTTAAAGTATTATGTGCTATGCAATTGCTTATGTCATTGCTTAATTTATTGAACCTGTTATATTTTTTGCTACAAAGTTATTACATACTGCTAGTTCTTAGGTGCATACATGTTATTTGTCATGAGCATTTAATATGTGTAATCTTGTGTTACATATGTCGGGACTCAATTACCGTCAAATAGCAAACGGAGGCTGGAGATGCCATAACTAGTATTTATTTATATATATATATATCAAAGACATGAAAAAAAATACATCATTCACCCATTTAAGTAGTCGAGATTATGCTTTTAATAAAATGGCAAGTAGTTCCGCCATACATACTAACTTTATAGTGAAAATTATCCATTTGTCGTCTGTGTAACTACATTTAAAGAAAATCCAACAACTAACACATCGATTTGAAAGATACCGGCAATTCAGTGTGCCCCAACTGCAAGGTTAATATATATAATGCACCAATATTCCAAGAGATAAAGACAAAACATGAGTTTGTTTTTCAGTGAAGGATATGGACAACCCATAAGGGATGAGCCGCCTATAACATGATCCCAAATTTATCTTCCATGTTCAAGTCTTCAGGTGAGACACCTTTTTCGAGCTTCTAATCAAAGGAGTGAATTAGCAAACCCAGCATCAAGTGAATCATCCGAATTGAGAAAGGCAACCTAGGGCAAATTCTCTGCCTAACACCAAATGGAATCAACTCAAAATTCTGTCCTCTAACATCGATATCTATCCCCAAGAACCTTTTCGGCACAAAGAAGATTGAGTTATCCCAAATGCTTGGGTCTCACCTAATAGCCCATGTATTCACAAGTACTTGTACAATTTTAGGGACAATGAAACTAGTTATGTGAGTATCTGAGTCAGGCGCTTTGCGTGGGATTAAAAAGTGTTGTCGGGTGTAATTGAAAGCTATCTTTAACAATAGAATGTAAATATGGTAGTCGAGATAAGTCTGATTCTTGGACATGGTTGCCTTTGCCAATGGTGTTCTCTAACTCCTCTCCAACTTTCAAAAGGGTTTTGGGGTTTTGAAATAGCTTCGCCATTGAAAATTCCAAAGTGGTTGCAATCATATCAATACTTGCTACAACAAGTCCTATATATTCATAATAATATTGCATATCCGTGTTAATGTAGCTTTACTAATTAATATGCACTACTTAACGTATATGAATAAAAAGGTAAAAAAGCATCACACTTGGAAAGAATTAAGCATGCACAAGAGAAGATGATAACCAATAATAGATGCTCAATATGAGATGTATCAATTTCCTTGCTGTTATTTTCACTGATGTCGAGAAGAGCGTCTAACATATCATTGGAAGTAACATATTCAAGCACTTTCCCTAGTTGCAACCGTTGAGCAATCATCTGGTTAAAGAATAACATCATGTCCCCAGAGTAAGTCGTCATACAGCTCCTTAGTCCTTGAGGGTCAATCATCCAAAGTATAAAGAAGTAATTTGCCAAGTTGGGTTTTGAAGCTGCTTCCATCATCTGCCTCATGATTTTTTAGTAATCTCATATCGAATCAGAGCAGGGTCGAGTGGCCTAATCCATTGAGAAAATAGTGTTGGATAACAAGTTTAGTGATGTACCGAAGGCAACTTCACCAATTTCTACTATACAACAGGCTTCCTAACATGTTTTAACTTCAGAAAGCATCTCCTGGACTTTTAAACGCCAAAGGTTTTGGTTGACATCAAGTTTCAAAATAGAAAACATGTGGAAGTTACATATCTTTCAAATGTTTCCCCAGTGAGAAGACACCAGCATCCATGGTAGACTGAACTCATCATGTTTGTAAACACGAAGAGTGTTGGGGATGGTTCAATTGGAGAAAGATAGGTCATGTGTATTGAGAACTTCTTTGGCAAGGGATGCCGAAGAAATCACCATAGTGGTTATGCGGCCTAGTTTTAAAAACATTATGGGATCATGAATCTGGGAGAGGTTGGTAAGAGACATGTAGGGTTTGTCACCTAGTTCAAGGAGGTTCTCAATGATTGGAAAGGTTTTCGAACCTGGTGAATACTTGATTTCATGACTTCTTTTTTCCCCTCTTGATAATGAGTTGAGAGCATGAACCAAAATACAAGTTATAATAAGGCATAGCAGCATGCTAAAAAACTCCATATCTCTATCAAACATCTGGGGGTGAATTTTTTAGGGATGCAATGGTCGTTACTTAGATTAGATTAAGATACTAATTTATATTTACTTTGATCTCATCTTCAATAATCTTGAAATATTATCTCAGCTTATTAATTATTACGGTATTGTATTGTTGTTGTTGCCTTCATTGACTAAACAAATCGGTTCAAACAATTTAGCAACAGTGACTCAATGATCACTAGTTTGGAACTAGTAGAAATAAAGAATCAACACCCCTGAATTCATATTATCTCTCTCTCTCTCTCTCTCTCTCTCTCTCTCTCTCTCTCTCTCTCTCTCTCACACATTTTCATACTCATTCGTCAGGAACAGCCACTATTGCTAAGCAACGCAAGAGGTTCATGATCGAACCCATGACACGCCGCATGCATACTCTGCTCAATATGCACACTATATTGCATAGTAAACAGCTGTCAATCTTATCTTTGACAGCATACCCTTAGATATTCTATCATCTTCTTTTTTATTTGATCCCCCTTGAACAATTGTTATTATCTCTGTCTAAATATATTAATGAATGCTTACTCATAAAAAACGAAAAACTTGTTAAAACATTAAACCCCTTAGAAAGTACATTACACATATGGCCCCTTAGATGTTGAAAGTTGGAAGTATTTTAGAGCACAATCAAAGTATTTTGGAGAGTGATTAAATTTTAAAGTTTAACGGATTTTCAATAAATAGAGAAATATATATTTTGTACAACTTAGGGGTTAATTATGAAGTACATGTTCCATTGAATATTTATTGAAGATACACATTACTCTTATAGGTGATGATCAATATTCTCTTAATATTGTTGTGAGAAAATTCAAAGAAATTAAAAAGTCTAAGTTAGCGAGTTCCTATGCTAGACTTTATATAAAGAAAATGAACTAATGTTGATTTTGAAAAACATGCATGTTTTCTTATGAAAAGAAATTTGAAACAACCTTATTTATTTGTTCTGCATTAGTCATGAAATATGTATAAAGAAATGTATTTTTATCATGACTGATGTAGACATGAGCAAATTTTTAATATTCTATTTTTGAATTGTGCAAAAAGAGCAAATATGAAATTTAAAATTTTTTGCATGTGATCATCTAAAGATGCTCTGAATTTGGTTTTGAATATGTGAAATAATATGACTCTATTCAGTACACTGTTTTGATATAATATGACATCTGAAAAACCTTTGGCATAATTTATGATTTTGTATTTGATTACATTTCTGTTGTGTTATGCTAAGGACCCGTCACGAGTAATAATAAGGGTATACGATCCTGCCACTTGTAATAGTAGTGGTATACTGTGACGTCCACACTAATCATACTTGCCACAAGGATGGTGATTATGGGGTTGGGATATAAAACACAAGGTCACACATGCACCTATATACTAGTAGTATGCAATATATTCGCAGCAGTAAAGTTAAAGGTCAGATAATTTAAGCAATGTCATAGGCAATTGCATAGCACATGGTACTGTTACTAAAACATATATTCCAAATATTGTCATTTGTCCAAAATAAATATAGTCATATTGTCATCAAAATATAAAAGTAATATAATCTTCCAAAACACAGGACCAATCCAAAATAAACTAAGTCTTGTACTCAAAGCATTTCCTCTTATGGGAAATGTGGTCCCAAATCTTTTTTCTTTCTTATCAAAAGGGCTCGTACTTCACCCGTTTTTCTAAAGACCGTTTCTTTTTCTTCATTCACTTCAGTTCGTTTATCATATATATCAAGTTATCTTCATTTGTTTAACATGGTATCAAAGCGGGTCATATGTGATTCTTGCTACTGACTTATCCATTTTTGTTAATCAAGCCTATCATCTTCTCATTGTTTCATTTTCATTTCATTGATTGTATTGCTGCTACAAAGACTGATGAAAGCTCCTCTACCAACATCTTTTACAACTCATCTCCATTTGAAAATCCCAACAACCTCTTCGTTTTGCACTACAATAATAATGCTAATAGTATGGTAGTTACCCCACACTTGATAGGGTCCAACTATTTTTCGTAGAATAGGTCATTCACACTAGCTATCTCCATCAAGAACAAGCTTGATTTCTTGATGGAACTATCGAGACACCTCTCAAAACAGGCTCTCTCTACATACCCTGGTTAAGGTGTAACAACCTCATTATGTCATGGCTTCTAAACTCCATCTCTAAAGATATTACGTTTTGTACATTAGCTCTACCAAAATAGTGTGGGATAAGTTCAAGACTTGATTTGCACAAGTTGACAGTGTAAGGAGATACCAGCTTCAACGACAACTCGTATCTATCACACAAGGATCCCAATCTATAAGTGACTATTTTACTCAACTCAGTGCTGCTTGAGAAAAAATGCACAACTACAAGCCTCTTTCTCATTGTTCTTGTAGCTTGTGTATTTGAAATATCATAAAAACACTTTCTGAGAACCAACAAATAGACTATATTTTCAATTTACTCATGGGATTAAATGACAGTTTTGATAGCATTAGAGGACAAAATATTTTGATGACTCATATGCCATCTTTGGATAGGATTTTTCACTAGTTTTGCAGGGAGAAAGTCAAAGGGAAACTTGAGCCCTCTTACTACCTAATCATGAGCCCCAGCCTTGGCCACTTTTCAATCTTAAGGAAAGAAAAGGGGCAAGGTTGAGATGACTTGCTACCACTATGGCAAGAGTGGTCACACTAAGAATAAATACTATCGACTTATTGGTTTCACTTTAAAATCTAAGTTCACCAAGTCTAAAGGATGATTCTCAGCTGGACACTGCAAATCAAGTAACATCACAAAGTTTTTAGAAAGCAGCTCCTTGCACTTGTCAATTCCAAAACAACACAGCTCAATATTAACAACCCACCATCACCTGCTGAAGCCACCACTAATGCCCCCTCACTCTTCCAACATGGCAGGTACAAACTTGTATCTATCTTCTACTCATTTCTTACCAAATGCTTCCATTTTTTCTGCAGCTCACCACAAACAACTTGTATTTTCTTTAAACCAGTAACCAACTAATCCAAAAACCGCACCATGGGTTCTTGACATTGGGTCTACATACTACATAGTCTGCTCCCCATCATTGCTCACTTTCATCACTTGTGAAACACACTCCTTTGTTCAGTTACCTAATGAAGCTCAAGCCAAAGTAACTCACATTAGTACTGTGAAATTGTTCGATACATTAACCCTCAATAATGTACTATGTGTACTATCATTTACTCTCAACTTAATTTCTGTCAGCAAGCTTAACCATAACAACTCACTTTGCCTCATTTTTCTGAACAAACTTTGCTTCATATAGGCTCTCTCATCATGGATGATGATTGGACTTAGTAGAGTACACAATGGCCTCTATTTTCTCATCTTCAATCCACATAGTTGCAACATAGTCAAAAGTTTCACATCCTTCCAGTAACACAATCAATCAACCAACTCAAGAAAATCATCAACCAATTCAAGCAAACCAGAAATTTGATCTTTGACACTTCAAATTAGGACACACTTCTAAACAGAAAATGAATGTAATTTAGTCTTTTGTTCCAATGAATTGGAATTCGACATGCTTACTTTTTACAATTCCAATTAATTTTTATACCAAAAGACATGTTTATACCCCTCAATAGAATGAGGTGATTGAGAGAAAGCATCAACACCTCTTATACATAGCTAAGGCTCTCATTTCCAAAGCCTCATTTCCTCTTCATGTTTGGGGGGATGCCGTCATGACAGGCACCCATTATATTAACAGGATATCTACTCCCATTTTGAACAATAAGTCCCCTCTTGAAGTCTTCTTCTCAGCAATGCCATCATACACGCATTTAAGAGCTTTTGGATGCCTTTACTTTGCATATACCCTCAAGCATTACACAACCAAGCTAAGTTCTGGAGCCAAAAGGTGCATCTTCCTTAGCTATCATTCTGGTGTCAAGGGATATAAACTCCGTGACTTACTTAGAGACCCATACTTGTTTTATTACCAGATATGTGATTTTCTATGAACCACCTTTCCTTTTCAAAAACTTGAATCCACCATGCATAACATTCCCTCACCTAGTTTGGTCCTCACTTCACTACTTTCAAACTCCACTTTTTCCTATCCTGAACCTATTATGCACTCAAACACTCATATGGAACCCTCAACTTCCAATTCTCTCGACAACAATTCCCTATTGCCTGAACAACCCTCCATTATTCAGACTCATACAACCTTACCTTAAATGTAATATCCCAAAATTTTTAAGATGAAGTTTTATTTAGATTTTTTTAAATGATTATATTTTGGGTATATTTTCTAGGAAAATAGAGTTGGAGACCTAAATGAGAGTATTGGACTTAGAATAAGTGAGATCATATATTAGAGAAAATATTGTGGAAGAATCTTTGAGATTTGGAGCAATGTATCAACTAGAAAAATTAATTTTTAAACTTATAAGGAGTTTAACTTTCAAGAATTAGGGTATAAATGTAAGAGGAAGTGGTTGAACCAAAAATCAAACACTTGGTGTACATTCTTAGATTAAACTATCGAGTTTTAGTGTAATAATCATAAGTTACTCATATAAGGTCCAAATGAGGTGATTCTAATTCTTATAGAATTCTAAGAGATATATTTAAAACTTTTATGTTATGAATTTTTGAATATTTGGACATTATCAATGACTTATTTTGGAATCAAGTGGATAACTTTGGACTGAGCTTAAACCAGAACTCGAGTTGGAGAATATGGATCCAAATGAGATTCTATCCTAACCAAACTAAGAAGTGGCCTTCTAAAATTTGTTAAGTAGAGTCATAAAGAGGTTAGCAAGTAACCAAATGAGTTAGGAGAAAGCTAAGGGGCATGGCTAATCAGATGAAGGTTGGAAAGGGAGATGCATGCATGGGTAAGTGAGATGACACCCCATCCCTTATCCTATAAGCCTCTATCCTAACCATTAATCAAATGGTTAGCAAAAATATCTTAAATACTGACCATTGGATGATCATTTCAGCTGCAAAGCTTAGGATTTCTAGGGATTTAGTTTAATCTTGAAAAAAAAAAAGATTTAGAAGGGACACCTCATCCCATGCAAATCAAAAACTTATGGTTTTTACTAAATTATCCCTCTTCTCTCCTTCACATGAGTCGACCATGACCCCTATAAATAGATATTTGGGAGTCTTCTAACTCATTTGGAGAAGCCTAGTACGAAACCCTTTTGAAGGGAACCAAAAAAAGCCATTCTCTAGTCCCATAACCTCCAACTACATCCTAAGTGAGTTTAGTAAGAGTTTTGAGGAGAAAGCTTGCAAAGATTTGGTTTGATCATCTTCAACTAGACTTAGAGAGTGTGTAAGTTCATATTCTAGCTTAACTTTAGTATGGAGATGATTATTTAAGAGGTTGGACTATATATGTTAATTATTGAACCCTTCTTTTTTTGTTAAAGTGTTATAATAAATTTAAGTGTTGTTTGAAATGATTTTGTTAATGGAAATGTGTTAAATGAAGTTAGAAGAACCTAAAAACTATGTTATAATAAGTAAAAAATGAAGTTATGTGAAAAGAATACGAGTTTTGAATTAAAAAGCCCATACTCTGTAACTTCGCTCGATTCCCGCTCAAGCGAAGGATTGAGCAAAGAACAACTATAAACCTTAGCTTGACTCTCGCTAGATGTCTGGCTCGAGCGAAGGGCAACTCGAGATTTCGCTTGACACTCGCTCGATATCTTACTCGAGCGAGTTCTAACCCAAGAACTCGCTTGAATATTGCTTGATACTTAGCTCGAGTGAGATACCCAATTTGCCTAATATTCGCTTGATACTTTGCTCGAGCAAGTTCCAACCCGAGATTTCGCTCAAGCGAATTACCCTGTTTTGCTGAAATTCAAGGCTTTTGCTTGAATAAAGAGTGGACATTGAAATAAGAATAAATTATATGTGTTATCTAAGTGTATAGCATGTGTAGAACACTTGATAAAATTTAAGATACATACATATGTGAGTATGTGATAGTTTTAAGAATACATGCATGTTCTAATATGTGGTGAGATTTAAGAAAAATGATACATCATGTACTTATGTTCCTTGTCAAGACAGGGATGGCAAGATGTAAGGCCAGGAAGATTGACATGAGACTCATCATAACGGGGACGGCGATACGTAACGCCCGGGTGATTGACGAGTTATATGTAATGGGGAGAGTGATACGTAACGCCCATTGGTGAGAAGAGATAAATATTCTGTAAAAGAGTTATCTGCAATGGGGACGGCGATACGTAACGCCTAATGAAGATAATAATTGAATAAGTTTTAAGTAGGTGTTGATGGTTAAAAGAAAAAGAACTTAAGATATCATAATAATATAAACTTGTATAAGTTATTGATAAATATTGGCCGTGTCTATGCTTTATTAAGCTAATTATGTACTTATTGAGATTTCTAAGGAAATATCACTCTTTTGTGGTTTTATATTTCTTTCTTGTATGTTTAAATTATATACAAAATGTGATGGCCAACATGGAGAAAGCCCCGATGATGCAGGAGACTCCAAAGAGTCCTGAAGGACTTTTTAATTACAGTCCTTATATAAATTTTACTTTTGCATCCCTGAGATTTTCTCTGTATGATCAGCCAATGGAGTTGTGGTATCACAGTACACCTGCTTTTACCAAGGAGAAGCAGCATATAGGTTGCTGTTTAATTTTGGGATTGGATGATTCCCTATCTATATTTGAGGTTTATTCGAGACCACAGGGACAGTATCTTCAGCAAGACCGTTGTCTTAGTTTGGATATGTTCCCTTATGGGAGGGAATTTCCCGAAATTAAGAAAGAACTCAAGTGATCATAGGGATAGTCTTTTGGATATGTAATACTATTTTGCAAACGCTGATAACTATTTTGGGCATGTATATATATAACAGTACAATGTTTGATTTATGAAAGGAGAATGTGGAAGTTGGAAGTTAAATTTTGCCATATGTGATCTTTAGAAATTTTTTTTTATATATACCTAATCCGCTGTGAAGTATATGGCTTATGCTAGTAAGTCAAGATATATGCTTTAAATTATTGTTACGTACGAGGGTGAGTAGTTTAATGTTACTTATCCTGACCCTTTGATTTACGTTAAATTCCATACTTGAGTTGGGGGCGTCACATTAAACCCCTCATTCATCACCTTCCCTTCATGAATTTGTGCATGTCATTCCTCCTAGAAAGTCAGATTGAGCAAGACAAAAACTCACATACCTGCAAGACTATCATTGTCAACTTGCCATCACCACTACCTTTCTTTAGCTCATCTTACCTCCATTACTCATCCATTCCATCAGCACTTAACATACACAAGATTGTCATCCATTCACCGATCATATGCTATTTCCTTATCTCTTTTGCATTAACCAAAAAGCTAACATGAGGTTGTGAAGTTTCCACATTGGCAAAAAGCAATGAACTCAGAATTAAAAGCCTTGGAGAACAATAGCACTAAACATTTCCTGGATTAGAGTGGAGTTACACTGCATTGTGTTAGGATCAATTAACATGGACACAATGGCTTTTTCATGCAGGGTGTTCGGAGCATTCTAGAATTGGTATGATGAAGGGATGGGGATCCATTCATCCTGCTATACTCTTACTTGATCTCCATTTCCAATTTTCCAGATTAGTCCTTCAGGGAGGAGTGGCTTGGCTGAAACAAAGCTTTTCCAGATAAATGTGTCATTTCCTTTAACCTTGGTAGAGCAGAAGTTCATATGGGGGTAGTATTTGGCCTATAAAACTCGAGCTACTAAGGATGAGGAATTTTGAATGACCCTCTATCCCAGTTTAGCAAGTAATGCCATGTTAAAATTCTCATGATTTCTAGACCTGAGAACCCCCCCCCCCCCCAAAAGCTTCTTTGCTTTCCTTAGACCCTTCCAACTCATCTAATGTAGCTTAGATTTGTTGTCTTTTTGGTCCCACTAGAAGGTTTGTATCGTCTTGTTAATGCCTCTAAGAATGTTTTTTAGAATCTTGAAGACCCCTGTACAATAGGTAGGGATAGATTGGATAACATACTTAAACAAGATTTCCTTGCCAGCTTAAGAAAGAAGATTGGTTTTCCAACTCCCTATTTGAGTCTTGATTCTATTCAGTATAAGATTGAAAGCTTTTACTTTGTGCCTGCCAGCATAGAATGGTAATCCTATATATTTTTTAAAAGGACTCGAGGCCTAAATTCCTACCATGTGAAGGATGTTATCTTGTACCCCTTGCTGCGTGCTTTTACTGAAGAATATTGAAGTTTTGTCAAAGTTGAGCCACTATCATGAGGCTTTTTCATAAGCTCCAATGATGTTATGTAAGTTAGACCACTCAGAGGGAATGACCTTGCAAAAGACAAGGCTTTCATCTACAAAAATAAGTGATTAACTTTGAGGGAGATGTGAGCAATTGAGATACCTATGATAAGACCTTGCTGTTCAGCTTTGTTGAGGGAAAAATTTAAGAATTTCTGAACACAAAATAAAGAGATAGGGGAGAGGGAGTCTCCCTATCTTATCCTCCTTGAAGGCTAAAAGGATGCTTGTACACCATTAATCAAAAGGGAGTATAAGACAGCTTACGCATTGCATGACAAGCTTGATCCAGTCTTCATCATTTTCCATGACAGCTATGAGGGGCATTCAACCCTATCATAAAACGGCAAAATCATAAACCATGTAAACTAAGTGATACATGTTTTGAAATTTATTTTAACGAGCTTCGTAAGTTTATGATAGTTTAGATAACATAATATTTTCATAGTATTTTATTATTATTTATTTTATAATTAATTAATTATATTAGTAGTTGTTAATTAATTAATTTTATCATTATTTTTTATTATTTTTTAGTGCTATTTATAAATTACCTGACATTATTGTATTATTCAAACACAATCTCGAATATATTTTTTTATGTTTTGTTTTCATCTTTTCTTCCAATTGTTTTTTAAAACAACTGTTCCAGTTCGGTACTGCTAGTCTTCTGAACACAACACACAGATAATCGCTTCCCTTTTTCTCTTTTTTTCTTTTCCCTCTTTTTTTATACAAGCCCAGTTTTCCGCTGTGTACCAAAATTTTCCCGAGAAAATCCTAGTCCGGAGCTTTCATCAGTTCCAAATTCAATCCCATCCATCACTAAGCCTTTGCAATCTTCACCTTAAGGTAAGCCCCTTTCTTCGCTTTCCAACTCGGTTCTCTTATTTTTTTTATCTGGGTCAGCCTGTTACATCTAGGTGCCCTTGTTAAATGCCACTCAATTCGCTATGCTATTCTAGTACTAGTACCAATCTACTCTCAGATAAAATTATTACCGTTGGGTTATTGGTGTGTCCAGATGATGTCTCCTCCAAGAAGAAAGAAATGGACTGAAGCAGAAGAGAGAACCCTAATCTCAAAGTACGGAGAGATGGTCTCTGATGGGACCCTCGCCAAGATGAAAACCCGTGAGAAGAAATTCCAACCCATTGCTTGTTATGTCAATTCGGTGCACCACGCTCGCGATTCTATCTCGTACCCTTGGCAATGGACTTGGAAGGACGTGTCCACCAAGGTCCAGAACATGAGGCACCAGTACTTGCTTGTCAAGCAAAAGATCAAGAAGCCTGATTCTGAGAATTCCGGCGCGGGGGACTGTAATAATAGGGAGGAATTTGATTGGGTGGAGGGACATACGCATTGGTCGAATTTTTTGAGGTACAAAGAGGTTTTCGGGGACGTGCCAATAGGGAATGGTAGTAATGCCGATTTGGCGACGGTGATGAATGGTGAGAATGGTGGGGGTTTCATGGAGAGGGGGATGGAGATGGTGGGGTTTGGACCAATGGATAATGATGGGAACGGGGATTTTCCAGTGGCAGGGATCAATGGCATTGAGAATGGGGTGATGGGTTTTAGTTTTGAGTATGATGGAGAGGAAGTGGAGGAGAATTATAATGGGAATGGTCAGGTTAGGGGGGGCAGGGACGCTGGTTTTGTATATGAAGAACTAAATATGAACGGGTCCAATTCAAAGAAGAAGAGGAAGGTGCTGAAAGGTTTGGAAAGAAAGGCATGGGGGTTTCTTGCAAACCAGTTGGGGCAGTTGAGGGAATTGGAGGCTCGGTTTGAGCAGCGTGAGCTGGAGAGAGAGCGCGAGAGGCAAAGGAGAGAGAGTATCCAGGTGGGGGTGGAGAAAGAATGGGAACGAAAATGGGAAGAGAGTGAAAAGGAGATGGAAGAGCGAGAGAAGGCTAGGGAGAGGTTGAGGAATCAGAGAATTCGAAAATGGGAAGCCCTGGAGAAGGAGAGTGAGGAGAGGGAAAGAAGAAGAAGAGAGGAAGAGTTGATTCATGAGAGAGAATGGCAGGAGAGGATGAATAGGAGAAGGTCAGAATGGAAGAAGAGAATTGATGATTTGCTGAATCAGCATCGGGCAGACATGGGCCAGATTCAGACCCGAATTCTTCACGAGCAACAAAACCTCACCAACCAGTTGCTTGGGATTGTCTCTCAATGGACCGCACATCCAGCTGGGCTTTCTGATCATACTAGTGCTAGCAACCATTATCTTTCACAGATGATGCAGAATCTGCATCATGTAAATGGTATGGTTCATGGAGATACTAGGGTTGAGGGAGATAATCAAGATGATCAATTCATTGTTGATGGGTAAGGTGGTTTTTGAACGAACATTTTCTGCTTGACCAGCTGAAGCTATTAGAGGATGATTATGGTCACGGGAAGAAGTGTAAAGGTCAGAGAATTGTTGAGTACATTCTAATGTGGACTTTCTTCAACTAGGTATTGTTGTATACTTATCTGTGTACCTGGGATTCTAATCAATAAGAATATAAAATTTATCTGTTAATTTTTTTTTTTATGTAACTATCTCTTGTGTAAATAAAGAAATGTTACTGGTTGAATCCCATGGCAAAACGGGGTGCAGGTTTGGATGATTGTTGATGCATTGCATTGTTGGGAAATTTTAGCTGTTACATTTCATTGACTGGTATGTTAATCAAGAAAAGGCATAGTCATTATCATGTTACACGGGGTATACTGCAAATATGCCCAATGAGAGAGGGGGAAGAGGTAAAAAAACTCCTGGGTACTAAAATTGGGAATACAAAAGTGGGCTGTCACCCAGTGGTAATGAGTAGTAAAAAACTAAAGCCTTAAGTTCTTCCGTTGTATTTAACATAATTAGTTGTTTAAAAACAACCATGGCAAAGAGAGCACCACCGTTTAAATATGTAAGTTTATGTGCTACTTTATATATCTAAGTGGTGTTGATTTAATTCAAAGGAGGATGCTGCGTATTTAATATGCAAATGCATTATAGGCGAATATTTTGAAAAAGTACTTGCTCAAAAAGTAAACCCCCAAGGGTTAGCTCAAGTGGTAAAGGCCTTAAGTTTGGAGGTATGCTTCCCTTAGGTCTAAGGTTCAAATATCCTTGGGTGCAAACAATCTCTAGGGGTCATTTGATTGGTGGATTATCCTCTTGAGTTACTTGAAGTACACTTGCGGGAAGCTTTTTGCTGAAGGCTTGTGCACTTCCAGGATTAGTCAGGACACTGTTCTCGAACACCTGGTACCAATAAAAAAAAAGTTTGAAAAAGTAATATTATCTGTTTTCACCCAGATTATGTGAGTGTTCTTGTCCGTGAGTAAAGGGACAGGTTACCAATGAATTTTAATGGATTAAGTATCCATGATTTTCTTATATTTTTTGCACTTACCAAAAAAAAAAATCTTACATCTGTTGCACATCCTACTTGGTCTCTTTTATATGTGTACATGGGATATGAGTTCTTTTAATCAATAATTCTCATTTCCTTATCTTCCCCCCCCAAAAACAGCAAAGGGACTGATTAGCCTTATTACTCTTTGG
Organism: Platycarya strobilacea; assembly: GCA_036898215.1. Classification (NCBI taxonomy): domain Eukaryota; kingdom Viridiplantae; phylum Streptophyta; class Magnoliopsida; order Fagales; family Juglandaceae; genus Platycarya; species Platycarya strobilacea. The sequence goes on along the minus strand of CM072545.1, from coordinate 25,022,142 downwards.
ATCACTGAGATGGATTGCAATAGTCTCTTTGTGAGTCTCATCCCTACCAGGCCAGGCAGAAATGACAGCCACTTGGAATGAGGATGCTGCAGACCACTTTTATCATTTGTGAAAGTGACTCTTTTCAGTGAGTAGCTGGAGTTTATATTTAATGTGGTGGCATCTCTAACTTGTTTCATGAGATGAAAAGTACTGGGTGTACTTCATAAGGTATGGCAGCAATGCTTTTGTACATTGGTTATGCATTCCTTTTATTTATCTATTTCTCTTTTGATTCTTTCACCTTTTCTGGGGTTGGGGTCGGTTGGAGAGTGCTTTGTTGGGCTAGCTTGTGCATACAAATTTGTATGTTAAACTCTTTCCGCTGCTAAACTTTTATTGTGTAAATTGATTGGAATTTGAATCCATAGTGTACACTTCATTAAATCGCTACTAGACCAAGACAAACAATAGTTATTATTTGGACGGTAGAAGTAACTTTAGAGGAATTTCATCTTTGATGAGCATTGAACAATTCAAACCGAAATATCTTAATTGAACATACAAACAGACACTTGTGCACAAGTAGAAGACTTGATGCCTTTGAAGCTCTGAAATCACATACTTTTTTTTTATAAGTATATAAAACTAGATGTTAAACACATGAAGAGTATCTGAATGCATGAGCCATATTAAAAAATGAGGCAAATGCTAGAATCTCAACTCCAGATTACTATCGGCATCAGAGACTGTTTGTTGCCTTAATCACATACTATTGAACCTACATTAATTTTTTTTTCATAAGTAATAATCTTTACTGAATAAAAGCAACTAGGCAAAGCCCATATACATAGGGGGTATATAAAAGAGACACCTAGTTACATACTAGTAAGATGAAAAGAACTCAAGAATTCATGAACATCCCCTCCCTTTAGTACAATGGCAGAAAACCATTGAACAAAAGTAAATACAAAAAAGTTCCAAATTTCCCCCACAATCATTTCTTTCTTGTTGAAGCATCTCTCATTTCTTTCCATCCTAAGATACCACAAAAGACATAGAGGGATCATTCTCCATGTCGCAGCCAGCTTAGCGCATTGATGGTACCTATTCAAGCATGCAAGTAGCTCCACAACGTCTTGGGCATAACCTGGAATAAACCAGCCCTCCTAAGTATTCCATCCCATAGCTCCTTTGCCACTTCACAATGTAAGAAAATATGGTCGATCGATTCATTATTTTTCTTACACAAGGAGCACCACTCCATAACAGTCATACCTCTTTTTCTTAAGTTGTCAGCCGTCAAGATCTTGCCTAAGGCTGCTATTCAAGTAAAGAAAGCCACTTTAGGTGGTGCCGGAGCTCTCCATATGGCCTTCCAAGGGAAAACAACGGGCTGTTGCTCTTGCAACGTCTTGTAGAAAGACTTGACAGAAAAAATCTTGCTTCCAGATCTTGTCCACAACCACTTTTTTTATAAGTTTATAAGTAAGCAATTATATTTATATGAATAGGCATAGGCATAGCGTCCAAGTATGGAAGATCGTATACAAAAGGTAACACTTAGGGAGAGGAAATGGAACCAAGAAATTCATGAAAATGATGTATGAAAATTAAACCTTCATTAAATTCCATTCTTATATCTACTCCAATATGCAATGTTGTATGAAAATGTTTAGTTATGCCAGTGAAATATTTGTATTTAGTAATTTTTGGTATTTGGCCTGCCTATTTCGGGGTTGCATGTCAATCCGTGTGTGAGAGAGGATTTTCGCTGAATGATTGTGGCTTGTTAAGTGAGCTACTTCAATCCCCCGAGTGAACTCTTTTCCCTGTTTAGTTTCTCGTGAAAATTTGAACTATAGCCCAAATTAGAAAACAGATCTCCTACTTGTGTAAAACTGTTATGGTCTTCTTTTTCTTGTTGTTTTCCTAATTCTTCTCTTTTTATAAAAAATAAAATAAAAACAAAAAAATTTGTTCGGGAGGGTTTTAGCATGCTGAATGTAGTTGCAATATAAATATTGATTTTGAACTCAATATGGTGTGGAACTGCGAGTGTTGTAGGCTGTAGCAGTTCTAGAAGAATTTTATTATTTTTTAGTCTAAATATTTAAAGAAGACAGAAATCTGCTGGATTCAGTCCCGCACACTAATACTGATGTTGAACTCATTACAATGTGGAGTTACTTATAATATAAAAATGTATATATCATTACAATGTGGAGTTGGGGGTGTAGCTACTGCTATATAAGAGTTTCACTTTTGGGGACCTACCTATCTGACAAAGACTGATGAAGAAATGTATGCTGGACACGCTTTCACTTACATGAATATTGATGATACATGTGGTATAGGAAGATTGTACAAGATGTCGAGGCACCTTCATTATTTAGGAGCTACATTGTCACCAAAGATTGAAACAGGCAACCTCGACTATGCATCCCCATGCATTGAAACAGTCTTTTATCTTTATAGAAAAGAGTTTTGAAAGTGCACGGTAAAGTTAGCCTGTATTAAAATCCAGCCTTTCTAACCCCAAGGGGTTGGCCTTAGTGGTGAAGGCCTTAGTTTTGGGATATCACTCCCCTCAAGGTCCAAGGTTCAACACCTCATGGGTGCAAACAATTCTTTGGGGCCACACCCTTTGATGAAAAGCCAGCAGTTTAATCAATTCCGTGTAGGAAAACTTTTGATGATGCTGTGCATGGAACCAGGGTTTACTCAGCAGGGGTGGGTCCGAAGGAGCCTTGGAGAGGTTCCCTGACATTAAAATAAAAATAAAAAAATCCAGCCTTTTTAGTTCCTGCGCTTTTGGTTTTGACCAGAAAATATATTGAATTAACTTAATAGTATAAAAGGGGTCTCTTTCTAGATCAGAATAACTTGATAAATATAGGCGTCATATGCACATCCACCTCTGCTTTGTCGATTATGAGGAAATTTGGATCTATTTGTACAGTATGGGAGGTAGCATTCTCACTTCTGGTGAAGGCAGGATGATGTCCTCAATATGTACTTTCCTGTCCATTTAATTTCTTTAATTTCAATGTATCTATACTTTTATTTTGTCACTAGGCATTCAGGGTCACCAATAATTTTTGAGAGGGTGTTTTCAGCCATTGCCTTCTGTTAGGGTAAGCGATCTGTTGTTAGTTTAGTTCATCTTCCTCATGAGGAGATTTTCTGCTTTTAGAAATGTGCAAGGCCAAAAGGTTTCATTCTTGAAGGCCGTCTGTAATACTTAATAGCAACCCTGAAATTTTATCCATTGATCACACATAAATCCCTTTAATATGAACCATGCAAGCTCCTTAAAAGTGATATGATTTGAAAGATTTGGAACATTCCCATAGCTTACAGAAATTAGTTTCTCTCTTCGTTTTGAACTAGTGAGTCTTCTGATTCTGCTTCTCATTTTGGTAGAGAACTTGCGTCTCACTTCTTTAGGACCAGTGAGCCTTCTGGGTCTTGGATTGCTTTTGGGATGCTTCTGCTTCTCATTATTGAAGAGAACTCACTGTTCTGTTCTCATCCTTATTTTTTTAATAGAAATTTGTTATGTCAATAACCTGCAGAAACTTCGCTACATTTTTTGTTGTGCATTCTCTCTGAACTACACTACAACAAGATCATGATTCTTAGAGCTAATTCAGTCTCTGATACTGTTCTTCAAGTTGTCCTCTCACCGTTGCTTTTATTCCTCAGATTCAACAAGGCAGAAATACTAGGGGCGCAGTCACTGCAGTGCCAATGAGACTTGAAGGAGTAGATAAGATGGCAAGCATGGACATTGCACCAGCAGCTATGTGGAAAGTATTGGAAATGGTGATGGTGACAGAAGAAGCTTACCCAAGCAGGCAATTATTTTTCATCATTCCGGATGTTCATTATTTGAGATTGCTAAATTGGGCGGGGCACCATATAAGACTTATGGGTGGGTTGATTAATAATAATGGAATTCTGTTACCTTGACCCGTAAAACTAATCAGAATCAGTTGGTTTGAATTGGATTTGGGGTTTAAGCTACGCAATCTGCACCTTATCTGGCAATGTTCGATAACTCTCAAGCTTGCCTGGTGAAACTCTATTTATTACGTAGTGTGTGCTAAATTTTTTTTAAAATTCAAATTTCGATTTTTGATCTATTTTGTATATCTGCTGGCATGGTAACTAGAGATATGTATTTAGTTGCCAGCCATAGTCCTGAATTCTTGGGGAGCATTTAGGCATGTAAGTATGTGTTTCATCCCGGGGTTTGACATTGGTAGTGTTTGTCGGACACTTGAAAATATTAGATAATTCATCAGAAGAATGCATTTAAAAAAAAAACCATATAATCTATTGCAGAATCTTTGTGTTTGTGGCAATGCTTTACGCAGAAATTAATAATTTTGGTTTTCCTATATTCTCTCTAATAGATTTCAACTTTAGGCTCAGCTCAATTTATTTATAGTCGCACACCAATTTTATCAGTTGGGCAAATCTGGAATTATGATGATCCATGTTCTGAGATTTGTTGAAACAATTATGATGATAATTAAGAAGCTCTACCTCTGTTGCTGATATTTATATGATGTTAATATTATGATGTGATTTCCTTTTGGACGTGTTCTCAATAAATAATAATTGCTATTATTTTGATCTAGTCGTTTTCAATAAAAATGCTGCAGTAGCTCAGAAATTTGTTATAAGTACTCTTTTATGTTGGACTGCCTCCATTAAATTTTAAAATCTACATGCTTTGCTTGAATCCTTATCTTCTTAGATAGGCGTTTCTTTGGATACTTCCTATATACTTGATGAGTTGTGCACACATTTGCACTTATTAGTAGAGAATTATTACTCATGCAGATGCAGAAATTGAGAGTGGAGTGCGACGCCCTGTGTTTGGGAAGGAAGAGAAATAAATTATTAATAGTATTAAGTTGGAAAAAATCGAAAACCTTATGATGGCAAGTTGGAAACTGATGTAAATATTCAAGTGATGTAATATTAAAGTGATGTAATAAGTGTAGTCTTGGGGAGATCACTAACATTTTTTATTTTATTTTTTATGAAGTATTCAAGTGACTCTGGGAATTGATGCAAATCGTATTAAAGTGATGTAATAAGTGTAGTCTTGGGGAGACCACTAACATTTTTTTATTTTATTTTTGAAATGGAAGAGATCACTAACATTAGACTTACATTAAGTATACCTAGTAATTTTAAAATTATTGGGCATAATTTTAAAATTACATGATGTTATTAATTTAATATTAAAGTATCAAATTATCATATGTTACTGAATTTGATCAAATAACCAAAATTGAATTAGATAAGAAAGTACTCTAATCAAATTAGAATTGCTTATTATTTATAAATATTTGACTCAATAATTTTTAAAATTATATTATATTATTAATTTAACATTAAAGTATCAAATTATCATGATATGATACTAAATATGATAAAATAAACAAAATTGAATTAGATAAGAAAGTGTCGTAATCAAATTAAAACTGCTTACTCTTTATAAATATTGACGAAATAATTCTTTTATAAACTTAACACATTATTATACTCAACATTATTCTTTCGTAACTTTATTATATATAAAGCAACAAAGTATATTACTTATACAAAGCATCTAAAATAATACATATAACACATAATATGTATATAATAAAAGAGTCTATATAATATATATATATATATATTACAAGTATTATACTGAGCTCAAAACGTGTCAAGCGAAATTTATACGAATTTGGTTCATGAGCATAAATCAAATCGAATTGAAATTATATGAGTTGAACTTATTTAATATTCAAACTAATATTAATATTTGTTAACAAGTCATTTATCAAATAAACCGAGCTTGAATTTAGAATATACGAGTTGAATTCAAACTATTCTTGAGCAAATATGTTCATTTACAGCCCTATCACAACTATTTTTAACATTAACTTGTTCATAATATTACATAGACTTATGAATCTATATTTACTAACAAACTTTGGGCACTTCACCTTATGTATGAGAGTAGTTTATGTATAATTCACAACCAAATTTAAAAAATTGACATCTAAGAATGATAAAACTGCTTTGCACACTTCATTTCCAACAATCCTCCAGTAATTTTGGTAAAAACATGCCCAAAGCAAATAAAATTAATTGTCTTGCAAGAGTGAAGAAACCTGCATTCAAAGAGATCAAATAATATCCAAATCTCTCTCCCTCTCATTCATACACACAAATAACAATACCAATATATATTGCATTAAAAAAAATACATATTAAATTATCACTAAAAACAATGCTTTAATGGCTAATGATGAACATAAAATTTGAATTCTAAAATCATTTCAATTCATTTCATATAATTATTATAATTTTTACAAATTTTCATATAAAATATAAATAACTTAACCTTTCAAATATCAAAATAAATATAATATTAAAAAATAATATTCTATAAAGATTTTACTGAACTTTTAATTTTTATTTCAACGTATTATCTAAATCTCACTTAATTGAACTAGTATCAAATCAATTTTTTAAGGGAACCAATTATTAATTATCCAATTTAATCAAATGAAGTAGGACAAGTATGCAATCAACTATTTTTATTTTCATCAAAATTAAAAGAAGAGTGAAGCTGGGGTTCGGATGTGATGTCCCTAATTTACATTTAGAATTTAACATAAACGTCGCGACATGTAATACTAGATTATATATCCTTCGTACATGTCAAAAACAATATGCATACATCTAACTTACTAGCAAAATGCAATGAGTATTGCAGCGGAACAAGGTTAATTTCGAAAATATGCAAAGAAATTTAACTTTGCACAATAATCACATAGCAAAACATAACCATAATCCCATGAGTGCCAAGTTTTTACCGAATTAGTTTTTCAAAATATCAACATAACTTGCTATACAGTTATCCCTCATCACCAAAAAGCTTATTCTTAATTTCTTTGCATTCACTTCTATAGCGAAACATATTCATACTAATTTCAAAACCATATTAGAGGTATTTTCCTATTGGCATCACAAAGACATCGCTTAGGAACAAAGAGCCATCAAGGCTCAAGGACAGACAACACCTTACGCAAAGTCACTCCTCTGCTGATGTGGATATGTGTTGCCTCAAAACATCCAACAATTAGTCATACATAGGAGGGGTGTAGTCATCAAAAAGTGAGTATTCAGTAGATCCCTCGGGACTCGCCTGAATCTCTCGGTAGGTCTAGGTCTTCCTGTCTGTTATATTATCTTGCAATCAAATCTATCATTCCGAGAGGAATGACAGATAAAATTCAAAGACGAGATTTTGAGAAGTCTTAGTAAGTACACAAATAACATAATACAAGCATTAACAGTATATATAGATAACACGTAGACCAATGATTTATGCATGACTTAAACATGACTTGTGCACTTCTTTACAGAAACTTGTATTTTTCTAGAAAAATGACTCAGTTGACATAGGTGCACAATTTTTCATGATGTGACGTATCTTTTTTGATGAAATTCTTAATTTTTATATTTTCATTCTTGTTCATGCAAATCTTAGTCTTAACCTCGACGGGAGATTGAATCGTCTTTACCGTCGGGTTTCTTAGCATGACGGCAAATCGAATTGCATTTACCGTAAGCTTTTATATTCATGCCAGTCATCCGACAAATCGAATCGCCTTCATCATCATGACATTATTTTTCTTATTATGGCAGCAGATCAAATCACATTCACTGCCAAGTCATGTCAGTCATACGGCAGATCGAATCGTCTTCACTGTCATGTCACGACTTTCATTTTACAATAGCAGATCGAATTGCTTTTATCGTTAGCACGTCAGTCATTCGACAAATTAAATCGTCTTCACCGTCATGATACAACTTTTCATAATCTTATTTTTATAAAATTTCATGATCTTATTTCTTGAAAAAACAGTATGACCCAAAACATAAAATCTTGTAACGAAATCAGATATGCATGTTACATGTTTTCAAGGGTCATATGACATATAGCATGTATTATCAACACATGACATATACTTATTATCTTATAGCAAACATTCTTAATAAATTAAAACATAAACAATTCATTTGGAGGAAAATCATTTAATCTTAATCCTAAAAGGTGTAGGGTCGAATATCACCATATAATAAACTCAAAATTTCTTTCTTTTTCCTTGGAATCAACTTACTCTCTTATTACCATATCATGAGGATTTCCTAAACTAGGTAAAATAACCCTAGCCGAAATCTCCTTTCACATAGTAAACCTATTTTTCTTCAATTCATTTCTTTTCCAAAATAATCATTCCATCATTAAATAATCTTAATTCTTCCAGTATTCTTCAAGAGAATTAATCTATAAAATTTTCTTCAATCACCCACTAACTTAATTTGATCATTATATCTTTCATCGAAAAAGAAATAAAATCATAATACTTTGAGGTATTCCATCAATACCGAAAACTATATAAGTCCTCAACTTGGCTCTTTTGTCATTTTAACTTGACATATCATCATCGCATCTTCAAACCACACTTTAATAAAATAAATCCTTAATTCTTAGAATATTTTTCTCCATTTATCACACTACTTTCTTTAAAAAATCCACTTAGCACAACATAATATATTTTATGAACATAATAGACATTCAAATGAAATAACTCTCAACATATTAACTCTATACCTATACAAGTAGATTCAAAAAGTAAGTTATAAGTGCACTTACAAATTCCTCCAAGAAATTATACTTGTGAAAGAGTTTTATCTTTGAAAATCTTTTGAAACCACAACTAAAAAGTCTTGAAGATGGATTGATAAGGTAAATGAGCGTATGAGAGAGTGGATAGGGTTTTATTCTTATTTTGGCCAAGAGTTTGAGATAGAAAAAAGGGAGGGAACTTCCTATAAATTTGGTTGACCACCTTATATAAAATTGAGTGAACAAAATCTAGAAACACATATACAAGTCCCTCTTGCCATGAGCCACTTGTCCCTCTTAGATTTAGGATAATTATTTTACCTTTTTTAGGCTTGGTTGGTAAGTAAAGGAGCAATGACTAGTCTTGTGACACCTAAAAGAGAATGCCAAAAAACTAGATATTCATATCATCTCCCATTGAGCAACAAATCTTAGGGTAAGACAAAAATGGTATTCGACAATCTCCAATTCCTCTTGATACCATCCAAAAATCATCTCAAGCTTAAGTATCTAAAGCGTCATGTGTCCATACACATGTCAAGCTAATAAGTTGGTCATATAGATTTTTCAAGACCAGACATGACAAAGTCGGTTATCTCATGCATGCCTAAGTCGGGCTCACTCATTCCCATCTGATTTTCGATGCTCTCTGTAACTAGATGACAAAACTTATTCTCCTCCTACTTTCTTAGTTCTAAGCAAGTTTATCTCATATCATGTATTTTTCTTCGACTTTGAACCAATTGGAATTTTCATTTAGAAATACCATAGCCGAAATCCATCCAGGGAATTGTCAAGTGTTTTGGTTCTTTATTTTCTTCCAATCACTACTTGTCACATATGAATTCTTGTCTTCCAAGTAAGGTAGAAAATTTTAGAAAAATTCCTTATCTCCTTGATCCAAACCGTAGCCTCCTTTGGGCTAAAGACACATTATCATTTTGCCTAAATCTTCCTCTCATGTTACCTTTCTCAATTTTGCTAAATAATTGCTTAGTTTTATGCTATGTATCCACATTTGTTTTCTAATACCTTTCTCATGGCCGAAACTCTCAAAGAAAATTCATTGTTTGTGTTTTTATTTTCTCCAATTGCCATATATTACCTTAAAAGAATAAAATATTTCCTACCTTTGTGAGTTTAAGTGTTTTTAACAACATATATTTTCAAAAAGTTCCTATAAAATGTCAAGATTAATTCTAAGGTAAATATAAATATCACAAGAATGATAAATCAAATGGAAAAAAAATATCAGGCCGTCACATCGAATGGGTGTAAAAATAGCTTCTACACCTAGCCAACAAAAATGCGCCACATATGCATTTCAAAGTAACAAAAAATGTGCCTGCCTGTGTAGGTCCCTCTCTTTGCCCTTCCAATCTCTCTCCCTCCCTCATCTCCATCGAATCTCTGCACTCAAACCCATCTTCATCGACGTTGCATCCATTCCCTTCGGATACGTATAAAATCTCCGCACTTGAACCTCTCTCTTCCTCTCTTCCGGGTTGAGTACTTGGAATTCATTTTCTACCTCAACTAATTGGAATTCATAAAGAGATCCGTAAAAAGAAGAGGCAAGAAAATATATTGAAAACTAAAATATTTTTCATGGATGGAAAAGAAAGATACAGAAGCTCCAAATAAGAAAAAAAAATGGCTTTGACGAGAGGCGATCTGTAGGTGCGAATTGCATTAAAGTGATGTCATAAGTGTAGTCTTGGGGAGATCACTAACATTTATTTATTTATTTTTGAAATGGAAGAGATCACTAACATTAGACTTACATTAAGTATACCTAGTACAATTATTGAGCATAATTTTAAAATTACATAATGTTATAATTTAATATTAAAGTATCAAATTATCATGATATGATACTAAATATGATCAAATAACCAACATCGAATTAAATAAGAAAGCGTCGTAATTAAATTAGAGTTCTTCACTCTTTATAAACATTTGACTTATTAATTCTTTTGTGAACTTAACACATTATTATACTTAATATTATTATTTCATAACTTTATTATATATAAAGTAACAAAGCATACTACTTATACAAAATATCTATAATAATATATATAACACATAAGATGTATATAATAAAAGAATCTATGTAATAATATATATAAAAATAATACGAGTATTATAACAAGTTCAAAATTAGTTGAGTGAAATTTATGCGAATTTTGTTCATGAGCATAAACCAAGTCGAATTGAGATTATATTAGTGTAGTCTTATCTAACATTCAAATTGATATTAATGTTTGCGGACAAGTTACTTATCAAATGAGTTGAACTTGAACTGAGTATATACGAGTTAACAACTACTTTTGACGTTAACTTGTCCAAATCATTAAAGACTTATAAATATATATTTACTCACAAACTTTGGGCACTTCACCTTATGAATGAGAGCAGTTTACGTTTATACAACCAAATCTAAAGAATTAACATCTAAGAATGATAAAACTGCTTTGCACGCTTCATTTCCAACAATCCTCCAGAACTAGATAGTCTTTTCGAGTGAGAGGGCATGAGATAAGAGCATTCACATTAGGATCATCTTTTTTATCATCAAAAGCGTATTTTTTGCACACATACCAAAAAATTATGTCATATTTGATCAAATTTGATATTTATTATTCAAAAATTAAACAAAAAGTACATTTTTATTATTCCCCACATTTTCTTTTGATTATATTTGACCAAATATGACATAATTTTTTTGGTATGTGTGCAAAAAGTATATTCTTGATGATTAAAAAAAAAGATAATTCCAATGGGATGCTCTAACGGTACGACTGAAGAAAATGGAAGAAGAAGACCTAGCGAAACGATGGGAAAAATTGAAGCTGTCGATGGAGGAAAGCAAGGTTTTCGTGATTCCCACGAAAGGTTTGAAAGATGATGGTTTGCGCGGGAAATTTTGCATCATCGGATGAGTGATGTCTGAGAAGAAAGTAAATAGCAAAGAACTCAGAAATAAGCTCACACAAGTCTGGAGATTAGAGGGATGGGTTAATTTAAGGAACTAGGTGAGCAAAAATTCCTTGTAGAATTTCAATTCCTAGCTGATAAAGACAAAGTTTTAAGAGGTTGTCTGTGGTTCTTTGATCAGAACCTAATTTCATTTCAAGAAATAGGTGAAAACATCCCGCTGAATGCTACAAAATTTCAACTTGAACCATTATAGATACAGGTATATGGACTTCCCCTAGCATCGATGATTGCAGAAATAGGTAACGATTTAATATCCTCCTTTGGTCATGTTATAAGAGTGGAAGCAAATAGTCACGGAATGGCTTGGGGAAACTACTTAAGAGCGAGAGTAGCCATAGATATGAATAAACCTTGATTCAAGGTAAATGGGTACAGCTTGAAGACCAAAAATTCAGGGCCACAATGAAGTACGAGAGGCTTCAATCTTTCTACTATAATTGTGGAATATTAAATCATAGAGGAAGAACATGCCAGAATTATAGAGTCAGCGAGCAAGGAAGTGGTACGAAACAAATGCAATTTGGTCCTTGGCTATTTTTTGTTTTAGAAATCAGAACTATGTAAGTTTCATTTATGGAATTGAGGTTACCTGCATTATTCAGCACTTCAAGAATAGCTTCGGTGATGTCATTCCCCACTGTTTCCCATTGGGATTGGTAGAATATTGCTGAAAAAGCATCTGGTCATGGTGATCCTAGTGGGTTCATGAGAAATAATGCATCTTTAACTTCCTATACTATAAAATTTCTGATCAGTTTAAAGTTAATCTCTTGAGTCACTCTAGGCTGAATATATTGGAGACATTCTTCGATTTTTCCAGGACAACTTGTAGCAAACAACTTCAGGAAATGTTGGTAGAACTATTCTTTAATATCGTTGTTCTCCTTTATTTCTCTGCCATCTTCCAGTACCAAGTTCTTGATCTCATTATTCCTCTTTCTCTAATTTGCTGATCTATGATAATAACCAGTATTTCTATCTCCCTTTCTTTGCCATAGTTGTTTTGCCCTTTGTTGTCACTTTGAATTGTCTTCTTCAAGGCTTTTGTTAATATCTTTTTGTAAATCCTTTATCTCAACATTGTTATACCCTATATTAGAGTTCTGCAAATTGGCCAATTGCTGAAGCTTTCATTAAAAGACCCTTGAATTCTGTCTGAGAGATTCTCTATTCCATTGCTCTAAAGATTCTTTACATTTTCTTAGTTTGTTCAGAGCCCCATTCAGTAAAAGCCCCCGGTTCGAATTTTGAGAGTTTCAGTTTGAATTAATAACTATGCCACATTCTTCGTGATAATTCCAACTAGCCTCAAATCTAAATATTCTTTCTTTTCTAAATTCATCTTAGCACAGATTCTCTCTTCTCATGCTACATCTTATTAGAAATGGACTATGGTTTGATGCTTGGGCTACCAAGTTACACATACTATTCTCAATAAATAATTATGTCCATTTCTTGTTACCAAACACACGGTCTAATCTTTCTTTGGTGAATTGACTACCATCCCTTTCTATTGCATCAAGTAAATTTTGACCTAACATACCCAAGATCACTAAGGTGACAAAAATCAATGCAATTTCTAAATGCTTCTATTTGCTGTCTAGGTCTCATAGCTACTTCTACTTTTTCATGGAAATTCAAAATTTCATTAAAATCTTCAAAACAAAGCCAGGCATTATCTGGATTAGGTTTCATCATTCTTAGCAAATTCCAACTCTCATAGCTTTTGAAGCCCTCCATTCTATGACTACAAAAGGTAAAAGAAAACAAGGACATATGGCCATTAAGCTCGATATGAACAAGGCATATGATAGAGTAGAAGGGGCATTTTTGAAAAAAGTAATGGAAAAGTTGAGTTTTTCTTTGAAGTTGATTGATTTGATCATGAGAAGTATTTCATCAGTCACTTATTCTATTCTCATTAATGGGATCCACCATTAATTTTTCACCCCAACTAGAGGAATTAGATAGAGAGGTCCTATATCTCCCTATCTATTTCTTTCTGTAGTAGAGACACTCAGCTCTTTATTAAATCAAGCAGAATCAATTGGTGATATATATGGATACAAAATAGGCAGAGAAACGCCGAGAATCAATTACCTATTTTTTCACAAATGATAGCATCTTATTTTGTAAAGCAAATGCTAGGGAATGTGCTGTTATAAATAGGCCGCTTAACCTCTAAGAATTAGCTTCTGGACAAAACCTGAACAAAGTTAAGTCCTCTATATTTTTTTAGTACCGGTACCAAGAAAAAAACAAAAGAATATATTCTTAGTCTAGTAGGAACTAAAGACACTTCCTCCTATGAAAAGTATTTGGGGTTACTGGCACTAGTAGGAAGGTCAAAACAGATTGCTTTCAATGGGATTTTAGACAGGATAAAAGGGAGGCTAAGCAATTGAAATACTAGTTTTCTATCGCAGGCAGGGAAAGAAGTCCTCTTAAAAGCTGTGATACAAGCAATTCCTATTTATTGCATGGGAGTATTCAAGTTACCAAAAGCCCTCACTAACGAAGTAAATAGATTGATGAGTCAATATTGATGGAGTCACATGAACAAGGAAAACAAGATACACTGGGTTACCTGGAGTCAAATGGGAAAATCTAAAGAAGTAGGAGGTATGTGATATAGAGATTTTGATAGTTTTAACCTTGCATTGTTGGAAAAACAAATCTGGAAATTAATCCAAGCCCCAAATTCCCTTGTTGCCCGTGTCCTAAAAGCTAAGTATTACCTACAATTAGATTTTCTCAATGCTAAAATAGGAGCCAGACCATCATTAATTTTGAGAAGTTTATGTTCATCCAGAAAACAAATTGGGAAAGGTTCTTGCTGGAGAGTTGGAAATGGCCAGGATATAAATCTATGGGAGAGTGGATGGATTCCAAAACCTCCTAACTATAAGATCTAATCTCCAATTAAAATCCTGCAGGAAAGGGCCAAAGTTGTTGATCTGATTGATATGGAGTCAAAAAGTGGAATAGTGAAATAGTTGAAGCAGTGCTCGAGAAAGAGGAGGCAGATCTGGTTAAGCAAATCCCACTAAGCAAGTATGAAACCAGAGATAAATTGATGTGGATAGGCACCAATAATGATATGTTTTTGGTTAAAAGTGCTTACCATAAGTATAAGGAGTTAGTGGAGCAAGAAAAGGGCCAATCTTCCTCTTCAAATCAGAGAAATAACAAATGGACCAGTTGCTGGAAATTAAACATACCTAATGTAACGAAAGTGTTTATTAGGAGAGCTTGCCAAAAATCATTTCCTACTATGCTCAACCTTTACAAGAAAAAAATAGTGGAAGCTCCCTTATGTCCCATCTGTAATAGAGAAGAGGAATCAACCATTCACGCATTATGGAACTGTAGGTCAGCTGAAGATCTTTAGGGCCAAGGCCCAAAAGGTCTCCAAAAAAGAAAAGGAATTGAAGGACTATTCTGAGACCTAATGGGGTACCTGTCTTACAATTGTGACCAAAACTTAATGGAAATTTTTACTATTACAGCTCAAGAGATCTGGCTTAGAAGAAATAAATTTATCTTTGACAATTTATTTTCACATCCCACTCAAGTTGTCTCAAGAGCTAGTACCTATGTAACGCTCCCTAGTTTACGTTTGAGATTTAACCTAAATCGGAGTGTCAGGGTAAGTAACACTTGGCTATTCACCCCCATACTTATCAAAATTTAATGCAACTCGCAGCGGAAAAGTTTTGAGAAAAATTAATTTCTAGTGATTACATGATAACATAAAAACCACAATTATTCATATCATAACATCATCTCCTTACATGCATAACCCAGTTAGTTCTCTTATATACAAAATTACAAGACTTATCAAATATTTTCATAAGACCACCTCGGCTCCTTCTTCCTTTACTAAAATTTCTTCCCATATCCACACCGATCCTTATTACTATTAATTGATCAAAAATTTCAAAGGAGAGTACTCCGAGAGCCCTTCAGGGTTCCTCCAAGTCTCTCGAGTAACTAGGGCCTTATCCATGTCCATAGTTAATCTTGCAGCGAAAATCAATTTTCAAAAGAAAAGAAACATACAAGAATGAGATTTCCAAATAAATTTCAGTAAGTACACACGTAACTTAATAAAAGTATAGACATGATAAAATAATCATATACAAGCTCGACAACCAGAGTATGGATTTATGGCATGCTTTATGTGACTCATGCATGACTTGGACTTATAAACTTGTATTATATATGTACTTTCCATTTTTATTATAAAATCCTTATTCTTATAAGTCTTTATTTAAATCTACTATTATTACTCGTGATTGGGTCATGCCACTATTGTTATCCGTGATTAGGCCATAACACTATTATTACCCGTAATTGGGCCATGCCACTATTATTACCCGTGGTCGAGACATGCCACTATTTTTACCCGTGGTTAGGATTATGCAATATATTTTCTTATTTATTAAATAATTGACGTGATTTGTGATGGCACTTACATAGCGACAGGTAATATGGACTTTTTTTAAGACAGATATTATGATTTATGATGACACATATGAGACAAAATGTAGCATACGCATAAACTTAGACTTACAATATGCATATTGTATATCCATATGAACCTTATAAACCATGAGAACATTACACATTACATACACATGCATTTACGTTATATCAATTCATAAAATCAATGCATACTATGATAAACTTGGTTTTGATTTCAATCCCAATTTAGTCCTTTATTAAGTCATTATCTCTTAAAAGTTAAAATATAAAAATTGTAAATATTTCTCTTAGCTTTCCATAACTTTTTGAATTACTCAAATCCAATTTCAAATGAGCAAATTAGGGTCGTTTTACCAAAAAAAAATAATCAAATCTCTCAGTATATTTCGCTCGAGTCAGATGTCAAGCAAAAATCGAGCGAAATCTCAGCCTGAATCTCGCTTGAGCCAAACATCAAGCGAGAATCGAGCGAAATCTCGGGTTCGATGGTTTTTCAACCTAAAACATGCAATATTTTCACATAAAACTTATTTTTACTTATTAAAACATAAATTTAGGTTTTTCTAACTATATATAACACATTTTCTCAACAAAACCAATCCAAATATTCTTAGATTCCATTTCATCACTTAATCAATGCTTTAAGAGTTCAATACTAGCATGCAAAGTTCAACGACTCAAATAAACCTTTTTCATACTAAAGTTAATATAGAATGTGGACTTACAAGTTATCAAAAACTTGTTGGAAGTGATCAAATCAATCCTTGCAAGCTTTCTTCCCCAAAACACTCACTTAACTCACTTAGGGGATGTGTGGAAATTTAGGAACTTGAGAATGATTTTTCTTTGGTGTTCTTCAAATGGAACGTGTGCTTATCCTTCCAAAGAGAGTTAGAAGGCTCTCCAATGCCTATTTATAGGGAAATGGTCGACCCTTATGAAGGAAAGAAGAGGGGCAACTTGGTAAGGGTAACAGGCTACTAGTTTGCATGGGATGATGTCTCCATCCTAAACATATTTCATGATTAAACTTAATCGTCCAAGATCCTAGACTTTGTAGCTAATATGATCATCCAATGGCTAACATTTGAGATATTTTTGCAGCCAATTTGATCAATGGTTGAGAAAGGAGCTTATGAGATAAGGCATGAGGTGGCATTTCACCTAACCATGCATGCACCTATCATTTCCAGCCTTCTTATGGTGTGCCACGCCCCCAGCCTTCTTCTAACCCATTTGGTTACTAGTTAAGCCTCCCAAAACTCCGTTTGACATGTTCTAAAAGGTCAATTCTTGGCTTAGTTAGAATCAAATCAAATTTTGACTCCCTTAGTTCCTGATTAGCAGATTTTGGTTCCCTTGTATTCCCATCACCAAGTAAGCTAACCAAACTTCCAAATCAACTCCCCATCACTTTCCAAATATTCTTACACATGTCAATATACCTAAAAAATTCAAAATCAGATACATATTTCGTCACATGCCTCAAATTAGTCTATTTATTCTAACTCGAGTTCCATTTAAACTCAATCCAGCATTGTCCACTTGCTTCCAAAATAAGTCATCGATCCTGTCCAAATATTCTAAAACGTCTAACATGAAAGTTTTATATGTATCTCTTAGGATTCTATAAGAATTGTAATTTCCTCATTTGGAGCTCGTATGAGTAACTTATGCTCTTTACACTAAATCTCGACGGTTTGATTCGAGAATGCTTATTTTGAGCACCAAGTGTTTTATCTTTGATTCTATCACTTTCTCTTGCATTTATACCCTAAATTTTGAGAATTTTACTTATTCTAGGTTCAATTTGAATTTTCTTTAGTTGATACCTTGTTTCAAATTTCAAAGATCATTCCATAATAGTTTCTAGAATGCATAATTTCACCTATCCTTAGCTCAAAATTTTCATTTAAATCTCCAACTCTATTTTTCTAGAATATATATCCAATAAATTCCTCTAAAAAGAAATTCAAGTAAAAATTTATTTTAAGAAATTTCAGGCTATTACATCTTCTCTCCCTAAAATAAAGATTTCGCCCTTGAAATCGCTAAAGCATAATCTTTAAATTCTTCCAAAATTAAACATTATTGCCAAACACACATTTATACATAATCATATGAAATATAAGATTTTACTGTCCAAGAGTCAAATGTGATATCACCCATACATTACTTCAACTTAAGCTTGTCCAAAAGTTGTCCTTCCATTATTTACAAAAAGTCCACACATTGATCATAAGCGGGAAAATTACAATTTATTAGTACCAACCCCGGCATATTTTGCCTCATCAGCCACCGCGTCCACTTTTCTGAGTGTGATTGCATAGATTTTGGCATTCGTGGGCGCTTTTGTCTTTCCTTCTGGTGTTGTAACTACTTCAGTGGTATTCTGTAGACAGTTCCGAATCATATGGCCCCATTGTCTACACTTAAAATAGGCTCATTTGGTTAATCGACATTCACCAACATGTTTCTTTCCACATCTTCTGCATGGTTGCAGCATAATAAATGCTTCTTGACCGACCATCGTTTCCTTTCCTTTCTGTCATCGATAGGGGGAGAAATCTTTTCAGAGGAATCAGGAGGTCTCTTTTTCCCTGATACTTGAGCATGTGCCATTAGGCTATTCTGTTCAACTTCTGCAATAACTGCCACGTTTACCAATTGCTGAAAATTTTCTATTTGCAAGTACGCCACTTGAATTCGAATGCGTGGCTGCAACCCTTCTTGAAATTTTTGTGTCTTCATCTTCTCAGTAGATACTAAGTGTGGGGCAAACCTTGCTAACTCCGTAAATCGGGCTGCATTCCGTTCTAATATTTTATCACTTTGTACCAACGAAACAAATTCTAAAACTTTCTGCCGCTTCACAAATTCTGGAAAGAATTGATTATCAAATTCTTTCTTGAACCATTCTCACGTAGGTACTACATTGTCTCCTAATTCTTATTTCAACAACTTCCTCTTTGTGTCCCACCATAACCCTACTTCACCTTGAAGTAGGTTTCCCGCATACTGTACCTTTTGAGTTTCAGTACAACTACTAATTTTAAAAGTACGTTCTAAATCTACAATCCACTTATCAGCTTTCAGAGCTCCCTCAGTTCACAAAAAATGTGGATATCGATAAATCAAAAATTTTTCATATGGATATCCTTGAGTTTCTGCTCTATTTTCATTGTATTGAGGACAACGACTTTACTCCATTTGATTTCTTACCAATTCTATCATTTGTCGAATGGCTTCAGGTATCGCTTGCCCCCTTCTAATGGAGGGTTTTGTGTCATCTGCTCCTTCGTCATTGGAGGAGTAATCATAGGAGGATTTTGAACTGCTGCCTCTACTTGTCTTGAAGAAGGACGACCTTTTGGCATCTTATCTTCCTGAAACATACCAACTCCACCATGAGTCACCTTAGTAACTTGAAATCTCTAAAATACAAATCATTCTTCCATATCACCTCATTTTCAACCTTGTAAAGATTCAAACTTATTCTAATACCATGTGATTTTTTTCCTAAGATAATATGGATTCACCCAGAGTCGTATAGCTCGATACCATTCTGTGACACCCCACAATTTACGTATGAGATTTAGCATAAACTAGAATATTAGGGTAAGTAACATTTGGCTACTCACCCTCATACTTATTAAAATTTAATGCAAATCGCAGCGGAAAGTTTTGAGAAAAATTAATTTCTAGCGATCACATGGTAGCATAAATACCACAATTATTCATATCATAACATCATCTCCTTACATGCATAACGCAGATAGTTTTCTTATATATAAAATTACAAGATTTGTCAAATATTTTTATAAGGCCACCTCTTTCTTCTTTTACTGAAATTTCTTCCCGTATCCACACCGATCCTTATTACTATTAATTGGTCAAAAATTTATAGGGAGAGTACTCCGAGAGCCCTTTAGGGTTTCTCCGAGGCTCTCGAGTAACTAGGGTTTTGTCCATGTCCATAATCAATCCTACAGCGAAAATCAATTTCCAAAAGAAAATAAACATACAAGAATGAGATTTTCAGGGAAATATCAGGAAGTACACACGTAACTTAATAAAAATATAGACATCATAAAATAATCATATACAAACTCGACAACCAAAGTATGCATTTATGACATGCTTTATGTGACTCATGCATGACTTGGACATATAAACTTGTATCATGCATGTATTTTTCGTTCTTATTTTAAAATTTTTATTCTTATAAATTTTTAATTATATCTACTATTATTATTCGTGATGGGGCCATGTCACTATTGTTACGTGTGGTTGGGCCATGTCACTATTGTTATCTGTAGTTGGGCCATGTCCCTATTATTACCCATGATCAGGCCATGCTACTATTTTTATCCGTGGTTGGACCATGTCATATCTTTTCTTATTTCTTAAATACTTGATATGACTTGTGACAACACTTACACAACGACATGTAATATGGACTTTTCTTAAAACAGACATCATGACTTATGATGACACGTATGAGACAAAATATAACATACGCATAAACTTAGACTTATAATATGTATACTGTATATCCATATGAACCTTATAAACCATGAGAATATTACACATTACATACACATGCATTTACATCATATCAATTCATAAAATCAATGCATACTATGATAAACTTGATTCTGATTTCAATCCCAATTTATTCCTTTATTAAGTCTTTATCTCTTAAAAGTTAAAACATAAAAGTTGTAGATATTTTTCTATGGGCTTTTCCATAACTTTTTGAATTACTCAAATCTAATATCAAATGAGCAACTTATGACCGTTTTATCAAAAGATGTCAAATATCTCCCTGTATCTCTTTCGAGCCAGACGTCAAGCGAGAATCGAGCGAAATCTCGGGTTCGATGGTTTTTAACCTAAAACATGCAATATTTTCACATAAACCTTATTTTTACTTATTAAAACATAAATTTAGGTTTTTCTAACTTTATATAACACATTTCCTCAACAAAACCAATCCAAATATTCTTAGATTCCATTTCATCACTTAATCACGGTATTAAGAGTTCAATACTAGCATGCAAAGTTCAACGACTCAAATAAACATTTTTCATACTAAAGTTAATCTAGAATGTGGACTTACAAGTTATCAAAAACTTGTCGGAAGTGATCAAACCAACCCTTGCAAGCTTTTTCTTAAAAAACACTCACTTAGCTCACTTAGGAGATGTGTGAAAGTTTAGGAACTTGAGAAGGGTTTTTCTTTAATGTTCTTCAAATGGAATGTCTGATTATTCTTTCAAAGAGATTTAGAAGGCTCTCCAATGCCTATTTATAGGAAAATATTCGACTCTTATAAAGAAAAAAAGAGGGGCAACTTGGTAAGGGTAACAGGCTACTAGTTTGCATGGGATGAGGTGTCCATCCTAAACATATTTTATAATTAAACTTAATCCTCCAAGATTCTAGGCTTTGTAGCTAAGATGATCATCCAATGACTAATATTTGAGATATTTTTGCAGCCAAATTGATCAATGGTTGAGAATGGAGCTTATGAGATAAGGCATGAGGTAGCATCTCACTTAACTATGCATGTACCTATCCTTTCCGGCCTTCTTCTGGAGTGCCACACCCCCCAGCCTTCTTCTAACCTATTTGGTTACTAGTTAAGTCTCCCAATACTCCATTTGACATGTTCTAGAAGGTTCCTTTTTGATTTAGTTAGAATCAAATCAAATTTTGACTCCCTTAGTTCCTGATTAGCAGATTTTGGTTATCTTGTGTTCCCATCACCAAGTAAGCTAACCAAACTTCCAAATCAACTCCCCATCATTTTCCAACTATTCTTACAAATGTCAATATACTTAAAAACTTCAAAATCAGATATATATTACGTCACATCCCTCAAATTAGTTTATTTCTTCTAACTTGAGTTCCATTTAAACTTAATCCAGCATTGTCCACTTGCTTCCAAAATAAGTCATCGATCCCGTCCAAATATTCTAAAACTCCTAACATGAAAGTTTTATATATATCTCTTATGATTCTATATAAATTTTAATCACCTCATTTAGATCTCGTATGAGTTACTTATGGTCTTTACACTAAACCTCGACGGTTTAATCCGAAAATGCCTATTCCAAACACGAAGTATTTCATCTTTGGTTCTATCACTTTCTTTTGCATTTATACCCTAAATTTTGAGAATTCTACTTCTTCTAGGTTTAATTTGAATTTCTTTAGTTGATACCTTATTCTAAATCTCAAAGGTCCTTCCATAATAGTTTTTAGAATGCATAATTTCAACTATCCTTAGTTCAAGATTTTTATTTAAATTTCCAACTCTATTTTTCTAGAATATATATATTCAATAAATTCCTCTAAAAAGAAATTCAAGTAAAAATTCATTTTAAGAAATTCCGGACTATTACAACCACTTTGCAGGAGTATCAAGAAGCCCAAAAGCTGAACAAACCAGTGAACAGAGAGCAACAAAACCTCCAGCAAAATTGGTCTCCTCCTCTACAGGGTTTCATAAAAATCAACTGGAATGTTGCTTTAAATAGCTCACATAACAGGATTGGAATTGAACTTGTTGGCCATGATCACTCAGGCTCTATCATTCAAAGAAAGAAGATCACCAAAGCTAGTCTTATGGACTCATTAATTGCAGAAGTTACAAGTATAATGGAAGCTGTGAACATGGCAAAGGAAATGGAGCTTAAACGTGTAATATTTGAATGTGATAACCAGGTAATTGTGAATATTTTGTACGAGAATGAAGACAAATGAGATAGAGTTGGTCTACTGTTAAATGACAACGGAATTATGTTATCTAATTTAGAACATTGACAGGTGAATTTCATTAGAAGAATCGGCAGTCAAGTTGCTCATTGTCTAGCTAAAGAAGCTTATAATGCTAGTTGAGGAGGAGATTGAACTGATTTTTTCCCATTGGTTGTAAAATCTTTGTGCCTCTTGTTTTTATCAATGAAAGAAGGAATGTTTCCCTCTAAAAAAAATACAAAAAACAATCCTCAAGTAATTCTGGTAGAAGGATGCCCAAAGTAAACACAATTAATTGTCTTGCAAGAAAGGAGCAACCTGTATTCAAAGAGATCAAATAATATCCAAATCTCTCTCTCCCTCTCACACATAGAGAAATAACAATACCAATATATATTGCATTAAAAAAATACATATTAAATTATCACAAAAAATAATGCTTTAATGACTAATGATGAGGAAGATGTTTATATTTAAAATTCATCTTAATTCTTTTCGTATAACTATTATAATTTTTCAAATTTTTATTTAAAATAGAAATAACTTAACATATTCAAATATCAAAATAAAAATAAATTTAAAAAATAATATTCTAATAAAATTTTACTCAACTTTTAATTTTCAACTCAACTCATTATCTAAATCTCACCTAATTGAATTAGTATCAAATCAATTTTTTAAGGGATCCAATTATTAGTTATCCAATTTAATCCAAATGAAGTGGGACAATTATGAAATCAACTATTTCTGATTTCATCAAAATTAAAAGAATCAGAAAATTTATCTTACAAATTATGATAACTAGAGAAAATTAATTAATCGATATGCCGCAAACTGTAAAAGTACTCAAATTATCATTTTATAATGAACCATCTGTTTTGTGAAATCAACATGTAATTTCTTCTTAGTATTTTATCTTTTCTTATTTCGTCATAAATAAATGGAATATTTTATTCAAGAGAACCGTAAACAAATAGACTGCTAAGCTTTTAAGGTTTCAACCAAGTTTAAATATGACATAAATGGCTGAAAAATAATTTAGGTCCCGTTTAAATAATGAGATGAGACGATAATTTTAGATAAAAATTAAAATTTGAATAAAATATTATTTGTTGTTATTATTATTATTATTTTAAAATTCTTAAAAAAACTAAATTATTTATCATATTTTTTCTAAAAATTTGTGAAAATTAAAATAATGAGATGATATAAAATGAGAATCGAGATGGTTTTGATATCCAAACAGGACTAGTAAAAACAACTTAGGTTTTAGACATTTTCCTCTAACTCATAATTGCTTGCAAGATGTGATTGAAATATTCTCTTTATTTTTGAAAAAATAGATTTTTATACCTAAACTAGTGAGTTTGGAATTCTATATCTTAAATTATCAAAACTAATATTTTCCACCCTCCATTATAATCTGATTGTTAAAAATTATGGCCTTTCACTCATTTTTGGTATATCTTAGCAAGTAAAATTAAATTAAGTAAATTTTATTAGTATAAAAGATACTAACTGCAAATTATTGTTCTAATAAAATTGGTATATTTTATATCATTTCAAATTTATTATTATAATTTTTAAATTTTTATATAAAATAAAATAAATAACTCAACTTTTTAAAATTTTAAAACACAATTTTCAAATCTCTTAAATAAAATTTATATTAAAAACATATTATAATAATATTTTATTATTTTTTAATTTTTATCTCATCTTATTTTTAAAAATAAATCTGATTATATTTTTCCTTTATTTATATTCATTTTCTTTTAATCTTTCATTCCCAAACTCTGATACGAGGCGCCATTCACGTGCACTTTGATCATCTAAAACCCCGGACTTTGGCGCGCAGGAACCCCACCCAAACAAAGGCTTAGGGTTTTTCTCACTCCAAACCTGACGGCAAATGCCACCTCCATGAAGCCTTCCTGCTTCCTCTCGGACTCTTCTTCCATGTCTCTCTCTTCCGGACTCCGCCACTCCTCAATCCTACTCCGATACCGCCCTTCTCTTCCACTCGCCCCGACCTGCTTCTCCTCCAGTATCTTCCACAGACGCTCCGAGCTCCGTTTACTCTCCGGCTCCCCCTCCTCTTCCTCCCGTCCGTCTCGTACCCGTCGGTCGGCTGCCATTAAATCAAGGCGCAGCGACGATGCGGGGGAAAATGAGGGGCAGGATGGCAACGGTAGCGTGCTTATCAAGGGTAGAGTTGGAAACGCCGGTGATGGTGGCAGAGTCATGCCATACGAGCTCCACAAGGAGGCCACGGAGGCCTACATGGCTTACGCCATGTCAGTCCTCCTCGGCCGCGCTTTGCCCGACGTTCGCGATGGTCTCAAGCCTGTTCACCGTCGAATCCTGTGAGCTTTTCCTTTTTTCGTTGGGAATCTTTGGTTTATTGCGCTGTTTTATTGGCGTTGAATTTCAGTAGGGGAAGAGTCTTTCCAACTCATACAATTTTTGTTACACGCAATGAGGATACTGCATTATCATAGTGGCAGATTATTTTTTCTTTTTCAAAAAAATTTTAGTTTTTAAATTTTTGGCAGTCTTTGTAGGCTGAAATAAAGTTTAAGAATTTTGTTCTAATGCCCTTCTTGATGGAGAAATTTAAGAAAATAATAAAATGAGTGTGCTTTCTCTTTTGTGAGCTTGAGTAGTGAAAGTGGAAGAGTTTACTTTGTTATACATGAAGTTTCCTTTGAAAGAATATGATAAAATAAGGAACGCAAGGTTTCTGTAATTTCTAGTAGCAATTTCTTTCAATTTGCTGCAGTTTGGGGATGCTATTGTCGTTTTCATTGTTGTTGTTTATAATTTAGTTACTTCCATTGATTTATGTTGAATTCATGGGCGATTAAGTTATTTATGAGATGCTTTATGAACGAATATGGCTGGAAAGCATCATTCTGTGAAATACTTCGTTATCAAATAAATAATTTCATTTCTAAGGTTTTGGCTATGTACTCATTTACCTGATTTGGATGCCATGTGTGTGGTTATCCTATACATTACTTGGGTGTTTCTGGGCATGTGGTTACATCTCTTTTATTTTTATCATGCACATTGCACTTGTATGTGTTGGTGCATTTGGAGAGAAAAATGCAAGCAACTTTGATGATTGTGAGAGACCTTTGGAGGAACTAAAAATCTTCTTCTATAGGACTTTGTTTTCATGGGCGGGATCTCTTTCTTGTAACGGACTTAGCGTCCATGAACTTCTTTCTTCTATTGTAACCACTAGTGGTGTACTTGGGCTTAGCCTTTTTCTATTAATGAAATCCCTTTGATTACCGATCAAAAAAAAAAATTTTTTTTTTTTATAACAAATAGATATCATAAGTCAATTTTCTATAAATGGTGTAGCTGACAAGTTCTCCCTCAAATTTTCTGTTTTTTTGGGCTACAGATTTGCAATGCATGAATTGGGCCTTTCATCGCGAAAGCCATTCAAGAAATGTGCTAGAGTTGTTGGAGAGGTGAACTCTTTTTAATTCTCTCTGTCCTAAAAAGATCCTATTGTTGCTTTTGTCTTTTGGCTAGTCTTGCCTGTGCAGTTTAGTATCTTACTTTGTGGTTATTTATTGTAGGTTCTAGGAAAATTTCACCCACATGGAGACACCGCTGTCTATGATTCCTTAGTGCGAATGGCACAGGTAATAGTTGGTATATAATATGTTCATGGATATGTGCAGAGGATTTGGGGAAGTAGCCATGAAACAGCTGAGTCCCAGGCCCAAAAAGTATTCATGGAGTTTCTTTTAGTGACCCTTTTTGCTGATTTGTGTAATTGCCCCACCTAAGGCTACTGAATCATAAAAAGCTTGCCCAACTTGGACCGATAGTATGTGTTGTATACTTTTGTGTTTGAAGCTATTCGCTTTAGGAATTTGGACGTTCTTTGTTCTTTTTAGTCATTGGGGTTTCCGAACTAGGAAAAAGAAGATGAAAATTTTCACATAAAAGAAGTCAGTTTCAATTATTTCCTTTACCTACTCTGCTGTTAATCCATGCGCTGGGCTTCTGTTCATATTCACACAGTGCAGATGCATATTTATGATGCTTTTTTTTTATCATCCTAGGTAAGGCTGCTCTTTAAATTATCTGAAATTTTTTAGATTCTTAGCTGGCTTTATGCTGGTTTATGGTACTTTTTATTTCGAAATGTAGGCTGTCACATGAAAATGCTCTCCTGGCGTGATAAAATAAGTTTCCTTTTCATGTTGCAGTGCTTTTGAGGGGGAAGGTAAAACTAATGTCTTGTTTTTTGAGGATGTCAGGCTAAATTGGCAAACAATTGGGAGTGAATAACCTGAAATGATCAAACTTATATGCAATGCTTTATACTTTTTTTTTTTGGGGAATCTGGTCACTTTTTAGTTACTTTAAGCGCAATGCATCAGAGTGCTAATTAGGCTGTTGATCTAAGTGGTTTCATTCTGATGTTGTAGCATTAGTGCTCTTAAGTGTCTTGTTTCATTTGTCAAAAGTCAGTAGGCAGAAACGTTTTCATTTGACCAAAAATTTCTTCAGTAGTTAAAAATTTTGGCTTCCAATGTGCCACACTATCATTTTTAGTCTTTTTTTAATCTCAAGAAGACTAACATGCATTATCATTGCTTAGTATTGGCTGCATCTAAAAATTCCTACGTTACGGTGTGCTTGCTGCAACATAGAAAAATAATCACATGTAGAGATGCTGTTTTAATCAATTGATCAGAGGCTCATTACTTAGTAATGGTCGCATCTAACTGGGGTTTTTGGAGGATTCAGACCTAGGGTAAGAAACTTTGCATTTAAGTTTCCCCTCTAAACTATTGAACCAGCTTTTAAGTGGATTTCTGGAAAAATTTACCTACTCTGCTGTTAATCCATGCTCTGGGCTTCTGCTCATATACACACAGTGCAGATGCATATTTATGATGTTTTTTTTTATCATCCTAGGTGAGGCTGCTCTTTAAATTATCTGAAATTTTTTAGAATCTTAGCTGGCTTTATGCTGGTTTATAGTACTTTTTATTTTGAAATGTAGGTTGTCACATGAAAATGCTCTCCTGGCGTGATAAAATAAGTTTTCTTTTCATGTTGCAGTGCTTTTGAGGGGGAAGGTAAAACTAATGTCTTGTTTTTTGAGAATGTCAGGCTAAATTGGCACACAATTGGGAGTGAATAACCTGAAATGATCAAACTTATATGCAGTGTTTTTTACTTTTTGTTTTTTGGGATTTTGGTCACTTTTTAGTTTCTTTAAGCGCAATGCATCAAAGTGCTAATTAGGCTGTTGATCTAGTGGTTTCATTCTGATGTTGTAGCATTAGTGCTCTTAAGTGTCTTGTTTCATTTGTCAAAAGTCAGTAGGCAGAAACATTTTCATTTGACCAAAAATTTCTTCAGTAGTTAAAAATTTTGGCTTCCAATGTGCCACACTATCATTTTTTGTCCTTTTTTTAAAAAAAAATCTCAAGAAGACTAACATGCATTATCATTACTTAGTATTGGCCGCATCTAAAAATTCCTCTGTTACGGCGTGCTTGCTGCAACATAGAAAAATAATCAAATGTAGAGATGCTTTTTTAATCAATTGATCAGAGGCTCGTTTCTTAGTATTGGTCGCATCTAACTGGGGTTTTTGGAGGATTCAGACATACGGTAAGAAACTTTGCATTTAAGTTGCCCCTCTAAACCATTGAACCAGCTTTTAAGTGGATTTCTGGAAGAATTTCCGGTCTTTGTTTTCCATCATTAGTTGACTGTTCTGGTTTTTGACCATTCCCTACCATTAGGGCATTACCAGCTCATTGTCAATTTTCACTCTTATTTCTTTTTTGATAAGTAATTTTCACTCTTATTTCATGATCCAAACCTCCTTTTTTCTTTCTGTCTCATCCTTTTTCTCTCCATACAATTTTTTCTTTTTTCCCGTTTCTAATGAGCTTGGTATTTGAGTGATCATGAGTGCTGGGTCAAGAAGATGGTGGCCTCGAATATGATTTTCATGCAATCAAAGTCGTTCTTGGTGGTGCGAGAGGGACTAGGGGTGCACATTACTGAACGTGGTTGGAAGTTTGTGAAACAGCTGTGACTCGATGAATTACCAAGGCTATGGAAGATTGCTTGAAGGCAGAGAGAAGGGCTTTTTATACAGTTCAATAAGGAGGAGATAAGGGTTTCATTGCTAAAAAATGCTCTAATCCTCAAGGGACTTTTCTAGCTTTGGTAGCTTACAAGAGGGGGGCTCGTCAGAATGGACTCTTTGTCCTTGAGGGAAAAAATGGTGAGGGGTGGAGGAAGTTGCTAGAAGCGTTGAGGGGAGGAGGTGTGGTTGGGTCACCTACACCAGGGTCGCTGGTTGTGTTGTTGAAATTGTTGTATAGGGAGGCACTTCAGAAAACCAGTCCTTTGGACAACGCTCGAGGTACGAACAATATGGCTATTTCGGACGTGTTGCAGATAAATGGGGGCTGGTAGAGAAGATGATGGGATAACTAAGGAAAACTTGCTTAAAGTGCTATCTGCCATGCAGGGGCAATTAGTCAGCTTGCAAAGGGATATATGGAAATAGTGAAACGGTGCGTTGGGGAGGGGGAGAACTTTGGGATGAATATGATAGAAACTTTTGGAGCTGGGCTAAGGAGGGAAACACATGGGCCAATTATTTCTAAGGGGAAGGCTACGGGCTAGCAACAGAATTAGAGGCCTAAATCTCAGGTCGTGGGGTTTGAAACATTTAAAGGGAAGGGGACTGAAATCACATTGGCCTTGCCCCTAGCCTAGGGCCTAGTTTGCGACAAGGATCAAGGGGCCATTTTAGTCCTTAAAGACTAGGCCTAGCAGGCGTTTTGTCGGTCTCAGCAGGCCTAGGCCTCTAGGCTAGTGTGGGCGAAATGCATTGCGAAGGCTAACATCCCTTCGTCGTCAGCTAGTCCTTAGGCCCTTTCGTCGGCGACAATTCAGAAGTTGCTGGTGAGGGAGCCGTGTGCAGTGGATGGAGATTCGGGTGCTGCCATCTCGCTAGTGGAAGCGATAATGGGCCTTCTCCTGTGTTTGGGGTCTCCGACACCCACTCCAACAATGGAAATAAGATTGGTTTTGGAGGGAAAGCAGGGGGAAATGGGGGAGTTGGTTTTTGAAACATAGAGGAAGTTGAATGAACAATCTGACATGCTGGCTTTCACAGATACATTTAGAGGCAACTTGGAGACAAAAAACTTGCAGTTGGCTTTCTATTCTCAGGGAAGTACTGGTGGGGAAGGGGTCATTTTAACTCCTCCATGTTCATTTCTGCCCAGCTCTCGAGATTGGGTTTTCAAGAAAGTTGAAGAACTATTTAGAGTCCTTGGGATTTCCTATGAAGGCTATGAGGAACAATTTAGGGCCCTTCTTGTTGCTGTTGAAAATGGACATTTGAAGTCAACCACTAAGCGAGATAGGGAATTAAAAAGTTAGGCTTATTCCATTAATTATGATGGGAAGGAAGGAACGAAGTGCTGGTAGGGCTAGATTGAAAGGGAGGGGCTCTTTGTTGTTTCCATAAAGCCAAATATCCTTTTTTGGAACGTATGGAGGTTCAATGATCACAATAAATGCCTTCGTTTTAGATCATTATTGCGAATGTGGAAGGTTGATGTTGTTTATTTTACAAGAAACAAAGCCGCAGATCATTGATAGAAGAATTGTTCGGAGTTTATTGGGGTGCTCATATGTGGGATGGTCTTATTTGGCCTCGTTGGGAGCCTCAGATGGGGTATTATTGATGTGGGGTAAAAGAGTAATTGAGGCTGTTGAAGAGTGTATTGGTGACTTCTCGGTGGTTTCTCTCTTCAGAAATATCATAAATGGATGGGAATGGGCTTTTGTAGGTATGTATGAGCCAAATGCAGATAGAGAGAGGTGGGAGTTATGGGAGGAGTTGGCGGGAGTTTATTCCATTTGGGATGTGCCGTGGTCTATTGGTGAAGACTTTAACATCACTTGCTTCCCAAGCGAGCGATCGGGGAGCCATCAGAATTTTGTGGCTATGGAAAAATTTTTTGGGTTCATTTTTGATCTGGATTTCATGGATATCCCCTTTGTTGGGGTTGAGTCTACTTGGTCGAATGGATGAGTTAGGTCAAAATTGGATAGGTTTTTGATATCTCCGTCATGGGAAGCTCACTATCCAGAGTTATGTTAGAAGTGGTTTGCCCGAGTCAGTTCAGACAACTTTTCGATTTTGCTAGATTGTGGGGGTATACATAGGGGCCGTCGTTACTTCAAGTTTGAAAACATGTGCCTAGTTACGGATGGGTTTGCAGAGTTGGTACATGCTTGGTGGGACTCGTACCAGTTTACTAACGCACCTAGTTTCATTCTTGCAGGTAAGCTAAAGGTTTTGAAGCAAGATCTGAAAAAATGGCACTTGGAAGCTTTTGGTCACATTGACAACTCAAAATTAACTCTCTTGGAGATATTGCAAGAGATAGGGGGAGGGAATTATTGGGTGATAGCACTGATGATGTGTTAGTGAGAAAAGTTACAGTGGTGGCTAATTTGGAGAGGGCACTGTTGTCGGATGAAATTTCGTGGCGACAAAAATCCAGGACCCTTTGGTTGAAAGAAGGGGACAAATGTACTTTATTCTTTCACAAAGTGGCTAATTCACATCGGCGAAGCAATGCTTTTAATTCACTACTTTTAGGTACTAAGGTATTATCGTCTCCTTCCGACCTTGAAAACCACATTGTGCTTATGATAATCTTCTTTTAGAATTGTTTGGTTGGAGGCTGAAGTTTGAGGACCTTTCGTTTGAGACAATCGACTCGTAGAGTGTGAGTTGTTTGGAGAGACCTCTTGAGGAGAATGAGATTTATAAGGTGATTTCAGGAATGGGTAAGGGCGAAGTGCGGGGCCCGGATGGCTTTTCCATGTGTTTTTTTTCAAACTTGTTGGGATATCATGAAAGGTGATGTGATGCAGGTATTTCATAAATTCCACTTTTTCTAAAAGGTTGAAAAATCCGTTAATGCGACATTATTGCCCTTACCCAAAGAAACCTGGGGCTTTGGTTATTGAGGAGTTTACTCCTATAAGCTTAGTTAGTAGTGTTTATAAGATCATTTCCAAGATTCTTGGTGACTGTTTAAGTCTAGTATTGGAACAATCTCCAAGCCACATAATGCTTTCATTTGGGGAAGACAGATTCTTGATTCAGTTTTGATTGTAAATGAATGTTTGGACCATAAATTGAGGGAGGGGAGTGTAGGTATTCTTTGCACGCTTGATATGGAAAAAGCTTATGACAATGTGAACTGAAAAATTCTTTTATACTTGCTTGGGAGGTGCGGTTTTGGAGATAGGTGGATTCTTGGATGTGACATTGTATTTTCACGGCTCGGTTCTAGTTAACGGCACATTGGCTGGTTTTTTTGAGAGCTCTCGGGATGTACGGCAAGGAGACCCTCTTTCTCTCTTATCGTTTGTTATCATGATGGAGGCACTTAGTTGGATGGTGACGGCCGCTGTTGAGGGTGGTTACTTTTCTGGCTTCTAGGTGGGTAATGGTACTAATGGTCTAGTAACATCTCACACTTGTTATTTGCAGATGATACCTTACTCTTTTGTGAAACTGATGATAGCCAAGACCAAACTTTATTAGCACTTTTACTATGTTTTGAAATAGTGTTGAGGCTCAAGGTGAATCTTGGTAAATTCGAGATGGTTGCGGTGGAGGCGGTTCCACACATTACCAGATTGGCAAGCCGCCTGGATTGTTTGATTTCTTCCTTGCCAATGAAGTATTTGGTTCTTCTGTTGGGATCATCGTTTAAAGTTAGGGCCATCTGGGATGGGGTTGTGGTGAAGATTGAGAGAATGTTGGCGGGATGGAAATGGGTGTACTTGTCGAAAGGAGGGCGCCTTACACTTATTAAGAGCAACCTTACTAATCTCCCCACGGTTGGTGGTGATGAGGATTGAAAACTCTTCAAGGCTTTCCTATTGGGGGGCATGGGAGAGGAGAAAAATATCCACCTGGTTAATTGGAAGACAATTTGTACCCTGATTTCATATGGGGGTTTGGGTGTGTGTGACTTGAGGATCTTCAATAAAGCCTTATTGGGAAATGGTTGTAGAGATATCACTTAGAGGAGGGATCTTTGTGGAGGGAGATTATTAACACAAGATAAGGCGGGGGAAGGGGGGGGGGGTTGGTGTTCAAATGATTTAAGGGGAGGAAATGGGTTGGGTCTATGGAAGTTTGTTAGAAGGGGTTGGTCAAGTTTTGAATCTCACATTCGCTTTGTGGCTAGAGAAGGCGATTGAATATGTTTTTGGAAGGATGTGTGGTGTGGTGAAGTTGCTTTGGATAGAGTCTTTTCTACTCTCTATTGCATTGCAGCTAATAGGGAGGCTTCTATGGCAGATTTGAGGTTATTTTCTTATGGTGCTCATCAATGGAATATCTGCATTAATAGGGATTTTTATAATTGGGAATTATCATTGTAGCAGATCTTTTCAGCTTATTATACTCCATGGGGACACCTAAGGCACAGTGCCATAGATTGAAGTGGAGGTCCAATGATCATAAAAAATTTACAGTGAAGGCATATTACAAAATTTTGGCATTTCAAGAGCATGTTTAAAGCCCTTGGAAGAACATATAGAAGTCTTGTGTGCCTTCTAAAATAGTTTTTTTTGTGTGGATGACTGCTCTTGAGAAGATTTTGACTTCGGACAATTTGAGAAAGAGGGGATGTGTTGTGTTGGATTGGTGTTGTGCAAAAAGCATGGGGAATCAGTGGATCATCTCCTATTGCATTGTGAGGCTGCAAGGATATCATGGGATGAGATCTTTTGAAGGGTGGATGTTGCTTGGATTATGCCAGCAAGGGTGGTGGATTAGTTAGGGTGTTGGAGGAAAATGCAGGGCTGTCCTCAAGTAGCAACAGTGTGGAAGATGGTTCTGTTGTATACTATGTGGTGCATTTGGTCAAAAAGGAACGATCGTTGTTTTGAAAATAAAGAGCGCACAATGGCGAAGTTTCAGAATTTTTTTATTCATACCTTATTGTTGTAGTTTTTAGCCATTGTATTAACAATACAATGGGAACAATGTGCATGATTTCTTATCTTTAATTTTCAGCTCTTAGAATGTATTTGGGGCTCTTGTATACTTCCTGTGTACTGGGGCTATGCCTATTGCATTTATATCAATACTACAGTTAATACTCATATTTTACTGATCAATTTTTTTTTAATGGCTGGTGGGGCTAAAAAACTTATCAAAAAAATTATTTATGGTTGAAAAAAATTATTTATGGTTGATGTCTGTTTGCAGATATTTCTTTTAACAAGCAGGTTGGTCCTAGGAGGTTAAATATCTAAACATTAAATGTAAATAAATATTTTCACTGGAAAATGTTTTTCGATGATGATATTTTAGTCAGAAGATGGGGCCTTTATTGGGTTTTTAGAAGTTGAAGTGATGAGTCACGTTAGAAATTAGGCTTTTATGTGAACTTTTTGGTAAATGGTGCTTAGAGAGAGTCTCCACCACCCCCTTGTTTGTTTGTGTATGACTTTGAAAATATGTACATTAGATAGAAAAATATGTGTGAGATTTTGAATTATTGCTATATTTGTAGATTTAAATTACTCATGCTGTTCAGATGCTCCTTTTTCTGCATTTTTACTTCCTATTTAAACCTATTTTGAAATTATATTTAATTATTTGTTGATATTTATTTGCACTTTCTTTAATGCTGTTTCTTACAGGATTTCTCCTTACGATGTCCACTAATCAATGGGCATGGGAATTTTGGTTCAATAGATGCTGATCCTGCTGCTGCCATGCGTTACACAGAGTGTAGGTTGGAGGTATGTTCAAGTACTTGCTTACTCTGGATTTAGCTGTCTTGTGTTTTTAAGGTATCCATACAGGGGTACGGGTAATGCTTCCTGAAATTTGGTTTTTGGAAGGAGGAGATAATTAACCTCTTGGTTTCCTTCCTAAAAATAATGTTTGTACAGCCTCTGTGGTTTATTGATGATGGATGCTGTTTAGCAATATTTGTATAACTAACAGATGGAAAGATTTGCTAACCTAATCATTTTAGCAACTGATTCCTGAAGAAAGTATAAATAAGATGTGTGATGAAGTGGAAAACAATTGGCTCTGAATAAATCAACCCAACTAATTTCAGACGTCAATTGAAGTTCAGTTTGACACAATAAAATTCAATTTGTGTAAAATGTTGGGGCCTTTTTAATGTATTTTATAAATTTACACGAACTAAACTATTAATGTCCATAAAGATTTCTGAGGACAATATCGTCTTCTGTAATTGCTTAACTTGATCACAAACTAGAATGTAAACATTGCTGGTAGCTGTATTCTGCTCAACCTTTTCATCTAATCATCATTTAATTATTACAACTTTCTCAAATTTTCAAACAAATTACAAAAAAAAAAAAAAAAAAAAATCAACTTTCTCAAATTTCAAAACAAAAATAAGATTAAAAAATTATATTTTATCCCTCATTTTAATCCTCTGTTAACTTTAAAATTTTGTTATTCAACATTTTTTCTCTCCTTTTGCAAAACCCTATAAAAATCTTAACTCAAACCATTTCACTATTATTCACAAATCATCTCTCTACTATTCACGGATTTCTCATCTCATTTGTGTAACCGAACATGGCCTAAGATTTAAAGTTCTTTGTTATAGTACCATGACCTACAACCCTGCAGTATTGGCCTTGGCAAGTTAATAGTCTTGATGCTGAATGTCTTCTTACTAGCATCCTAATGCAATTGCATTGGATGTTATATTGAAGTATCCTAATCCATTTGCACGACATTTGGTGTGGTGATAGAACTCTCAGGATTTTGTTTCTTGGCCTCTTCTGGATTGCGCATGACCAAGGTGCCACGTTGGCTGATCTTTTAGATAGCTTTGCTGACTCTTTATAGTGGAATGTTTGTTTTACTAAAGCAGCTCAGGATTGGAAATTGGGGCTATTTATGAGCTTTTCGTTGTTGTGTGCTTTGGGTATTGGTAGGCAGAGAAGATGATTTGGATTCATTTGGGGAGTACGAAGTTTGCTCTTCGATTTGTGTACAAGTTTGCTCGTTGGATGAGCTCAGATGTTTCTTCTTTAAAACTTTATTTTTGTGGGCTTTGTGATTGTCCTCAGTGGACCTAGCTCCCATGATTTACTTGTATCCATTTCTAGTTTCTAACTTGTAATTAGTTGTTATCTATGTATACTTCTGGCGTACTTGGGCTTTGTCTGTTTACTTGATCAATAAAATGTCATTTACCTATAAAAAAGGCATTCCATTCATGATTTATTGTGTTGTACAGAAGGCATCTATCTTAAAGGATAATTATTTACTTTTTCAGGCACTCACAGAAGCAATGTTATTGGCAGATTTAGAACAAGATACAGTTAGTGCCTTTCTTTATATATATTTTCATCATTTACTTACAAAAAAATATAGATTTTCATCATCATACTTCAATTTCTTTCATCAATATGATTTTGTGTCATTTGCTTCTTGTTTGCAGGTTGATTTTGTACCAAACTTTGATAATTCACAGAAGGAACCATCACTTCTACCTGCTCGGCTTCCAACTTTGTTGTTGAATGGTTCTTCTGGGATTGCGGTGACTTCCTCTGTTCATTTTTTTTTAATATTTAGATGTCTATTTATGCTTTAATTTGTTAGTGTATTTTTTCTGCTCAACTGTGATAATCATTTTCAGGTTGGCATGGCAACCAACATTCCTCCTCATAATCTTGGGGAGTTGGTAGATGTTCTCTGTGCATTGATTCATAATCCTGAAGCTACAGTAAGTACCCAAACGTTAGTTCCACTTCTTTGTATTATGTTAGAATACATGACTAATTTTCGAAAATCTTGAGTTGTCATCGTTGCTTTGGTTAATTTAGAATTGATATTAAAGGTGGGATGAGTTCATTAACTTGAGTTCTGTAATTTTTTTGTATTAGCTGCAAGAATTGCTGGAATACATGCCTGGGCCTGACTTTCCAACTGGGGGGCTGATTATGGGAAACAATGGGTATGTATGATTCTATTGTTCCTCTGTTCAAACACAAGCATCATTTTGAGAAGTTTTTTCCCTAATGGTCGTATTTTCTGCCGACTTTTGTAATTTGGGAGTAATTCAGTACAATTGATGGTGCATTGGGGTGCTGCATTTTTTGGGTGCTGTTACCTGGTGTGTGATTTATGTATTAATTTATAGTGTACAAGAAGGGAGTTCTATAGCAAGTCTAAGGAATATTTTGGATATGATTACCTACTATTGTTATGATGGTATCTTTACTTGCCCTATGTTTGCATGTGTAAGTGAATGAGCACATGAAACATTACACTGATACACATTTATGCCTTATGTACGAAACACATTGCCTGCTATTTGTGTAAACAGTAACATGTATATAAAATATAGATTATACCTTGTTTGAGGCAGTGGCAAACCTTTGTTTAGGTTTTTAATTGTATGTAGCAGTTATTTGTGGTGAATGATCTGATCTGTTCATTTTTGTCAAGCATCTTAGAGGCTTATCAAACTGGGCGTGGACGTGTTACAGTCAGAGGGAAAACTGATGTTGAAGTGCTTGATTCTAAAACAAAACGAGCTGCTATTATCATAAAAGAGGTCATGATCTTGGTCTGCTTTCTAGGATTTTACAGTGAATATGCACATTAAAGGTCATATTGTCATTAAAAAGTTAAATCAGTCTTTCATTGTCCATTTTGAATGAAACAGATCCCTTATCAGACCAACAAATCTGCCCTTGTGGAGAAGATAGCTGAACTTGTGGAAAATAAGGTAAATGGTTGTGGTGGAAAATTGAAAATGTTGTTAGGAAAATGTCAATAATTTTTTAAACAGCTTGTGATTGAGGAATTTTCATTTTTTTTATATGTAATAAATGATCTTATTCCAAAGAAATAGGCATAAGCGTATACAAGACTTATACGAAGGAAATAACTACAACTTTCCAGAAACAAAACAGATTCAGAATATTATTTCCATACAAAAACTTTGGCCCTAAAACTCGAAGTACTCAAGAAAAGGTCCCTAAGATCTCCAATGAGCATTATGTGTCTTTGAAGCATTTCTCATTTCTTTCGAGGCATATGCATCACTTAAGACAAGCAAGAATCATTTTCCAAACACTCATGACATGCTTATGGCCCTCCAAACCCTTCACCCTTCACCCTACCCATAAATCCACTTCTTTGGGCATTATCCAACGTAAATCTGTCCCGTTCAATACCTCATTCCACAAGAACCTTGCCACTTCACAGTAAAGAAAGAGGTGAAGAAGTGATACACTATCCCTCTTGCACATGACACACCAATCAACAATATACATTCCTCTCCTTCTAAGATATCACCAATCAACAATATACATTCGGGGGTTAATCATGGGTGTTATTAAACATCTACTAATTGAGACTAAGGTTTTTATCTTGGCTACTGAGAGTGGAAACTATCGCATCTCAGAGAGAGGTAGGAAAGTTTTTAAGGAGCTTTTGCTCAGTCACGCTAATGCGTGTTGGGTGGCTAATGCAGTCAACGATTGTACTCTATCGAGAGGTAGAAAAGAGTTCTACAAGACGTTTATGGATGGATCAAAAGCTCTCTTTGCTCATAGGAGGGCCAACACTTATGGTCGGTTTTTGGAAATAACAGATAATGGTGGTGGCCACGGGGGGCGTGGTTTGTTAGTTATCCTAGAAGGAGTGAAAGGCAAGGGATGGAAGAGTTTCTATATGGAGTTAAAGTAGGTTCTGTTTGCTAAGAAGTCACAAGTGCCTGTACCACATCTGGGCAGAGAAGCTGAGAAGGAGAAGAAGAATGGGAGGCAGCTCAAGTCATACGTAAAGGTTGCGGTGGGCGGTGTAGGGAGCAGGGAGGCTGTGCGTGCTGGTCAGCGCTAACCTTCAGTTTCTAAAAACAAAGGAAAATTAATAAAGGGGAACTCGACAGGGGCACTTTCGGAGGGTGATGGCATGCAAAAGGGAGAAGTGTGCAACAAGTTTTTTGAGAAGAATTGCGTAGAAGAAAGCAACTTGTAGAGGTCTCTGGTTTTACTTAAAAAAGAGGTGACGAGTGTGAAGAATATACTAAACATTTAGAAAGGATGTTAAGAAGTGGATCAATGACTTATTAAAAGGCCTGGGCTTGGGTTGCAGCTCACGAGTTCTGTCCATAACCAACAAGAAGGGCTTTGTTTTAAAGCTTGAAAAAGGAAAAGTTAAGGGCCTGGGTCGTGGAAGCCCAAGAAGGCCTTTCTTTCCAGCCCAATAGTTCTACCCGAATGTGCTAGAGACCCCTCAACTTCCCTCACTTTCTTCCACATCTCGGGATACCAATCGTCAACCTCATCTTTAGAGGAAATACGATTGTTCATCTCCTTCAAGCCATCCTACTTGGTCCTTCCTGTCGACACTACTAGATGACTCATGTTTTTTAAGTTCAAAACCAGGATCAACTACTGCAGATTTCTTAACAACAACCAAACAAGGGGCTTCTCTGGTACTCTTTTCCCTTGCGGCTCCAAGAACTCTGTTTTCTGAAGTTGAAACAAAGGGACTTGTACCAACAAACTCTCGCGTCTTCTTCATAAATCCTATCCAAACACTTCCATTTCTCCCTTCAGGAATTACAGTAATTCCCTAGGGATTTTCATTCTTTACTTTTAAGATGATTGGCAATTATTGCCTAGTTGGCAATTATTCTAGACTCCACTTGGCTCTTCGTGGTCTTTGGATGTTTGTAATTTTAATGCCCTGGATGGATACAAAAGATTCTACACTTGTTTGTCATCTCCTGTTCCACTTTAAATATTATTTCAACTCATTGTTTGATTAAACCTGACTGCATCTTTACATGTTCCAATTGATGCTTTTTTGGATAATAATAACTTCTTTAATACTCATTGGATTTTCTTAAGTGTCAATAAACTTATGTTTTGCATGATATCTAGAGTTTATCATTTGAGCCATTGTGTGAGGTTATCTTGTGAGGGATCCCAAGACGATCTCATGGTGCTATTTATAGCTATTGAAACTACCCACCCCCAAAAATACTTGGTTTTCAATTTTGAACTAGACGGAACTATAGACTAGGCACCAAAGGAAAGGTGGTAGTTCTAGTCTTGCTAGAGTAAAAGTGGAGAGGCATTTTTGTTTCCATATAATGGTAAGCTAAAAGCTTTTGATGTAAGAGGGTTGAAAAGGGAAGATAAACACCTCAAGGTCCAAAAATTGCAAAAGAGTGAAGGCGGACATTATTTGTCTTTGGGAAACTAACTGGAGTTTATGCTTTTGGGTGTAGTTTGTAGTCTGTGGGGTTGTCAACATGTAAATGGTGTTCTTGGATCAAATTTTGTATTTCCTCTGTCAGATTTTCAATCTTAGTGGATGGCAACCCATTTGGTGTTTTTAATAGCTCTCAAGGTTTGAGGTAAGGAGAACCCTTATCTCCATTTCTTTTTGTTATTGTGATAGATGCTCTAAGTCATATGCTTAATGTGGCTGTTGGAAATAGTTTTTTGTCAGGTTTCAAGGTGGGAAATAAGTCTTCGGGCATTACTACAGTTTCTCATTTGCTTTTCGCCGATGATCCTCTTATTTTGTGTGATAGCAATAAAGAGCATCTTCGAGCTTTGAGAGCTCTCCTTTGTTTAGAAGTAGTTTCTGGTTTGATAATTAATTTATCCAAATCTGAAATTGTTCCTGTGGGTTCGGTTAGAAACACCTTGGCTTACCCTTCCTATGAAATACCTTGGCTTACCCTTGGGAGCTCCCTATAAATTTGTGGCCATTTGGGATGGTATGATTGAGAAGATTAGGAAGAGACTAGCCGGTTGGAAAAAGATTTATTTGTCCAAAGGGGGCAGAGTTACTTTTATTAAGAGTACTTCGTTTAATCTTTCCACATACTTTCTCTCTCTTTTCTGTTACCAATTGGGGTTGCCAAAACCATTGAGAGTCTTTATAGGAATTTTCTTTGGGATGATATTGGAGAGAAAAAAAAAATTTCATTTGGTGAGTTGGAACAATATTGTCTTTCGGTCTCTCAAGGGGGCTTAGGTGCTCGTAACCTAAGACTTTTTAATAAAGCTCTTCTTGGAAAATAGCTTTGAAGATATCAACTTGAGAGTAGTGCCCAATGGAGAATTATTGTGCATGGCATCATGGAAAAACTTGGGGCAAGTGGTGTTCAAAGGTAGTGAGTGGACCTTTTGGGGTGTGCTTATGGAAGTCTATTCGAATGGAATGGGACGTGTTTATTAAGCATACTACCTTTAGAGTGGGGAATGGGGCAAAGATTCTCTTTTGGCATGATATTTGGTGTGGAGATCCTCCTCTCAAAGATGCTTTACCCAATCTTTTCAGGATTGCTAAAAACAAAGGGGTTGCCATTGCTGATTCTTATTCCTTTTCCAACAATTTGATTTATTGGAATGTGGAATTTGCTAGAGATATCCAGGATTGGGAAGCTAATGAAGTTTTAGATTTTTTGAGAAAATTGTATGAGAGGAAGATTGTTCAGATTCAAGAAGATTGTGTGTTGTGGGTGCACTCAAAAAATTCCAGATTTACTGTAAGTTCTTTTTACAAGGCCTTAATTAGTCACGAAGCTGAGAATTTTCCATGGAAGAGTATTTGGAGATCAAAAGTGCCTAGTAAGGTTGCTTTCTTTTGTTGGCTAGTTTCTCTTGGGAAAATTCTGACTATTGATAATTTGAGGAAGATGGGCTTTCAGTCTATCGAATGGTGTTATATGTGCAGGAAGGATGGAAAGTCTATTGATCATTTTTTCTTGCATTGTGAGGTGGCCACATGGTTCTGGAACGCAATTTCTACTAGGGTTGGGTTTTCATGGGTGATGACCTTGCACGTGTTGGATGTTTTCGCAATTTGGCCAGAAATTGTTGGGAGAGACATTAAGCTTGCTGTCATGAGAATCATTCCTTTATGCCTATTGTGATGCTTGTGGATTGAGAGAAACAGAAGATGTTTTGATAATCGTGAACGTTCTTTAGAGGAATTAAGGGATTTTTTTATAGTATTATCATATTTGGGTCTCTAATCATGTATGGGATGGGAATGACCATTTGGTTTTGTTTTAATTTTTCAACTTTAGCTTGTAAATAGGGGTTTTTCTGTATACTCCCTGTATACTTGGACTACGACTATTTACTTGGTATAAAACTTCTCTTATTACTTATAAAAAAAAGAAAGAGAAAATTATCGAGTTTGAGAACCAAACAGGAAATGAAGAACAAATAGATAATTTGCGAGTTTGAAAACCAAACAGGAAATAAATAAATTATTCATTTTCTTTCCCGCAACTTCTTCTCAACCAAATACTTCTAGATCATTACACTTCCCAAACAAATTGGTCCTGTGTAATGATTCAAGGAAGGTCCAAGGCACATTTGTCCCTATATTTCAAAAGTAGTCGAGATTAAATTGAGACCATCTATGGCATACCGTAGTTTTCTTCGGGAGTTCCTTTCAAAGTTAAATTGATAGGATATAATTTTCAGAGAAAATAAAGTATCATTTGGCGGGGTTGGTAGAGATTGTACTTGTTTAGAGGGAGCACGATTAGACTTAATGAAAGCTAATCGTATGCAAATTGAGATTTATTGGGAGATGTTTATTTCAATGAGAGTAGCCTTTAGAGGTGGTTGGTGGGTTTAAAATATGAAATTTTTTGGGACGGTTGATGTTCCGATAAGATTAATGAGATGCTTGAGGTTGATCAATGAAGAATCTCAGAAGAGGAGGGTGGAGGAGGTCTTCTAGTTGATTATATGAAGTGGGGGATGGTTTCAGGAGAAGGTTTTAGCGCAACGAATGGTGAGGAGGTTAGTCTCTTAAGGTAACCTTCTCAAAGTTATATAGTATTGCATGTGCCAAGGATAGATCACCTTCAATATGTTGTTGACTCTCTCCAGTGGCACATGATTGGGATACAGACTTTCTGCTTCCATTTTCAACTGGCTACCGATTGAGACAGGGTGGTGAAAACAAGTTACAATGGGTCCCTTCCATGAGATGTTTATTTGAAGTTGGATTGTTCTGCAATGCTTTAGCCCCAACAATAGCTCCTCCTTTCCATGAAAAAATATGTGGTGAAGTAAAGACTTTTTCTCAGAGGCATCCTTTGTGTGGACTGCCGCTTTGGGGAAGATCCTCTCCTTTGATAATTAGAAAGTCAGGATTAATTTTATTTGATTGATGTTGCTTGTGCAAAGAGGAATGAGAACTTGGTCAAACATCTTTTCCTTCATTGTGAAATTGTTAGTGCCCTATGGAATTTTAACCTTGGTGGTTTTGAACTAGATTGTGTCATGCCTTAAATGTGGTAGAATTCTTGGGATGTTGGAAGGGACCATTTAACATCCATCAAAGTGGAAAAATGATACTATATGCTTGCTATGGTGCCTTTGGTGAGAAGGAAATGATTGTTGTTCCGAAGATTGTGACAAAACTATGGTGTTTCATAGGACTTCTTTCTCAAAACTTAGTATCACTGGATGACTTTACATTATTGTCTCTCTTCTAGCTTTAGTTTCCAGAATTTTCTTAATAGCTTTACTTTTATCGGTGAGGACCCAGGTGTCTATTTTGTGTACTTCCCGTGTACTGGTTGTCACTTCTTTTTTTCAGTAAATTTTTATAAAGAAAATCAATTTTGAACGGTCTTAGGGT
Organism: Platycarya strobilacea; assembly: GCA_036898215.1. Lineage (NCBI taxonomy): Eukaryota > Viridiplantae > Streptophyta > Magnoliopsida > Fagales > Juglandaceae > Platycarya > Platycarya strobilacea. Next base: position 24,978,442 of record CM072545.1, on the reverse strand, counting down.
ATCCCTACCCATCTTAAATTTTCTACGGAGAGTGAATTTGCATGCTCAATCATGCAGGGAGAGTTTGCAGTATCTACTAGAAAGAAATGTAACATTATTGTTGGAATTTTGTGCTTAGCTAGTCCAGATTTTGGACTAAATGCATTATTGATCATAATTCGTCCCCGATTGCCTTCAGTATTCCACATATGAAAGTGTGGTGTCTGCTGATTTCTTGCATTATTTAATTGGGTATTTCACCTGCTTGCTGTTATCTCATAAGAGATTAAATTAGTTCCTGCTTGAAATACTTGTAATATGTTTTTGGTTATTGATTTTTTTGCTTTAACAGAGTTTAGATGGAATAAGTGATATTCGGGATGAAAGTGATCGATCTGGAATGCGTATTGTCATTGAGGTGGTTGAATTATACTGATTGGCATAAGTTGTTAACGACCATTTTTTTCTACCAACTCATTGACTTAGCGGTATTCTTTTTCAGCTAAAGCGGGGATCAGACCCATTGATTGTCCTGAATAATCTTTATCGCCTCACATCTCTTCAGTCTGGTTTCAGCTGCAACATGGTTGGGTGAGTGTTTTCACCCTTCGCTGTTTGACATAAATTAAAGATGTTGCATTTCTTCTAAAAACATAAGTTGTCTTTGCCGGTATTTTCTTTTAAACTTGATATTTGTTTACTTTAATATGTATTGTTTTTAGTTTCATCAATTTGTCTCCTCTAATGCACAAGTAACTTATTTCTGAATTGGATGGGTACTTGATGTAGTGTGAGCTTTCAAAGATTCACTAGTTTGGTTGGGAATATGGGTATTATGGCTTCAAAACCCTAAACAACGTATATTAGTGTTTGTTTCGGTATGTATATTTTTACTGAAAAATGCAAGTATTTGTTTTACAATTGATCATAGAATTGCTTGTACAGGATGTTTAATAAAAAAATTGCTTAAAGCAAGTTTGCATGTTCTTTTATGAATGTATATGGGTGAGTAAACAATTGCCCTATTTTCCGCAATTGAAGTGGGTAGAAGAACAGCTTGGTTTCTGTTCCAGATCATCGATTTTGGTCATTGCATTGAGGATTTCACAAGCTCAATATATTGAAATGCTTAGTTAATTTTGACTTGGGGAAGAATATTTTAACGTGGCAAAATGAGAGAAGGGGATTTAATATTTCATTATGAAACCAAAAATAGTGGTTTGGAATGTAAGAGGGCTGAATGAGAAAGTTAAAATATTGTGAATAACATGTCTTCTTAGAAATAGATATTGTTTGCTTGCAGGAGATGAAGATATATTATAATGTGAAGTCATTTGGAGTTTATGTAGTGCCATGACGTGAATTGGATTTATTTGGAGTCAAGGAGTGCTATGAGGGATTTTTTTAGTGTGAAATAGTAGAGTGGGGAATATTGAGGATTGTGTAGGAAACTATTTAGTAGTATGTTCCTTTGGAAATAATATTGATAATTTTGAATAAGCATTTTTTTAATTGAACAAGAAAATTTATTAATAAGATTGGAAATAGGTGTATCCCAGGTGCACAGGACGTATAAAAGAGAAGACACCTAGTCAAGAACTTGAAATAGACACAAGAAATCCTTGAAGTTGTCTGTTGAAATCTATGGTAACGTCCCATGGCAAGAAGGTTTTGAAAAAAAGTATAGGTTCATCTAGTGAATGTTTATTGTCTTGAAATTTTTGGTCATTCCTTTCCTTCGATATGTACCGTAGAAGGCATATGGGTACCATCATCCATATTGCTGCAATTTGCTGGTTGCCATGTATGCCTCTCCAATTGGCAAAGAGGTTGACCGCCCTCCTAAGCATAACAACCCACGCTAGACTGACTATATACTGAAGATGTGATCACACAGGGCCTAGCCACTTTAGGCGAAGAAGCAAATGATCTACTGTCTTCCCACTTATCCTACACTTGCATGACCAGTCAGTTACTATGATTTGTTGATTCTTTAGGTTGTTCATGGTCAAAATCTTCCCTAAGGAAGCTGTCCAAATGAAGAAAGCGGCCTTAAAAGGTGCCTTACTCCTCTGAATACTCCTCTAAGAAAACAGATTATGGTGCAGACTAGTATTAGCCTCCTTGAATGAGTGGACAAAGAATTTCCCTTTTCTGAAAGGGTTCTGAAGCATCTTATCGATCCCTTCATCGCTAACTGCCGTAGGATTTCCCAATGATTAGTCATTTGCACGGTTGTATGGTTCAAATGATAATATTGAAGGAAGACATCTCTGGGACAAGTTGTTTAGCCTTGTATAGAGGCGGAATTGTGGGCCAAGGTGGGCAATCCCCCCTCTTTTTCACCCTCCCATTTAATTTTTAGAGAAAATAGTATGCATACGTTTTATAATATATATTTTAATATGTTACTTATCAAAAAAAAAAAAAAAAATTTTAATATGCATTTTATAATACTTTTTAATAGCTAATCAAGAATTTGTATTCATAAGAAAAGGAGGCATAGCTTAAGTACATAGGATGTTTACATGAGAAGTACCTAACAAGGGTTTACAACCGAAAGTAGAAAATCATGGGTCCATTAAAGTCAATGACCCCTCCCATAAAAACAATGTTTTAATGACGAAAAATTTAAGCTCATCCATTGTCCTTTCGGGATCCTCGAAGCTTTTATCATTTATCTCCCGCCAAATGCATGAACACATACACATGGTTTTGGCACTTGTGGATTGCCTTGGAGTCCTCTCCAACTTGCTAGAAAATCTACAAGCATATGAGACATGGCCCATCATAATCCTATTTCCGCAAAAAAATCATCCCACATGGTCCTGACCACATCACAATGTAAAAGTAGGTGATCTACTGATTCTCCTTTCTTCTTACACATGCAACACCAGTCCAACACCATTAAATTGTTTCCTTAGATTGTTTGTAGCAAGAATCTTGTCTAGGGAAGTTGTTTGAACCAAAAAAAAAAAACTTTTGGAGGAGCTTTCGTCTTCCATATATTCCTCCACAAAAAGTGGTCATTCTTTGGTTACTTAGAACTTGGTATAACGGTCTAATTGTGAATCTACCTTTATTGGATGGGTTCCAACTGATCTTATATATGGTGCCCTCTATCATCGTATTGGAATAATGCAAGGCAAATAACCATCACCAGCCTCAACACGTGCATGCCTTAAGATAGTCTACCATCCTTTTCAAATGCTTTTCCAAAAACCCACCCTATATGGTCCTACCTCATTCGTGTACGATCCTTCCCCAACTTCGAATCTATAACTGACTTCCATAGTTCCCCCCTTACTTGTTGGTACCGCCACAACCTTTTACCCAAATGAGCTTGATTGAACTTCAGTAAATTATGAATCCCCAATCCTTCCTTGATATTGGTGTGCAATAGATTGACCAAGATAAACCAAGATACTTCAAAGGTAGAGAAGATACTTTACATCTCAAGAGGCAAGTTAGATTCACCGAATTGGGGACAAACCCTACCGGCCACCGGCACCAATTTAGACTTTGAAATATTCACTCTCAAATTGGAGACAACTTCAAAACAAAGGAGGAGAGCACTTAAATATTCACTCTCAAGCCAATGGTAGACAAAGGTACAGTGAAGGTACCTTACATCCCAGGAGGTGAGCTATATTCACCGCATTGGGGACAAATGCTGCCAGCACCTATATAGACTTTGAAATATTCAATCTCAAATCGGAGACAACTTCAAAAACAAAGGAGAAGAGCCCTCAAAGGTTTCATGTGCCCATGATTTGCTCCACAAAATATGAGAGTATCATTGGCAAAGAGCAAATGAGAAATATCAATAGAGCCATATCGCCATTTCCAACCAAGAGAAGCCATAGAGAACACCACCTTCCACAAGGCCCAAAATCATCTTATTAAGAGCTTCCACAACGATAATGAAAAGTAATGGAGATAGTGGACGCCCTTGTCTCTAACCACAATAGGAGTTAAAAAAAAAACCCTTAGCAATTCACCCCAAAACCACTTGCAGGATAAAGCAAGAAGCTCTAGTTGACATGATTATAAGCTTTCTCTATATCTAGTTTGCAAAGTAATCTAGGTTCTTTAGTTTGAGTTGTCCATCCGTCCAAGACTTCATTTGCAATTAATATCGAGTCAAGAATTTGTCTAGCTTTGATGAATGCATTTTGTGGCTTTGAAATTTTTTTTTATAATATGTATTTGATATATATTTCAAGATGTATATATATGTGTACATATATATATATTATGTGTATATACTTGCATATACATATAAGCTTATAAGTAAAGTTTAGTCCTAACAAAATTAGGCCTAAACCCAAAAAATTAATTGAAGTTCATTTATTTATTTAACCACAACTAATTTAAATAAGGATATAATAACAATTAAGAATGAGATGATTTTCAATAAGTACTTCCATAGACTCCTTTATATATTTGAAGTATTTTGATACATTGTTTTATGTTATGGAATCTTTTATACCTAGTGCTTCATATTAAGAAGAAAATTTTAAACTCAAGGTTAGTAGTACACTAGTCCCTCTATTTTTCAAAATTGAAGTTGTTCTTAATTCTAGGGAAATGGGGTGTTACAGGTGGATTCCTTTTCTATATATTTGTTATAGGTAAGAAGTGGTGGGGTCCTTGCTAAATTTATTAAATTTGTTGAGGATGATGGTAAGGATGCACAAATGGTAGAGAATATGCAAATGCAAAATGGAAGTATTCAGTACTAAACGTGTTCAAGGTTGTTTTTTTTTTTTTGCTTTTTCTTCTTTTTGAAATGTATAATATTGAGTTAGACAATGAGGTGCTGGTTGTAGCTGCTGCTTTTCACCTAGGAGACATGTTTGAAGTGAAATCAGTATAAGGTTTAGCATTATGCTTGGGATTCTTTGTTTCCTTGGAAAAGCATTTGAAGAGTGAAGGTTTCTATGAGAATGACTCTTTTTGTATGAACGGTGGCATTGGAAAAGATATTGATGTTAGATAACTTGAGGAAGTGGAACATCATTGTGGTGAATTAGTGTCGTATGATGGAAAAGCAAATAACTTGTAGTATGGATTGTAGTGTGAGCTATGACAAAGAGAGATGTAGATATATTGCCCTCTTTAAGATGGTTATGAGCCAGGGCATGTCGATTTTTTTTTTTTGATAAATAATAATTTTTATTGATTGAATGTAACTAAGCAAAACCCATGTACATAGTATATATATAAAAGAGACATCTAGTTACATTCTAGCAAGCTGAAAAGAACTCAAAAACTCATTAACATTCCCACCCTTTGGTACAATAGCAGAAAACCATTGAATCAAAGAAAATATAAAAAAAATCCAAATTTCCCCCACGGTCCTCTCTTTTCATCCATAGGCACCATAATCTACATAGAGGGATTATTCTCCATGTCGCAGCCAGCTTAGCGCATTGGTGGTACCTATTCTAGCATGCGAGCCGGTCCGCCACACTCGTGGGTATAACCCAATCCAAGCCAGCCCTCCTAAGTATTCCATCCCATAGCTCCCTTGCCACTTCAACATTGCAAAAAAATATGATCGATCGACTCCCCATTTTTATTACACAAGTAGCACCATTCCACGACAATCAACCCTCTTTTCCTGAAGTTGTCAGCCGTCAAAATAGTACCTAGAGCCGTTGTCCAAGCAAAAAAAGCAACTTTAGGTGTTGCTGGGGCTATCCATATGGCCTTCCATGGGAACACAACTAGTGGGTGATTTTGCAACGCCTTGTAGAATGACTTGACAGAAAACTTTTTGTTTCCGGAGTGTGTCCACAACATTCTATCCCTCCCATTTCCTCCCAGCTGCCTAGAGTAAATGAAACTGTAAAAATCTACTATCTCTTCCCCCTCCCAATCCTGAATATTTTTGGAGAAAGTCAGACTCCAACACACCGTGCCATTGTTGCTACACAACACATCAGAAACAACATGTTGGTTGTCCACTAGACTGAAAACTCTTGGAAATGCAACAAATAGGGCTATTTTTCCGCACCATTTAGCAAGCCAAAAACTGATTCTTGTTCCCTCACCAACCTCAAAATTGATGTGTTTTGCAAACACTTTCCACCCCTTCCGAATAAACTTCCAAAGGCTCACTCCATATGTTCCCCTACCCTCCTAAGAGCACCAACATCCCTAATCACATCCATACTTCTCCCCCACCACCATTCTCCATCTACAATGAATCCTCTTTCAAGTAAAATCTCTACAACCACTTTCCTAAAAATGCTTTATTAAAGATGATTAAATTACGCACCCACAAATCACCCACCTCCTTTGGGCTACACACTTTTGGCCATCCCACTAGATGAAATCAGGGCATGTCGATGAACATGGTTTCTTTTTATATATGAAAGAAACAATTTTTTCAGGTGGCAATTTACTTATAAAACACTTGAGGGGGGAATGGTGGATCTTCTGTTGGATATTCTTTTGAAAGAAGGTGATCTAAAATGAGCTAATGCAATACAAACTAAGTGGTGCCAATGACTCTGGAACGAGACAGGTCTGATATAATGTAAAAAAAAAGGATCCTAATTGTTATGTTAAGCTACATAATTGGTTAAATTTGTCTCCTTATAAATGATAATTGGATTGCTTCTCGCTAATTTTTTTCCATTTATTTTTACTGTTTTCTGTTTGTTGTGCCCTTTTCCTCAAATAATGCACAATAATGGTATTTCTTTGGATTTATTGTATGCTTAAAATTTTCACAGAATTCTTAATGGACAACCTAAGTTGATGGGTCTGAGGGAACTACTACAGGTTCTCTCTCTCTCTCTCTCTCTCTCTCTCTCTCCTGGTTAGTAGAATTTTTTCACTTATTAAAACACAAGTCTTTGCTTTTCTTCACCTCCAGGGGAGGGTTTTAGGTATTGGTTTGGCAATGGAGGTTTGCCCTTATTTGGATTTTCTTTTGGCAGGAAGGATGAAAGAGTTTTTTTGCTTAATATTTTACCACAATACTGTTCATGAAAAAAGTGGTCATTCTCTATCAAAGGAATGGGAGCTAATTGCTAAATATGTAAAAACATGTCTTTCCTCATCTTCATTACTCTTTTCCCTCTCATATAAGAATCTTCCCTCTTGTTTCCTCCCCATTTTTCTTCCTTATTGCATCCATTCCCTAGATGCCGAACAGACCTAATGTATTCTTATAGTTCTGGAACGGTTTTAGGGTGTTTTGTATTTATGTACATGGGGGTAAAAAAACAATTTTTTTTATAAGTAAACATTTATTATTAATAAAAGAACGGGCAAAAATGCAATTACAAAACTCTCATGTCTTATCAAGTAGGCGCATTATAAACAAGGAAATCATGAAGGTCTATGCCATTAATGTCCATGATAATGGCCCAAGTACACAGAACTCTAAAAAATAAAACTTTAAGCTCCTCTATCAATCTCTCATTGTCCTCAAATGTCCACTCGTTACGCTCTTGCCACGAGAATCACATAATACAGATAGAGATCATCTTCCAAACAACTTTGATCTCTTGCATGCCTCGGATAGAAGTCCAACATACCATTGCTGTTACCACAGTCTCTGGCATAACCCATGCTAAGTCTAATCTACTAAATACCTCATTCTAGAGTACCTTGGCTGTCTCCCAATGTAGGAGATGATTTACCGTCTCATCCCCTCTTCGACACAAGCAGCACTAATATGCTATGGTGATTCTCCTTTTTCTCAAAAATGTAGCTTTCTGGGTTGCCTTATGTCTCCAGAGCTTTCTCTAAGGAAACTGTATATCGGGTTCTTGTGTGAGGACCTTATAAAAGGAATGAACAATAAAAACCCCTCCTTGCAGGTGTCCACTATAGAGCATCTTCATGCTGGATGTTTGGTATTAGGGAGTATATAAGGCTATAGAAATCAACAAAACTAATCAATTCCAAATCTTGAGCTGCCTGATTAAAATTAATATTCCAATGGATCCGCCCTCCTGCAAACCTTATAACCTCCGCCACAATGGCCTTTTTGACACTTGCAATCTGGAAAAGTGAGGGAAATAAGTCTTGTAGTGCACCGTTACCACACCAAACATCCTTCCAGAATCTAATTTTGGTTCCTGCACCCAATTGAAGCTTAGTGTGTCAATGAAGTGCCCCCCACCCTCTTCTTATGTTTTCCCACAACCCCATTCCGCAAGCCCTACATGGGCAAAAAAAAACTTTAGATGCCTTCTTTCTTATATGAAGAGGAAAGTGTAAATGCCACTTCTCCCTTTATTAGAACAGGGGGAGGTTAAAGCCATGGGTTCAAGACCACTGATTGCACGTACAACATAACAATCAAAACAAAAGTTTTTTTCAAACTTTATTTTTTGAAAATAATATTTGACTATATATAATTTTCTAATCTCCTAGAGTTACTCGAGAACTCCAATAGTTATTGTTTTTATGGTTCAACTATGTGCAGGCATTCTTAGATTTTAGATGCTCCGTCATTGAGAGACGTGCTAGGTTTAAGCTTTCTCAAGCGAAGGAAAGAAGGCATATGGTTGAGGTATGTTGGACTTATGTCAACACATAGCAACTTATTACTTGCTTGCAAATTATAGGGACGAGCTGACGACATGACTTGCTTTTTTCACACTGGTTTTGAAATGAACTTCCTCATTATTTATATGTTGTGAATCTGAGTGGATCCTTTGTCCTATTCAATGGTTCCATTTACCAAGTAATTTGTGTATGTATTTGAGTGTGCCTTAAAAACAGTTGCGAACTTGAGACGAGTGCATTCAGTATTTTTACTGCACAAAAGTTCTTTTTTCCATTGCATTTTGTCTTGGAACTGCTTCATGCGATCATATGGTTCTTTCATAATTTTATTAATTAAGGACAGGCACAAAATTGATTGGGGTCAATTATTTATGCTCAGAACATTAAGTTACTTTTATAATTTTATTAATGACTGTGCCTGTCGTTAACCTTGTATGTTATTAATATTTGTTCTGTCCATACTCAGGGTATTGTTGTTGGGCTTGATAATATTGATGGAGTAATTCGTATGGTACGGGATGCTTCAAGCAATGCAGCTGCATCAGCTGGTTTAAGGAATGGTGAGCTTGGCTTTATTTTCTTCTTTTTCCTCTCTCTTTTATCTTGCCTGCTTTTTTTAGCTTTATTTTTCTCCCCTGTTGGTGATCACAATATGATGTACTGAAAAACAGTATGCTTCATTTATTAATCTTTGATGTTTCAGTTTATGCATTTTTTTTATTAATTTCGATGTATTCTCCAGAGTTGATATGCTCTTATCATATCACTGACAAGAACAAAAGAAAAAAAGGCCACTATTCTGAAGTTTTGTGTTGTTAACTAGAATGTCTCTTCTTTGGGGTTTCCCTTTTGACTTGGGTTTTGCTATTGTTTACATAGTATTTTGATCGTCATGCGGATTCACTTAAATTTATTGACGTTTGGAGATCGAGAAATTATCGGGAATATTAAGATTGTGCAAGTGAGAAATCTGTGGGAGCTTAAGGATTTTTTTACACAAAATCTTTTATCATTTGGTGGCTGTTTATATATATATAATATATATATTTTATCTAAATTCCAGGATTTTCTTCTTCTATTTCCATTTGCTTGTATATCTCTTTAATGGTTCTTAAAAAGTAATCTGTTAACCAATCCATTGCTTCATTGTGTGTTTGCTAGTGTTTTGCAAAATTATATCTCTACTCTATTTTGGACTGTCTTGCCTCGGAGAGTGGTGGATCTCCTGCTGTGCTGAAAATGGCAATTTGGAAGTCATCATCGTGAATTTCTGAATTGGCAGTTTCTTCTTTAATGTGGTGTAAAATGATTGTGAGAAATATGTGGAAGAGCTTAAGGATTTTTTGTTTCTGTATCTAATTTTCTGGATTTTCTTCTTTGTTTTCCTTTCTCTGCTCGTTTCTCTCTTGTATGCTTATTATATTTTTTATTGCTAATGAATGCTGAGATAGTCAGACTAGAGATTTTATACCTGGTTTGTTGTGGTGATTGGACTTGGAGAAAGAATATGATCATCTAAATTGGGGTTTTTTGGCCATATTTGTTGAAAATATTTGGCTTTAGGATTCAGTACTTGTAAAAAAGAGATGTGACTTCAGGCAGATACACAGGAATTGGGTTTTAAATTGTATTTATACCGTGTGGTATTCCATTCTTATTAATTTTTTCTTTTATTGGCACTGGGTATCTGAGTACAAAATCCCTATTAATCCTGTTGGTGCATAGGTTTTCGGCAAAGAGTTTTCTACAACTGCACCTTAGGTAATTTAAGGGGAAATTCCCAGTCTGATGGTTCCTAGAAATTGTTTGCACCCAATAGGATTCGAACAATTTTCCATTCTTGTTAGTGGTTGTTATGGAGGCACTAAGTAAGATGATAAATTCTAAAGCTGATAGGAGTATGCAGTATTTTTTTGGTTTGGGTCAAGTGATCATAAAGAGGTGTTAGCGTCCCATCTGTTACTTTCCAATAACACTGATTTTCTGTGAAGCAAATGCTAAAAAACTTTAATTCTTGTGTTGTCTTTGTTTTATTTTGAGTCTCTTTGGGGTTGAAGATCAATTTGGCAAAATAAACATTGTTGCTATTGGTGAAATGGAAAGCTTGGCCCATATTCTTGGCTGTAAAGTTTCTTTTTTACCAATGGAGTATTTGGTTTTTCTGGATTCCTCTCTATGGTTGTTGTGTTTAGGAGATTTTAGATCAATTTTTTTCTCACTTTCCTACACGAGTAGTTGGGCTACGACGGGGTCGAAAAATGATGTGGTTATCGATCACAAATGTTTTGAGTTTAAGAAGGAAAATGTAAGACAATGGAGTATCACGGAAAGTAGTCGCCGTTTAATGAAACACATCCTCATTGACCAAGATGATTTGGCGTGGTTGGCTGATGCGGTAGAAGAAGGTGTAGCTTACGGGGGTTCTACCGAGTTCCTTCGATCATGCAAAAGAGGAACACACGTTTTGGTGGTCCAGAGGAAAAAAAAATCCTATGGGAGATTTCTCTCCTTGTCGTAGTTCAGCTCTGAGAGGCGATGCAGTATGTTGGTAGTCCGAGAAGGGAGAATGGGGGTGGGTTGGAGGAATTTCGGAGATACATTAAAAGAACTCTCTGCAACCTTGGTTGCATCCCTTGTTTTGGGTGGGAAGGACAAAGGCCATAAACATTGGGTGCCCCCTCCGTCGTAGGGCTTTAAGCTTCCTCCTCCGCAGTCATATAGATCGTGCAAAGAGGCTTTGGAACATGCTAAGAACATGGGTGGAGCTCGAGAAAGTGCAAACTAGGGCTTGGCATTCGCTGTAGGTAGTCTGAATGAGGGAGAAGATGGCCAGAATGTGTTTGGCCTTAATAAGGAAATATTGCAGAGGGTATTGGGTGAGTTGGAAAAGCAAATGGTGGGTTTACACCAAAATATTTAATGGCTTTAATGCTGCGTAGAAGAGAGTATGGGATAGGTGGGGAGTTGGGCCTGGCACGAGGTGCAGAGGCCCATACTAAAGGGCTGTGTCTTGGCGAGATGCAAGTGGACAAAGGTGAGAGTCAAATGGACTCACCAATGGGTCGGGGGCAAGGAGTAGAGGCCCGGATTTCCTCTTCTTTTGGAAATCAGGCCTATTGTTGGGCTAGAGCCCAGTCACGTGTTGAAGAAACAGCTCGATGGGAGGATATGCAGTCAGCCTATAGTGGCCTCGATGGAGCTTCTGGAGGCCGCACAACAGTCGTAGGTGGTGCCAGAGTCGACAGACCTTCCCCGTGCTCAGAAAACGCTAGCGAATTCGGAGGGACTGCTGGCTTTGCAGCAGCTTAAGGAAATAGGGGAGAGATCTGCTTCGCAGGTGCCGGTGACCATTCTGGAAGCCCAGAAGTAGTCATCGGAGCTTCTCGGTGGATATAAAACGCCTACCCTTTTTGATGGAACCTTTTCCAGATCAGGTAGTGGTGCCTCTTTTTGTAGAAGACCACATTGGGACTTTGTTAGAGGGGGAAGGTGCACACTGTTCTGACAATGAGGAGGGGCTATCTCAGAGGTGTTTTGCACTCAACTAGAGTGATGTGGTATTGGTTTCTAAAACACTAGCTTTATCACCACTCCCTCCCAATGAGGTGGTGTTAAATGAAGGTACCATAGTTGAATAGGGAGGTATCACTCTATTTTGGGGAGTGGATAAGGGGTAAGCTCCGAATGTATAGAGGGACAATGGTGTCAATGAAACCTTGCCTCTAAATTGTGAATTACCTTCTGATTTTAACGTGTCAAATTGAGTACTTCATAATGTAAAATTGATTCAGCATATGTTGGTATGAAGTGTGTGGGGTATGAGGATTAATTTATGGCTCTTTTCATTGCTATCGAGGCAGGGCACACCCATTCTAAGAAATCGGAGTCTAAGAAACAAAGGGATAGATCCAAATGGAAGGAAATTGTATTGTCTTTATAAAGTCAAAAATTGTGTTCTGGAACATCCGTGGGTTGAATAAGGTTAACAAACGTGGTTGCATTAATAATTTGCCCAGGGTATGAAAAGCAGACATTATATGCTTACAAAAATCAAAGTTGAAATTGATCTCTAGAAAAATAGTGCGAAGTATTTAGAGTTGTGCTTATGTAGATTGGGTGTATTTGGTTTTGGACAGGGCTTCGGGTGGAATCCTAGTGATGTGGGATAAAAGGGCTGTGGAGAAAGTGGAGGATTTCATAGGGGAATATTCAGTGGCCGTGTCTTTTAAATCTATGTCGGATAACTTTTCTGGGCTCTTGCAGTGTTTATGGACCAAATGTTGATAGTATTTGAAGTCTTTTATAGGAAGAACTTGCGGCACTACATAGTTGGTGGGACCTACTTTGTTGAATAGGTGGAGATTTTAACGTAATAAGGTTTCCTAGGGAAAGATCGGGAGACAATCGCTTGCACCTAGCTATGGCTGATTTTTTTGCATGTATCTTTGACTTGCATTTGGTGGATCTTCCCCTTATAGGGAGCTCTTTCACTTGGTCCAATTACCAGATATGGTCTAGGCTGGACATATTCCTAATCTCGCCGGAGTGGGAAACACACTATCTGGAGGTGTTTCAAAAAAAGTTGCCTCGCCTTTGTTCAGACCATTTTCCCATCCTACTTGATAGCAACGGTATTCAAGGCAGGCAGCGTCCTTTCAGATTTGAAAACATGTGGCTTAAGAGTGAGGGTTTTGTGGACATGGTAAGAAATTGGTGGTCTTCTTATCATTCTTGTATTCTTTTGGGAAGATTAAAAGCTCTCAAGAATGATTTAAAGTTTTGGAACTCTCAATTCTTTGGTAACATAGGGAAGCATAAGAAAAGCTTGGCGGATGACCTCCAATGTTTCGAGAGGTTACTTGAGACTCGAGCCCTCTCCCAAGAAGAAATTGATCGAAAAGCAGAGTTGACATCAGAGTTGGAGAGAGTACTTTCTCTAAAGGAGATATCTTGGCGCTAGAAGTTGAGCTTTATGGGTCAAGGAAGGAGACCCAAGTACAAAATTCTTTCATAAGGGGGCTAACTTTCATAGAAGATATAAACACCATTGAGATGCTTAAAATCAATGGTGTGGATTGCATGAAGGCTCCTGTGATAAGGGACCATGTGCTGGATTTCTTTGAACAATTGCTCACTGAATAAGAGGGGTGGAGGCCAAAACCCGATGGTCTTGTTTTTAACTTATTGAATCTCCGACTGCGTCTTGGTTGGAGAGACTTTTTGAGGAGATAGAGGTGTATGATGTCGTAAGAAGAATGGTGAAGGATAAAGCTCTAGGTCCAAATGGTCTCTCGATGGGTTTTTTCCAAATTTGTTGGGAGATAGTGAAGAGGATATTATGAAGGTGTTTCAAGAACTGTTCTTGGAAGGAAAGTTTGAGAAAAGCCTTAATGCTACTTTCATTGCATTGATTCAGAAGAAGAGCGGGGTTTCTGAGGTGCAAGAATATAGACCCATTAGCCTTATAAATGGGGTGTGCAAAATTATTTCCAAGGTCCTTGCAAACAGGAGTGGGGAGGCCTTAGGCAAGATCATCACAAAATCGCAAAATGCCTTTGTAAAAGGGCATCAAATTTTATATTTTTTTCTTATAGCAAATGAATGTCTGGATAGTAGATTAAAGGAAGGGGTTGTGGGGTTTATTTGCAAGCTAGACATGGAAAAAGCCTATGACTATGTAAGCTGGGACTTTCTTATCTATTTGCTAGAGTGGTGCGGTTTTGGGGCGAGATGGTATAGGTGGATCGGATGGTGCATCTCAATAGCAAAGTTCTCAGTTTTGATTAATGGCAGCTTAACTAGTTTCTTCAATAGCTCTCGTGGTTTAAGACAAGGTGATACTCTAACCCCTTTCCTATTTTCTGTTATTATCGAGGATCTTAGTAGGATGCTTTCGGCTGTAGTTAGAAATGGCTTTATGGCAGGACTTTCTATGGGCAACCCCAATAGGGGCCTTATCTCTATTTCTAATTTATTATTTGCAGATGAGACCTTAATTTTCTGTGAGGCAGATCATAACCAACTCGGGGTGCTGAAGGCTCTCTTATTGTGCTTCGAGGCAGCTTCAGTCTTGAGAGTCAACTTTGATAAATCCGAGCTAGTGCGAGTCAGGAATGTCAACAATCTTCATCATTTGGCCACCATCCTTGGATGCAAGGTTGCCTCTCTCCCTATGAAATATTTTGTTTTAACTTTAGGGGCAACTTCACGGGCTCTATCAATATGGGATACAGTGATTGTGAGGATAGAATAAAGACTGACAGGGTGGAAGAGATTGTATTTATCAAAAGGAGGTCGGGTGACTCTGACCAAGAGTATTTTTTCCAATCTACCAACTTATTTCTCTGTCTTTCCCATTCCAACCTATGGCGAGAAAGATTGAAAAATTATATCGCAATTTTTAGTGGGGTCGGGGATGAATTCAAGTTCCATTCAATCAAGTGGGATAAGGTGTGCAAGCCATTGTACTCATGTGGTCTTGGTTTAAAAAATGTAAGGTTTTTCAACTGGGCCTTACTTAAGAAATAGTTGTGCAGGTATAATACGGAACTGGACGCTCTATGAAAATTGGTGATAGATTGCAAGTATGGAAGTCAGTTGGGAGGACGGTGCACTAAAGAGGTGAATGGGGCATATGGAATGGGATTATGGAAACATATTAGACACAATTGGGGGGTTTTCACTTGTTACACCAAACTTGTGCTGGGCGTAGAAACGCGGAGAAAATTTTGGAGAGATATTTAGGGTGAGGAGGAAGCTTTAAAGGATTCATTTCCATCTGTCTTTCGTTTGGTATGTGATCCAGGAGCTTCTGTGGCGGACCTCTTGATTCGATCGGGCAATCAAGATCAATGGAATGTTATCTTTAGTAGAGTGGCTCAAGATTGGGAAGTTGACTTCTTCAAGGTTTTTTTTTAGACTCATCTTCTTGGTGAAGCCGAATGAGATGCGAGCCGATATTGTTTGGTGAACTCCTGTAGGTAAGGGTGTTTTCTCTGTTTGGTCCTTCTATAAATCTCTTATGTTATCCTTGACTACTTAGTTTCCTTGGAGGAAAATTTGGAGGAATAAGCCCCCCAAAGCACTTTTCTTTACTTGGACAGCCGCCCTGGGCAAGATTTTGATCATTGATAATTTGAGGGAGCGCAAAGTTATTATCATAGATTGTGCAAGAAATCTGGAGAGTTGGTGGATCACCTCTTGCCACACTGTGACACAAATAGATAAATGTGGATAAAAGTTTTCAGCCGAGTTGACTTGAACTGGATAATGCCTACCATAGTAATTGAGTTATTGACTAGTTGGTCATCTCTTGGAGGTGCACCATCTATTAAATTTGTGTGGAAGATGGTCCTTATCTGCATTATGTGGTATATTTGGTGAGAGCTCAACAATCGAACATTTGAAGATAAAGAGCGGATACCGGAAGAGCTTCGATCTTTCTTTTTTCGTACTTTATTATTATGGGCCATAGCTGTAGACTTCAATGGTCTCAATTTTCATGATTTTCTTGTATCTTACTTTCCACCTATGACCTAGATAGGTCCTGTCCCTTGTATACTAACTTGTATACTTGGGCTTTGCCTATTCTATCAATAATATAATTTTACTTATAAAAAGAAAAAATATTTAGTTTTTCCTTTGGATGTGTCTTATAAGGCTATTTATATATATATATATTATTAAATGGCATTCTGAATAAAATGTGCAACTTTTGGCCAGTTGGAGAAGGCTTTATTTGTCTAAGGGCATCTGATTGGCTAAGGAACTGTTTCTAAGTTGTCAACATATTGTTTTGTTTTGCATTCCTGTAGGAGTGGCTAATAAACTTGAAAATTTTCAGAGACTTCTTGTGGAGGGAATTGTTGATGAATTTAGGTTCATTACTGGGTTAATATTTTTATTCTGATAAAATCTGGTGGTTTGGATGTGAGATTTTTTTATTAAATTTAATCAAGCATTATTGGGTTAATGCTTATGGAGTTATATGACAGAGAGGGAGGCTTTATGGAAATTGGTGATAGATACCAAGCATGGCAGTTTGATTGGACAAATATCAATATCATTTTAATAAACCTTTGTAACTACTGTCAGTTGTATTCTGTATTGAACACTATCCCTCGGTTTATCCTCCATGCTATTTTCTTTGTTATTGGTTTCTGCTAATTATTTATATTGTATCCTTTATGATCTTGGTGCAGAGTATAATCTTTCGGAGAAACAAGCTGAAGCTATACTGGACATGAACCTAAGAAGACTCACCCTTCTTGAGGTGCATGGTGGTTCTTTCTTTATAAGTAATAAAAAATGTTTTTGAAAAAAACAAAAGACATAGCCCAGGTGTACAGGACGTATACAAGAGAATGCATGGTGGTTTTGATACATACTAATCTATTGGCATTGTCCAGTTTGCTGCATGTTCTCTCATATAATTTGCACAAGTTGTTTAGACTTCAACGTTTAAGTCTAAGGTTTTACTTATTTCTATGCATCCCCCCCCCCCCCCCCCCCCCCCCAAAAAAAAAGCAAAAAACAAAAAAAAAAAGGTATGAAATTATGATTTTTTCTCAAAAGGTTTATATAGTTTATTAGTGTTATAATTGTTAAAACTCGATGTCCTATTGTAGTTCTTATTATTATTTGGATTCATTACAGATTTTATTCTCTTTGTGCAGAGAAAAAAGTTTGTTGACGAAAGTAAATCATTGATGGAACAAATATCTAAGTTAGAGGAACTTTTATCAAGCAAGAAGTACATATTACAGGTAGATATTGTAGAAGAGTATAGATTATATAAAACTTATGTTATTGTAGAAGAGTACATATTACAGGTAGATATAGTAATATTGTAGAAGCACATATTACTAGGTTTTTGAGAAATGATCTCTTATGTTATTGGTTAGCAATCTCATGAAATTATTGGTTTTCAATTTTGTCTCAATTTTTTTGAGTCTGACACTGATCAGTTTTCTCTGTTCTACTTTGTGAATTTAAGCTTCAAACTTAAGTCATTAGTCTGTAAGCTCTAACATTACTATCACACGTTTTAAAATCATTTTAATTCTATTTGCATTGATTAAATACCGTGTAAATTTTTATGGCCAGTTCTTTAATGTAGAAATGGACTCTTCCTATTTATATGTCCTTACTCTATGTACTTGGGCCACTGCCCTAGATTTCACTGGCATGGACATGCATGATTTTCTTGTTTCTAATGCTCCTACTTGATAGGGCATAAAAGTCTTTGTAACTGGCGTTTTGCCCATTCTTTCATCAATAATGCAATTTTACTTATAAAAAAAAATGTCCTTAAATTGTATGTTTCGTTTCTTTGAATTGGCAACGACAGAGCCTTTCTATGAGCATTTGGATGTTAAGAATCTGCTTTATCTATAATTTTTTGTTTGGAAAATTTGCAAGCATATTTTTCCATTAACTTCTCCTGCTGCAATGGCTCCTTACGTTATTAACTGCATGTTTGGATACACAAAACTTTAGAATTTCAAAAATTTCCACAATTTTTAAAATTTTCTATTTCTTCATAATAAATTTCCTCCAATCATTTGCCTAGTTTTTGTTGAAGTGCCCTTTGCCAGGGCACTCAAGACCTTCAAACCCGTAGCATCTAACCCCCACCCCCCTCGTCTGTTTTCAACCCACCACTGAAACCCTAGACCAGGTCCAGCCCTTTATCAATTTTCTAGAGAGTTATGCATGGTGGTGACCTTTTTTCACTCTTTTATTGTTATGGAGAACAGAGCTCAACCTTGTTGATTCTCTCACCACATTCTACTGTTTTTGGTGGACGGGGGTGTCATGCATCGGAGATGATCAATAGAAGTGAGTCAATAAGGGAGGCTGGTGGTCGTATGTGATGGCTCTGGCTGGTCTGTTACAATTAAGAGCTGAATCCCCCGTGGGGAAATTAAAGCCCATCTCAAGCTTGTCCGCCAATTAAGTTTGGAGCTGTTGTGATTATAGCATCTGACTGAGTTTTGAAGAAAGTGAGGAGTTTGTCATTTTGTCGGGTTCTCTTGTGATGGGTTCGAACAGGAGCTGATAGCTTTGTTCATGGGTGTTGAAGCTGGTTGCTTTGTTCAGGTGTATGTGGTCCTAATTCTGGTCATGTTAGGAGGTTTTTATGGGAACTGGCAGGTTTGGTAAATTGGTGGAATTTGCCTTGATGTATTGGTGGCAATTTTAATGAAATTCTATTTCTCAGTGAAAGATATAGTGAAGCTAATTTCAATCTATCCATGTCAGAATTTTCATATTTTATCTTTGAGCAGAACTCCGTCCATCTTCCTTTAGTTGGAGGCAGGTTCACAATGTCTAATAATCAAGGTACACCTTCATGGTCCCCTGTATTGACAGACTTCTTATATCTTCAGATTGGAGAGTGCAGTTTCCCAACAATTGGGAAGTGGAATTTGCTATTAAAAAAAACACGCTGGTTTAAAATGAGGCTCTCATTAGGATGTGGATTTTATCAGAGCATTGCAAGATTGGGAGAGGGAGGTACTTCATTCTTAGATTGTTTGTATTTAGTGTGCCTTAGATTGGGGGGTATGGATGAGGTATTTTGAACCCCTTGAACAATGGGGTGTATCATACACTATATCCACATGGCATTAATCCATTCCCTTGGAAGACTATTTGTCAAAATAAGGTACCTTTAAGAGTGACCTTTTTGGATAAGATGCCTTGTGGAACATCTTTACCTTATTGTGGTGGGTTGGTTTTGCATGTGTAGCAAGTGATAGAGCATATATAATTTCATTGTGAGGTGGATAGTACTAATGGGGATCTCGGTCAAGTCTCCACCCACCCAAGGGGGTCTTACTTGCCTTGTTGCTCCTTAGTGACCGAGTAGGCTTTTTTGCTTGGTGATGATCACTTGTGATTACAAGAATGGTGGTTTGGAGGTAGTGGGGCTAGCGTGTAGGGTGGTTTGGTGATGGTAGGTTTGGCAAACTTGAGTTCCTTGCAATGGTGTTTGGCTATAGTGGGATGGGGGTGCTAGGCGACAATGGGTTGGCTAGGGATTGGTGTTGCCGAAATTGCTAGGGTTTGGGAGTGGGGTTTTCGGCCAAGTGTAGGAACAGGTAATTGTGGCTAGGGTTAGGTTGTAAGAGTGTCTCCTTGATTGATTGGAAATTGAGGGGTTTGTGGGATGTGTTGGCCAAATATGGCCTAATGGATGGGTGATTGGATATTTTGGTTTGGTGATATATTTGATTGGGATATGATGGAGGTTTGATTGAGGATGGGATTGGATGTGATTGAAGCAATCAAGAGTTGATTGATCAATCAAGCTATTTATGGAAGGTTTGGTGGGGTGTAAGATGGCAAGTGGGGTTCGGTTATGGCAATTGATGAGGTGGCCGAGTGGTGCAAATAAGGAAAGTGAATTTGTGATGGATGGCCGGCTATGGGGAGTGATGGGTGTGTATGGTAATTTCGTGGGCTAGGGCTGGTTGACTAGGGTGTTTGGGGAGAGGGAAACTTCAAGAATCTTCAAGAAGACGCAAGAAATCTGATGAACAACAAGAACATTTGTTGAACTCGACACACCCACAATGCCTCCACAAGAGTTTCGGCTAACACACTCCAACAAGCACTCCATAACTCTTCAACACAACCACAACTCCAATAATGCCACAAACTCACTCACTCAACAAATGAAGAACTCGAAATTCACAAACGGTGTGAATTTTGGCACTCACAAGAACACTCACACTCACTCACTTTACAACTCCAAAAGATAACTTCAAAGAAACACAAGAACACCAAAATTGAAAAATACCTCAAACAATTTTATAAATAAAAGGATAGATGTGGATTACTTCTATTGAAGAATTGCAAGGAGTAATTCTCTTTAAGGGGATTCAAGAATTGCATCCCAAGAAGCCCAAGTGCAAAGCACCGAAAATAATCTAAGCTACAGGGTGCCCGGCCTATCTCTCTCTCAAGAGAACTCAATTGTTCAAAGTTCCAAAAGATATCAAAGTAAAACATAAGGATTCTATTTATAGAATCTTACAACTTGGAAACTCCCAAAAGGTCCCTAATAAAAATAACTAATTAAAATAAAAGGAAATAAATAAAATAATATAAAACAAGATAGTGGTGGGCGCCCAAGTGGTGTGGCCGTGGCATGCATGGCCTAGGTGTGGCCTAGTTTGCGGCATGACCCACAGCTGGGCTCGTCTGCGTGTCGTTTTGCATGGCGTCTAGCTGCGTGGCATGACGTGGTGCCATGTGCTGGTCTGATGGTGTGCCTGGCGTGACGCTGTGCGGGGCCGACTGATGGTTGGCATGGCAGGGTGCCATGCATGGGCTTGATGGTGGGCACAGGGTTATGCCATGCTGCTGTGGTGTGGCCCAATCAAGTAGCTTGGACGGTGGTCCTACATGGATCGGGTTGGTGGCTAGGGCGATGGTCATGCATGACTCAAACTGGCAGTTTGGGCATTGCGTGCTGCAAGGCACGAGTTGGAGCTGCGCGCTGAATGGCGTGCATGGTGTGCATGCCACTCGCCTAGCTTGCAAGGCACGGGCTGGAGCCGTGCGCTAGATAGCATGCCTCTAGCCTCACCTACAAGGCAAGGGTTGGTGCCGTGCGCTGGATGGCATGCCTGTGAGGGCATGCCTCTAGCCACGCAAGCAAATCCACTGGTGTGGTGTCATAGATGTAGCTCAGGGCTGCCTACCTAGGGGTTTTGACAAGTACTCTTTGGAATGACGTTCTGGTTAGATTAGATTGTGCCTTGCAGTTTGGTGGATCTTTTGGCATGTTGGGAAAGGAGGTTTACTTATGGAAATGATCTCGGGTTTTTTTTAGTGCCTATGGAGAGAGAGAAATAACCAAAGCTTTGACGATAGGGAGAAGATGGGTTTAAAGATTTATTCTTTGGAACCCTTTATCACCACTAGTTGTGTGCTCATTTTGGTTTTTCCTTATCAAGTTTTCAGGATTTCTTTTCTTTTTTCTCATTTTCTTGATTGGTGTTTTAGACCTGCATTCTCGGAGAACCTCTTTTTGATCACTAATAAATTTTTAACATATCATCTCTCTCTCTCTCTCTCTCTCCTGTCAAGTCTTTGTTTTTATGCTTGAATTTATGAAATATGGTTAGTAATTTAATTAAAATTTCACTATGCTTGTTTTGACCAGCAGCATTGCTCTTCCTGAAAGCATTGCAAGTTGTATTGAATTATTAGCTTCAACTGCAAGTTATATTGAACACGTAGATATTGGTTGATATCGTGAATTACACCAGGATTATGGTGGTCCTATTTATTGTGTATTGAATGACTAGTTTGTCAAACCAAATGTTGCAACTGTAATTCTTATTCATGGCACAACTAATAATCTTATTACCATAAAGTTGACCCATTTTGAAATACTTGCTGACTGCCGACCTTTTTCCTTGTTATAGGTAATAGAGCAAGAAGCAATTGAGCTGAAAAACAAGTTTTCCAGTCCTAGGCGTTCAATGTTGGAGGACTCTGATAGTGGACAACTTGAGGACATTGATGTTATTCCAAATGAAGAAATGCTATTGGTACTCGAGACCACTAGTTTGATGAATGGAATTCCTTTTTCGGCCTTTACTTTTTTTAGAACATCACATTCACGTGTCGTTTTCTTAATAATGTTAAGGTGCTTAGTGAAAAAGGTTATGTTAAGCGGATGAAGCCTAACACCTTTAATCTTCAAAATCGTGGAACAATCGGTAAATCCATTGGAAAGCTGAGAGTAAATGATGCCATGTCAGACTTTATTGTTTGTCGAGCACATGACCATATCCTTTATTTCAGGTAATTATAATTTTTCTTCTCCTACATAAATCACTTGATCTGGTGACTGAAAATGAGCGAAATGGATTTACCAGCACGTGTCACTTATATTATTGTTGAAATGATGCCAATATTCCGAGTCTAAATTGTCACTTAGAGAACCTGAAGGGATATTTACTGTACTTACATTATTATGTATATACATATACACTGGACCAGAGAAAATATTTTTTGTTTGTAGATTTTTTTTTAGATATATTTTTAAGAACTTTTTATTCCAAATGGTCGTGGTGTTATATTATTTTATAATTATGAACATTTTCCCTATCCTATGTTTAGCATGAGAGTTGTCATGTACGGTTGTTTTTTCATAGATGAGACATTTTATTAAGACAAAGAAGGTTGTTCCCCAATACATTGGAAGGAATCCAGAGATCCACCTAAGTGTAAAATGGAAAATGGTCTAAAAATTTCCTAAACATAGAAATATCAAAAGTAGAACAATTGAGGCCCACTAACCAATGATAAAGGGTATTGAGAATGTACAACTTGATCTCCATCACCAAATTTTCACAATCCTCGAAACATGCTCAGTTATTTTATTCAAATAGGCAACAAACTCTCGGGGTTGGCTCATGTGGTAAAGGTCTTGGTCTTAGTGATATGCTTCCTCTAGGTGTAAGGTTCAAACGCTTTGGTGCAGATAATTGTTAGGGACCACGTCTCATTGGTGGAAAGCTGATGGTTTACCTAATTCATGTGATGGGAACGTGTTACATGGGTCAGTCGTTTAACTGGGTAAAAGACATGTTGCATTTGCACAGTCTCTTGGATTCCTTGCCATAAAGAAAGAGAAAAAAAAAATGGAAGTTTCTCAAACATACAAGATTAAACAAGATATAATCAACTTAAAAAAAAAAAAAAGACAATGATTTTCCTCAAAAGCATATACTGACAGCTACCAAACTACTGTTATCAAAATGCTAGTAGATCGACCGGACTAGTCCAATTGTAATTACTTATTAAATTTCTTCCTATGTGGTAGATACAGAAAGGGGGGATATTGATACAAGTATGATAAGCAGTGCCATTCTTCATATTTAAAGGTGCTAACTACCATGTCTTGATGGTCACAGAGAGATGTTCTCTCCATCTCATAATTGTCAGCATGAGGAACTGTGGTGGTTAAACTTTATTGGTCGGATAATAGTTAGAAAGATCAGTGGTTGCATTTAGCTTGGAGTATATTCTTGATTATTATTATGATCTCTTGGGAAATCTTTTGGACTCTACAACTTGCCGATGCAAGTTGTTTCTTGACACCTGCCTTTGAATTCATTTCAGGTCTATTAGTTTCTGCTTCTGGTTTCCATTTCAAGATAATAAGGTGTTTAAAATTTAACTAGGTGTTCTCACATCCCTATGGGTTTTCTCTCTTTACATTTTCTCTACTTGCATTTTAATGACAGGTAATTTAATCAGGTGACTCTTGCCTGAATCAGGGTCCTCAGTTGTTTGTTGTTTCCCTATTTGTTTTAGGGTTTGTTTGTAAAAAATTTCCATCCCAAAATTCTCATATCATTTCATTTCATCTCATATCTTTCCCAAACATCAACTCAAACACAATACTTTCAAATTAATCATTACAACTTTTTCAAACTAATCATTACAATTTTTCCAAATTTTCAACAAAAAATAAAAAAATAATTCTACTTTTTTAAATCCTCAAACAAAAATAATATTAGAAAGCTATATTCTAACAATATGTTAGTTTATAATATTTTTTATTCAATTTTTTCTCTCATTTCCCCAAATCTCATAAATATTAACTCAAACTATCTAATTACTATTCACAATCTTATTACTATTCATGAAATTCTCATCTCATCTCACTCTCCAAGCTTGTCCTTAGTCTTCAAGGATGAGTTTATTAAAACACTTATAGATGGTGAGCACATCAACTTGGAGTTGAAAGAAAACGACCCAAGCACAACCAAGGTGGCAATGCAATCATATGAGACTGTTTTTGTAGTCGGGTCAAGCTTCGGTGTGAAAGGAATTGTGTAAGTAGTATGAAGATCATGCAAGCTCAAAACCAGCTTGTAGCCTTGTTGGGATGCATTAAACACTAAAGGAGATGGAAAACCAGCTTGTTGAGGTGAAGGCAACGATTGCTTTCTTGACTGAGAAGATAGATTTGCTTTCAAATGACATGGTCGTAAGAAACAAGTCTAATATAGGCCTGAATCCTTTAAGCTTAGATAAAGGAAAACAGAAAATTGAATTTGGCCTGATCCCTATAACTAGATCCAGGAAAGTGTGGATGGTCAAGAGGAAAAACAGGCTATTTGAAATGGGTTCGACGTCAAGTATTGGTGTTGAGACATCTGTAATGGAATGCCCTTTGCCATAGGTGATTCAGGAAAGACCGATAGTTGATGTTACACCCTTGGTCCCGAAAAAACTATGGCTCCCATGTTAGAGTTGAAAGATAATAGTGTAATGCTGAGGTCTGAAGGATATGTAGCATTCGTCGAAGTTGCTCATATAGGGTCACTAGAGGTAAAGGGACTTGCTGCCAACCCAAAATCTGCAATAGAGAGTACCATTGGAGTTGTTGAGGAGGCTCGGGATTTGACTAAGGGTTTGTTGTTGGTGCCTTGCGAGGATAAAGGCTTAAGACCCGGTGTTTTGGGAGAAGACGTTGTCCTTTTGGTATCTCTTCTGCATTAAACAATATAGTTGGATCATCATTGGATTGGGTTTTGCCAAATGTTAACGAGATTCAGCATGTCGTGGGAATCACATGGAGGATGTGAATACCAATTTAAAGCACTATTCACTACGATTGAGGTGAGTCACTCGCGTGACTCCAAATCAAAGTTTAAGAGAAGCAAGGAGTTAGAGCGTCTTTCTTGGAGAATCAACTACGACTCTTTGGGCGGTAGGTCAAGTCGAGGGACGACTAAAGGGAGGGCATTATGAAGATTGGGTTGGGGTTTTTGTCTATGGGAAACATCGGGTTGGGGTTGGGGAGGTATGTTTTATTCTTACTTGGGTTTGATGTATTTTGAGTAATTTTTTACGGGCTTTCTGGGGTCATTAGGAGCTCTCTAGTATGGGATAGGTGTTTTCTTGTATACATCCAGTGTACTTGGTTACTCTTATTGTATATAATATTTTTACTTATAAAAAAAACACTTATAGATATAAAGGTGTTTGTTTTATCATTGGAGGGGGCAAAATGCATTCGTATAATTGAGAGGAGTAGAAGTTGCAAAAGAGATGGTGCTAAGTTGTGCTAGTGCACTTAACCCCTAGGGGTTGGCTCAAGTGGTAAAGGCCTTGGCCTTGGAGTTATGCTTCCCCAAGTCTAAGGTTCAAATTCACTTGGATGCAACAATCTCTAGGGGCCATCAAACTGGATGATTATTCCCTTGAATTACCTGAGGTGCACTTGTGAGAAACTTCTTGCCGAGGGCCTGTGTGTTATCGGGATTAGTCGGAATGCTAATCCTGGATACTTGGTTCCAATAAAAAAAAAGGGTGTGCTCGTGCACGCTGGTTTGCAAGCACATTTGAAGAATGTTCATTATTGGAGGGCAAGAAAGACTTCTGCAAGATTTATCGAGATGGTAACAAGGCTATTTTTGCTCATCGGCATTCTAATGCTTTCAAGCAGTAGCTTGAACTAGTATGATGGTGGTAATGGGTGTTGAGGATTTTAGTGATCCTAGAAGGGAAGGAAGGGGGTGGCAAAGCTTCTTTTTGGAGATAAAGCATGCTTTGTCCATCATCCCGACTATTAAGACTCAAACATTGCCTCTACTTCTAGTTAGGGTGGTAGACAAGGGGAAGGGGAAGGAAAAGTGGGTCAATTCGTATGTTGAGGCAATGATGGGTGGTGCAAGGAAATTGGTGGTGGTGTCATGTGGTGTGGCGTTGTAGCAAAGTGATAGGCGCAAGGAGGGAATAGTAGTGGGGGGAAATAAAGCTTGCTCTGTCCATATTCTCTCTCTGTCTCTCTCTCTCTTTCGAATTTTTGTCTCCCTATTCCCGACGTTTCTCAATGGGAATAATGCATCATTTCTTCTAATTTTTTTTTTGTTTTTTTCCATTTCAATCGTCATTTCTTCTTTTCTTTCTTGTATTTTTCTCGTTGTTTTCTAGGTTGTTCTTGGTATCAGTTTGTTTGATGGGTTTGTCTCAGAAGTTATGTATCGATTAGAAGCTCTTTGAGCTTAAAAAAGAAAATGCTAAGTGGTGGAGGATCACTGAGAGCAGTAGGGTCACTATGTTCATTTCCATTGATGTTGTTGCTATGGAATGGTTGGCATCTGTGGTGGAAGCTTGTGGAGCATCCATTGGTTCTTCTAAGTTCTATAAAACTCGAAGGAAGGGGAATCAAGTATTGGTAGTTCAAAGATGTCACAATTACATTGGGAGGTTTTGTCTATGTCAAAGTTTGGACAAGAAAGAAGGCATGCATTGTTCTAGAAGGGTCAAAGGGCAAGGGGTGGAGGAGGTTTGAAGAATTTATGAGAGTGGTTGTTTCTTCTTCCTCTGTTTTGGGTGTAAAATACAAAGTACTTGAGTAGGTTGCATGATATTCTTACATTGGTGAGAGAAGGAAGGGGACCCTTGTAAAGGTTTTGAAGAAGCCACCGCCATGTATGGAGTGCAGTAGGGAGGTTCTGTGGGAAGTCTAGTGGGAAGATCTTGCATTCGGGAAGGCAGTTGATGTAGGAGTTTGTTCATATTCTCAAGGCCGACAGTTTGAATTCTATTGAAGGTGCTTTAGGGGTTGAGAAGGATTCTCACTGAAGGCCATGCATGCTTTATTGGATATGAAATTAAATGTGGATCTCATGTTGAAATGTGTTAAGTTAGGGTTGGGCCCTATGGGATTTGAGAGTGAATCTTTCAAAGTTTGAATTGGTGCCTGTGGGGATTGTCTAAAATACAGTCAAATCTAGCTCACCTTCTGGGAGGTAAGGTATCTTGTACATGTATTAAGTATTTTGGCCTACCGTTGGGTGTTTCCATCAAAGCAGAGGGGATTTGGATTGTCGTGATTGAAAAGGTGGAAAGTAGATTGCCTTCTTGGAATATGTTATACTTGTCTAAAGGGGTGGTAGGCTTAGTATATTTAAAAGTACCCTTTCTAAGTAGCCAATCGTATTGAGAAGCTACAACGGGATTTATCGTAGAGTGAGATGGGGGATGAGTTCAAATTTCATATGGTGAACTAGCCAATTGTTTGCACACCAGGGTCTGGGGCCGGATTAGGGATTCGTAATTTGATGAAGTTCAATCAGACTCTTTTGGATAAATGGTTGTGGTGAGACCAACAATAGAGGGGGGTGGGGGGGGCATGAAAGTCAGTTATAGATTGGGGATTCTGGGGGAGTATGATTGTCGAATGAGATACATGGACCATATGGGGTGGGTTTGTGAATACATATTAGAAATTGTTAAGACTTTCCTAAGTAATGCATATATTAGGGTATGTGATTGTTCTCGATTCAAATTTTGGCATGACACATGGTGCAGAGAACAAAGCCTCACAGAAACATTCCTTGAGTTTTTTAGCTTGTACGGGCGAGGAATACTTCAACAACTGATCTCTTAATCTTCTCTTGTGGTTCCCCTCAATGAAATGCAGATTTCGTTAGGGTAGTACAAGATTGGGAGTTGGAGGTTACTATCAAGTTTTTTGCCTTTATTCCGTCAAGGTGGCTAAGGGCACCACAGATAAGGTCAGTTGGAACCCTTCCAAGAAAGTCGAATTCACTATTAGATTGGTCTCCCAAGTTTTAAGTAGCCAAGGCATGACCACTTTTCCATTGAGGAATATATGGAAGACAAAACCTCCGCTAAAAGCAGCTTTTTTTTGTTTGGACAGTTTACCCAGACAAGATTCTTACTACAGACAATCTGAAGAAATATCTCATGTAATGGTGTTGGACTGGTGTTGCTTGTTTATAAAGATTGGGGAATCAGTAGACCACTTGCTTTTACATTTGGAGTTGGCTAGGATAATGTGGGATGATTTTTTTTGCGGGAATAAGATTTTCATGGACCATATCTTGCAAACTGGTGGATTTTCTATAAAGTTGGAGAGGACTTCAAGGCAATCCCCAAGTCACAACAATATGGAAGATGAACCTTATATGCATGTGTTCGTGCATTTGGTGGGAGAGAAATGATAGAAGATTCCAGGATTGTGAGAGGACAATGGATGAGCTTAAAGTTTTCATCTTTAAAGCCTTGTTCTTATGGGTGAGGATCATTGATTTTAGTGGACTAAATGTCCATGATTTTTTACTTTCAGTTGTAAACCCTAATGGGGTACATCTCATGTATGCATCATATGTATTTTGGCTATGTGTCATTTTCTTATGTAAATCCTAAACCCTTATGAATAAAAATTGGTGATTACCTATTAGTAAAATGTTCCATTGCTTGATGGCCAGTTGCTTCTTGTGTACTTCGGTCATGCTCATGTACACTTTGAATAGAATTTACCTTATAAAAAAAGCTTAATATACTCACTTTATTCCTGCCTTATAATTATTAACCTCTTCACATTCACATCGATCCTGATTGATGGGATTTCCAACCTCCAGTTTGACACTTGCTATTCACTACATTTCTAGTTTTAGAGTTCTCATCTTATTCCAGATATTCTGAGCCTGATCTTTGCCTCACAATGTTGTTCCATGCTCCTTAGGGACTCTGAATCTTTGTTTTGTAATTCATTTGGTTATTTTTAAATGTCAAAAGTGTACATGATTTCCTTTTTCTGTAGCGACAAGGGAATAGTGTATTCTGCTCGTGCATATAAAATTCCAGAATGCACCCGGACTGCTGCTGGCACACCACTTGTTCAGGTGTCGTGTTTCTGACTTAATCTCCATTTATTAGTTATTCTTTCTGGTAATAGCTGAAGTTTTCTATTTTTTAGTTTTTTAATCTAATTTAATTTTTTTTTCCTCTGGGGGCAGATCTTATCTTTGACTGATGGTCAGAGAATAACATCTGTTATTCCTGTGAGTGCTTTTTCTGGAGATCAGTTTTTATTGATGCTCACCATGAATGGCTATGTCAAGAAAGTATCTTTGAGTTCTTTCTCATCCATCAGGTCAACTGGTATCATTGCAATTCAGCTGGTTTGTTCTCTTCTTTTATGCTTTATTCTTGCATTTTGATCAACAACTGCTTATGTAATTTTATTTCCAGGCCTCATACATTAACTTGACAGGTTCCTGGGGATGAGTTAAAGTGGGTCCGTTGTTGTACAAATGATGACCTTGTGGCCATGGCTTCACAGAATGGAATGGTCACTCTAACCTCCTGTGAGACTGTATGTTAAATATCATATTGCTATCTTAATACTGTTCTACTCTATATCATATTTGTGAGTGTGTAGATGGTAAAGGCCTTTAATAGCCAGCTGTGGCATGGGCATAGCATTATGCCATTGTGTATTATTTATTTTTGTTTATATAATTTGGTCCATCCATTTTACTTTAAAGAAAGGGCCCTTTGACATCCCTTGTAAAAACCTAGCCCAACATAATGCCCAAGTTTTAAGCGGGTAGCAAAAGCTCAGGTCAGGGCTGCTTCTCAATCTGTAGCAGATTTGAGCATGGGGCTCATGGGGTCTACTTAACTTGTCGTAGCTCAGTCAGAATTTTCATGACATTACGATATCTTGGTCAGACAAGACAAGATTGAAAAACCGGGATCGATGGTGATGTTGCCATATCAGGACTTCCTTGATTTGGGGGCATTTTGGCCTGAGTTGTCAGTTTCTGGTGCTGCCATCTAAGAATTCTTTTGATTCTCTCAATGGAGAGAGACTGGGTCAAATGGGTTGTAGAATCTGAGAACTCTCCTGCCAATTATCATTCTACTCCAAATTTGCTATCTGGAATTATTGATGGTTCTAATTCAGATGGTACCGATGGAGTAGGGGTTAGGAGATGTTTCAGAAATTGATTGTGGCAAGTTTTCAGAAGAGGATTGGGTTCATGAACGACTGGAATTTGCCCTGATGTATTGGTGGAGATTTTAATGTAACCCATTTTCCTAGTGAAGATTGAGTGAGGTTTGTCCAAAACTGACAGCTTTTTTGGAATCTATATTCAAGTAAAATCTAATTATTCCTCCAAGGTTCAGACATAGCATGACAAATTGAGCGCACACATGATTCAACATGGCAAGAACCCAAGCATGTGATATAGCATAACTAGAATTTTAGCATTTTTAGATAAACACATATGCAGCATTCACATGAAAACATGAACACTTATCCAAGAGTAGGCTAGAGGCTAACTTGCAAACTTTTTTTTTAGAGTGCTGAAGAAGTGAGTGAGCTGTCTGGTGGAGTGCTATCCAAATCCTTGGTGGTGTGTGAATGGTGTTTGAATTGAAGGAAAATGGTTGAAACTTTCTTGGAGATGTGCATCAAAGGGAGGGGCTGGAAGGAATGGAGGAGTGCTGAAATCGACTCTTTGGTTTCTCCTCTAGGGTGTAACCCGCCGACTTTAAATGGCTAGGGTTTAATACCCATCTTGATTTCCAACATTTTCTCTCTCCTTCATTACTCTGTTTCAGAAGTTCAAAAGGTCCATAAGCCATCTCACACATGGATGCCGAGTGGCATCCTCTTACCTTGGCCGAGTTTCCCTAAGCTCTTTCTTCTCCATCATTGCCTCTTCTTGATACTCGCCAAAAGTCCTCATGCATGGGCACCAAGTGGAATGATTTTAATGGAAGAGATCTCATAGAGACAAAATCGAGGGCTTTATGACTAAAGAATGGGATAGATGCACCAAGTTCTTCTATCGCATGGCTAATTCGCATAGAAGACACAATTGATAAATTTGGTCTTAATGCCCTTTCCATAGGGTTTCCTTTCATTTATATAGAAAATTTATACATCACTTTGTCAAACATTTCTGCCACCTAAACTAATGCTTTTGGTGCCTATAACTACTTAATTTCGGTGTCTCAAATTTTTACTTAGTTTAGTCAATTATGTATACTTAATTTACACCTAATTATCAACTATCCCTTAATTATCTCCTTAACATCCCCCCTCAAATTGATGCTGGTAGATCAATAAGCATCAAGTTGTCAACCAAGAACTGATGTCGATGTCGAGAAAGTGCTTTAGTGAATATATCTGCAGTTTGATGCTCGGTCGAAACGTGAGGAAGAGTAATGATATGTTTGTCGAACGCTTTTTGTATGGAATGGTAGTCGACTTCAATATGTTTAGTACACTCATAGAAAACAGGATTAGCAGCGATCTGAATGGCACTAGTATTATTTGCATGAAGAGGAGTGGAATGATGCTGAGAATGGCACTAGTATTGTATCTTCGTAGCAGATGTGGTTTTGGGAGAAAATGAAGGTTTTAGATAAAGTGATCCATTTCTACGTCGAGATTTTCGGTCCTGATCAATGGGTGTCCCGAAGGGCTCTTTCCTAGCTCCCGGGACTTGAGACAAGGCGATCCGTTATCCCTTTTTTTGTTTGTTATACTTATGGAGGCGCTTAGCAGAATGCTATTGGCCTTGGTGGATAATGGTTTGGTGAGTGGGTTTCAAATCGGTACAACAACTAGAGGTTTTGCTAACATTTCTTATTTGTTGTTTGCAGATGACACTTGTTCTTTGCGAAGCGGAGCAAGGGCAGATGCGAGCCCTCAAGACTCTCCTTCTATGTTTTGAAGCAGTGTCGGGCCTGAAAGTGAACTACAACAAATCTGAGATGGTTCCTATTGGAGATGTTCGCAATAGGGACTCTCGGGTGCAAGATTTCTACGCTCCCGATGACTTATCTGGGACTTCCTTTGGGTTCAGTCATTAGAGCGGTTAGGATATGGGACACAGTGATTAAAAGGGTGGAAAGGAAACTTGCAAGATGGAAGATGATGTATCTATCTAAGGGGGGGCGTGTAACTCTGATCAAGAGTACACTCTCTAATGTACCTACTTATTTCTGATTACTTTTTCCAATTCCAGCTAGGGTGGCAAGCCGTTTGGAGAAGTTATAACAAGATTTTCTGTGGGGAGGGTTGGGGGAGGAATTCAAGTATCATATGGTCAAGTGGGAGAAGGTGTGCCGTCCCTTATCAGGCGGTGGTTTAGGAATTCATAACTTGAGTTTGTTCAACAAGCTCTGCTTGGAAAATGGTTGTGGAGATTTCATCGAGAATCAGATGTGCTTTGGAGAATGGTGATTGATCATAAATATTTTTTTTTTGGGGGGGGGGGGAGCTTCAATGTTGTTAGGGAGGTGGGTGGTGTAGGGGTGTGGAAAAATATAAGAAATGGTTGGGAGGTCTTTCATCAGCACACCAGACTTCAATGTGGTGCAGGCTCAGGAATTAGATTTTGGAAGGATCTTTGGTTTGGTGATAGGACCTTATCTAACATGTTTCCTTCTCTTTTTCAGATTGCTAGTGATAAAAAAATCACTGTGGCAGAGGTATTGGAGTCAGTTGGAGGATGTCTACATTGGAACATCAATTTCAACCGGGCAGCGCAAGATTGGGAATTGAGCAATCTTGTGGACTTTTATGATTTGATCTATTCCCAAAGACTAAACATCCAGAATGAAGATCGTCTCTGGTGGACTCCTGCTAAGAGAGGAATCTTTACAGTTTGATCCTTCTACAAGGTTCTTAGCCAAGGAATCGAGTTGCAGTTTCCATGGAGGAAAATTTGGCGCCATAAAGCACCTCTGAAAGCGGCATTCTTCGTTTGGATAATCTCGTTAGGAAAAATCCTCACAATGGATAATTTAAGGAAAATGAGAGTAATTGTAGCAGATTGGTGTTGCATGTGCTGCATGGGGGGAGAGTCGGTTAATCACCTCCTCTTACATTGCGAGATAGCTAAAGTTCTTTGAAATGAGGTCTTTAGAAGATTGGATTTAGCTTGGGTCATGCCTGAGACTATTGCGGCAACAATGGCTTGTTGAACTTCCATAAGGGGCGAGCAACATATCATAGCTGTATGGAAGATGATTCTCATTTGTATCGTGTGGTGTCTCTGGCAAGAGCGAAACGAATGGATTTTTGAAGACAAGGAACGATCTCAGGAGGAGCTGTTGGTTTTTTTCTATAGAACTTTATGTACATGGACTATCGCCGTGGACTTCAACGGCATGGAATTACATGATTTTCTTGTATCTAATATGCCTAGTTAATAGGCCCTTGGAATTTTGTAACGGGCTTTTGCCCATTGTTTTATATTAATATATTTTACTTATAAAAAAAAATATCAAGTTTGTTCAATAACCCACGAAGCTACGTGATCTCTGAGCAAGCAGAGGATATAGCACGATATTCAGTCTCAATGGAAGACTTGGAAAGTCTGTCTTGTTTCTTACTCTTCCAAGAAATGAGTGCATTGCCTAAGAACATGCATCAACCAGTAATAGAACGACGAGTATCTGCACAACTGGCCCAATCAGCATTACTATATTCTACAAAATGTAAGGAAGATTCCTTAGGAAAGAACAATCCGCATGTAGAAGTACCCTTGAGATATCTGATAATACTGCGGACAGCAGCAAGATGAAGATGTCGAGGAGCTTGCATAAATTGACTGACTTGTTGCACAGCGAAAGAAATGTCAGGTCGAGTAATCGTCAAGTAGTTTAAGCTTCCAACTAGTTGCCGATATAAGAATAGATTGGAAAGAAGCTCGTCTTCCTCTTGATGAAGTTTGAGATTTACCTCCAAAGGAGTAAGAACAGAGTTACTCGATTGGAGACGAGTCAATTAAATTACTTCCTGTGTGTATTTGTACTGATGTAACAGTGTACCAGACAGAGTAATTTGGACTTCAAGACCAAGAAAGTACTGCAAAGGACCGAGGTCTTTCATATGAAAAGATGCCTTGAGATGCAGTTGTAACTGTTGAATTAATTCAGTATCAGAACCAGTAATCACAATATCATCAACACATACTAGGAGCAACACAATTCCAGCGGAAGTCTTGCGAAGGAAAAGAGAGGAATCAAATTGACTCTGAGTA
Source organism: Platycarya strobilacea (assembly GCA_036898215.1). NCBI lineage: Eukaryota > Viridiplantae > Streptophyta > Magnoliopsida > Fagales > Juglandaceae > Platycarya > Platycarya strobilacea. The sequence continues at coordinate 24,944,066 of CM072545.1, read as the reverse complement.
AATTGAAAGGTAAGCAAAGTAGAGCAAAATTTATCAAACCATGCACGTGGAGCTTGTTTCAATCTGTACAAGGATCGGCATAGCCGACAAACCTATAAGGAAGATGTAGCAAATATGCCGGGAGGTGGAGACATAGATTTCTTCCTTCAGGTCTCCATGTAGAAAGACATTCTTTACATCTATCTGCCTGAGAGACCACTCTTGTGAAGCAGCAAGTGCCAAGATAGGTCAAACAGTAGTCATCTTGGCAACGAGAACAAATGTTTCGTCATAATTAATCTCATAATCTTGACGATTCCCAAGAGCCACTAGACGAGTCTTGTATCTATCAAGTGAGCCATTAGATCGAAACTTAACTAAGTATATCCATTTACAGCCAATCGGTTTTACATTAGATGGACAAGTCACAATATCCCAAGTGTGATTGTCTTGAAGAGCCTAAATTTCTTCTTGCATGACCTGTTGCCAACATGCTTGGGAAGCTGCTTGGGTAGAATGAGGAACAAAAATAGTATCGAGAGTTGCAGCAAATGAGGTATGAGGAAAACCATACCTATCAGGTACATGTCTATCCCATGTAGAGCGCAGAGGTACAGGAACCACAGAATCAGGAGGTGGATCAGTGTCTGGAAGGAGCGTTGGAGAAGTTGAATGACGTCGATGATTCACCAGTCCTGGTTTAAATCTCTCAATAGAAGAAGACACATCATTAAAAGTTGGAAGATGAGCAATTGGAGGTTCAGAAATAACCTGAGACGGAAAGAAATATTGATTTTCAAAGAAAATCATATTTCGAGAGATCCGAATTTTGTTTACATAAGTATCATAACAAACAAATCATTTTTGAGTAGGACTATAGCCCATAAACACACAAATAATAGACTGGGCGGCAAGCTTGGGATGATCAATGGGAGGGAGATGAACAAAATAAACACATCCAAAAATATGAAGAGAGTGATACTCAGGAGTTACGCCAAATAATTGAAAATAAGGAAAATCATAACTAGAGTAACTGTAGGCAAACGATTGATCAGATATACAGAAGTAGATAAAGCTTTCACCCAAAAACGAGAAGGCACAGAGGAATCAATCAATAGAGTACGAACAATATCTAAAACATGACGATTCTTGCACTCAATGACTCCATTTTGTTGAGGCGTATATGGGCAACAACGCTAGGAAATAATTTCCTTTTGTTGGAGATAAAGCTGAAAGGAATGAGACATGTATTCCCCTCCTGAGTCAGAGCGTAAGATTTTGATACAAGTACTGAACTGTATCTCAACAAGTGCAACAAATTTTTGAAATACTATAAACACCTGAGATTTTGAGCGAAAAAAATGTATCTAGGTAAATCGACTATAATCATTGATAAAGGTCACGAAATAACGATATTGACTATGAGAAATAACAGGACTCACTCTCCAAACATCAGTATGCACAAGCTCAAAACATGTATTTGCACGACTACTATATGCTGGAAAAGGTAAAATTTTACTTTTACTAAGACGACAAGTAGTACAATCAAAGGAGACATTAGAGGAGGAAAACAAATTTTTATTACCCAATAAACCATTTTTTAAAAGATGAGTTAAGACAGTAGAATTAGGATGATCTAATTTCTTATGCCATTTTTCACTACTATTTGCCGTAGTCGTACAAGCAAGAGAAATAACTTTTGGAATGAAAAACTGTAAAGGAATTAGACATTCCACTTTAGGCCCCTTCACGATCACCGTCTCGGACACCTGATTTTGTACAAGACAACCACCACGAGAAAAATGCACATTACAGTTATTATCTATCAGTTGTTCAACAGAGATCAAATTAGTAGATAATCCAAGAGAGACAAAGACATTGCGGAAAAGATCCAAATTACCGACAGCAGTGATTGGAAGAGTACCGCCATTAGCAATTTGAATATTTTGTGTGCTCCCATACTTACGAACATCATGAAGACCCATTTCAGTAGTAGTCATATGATTAAAAGCACCCGAATCAACAATCCAAGAGGAATTTGAGTTATTACCTGTACCTTGTAAGCCTTAAGCAGAAAAAACAGACACAATCATTTGTTGAACCATTGCTGGTGTGAGAATAAATGATTCAGAGGTTACGGTGGAAGGTGCAGAGGAAGATGACTGAACATCAGCTCGATAAGCTTGGGATTGGTTATTTTGAGGCCGCACCCAACAGTCCTTGATAAAGTGACCTTCTTTCTTGCAATAGTTACACACTTTCTTGGGACAATGTCAAGCAATGTGGCCAAACTCTTTGCAGCTGTAACACTGCAGCTTATTCCGTCCTTTCCCTTGTGCAGCATAAGCAACATTAATGGCCTCAGAAGAATTTCTTTTAGAAATCATACCTAATTGAGTGGATAACCTCTGTTCCTCGCGCAACAATTCTTCCAAGCAAATATCCAAAGAAGGAACTGGGTTACGATTTAATAAACTGACCCGGATGGGTTTAAATTCAGACTAGAGTTTCATCAAAAATTGATCGCGTTGACTCTTAGTGTGAACCATTTGAAGAGCTGCAAGTGCCACCTGGAGAACTTTAGCATGAACAATGGAAGAGTATTGGCTCCAAATATTAAAAAAACAGAATAAAACTATTCAATGGTTAAATTTCTTGACTGAAATTATTGATTTCTAACTCTAATTGGAACTTTCGAGCAGTGTTATCTTGATGATAAATGCGGTGCAAGTAGTCCCACATAGCTTGGGCCGTAGAAAAACATCGAAGATTGGTGACAATACGAGGTTCAAGCGTCCCCAACAACTAAGAAATTACTTTAGCATCATCAACCTTCCATTGGGTAAGTTCTTTTTCAGTAGTAGGAACTTGAATAGAATTATCAATATGGTTAAATAATTTTTCTTCTTTTAAAAACATCTTAAACTGAAATTCCCACGTAGAAAATTTTTTTCCGGTGAAACGAATAATAGAATGCTCCGTCGACATGATTAGAAAATAATAAGAAGTCCGACCAATTTACTGTCTGAAAAACTAAGTAACGCCCACATAAAACAAGCCCAAGAATCGGTAGGACCGCCGACCCAAGAACTCAGAAATACCCACGCGTAAAACCTGTTACCGAAGAACATGAAGCCGAAAAACTACGCAGAGAAAATGTTACCGAAGATCACACGAAGCAAAGACCCATGCAACACCTATGTCAACAGAGATCGCCGGCTACCTTACAACTACCGGAGATCCTTCCGTTGACCACAGAGAGAGACGACAAGCCCACAACAACCGAGCCACCACAAACAACCACCGAGAGAGAGAAACAGCTGAGAAACAGAGTATCGGTACCACCGCTTCAGAGATCTTGTCGACAACCTTAACACCACTCACAGACTCAGTCAACCACCACAAACGAGGCCGATGGACACCCAGTCAAGTTGCTACACGTCGAAAACTTGCACAAAGGTCACTACCAAGTCAACCGACACACCAAGTGCAAGATGGAACTTGCCAAAAGAGGGAAAAATATATTCTTCCTGTCGCACACGAAGGATTAAAACCACTAAGATGAATATCAGAGTAGGGGCTTTGATACCATGATAAATTTGGTCTTAATGCCATTTTCGTAGGGTTTCCTTTCATTTATATAGAAAATTTATACATCAATTTGTCAAACATTTCTGCCACCTAAACTAATGCTTTCGGTGCCTATAACTACTTAATTTCGGTGTCTCAAATGTTTACTTAGTTTAGTCAATTATTTACACTCAGTTTACACCTAATTATCAACTATCCCTTAATTATCTCCCTAACAACAATGTCATTGGTAGATGGGAGGATTACATCAAAATTCGAATCCGTCTAAGATCATGGATTATATTACCAACTACTATGCACAACTACTCTCAGAACAATTTTCTTGGATGGCCTTGTTTTGGGGTTGATCAATCAACAAGAAGCAAGTTGGCTAGAGAGGCCTTTCGGGGGGTGGAGATTCCCAAGGTGGTGAGAGTATGGTCAGTGACAATGCTCCGAGTCTTGATGGGTTGACTCTAGCCTTCTTTAATACATGTTGGGGAGATAATTAAAGATGACATCATGAGCTATTTCTATGAGTTTCATGAATGTGGTATATTTGAAAAAAGCCTAAAAATGCCACTTGCATTACTCTTATCCAAAGAAGTCTGGGGTGGTGGAGATTAAGGACTTTCGTTCTATTAGCTTGGTGAGTGGAATGTACAAAATCATTTTGAAGGTTTTTGCTCTTAAATTGAGTACGGTATTAGAGAAGATCATATCCAAGCCCCAAAATGCATTCGTACGAGGTTGACAAATCCTTGACTCAATTTTCATTGTGAATGAATGCTTGGAGAGTGGCATCAAGTCGGGTGAACTTTGGGTGTTATGCAAACTTGACTTGGAGAAGGCATGATTGTATAAACTGAAATTTTTTGTTACACGTGCACGAGAGGTGTGGACTTGGAGCGAGATGGTGCTCTTGGATCAAATTTTGCATCTCTAATGTACGTTTCACGATCTTGGTGAATGGTAGCCCAATGGGTTTGTTCGGAAGTTCAAGGAGGGGCTTGAGGCAAGATGATCCCCTATCTCCATTATACTAACGGAAGCTTTTAGTAAAATGATCGTAGGTCTTGTGGAAGGTGGATTTCTTTTTGTATTTGTTTTAAGGGATGCAAGAATTGGCACACTTGAGAGGACTCGCCTCTTATTTGCAAATGATATTCATCTTTCATGGGGCTAGCATAATCATATTCAGGCTTTGCAGGCTCTTTTACTTTGCTTTGAAGTTGCTTCAAGTTTGAAAGTGAATCTCACCAAGTCAAAATTAGTTTTGGTTCGAAATGTCCCAAGTGTTTTGTGCTTGGCTAATATTGTGGGATGCAAAGTATCCTCCTTGCCAATGAAGTATCTTGGTCTTCTACTAGGTGCATCCTTTAATTCGCAATCTATTTGGGATATAGTGTTAAAAAAAAATGGAGTGTAAACTAGTGAGTTGGAAGAGGGTTTATTTGTCCAAAGGTGGTAGAGTTACATTGATAAAAAGTACTCCATTTAACCTATCGACTTACTTATCTTTATTTCCAATACCATGCAAAGTGGCTCACCAGATAGAGAAATTGCAAATAGATTTCCTATGGTGGGAGTAAATGAAGAATTCAAATTTCAAATAGTGAAGTGGGCTATGATTTGTACCCCTATATGAGAAGGGGGGCTGGGAATTCAGAACTTGTTGATTTTCAACGTGGCTTTATTGGGTAAATGGTTGTGGAGATACCATGAAGAGAGGGGAGCTTTATGGAGGGTGATTATAGAGTTGAAATATGGTGGACTATGGGGAGGCTGGTGCTCGAATGAGGTGAGCGGATCATATGGGGTGGGCTTTTGAAACAAATAAGAAGAGGCTGGACCCAGCTTCATCGATGCGCACGTTTTTGCAGCTGGGATGCTTCCAGAATTAAATTCTGGAATGACCTTTCATGTTGTGATTGAATCATCAAAGAAGCCTACCCAACACGATATGCAATTGCCTGAAGAAAGGAGGCTTCCATAGCAGGGTTCATGGATCTCTCTAGTGACTCTCTTCAGTGGAATATCGCTTTCCTTAGAGCTGTCCAAGATTGGAAAATTGATACATTTACAGATTTCTTCAACGTTGTGTATACTTGTAGAGTGACTGGAGAAGCGGATAAGATTAAGTGGCCACAATCCAAGAAAGGGAATTTATTGTACTCATACTACAAGTCCCTCATGACACACTCTACAAGAACATTCCCATGGAAGAACATATGGAAGAGGACCCCTGAAAAGCTTCTTTTTATGTATGGACAGCTTCACTAGGGAAGATTCTTACCTTAAATCATCTAAGAAAACGCTGATTGATTGTATTGGATTGGTGCTATATGTGTAAGAAAAGTTGGGAGTAAATGGATTCAAAGTTTTGAATACCTTTTCGCTCAAGGTATTGGAAGGAAATATTTCGGTACCGGTACTGTTTCGGAATAATCTTTTCATAGATAAATTATATAGATATAAACTATATTTCAAAATGATAATAAAATAAGTTGTAAACTCCACTAGAGTGGACTCATTTGGGTAATAATGCCAAGAAGGGCTGTTGACTTTTTGGCCAGCTGGCAAGGATTCGAGATAATTCTCAAATCGCAGTGATGTGCAAGATGATATCAATCTGCCTATGGTGGTGCATGTGGATGGAGAGGAATGGTCGGAGTTTGAGATCGTGATTGGACAATGAACGAGATTATAACTTTTTTTCTTCATATATTATTCCATTGGTTGACTGTAATAGACTTTAATGGCATGAACGTACGTGATTTTCTTGTATCTTTAGACAATCATGCATAGGTGTGGTTCTTGTATATGTCCCGGGTACTTAGTTTTGCCTAATTTGGTAAAAATCCTATTTACCGATCAGAAAAAAAGAAGTGGAAGTTCTATTGGCATGTTGGAGAGGTAGGTTCCATACTTTTTGAGAGTGCTATTTTATGGAAGCTGATTCTGCCTTGGGTTATGTGGTGCATATGGAAGGAAAGGAGTGACCTGAGTTTTGATAAATGCAAGAAGATTGTGGCCGGAGTGAAGAATGTTTTCTTGAGAAACTTTTCTCTTCCATGGCTGTCCAATCTTGATTATTTATTTGTGGCTTTCATGATTTTTTATTAATTTTTTTCAATTAGGTGTATATTTGTGTACTCCCTGTGTTCCTGGATAACATCCTTTTTTATTTTCAATACAGCTTAACTTATCAAAAGATAAGTAGGAATAAACAGTACATAATGATTCTTAAAGGCCTCTTGTAATAGCCAATAGCAACACTGCAATCATGTCCATTGATCACATATAAATCCATTTTTCCCAAGGAAATTGTTTCCAGGATTTTATCTCTGCATAAAGCAAATCAAAGTCCTTTGTGCTTGAGCTACCAAATCAATGTCCTTTGTGCTTGAACTTTCTTCTTTTTCAGTCCATGGGAATATGTTCCAATTTTTCAGTCCAGGATTTCATCTTTCCCTTAGCTTACAGAAAGAAATTTCTTGCTTCTTTCTGGACTAGCGAGCCTTCTGGCTCTGGGATTTATTTTGGTGTGCTTCAGCTGCTTCTCATTTTGGTAGAGAACTTGCTTTGTTGTGCAAGCTTATTAAAAGCGGCATAATTTTTTAAAGATCAGAACATTCCCATTGCTTATAGAATGACTTTGTCTTTTCTTTTTGGACTACGAGCCTTCTGGGTCTTGAATTGCTTTGGGATGCTCCTGCTTCTCATTATAGCGGAGAACTTGTTGTGTTATGTTTTCATATGTTATTTTTTTAATAAAATTATGGATAACCTACAGAAACTCCACTACATAATAATAATAATAATAATAGAAAAAGAAACGTCATCATTTTTCATCTAAAATCTCTTTAAATTGTCCTATAATGCAGATCATGATTCTTGAGTTAATTCAGTATCTGATATTGTTTTCTCTGTTGTTTTTGTTTCTCAGATTCGAACACAAGGCCGAAATACTAGGGGTGCAGTGGCCATGAGACTAAAAGGGGAGGATAAGATAGCAAGCATGGACATTATACCAGCAGCTAAACGGAAAGACTTGGAAATGGTGACAGAAGCTAGCCCAAGCAGGCAATTATTTTGACATTCTTGATGTTCAAGTTTTGTTGCTGCTTAATTGGGCTGGGTATCATATAAGATTATGGTTTGGTTGGTTAGTAATAATTGCAATTTGTTATCCTGACCCATTAACCTAATCAGAATCAGTGTGTTTAAATTGTTTGGGGGTTGTTACTCTTGGCTTCTGGCACTTACATCAATTTAAAATTTGATGTTTTAATGTATTTGGTATGGTTTTTGGCTTGGTGACTTGATATAAGTCTGGTTTGGGTGTGACAATTTTGGGCATCCAGAGAATGATTAATTACCAGCCATAGTCAGGACATTCTTGGTAAATCTATAGACATGCTTTAACGCTAGAGAATCTGAGCTTTTTTCTTGGTTTTCGATCTCTTGGTTCTACCATGTATTGTTGTTAGGAAGTACGGGTTCCTTCTCTGGTTTTGAGATTATTAATGTTTGTCTGGGAGTGGTATAGAAATACTCGGATAATTCACCAGAGGAATTTTAAAAAATAAAAAATAAAAATCAGAGCCATTGCAATACAGTTATCAGTTCTGGATTGAACCTTTTATTGGATGAACAGAGTAAAAATTACTTTAATTCTTCTCCCTTCTCCTTGTTGCGGTCATATCAGCTATCAGCGGTTTATGTTTGTGAGAAAGAGGTTGCCTTTTGGCATTCCTTTTTTTAATATAATTTGTACTGGTCATTTTATCTATGATGAGTATTATGTTGATTAGCTGTTTATTTTAATTTGGCAATTTTGTTCATAATGATCGAACATTTTATCTCGTACTTATTTCCACAGTAGACGCCACAGGGGCCCATGGCTATTGTTTCTGTCTGAAAGTGGTTATGGAAAGCGGGTGCCCTTGAGCAGCTTCCGTGCTTCACCTTTGAACAGAGTTGGTTTGATTGGATACAAGGTATCTTGAACATCATGTAAACTTCCCCTTCCAAATCCACAACTTTTGATTTGTATGACGGTGGTTTTTCTTATTCTTTTCTGCTGCCCTATTTTCAGTTTTCAGCAGAGGATCGCTTGGTTGCAGTGTTTGTGGTTGGGTTTTCACTAGCAGGTAATATTATGGGGGTATTACTTGAAGCTGATAGTCTGATACCTATAGTTATTTGTTCTCGTACAGATTTATAATTTATATATTCCAAAATATGAATTTACAGAAGATGGTGAAAGTGATGAACAAGTGGTTCTTGTTAGCCAAAGTGGTACAGCTAACAGAATTAAGGTTCGGGATGTTTCAATACAGTCTCGCTATGCAAGGTACATATTTTGTATGGTTTTATTTATTTACTGAAATGTATATAGGATTGTCTTTACTTGTTTTCGTTTTCCCTATATTCATGGTTAAGGATTTCAACTTTTAAGCTCAACCCAATATTATATGTAATGGTGCACCAACATTCCGTGTGGCAAGTTAGGATTTACAGAAAATATTCCTCCTTTTTTGATGGGTAGAAAACATTCATTGTTAACAAGAAATCATCTTCAAATGCCAAAATGGTCCAGGTCAGGGGCAGCACATGCCCCTATCTGGCTCCTCTCTGCTGCCTGTTTACTTGAGATTCGGAATTTGCCAGTTTTCAACTGCTTGTAGCATATCCAAGTTCTGAGATTTATTTAAAACGATAGTTCAGAAAATTTACCTCTCTTGTTTATTACTTATGCATTGTAATGTAAATAATATGATGTGACCCCCTTTGAATATATTGTCAACATACTTACTGTAGCTTTTAGTAGTTCATCATTTATATTATTCTGATGTGGTCGTCTCCAATAAATAACACTATAGGGGAGTTATCTTGATGCGGCTAGATCACACTGGAAAGATTCAGTCTGCATCTCTAATCTCAGCAACAGATCCTGACCCTGAGGAAGAAACAGCTTCTGAAGCTGCTGTAGTCCACGGCCAAGTTTCACTGAGAACATCTGCATAGTTCCAATGGCTGCTGCAGCTGCTGCTGCTAAGCTTTCAATATAATTTAATAATTTAAATATGTATCAACATGTACTGTACCAGCAGAGGAGGATGTTCATCCTATTCCATCACTCATGTAAGTGACTGATCAGGAGAGTGAAATCTTGTTGTTTATGTAGCTGTAGCATTAGTTGAAGTAGGACTGCTCTGTACAGTTTGTAATTTACCGAACCATTTCCATTGATGAAAAAGATGTTTTTCAATACGTCAAGCTGGAGAAGATTTTCTCTCACTGACGAAGTTTTGCTGTTAAGTTACTCTCCTGCTTGTGAAAAATAGTTCACATTCTTTATGTTTACCTTTTCTAGCTTCTTCGCAAAATTTTAACAGGATTGCTTAGCATCAATGTAACTGTGTTTTTAAGAAAACATCTAGACCTTTGGAAATCCCATGTCTCATTTTCATGAGATATTTGGATGACATGTTTTTAGGACAAAAAGCATCGGATTTGTTGCAATATTTTCCTCTCGGTTTTCTTTTACTGTGCCGGAATGGAATGCTAAGATTTGTACCAAAGAATTCAGGCTGCATGCCTTGGATTCATTGCAATATTTTCCTCAGTTTTTTAATTTTGTGCCATATCGGCTGGTATTTATCATACCAGTCACTGTATCGGTATAGGAAAAATAGTTGTTTCATACAGGGTCAAATATTGGCTGTTTCGGTGTGTTTCGATCAATACTGGCCGAATTCAGTGTATCGACTGAAAATTATATTTTTGTATTTTCATAATTGTTACTCCAATTCTCACATCTGAAGATTATTTTATTAATTTTTGTACTCCTTTTTCTTGAGTATTGAAAATCAAATCTACTTCCTAATAAAGATGAGTGATTATTTTTTTTAATAGTTAGATTGAGAACTTAGAAGCATTATTGAGTTTTATAATTATGCATTTTAACTTTTTAATACTTGCATTCATGTTATTTTGAAATATAATATATATATATATATATATATAATTGATTTATCTATATTTAGATTATCTTGAAATGGTATTCGAAATAATTTTAGTACTAAAATATTTCATTCCAATTAATTATCTTAACTAAACTGTCATTATGTTAGTGAATTTACATCATGTTCGGCCACTTAGATTAGATGAGATGATCATATTATGTTAAACTTTTCATAAATTCCTTTCCAAATATCAGTAAAACATAAAATATTTTTCAAATTTAAATCTTTAACATTTTCATTTAATTATTATAATTTTTTTAAATTTTAAAAAAATAGGTAAAAAATAGCATAATTTTTTCAAACTTCAAAACAAAAAAATTATTTAAATAATATTTTTATTCTAACTTTTATTCTTTCATTTCTTAAAATTTAAAAGAATATCTTAATTTAAATTATTTTATTATAATTCACAGATTTTCATTAATGGTTACAAAATTTTCATTTCATCTTATTACTCGAGCGTACCCTGGGATGGGATTATTGGACATTATGGATTCCACATCAGCAAATTATGTTACGTTTAGTTTCTTCAAATTTAATCATTCAAATCCTACGTAAGCATTTAATGTCGTGTTTATCTTTCATTAGACCATCCAATTCGATTATATAATTAAACTATACGTAGTATTGCGTTGATAGTGAGAACATAATTAATATTGTAGTTTAAATTCTTTTACTTTTTTTGAAGTACAATCTGAAAAAATATGAAAATAGTTGCTTCTTAATGCAACATCACTTCATCGTATATTATGATAATGCATGTTAAATATGAAAAATGATAAATCTACAATTAATTTGTAATTATTTTATTAATCTACCCCACCTCTGTGGCCGATTGTCTGCCCGTATCAGCTTAATCAGAGCATTGGCATTAAGCTAAATGCCAATGCATCTTCAAAATTTGAAGAAATAGTCCCTCTTTAGACAAATAAATCCTATAAGGCCACTTTATCGAAGACCATTAATAAGTGGACACATTAGCTGAGTACATGAAATACAGCTAGACCTAACCACACCAAAACTCCTGTATCATTCTCAGAATACCCCGTCTCTAAACAAATTTCATCTCTCCCCTTTTTTCTGTTTTCATAAAGAAAAATTCTATAGACAATCAGTTTGGGGGAACTGCGAAGGCACCGTGTCCCACGTGGCAAAACAAATGACGTCGTTTCTAAAGTTCTCAAAGTGATTCGATTATCTTCCCCCATTCCCCCATCTCCCGAACTCATCTTATTTCATCTCAACAACACCCCCCCCCCCCTCTTCTCTCTCAAAACAAAATTCCCATTCCATCTTTCACCATTGGTCGGATCAAGCACGATTCCCCCCATGCTAAAGCCCCCCACCTTCCTTAAGGACGCACAAGTTCAGTCATTAGGGTTTTGATTGGGGCGCACAAGTTCCACCATTACCAGTTTATGCGTGACTGCCAGACAGGGAAGAAATATAAACTTGTGAGAAATGATCATAAAGATATTCCATCTCCAATCTAAATGCAAAGATGAGCTGGGCAAGAAAGAAAACAAATAGAAGTGAGCTATACTGTTTTTTGTATTTAAATTATTTAAAGCATGATAATTTTTTTTTTTTTTTTTTTACTTTTTTAAGTTATAAATGCTTTACAAATCTTTTACAGGGCAACATTCCACACGAGCGTCTGTAAGTGACAATGGTTCAGCAACACCCACACAAAGTGGGCCATTGGCTTTGTTATTGATGATTGAATACAATGCTTCCCTGGCATGTGGCTCTAGAATGGATTATTAGATTAATGGCATTGAATCGGTCATTCTAATATTTAAAATTTTAAAAATATATAACTGTTCATTTTTTAGAGCTAACTATTCAAAACATAAAATCTGCATTGAATTTTTATTAGCTATCACATTCTCTATAATAATAAAATATTTTTATTTTTTATTTTTTAGTTATTAATTTTTATTTTCATAATCCTCAATCACCTCCAATTATCATATTCATATTCATTTTTAAAATCCAACAACCTATAAATAAAATCTTATTCATCTATAAAATCAGATAAAACTCAAACCATTATATGATGTGAGGTTCTGCATCATATTCAAACAAGAAAATAGTCGAACTACATGGTCTTTGGACTCTACATCTGATTGTAATCAATACAAATTTACTAGAATGTGATGTTACTCAAAACTTTAAAATCTGATTCACGAAATATTTCGTCACAGTTGAACACCACAATGAAACATCAGAAAACACAAACATTTAACTCTAAGACCAAGAGCTTTCATTTTCAAAAAAAAAAAAAAACTGACTAAATATATTGCTATTGAAGGAAAATCACTGCTGAAAATCAAGCTTTAAGATCAACACAAAACCCATGAAAAATCACTTCTTCTTTCCCTTGGCAACATCTGAAGCCTTTGTCATCTTTACTGCACGGATCTTCTTAGCCCTGTTCTTCCTCTCCTTCAACTGCTTTCTTGACTTCTCTACCTTGGTATCAAGTCCATTCTTGATGAGCCTATATTTGGTTCATATTGAAACCATGAAAAAATAAAACACACTGATAACAGAAAAACCAATCTCGGGATAAATAAAAAATAAATTATATTGATAACAGTCCATTCCAAAATTGTATCCTCAGAATCCATGAAAAATATATCATATTGATAACAGATAGATCATCACTCTATATAAAAAAAAAAAAACTAAGAACTGAGGACCTCATAATGTAAACAACACAAATGTCAAACAGTTGTGCAGAAACCAGGTTCAAACTTAAGATTTGGGCGTTTCTTATTCTCATCCCAGCAATAGCGAGCAGACAATGCTAAAAATGAATACCTACCAAAATAAATGCACAAACGGTGGTCTATACTCAATGCATCTCCTATTAATTCCATAATGTGTGGCATTAATAGAGTAGTACAAAAAAAATTTCCTTTATCGCACAGCTTAAATAGAACCCTAAACACTTACCCCGAATGAAGAATAGCCCTACAACTCTGCGCATTTTGTTAGGGATTTGAATCATTTACCCCAAATGAAGATTATAAATCAATTATAGCCCCCAATATCTCGATTGAAGGTAAATGGCGTGGAGAAAATGGTAAGATAGAGATGTACCTGGAGAGAAAAAGCACGAGCACTGGAGTGGAGAAGACGAAGGCGGACGACGACGGGATCCTCACTGGCGACGGAGAAGAGCTAGCTATGGAGATGAGCTGTTGACGTTAGAAATCAAACGATGGGGACGACCCGGTGAGGAAGAGGCACTGCTTGGAGGAAGAGAAAATGGTTGGTCGCGAGAAGGAAAATTGTTGAGGTCGCGGAAAGGAAATCATAAAATAAAGAGTAGTGTTAGGGACCCCCGGGAGGGGATCCCCGGCGGCTTCACGGCTGACGTGGCAAATCACGTCAGCCTAATTATTAAAAAAAAAAAGAGGAGAAAATCGTGAAATAGAAACGCGATTGAGGGAGGGAGGGAAACATTTTGTCCTCCATTTGACGCACCCGGGAGCAGAGCCCGAGACTGCCCAACCCAATCTTTGCTCGCCGTGTCTGTTCACCATCTCTGGTCGCCTTCTCTAGTCGTTGTCGTCCTGGTGCTGGTAGGTTTTTAATGTTTTTATGTTCTCTAGTCGTTGTCGATCGATATGTTTCAATGAACTGATGATCCTGCATCAAGAAATTAATTAAATCATTCTGAAATAATATTTTTTAAAAATTTCTACTATTCAAGCTAAAAATAATCCACTGATCTATTTTATATAAATATACATATATATATATATGTATATATATCTGTGTATGACAATATTGATTTTTAATGCCGAGAAGAAAAACGTAGGAAATTAAACTTGTATGGGAGAAGAATGAATTTGAGGAAATATATAATATAAAGTTACATGCCTGCAAACCGGCTTCAATGGTGTTAAGGTCATCGCCAAAAGAACCTGATATGACCCACATTTGAGACAAGCTGAATTCATTTTGATTAGCCGCGCGAAGTGCCCGCACATTTATACTTGATTTTGATCCGTAGTACTAATTTCCACTCACATACCCCAACTGCATGCTGCAACCCAAAACTCCAAATGAGGAGTAAAATTGCTATAGTCCAAAAACTAACGACTAAAATATGTTACTTCATTTTAGCTTTGTTGTAAGATATAAGTTTATAAGTGACTTTGGTTTTATCTAAAAGGGATGAGGAGTAAAAAATGTATTTGCCGTTTTTTGTCACCCTCTATTCCTTGTTTTTGTTATCCTTTATTCCTTGTTCATAACAAGTTGAATAAAGTTGTTATCTTGAAGAAAGAGGAAAAGAACAAAAATAAATAGATAAAGAACAATAAGAAAATTTCTCTGAATTTCTCAATTTGGTTATTAGTTTTTCAAGTACTTACCTCATGGCTATTGTTGTTAGTTCAGAAGATAAAAGATTTGATGGCGAGGAAACTAAATTGCCATCCGGATCTCCTATTGTTGTGGATTTCATATGGAATGGAATATGGAAGCTCTTTTTGTCAATGGAATATGGTTGAAACTCTTTTTGTTATGGATTAGATATAGGATGGGTTCATAGTGATATTTTTTGTGTAGCGAATGTATTTAGACCCCTATGAATGTATTTGAAGCAACTCTGTTGTCACTTTAATGTATTTAATATATATTTTGTTGTGTATGGAACTTCTTTTTTTTTTTTTTTGGTGGATTGAATATGGAATGGAATATGGAAGCTCTTTTTGTGAATGGAATGTGGTTGGATTATCTAGTTTCACTAGAGAGTGGTATTTTTCTTCGTACATATGATGGAAACATGGCCAGAGTTGTTGAAGGCCACCGTAGGTACTGTTCTGAAAAGTATGATGTAATTGCTTAACTATTTTAGTGAAGAAGTTGATCGAAATATTGCTTAAGTTCCGAGGTGCAATGGATGTTGTGCCTTTGGTATTAATATAGTTGAAAAAGGTAGCAAAAGCGCAGGGGATACTCCCATGAGAAATGCATCAATGCTCACATGGGGCCGGCTAACGCTTATGTGAATGATTTTGATTTCTAGTAGTTAATTGAGAAATGGGAGACGTTGTTTAGACGCTGGGGACAGCCGGACCGGTCCCCAACGTCTCCCTTAACAAAAACAACAAAAAAAAAACCCAATAAATTAGATAGCAGCATGCGGCCATACTCCCAATCGTGCTTATAACGAAAACAATAAATGAGAGAGCAGCTATCAACTTCTTCAGAAACCTTTCTGGGTCTAAAAATGCATTTCTATCAAGTTGTTATGGTGGCTAGTATCAATGTATGTAAATTTTCCACTTAAATAACACTTACATACATTGGGCATCCATTCCAATTTCATACTGTCCCACAAATATTTCACAAAATAACATTACATACATTGGGCATCCATTCCAATTTCATAGAGTCCACTACAGTCTGTACAGAGAAGATGAATATGTATAAACGGGTTCCAATATATAGCAGGTCAATTTGATAGCCTGTATAATTTATATTCCCAATTGAAACAAAAGCAATCCGTTTTCTTCCCAGTCACTGAAGAAGATACCAAGGGGATTCCATTAGATTTAACAAACCTGAGTACTGTACATATCCAAGATGTAGATTCTAACACTTTCAAAATATATAACTCAAAAACTGCGTATTCCACAAAATAACTCTGCATATTCCACAAAACTCCAAACTGCTCAATGGCTAATATAAATGTACAAGTACAAAACAACTCCAAACTGCTCAATGGCTAAAACAACTCCAAACTGATACAAATGTACAAGTCCACATAAGTTACATTACTTACAGTGACATTCTGAAGTTAACTCTAGCTTGCTTCATTATTAGTCATGCATAGAGCTTATAAACTGCATCAGTGCTTCGGCATTGCCAGCTCTAGACAAGACGATTTTTTGAAAATCTTCAAATTTCAAGACGTTTGTAGGTTCTATAATGCTGTCCTTAGTAGGATAAATGAAGAAGCCAGTGGATGTTCAAGAAACGCTTGAATTTGGGACCACTCGATGTTCAGCAGCTTTGAGCTTCCCATTGCTGATCATCTACAAAGTCAGAGACAGCAAAACTTATCATGCTAATGCCTTTTAATTACCAACAAGATTGAAAACATTTAGACTTTGAGCTTCCCATTGCTGATCATCTACCAACTCAAAGATAATAAAACTTATCAAGCTAAAGCCTTCTAATTACCAACAAGATTGAAAACATTAAGATTGAAAACTTGCATTAAAGATTGAAAACTTATCATGCTGAAGCAGAATCATTGGGTCAGAAGATTGAAAACTCGCATTAAAGATATGGCCATCCAATGATATTGGTTTTTAATTGCTCATGAACTGATAATAAAACCAATTATCCTGAAACAATTAAGATACCTGAGAAAACATCAAATCCTACTTGTCAAAATGCAGACCTGGTGTTAAGAAAACAATTCCCTGAGACACTGTAATATATTTCCCTCTCTGTTGGTCGGAGTCTTTTTCAAATTACTAACGTCGTGTCGATAAACCAAAATCAAAAAAATAATAATCATAATAATCAAGATCATTGTTCCAAAACGAAAACAACAACAAAAATCTCAAATCCAGAGACATTTAGGGCTTTTCTTCTAGGTATGAACAATCGAAATCAAGAATAAAAATCACGAACATAGAAATTAAGCGCTTTTGAAGTGAGGATTGAACAATGAAAATCTAAACCGAAAACATAAAAAAAAAAAAGACCAAAGAGAGATTTAGGGCTTACAGATTTTGCACACCTTTTGGGTATGTGACAACGGCGAACGCAAGACTCCAGAAGACGAAGGCGTGACGGAATAACACATGGATTCATGTGGGTGGATCAGGGTTTGGGTTCAGCTCGATTCCTGGGTTAGAGTTCGTGGGGATTCGAGTGGATTTGTGCGGGTTCGTGGGTTCCAGGGGGCTTGAGGGTTCGTGCGTTGCGAATCCACTGAGAGGGCTTACAGATTTTGCACACCTTTTGGGTATGTGACAACGGCGAACGCAAGACTCCAGAAGACGAAGGCGTGACGGAATAACACATGGATTCATGTGGGTGGATCAGGGTTTGGGTTCAGCTCGATTCCTGGGTTAGAGTTCGTGGGGATTCGAGTGGATTTGTGCGGGTTCGTGGGTTCCAGGGGGCTTGAGGGTTCGTGCGTTGCGAATCCACTGAGAGGGGGCCTCCATCGCTCTAGAGGGGCTTTTTCAGTGAATTCAAAACCCTAGAGGGGGTGAGGGGAAGATTCGTGGAGAAGAAAGTTGAGAGCGGGAAAGCAAAGGGAGAGGGGGTAAGGAAGGGGCTTCGTTGTGGGGAGATGGAAAAAATAAAAAGAGAAGAGAAAAATAAAGGGAAGATAGGAAAAATGAAAAACGATGTCGTTTTTGTCCACGTAGGATCCGAAGCCGCACCGGGGTTGTTACCCCGGTGTCCCATAGAGTTTCTCTAAAATAAATGGATGAAAAGCTACAATTGTTCCCATATATGAGCAAAATGGAATTACTGTAGCTGAAATTTCAAATGAAAAGTGGATGGCTAGTTCAATATGCGCTCATTATAGCTCTCGTTTTCTTTAAAATATAAAGGATATTGGTGGATAGTTAATCCGATGTCAGTGGTCTTAAAGATCTTACCTAAAGCTATCGACAGAGACACCCACATGACGCTGATGAACCAAGAGATTTACAGATTCAACGTTTCTTTTTTCCTTTTTAAATATAAGCTGATGTGGCATTTGGTTCCCCACGGATTTGTGGCTTGATTATCTGTAGTCAGGAGTGGAACTACGATTTAGTATTTGAGAGGACGATCGATAAAATGTATGATATATATATATATAAATTATATATATTTTTTATACATGACTATATATAAAGATAATAATTATATATTATAAAAATATATTTACAATAATCTCACAATTATATAAATTAGAGTGAGATTAAATAAATATAATCAATTAATTTTGACAATTATAAAAATTAATAATCAATTCAAAGTGACAAATGAGCAAGTTAATTATTACAAAATATTTCATAATTCATAAATGTCATGACCACAAAAGAAGTGAAATTAGCTAATTTAAACTTTACAAATCCAATCATCAACACAAAACAATTAAATAAAACTTCAAAAATATAAAACATCAGAAAAAAAAAAACTGGAAACTTAGTCTATTTGTTTAGTAAAAATTTAGTATAAATTATTGGGGGGACAATTTTATTTTATAATCTAATGAAGTAATTTTAATTATATATAAAAATAATTACATATATTTATATACTATATATTTTTAAAAAAAAAAATTGTGGGGCTATTGAAAAAATTTGGGAGGGCGGTAGCCCCCCTAAGAATAACGTAGGTCCGCCCCTACCTGTAGCACTTCTCTTTCATCAATCCAGCATCACAATTTATTGGAATTGAAATATACGATTGTGGCCGATGAACTCAAACCACCTACTCCAGACCGTCGAACTCCCACTCTAGACCTACGAACCCATATTGTCACAACCATAATCGGTTCTGCAAATCACACGATACCGCTGCTAGTCAACGATGGATAAGCCTACCTTGACACCTATCTAACTCCACTGCATATGCACGAATGGTTAATTGTGTCTAATTTATTTTTCTATTGGTCGATCATCAGCCTTTAATATTAACTAAAATCTTGGGGAAATGATTAGTTTTGATCTTAGGATTGCATACATACCTTGATCCCACTTTCTTTTCTTCCAACAACCTCAAAATTGCAGCCTTTTAGGCTTGCATGTACAATTTCTGCACATTAATTAAATTCATGGTCAATCACCTTGTGTACCCCTTTTTGTTTTTGTTCACAATAAAACTATTGACACAAGGATATTTTGTCCATTTCTCAAAACCTTTAACTGGGAAATATTATTTGATTTTGGGATTTTCGTTTGACAGAATGTTAAGACTCTTGTAAAACTCACAGATTACTAGGATATAGTATGTAGAAGATGGACACACACACAAACTCACAAATTACGGGAACTTGTCATAAGATTGATAAAGGGTTTTTCAAGGAAATCCTAACCTCCATACAAAAATTTAAAAATTCTTAAAGATTCTAGATAATTTATTCTCTGTAATTTGTCTTCTCTAATACCCAACAGATTCCCCCATCGTAAAAAAATACAAGGAAAGATAAACCTACTTGACAGACTCAACAATGACTCACAGGTCCACTAACAAGCAAATATTAAAACGCATTGCTTCATTCTATTTAACACTAAAATCGACATAGCATATAACATAAAACAGCAAGCATTACTAGGACAATATGCCCTTTTACCTCCATAGCACTCTCTCGAAGCTCATCTAAGTGAAACGCACATATTGACTGTCGACGCTCCCAGCTCACACTTGGGATTTAACGTAAACTGAAGCGTCAGGGACACGTAACACAAAGCTATATACCCCTCGTTCATGACAATTATAAAATGCAATGTACCTAACTTACTAGCAGTATACAATAAATATCATAGTGGAAAATCTTTTCTAATCGAATAGGCAAAACGATGAGGTAATGCAAAATATCACATGGTATCACTAGTGCAAATATCCAAAAAGTCTTATAAAGCAATTGTACCTCAAAAGCTTAAATAATCATAAAACCTTAAGTTCTCAAAACACGGGAAGTCATATCCAAAACACTTAATACTTAAACCAAAACATTTTTTAATATTCTAGAAGAAATTGAACCCCGACAAGGGGCCGTTACTCCTAATCATCGGTCTCGCTGGGCTAGTTCTGCTCCTAAGTTCCTCAAAAAGTTTTATAATTTGGATAAAAAATTGGTCCACCTCCTCTAACCTATCATGAGCAAAGTACTCCGAGGGGCCCTTAGGGCTCTTCACTCCTGAGTCTTTTTGGAAGGCAGCCTCTTGTGCTTCCCTATTTAAATCTATAATCACTTCTACCATCTCGGGAAAGGATTGGTAGTGGAAACTAGCAAAGTGAGACTTCAAGAAATTTCAGCAAGTACAAAAATAATATAGCACATATATCATAGACATATAAAGGCAAATATAAAACAAATGTATGAACATGAATCATAAGACTTATGACTTGACTTATACATCATATACTTTCATGTAAAAACCTTCTTTCTTCTTCTGACTTTCTTTAACACGTGTTCATAACATTTTATATATTTTTATATCATTCTTATCATTTATAGGCTCATAGCCTTATTCTTATCATAACTTTCATATATTTGTATGGATATCTCACGGCTCCCCTATGCACCGTGTGTTTCCTGCTAGTTTCTGCATCACTTTGTGACTCCTCTAATGAAAGTGATATGTCATATTCCTATTCTTATATGACAGTTTATTTCACATTCACCGCCCTTAACACCCACTAGCTTTAAGTGTAACCTTACTCTGGAATCCTTCCATAGGAGCCATTCGAGGTCCGTCGATTATGCTTTATCGACTTAGAGATTTCACTTGACTTTAATCACTCCTGAATAAATATGGAGTTTCACTAGGACCATTCCTTATCCTAATTTTTGGGGTTTTTATAAAACATTTGAATATTTTCTTTTGAAATTATTGACCCAAAGACATTAAAACATGAATTATATGCAACTCTTGACTTACTTATGCAAGCGTGTAATCATGAACATGTGAAACATGCAATCATGGATATGTGAAGCATGCATCTTCTAATCATAATTTAAAAACATTCAAACATGTATACATATTTCATTTAATGGAAATATAGTCAATCAACCTTAGGAAATTAACAAGTAGCTCGGTTAAACTCTCAAGAGAGCCAAGGCCGAACCCTTAAAGCCTCAAAATGGCTTAGTTTCTCACATCCCTTTATTCTAACTCATGCATTCATATAACAATATTCAAAACACAATAATAAAAAAAACTATAGCCAAACCCTAAGGTGCTCCATTACTTTGCTTCTTTCCTCAAACTATCATAATTCAATCTCAAACCATTAAACATACATATATCTGAAACATATATTAGAAAAATGAATGAATTTAAATCCATGAATCACCCAAGGAATTTAGTAAAATGATCATATTTCCATTCATGAATAAAAAAACATAGCTTTCACACGAATATTTAGTCATGGTCGAACCTGTAAGTCCTAATAAATCCTCGTTTTTCATCCAAAAATCATTCTTTTTTCCACCCAATCACATAGGCCAAATTTCTATAGGTCATACCTCTCAATAATTCTTCAAATACCTAATATTAATCCATTAAAATATCATTAAGTCAAATCTTAGCATATTCTTGAGAAAATATAACAAATAACCAAGCAAACAAATAGAGCAAACAAATAGATCAACGAAATAGTAAACAAGTTCACACATAATATACAAATAATACCAAAACTAGGTTAAGAGCATACTTACAAAAGTATCCAAGAAATATGAGCAAAAAATCTGAAAACAAATCAAGGAGAAAAAATCAAGATTTAAACTCAAGAAATCCTAAATTTGAAACTTAAAAAAAAATGGGTGTTTGGTTTCCCAAAAAATCATTATTTTCCTTCAAAAAGATCCTAGGGCCGAATCTCTTCCAAGGCATAAATCCTTAGTTTTTGTTCTCTTTTCTAAAACATAGTTTAATCTATAAAAACTCGATTTTTTCCTTGTTTAAAGATTCAAGAAAATCTAGGATTTCATTGTAGAGATAACTAGAACCCTAATTTTTATGTGAAAAGATGTGTGTGAGAAAAACCATTAGGGACGAACTTTAGAGGGAAGAAACCCTCTCAAAACCATGCATGGTATTTCAAAAATATGATCACATGATACTTACCTCTTGTAGAAGATGTTTCTAAAATATTGTCGAAAAATAATCAAAAGGATCACGAATGAGAGTTTGCCTAGTGAGAAAATGAGAGAAAAAGGAGAGCACAAAGGGGAATATTCTAACTGAAACTCTCTAGGAAAGTGAGGAGAAAAAAGGATAGGGGAAAAGCCCCAAAATTTTTGGCAAGACCCTTATATAGAACCTTCCTATTCCAAGCTTGCTCCAATGCATGCGTGACATGTGGTAGAATTTTCTTATTCTTTCCAAAATGATAAGATTTGCATACGAATTCTAAAAGGCAATTTCGGCTCCTCTCTCTCTCCCCAAATCTGAAACTCAATCTTTCCAAATTTTCTATTTTAGCCCTCAACTCAAATATAGAACAAAAACCTAAGAATGACTCTTTGGGTATCTCACAAAATCTTAATCTCTAAACTTGCCACTTGGTATGAAATGGGTGTGGGTGGCTTATCATTTCCAATGTGACTTTTCCAATTCCCCACTTCACCTTTCTCTACACGCCTAACGTGACCTCAATCCTCACAAAATCTAACATTTGGTCTTTCCCATGTAAGAAGCCTTATTGGAAAGGCAAAAGACCTTGTGTCTTATCTTGCCACTTGTCTAAAAGAATCCCAAAAGTCCCTAGGTGCCTAACACTATAACATAGCCGGCACTTGGCTTCTCTTGGGCTTTTGGGCTTTGTTCTAACTCTTGAGCCAATCCTCACTACACTTTAAACATAGATAATTGGTTTTCTCACAAAATTCCGAGATGTCACATTGACCTTAGCTCAAAACGCACCATTTCCATAAGTCCTTCCATAACATTGTACTGAAGTCAAAACTAAGAACCATGTACTTCACTTCATTTTTAGTAGTTCACTTCATATGCAAGCCCCTTCTTCGATTCTAAATTAGCGTTCCTTAGAGTTCCAATCATTTTTCCTTCTTTACAACACCTTGCCCACAAGGTGCTGAAATCATTGCTGCAACTTCCACAAAAGCTCCTATGTGTTATCCTCTTCAATTGTACTAACCCATTTTACCAGTACTACAGTCACAACTTTATCCCGATGCTTCTTCATTTGCTGGTCTCTAATAGCCTTTGGTTCTGGTGAAATCTCGTTGTTCATGTCTCAGGGAGGTAAGTTGGCCAGAGGTCAAATTTGGGCTCCCAACTTCCATGTGTCCACCTTCCATTTTGGACCCGGCACATGGAAGGTGGGTGGGTTCTTGAAGTTGATGGTAGTTTGAGTTGGTAATAAATCTCGCCGATTATGTCTCCACTTCGAATGTGCCATAATAACGCAGAGACAACTTCAAATTTTGGCATGTGGCTACAGATCGTTGGCAATACATTTGGCGGGTGGCTACAAATTTCCATTCTGATCTATGCTTATATGAATGTACTTTTATTCCATTATAGGTTGCTTCAAGATTTTATTTCAGTAGTTTGATGATTTGGTCCCTTGTTTTTATAGTCTGATTCATTGCACTGTTAGTCGATGTGCTTGGAACATAGGACAGTAATTAGGGTGGGGGTAGATATATAAGTTTTAAATGAGCTTAACTTCGTAGCTATGTAGTAGGTGGTGTTATACCACCACTCTGCAAATGAAATATATTCTGCCCATTTATGTGGTTTTAACCCTACATAGCATCTTAGGTACCACTCCACACATTTATTCAATGCCTCAATTTGTCCATCCAATTGAGGATGGTATGCTAAAATGTGGCTAAAAGTTGTTCCCTATAATGAAAATAAGGCTTTCCAAAATGTACTTACAAATTTCGAATCTCGATAAAAAAAATTATGGTCTTTGATAGACTATGGTTCTTAAAGACATGATTGAAAAATAAGTTAGTCATAACATAGGCTGTATAAGGATGAGACAACATGATAAAATGACTGGATTTTGTAAGTATGTCAATAACCAGTAGGATCACGTTCTGGTCATGTGGCCTAGGCAGCTCCTCCATAAAGTCCATATAGATGTCGGTTGACTCTTGTTGAGGCACATACAATGGTTGTAGTAGCCCAGATGGTGGGGTAGTCTCATACTTCACAGCTTGACATGTCTCACACTCTTGGACAAGCCTTTTGATATATTTCTTTATACCGCTCTAATAAAAATCCCGCTTATCCCTTTGATACATTTCGAGGTACTCCGAGTGGCCCCCAAAGCAGTACCTTGTTCTGAGAATTAGAACCTGGTATTGTAACAACCATTCTCCTTTTTTGTATCAATCTTTGGTTAACTTAGTACCCTTTTTGAATAGAGCTGCCTAATTGCACTTTTTCTAGGATGTCTACCATTTTAGCCAACCCCTTATAACTTTCCTTAAGCTCGGTTATCTACATGGGATTAGGGAAAAAAATCATATCAAAGCCTTTTCATTCAGCTCTTCTTCCTCACCCCTCCTTGACAATGCATTTGCAACTAGATTTTCCTTACCTATTTTGTAAGAAATGACAAATTTGTAACCCAACTTTTTGCTTACCCATTTTTGCTTTGAAAATAGTTCCAACCCTTTGTTCTAACAAGAATTTTAAAATCTGCTGATCCGTCTTAACCATAAAAGAGTTTCTTAAAAAATAGGGTCATTATTTCCTCATAGTCATCACCAAGGCCAACAATTCTTTCTCATATGTCGAAAGGAGAAAAGTCTTACCCTTAAGTGCCTTGCGTAAGTAAGCAAGAGGTTGTCCTGACTGTATCAATACTATACTCATTCTCCTCCCACTTGCATCACACTCAATTACAATTTTTTTAGAAAAAATGGGTAACCTTAAAATCAATGGCTGTCTAACACTTCAACTCCATAAAGGCCTTCATAGCTTCCTCATTTCACTCAAAGCCACCTATTTTTCAGAAAATCAGTATGAAGGGTAGCAATAGTCCCATAAATTTTTATGAACCTACAATAGTATCTCGTTAAGCCCAAAAGGCCCCTTAGTAATTTCACATTTCTTGGAATAGACCTTTCAAGCATAGCATTTACCTTACTAGGGTCTGCCTTCACCCCATCAGCATTTATTATATGTCCCAAGTTCCCCAAACTTGCACCTTGTCAACTTGGTGTACAAGTGATTTTCCTTCAACAATTCTAGCACATTCTCCAAGTATCTTAAGTGTTCATTCTGACACTTATTGTAAATGAGAATATTGTCAAAGAAAACCAAAGCGAACTTCCTCATATAGGGCCGAAACACTTGAGTCAACAATCTTTTAAAGGTTGATGTGGCATTAGTCAACCCAAAGGGTATACTAGGAAACATAGTGTCCCTCATGAGTCCTAAAGGTTGTTTTAGTCACATCTTCCGGTACAACTCTTATATGGTAATATCTGGACCTTAAGTTCAATTTTGAGAAAATCATCGACCCATATAACTCATCTAATAATTCATTGATCACCGGTATTAGAAACTTATCCTTCATGGTCTCTTGATTTAATACCCTCTAATTTACACATATCCGCCAACGTTCATTCACCTTTAGGACTAAAAAAACTAGGCGAGGCAAATGTGTTGATACTTATTACTCCTGTTTTTAATAACTCCATTACAATTTTATGTATGTCAACTTTTTGGTAATAGGGGTAGTGGGAAGGTCTCGCATTAATAGGTTGGGTTCCCTCCTTAAATGTGATTTTGTGATCTTGTGTACGTGAATGAGGTAATTTAGTAGGTACTTCAAAGACCCCTTTGAATTTGTCAAAAAATTCCTGCACATCAATTCCCCACTCAACTTGAATATCAACTTGCTTTTTCCACCAGAATTTGTAAAAAACACGACCCTTCCCCTATTGGCAGCAACTATCATTGCCTTGTTACTCTCTCCCATTGTTAACTCTCTCAAACTCAACCCCACAGACTCCACATTTTTTTCTCATAAACAAACTTCATGGTATTTTAGGGAAAATCTCAGTTTATAGACCCCCATGTTTCCAACTAAGTGATTCCCAACACAATTTCACATCCATCAAGAGGCAAGACATATAAAAGAGGATTAAAATGAGTACCTTTTAACTTCATTTTTACTGCCTCATAATATCCTGTGCTCCCAATAATCTGGCCATTAGCAACCTTCACTATGATTTTCTTGAATTCATCAACCAGTAGCTTGCTTTTATTAACAATTGAGCGGTCCAAAAAATTGTGCGTGCTTTCGAAATCAATTAAAATCACGACCTACTTTGTTCCCACCTTTCCCATTATTCTCATAGTACTAGAACTTAGTGTGCCTGTAATGACATTAATGGATATCTTAGGTCCAAGTTACGGTTTGGGGTTATTCCTCACCCCCACCAATTAAAGTTAGGGCATGTTCTTTCTCATCTAAATTCTCCATTTCCTCATGACCTTGTATAAGGTATATTCGAAGATTTTTGCACACATGGGTAGGGTTCCATTTTTCTTCGTAATGAAAATATAAATCCTTTCTACGTTTCTAATCCATTGAATGTGATGAGACACTTTTTTGAATAAATTTATGCTCTCTACTGTTTTCTCCTCCAAAATTGGAATTGTTGTTAAACTGACTAGTTGACACAATTCCCTTATCATTATTCAACTTAAAAGGTTTCTGAGCGCTACTATTGCATTCCTCTTGAATCCAAGACAACCCAAATGTAGTATTTAAATTGATAGGATTAAACATGCATAGTAGTAACCTGATTTTGTCCTTCAGGCTGCTAAGAAAATAACTTAGCTTATGGTTGTTGGAGAGTCCATGTATCTTGTTGGAGATGGCCTCGAATTGAGCATTGTAAACAACTACAATTGAGATTTGCTTAAGATGAGTTAGAGTCTCCATAGGGTCTTCATAAGCGATGGGGCCGAAACGAATTAGCAAAGCACGAGTCATTATAGCCCAATTATTAAGCTAAGCTGTATCACAAACATCTTGATACCAAACTTGAGATTTTCTCTCCATGTGATAGGAAGCAAGTAATAATCGCTGAGCTAGAGGTGTTTGGTAGTAGTCAAAATATCAAGATGCCTTTAATATCCACCCGGATGGATTTTTCCCACAAAAATAAGGAAAATCTAAGCAATTCCCCCTGAAATCTGCCACGATTAGGATATTGCTCCACCTCCTGATTTTGTTCATTTTGATTTTGCTCCATAATCTAATTGTTGTCCATTTCTAGTTTGACTTGCAACTCCCAGTCACCATTAGCTTTTTGACCAGCAACCACAGTTTGCACCATTGACATCAATTGGTCCATTTGGGCGTTAGAAGCTTGCTGATTCTCACATAACTCACGCAAGCTCTCAGCCAAAATATCAACTTGCCTTTGAAGGCCCTCCTCGTTTTGTTGTTTGGAGTGTGTGGATTAATCCATGGAATTGTTTGGATGATTTTCTGGTCTAGTTGCATGTTTAGGAATGTGGGTAGTAGGTTGAAGAAAGTGTTTGACTGTGTAAGGTTATGTGGGTTGAAAATGTTTGGGTTTCTGGTTTGTATGTAGCTATTTGGTTGGGTATGGTTTTCTTGGTTGATAGCTATTTGTATGAGTATTGGCAAGATTGGTGCTAAGTGATACCATGTAAAACTCATAGATTACTGGAATACAATATATAGAAGATGGACACATAATCATAAGCTCACAAATTACAGAAATAACTTGTCATAACATTGATCAAGGGATTTTCAAGGAAACCCTAACTTCCATACAAAAACTCAAAAACTCTTGAAGATTCTAAACAATCTCTTCTTTGTAATTTTTCCTCTCTAATACTAAGTAGATTCCCCTACCGTAATAGAATACAAGAAAAGATAAAACTACCTGGCAGATTCAATAGTAATGCATAGGTCCACTAACAAGCAAATATTAAAACGCACCACTTCATTCTATTTAACACTAAAAATGGCAAAGCATATAGCATAAAATGAAATGCACTACTGGGATAGTACGCCTTTTTATTTCTGCATCATTCTCTCAAAGCTTCTGTCTAAGTGAAATGCACATATTGACCCTAGCTCAAAATGCACCATTCCCATAAGTCCCTCCACGACGTCATACTAAGATTAGAACTAAGAACCATGTACTTCACTTCTAGTAGTTCACTTCACTTGCAAGCCCCTTCTTCGATTCTAAGTTAGGGTTCCTTAAAGTTCCAACACAGAGAGGTAGAGGGAGAGGGAGAGAGAGTTGTCAGGGTTTGTGCAGGAGAATGAGAGAGAAAGCTAGGGTAGGATGGGGGGTTCGGTCTTGACAATCACATGTGACCCTGATAATTTGTTTTTCCTCTGCAGCGCTCTTATTAACTTAAAGATATATCCCTTACATGGCCCTATTTTATAGGTTGCCATTGTTCTCCTTACAACGGATAAACCTGCTTGAAGATATTCCCTTTGACTTCAAAATATAGATAGAATGTTATACATTAGAGTAGACAAATAGTAAGGACTTGAAATATGAGCTACAATGTTTCTACATGTTTCTTTGTACTTAAATGTGTAGTGTTCATCTTAGTATTTAAATATCTAACCAACTCCTTTAACATTTCCCACGTGATTCAGTTCTCCAACACCTCCTTTCACTTTATGATTCTATATTATTATTTTGATTAATGTAATATGGAGTTATGGCTTGAATGGTTTTAGATTTATGAAACTATGTACTTTTAGCTAAATTTAAAAAATGACTTAGATGAAGCCATGTTAATGCTAGCAGGTTGGCACTTTGGAAAACTCAGCATCCGAAGACCTCGGCCCAATCAAAGATCAAACACAACATAGTCAAGAGTAAAAATTAACTAGGCATAGATAGTTGGAGACCCACACCATGGGCTATCACACAACAAGACCCATCATCGTGGCCAACGGTCTTCACAATTAGGGACGTAAAGGGTGAGAAGAAGAAAGGAGAGGGAAAAGAAAGGCTCAATTTGTATATGAGTGATTAGGATTCTTATATGGAAAATGCTTGGGTGCCCTCCAAATATACCTTCAAAAGTGCCCATTGTGTTTTATTTATTTATTTAATGTTTAAAAAAGTTACCACTAGTGAATTTGGGTGTATTTTTTTTAACATTAAATGTTAAAACTCACATCTAATTGGTGTGCATCCCATTGTGTAAATTTGACATGTAATAGGTTGGACAACAAAATGTTAGAACTCACATCTAATTGGTAATATATTTTAAAATTTACATTTGTTGTTGATTCTCATCCAAGTTTGGACCGATGCCAATCCTTTGGCCAACAATAAAGTAGACAAATGTTGTTGTATAGTGATCAATATTTGTAATGCTAGGGATTTTATGAAGTTGTACCCAATATTTATCCCTGGAATGGTGACCAGGAAGATGAAGTACTGCTAATAGATCTTTCATAGGCAAATAGGTCTCGATAGATATCTAATTAATTGATCAGAACAACACAAGCGGAGATACGTATATATAATTTTTTTTAGAAAGAGGATTGTACTTCATAATTTTATTAATGAATCATCTCTTATGGCAGAGAAATATCATGACTACATCTTTGAAAATTCCTTGGTGGTTACAAATTTTTTCATATGATCCATAAACCAAGTAATGGTAAAGCAGATACATGAAGCTTAATCCAAAAACCAGTGAACGAAGAATGAAGATAAATCCATCAAACAGTGCTGTGTACTTCAATTAAAAAGAAAACTTCATACAGTAAACAGATGAATAGCCGATTTACAAAGCTCAAGGTAAATGAAACAATGAGCAGGAAAAAAAGAATAAAGAGAATGAATCACACAGATCCACCAATGCTATTTAACACCCAAATATCAAATTAAAATAAAAGAACACTTAAAAGTGGAGTAAAGACTATGGACAACTATAGCACATCTAGAATTGGTTCTCATTCAAGCTCTGCATGAACTTTCTGGTTAAGGAGTTATGTCTCGGAAAACCTGTAATCTGTTTCTCCTCATTACTTTTTCCTTCTCCTCAAACATAGAATAATCCCTTCCATTTGCCTTCTCAGATCCACGGCCCTCAAAGTTCAAATCCATCTTTGGCATTGGTGAGGAGTACAAGTAATCTGTTGACTCTGGCTTCTGCTGCTGATTCAAATTCATAGAACGCTGCTCTGCTAGATTCCTTGATAAAACTCCAGCCCCAGATGTACCATTTAGGTCTTTAACATCAAATGATTCAAACTTGTAGCTTAAATTTTTAATCTGACTCTCTGGGTAAGGACTTTGACACATTATGTTGGTATTCATATTTTCATCATTATATTCTTCAGCATTCCAACCATCATAGTACTTGTTTAACATGCTTCCACTTAGTAATTCTTGTTCTTCTTCCTCGACCATATCTGCCCAACTTTTCTTATTATTATCGTGTGATGACTGCAGCATTTCTGTAGAGGGTCGGTGAAGACCATCTGGCATACCAGGGCTGCCCTTTCTGAAAGATTCTTCACTTTTAATTGGCTTCTCATGACCTGAAATAGTAATTCCAGAACTCTGATCCCAACCTCGATCAGCAGAAGATTCTGATGTTCTTGCATAATTCATTGACATAGGTTTTATCAATGATTCATCTTTCAATCTAGCTAGATCTCTACATGACCTCCTCCAGTCCCCATTAATATCTTGAATTGAGTCAGCTTGCACATTTTCAGCGGTTAGAGATGGCTCAAATGTAAGTTTACGACTTGAACTGCGAACTGCATCATTTCCCAATATTTTCCTGCTCTGATATTCGTTGTCAATCCCCCATGGCGATCTTCTTGGTTGTGTAAATAAAACATTCAGGTTCCTTCCAGTGGAAGAAGGGGAAGAATATGCATTTTTGCAAATAGGTGTTGCTTCTGTTCCAGTTGAATCAACCCCATTTTCCTTCACTCTGCTGGAAAACCCTGACATCCTGTCAGCAGAGTATTTGAAGTGAGGACCTTTCACGAATTTATCAGTAGATGCTTGAGGAGAGGAATGTAAATTAATTCTTTGTCCAAATGATTTGCATTGTCGAGTCTCATTGCCATGCCAAAAGAAATTGTCCTTGTCCTTAATTTGGTTCTGACCAAAGGAACCTCTACAGTGTTCATTTGATGTCCCTGGCTGTGACTCCAGGTCAGTCAACATTTGAAGAGCACGTTCATAGGACTTGGCATAAGACTCATCCATCTGTCTATTTCCAGATGAAACTTTTACATCATGAAGCAAAGATGCTGATTCTGCAATCCTGTTCATGTGCATCAAGCTGATGGCCAAGTTGCACTGCTTATTCTTATCTGGTTCCAGAGTTAAAGCTTTCCTGAACAGATTCCAAGGAACAGAAATGACATTTGTCTGAAACAAATGAGATGTTACACATGTAGATATGATTACAGCGTGAAAAACTTACCTGTAATGTTCTTCAGCAGCTTTATAATTACTTTGCTGCAAGTAAGCCCAGGCCAAGTTGCCCAGTATCCTGCATTAAAAGAGCATCAAAGTCATGTAAGTAAGTTCGTAGGAAAATATAAATGTGAAAAAATAAAAGTAATAGATGAATCATCCACCTTGATACTTCCTGTTCAATAGTTATCTGAACCTTCTTTCCTTGAGATCTAGCTGTCTTTGTCCTTCTTCCACCAAAAGCTATACCATCTTCAATGCGCTTCAGTTTGAGCTGAAGCATTTGAATCTCTTCTTCAATCCTTCCAGATCTCTACAACAATGTAATAAGTGCACAAACAATGTATGCAAATTACATCCGTCCTTGCTCATCAAATCAAGAGAACAATACATAAGTTTAGGAGCCTCATGGCAAGTAAGTTTGTCTTCAAGGTAATGCAACCAAATCCATTAACATATATAGGAAGCAAACTAGATAAACATAAATGCGTAGTCACTTATTAGGACAAACATCAGACTTTGCAGTTTGCATTCCCAAATTTTAATCACCGAATAATTGGAATCAGAAACTAACATAGTAGATGTAGCATCCACCAGAAATACAGCATGAGTGACAAAATGTAATTTTAGTTTTTACCCTCCCCCAGATATGGTACATAAATCATGGTAATAAGATATTCTTTCCATCAATTCTGAGATGCCTCCATGGAGAACACATTAGCAAGCATAGACTGGCCCTGCCTTTGTCACTATTAATTTCTTGTTAAAATTGATATGCGTATTATGCATTCATTGATTGTCATCACATACTTTACATACATATTTACTTCAGTATTTCCTTGTTCTTCATCCAAGTTGAATGTAATGGTATTTACATTTTTCTTGGATCATTTTTGCAAGGTATTATCAGGGAGTAAACTAAAGAAGAGAAAAGGTGGGGATCTTAACACTAAAGTTCCTACTCCTACTGCAAGAAGTAGTTGTATGACATTCAGATTAACTGGGGAGCCCTCGATTAACATTCTAGGGGAAGACAACCTTAGACTTACATTGGTTGAAAAGCTGTTCACAAACAGCAGACAGAAACTTTTATGAAAATGACTAATGGCACAACAACTACAGAGGCTTTATTTTCCAAGTAAGACTAGGTCATCTACGAATATTAGGTGATAAAGAGAAAGGCCATTATGTAAGTCATAGACTGGTAACCTCACCGTCTATAGATTGTTACAAGCATTAGAACTTACTAATCTTTCTAAGGTGATGAAAATGAGAGATTCGTAAGAAGAATTCACTTTTCAAAGTATAGATGCATCCTGAAGACGTCTTCTCACTTTTTACAACTAGCTAATAGTTTCAAAACTGACTAAAACAGAAAATGATAAACAATGCAAGTGAATACATGAAGTAGCTATTTACTTGAGAATGGTTCTTTTTACCTTGTAGAGCTCCACTAATACATTGTCGAGAGATTCCTGAGAATCATATGGGCAGAGATGACGGAAAGATTTGATAGCCTCAATTGCCTCATCAGATCGATCCAATTGTTTCATCACAATTGACATGTCTTTCAAGGCACTATCAACCCTGTCCCCGGCATTTATGGCAGCCCAGAACAGGGAAATTGCCCTGTTCGGATCCTTGTCAATCAACTGTAGTTAAAAAAACAAATATTTAATAAAAGCAAAGAAGACAAAAACGGAATGAAGCTAGTTAGGATCTCTAACAAACAGTGATCAGCACACTTTAGATACATAATTTTTCCATTCTAAATACTTGTTTCTTTTTATTGGCATCGGGTTTCTTTTTCTTGGCATCGGGTGTCTGGGAACTGTGTTTTAACGAATCTCGGAATTGCATAGGCCCTAGTGCACCTTTGGTAATTTAAGAAGAAAATCCACCAATCAGATGGCCCCTACATATTGTTGCACCCAAGGTTATTGATTGGGTCATCCACTTTTCTTTTCTCAAAAATATTTTTCAGTTAAAATTCATATAATATTTCTTCATAAAAAACTGGGACCGTATGAAATAAAAATAAAATTCAGCTAAATTGAGGAAAAAAAAAGGTTATACATCTAGAAGCATTCAAATCAACAAGCTTCAAATACCAAGAATTCCGAGAAGAACAAATAAATAAATAATGGGTCTTGTAAAATAACCAAATGAGCATGAGCATCAAAATCTAATCCAAACCTCTACAATGGAAACGATTTTCTACAAGAAAAAACTCTACAAGAAACACCTGGCGGCCGAAAAAACTACCTAGGCAGGCATTCAAATTATGCAGACTTTTGAAAACTAGATGTCGATAAAAATAAAGAATAACCAGTAACAGTAACATTCAAGAATCAAGATAAAGTTTCTTTATAAACAAGAACTGCGACGACATGAACGAGCATTCAAATCAAACACAGCAAAACACAAATTTAATCCCATTAGCCTAAACCATACAAAAGCATCAAGAATCACTCACCTGAACATGTTTGGCCCTGACATAGGGAGAATCACCAGCAGGCACTTTATGTATAACATGGAAGAGATCACCATTATTTGCAGGCGACAATCTCTTCCTCTCTGACAGAGGCATCATCGGCCTGGGCTTCCGTACAGGTGGAGGAGTCGAGAACCCCCTCGTAGGGAAATTCTTGCCGTTGCTCCACATTGCCTTTTCTCCAAGTACAACTCGACTCTCAGGAAAATCTTTGAACCCGTTTATTAGAGGAGACAACTTATAGTTTTCTTGTGGTAAGGAGACCACTTAGCTTTCTTGCGGTAAAATCTCTGTTTGGGTCATCTAGGAAAGCGTGAAAGTGAGAAAAATTTGAGAGAAGGACCGAGTGATGAGAGAAAGTGATGCAAAACGTCGAAAGGAAAAAGAGCGAGAGTGAGAGAAAAAGATATTGAAAAGACTTACCGTTTTATAATTACTAGCCGTTAGGGGCTGTGTCACCGCCGTTGCACGTGTGAGTTGCACGTGCGATTTCGCTAGTGACGGGGGGTACACACATATACGTGAAAGAAGCCTAGTAACTATATATCTTCCTATTAAAAAAAAATTTAACTATATATCTTATGTTATAAACGATCGTCGGCGGCCGCCCCCTGTCCCACCACTAAAATTATGTGAATGACCCCACCACTATTATTTTAAAATCTACATAGTGACTTGCATAGTGATTTGTATAGTAACTTGCATAGTAATTTCAACGCCTATAAATATGGGTTTCAGTTATAATGAAATTCATAAGAAAATATAGAGAGAGAAAGAAAGTTTCAGTTCTTAAGAGTTTCTTTTCTCTTGCAATAGTAGTAGTTTTCTTTTTAGTTTTATAACACGTTATCAGCACGAGGTTCTACCGATACTGAAACTAATGGTCTTCTACTTCAAGTAAGTTTTTCAATATATTATTTGCAGTCCTTGAGATAAATATTAAAGGTAATATTTCTGAATATTACTTGATAAAATTTTATTTTTATTCTCATGATAATGTGAATATATTTCTTAAATTCACAGATTTATTTTTGTAATATAATGTCAAATATTGAGATTTATTACTATTGACATTTCTGAAAAATGTTATTTATCCAGGATCCTTGATGAGATCTATTTGGATATGATGATGAACTTGAAAGATACAATCATAGAAGAAAACCATGTGTCCCTGAAGGACCGTGCTGTATATCTCATGATGAAAAATCATCTTACTGTGTGAAATAAATTAAGAGAGTGATATAAACACCAGAAGATGTAATCCTCTCAAAAGATCATTATGATTTATTGCACCTGAAGTTGCAAGATTTTAAGAGTGGTATTGAATATTCTGCACTCTTTAAAATCAGCTCAATATTAAAATTATACAGTGAAAATATCACTGATGATGTTATATAAAAGAAGACATTATTTTTCATACCTCGAATGTGCTCCTGCAGTAGCAATATCGAGAGTGAAAGTTCAACAAATATTCTGAACTTTTGTTTTGTCTTCCAGTGATTGAGCTAAATAATGAGTTTTTGTTACACCAGTTACGTCCTATTAATGATATCGAATTTACACAATTCCCAGAAGTAAATGGGAATTAAGGGCGTAAACGTGGTAGAAAAATTATAGAAGTGTTGGTCCCAAAAGCGACAACACTAAAGATGATAAAAATATATCGTATCACCAGAAGTGATCAAACTCAGAGAAGGGTAAAAGCCTTCAGAATAATTCTTCATAAAAAGATGAAGATGTTTGTCATAGATGTAATATGAAAAAACAGTAGTCACGTACCTGTTGTACGGCCAAGCACTTGATTTATTTATACTAAGTTTTTATATATAAGCTTATTAATATTTCATCATGTTTTGAAATAATGAAATATCGGTGCCTGAAGCACGACAAGAAATTACTTGGGATAAAGTCCTGTTTAAATTTGATCCTCTTACAAATAAATGTGAACCAGAAGTTCAGAGGATTATTTATCTGCAAAGTGTTGCAAATCAATTACATGATGTATTTACTGACACTAAAGGTGTTGTAAAATCATATATTACTGCTGTTAATGCTTAAGCAAGAATTGAAATCCCTGAAGGACGAGTTGTTAAAACAGCAATAAATTAGTCTAAGATACACCTGAAGCGTTGAAGACCTATTAGTGCACAAGAAAAATAAAAATCGGTGCTCATGAAGAGACCGTATTTTCTGTATAAAATATAATCCCCCTGAAGAGGAAACCTCCTGAAGAGGTAACTCCTGAAGAGTGTAACTCCTGAAGAGTATAACTCCTGAAGAGTGTAACTCCTGAAGAGTATAACTTCTGAAGAGAAAACTCCTTAAGAGTATAAACCTCCTGAAGAGGAACCTCCTGTAGAGGTGTTTCATGAAATGTTTTCCCCTGAAGAGGAACAATGAGATCTCAATACATTTCATGAGTATTGGAAAATTTATGGATAGAAATAAAACTGTTGTCGACAACATATATGATAACACTTGATATTACCAGAAGTAATGAAAAAAGTGAGCCAAAAATCGTCGAAAAATGCCGACGTAGAAATAATTGGCCAAAATGGAAAGCAGTTATTAAAACTGAATTAAACTCGCTAGTGAAGCGAGATGCATTTGGACCTGTTGTCCAAACACCAAAGGGTGTAATATCTGTCAAATATAAGTAAGTATTTATACGAAAGCGTAATGCGAAATGAAATTGTGCGATATAATTTGTCGCACAAGGTTTCCAGTAGAAACCCGAGCAATTATGAGGAAACATATTTCCTTGGTATGAATGCAATCACATTCATATTTTTAATCGATTTGGTTATTACAAAAGGATTAGATATGTAGTTAATGAATGTAGTCACTGCATATTTATAAGCATCATTAGATTATTACGATACTTGAAGCATCTAATCCAAGTACATTTAGGAGTATGTACTTTATAAAGTTTCAAAGATCTTTATATGGGTTAAAGCAATCCGGACACATGTTGTATAATTGAATCAACGAGTATCTATTGAAAGAAGGATTTAAGAATAATCCTATATGTTCATGTGTTTTATCAGAATCCGGATTCGTCATTATTGCAGTTTACGTTGATGATTTACCTTGTTAGAACTCTTGAAAAGATTACAAGGGTTGCTATAAATTTAAGGAATACATTTGAAAAGGAAAGATCTTATTATTCAATTCATAGATGAGTTACAAGAATTTGAGACTTCTAGCCTCATCTCTCAAATGCATTTGCTCTTCATAAAGCAACATACCATCCTTATCTAAAGGATTAGGTAGTCGAAATGAAGAGGCAAGTAAGGATTTTAAATCCTTATTCTCCTGCTTTAAGTCTGCAATTTTTTTGTCAGACTCTTGAACGAGTCGTTGAAGTACAGAAACCTTCTCGTTAAGCTCCTCAATCTCACGATTTTTGGATTGTAATCGGTTGGAAAATCCAACAATAGAGGAGGAGTATCGGGTGCCGAGAGTCACCAGCTCATAAACAGCTTCACGATCTGACTTATTAGCCAGATCATTTGCTTGCTGCAACATTGCACCTGCGGAAGATGCAGGATCAACTTGTAATTGAGGTGAAGGATACCTCATATGTTGATTGTGAGAAATAGTAAAAGGAAATTGATGAGCCATTGGA
This sequence comes from Platycarya strobilacea, assembly GCA_036898215.1. Taxonomy (NCBI): domain Eukaryota; kingdom Viridiplantae; phylum Streptophyta; class Magnoliopsida; order Fagales; family Juglandaceae; genus Platycarya; species Platycarya strobilacea. The sequence continues at coordinate 24,906,192 of CM072545.1, read as the reverse complement.
AATTTGTAGAATAAGAATACAAATACAGATGGATTATAGATATGAGAAGAAGATTTGATGCGTACTAAATGAAACTAAAGACGGTTCTTATAGAAATGGAAATAAGAACAAGACAAACCATCATCTCTTCAAATCTCACTTTACAAGATATGCTGGATGCATAATTTCAAAAGCCAGCGAGATTAATTACAGCTATCCCTATTTTCTTGTAAACGCTGAACATCTGCCGTTAGCTGCTGTTGTTGACTTTGTATCTGAACTCTTTCTCGTTCCAGCTCTTCTACTCGTGTTTTCAGGTCACGAGAATACCAGTCTACAAGTTTCTTCAGCTCCTTGTTTTCTTGTTTTAAATCTTTATTTTTTCTATCTTTAGTTGCAAGCGTTTGATGCAACTCAGATATTTGATTTTTAAGATGATCAACCTCACTCGTTCTCGCCAATAGCCTCTGTGACATGGTTGTAAGAGAAGTAGCATATTGAGCACTGAGGGTTCTTGATACTGCAACAATTTCAGGATTAGATTTGCTAAATAGATATATCTCTGCTCCTATCATGGTGTTTACAGCCTCAGGAGAAAATATAAGTGGTTGAGGTATAAAAGGTTCATGGTTTAAATCTGGGACATTAGAATTTCTATCAGACATAATATCGTTCTGGATGAACAACAACTGAATCTATGAGGAATGCGAGATCTTTTTGTTGGAGTAAACCAATGGTAAAATTGGTTATATTTAAACAACAACCCGAAACCTTCAAATCTCTTCAAGATCTCGTTTGTCCACAATGTCAAGCGGATTTGATTTTCCGCCGAACCGATAATATTAAACCTCAAAACTTTTACAGCTTTTATCATACATAGATGGTTTCCAATGTTATTTCTGCCGTATATAAACAAGTTCTTCCTAATAACGCCGAATGAGGGGGAGAAAATTTTAGATGAAAATATTATCATACTCTCTCTAATGCATTATTTAGTTGGAGATCGTGTTTGAATTCTTAACTTGTTATATATACTGAAATCATATTTGCTTATTACTTGAAACACTAACGCATATTATCAGGGGGAGTTTAAGTATTACTGCAGGTATCAGATTTCTATTAAGTTTGTCAACCAGATATTATTTTTCATCTTCAAATCACTCAGAGATTATTGCAATTCATGAAACAAGTCGAGAGTATATTTGGCTGAGATCAATGACTCAACATATCCAAGAAAAGTGTGGTATTTTGATAGCTCAACAATTTTATACGAAGATAATGATGTTTGTATCACTCAAATCAAATGAGGATATATCAAATATACGATCAAGTGATAATCTGACAGATTTATTCACGAAAGCATCACCAACTGCGACATTCAAGAAAATTGTGCAGAATATTAAAATGTGAAAATTCAAAAATCTATCTTCATGCACTTTCCAGGGGGAGTAAAAGTCCTGAAGACTTGTGTTGATTGTACTTTTTTTCCTTCGCTAAGGTTTTATCCCATTGGATTTTCCTTTGCAAGGTTTTAATGAGGCAATCTTAAAACACTTGTGGATACATAAGAAGACTGTACTCTTTTTCCTTCGCCATTGGTTTTTCTTCCCACTGGGTTTTTCCTTGGCAAGATTTTAACGAGGCAGATTCTTTATGAGTGGTCATTCAAGGGGGAGTGTTATAAACGATCGTCGGCGGCCGCCCCCTGTCCCACCACTAAAATTATGTGAATGACCCCACCACTATTATTTTAAAATCTGCATAGTGACTTGCATAGTAACTTGCATAGTAATTTCAACGCCTATAAATATGGGCTTCAGTTGTAATGAAATTCACAAGAAAATATAGAGAGAGAAAGAAAGTTTCAGTTCTTAAGAGTTTCTTTTCTCTTGCAATAGTAGTAGTTTTTTTTTTAGTTTTATAACATCTTAATTGAAAATTTTTATTTATCATTATTTTTTTCATTATAGTCTCGTCATTCATAATATAATAATAGATTATAAATTTATAAATGAAATATAATAAATAATTTTTTAATCATCTAATAACATATCATATGATGATAAAAATTGAGATAATAAATAACATTACTTTATTGTACAAGTAATTTTTTTAATATCTTTTTAGAGATAATTATCAGATTATAAGCATATTATTTATAATCTAGCATTACACTATTTACATGAGAAATAATTTATACATTTTTAAGGTGTGCAAGTTTCATATTACTTATTTTGAAAAAAAAAATGTCTAGGAATCATAAAAAAAAATCTACTTTTTAATAGTGAGCCTCAATTTTTTAAAGAGAATTTATGAGACTTGTACAACTCACAATTGTATCTAACATTACTCTATTTATAAAAAATAAATAATAGTATTCATCATTTTATCAAAATAATTTTCTAGATAAAGAATTTTTTTTATAAGAATTTTTTTCTAAATAAAGTATAAATAATATATAATTTGAAAAATAACAAGAGATGGTTACAATAATGAAAAATAGTATTGTTAATACCTTAATTTGTACAAGAAGTCGGAAGGGGGGAAATGATTATTCCCAGCATATGATGGTTGTTTTGGTATGTTACGGTGCTCCTCACGTTCATCTATAGAATAAATATCAAATAAACATATAAAAATAAAGACGTGAATTTACATGGTTCGACATAAAGTCTATATTCACAGATTATTTGAGATTAAAATTCACTATAATGGATTATTTTACAATCGCTCTTGCATAGTTCACACATTTCACAATATAACGAAGGAATTTAGAGAAAATCATTTGGAGTCGCTGTGTGGTGGAATTTGTACATGGGGAGCTTTTGTGGAGAGCGTCTCTAGAGATCTTGTGGAGAGTTTGTCAAATTTGTGGGGGATCTCTCCTTTATCTATAGGTCTATTTTCTTGAAGTGATTGAGTTCAAATTGCCTTGTGAAGCCTTTTGGTGAAACCCAATCCATGTGAAGCCTAAATTTGAAAATACATGTCTTTTGTAGTGAGGTGGAACCCAAATATATGGATTAAATGGTTATTTTTAGTGTGAGTGGATGCAAGATTAGGGCTAGGCCCTTGTGTGAGCCCATAAGTTGATGAGGAAAGCCCAACTCCTTACTAAAATGGCATCGTTTGTGCAAAGGGGGGGAAACCATAAACTCATTTTCTCTTCCTCCCTCACCCCTTCTGCGTTGCACAACCTCCCTCTCTCTCTCTCTAAGCCATATTCCCTCTCTGTCGTAGACATGCCCCACACCATTGTCATCAACAATGTCTTAACTAGCCACCCATTAGGTTTCATCCTCTTGTTGTGGTGATGTTCCAGCAAATGCCCTATTGCCACCTTCGTTGTTGTGATGAACCACTGCAGTTAATCTCTGAACGACCTCAAGCCCTAGTAGGTTCCTTTATCTTAGTAATGCCCTTCTTCTTGTAGATCTCTCTCTCTCTCTCTCTCTCTCTCTCGCATCCTCTGCTACCTTTGAATAAACGTCTGCACTAACAGCCATCATAAGCCACACCTCAACTCCTTTTCTATCTCACAGTACCCTTACATCCCTCCCTTGTTTCTCTCTCTTCTTGTGTTTTGCCGCTAGCCATCGTGCTTGCTCCACGCCTTTCGTCATGGTTCTTATTGCACCATTATCCATAACTTTGACTGTCGGCACTACGGAATTCAACTGCATCGCCAAGCATTTGAACCCAGCTACATTGTGGGCCGCCACTCCTAGTAGCTCTCTAATAGCAGTCAGCCCACCCCTCACCCTTTCCCCTCTACTTGACATTTTTCCTTTGAAATCTACCTAACTTGTGCTTATATCTCCACTTTAGAATTTGGAGCAATCACCCATCGCCACCCTCTATCGTGGAATCCCTTTCCTCCATCCTCTATTATAATAGATCTACCACCCTTTAGCCCTCTCAATCATAGATTTTCCCTTATTTTCCTCCAGATCAACCCTTACCAAAATAGTGCTGCCATTGCTGTTGCCGTGCTCTGCCTCATCCAAACACCACTACATCAACGCGTTCGATCATCTAGACACTAGCCAATCCGTATAGTAAGTAAAACCCTAGATTGTTCCTTTGGGATATTGATATTAAAAAATAGTTAAAAATTTATTTTATTATTTAATTGTCGGCATGAAATGATAATTGGTAATGGCTTGTTGAAAAATGCCAGGTGAAGTGTTGGAAAATTGCATGTAGTTTGTGAAAATGTGAAACTGTGAAATTTATATTATTATACCATGTTTATAGACAAACTTTGCTATGCCATGTCATTCAATAACTACTTCTTACATAATCGCATTTTATTTATTGTATATCATTAAATTCTATGAATTGCACTCTATTTTGTGGGTGAGCGTATCATGACCCCAAACCGGGATGCAGCATTATCTCGGTGGAGCTCCTATAGTCACTTAGGAGGGTGTAAAACTAAGTGACATTCCTAGGTTGACGTTAGGCGACAATAGGTTCGAACGAGACAATAACACTTCGTGCTGACTTCGTGACTTCTCTGTTTGTTAAGGCTAGAGGATGCTACTCATGTATGTATCGGGTGTGAATCTGGACATCGCTTGTTACGATGTCTCATGCACGGCCGTTACCTGTAATATGACGAAGGAGTCAAGTGTGTGCATGGTCATAGGGAAGACCATGGTGCATGCGTAATTAAATGGATGCTTTAAAACAAAAAATATAGATTTTTGGAATGCATGCATTTTTGGAAGATTGTTGAGAGAGATATTGGTTTTGTAGAATTTTGGTAATTCTCTTTTTCTTTTTGTTTTTTTTTTAAGTTTTGATACGTCCATTTTTTTCCATAGTTGTATTTTTGGGTGCTATTCTATTGGCTTTACTTGTTGAGATTGAGAATCTCATTGTAATGTCCCCACCTGCAGTTTTTCTTTAGGAACCGTAGATTTTGATGCCGAAAATGGTTATGAGCTTGGAAGATTGGTTCCGCCTGAGGAGTGAAGATTTTGGTACATTTCTCCTTATGTAGCATTGTTTGGTGCTTTCTTTTTAATTAGTCGAATGACTGTATAGAATTTATGTTAGGGTTTGGGAGACTGGTGGCTTATGGATTATTTTGTTGGAGTTGTAATCTTAAATTTTGGTACTATTAAAACTAATTGATTGCCTTTTTTATTATTTTTTTGCCATGAATTAACTATACACATTTATTCCATATGCGAGCACACACTATGTTTTCACTTTATGCGATGGGTGATTGACTCGAGCGACCAACATCCCATCGTCGCAACTCCTGCTAGAACTCAAGTGGAGGTCGAGGGCGCCATATGTGGTATTGGAACTTTACGACTCTGGGTAAATTCCTAAGTCACCTAGGTATGATACCAAAATTCTAGGATTCAACTTTACTATGTTAGGCTTGAAGATTTGTATTGTTAGACTTGAATTTTTAGAAAAATTAGCTGGAATTCTATGTATGGTAGACTTGAACTTTTATCAATTAGGCTTGGATCTTAATTATTGAACTTTGAAAGCAACGTGGTCTAGGCAATCTTGTTGGAGCAATGACAGAAGTGACGAGTCGATAAGGATAACGGCTTCTAATCGCCCAGGGTAGTTAAGGTTTTAGATTTTCAAAAGCTTTTAAACAAAATATATTGAATCCAATGTTGTAGATTTTGTAAACTTTAATACGTAAGTCAATTTAAATTGGGGTTTAGATTTTTACATACTTTAAAAAATGTTTTGATAACATTTGAGATTTTAGAATATGCAAGCTTTAGGAGACAACTTTTATTAGATTTTAGGTATCAATTTTGTAAATTTTTGAAAATGATTGTGTTATGTAATATAGAATATGTGTGGGTTGGAAATGATTATTATCGAACGTGGGATATAGGTTTTGCATGACTTTTAGGATATGGTTCTTATCAGATTTAAGATTATAGATGGTGTAAATTTAAAAAAAAAATGATTGTGTAGAATGTGGCCAAGTTGGACAGAGAGTAGAATTGGGTGGACTAGTTGAACTAGAAGAAAGTTTTAGTTATGTTTTGGTGAACTTTTTTTGTATTTGATATTGAATTTAGCTACAACAAGATTAAATGCTAGTTGGGGTTAAAGTGGAAAGATTTTAAGTATTTGTTGTCGGGTAGAAATTATAGGTACTTTTTATTGGTTGACCAGGATGGTTTCAAAATTTTCAGACTACGTCGCTTAACTTAGATGGGACGCGTATACTATAATTAGATAGGTATCTCTTAGATAAATTTTGGGTGTAAGGCATTGCCTTAGAGTTGGCTGGTAGTATATATGTTGGCCTATGTAAAATTTGGCAGAATAATTCAAATCTTCTCTACCATGAATGCTTGAAGTGTGGTCACCTATTGAAATTTTTCTCAAGTGTTATCAGCATGACTCTTCCCAAATACTTAGACCTCCCTACACTCACTCATATTGGCTACATTCTCATAAAAGTCCTCCCAAGATTTCTTCGTACAATTGTCCTTATGGCATGATTTTACTCATTTTTAGTACGATCCATTTCTTAAATATCTGAAATTCTTTGCACAAATCTAAGTCGTCATGCTTGATTTCTTTTAGAGATTGATATAAAGGGAAATCTCCTTTTTTTTCAAAAGTTTTTCAATTCACCTTATCTATCTAATTTTGTGAACTCAATTTTCTTATCCTTATTGATGAAATCTTTTGGTGACTTGGTGCTTTGACAAGAGTTTTGGATCTGTTTTGGTGAACTGTTGAAATCTTTCATATTGTGTGTTTTTATATAATATTTATGTGATTTGCTTTTGACCTAAGGACAATCTTGTACAACTACCTTATTGCAACTTTCTCGATTCTATTGTAAACCAAATTCTTTTCTTAGTCACTTGGTGGACAAACCTTTCGTAACTAATTATGACTTCATTCATTATATCAATTTTCTTTCATCGATTGGAAGCCTTCGAGTAAATCTCCACTTTCACAAGATCATGTTTGACTTCTTACTGCTTTATTTGATAATTCACCCTTATTCGTGACATGGGCTTGACTTAGTGTATAGTTCTAAGTTCTTAGATCACTTCAAGGAAACTATTGGAAATGATCCTTAGCCTCTAATATGTTGATAATGTTTCTGGCATTTGGAATGTTTAGGTTAAAGAATAGTAGTAGGATTGCAATTGATCACATGTGCATTTTCATGGAATTGGTTTGACTAAAGATGCAAGAGATCAACTCCTAGTTTATGTGAGTGTGTATGAATTTAAGTGAAAGGGGTCTTTGTCTCATTTTAGCATGGAAAGAGTTGCTTGACTAGGTGTTGAAGTGGATTCGATATAATAGTGTTAAGTTTAAGAGATTTTGGCCTTGGGCATTTTGGAGAAATGATTTGAGTGCGCAACTGAAGTGTGATACTTAGTGAAATAAGAGCTTAGAAGTGGAACCTTAGGTGTTAATAGTGGGTAGCATCACTTAATTTATGGGGTAATAAAGCATTAGGATGCATGGCTGTTGAAGAATAGTTTCTTGTCAATTGGAGATTTTGAATTGTATGGCCTACCTTGAGGTTTTAGTCATGATGTGTTACTGAAAAAACAAGTCGTGCTAGTTCTAGAACTTATGGAAGTAAAGGCAAAGTTTATTATTAACTTGATGAGCCCATTGGAATTAGCTCCAATTAGCTAAGTAAAGTTCGAGAACGAAATTATTTTTAAAGGGAGGAGGATATGAAGCCAAAGTTTGAAAATGCATGTATTTTGTAGTGAGGTCAAGCTCAAATATGTGGATTAAGTGGATTTTTTTTAGTGTGAGTGGATGCAAGATTAGGGCCCAACCCATGTGTGAGCCCATAAGCTAATGAAAAAAGCCCAACTCTCCCCACTGAAACGGCACCATTTTGTGCAGAGGAGAAAATCTTAAACCCATTTTCTCTTCCTCCTCACCCCTTCTGCACCGCACAACCCTCTCTCTCTCATCCATCTTTCATCTCTCACTTAGCGATGTCTCAGGCAACCACCCATAAGGCTTTGTCATCTTATCACAACGATGTTCTAGCAATTGTCGCCTTTGTCGTTGTGATGAATCGTTGCTGCTTATCACCAAACAACCTTATGCCCTAATTGGTTTTTTTTTATCTCAGTCATGCCCTTGTTCCCATAGACATCTCTCTCTCTCTCTCTCTTCCTTTGTTCTCTTAGTCTAATGTGTTCGCCAAAAACCACCGCAGGCCGCACCCAAACTCCCTTTCCATCTCATGGTACCCCCACATCACTTCCTCGTTTCTCTATCTTCTTGTGTTTTGTCGCTAGCTGTCGTGCTTGGCTCCATGCCTTTCATCATGGTTCTTATTGTGCCATTCTCCACAATTTTGACTGTTAGCTTATGAAACTCCGCTGCATCGCCGAGCATTTGAACCTAGCTACGCCATGGACCGCCACTCCCAACATTTTCCTAGTGGCAATCCACCCCTCACCATTTCCTTCTACTTAACCTCTTTCTCCTTGAAATCTGCCCACTATGAGTGAAAAAAATTAATGAACCAGTACACTGGATCGAACTGGACCTAACTGGTAAATCGAAAGTATCGATTTAGAGGTGTAACCGATACAATATCAATTTTTCACAAAATGGGTATATACCAGTTCGGTTATAAAATATGTCCAAAATTGGGTTAGTTACATCCCTACTGCCCAACCTATGCCTAAATCTCTCATTTAGAGTTAGGAGATGCCGCCCATCGTCACTTTTCGCCGCGAAATACCCTTCCTCCACCCTCTATTACATTGGATTTGCCATCCTTTAGCCCTCACAAGCATAAATCCAGCATTGCCACTATTCACCACCGTGTTCTACCTCATCCAGATGCCACCACATTAGTGCGTTTGATCATTCAAATGTTAGGCTTTTCATGTTGTAAGTAAAACCCAAAACTAACCCTTGGAATATTGACATTGGAAAATAGTTAAATTGTGTTTTATTGCATTCTGATTATGAATGGAAAAGTGACAAGGGCCTTATGGAGTGTTGGGATGAAATGATAATTGGTAATTGATTGTTGGCTATGGGTCGGATGAAGGTTGGAAAATCACATGTAGTTTGTGAAAATGTGAGACTGTGAAATTTATGTTGTTATATTGTGTTTGTTGTCATACTTTGCTATGCCATGTCATCCAATAAGTGCTTGTTACATAATTGAATTTATTTATTGCATGTTATTCAATTGTTGTATTGCGCTCTACTTTGTGAGTGTACGTATCACAACCCCAAGCCTAGATGTGACATTATCTGAATGAAACTCTTCTGATCACTCGGGATCGTGTAAGATTGAGTGACATTCCCTGGTTGTATTCGAGCGACAACAGGCTCAAACAAGACGGAAACTCTCTTGTGCCGGCTTTGTGGCATCTCTGCTGGCAAAGTCTAGAAGATGCCTGATCACATATGCACCAGGCACAAAGTTAGATATCACTTATTACAAAGTCACATACACAGTCATTACGCATTATGTGATGAAGGGAGTCATGGTATGCACGTGGTCCATAGGGAGAGATCATGGTGCATGCACAATTAAATGGATACTTTAAAATAAAAATGTGAATGTTCAACATGTATGGCTTTTCTATTAGTTGTTGAGAGGGATATTGGCTTTGTTGAATTTTGGTAAATCTCTTTTTTCTTTTTTCCAAAAGGTGTGATATATCCTATTTCTCCATATTTGTATTTTTGAATGTCATACTATTAACCTTACTTGCTAAGATTGGTGATCTTATTGTGGTATTTTCACTTGCAATTCCACTTTGCGACACTTGTTTGATGTCGAGGATGATTATGAGCTTGGAAGATCAGTTCTGGTTGAGAAGTGAAGACTTGGATACCTTTTCCCTTATGTAGCACTGTTTGATATTTTCTTTTTAATTAGTTGGATGACCATATAAAATTTTAAGTCGTGGTTTGGGAGACAGGTGGCATATGGATTATTTTGTTGAGATGTAATCTTAAATTTTCTAGAATTGTTAAAATTAATTGATTGTTTTTAATTAGTTTCCCTTGCAAATTAAATGTACACATTATCGAGCATATGAGCACACATTGTTTTCACGATATGCGAGGGGTGTTTAACCTAAACGGCCAACATCCTAACATCGTGACTCTTACTAGAACCTAAGTAGGGGTCAAGGGCGTCACACTTTTCCATTTGGGAGTTTGAATCAACTTGTCTCATCTCTTCTTGGCTAGATTCATCTTTTGCCTTATCTCTTAGCTAAATTATAAGATGTTGATTTGATCTCTATAGAGGCTTGTGATTCTTAATGAAAATTTACTGGACAATAAGGGCTTGAGAATCTTTAAGTTAATAATGTGCAGAATAAATTTTAAAAGTTGGTTCCTAATTTTCGGTTTGGTCTCCAATTTACTGTTTGTTTTGTGCTAAGTGGTGATGAGCTCAACTTAGAGAGATAGGTGGGAAACTTTGCCTGGGTCAGAGATGTACTTGACTATATCAGAGGCAAGTGTGAATCTAGATTTTGGTAGGAGATGTACTCAACCACATTTGGTATGAGCGTGGAGCTCTGTTTGCGCAAGAGATGTACTTGACTGCATCAAGGGGTGCCTGCAGGAATTTGGCAGGAGATGTACTCGACTGCATCTGGTGTGAGTGTGAAACTCTACTTAGGCAGGAGATGTACTCGACTACATTAGGGGTGAAGGCAGAGCTCAATCTTGGCAAAAGATATACTCGATCACATTAATTGTGAGCGTGGAGCTCTGGTTAGGCCGGAGATATAGTCGACCGCGTCAGTGCAAGCGCGAAGCTTGATTTTGGCAAGATGTATTCTCGACCGCATTAGGGGCAAGTGAAGAGCTTGATTTTGAGTTTGTTTATTTGAGTAGAAGTTTGCTTAAAAAATTGTTTATTGTTGACGAAGAGTACATATTTCTATGATTGGGTTTTTGTATGTATTTTTGTGGTTTTTTTGCTATTGTTGGTAGTAGTGGATTTTATGCCCATTGGTGTAAATTTTCGTTTGATGTTCCCATTTTGAAGTTGATGTTGTAATTTGTTTGCAATAATCAACACTCAAGTGGCCAAGAAGCCCATCAACTCCCTGGGTCTATTTTAGTCGGTTGTGTAGCCCGTCGACTCATCGAAGAAAACTATGCAAGGCAGTTATAGGGCTCAAAGAATCGTTCTTGAGGGTAACCCGTTGATGATAGTTGTGACATTAGTATAAACACTTAGTGTTTGTTAGAGAAGATGTTGTGCTTGTATTGTTGTCTAGATGAAAGGGTTAGGCAATCTAGATAGCTGCCTGCCTGTTGGGCGCCTGAGGGGTCAGGCAGTCCTTGACTTTTCCTGCCTACTGACTTGTCATGAGGGAGGTTGGACTATCTGATGACTTGTCTCACCTGTTAACTCTCGACGAGGTTTGAGTGGGATCGGGCAGTCCCTGAACTTTCTCTTTTTCGTAAACACCATGAGTCTTTGGAGTCATTGTGTTTAAGAGTCGCGTGGTCTGTTGACCTCTGTTCCTTTTGTCGTGTATACCACAAGTCTTTAGACTTATCATTGGTGTTTAAGGGTCGCGTGGTTTATAGACATCTATATCCTTTTCTTGGACACTATGAGTTTTTGTACTTGTCATTGGTATATGGGGGATGCTTGACCACACTGTTGTGGAGGGAGGTTGAGTTCAATTGCCTTGAGAGTTTTTCACCAAAAATCAAATAGGTTAGTGTAATACAAATTACAAGTTTGAGATGTGTAAACTTAAGCCATTCCGCTAGACTGTGGTGAAGGCTGGTGATACATAAGTGATGTCTGCGGCCAATATGCTTTAGCATTGATGAAAGACCAAGATGCTCACAATCGATACCGAGCAGTTTATTATGATGCAAATAGATTAACAGGCTTGGTATGCACTTGGGATGGGCTTTTGTAGCCTATGTTCTGTGCCACGTGGGTGATTCCATAAAGTATATTCTCAAGGAATATAGCCACTCGGATTCTTGTGTAACCTCAAGGAGTTTCATGGGAAAACCTCTAAAAACAAAATTTGTTAGCATAAATAAAATTAAAACCTCAAGTTTGAAAGAGACAAACTAGGATGATTTACTCGATGCTTTTAATTATCCCTTGACTATTATTGTCAGCTACTAAATGATTTTTGCATAGGAAAATTGCCCATCTTTAAACTCTTTTGTAACGATGATGATTGTCTATGTTGTAATAATGTTTTTTTTCCTAGTATCCCTTTGGCTCTACTTGTATGAATTGAGATTCATGGATGAGCCTAGATGCTCTGTAATAGCCCTAAAAATCTTCATCTTAATTTAATTGATTAATTAAAGGTTAATACACAAAATTAGTGGTAAGTGGTGAAAGAACAAAATAGGCTTTGAAGAGATGGGCTTAGGAATGAGACCTTTGGGGAATGGATCAAGTGAATGGGCCAAGAGAGCAATGGTGAGTCCAAAAGCCCATAGAATGAGCCCATGGCCCATCAAGCCCATAGTAGAGACACTTGTCAATTAAAGAAAAATCCTAAAAAATTATCCAAACACCTATAGGAAAATCCAAGTTGGTGGAGGTTGACTAATAGTTGGATACATGCCATGTAGGATTGAGTGTAGGATCTAATGGAATGATTTTCCTACCATGGTATCTTGGAGGTACAAGACACCATCCCTTGACTTGCCAAGTGAGATCATGGTGTGTAGGGAAGTGACAAATGGCATGAGGAGAAGCATGGATGAAAGGAACTAGGAGGTTTCGATGGAAGGCAATCCGTGGGGGTTCATTGGAGAATCTCATGGGGTATGGTCACCAACAAGTGATAGGACAAAGGGGAAGAGTGTGTAAATGGATAAAGTACATGTGTAAGAGAGTATGGTGATGTGAAGAGAGGTATGGTGTGGGTGTAGGTGATTGAAATGACAAAAACTAGAAAGAAGAACAAAGATGATTTTCGGTGGAGCTTAGCTTGGCCGGTCATGCCTTGCTCAAATTCCAAAAAGTATGGCTTTGGAATCCCTTGTATGGACACATGAGAGGATAGGGGAATGATGATTGAGTGAAAAGCAAGAAAATGGATGCTAGAAGCACCAAGAAGCCGCCGGCCATAGGAAGGAAAAGGAGAAAGGGAAATCACCAAGGTATGGCCAAGATTTGATCTTGGAGTGGCCTAGAGTTGTCAATCACTCCATCTATCATTAGCCATACCTAAATATGATAAGAAGTGTACCAAAGACCCTAGGGAAGAGAGCTGGCCGTGTGACCCCTTAGGCAAATCCCTTAAACTCATTTCACTTGGACACATGCAAACACTCTCATTTCCTCTTCACCTCTCGGCCAAACCCACTCTAGTCACTCCTACTTTTACTTCTTCTCTTTTCACCACATAATTTGAAGAACCCTATAGTAGTGAAGCCAAAAAGCAAGAGTGTGGAGGTGCCTGTGACGCCCCCAAATTCCCTTTAAATTAACACGGGAATCGAGGCGTCGGAATGATAACAACACGGGTCACACATCCCAACAACACGTGTCAAACGTGTGTGCACACGTGACATATATAAAAATATAGGTCACAGCGGATAATAAATTAATATCTAAGTACCAGAATTTTTTAGAAATATTTTACAAATCAATTTAATAAAAACTCTCCAGCAGGAGATTTAATACAGTCATCCAAAAATACAAGTTAAACAAATACATAATTATAAAAAGGGGAAAATAAATTTCCCGAGATATCAATTAATAATAATACCTCAATAGCGGAGCCGTCTCCTCAGGCTCGGCCTCTCCAAAGTCTGCATTCAAACAAAACTACGAAACTAAGATGGCATCGCAGGTAAGTACAACTCAACCAAACCAAAAGACAAAAATACATTAATGCCACAACAATAACCATGAACAATTACCATATGCATGAGACTTAAAATCATCTTCCTTAAAGTCGATGAAATAGTCACACTCGTCAAGATCCCAATTTAATCCACAATAAAATCACCCATCATTTTCCATAAAATAATATCCTCAAAATCGATCATACCGGGCGTTACGTATCGCCGTCCCCGATATGATTTACACACACACCCGAAACCATAATAGGCGTTACGTATCGCCGTCCCCATTACGATCCACACACACTCATTTCATACCGGGCGTTACGTATCGTCGTCCCCGATATGAAACGCACACCCGATGACCATAATGGGCGTTACGTATCGCCGTCCCCATTATGATCCACACACACTCATTTCATACCGGGCATTACGTATCGCCGTCCCCGATATGAAATGCACACCAGATGACCATAATGGGCGTTACCTATCGCCGTCCCCATTATGTCATCTACACACTCACACGCTGATCACAACGGGCGTTACGTATCGCCGTCCCCGTTATGACTCAGTCCAAAACCAATAAAATCCGCTAAACACAATTTAAATCCCATTCTCCATCTCCAACACATGAATATCCAAAATCATGCCAAAATCCACTTTCCAAATATTTTCATGAGCATGCGCGTAAATACACAATGCAGACAACTATGCACCAAATAGCCAACAATTAAATAATCCAATCAACCAACAAATACCAACATCAACCATCACATATCAGCAATAATCAAATACAACAACTGTTGATGCCAAAAATATATTTAAATCTTAAAACTTGTTTGGAAAGTACTTACAGCAGTAAAAATCCACTTCCTTGAACAACGCCAATCTGCAGCGTTTGTAGTGGTCACATGTACGTCAGGCTAAAACACTCGGTTTGACACCAAAATTTAGGGAGATACTCATTGAAGGGTGGGGAATCTCATGGGGGTGGTGGTGTGGCGGCACAACCACCGGAAGGTGGCGGATCGGGGCCAAAAGGGGTGAAAACCCATTTTCGGGTTTGGGGTCGTACCGGGAAGGTGAGGCCGCGGTTGGGGAAACTGAGCTAGGGGGTTGACCGGCTGGGTGAGGGGAGTCGAATGGTGGCGGAGGTGAGACCTACGGTGGCCGGACGGCGGCGCGGCGAAGAACGACTCGTTTGAGGCCCATTTCGGGTGGAGGGGCTAACCGGCGGCGATGGGTGGCTTTGGGCGGTGGGTTATACTCGCCGGAGGTTGGGGAGTCTAGTGGTGGTGGTCGGAGGCCAATGGGTGGCCGACGGTGGCCGGAAAATGCAAGGGAAGCAAAATGGCCATTTCGGGTTTGTGGCCGGAGGGGACACCACCGATGTCGTTGAGCTCGCCGGCGTGAGGGGAGGCTGGTGGTGTGGGCGGTGTCGCCGGTGGGTGGCCGGCGGCGGTCCTGGGGTTGAGAGAGAGAAACGGAGAAAGGGAGAGGGAGGCAGGGGAGGGCTGGGCACGCGGGGAAAGGCAGAGGAAAAAGGAGAAGAAAAAGAAAAAGAAAGAAGAAAAAGAAAAGAAAAGAAAAAGAAAAAGGAAAAAGAAAGAAAAGAAGACTACTAGAGAAATCACAATAAATAAAATAAAAACTGACTTTAAATACTATAATTTTAATATCAATAAAATAAGATATTTAAAAACCCCAACAGAAATAAATTAAATCCAAGCGCAATATTAATTATTAAACAATAATTAATATAACGAAAGCAGATAAAATAAAAGAATTTAATTCCACTCATTAAAATAATTAAGAAAAGTAACGTAACTCGATATTAACTAATTAATAGCTCAAATAAATATCTTAAATAAATAAAATATGACCAATAATATTATTTAAATAAATTAAAATAATTAACACCGAGCATAAAATAACGTGTAAAAATACACATAAATCTGGGATCTCACAATCAATTCATTAGAGAAGGTTAGTGACTAAATCCATACAAGTTTAGGAAGAACACACACACATGTGACACTTTGTTTTGGTTAGAAGAAAATAAGGTTTCCTTTGAGTTTTATGTTCATGGCTAGCCTAATGGGAGATTTTATATGTGTAATTTCAGATTTAAGCTAAAGTCTAATAGGAGTGTGGTAAGTATACTCCCAATTTTTCCTTAACAATTCTTATATATAGTGGAGTGATTATGCTTGTTGGATTAATGGTTGTCATTGCCATGTTTGGATTGAATTGATTCTATTTGTTTGTGATATGGATATTTTGGTGTAAATCTATATGATGAAACAAGCTTAGAATGTGAGTATAAATGATGGATCAAGTGTTAGTTGCAAAAAGAAAGGAAAAGCATGATTATTTTGTGAAATGATGAAAATGATGCATGAAGGATTTTAATGTTAAATGTTAAACTTTGGTGTTGCTAAGGTAAAGTTTATTTGAGGAAACTAGTGATGAAATTGATTTATTCAAGAAGCATATTGTGTTGAGAAAATGAAAATGGACATGAGAACAAACGGTATGATTGATATGAATGGAAATGGTATACACTTGCATATGGAAAAAATGATCACTTGTGTATGATGGACAGAAATGTTTATTTGGAATTTTATGATATTTAAGGTTGAGATTTGGAAGATTAAAATTATATTGCTTTGTGGTGATTTTGTTTAGATGAGCTCATAGAAGAGACTATTAGAAAAGGAAGTTTGAATAGACTAAGGGGAGGAGTTCCCTAAGTTAGAAAGGTGAATGGAGGAAATAGAAATAACTAAGTTTGGAGGTGAAAATGGTTACTTGGAGAAATACTAAGGTTTCGGTTACCCCTTGCTAAGGAGGGTACGTGATTTAAATTGACACTTTAAAATTGATTGGAGGAAATTTGGAGTCAAATGATGAAGGAAAGCCCTAGAAACTCTCTAGGAGGATTCGGCCATGGTGGGTTGGAGATGGGCCCAATACCCCACTTCAATCCTAGGCCCAATTTGAGTATAGAACATGATGACTAAGTAGGAAAGTTATGAAGTTATTCCAAAAGAGGGAGAAAGAAAATGAAATGTGATTGCACTCGAGCTTGTCTCGGGTTTTGCATGAAAATAAGTATGCATGCATGTCCCATGCATAAGTCATGAAAAAGAATTGTTTTTTTAAAGCCAAGCATGTTTTTAAGAAAAAGAAAAGAAAAGAAAAGATTGAGTTTTTTTTAAAGAAAAGAAAAGAAATAAAGTTTTATAAGAACCCCAAAGGCTGGGACGGGGAAGTGTCCCGGTGGAACTCCCTATCCACTCAGGAGTGATTAAAGTCGAATAGAAGCCCCTGGGTCGACGAAGAACAGTCGGCGGACCGTGTATGGCACCAAAAGGTGTCCGGAGCGCGGTAGCACCTAACGCTAGTGGGTGCCCAAGGACGGATATGGTGTAAGGACCTGCCGTTTTAAAGTTATAAGACGCACTCACATTAAGGTGATGCGGTAACCAGCAGGGAGCACGCGGTGCTAGGGGAGCCGTGTTGTGTCCCATACATGTTAAGTGAAAAGTCATGACAAGAAGGGCTTTCGAGCCATAAGAAAGATTTGTTCAAGATAAGTGGCGCCTAAAAAAGAATGAAAGACATGAAATGTTTTAAAGAAATGTTTTGAAAAGTAATGATGATATGAAAAGAAGTTTGAAAGAAGAAATCTGCATGAAAGTTTTATGAAAAGAAGTCTGAAAGAAGCAAGTCTGTTTAAAAAGTTTTCATGAGCATGTGCATGAGTCAGTCATTCATTGCATGTGCATTAGTTAAGAATGTTTTGTTCACTTATCTGTATATTTGAAATGTTCTGATTTAAGTGCTAGTGTACTTGCTGAGATTTCTCTCGAAATCTCACCCCCTTTTATTATCTCTACTATCGCTCCCTTGGGAACGATAGAAGTTATTACAGGACATGATGGATCCCCAGATTACGACCTTCGAGAAGATGGGTCGGACCCTCATGGGCCCGACTAAGACTGAGACTGCTGGGCCAGTGACCCTAGACCTGTTGGGTCAGTGGACGGCAGAGTCGCTTCCTATGGCGACGTATTTTTTTGACGACCTACGCCCTACGGGGTACTGTTTGGTGCTAGGAGTTGATGGGCTCCTCCACATGGGACGCCTGTTTACGTCATCCTCTGGGATGATGTGTGGCGTAGGTCCAGGACTGAGTCTGGACAGCCTTCGTTATGGCCCGGACTTTAAGAAGATAAAAGAACCCGCCTATTAATATGGTTGGCGGAGGGAGGAGTGGATCTGCAGCACCTTTATTTTGTATTCACTGATGTATTTTGTGGAAAAATCTTCCCGCTGTTTTGCGGAGTACTTTTGTATAAAACTATTTACATTGGTGACTTTATTCTGATATATATAGGCATGTGATGTTTAATTTGGATTTTATTTCGTTAACCATGTGATGTGCGACAAGCGTAACGTTTTGTCGTTTATTTATGGCTTGACCTTTTTCCGCTGCGATATGTTGAAAAAAAAATACCTGTGTAAGTAATAAAATAAGGCTCTCACACGTAAAGATGAGGGATGATTTCCTTGTGACGTTCGTCCCCGGTGTCGCAATTTGCGTACGAACCCAAGCGCAAACTGGGGCGCCGACATGCTCGAGCAATTAAAGTGCACTATTTTTGTCTCTATGTTCCGGTCATTGATTTGAAACTAATGATTTGATTTATAAAATTCTTTGTACCCCTCTAATGGTTGCATTTGTTACCTTTCACCTAATCCATTATATGCTCATTTTTGCCACAATCAGTTGCTCGTGGGCATCATCTAAACTCTTTCTCGTGGTGGTTATTTGCTCGTCACCTTTGCCTGCATAATTAATCATTTGTCATGGGCAGTAAATTGTTTGGTGAGATTGTTCCTCACCACAAGGAGCTTCACGTTGGTCGCCATAGCTCAGCAAGAAGTTGCGCTAGGTAAGGCTTGTTACTACATGCTCGTTGCCCACTGGAGGTGGTTTATGTGGCTTGTTCACTATAAGGGTGGTGAGTTGGGGGGAGTGAGGTTGTTCCTTACCTATATAAGAACTCGTTTGCAATAGAAATGATTGTTATCAGTTTGTGGCTTTTCATGGTGGGAATATGGTTGCCCACATTGCCATGTGCTTATGAGAATACAATTCATGGGGTATGCTTGTTGCTTGCCACAAGGATGGCGAGCTGGGGGAGTGAGGTTGTTCCTTGCCTCTGTGGGAGCCCGCGTGCAACAAAAATGATTGTCATCGATCTATGACTTCTTGATGCAGGAACATGGGTGCCTACTTCGCCATATACTCTCCTGCGAGAATATTATTCCTATGGTGTGATTGTTGCCTGCTACAAAGATGGCAAGTTGGGATAAGTAAGGTCATTCTTTGCCGCTGTGGGGGCCCACTTGCGACAAAAATGATCATCATTGATCCATGGCTTCTCGTGGCGGGAATGTAGATGCTCACGTTGTCGTGTAGTCACCTACAAGAATACAACTCTAGGAGTGTGCTTGTTGCCCACTGTAAGGGTAACGAGCCATAAGGAGTGTCGATGAGCTGAGAGGGGCTGTCGTCATTGAGGGCTTCATTGTTGGCATTGAATCTTGTTTGATGGCTCATCCTAGTGGCTGGATCTAGGCTACATCATGCACGGAGGCGGCTAGCAATGGTCTTACTAGCCTACGAATGCTTGCCTTCAGTGACATGCATGGTGCAATTGAGCTCATTATTGACTTATGGGTTGTGGAGTGTCACGGCGATGGCAGAACCCATTGAAGTCTCGAACAACAACGTGCAAGCTCCACACGGTGTGTGATGGATGGGGAAGCTCACGACTTCTCGTTGAGTGGGTTCGATGAGGTGCCGGCAACAAACTCCAGTCGAATTTACCTTGATATTCGGCCACCACAACGAGGATGTGTGTGACGTCCTCAATCTACGTTTTGTGATTAAACATAAATTGAAGAGTCAAAATAAATAACACTAGGTTACTTACTCCATACATATCGAACTTATAATGCATACACATATTCTTACTATTAAGTGCAATATACTCGCAGCGAAAAAATGGTCTAGATAAAAACTTTAGCATAACAAGCTAATTATCACATGGTAGAAATAAAATCACAAATATAACATAATATTACATCTCCACATTATCTTAGTTTATAAGATAACCCAGATAGTTTTGTCTGTTATATACGTATATAAGAGTTATCAACATAACATTAGGGCCACCTCAGCTTCTGCTTGACCTCCAGATAGTCTCTCCCGCATTGCAACTAATCTATTCTAATATCTACATCATTCAGAAGGGTTTGTCCATACGAGATTTTATAGATACCACATAAAAACAACGAACCCCTCGGATCCATCACCAAGCAGCACCTGACCCGCTGTCGCTCCGTAGATGAGACGGATGCGTACTGACTAAAAACTGTCGATATGTAGTTATGTACAAGAGGAGCGTCAAAATTATCAAAAAGTGGGAAATCAGAGAGTCTTTCATGGCTCTGCTGAAGTTCTTGTGTCATTATATGAGCCTTTCCCTTTTCCATCATACGGTCCTATTATAATATTTAATTTTCTAGAAAAAGACAAAACATATAAAAGTGAGATTTTCTCGAAAATCTCAGTAAGTACATATTCAACACAATAAGGCATAAATAAAATACAAGATTAAAACACATGGTATGACGAGATCATATAACATGTGAAATGACTTATGGAGTTCATGCATATGAGTGACATATGAATGATAGACTTATGTTATCCATGAACCAACTCTTATCATAGCTAAACTCTAATTTCCTTTATTAGCTTTCATAACATCATGAGTCTTACTTATTTTATAATCTCGACGGACGTTATGTATCGTCTTCCCCTTCGAATTTTCTTAGCATGACGCGTCAGTTTAGCTATACATAAACTCGTCAATTTTCCAGGCGTTACGTATCGTCATCCTCGTCCTGACGAGTCTCGTGTCAATTTTCAAGACATTACGTATCGTCATCCACATTATGACATGGAAATACTTATTATAGTGGGTGTTACGTATCGCCGTCCCCGCTAGTCATGTCAGTCGTACGGACGTTACGTATCATCATCCCCGTCATGACATAACATTTAACGTATCGAATGATGTTAGTCGTTCGGGTTTTACATATCGCCGCCCCCGTTATGACACGATTATTTATTTTATTATGTTTTCTTAAAGTTTTTTAACGTATTTTCTTAAAACAGAATTCATGACTTATGACGACACATAAATGTAATGAAATGTAATATATGCATAAATTTAAACTTATGACATGCATGTTTCGTGTCTTCATAATTCCTATAACATATAAAAATATATCACAAAAACATATATCACATATATAAGCACTTACGTCACATAAACTTGTAACGTCACAATTTAACGAATAATGCTTAAACATTTAAATATAATACTAAAATGTTATCAAAATCAAGACTGACCGAAATTCATGGGAGACTACATCTTATTTATTTATTTAACTCAAGTAAAAAATTCACATATTTAGCGTATCAAATTTTTCTTAATCAATTTATGTATATTAAATTGTTTTTTTTAGTATTTCTTCTATAATTCTTAGCAAAATTATTCTTAAAAATGTCTCTAAGTAACTTAGAGTTTCTAAACTCATTATAATCACTAAAATATTATACAAATACATAAAAACCAATAGATAAAATTTAGAACTAAAATTCCACCTAAAAATTTTATTAAGGTTGAATTATTCTAGGGTTTCTTTCTTTTCTTTTTTTTTTTCAATTCAAGACACCATATTTTTACATAATCCTCTTAATATATAGTCCTATAATATATTTCTAAGTTCCTATAATTTTCCTAACATTTTTCCATAACAAAAACCACTCCAAAATTCAGTAGCTTTCAATTTAACACATAAACAATGTTAAAGCTCAAACAAGCATTAAACTTAATCTATTCATCAAGCCACTTATACTATGCCAAGATTATGTTAAGTAGTGTACTTAAAAATTTCTCAAAACTTGGTTGGATGATAAGATTGAACTTTAGGCAATTTTCCCTCCAAAGCCTCTAGTTTGCCTTCTTTTTGGTGTTCTAGTAGTGTGAGTGTATTTTTTTGAATTTTCCTCTTTCCTCTTCTTGTGTGACCATGGGAATAGACTAAAGGGAGACTTGGAAAAATGTTCACACATATATATAGGTGAGTGGAGCCATACATAAGGGCTTAAGGGTGAGAAATACCCAAGACCTTCGGTTTTCTTGCTTGGCCGACCATGTGGGGTGTTCTGCTCACTTAGACCTAATCATATCTCTAATTTAAGTTTTATTTTATTCTAATCTTCCTCCAAAGTTCTTGATTACTCCACCTATAAACTCTATTTTGGTCAATGGCTCATATTATTACAACACATGGAGATAAAATTCCAAAATAAAAAATAGGAATTCTTGGTGAGGAATCCGGCCACTTGGCCATTCTTGTGTCCCACGGCTTCTAGATTCTTTTCCCCCCTCTTGCCACATGTTCCAGCCCTCATTATCACATTTAGGGTGGCTAAGAAGATATTTCCAAGACTTAGTTAGCCCTTGGTTAGGAACAAAGGGATGGTTTGGCTGGTTTAGCTAGTTCCTCACCAATCAGATTTGTTCTCAATTCCTTCATGGTTGTAGGCTAATTATCATTCTAGAAACTCTTCCACCACATGATACCTACATCCCCACACATTTATAGAAGATATAAATGAAAAGAACCAACTAAATTTAAGCTCCTAAGGTAAGGCAGTGGCACACTTTATTTTTGGGCTTCAGTCATCGCTAATTCAGGTCAGTCCACTTTCAGCCCAAATAATCCCTTTATCCACTTCGATTATCTAAAAACTCAAAACATAAATGTTTTAGATAATCCTCTTAGTGATTTATAAAATTTTGAATCACCTAATTAAAAAGTCAGATGAGAGAGATAAAATAATTTTACCAAAACATGTTGGATTAATCCGAGAGCTCAATTCCAAGCTTCATATGTGTTTTTCCACTCCATTTATAATTTTCTCAATTTTCCTCTTAGTCTTCTTGATATAATTATCCTCCAAATTCAAATTAAAATGTTCTAATTTACACCTTACTCAATTTCTAAAAAATTGATCAAAATTCACCATATTTCATCTAAGATCTAAAGTGTCTTTAATTTAAACTTTAAGTCTAAATATCATAAGTTCCCAAAAATTCCTTAAAATCATAAATCAATTTCTAAATGAATATATAACCTAATGAAATATTTGTAAAAATGAAGGGTTATCACAAGATGGTGTGACGTCCCCAATTCACGTCTGGGATTTAATGTAAA
The DNA here is from genome assembly GCA_036898215.1 of Platycarya strobilacea. Lineage (NCBI taxonomy): Eukaryota > Viridiplantae > Streptophyta > Magnoliopsida > Fagales > Juglandaceae > Platycarya > Platycarya strobilacea. Next base: position 24,883,026 of record CM072545.1, on the reverse strand, counting down.
TTGGAGCGTCGAGACATGTAACACTAGGCTACATACCCATCATTCATGTTGGAAATAATATGTATGTCCCTAACTTACTAGCAGTATAAAATGCATTTCACAGCAGAATAAAGTAAAATCCAAATAATCAACAAAAATATCTAAATTTTTGCGAACACCACATGATAAACTATATTAAAACTCATAAGATTATAAAACATAAGGTATAATGTATCAGATTTCTTAACAGTATACATCATTGTTTTATACTCCAAAAAAAACAAATATACAATTGCCCGTATTCACTTTTAGGGGTTCTTCAAAATTTCTCAAGTACTCTAGGTTTTGTTTTGAGTCATTTATTCATGCACTAACATCTATCATTTCTTACGGAATGATAGATAAAATTAAAAGAGTAAGATTTCCATGAAATCACAATAAGTGCATAATAACGTAATAAAAGCATCGTCACTATATATATATGAATAATTGCAAATACCATGATCATGAGACTCATGAGATGGCTTATGCATGATGCACTTTTAGTAAAAGTCATCATGTTTTCATGAAAAGACTTTCTTTAACACTTAAACAAATCTTTTCGTATGAATGCCATGTCTTTTCGAAAAAAAAAATTTAACATTACATGTCTTTGTTTATTTTCTTATTATTCTTGAAATAACAGCACATCGAACCGTCTTCGTTGTCATTCTTATTCTTAACCACAGCGGCAGATCAAATTGTCTTCACTGTTGGGTTCTTTGTTCATATCAGTCATCCAACAGATCGAATCGTCTTCACTATTGTGACATGACTTTTAATTAATCTTGACGGCAAATCGAATTGCTTTCACCGTTAGATTTCTTAGCATAATAGTAGATCGAAACTGCTTCATCGTCAGCTTTCTTGGTCACATCAGTCATACAATAGCTCGAATCACCTTCACCGTCATGACGTAGCTTCTCATCTTTCGACGGTAGATCGAATCGCCTTTAACATCGGCATGTCAGTCATCCAGTAGATCGAATCATCTTCACCATCATGACATGACTTTTCATTATTCTTGTTCTTTCTTATTCTTATTCTCTTTAAAAAATAATGATAACTCAATTCATGGACTTGTGTCATGAATGGTCATGCATGCAACTTAAACTTCCTTATACATCGTGCATGACTCGTGAGACTTGTAGCATATGAAGCATGCATTTTTAAATCCTGACTTGTACACATTAAACATGCAATCATAGTTCTTTTTCAAATAGTTCATGCACATTTCAATAAAAGAGGAAATCTGAACCAATCAATCTTAGCCTTAGAAAGGTCTAGGCTGTAACACATCATAGATTAAATCACCCATAGACCTTGTCAATAACATATCATCAATTATAAGTTAAAAGCTTAAAGTCCTTCAAAGAGCATTACTAGAGTCGAAAATCCATGAATTCCCAATAAACCTTTTGTCACCTAAGTACATCATATCATCCTCAATCAAGAACTTAAAATTCTCTAAAAGAACTTACTATATCCTAGAACTATATGCTCCTCAATGCATCATATTTGTCGTTTAAACACACCATGTCATAAATTAAACCCTTAACCGAAATTGACAAACTTTATTCCTTAAGTTCTTGCCTCAATTTTCATTATATACATGTTTTTATTTAGTCACCTCCTTTCATGTGAATATTCCATCAAACTAAACATATATCTTCAACTACTCCTCAAGGAAGTCAAAGAGTATATTCTTTCTAAATCATCCAAAAGTCTAAGTTATAATCATATCATCACCTATAAGTCAAGAGCATAAAAATTCTTCTAAAAAGACTCCATAATTGAAACATATGATCCTCCCAAAAAAATATGTTTTTATCATCTAAACACCTCATGCCATGATTTAAACCCGTAACCCAAAATTCACTAATTATACTCCTTAAGTTCTTTCCTCAAAGTTTTCCTATATACCTTCAATCATTTCTTGGATCAAAGCCTAGAATATAACTTAACAAGGTATAGAGAACATATCAAAATCATCCAATAAACAACTTAAACAATCATGTGGCACAACCAGTAACATGTTTTCTTCACACAAACACACACACACACACACACACACACACACACACACATAAGAAATGCGAATATTAAGTTAAAAGATGTACTTACTAGCTTTCCAAGAGATAGCTAAAGAATTTTTGTGAGAAGGAAGACTTCCACTAAATCCTTGAAAAGAATCCATTTAAGTGTGCTAAGGAGAAGTATTTGGAAGGTGAAGAAAAGGAAGAAAAGTATGGAAAAATAAGAGGAGGTCTTGGCCGAGAGCTTCCAAAGACTGGAATGAGTGTATGTGCCTTATATGCTTGGTCGACTATTATGGGAAAAGAAATGGTAAAAACCTCAAACTATGTTAAACGATGCCAAGTGTCCTCTTAGGGTATTAGGGTACTCTTATCACTTTTAGACTTAGTTGGCTTGATAAGACCAAATCCTTGTCCCAAATCTTGGCTATCTCATTCCGCCATCTACTTCTATTTCAGCTAGAATTCAATCAAGGAAATATCTATATATATATTTTTCCAATTAACACTTATCATATGTCCCAAATTCCTCAAAAGAATTAGATAAACATAGATGAATATAAGACAAAGGGCTAAGTCAGTTTACACCCCCCCCCCCCCACAAAGCTCCAATCTGATTGCTTCCAAAGGGGTGAGAATATTATCCTAAAATTATTTGTTTGTTTGACTTAAACTTCATGCTATTGGCTTCTTTCAACATGATGACATGTGAGATCTCCTTTGATGCTTAAGTTTTCTTGAGTCAAATAAGATGGTTTGAGTGTTCAATTTGAATAAATCTTGCCCCCCACTTGAATCATTCTAGTTGAAATATGTAAACATGCTAGTAGAGTTTTACTTTAATAAGTAATCTACTTTTTAGGTGTCTTATTCAATTTTGCTTCCTCATTTTCAAATTTGTGGGTTCCTTGTTGATGTGTAATCTTCATTGAGTAAAGAGTTTGGAATGATTTGGCAAAAATGAAAAAGGAAAAATTCGGCTAGGTTATGTGAAGCATGCATCTGGCCACCACTTGGATCAATTACATGTGTGTTAGCTTCAAACCCAATTTTGTTCTTGATTAAACCAGTATCTCTTAAAACTTAAAACATAAAAGTTGTAAATCTTTCGCCTGTTGTTTCATAACATCTTGAATAATCTCAATCGGAGATTGGATGAGAGAGTTATACTTAGATTACAAAGAGACGTCAAAACTGTTTCTATGTACATTTTATCACTACTTGTCACTTGTTTATTGTTTCTTAAGAAAAATGATTTTTGCATAGACAACTTAAAATAATAGGCATAAATTGGTTCTCTCCCGTAAAATTCATCCATTAGTTAAAACTCCTCAAAAAATAATTTTTTACTCGTATAATCTGAACTCTTATGCAATTTGCTTAACTAACTCACATTTCTATGCAAGGGTTTCTTATAACTTAAAAAGACATGTATTCTTAGCTTATCATGTGTTGCAAAAGTTAAAAAGCCTCGGGAGATTTTTTTGATAAATTCTCTTGAATACAGTTTTTTTTTTTTTCGTATTGTTTTAAGAGGAATTTAACAGGTATTTTTTTCACAATTTAATGGGGAATGTGAAACAACGCGGAGTACAATCATGCATGCACTGGACCAAAAAGAAACAGGACAGTCGAGAGTAATAGCATGTCTCCCCTTGAGCCAAAGGAAATGTTTTATTCATCCCGACCAATTGTCTTTTACAGGCCGGTAGATAAACTGTCGACTTCCCCTGAAGTACGATATTCTATCTCATCAAAAAATAGGGAATAAATAAATAATAACTAACTAAAACACGCATAGTCCTTCTCTCTCTCTCTCTCTCTCTCTCTCTGTCCGCAAGTTTTTCTCGCTCTCTTCTCCGCTTTGGGATCATACTATGCGAAAATGGGTGTGAACAGAGCTTTGCTTCGGTGTCTGGTGCCGTTGTCTTTGATCATCCACGCAGCAGTGACCACAGCCAACTTCTTCAAGCCATTCAACGTGAGCTACGACCACAGGGCGCTCATCATCGATGGCAAGCGCCGCATGCTCATCTCCGCCGGTTTCCACTACCCCCGCGCCACTCCTGAGGTTCGCTCCTCATAATTCAATTATGCCTATGGCTCCCTTACCGTTTCAGATTTAAGTACTATCTCATGCTCCGTTTGTTCGCCGAAGAAAACGTCTTTTTAGCCTCTTTTTTTTTTCCCAATTCAACTGGGCCTGCTGTAACAGTATTAGTTTTAGTTTAGTTTATGCTCTGGCTTTTCCCTTTTTTGCACCTTATCTGCGATATTTGATTCTTTAGCTCCTACCCAAAAGAGAAGAATAGTGTTTGCTAAACTTGCAATCTATGAATCCCTATATAAATAGAACGCCAAGCTATGCAACTCTCAAGGCACAAAATAGTGCAATAAAGATTGGTTGCTGACTCCATTGGGAGTGTTTAATCAAATAGTTGAGGATTTTATTGGGCATGTTTGGTTTCAAATCTTCTTTCTTTCAGAATTTTCGGAAAAATTTTCCATTTTTATCCAAACATCTTTTATACATCAAAAGAAATTTTCATCCATCATAAAAATTGTTTCTTCTAATCATTTGCCTAAGTTTTCACTTATAACAACACACAAAAACTTATAACAACTTTTATAAAAACCCAAAAAACTTATATCAGAAAATTTATCCAGTTACATTTTACAATTCTGCTTACTCACTTTTAGAAACTTCAATACAAAACACATCTCAAAATCTCTTTTATCCGAACAATTTTCCATTCTACCTACTCATTTTCTTAAAATTCAATATAAAACACATCCAAAATTTTTTAAAAGAATTCTAAAAGATTTGAGAAATTTTCATTTATCAACATGCCCCAAGGAATAGCAGCATTTGGTCCCAAAATGCCATCCAAGGCAAAAAAAAAAAAAAAAATGTTGAGGACCCTGTTAGATGACACTCTCTGACACACCGTTTTCTTGGATTAGCACATTTCATCCTCATTTTCAATTGCCCTCAACCCCATGTAGAGAAGCCTGGTATTAGTGCCCACTCTTCTAGTTCAGAGGTATTCAGTGATTTTCACATTATAATTTTTTGGGGACAGTTTTTACCTATGAAAAAAATGGGGACAAATTGTAATTGCCCTTTACTATGGAATAATAAAGTAGGTAGGCACAATATCGGGCAAAGAGACACCCAGTAAGGAAAATTTGACTTCACATAAACGCTGCAGCTCACACATTTGAACTTCCTATGGTTAGGGCTGTAAACACTTTAGCCAAGCCACAGGTTGGTTAGGCTACACTGTGTTCAACTTATAGGCCCAATCTAGTTTTAGTTTCATCTCTAATGTTGCACTATAGTCAGCTTCTCTCTCCCATTCTTTCATTTGTTCCAATTATTATCTTTGTTATTTAAATCATTTTCCTTAATATCTCCTGATCTGATTTTAATGCTTCTAGAATGTTTATTGACCATTTTGCTTAGAAAAGCAGATCCTTTAGCTTCCCCTACCATGTTTTCTTTTAAGCCATTTGATAGGATATTGCTTTTCTCACATGATGTCAGATGTGGCCTGATCTGATTGCAAAGAGCAAGAAAGGAGGAGCAGATGTGATCCAAACTTATGTCTTTTGGAATGGGCATGAGCCAGTGAGAGGACAGGTGAAATAAATGCTTTTAACGGCTAGTCTTTCTGGTAGCCTTGTGTTGTTTCTCAAAGAGTTAACTTTTTCTGGACTGTTTGTTCAGTACTACTTTGAGGGGAGATACGATATCATCAAGTTCGTGAAGCTTGTGGCAGCCAGTGGACTCTATCTCCATCTTCGTATAGGACCTTATGTTTGTGCTGAGTGGAATTTTGGGTCTAACCTTCTCCCCCCTTATACTTTAAAGTTGCTTTTTCACCCTAACAGTACTAGTTGCATTTTCTGCTTATAACTCAATTCATATAACATGATGGCCCTTCATCCTGTCAAAGTTCACCAGTGCTGCAAGCCTGCATGATTGAGAAAGGTTTTGATTCTGTTAGGAAGTGAGCCAACCATGTATGTGCATCTCCTAAATGTTTGATTGTTCTTTCCACCATCTGCTAAGTGCTTGCGTGATATTACTGGTGCATGCGATTAAATGCATGCTTGTGCCATTTGGCATTTAAACCATTTTTCCACCCCCTTATACATGAACATAATACAATACCATTTATTATTTTAGGGTATGAGGTATCCATAAATGTTTTGAGTTATGGATTCTAATAGTTTCAATAGGGTTTTATAGTTGCACTTCCAATTACATATATAGAGAATTTGGTGGAGTAAGGTTGATAGAAAAATTGAATTCTCATGCTAAAATTATTCAAAATTAAAATTGAGTCAAACGGAAAACGGGATTGAGGATGAGTTAAAGAAAAGAAAAACTGAAACCACTTTTTGTGGTGTGCTTTGACTACTTTCATGTTTTGAGGTGGAAATTGAACCTTTTCTATATGAGTTAGGTTCTACATTTTGGGATTTTCCAAGAAACCATATTTTGAGTTTTATTTTGTCATTGTTACCTTCAAACAACTCTTTTATACATTCATAATTACTATCAAAATCTGTTAGAAGAAGCCTTACACATGGTTGAAACTCCCATCATGACTGCACTAGATTGCGGTGGGAAAATGGAACAATGTATAAATGTGGGATAATATACGCTTCATCACTGAAAGTTTGGAAGGTATACTGTCAGAAGAGTTTGGAACTTGAAATACCACAGGTTCTGTTTTCTCTCCGTATAGCTAATCTCTAATGAGGGTTGGTGGGTTCTAACTTGATATTACGATTGAGTGCCGAGCTTTTAGGTGAGATTGGTGTGATCATGGGGTTTCCAAAACAGGTAGTGATGGAATCATAAGTTTTTCATTGTCAAAGGATGGGAGTTTTATGCTCATAACGGAGAGGAGTAAGAAGGTGGTGAATGAATTGAGGTTGGGGTTGTCCATGGTGCAATGTTTCGCCAAATCTCTGGCGGACTGTCTAAAGGGGAAAAGAAGGAATTTTACACCGCGCAAGGGAAGGAAACCGTAGCTTCATTGCACAAAGGTGTTCAAATGGCTGTGGTCAATATATGGTGTAGTGGAGTACAATGGTGTTGCAGACATGGCTTTATCTTCATACCAAAAGAACTAGAAGGTAATAGCTAGAGGAGGATAGGAAAGGCTTTGTGGGAGTTTGCAAAAGAAGGTTGTAACAGAGGAGGGGCCATCTCTAAGGCCATTGATGGCGGTTAGCTAACCACAACACGGGTTGTATATGGAGGCCCTGTTGCAAACAACGAAGTCGACGCAACATGTGGGTGGAAGAGGGGTGGAGACATTGGTGTTAAGGAGAGGTGAAATTGTAATGCATGGTAACGGCGAAGGAATTGGCAAGGCCCCGCAAACCTCAAGTACAGTAAGTGCTCAGTGGAAGGGAGGCGGTGGCAAGCTTCCTATAGGTTGGCAGAGGAAGGCATGCATAATATGTTGCTAGACTTGAAGGCACAACTGAAAGTGGGACAAAAGGCAACAAATTCTTTGGGCCGTTCCAGTGGGCCTCAACTCTGTTAATCTCATCGGAAAAGGTTCTGGTTGGCTCGCTACCGGCTAAGTAAACCCTTGACAGAGGCTTAGATGACAACATCAATAGTGGGGGAGTCGATGACAGCAGAAGCAAAAAGGGTTTCTGACGTATCCTACCGCTGAGCACCAAATCTCCATCACAACTCAAATAGATAATGTCGTTGAGTTGTAGGGATGTGGATTCTCATGTTTCTCCAGTGTTATCCCTTCCAGTAACGGTTTCTCAGAAGGTGGACTTTTGCCCTAGTATTGTATACAAAGGCTGGGAGTGATGAAAGGCCCTCACAGATGCTTGTTCCCATGCAAGCCTTCTCTGAGTGGGACTGCAGGTCTTTACTCGTTGAGAAGGAGATGGAGGTGCCTATGGATTTGTAGTGGGCAAGGGATGGAATTGACATTCAATCAGCCCAGTGCTTCTGATTGGGTTTTACGTAAGGTGAAGAAAATCCAACAGTGTAGGGGGGATTGAATGTGAGGGTTTTGAGGAACAATTCTTGGCTTTGCTCACTACCATTGGAGTTGGTCATGTTTAGCTCAAGAATCAAGATTTAAAAAACAAAGGGAGCTAAAGAGCCTTAACATGGTGGTAGCTCAAGCAAAGAAAGATACAAAGGGAGGGGGCAACACCTTCTTATGAAGCCAAAGATTATATCTTAGAATGTTAAAAGGCTTAATGAGTTTAATAAGTGCCTTCGAAGAAAGAATTTGTTTCTTGAATGGAAGGTAGACATAGCGTGCTTAGAGAAAACCAATCTGAAACTCATTACTAGAAGTATAGTTAGAAGCTTATGGAGCTGTCCATATCTGGATTGGGCTTATGTTGCATTTGTGGGGTCTTCAGGAGGAGTTTTAGTTATGTGAGATAGAAGGGTGGTGAAGAAAATGGTTGGTGAGACATTTCATGGTGCATAAGTTGCGACTTTAATGTTATTTGTTCCCAAGCGAACGATCAGGAGAAAGTAAGTTGCGGCCAACAATAATGGAGTTCTCCAATTGTATTTTCGATTTGGGGTTGGTGGATATTCCTCTAAGGACTGTTCACCCGGGTTCTGGACCGGGGATCTAGATATATCTGTCTCAGGTTAACCTGGTTATGACTTGGTTGGAACCGGATGAATTTGGGTTTCAAAAACCCGAAAATCCGAGTACCGGATTGTACCCATTTTTTTAAAGTCCATATTTCATTAAGGTTTAAAGGCATAATATTTGTTTTTAAATAAAAACCCATATTATATGAAATATTTTATCAAGAAAAATCCATGTTTAAAAGCTTAATTCTCTTTATGTAAAGCTCTATATTTATTTTAAAAAAATGTTAAAAATCATATATATATATATTAATAAAAGCCTATATTTCATGAATTTTTTTATAAGAAGTCATGTTAAAACCCATAATACTAACATTGTCCAAAATAATAAAAATATATAAAAATAAAAAACTAAAATGCATGCAATCCATCACATATTACATTATTTTGTTATTTATACATTACATTATAAAATACAAAATTACAAGATATGAATTACAAAATCATTTGCATGGTCTTCCATCAATGATTTAATCTCACACCAAGTAGCAACTTCAAGTGATCTGAATGAAAGAGATCCTGCAAAAAACAAAAGTTTTGAACAACTTAGTCTCATACGTGCAGAAAACTGGAAAGCAGAGAGAGTTCTAGCATACTCAGAAAAGCTATGTAGTCTAATATCACACCAAAATTGTAATGCCAAAATTGTTGATGAGAAAAAAAGTCACTTTAAGCATGAAAGGAACAAGGGAATAGAGCATAAAGGTTGATAAAGCATAGCCAGAAATGCTAATATCTGAAAACATGAAAACAAAATCTGTTTTGAACTTCAACCAAATCAAATAATTGGAAATTTGACAGGAAAAAGGTTCCGTAATGCTAAAGCTAAATTCCTTACAAACATAAATAAACAAGCACTTGCACTCATCCAGTAACAAGAAGTCTAAAAACCTTGATATATTATCATCACAAGCAACCCAGATGTCTGTATAATTATATAAATACCAGTTACTGGTTTAACTACATGCCCATTAGACATGGCCAACAATGCCTTTCTTTGCTAGACATCCTCTTGACCTTCTAAGACTCCTTGCAAGTATATGAAAAAGCAAATATCATCTCATCCCATGGTACAACTCAAAAATCATATAAATAATTACTAAGGTTATCACAAGATAGATTATTAAATGATGAACTCTATTCATCATATACAAACAACTGCAACTATCACTGTAGAAAACCCAAGCCATTCTTATCCAATATAGGAATTTATTTCTAGTTTTTGCAACCTAAAATCCCATGCATTATTGCATAGAATATGTGTGTCACAGAATAAAAAGCTTATTACCAGAGCTTAAAAACAAGCATACCACATATCTCTTCATTATATATACCAAAAGCCTTATGCAGTAATATAAGAAAACAACACCATCCAATTACTAAATTTTAAAACATAAAAAATAAAGCATTAATAGCAGGCATAAAAGCAATGAATCCACCTATGTGCACAAAATACGTTAAAATGAATACTATCAAATACTAAGAAAATCCTTTATAAGAGACGTGTGATGTATCCACGTCCAAAGCAAACCAACATACTCACATCCAAGTCCAGAACACCATTATTTAATCACAAAGCACATTGCATTAGACATGACTTTAATGAGAATAACAACAATGATCAAGTAAAATTACCACTTTGCTAACCTTCTTAATTAGGGCAATTGGCTTCCGCTTCGATCCCCTTTGAAACCTATAACACCACAACCAATACACAAAAATCAGACCAATTTTCAACCTTAACACAAAGAACCCACAAAAATTACAATTCCAAGGTACTCCTAGTTTCATTTTGGTTGGCAAACTGAAAGCTTTAAAATCATTTTTTAAAGTTTTGGAATGCTCAATCCTTTGGTGATATAGGCAACTGTAAAAAACCCATGTTGGAGGAGCTACAAGAGGAAAAGAGGGTACAGGAAGGTCGGGGTCTTTCTTTGGACGAATTCTCTCGGAAGACAGAGTTAAGCTCAGAACTAGAGAGGGTGACCTTATTGGAGGATATCTCTTGGTGGCAAAAATCATGCGTTTTGTGGTTGAAAGAAGGAGACTAAAATACGAAGTTTTTTTAGAGTGGCCAATTCCCATAGGAGAACTAATACTCTTGAGATGCTGAACATAGGTGATTTGGTTTGTACGGAGGCTCCTGTGATCAAAGAGCATAGTGCCGATTTTTTGAACATTTGCTAACAAAACAAGTGGGGTGGAGGCCAAAACTTTTTGGACTTGTCTTTAACTCCATAAAGCTACAACATGTTTCTTGGCTGGAAAGGCCCTTCAAGGAGATAGAGGTTCATGGCGTGGTGAGGAGGACAGACAAAACACAAAGCGCCTGGTCTGGACGGTTTTTCTATAACACTCTTTCAATCATGTTGGGGTGTGGTGAAGGAGGACTTTATGAAGGTGTTCTAGGAATTTTTTTTCAGTAGGAAAATTTAAGAAAAACCTCAATGCCACTTTCATTGCATTTATTCCCAAGAAAATTAGAGCATCAGAGGTAAAAGACTATCAGCCCATTAGTCTTCTGAATAGGGTGTATAAGATTATCTCCAAGGTGCTTGCAAATCGCCTAGCGGACGTTTTGGGACGGATCATTATGAGACCCCAAAATGCTTTTGTTAGGAGCAGGCAAATTTTGGACTTGGTACTCATTGCCAATTAATGCCTAGATAATAGATTAAAATTCAGCAACTTGGGTATCCTTTGTAAGTTGGATATAGAGAAGAACTTACGATCATGTCAATTGGGATTTCCTACTTTACTTGCATGGGAAGTGTGGATTTGAGGAGAGAGTGCTCGTGGATTTGGTTTTGCATATATACGGTGAAGTTCTCAATTTGGGTGAATGGATGGTAGTCTGGTTGGCCTTTTTAACAGCTCTCGTGGTCTAAAACAAGGGGATCCCTTGTCCCCATTCCTTTTTGTAATAATTGTGGAGGCACTCAATAGAATGATCTCTGCCTTGGTTAACAGTGGCTTTGTGACTAGTTTTTCAATTGGTGACACTAAAAGGGGTACCTTAATATCTCCCATTTGTTGTTTGCAAATGGCATTGATTTTTTATGAGACAGAACAAAACTAGATCCGGGCATTGAGGGCACTTTTACTCTGTTTGGAAGTTGTATCCTATTTGAAAGCAAACTTAGCCAAGTCATAATTGGTTCCAATTGGCAATGTTCGCAATATCCGGAGGTTGGCTAGCTCTCTTGGATGTAAAGTTTCTTCTCTTCCCATCCTTGTTCCTCCTTTGGGGGCCACCTCAAGGGATATATCTATATGGGATACAATAATTGAGAAAATTGAACAAAGATTGGTTTGTTGGAAGAGATTGTATTTGTTGAAAGGTAGAAAGATCACCTTAATTTAAAGCACTCTGTCTAATCTTACCAATTTATTTCTTATCTTTATTTCAAATTTCAGGAAGTGTGGCGACCCATATGAAACTCTATCGTGAGTTTCTTTAGAGTGGATTAGGGGATGAATTCAAATTCCATTTGGTAGAGTGGGATAAGGTATGCTCCTCAATCTCATCTGGTGGGCTGGTTATTAGAAACTTAAGGGGTTTCAATTGGGCCCTTTTTGGAAAATAGTTGTGGCAATACATTATGGAACTAGAAGCTTTATGGGATTAGGTGATTGACTTCAAGTATGGAGGCTTGTGGGGGAGGTGGTGCACTAGGGAGGTACATGGGGCGTATGGAGTGGGAGTTTGGAAGCATATTAGCTGAGGGTGGGGGGTTTTTACTCGTCACGCAAGACTTCTACTGAGAGATGGCTCTAGATCAAATTTGGTATGACCTATGCTGTGGAGATAATGCCCTCAAGGACTTGTATTCTTTAGTTTTTAGTCTTACATGTGAGAAAGAAGCTTCAGTGACTGATCTTATGAGGATTGATGGTGACCTAGTCCAATGAAATGTGAGCTTTACCAGGGCAGCCCGAGATTGGTAAGTTGACAACTTGGAGGATTTCTTTAGACTCTTGCACTTTATTCGTTCGAGCCCTCAAGGCGTTGACACGTTGTGGTGGGTACATACATGAAAAAGTTACATTCTCAATTTGCTTCTTTCTATAAGTCTCTCATCCATTTGCAAAATAATCACTTTTCGTGGAGAAGGATTTGGAGAAATAAGGTACCTCCCAAAGCAGCGGTCTTTGCTTGGACAACTCTCGGAAAGATTTTGACGATGGATAATCTACGGAAATGCAGGGTGATTATAATCAACTGATGTTATATGTGTAAAAAGGGTGGTGAGAGTGTAGATCATTTTCTACTGTATTGTGAGGTTGCTAGAGCATTATGGAAGATTTATTCAGACGGTTAGAGCTAGCCTAGGTTATGCCTGCCACTGTGATTGAACTTCTGGTTATTTAAATAAATCTACACGGTATTCCACAAATCACTGATGTGTGGAAGAAGGTTCCTATTTGTATTTTGTAGTGCTTATGGCAGGAGTGCAATGACTGGACTTTCGAAGACAACGAACACTCTTTGGTAGAGCTTAGTCGACTATTTTTTGTTAGAACCTTCTTTCTTTGGGCCAAAGCTGTTGATTTCAATGACCTTGATTTTCCTGATTTCCTGATTTTCATTTCTTCTTCCTAGATAGTTGTTGACTAGTATACCATCTTGTGTACTTGGGCTATGCCTATTTTATTAATATCATCGTTTACCTATCAAAAAAATATATATTTGCTTCAGTGAACTAAAGCTTTGGATTGCTAATCCGGTTTCCATTTGCAACAACAGTTTTCCAGCCTTTTGGTAAACCCCACCAAATACCAAGTTCTCTTCTTATGAATTGCACCCATTTCCTCACTCATATAGCTTGCTTCCAACCCATAGAATTCTTCCCAAAAATAACTTCTTGAAATGTGGTCGGCCCTTCATCCTCAATAATCTAAATTCTCATGATGCTAGGATGAATACAATTTTGAAGGCGTGTTGGCAAGCTCAAGGATTTCATCCTATATCTTGCTGCAATGCAGTGTATCATATTTCCAAGATTTTTGTCTAACTATTTGAGTAATGTGCTTCCCTACGGTCTCACCAAACTGCTTTCATCAGGGAGGAGAATAGAGATAACATCCTGTTGCACAAGAGATGTTGAGGAACTACCACAGGAATAGAAGCATAACCTGCTGCACCCTTAAAAGCAGTATTGATAAATTCCTACATGTTGTGGCAAATGCTAAAATACCTTGCAGGGTTTGCAAATAGTGGGAATACAGTCATACTCCACATAAGTAGCCAACCAGTCCCCATTCTCACCCCCCAACTCAAACTCTTACTAGATCTTCTGCTACATTTACCTCAACTGAAACCCTAGCATAGCTGATTATGTGTCTTGATGCTGTCATATTGTCTGTGTACACGGGTCTTCCCACCCCACTAGCTATATGACAAAGGCTAGTTGTTGTGCAATACTAATACTCCGATTGGATGCCGTAAAGTTGTTCATAAAGGAGAATATTGCTTTATATCTTGACTTTTCTCAATCAAAGTTATAGTTTGATTTTACCTCTTGATGAGACCAATGGATATCCTTGTGAAACATCATTGAAACTTTTTATCTGATTCTAACTAATAATCTTGTAGGGGCTTTCCAGTGTGGCTGCGCGATGTCCCAGGCATCAAATTTCGAACAGATAATGTACCTTTCAAGGTATAATGCACCTTTGGTCAACTATACATGCACATTTATGTTGCTTGTTTACAGATAGTGTTTAATATATATATCATTATTATCTTTGCGTTATTTTATTTTAATTTTCACTGCACAAAATGTTTAAAGCTAGGGTCAAAGATCCACCAGTGGGCACCTTCCACTAGGAGCACAGGTTAATCTCAGTGCACACAAGAAATCAATTTATATGACAATTGTGGTGCAAACTCTTTTTCTTTCTTTCTATAGCACTATTTTTCAATTACTGTTCCTATACCTATATTTTTATAGAGTAACACCATTCATCATCCTTGCACCATCCCATATTGTGATACTAAATGATTGTAAACTATTTGTTTTGTTTTATTTATCGGCCAATCATTTCATGCCAAATCAAGGAATACTAAGAGGATAATGATAGATAGAAAGTTCCTTTTTTATAACACGTGCGACTGTGTTGGTATTTAGTTACCTATATTTCTTGCTCCCTTCCCGTTCTTGCTATTCCTTTCTTTCAAGCCTTGGCCAAAGCAAAATGTAATTGTTGAAACATAGAAATGAAATTTTATTCTTCTCATCATTACTACCCAAAAATGTAAACTTCCAGTTCAAAAGTTTGGAAATGTAATCAGACTTGTATCTTTGGCTTTTCATGGTCATTTAAGCTGCAATATTTACTCATAAAAAAATATACACTGCAATGCTTATCATATATTTTCTGCATGATAGTGAGCATTGGAAGTAATAATAATTATGTCAAGAGGCACACCACTTATAACTTTGATTATTTGTTGCTATTACTCATCCTAATGTATTATCCTATTCTTTTTTCCCCCCAATAAGTAGTTGAAATTTTGTTCAAGCTCAAAGATGGTGATATCCAAGTGCGTCGGATACGCATGAAGTATACATAAAGATACGCATAAATGTTAAAAGGGAAAAGATGAAAATCTTGAAAGCTAGAAATGGTATCACAAATATGAGAGGCCACCAAAGATAATGATGTAATACATTAATACCTCAAAAGCTTTTAAATGGTAACATAGTTGTTTAGAAACATGCTAAAACACTTTGTAAAACCTTTGATTTGATAGAATTAATTGGTTGATGGAAAATCTTTCAAAGTTTGCTTTAGCCCCGTTTAGATGGTGAGATGAGATGAGATAGTTTTAGATGAAAGTTGAAAGTTGAATAAAATATTGTTAGAGTATAATTTTTTGATATTGTTATTGTTTTGGGATTTGAAAATATTGAATTAGGATTTGAAAAAGTTGAATTGTTTATTGTACTTTGTGTGGAAATTTGAGAAAGTTCTAATGATGAGATGAGATGAATTGAGTTGAGATGATTTCTCAATCCAAATGGGGCTTTAAGGTCTTGTTCGAGTTTGGTGAGTAAAAGAAAATGGGAAATGTTGGTTTCTCCCAAAGTGCTTTTATATTTCTGAGGTTGTGCATGAATCTTACTCAGGTGTTGGGTGAACTGTTTTGCTCACGTTAACAAGTGAATCTCACATTACTTACCAAAAAATTAGTAAAAACAAGTGAACCTCACATTATTCATCTGAACACCAGCTTTGGATTTGAAGTTTGAATTTATTGTGTGGTTATTATTGACATCATAATCATATTTCATCTTTTCTAGGAGGAGATGGAACGGTTTGTTAAAAAGATTGTGAAGCTAATGCGAGATGAAATGCTGTTTTCTTGGCAAGGTGGTCCAATCATTATGTTGCAGGTTGTACGAGAACTTTGAAGTTTGATTTGAGTATAAGATACATTAGCTGGCTTGATTAGTTTAAATTATTTCGCTTGCGAAAACTGGGATTTGAAATCTCCTATCGCATTCTAAGTCTGCACTCCTTTCTTTTCTTTTCTTTTCTTTTTCTTTTTTTGCCAGAATTCTGTGATTGGGACTTGTTGGGAAAATTATTTCATGTGAGGAACAAGGGAATTTTTCCAAATTGTGGATGTCATTTCTCCTGTGTGTGAGCTTCTATTTCCAATTTCATGCATAGAAGGAAGAGCTTTGGTCATGCTTTCCAACCAGTAAACTTTTTATTTTGGTACCATGGGCAGTAGCATATGTCTGAAGAGCTATGGCTAAATCAGTTTTGGTGGTCAAATTTATTTTCATTGTTAGGGGGTTACTATCTAACTCTTTATCTTCGAGAGGCTCTTCCAATTGTACTCTTTCTAACTGTATATGCAAAAACTGGAATGGATTTTTATCAGATTGAGAATGAATATGGAGACGTAGAAAGTGCATATCACCAGGGAGGGAAGGAATATGTTAAATGGGCTGCTCAGATGGCTCTAGATCTTGATGCTGGGGTTCCATGGATCATGTGCAAGCAATCAGATGCTCCAGATAATATTGTAAAGCTTCTCACCTGTAAAGCTTATTCATTCTGCAACTAGCATTTATTTATATTGTTTTGAGATAGATAATCTGTAAATGAGCAAAAAGGCATATCCAAGTAAAAAGTAGAGAACCTTACTATAAAGAAAAAAAAATCAATAAAATCCTGAAAACTCAAGGTGGAAGAACATATGCATGCTGACATTTAATGATAAAGAGTCATTAAGAAGAAATCTTTAGCTCTCACGGACTTCTCACAATACATTAGTTTTGGTCATTTCTCTCCCTCTATACACACCACGTTAGAGAAATCAGTATCATTTTCCACAAATATTAACTTTGTTGACTGTCAAACTGATCTTTCTAACACATGAAACGGTCGTCCTGCACATGCATGACCAATTTATCACTCAAATCTGTCACCTGCTTAAATTATCCCATGGAATGATTTCCCTTCTGCTACCACCAAGCGGAGAATGCCATTCCCAAGGAGCTTTACTCCAAATATCCTTCTGTGGGATAAGAGAGCTTTCATAGGGAGCCAATATATGGTAAAATGATTTCACTTCAAATAACCCTTACTTGGAGGGGACCCAACACACCCAGTTCTCTCCCGGCTCTCAATCTAACCAAGTGCAACTGGACATAAAATGAAACTACGAGGTCCAACTTCCAATCACTATAATCTGTTTATTCATATTAGATAGCACTGAAGACTATGGAAAGATTTCTTTTGCTAGAGTGGGGTTAGTTTGGATGATACTAAGCAGGGTGGTTGATTTTCTAGCAAATTGGAGAGGCTTTCATGGTAATCAGCTGCAGCAATTTGGAAGGTGATATCAATATACCTAATGGTGGTGTCTTTTGGGGGGCGGGGGGGCAGTAATGCAAGAAGTTTTGAAGATTGTGATCTGTCAATGGATGAGCTTAGAATGTTCTTTTTTAACACTTTATTCCACTGGTGGATTGTAATTTATTTTAATGGCTTGAAAACTCATGACTTTCTTGTATCACTAGATAATCATGCATGGTTGGCGCTCTTGTATATATCCTGTTTACTTGGTCTATACCTATTATTTTCTCAATATGATATTGTTTACCAATAAAAAAAGTTGAAAAGCAAGCATACATGATGTTTAGGTTTTATTATAGGAAACGAGCTGCATTTCTTAGGAAATTATAATATTTGACACTCTGATATAAGGATCATTGAAATGCCTGTCTTCTATATGTTCTATTTTTGTCTGTCGCAGATAAATGCCTGCAATGGATACTATTGTGATGGTTTCAAGCCAAATTCCCATAACAAGCCAGTATTTTGGACAGAGGATTGGGATGGATGGTATGATGATGCCTTCCTGTCTCTTGTGATTTTTGAACCTTGATGCTTCTAGTTCTTTTCCAATTACTTGAACAATTCCAATTTAAAAACCAAGAATATATTCTCAAAATCATTTACATAAAAAATAATCAAATTATTGAAAAGTGGGACGAAACTTGAAAGATGATAATTCGACTTAGTGGAAACTTGAAAGACATGCGGGTTCTGATATCAAATGCCATAAATGACTTGAATGGTCTTTCTTAATATCAATTGGTTTTAGGTGGATTGGCAACTCACGATCCAACAAGTGGTATAAAAACTAGAGGTCATGGGTTTAAGTCATGGGGGAATCATCATTAGATAGCGATTGTTAGTTGGGGTGTGTCAACAATGCCATTCCTTGCAATGACTCTAAAAGCAGGTCTGCAATGCCAAATGCCATGAAAGACTTAACTGTATCTTCCATTAGGGGACCAAATGTTTTTAGGTGATTCGGTAGCTTAAAGTCCGACACTATAACATATGACTTCTTTCGTTTTTATAATTATTTTCAAACCCATCTAAGATATACCGAAATATATCTATTTTCATGATTATTGGAAAAATTCAACAAATACTCTACTCCGAAATTTAAAAAATGTATTATTAAAAATATTTTTCATATAAACCATCTTTAATATAACTATAATTAAATTTGAGAGGCTGGTGCAGTGTTACTGGAAATTAATTTCCCCTGGGAAACCTGCCCTATAAGCTTGAGATGATTGTTCTCTATCTCTTCACTATCTCATAGCAGATATTGAATCTCAAACTGCTTCAAGATAGAAATGAGTGTGAGAAGAATAAAGGACAGTTTCTTGCTTGTAAAACTTTGGGTCCAAGGCTATGCCTATTCTTATAAATACAATTGTTCACTTATAAAAAAAAACACTAATTTCGTGTCTATTGAACTAAACTTTGAAGTTGTCAGGCATATTAGCTCTATGTCAAATGAAACAACATTCACGTCAATCATTTGTCATCCATACTACTCTGCAGAACTGCCTTACCACTCACAATCTTTCACTCTATATGATCCTTTCCCCCCAACGTTTACTTTCGGTTGTTAATTATTTTCTTTCTCATTCCTGCTTTGCTTATGGTCTCCTTTTTTTTTTTATACTGTGTCCCCAAAATCATATGAGCATACTATTCAATCATAGAAAAATGAAATGGTAAAAACTGTTTTCAGGTGTTGCATCTTTGATAGTTTCTTCATTTTAATTTATGTCCTAGGCTTTAGTTTCCTTGTAAAACTCCATAGAAAAAGGCCATGCATTCATGCTGTTGAATCCTGAATGTAGAAATTTATTTTCACTTGTGACCAATTCGGTATTTCTTATATGTAAGGCATCTTTTCTTTCTCTCTTGTTAGTATCTGATGCTTGAACAGTGCCATCTTCTTTTCTAATATATCATAATTTCTCACCTCACTAAGAAATGCTCTTCTTTGTCTCACAGTATGTGCATGCTTTTATTCTTAATTCTGATTACTAGAATGACATTCTTCTGTTTTTTATTTTTCTGTTGACTTAAATAATTTTATTTCATCACTAAGGTGTCTTCAATGAATCCATGTTTGTGGTTTAGTTATTGCGCGCTTTCATTTTTAAGATTTGTATATAATGTCTTATTTTCTAACAAGTATTTGAATTCATTTACCTACAAAAATCTGAGGAGAGAGTTCTGTTATTATTAGTATGTTTTTTCTATTTTTGAGTTAATATTTGAAGGTATACAAAATGGGGTGGAAGATTGCCTCATAGACCTGCTGAAGACCTTGCATTTGCAGTTGCACGCTTTTTCCAACGTGGAGGAAGCTTTCAGAACTATTATATGGTACGATAGATAATTGATTTTGGATGCTGTGGTCAACTTTTTCATTGCTTCTAAGCTTTTTTTTTTTCTTTTCTTTTTTTCTGGAAGTAAGATTTGTTGGAACTTGGAACTCAGAAAAGGGTGCCAATCAAGTACACTGGAAATTTACAAGAGAGACTTAAAAATAAAAAGGAAAAAGAAGAAAATCCTGAAAATTAGATACATAAACTGGAATATAAGTGGCAACCCAGAGATTTAGGGTTTGAGGAAAAAGTCCTTAAGATCTCCCTCAAATATTCAAAGCTCTGATAATTTATTTCTCCAAATGCATCAAAATATGACTAGTTCCATGTGTAATTGAATATGAAAGATCTAAAGGGATGGACTAGAGTTTGGTATTGTATATTTCAAGTGAAATTAAAAATAGAAACGGAATTGATGAGCTCTCGTGTGCACATTGATATTGGTACCAAAGAAAACCCAGTTTTCTTTGATAATTGGTAGTTGTATGATCCGCATTCAATATGTAGGTTATATCAGATTCAATCAATATTTAGGTTGCCAAAATGATCAAAGGTACATCATGACAAACTTGCTGCCTGGTTGCAGTATTTTGGTGGAACAAACTTCAACCGGACTTCTGGTGGCCCATTCTATATTACTAGCTATGATTATGATGCTCCAATTGATGAATATGGTAAGTGAAACTGGATCTAAATTACATAATTTGTTCCTGTTGGCAACCGTATTAGATTGAGGAATAAGTAAGCTGCTTAGGATAACGTATATCTTCAACATCAACCATTCTAGTTGAGGCTTAAGCAAGAAGCAGGTTCCTGATATATGTATTATAATCTTCAATTAAAATGCTCTTTAAAAAAAAAAAAAAATTAGGGCCTAATCAATAAATGTCATTTTTTTCTCCATTAGGTCTACTGAGTGAGCCTAAATGGGGGCATCTAAAGGACCTGCATGCTGCTATAAAGCTTTGCGAACCTGCTCTTGTTGCTGCTGATTCACCTCAGTACATAAAATTGGGACCAAAGCAGGAGGTTTAGTTTTACACCCGAACTATTGAGTTATCCATGGTGTATTGCTTGTGTATAGATTAATTAGTTCCTTGCAATGGTAGATTTGGAAGAACCAATTAACGTTCAATGAGTGGATTGCTTTGATTGCAAATTAGATGTTTATTTTGCTCAAAATGGAAATAATTTTGACATGACATGTATATTGGAGGCTCTACAGTGGAACTTAAATTAGGGTGGTTCACTATATCTAAACTACCTAAGTTTAGAAAGCAACTTCTAGATTTATGTTACAGATTGGCAAACATTCAGGTTTCGATTTTTTATAGGAAAATGCTTGTATGCCCGAATGTGGTGACTGAAGCATGTGACCAAACAGTGCATTTGGTTGTTTTTCTTCCTTAATATTATATAAAAAAAAAACAACATCCAAATGCACTATTCAGTCACATGCTTTGGTCACCAACTTTGGGCAGTGTAGCAGGACCCTTTTTTATATATGTGTGTTTTGAGTCGTTACTTTTATACTACAGTCCCCTTTTATATCTGTAACATTGCCAATGTTGTTGAAGCACCATCTCTTCTTGTTTGAAATATCTGAAACGAAAGAGTTTAATAAATTAGTATGCACAATATAGCCAGTTCATTAATTTGTTGTTAGACATCTTACAGCTCATTAGTTATTTAATCCAGTTAATGCTTGGTGTCTGATAGATATAGATATATACCACATTGGAATGTTATCTTAACTATTTATTGCTCCAGGCTTACTGGTGAAACTAAATCTTTGTTGCATGTGAATAATGGTCAGTACAAGCTGGTTTCAGTTTTAGGCTATTGTTTTTCACCTGAACACTAATGTTTTCTCTTGGTTTCTCTTTTGAAGTTCACATAGCTTGTATAACAATTTTCAGGCACATGTGTACCGTGTAGCTACTAACACTGAAGGCCTGAACTTAACTCAGCATGGAAGCCAGAGCTGGTGCTCTGCTTTTATTGCAAACATTGATGAACGAAAAGCAGCTGTTGTAAGATTCCTTGGTCAAACGTATCATTTACCACCATGGTCTGTCAGTATTCTGCCAGACTGCAGAAACACGGTGTTCAATACTGCCAAGGTTTGGACTTATCATGTAGGATATTGTATCCAACAATGACTGAGGCATAGATACTTGTTGGTACCTCTACATGTGATGCAACCTCTTTGGGCACGCGTAAACCAGAAAATTGTCTTTGTTTTTCTTCTTTGAACATGATCGTGCTAAACTCTGTACCAAAAAATTACTTGATGACGCATTGAAGTTATTATATTAACTTTCCAGTTTATGATGCATCACTTATTATGAAACACATAACTTGATAGCTGGCAGAAAGATGTTCTTACCATCTTATAATGTCTTACATGGGAATCGGGATGCACTTAGTGATACATATACAAGCCATATTTTCTATCATTGCCTTTGTTCTCTTCAAGGATCTATCAAAGACTCTTCAAGCTTGTAAAAGCTGTGAAAAATTCAAGGTGCATAACAGTCATCCTGCTAAACAATTACGTATGGGCATAAGCAGGCATATCTTTTAAAGTTTCTTCAATCATAGAAATTGATCCAACAACATATATAAAATATATTTTTTGAATATATTTCTATAAAACTGCAACAGAAAGATGAGATTATGGTTTCCTTGTGATACAATTTGTACAAACAGTTACAGAATGGAGCTGAACATTTAACGCATCCTTCAAGTGTGTATATCATGAGAACATGAGCTGTTGCACCTGTCTAGTCCCCATCAGATGCACTTTCTTGAAACTTTAGTTGTACCCATGTGTTTGCTCTCTCTTCCTCCCTCTCTCTCTTCTTTTTCCCTCCAAATTTTTAATCTTAGATTATTTTAATATTTTAGTGAAGATGATAACAAAGTATAATAGTCTATGAGTCATTTCAAATGTTCTATCTTTTACTTCTTGGACACATGATGGAAATGTTTGAGATCATAATAATTCTTGGATTTCTTAGGCCAATTACATGTTCACGCAGGTAGGGGCACAAACTTCAATCAAAATGGTAGAGTTTGAGTTGCCTCTTTTCTCAGATACTTCTGCGCGCCAACAATTCACAGTTCATGATGAAGTTTCCTATTTCTCAAAATCCTGGATGACTGTAAAAGAGCCAATTGGTATTTGGAGCAAGAAAATCTTTTCTGTCCAAGGCATATTGGAGCATTTAAATGTGACAAAGGACCATTCTGATTATCTATGGTATATAACCAGGTAATGTGTTGGTATTGAAGGTGGAAATGGTAGGATCATATAGAGTTGGAGACCTTCCTGTTTCCAACGATCATCGCTCATGTATACATGCGAGAAGATGAGGTGGCAATGGCCCATGAAGTTCTTGCCCATACTTACAAGTATATATATTATGTCATCTTACCTTCAACTTTTGGGCCCTCCACTCATTCATACAGTTGCACTTCATCATTAGCTAACACTCCCCTAGTTGTGGGAAAAATAATTACTCATCAAGGGATATAGGCATAAAAATAATTTCTCTGAGCTGGATTTGTAGGGAGTCTAGCTCTCTAATATTCCCTTTTGAAATATGCCAACAAAATGCATTGACTAGTTCACCCCAACCCCCGGGCCCGCAAAAATAGGGAAACATGTTTGAATCTAAAAACATATTTTTGGAGAACGGGAGAACAGAAGACATTCAAAACATATTTGTTTCTCATTCTATATCCTTACTGGCAAGGCAAAGGCCATTGCATTTGCTTTGAAGCATTGAATGTGGTTCTTATGTTTCTTTACGACTAGGCACCTGTTAGCTTTGAGCCTCATGACCTCCTCAAGATTTTCCGGTTTAATACAAAAATGGTTTCATCTCATCTCATTTCATCATTACAATTTTTTCAAATTCTCATACAAACAAAATAAACAATTTAACCTTTTCAATTCCCAAAACAATAATAACATTAAAAAACAATATTCTAATAATATTTTATTCAACTTTCATCTCAAACCATCTCATCTTATCTCACTATCCAAACGGGCCCTTAGTAAAATGGATCATTTTTTTGTCATATCCTTAAGTGATTGTAAAGTGAGAAAATATGTTATGATGTCTACTCAGTTTCCAGACATCATTTTTGAAGTAAATGGAAGGAACCTCTAGCAAGTTGCAGACTTTCACCTTTTTATTGCACGTGCCTTTAATTTCACGCATGCCAATAAGATTGCTCACTTTAAGTCACAATTTGACTCTTTATTGAGAAACAAAGTAGTTTGATCCGTTATTTTAATATTTTCATTTTGTTTCTAGCACCTGATTGCTGCAATTTGCTATCTAGAATCTATGTTTCTGATGACGACATTACATTCTGGGAGGAAAAGCAAGTGAGACCAACACTTACAATTGGTAGCATGCGAGATGTGTTGCGTGTATTTATTAATGGCCAGCTTACAGGTAATTAGCATTATCGCACAACATTTCTTCCTCTCATCTCAACCTGATTTTCTCTGCAGAATTACTTCCTCGCTGCTTGTTATTGTTTTTTAATGAGTAAAATGAATATTTTATTGATATGAATGAAGCATGTAGAGCCCCTGCACACAAGAAGTGTATGAAAGAACACCTAAATACATTATAGGAAGCAGAAATTAAAGACAGAAAATCATGAACACTAGTTCCATCAAGCACAGTCGCTGAAAAACAAAGAAAGGAACACTGGTATATAATTTTGTGGTATTTTAAGAAGTGATGAGATTTTATACAATGATCAATATGTCAACACCGGCATAATTAGAACAAAAACAAAGGAACATAAAAACCCCAAATTGAGTAAGGTCGAGCCAAATATTGAATGTTGAAGCTCTATTTGCTTAAATTTTAGGCGAACATAAGTCAAGCTTAAATTTATCATTTATTTTTTGAATGAGTACGAGTTTGTTTACAAATTGTTTGATTAATTATTATCTTCTTGAATGAAACATAATTCATTTCTTGAATCTTATAAATTTTCATAAATTCACAAGATTTTTTTTTTTAAATGAGGATGACACCCCAATTTATTCAACTCCTCACTCATGGCTAAGGGAAACCGTGTTAACAACCAGATTCCTGGGGGTTACATATAAACATAAAGACAAAAACAACTATCAAAATAAATCCAAACGCTATTATGAACATCCCAAATAAAAAGACTAAATGATACCGAATGTAAGGAAGACCCCATCTATCAGTTCGAATAAGCCCACAACACCAACCCTGATCAAAGTTATCATTAAGAAAATCCAAAGAACAGCCCCTAGTTTGTTCTTAGCCAAGAAATTCATAAGAATAATTAGTTTCTTAATTAAGCTTTTCATTTAATTATGTTAAGATTTTCATTTAAATTAGTTAGATAAACCCTAAGGGTTGGCTCAAGAGGAAAAGTTTTTGGTCTTTGTGGTATTATCCCTCTACGTCTAAGGTTCAAACCCGTAGGTGCAAACAATTTCTAAAGTCCACGTCTCCTCGGTGAAAAGCCTGTGATTTACCTGATTCATGTGATGGGGACACGATAGACGAATTGGGAGGTTTCATTGGGCAAATGACATGTTGTGTTTGTATGGTCTCCTAGATTCCTCATCATTAGTAAAATAAAACAGTTAGATAAGGTATAGACATGAACTTGTAAAAGTTAAATTGTTAAATCTTGCATTTATGATAAACTATATTTGATTCCTTATCACAAAGTAGGTCATGTATATTATATTTTTTTCTTTAGATACAAAGTCGACAAACAAGTTTATATAAATATCTTTATATCTATATCGAGACATATATTCATAATAATTTAAATTACATATATTGGATTATGAGCATGATTCACTTTTATCTTCTTAATTTCATTCTGAAGATAAAAATTATTATGAATTATAGGATTTATACGAGCTTATACGAGTTGGGCCAAGTTTATACAAGTTTGGCTTGGTTAACAAGCGTGCCTCAACTTACCTTGGTTCCTCTATTACATAGAACTCGGGCTGACTTTATACGAGTCCAAGCTGAGCTTTCCATGAACAACTCAATACGTTTACATTCCTAGTAGCAAGGAAGGCATATGCAACCAAAAAAAATACAGCAAAGACTACATTGGTTTAGTATTTATAAATGCTGATTTATAAAATGTTGGTTCTCTTTTTTTTTTTTTTTTTGATAGGTAAGAGATAAATTCCATTAATGAGAGTGAAAAAGGCCAAGCCCAAATATATAGGAAGTATACAAAGGAGCACTTAAGTACAAGCTAAGAGCTGGAAGTTAAAGAAAAGAAATCATGAACATTGTTCCCATTTAATACAATAATGGAAAACCACAACAATAAAGTATGCGTAAAAAACTCATGTAGCTCCGCCAAATTACGCTCCTTGTTTTCAAAACAACTTTCGTTTCTTTCCGCCCAAAGACACCACATTATGCATAACGGAACCATTTTCCACGCTGCTGCCACTTGCGGACAGCCTGGCATTTTCCTCCAACAACCCAACAAATCCACCACCCTCCCTAGCATGACCCAAGCAATGCCTACCCTATGGAAAACCTCATCCCATCACACCCTTGCAACATCACAATACAATAAAAGATGGTCCACAGATTCTCCATATTTTTTGCACATATAGCACCAATCTAGTACTATACATCCCCTCTTCTTCAAGGTATCCGTAGTCAAAATCTTCCCAAGAGCTGCAGCCCATATAAAAAAGGCAACCTTAGAAGGCACACGAGATCTCCAAACATTTTTTCAGGGGAAAGAGGCATGCCCATGTGGTTCCAAGATTTTGTAGTAGACCTTAACTATAAACTGCTTATGGTCATTTTATTTCCATTTCAATCTATCTGCCCGTGCCAATGGAATCGTCAATGGGTGTAGTATACTGAAAAAATCTTCAACCATGGATAATTCTCAATCATGAAAGTCTCTATTGAAGGATATTTTATTGATGAGAACCATGAGATAGTGAACGCATGTCAGCAATTGAGGCCTCCTTATTAGCAACAATGCGATATAAAGAGGGGAATGCTTTACTCAACTCAATCTCACCGCACCAAACGTCTCTCCAAAAACTGATTCTAGTGCCCTCTCCAGCCACATAACGAATGTGACTTTTAAAACATGGCTAGCCCTTCCTAATGAACTTCCACAAATCCACACTATAACCCCCCCGACCTCATTAGAACACCCAACCCCTCCTAACCCCTCCATATCTAGAGTCGATAATCTCCTCCCACAAAGACCCCCTCTTAATGATATCTCCATAACCATTTTCCCAATAACCCTTTTTTAAAGATTCTCAAGTTGCAAACCCTCATGCCACCATATGATATTGGGGAACGTATTGTCTTCCAGTTAACCAGGTGAAGTTTTTTCTCTTCTCCCATGCCCCCTCATAAGAAGGCCCTGAAAAATTTCTCAACTCTAGTCACCACTTCTGTAGGCATAGGAAACAAAGAGAGGAAATATGTAGGGAGATTAGTAAGAGTGATTTTAATAAGGGTGAGTCGACCCCCTTTCGATAAGTACACCCGTTTCCACCCGGCAAGTCTTCTTTCAATCTTCTCCACAACCCCGTCCAAATGGTTGTAGCCTTGAAAGTTACACCCAGTGGAAGGCCCAGATACTTCATTAGCAACGAAAATACCTTACACTCCAAGAGGTTTGCTAGACTAGTAATATGTGAAACTGCGCTCACTGCCACCATCTAAGACTTGTCAAGGTTCACCTTCAGTCCTGATACTGCTTTAAAGCAAAGTAATAGTGCTCGTAAACTTTGAATTTGATTAGTCTTCGCATCACAAAAGAGTAGTGTATCATCTGCAAACAATAGATGAGAGATGTTAACAAACCCATTATTGCCATTTCCAACCTAGAAGCCAGATATGAAACCACCCCCCACTGCCGCCATCACCATCATGCTGAGTACCTCCATAACAATAACAGATAGGAAAAGAGAAAAAGGGTCTCCTTGCCGTAAGCCCTGGGAACTCTCAAAAAAACCTGCGGGGGAGCCGTTGACGAGTGCTGAAAACCGTACAGTAAAGATACAATGACGTATCTAGGAGATCCATCTACCCCCAAATCCACACCTCCCAAGAGAGTATAAAAGAAAGTCTCAATTCACATGATCGTAAGTCTTTTCCATATCGAGTTTACAAAGGATACCTATACTTCCCTCTCGCAATATATGATCCAAACATTTATTTGCAATAAGAACTGAATCAAGAATTTGTCTCCCACGAATGAAAGTATTTTGAGACTTTGAGATAATTTGCTCCATAACAGGGCCTAGGCGGTTAGTAAGAACCTTGAATATAATCTTATACACACTACTAACCAAGCTTATAGGGCAAAACTCCTCAACGGCTAAAGTTCCACTCTTTTTAGGGATGAGGGCAATAAAAGTTGCATTAAGGATTTTTTCAAACTTTTGGAAAGAGTAAAATTCACTGAAAACTTTCACAACATCACAGTTCACAATTTCCCAACAAGTTTGGAAGAAGCCTATTGAAAAGCCATCCGGACCCGGTGCTTTGTCCCTAGCCATAGTTGTTATGACCTTATAAATTTCCTCTTCCTCAAAAGGTCTCTCCAACCAACTCCTACTCTGTGAGTCTATCACATCAAAAGACAAATTATCAAATTTAGGTCTTCAACCAACTGGTTCTGAAAGAAGATCCTCATAATAATGCACTATGTGATCTTCAATATCCGATGGAGAAGTAAGAACCTGATTCTCGGAATGAAGTACCTCAATAGCATTGTTTCGTCTGTGACAATTGGCCATTTTGTAAAAGAATTTTGTGAATTTGTCCCCTTCTTTCAACCAAATGGCCCTGAATTTTTGACACCAGGAGATCTCCTCTACCAACAGTAATCCTTCCAAGTTAGCCACAACTGTATCTTTTCTTGCTAACACTTCCTCCGAGTTGTCACCCAACAATACATTTTCCTCTAACTCTTGTAGTTCCTCCAAAAGGATTGCTTTCTGATTGTCAGTGTGACCAAAGGTTTCCAAATTCCACTTCTCCAGGTCCTGCTTCAATGCCATCAGCTTACCTACAAGAATGAAACTAGGAGTGCCATCAAAATGATGCGATGCCCGCCAAGCACATACCAATTCCTCAAATCCATCCGTTGTGAGCCACACGTTCGCAAATTTGAAATAGCCTCGACCTCTATGTATGCCTCCATAGTCTAGCAGAATAGGAAAATGATCTGAAATGACACGAGCCAACCATTTCTGGCATAACTCAGGGTACTGTGCTTCCCATGCCAGGGAAACTAAAAATCTATCAAGTTTTGATCAAACACATCCATTCGACCAGGTGAACTCTCCCACATTTAGAGGGATATCCATGAAGTCCAAATAAAAAATGAACTTAGAAAATTCTTCCATAGCCATAGAATTCTGAAAATTTTCCGAACGCTTACTAGGAAAACGAGTGATATTAAAATTACCACCCATGCACCAAGGCACATTCCAAATGGAATAAATACCCGCCAATGCCACCCACAAACCTTGCCTTTCCCTGTCTACATTTGGCCCATAGATACCTACAAAGGCCCACTCCCACCCATCTGCAACATTTTCAAAAAGGGAAACTACTGAGAACTCACCAATACATTCTTCCACTGCCTCCACAACTCGTTTATCCTACATTAATAATACTCCACCCGAGGCTCCCATGGAGGCCAAATATGACCAACTTACATACGAACATCCCTATAGAATTCGAACAATTCTTCTATCAATGACCCGAAACTTTGTTTCCTGCAAGCACACTACATCCACTTTCCACATACGCAATAAAGATTTGATACAGAGGCATTTATTGCGATTATTGAGCCCCCGCACATTCCAATAGAGGATTTTGTGCTTCATGGAAACAATAAGGAATCCCTCCTTTTTGATCTATCCCTACCACTACTCCCTTCCTTCATGTTGTAATGAATGGAACAAGTTTATTTTTTTAATTCCCTCTCACGCTTAGAAAATGACTGCATACGCCCATTTTCCATAGCAATAAGAAGAGCACAAAATTGTTCTTCGTAACCTCCAAAAGTAATCCCTATAATACTCTCCATAGCCTCCACCTGATCGAACACCCAATCTAAAGAATTTGTCCCCCTGATGGGGCTAGGAGGAAGAGTACATAAAGGGGTTAAGTTGAATCCC
Organism: Platycarya strobilacea; assembly: GCA_036898215.1. Lineage (NCBI taxonomy): Eukaryota > Viridiplantae > Streptophyta > Magnoliopsida > Fagales > Juglandaceae > Platycarya > Platycarya strobilacea. Next base: position 24,852,855 of record CM072545.1, on the reverse strand, counting down.
TCACCTCTAGACAGTGGCGGGTCATAAATGGCTAACTGCCAGTCTTGATTCTCAATTTGAGCACTAAAACCTTCCCTGGAATCCGCTACCTCCCTACTGGCCTCAAGGTTCCCTTGTTTTTCCAAAAGAGACCCAAAACTCTGAACCACGCCTACCGGCGCTACTGCCTACACACAAACAACTTCCGGTATTTCTCCCAGCAGTTGTGCATGCGGTAAAAGGAGAGAAGCACAAAATTTTGTTTGTGTGCAGGCTGAATCCTAACCGATGCTTTTTTTCTTAGGGCCAAAATTTCAATGGCCTCGATTTGAAAATAGGGAGGAGCGTTCATTGGAGGAGATTAGATTACTACATGTAGAACTCTTTTTCTTAGGGCCAAATTGCAAATTTCAATGGCCTCGATTTTCCCAATTTCTTGTTTCTATTTCTTTCTCTAAAATAAGTGTTATTTCTTGATACCTCCTATATACTTGGGCTATGTATGTTCATATTAATATAATTTAACCATTTACTTATTTAAAAAAAAAACAAAAAAAGTCGTCAGTATTCAATTAAGGTATTTTGGATACAGTCAAAAACATGATCTGGCCAATATTTTGGACTATATGGTATCTAATTTACCTATGAAATATCTCACGTTACCTTTGGGGGCCCCTCACAAATTTGTATGCATTTGGAATTGAGTGATTGAAAAGATTGAGAGAAGATTAGTTGGTTGGAAAAAGATTTATTTGTCAAAAAGGGGCAGAGTTACATTGATTAAAAGCTCCTTGTCTAATCTTCTCACTTATTTCTTGTCCTTTTTTTCCTTTATTTGTGGGAGTAGCTTAAAGAATTGAGAAAGTTTCAGGAATTTCATATGGGCCAGTATTGGGGAGGAAAGAAAATTTTGCTTTGTAAGCTAGAATAAAGGTTGTCCCGGTGTCATGTGGAGGCTTGGACATACGAAATTTAAAGCTTTTCAATAAGCTCTTCTTGGGAAGTGGCTGTGGAGGTACAACAAAGAGAGTAATGCATAATGGAGGCAGATTGTGGATGTCAAATATGGAAGGATGTGGGTGAATTGGTGTACTAATGAAGTATAAGGAGTCTTTGGGCTGGGCTTGTGGAAATCCATTAGATTGAGGTGGGGATTCAGCTCTCAAATATATATATAGATATATCCTAATCTCTTTAGGATTGCAAGAAACAAGGGGCAGGTGGCTGAATCCTATCAGTTCTCTAACGATCTGCTGCACTAGAATGTGGAGTTTAATAGAGAATTACAGGACTGGGAAGTGTACAAAGCTACTGATATCTTTGTAACATTATATGCTATGAAGATCGATCAGAATAGGGAGGATAGACTGCTGTGGGTACATGATTTTAATTCCAGATTTTTAGTGAAATCTTATTACAAGGTGTTAAATAGTCATGGTGACTCAGCATACCCCTGGAAATGTATTTGGAAAGCAAAGGTGCCTAGCAAAGTTGCATTCTTTTGTTGGTTGGTGTCACTTGAGAAAATATTAATCTCATAATTTGAAGAAAATAGGATTTTTTTTGTGATCGATTGTTGTTTTATGTGTAAAAAAGATGGCGAATCTGTTAACCATATTTTTCTTCATTGTGAGGTTGTGATAGCCTTTTGGAACGAGATACTTGCTAGGGTAGGCATGGTTTGGGGGATGCCTTTGCAAGTGATGGACTTTTTGGCTTGTTGGTATGGTTCAGTGGGATGTGGAAGCAAAGCAGAAATTTAGAGAATGATCCCCTTGTGTTTGTTTTGGTGTTTATGGTTAGAAAGAAATGGTAGGTGTTTCGATTATTGCGAACGTACTATGGGAGAATTCAGGGATTTTTTCTATGGTACTTTTTAAGTTTTTTGGTAAAGAACCTTGTAAGGGATGGAAATAATTGTAATATTTTGTTTTAGTCATGTTTTTCTCTAGCTTGTATTTAGGTGTACTCACTTATATACTTCCTGTGTATTTGGCTATGCCTATTTACTTAGAGCAAGATTTCTTATTACCTATAAAAAAAAATTAAGTGCGCTATATTTCCAGTCTTAATTCCAGAAATCAAGACGGAATCAGTGGAAACCATCCACTAGTACTCAACTGATTGTTGGCTTTACATGATTTTCAATTATTTCTCTAACACATAGACTAATTTTTCTTTTGTAATTGAAGGCAGTGTGATTGGTCACTGGGTCAAGGTAGTTCAGCCTGTTCGGTTTCTCCAAGGATACAATGATTTGGTGTTATTATCTGAGACGGTGGGTTTACAGGTAAAGTGTGGTTTCTTTCATATCATTGTTAGAATGTCTTCTTCACATAGCCTTTTAATCCTACAGTAACACTTGTCAGCCCCCTCCTTTTATCTGCATCGCTGAATTTATTTCACAGGAAAGGGGAAGGGGCCAAACAGTTGAGAAATTTCCAAATGTGGGCTTTGGCTTGAAATAAAAAATAAAAAATTCTATATCCCTATCTTTTTTAAGTTATATCTTTCTTGGGCCAGTTAGACTCTCTCTCTCTCTCTCTCTCTCTCTCACATTTCATTTTTTTCCCATTTTTTCTTTCTTAAATGTTACATATTTTTTTCAGAATTTTATTGTTCTGTGTATTAAATCTGTTATAGAGTGCTATATATCCTTTCCATGAACCCTTTTCATATTTCTTAATGCATGTACTTATAAAGTACAAAATAATTTGAAAGCATGATTCTCTCTCTATCTCTCTCTCAATTTTAGTGATAGCTTTGTAGTCAAAGAGAATTTAGTTGGATGTGTACATTTCTTTTCTGGCATTGATTCTTCCAAATAAATAGCACAAATCTCTTATATTTTTTTTCGAAGGATTATGAATATTTTATGCTATGGTAGGATTGAATTTTTTCTTAATTTTAAATTATTTTGGGGACGAGTATTTTTGGCGTTTCAGGAATAATGTGTGATCCATGCAAAAATTGAGTTTAGAAAGTTTTGACATATTTTTACTGGGTTTCTGGAAGTAGAGCGACCCACTGAAATAAGTTTAGGAGTAAAGTTTGTGTAAAAAGTGTTTTATTTTTGTAAAAGCAATTTTGGTTGTGTTTTTTGTCATTGAAACTGAAGCACGTGATCAGAAGATTTCTTGTTAGATGAGAAATTGTTTTGTCTAAAAGATGTTTGGTTGAAGGTAAGAGAAAAACTTAAAAGTTATTCTAACCAAACATGGCCTAAATACAAAAAAATAATAGCATTTGTAACTGGAAGTTGATTAACCTAATCTCCTATGAGCAGATTCCTGCATTAGTTTCTTTGCAAAAAGTGTACGCTACACCTATGCTAGCTTTTATTTGTTTGTAATGGCTCTCGTTGGCCCTTTTTGTTCCTCTTGGTTTGTTGTTAACTTGTTTTTCACAGTAATTAGCTATCTATTTCTTTGTGTCCACGGAGAGTGGGACTACTGAATGTAGGAACTCTGTCATCTAATTTGAATTAATGATACAGAACTATGGCGCCTTCTTAGAAAAAGATGGGGCAGGATTTAGAGGGCAAATCAAGCTTACTGGATTTAAGAATGGAGATATAGACCTCTCAACGTTGTCATGGACCTACCAGGTATCTATTTATCAATTTCGGCTTTTTGGTAGAAATTTTAATATGAAAGTGAAGCTTCTTTGAGAGGGAGAGACTTATTCTGTCGCACAAAAAGCTGTGTATCTGGATAGAAACATCCGATTCCAAACTATTGATACCATATAAAATGAATCCGCTGGCTTATATATGAAATTACAATCATATGTTCATCACTGATTTTATTATGTATGATTTGAGACTAGATATAGTTAATGGTACACTTACCAATGTCACATCCAGTTGGCTTTACTATTTCCTCATCCTATAAGATTTTACACTTGAATGGACCTAACCTAGGGGTATGAAATAGTGGTGTGAATAATGAAGTGTTTCCTTTTGATTTTAGGTTGGGCTTATGGGCGAGTTCTCTAGTATATACTCGGTGGAAGAAAATGAAAAGGCAGGATGGAGTGATTTGACGGTTGATGCTATCCCAGCCACATTTACCTGGTACAAGGTATATTTATCTTTGAATATGGGTTGATGCTATCCCAGCCACATTTACATTGTACAAAGGTATATTTATGTCTGAATATAAATATCCATGGAGATCAATACGTGGTCTGTGGTAATTAGATATGATGGGCAGTTGTCTCATCTTACCTTAGTGGGAAACTCTTTTATGATCATATTATTAGCTGACTCAGCCTTAAAAGTGTGTAATCTTCCAATCCAAATGCTTTTCTCCGCAATTATAGATTATGGCTTTTCTGTTTTTTTTCCCCTCTTACTGACTTAGTTTGGGTTTTATTCTTTTATTATCCTATTATTTTTCCATGTAGGAATTTCTGGTGTACCATGGAGACCAAGTTTCCATTAATGTCATGTCTCTGTCCGTTAAAAACAAATTTTCTCTAATAAATGTTGAACATTAACCACTGTTAATATCAGTCATTTTTTTACAAAAACTAGAGTGACTTATTTCAAGTAAAGTTAGCATAGCAATATTAACACAAGCAGTGCTAGTGCTACTTTTGTTTCTTGAAAAGCGGGGGAGAAAAAAAGGTTATGGGATGCGACGAAAACCCAAATTACTCATCACATTATTGAAGAATCTTACATGTTATGGTGTGTACTGTTTTGCTTTATATTTTATGGTTTTTTTCTTTTTAGTTTCTTTCAGCTAAAACGATTTTGGTCTCTCCAAGCCTAGGTTCACTATCCATTTGCTTTTTTTTTTTTTTTTTTATAAGTTACTATCCATTTGCTGTTTGAAATTCGAATTTGTTCAATTTGATCTCTGGAATTTGTATTTGTTGTCAATGTAGCCCACTTGTCCAAATCGTTAACCTTGCTTTGTTAAATATCATGCACATGACTGACTTGACATTTTAGAGAAATTTAAAATTATCAAAGGCTAAATTGATAGTAAAACCAGACTTGGAAAGACCAAAGTACATTTTAGCCTTTTTTTTTCTCTCCATTCATGACAAACAATTTTCCTTTGCCACTACAATAAATATCTTAATCCTGATGGTGTTTCCTTTAAGGGTCGAGATATAATTTCTTTTATCTTCCCTCCCTCATATCATGTTATTTACAGCTTTGGTGGAGAAGCGATCTGGAAATCTAAAATAACCTGTTTATCTTATATTTGAATAATTAATTGCAAACTCAGTTCTGCAATCTCATTATCTTCTATCAGAGACATATATTGTTTAGTCTCTCCAAGTATGTAATCTTGAATTTTCTTGTGATACCAAAACCTTCTCTTATTGCGCTATCTGATTATATCCTCTCTTGCTCATTAGTTAGGGAGATATTCACAAACACCTTTTCCTTAATTCCAGACTTACTTCAATGCCCCTGATGGCATGGACCCAGTTGCTCTTGATTTGGGAAGCATGGGAAAGGGGCAAGCATGGGTCAACGGTCACCACATAGGAAGATACTGGACTCTGGTTGCTCCAAAAGGTGGATGCGAGAGAACATGTGATTATCGTGGGCCATACAACTCAGACAAGTGCACAACAAACTGTGGGAAGCCTACTCAAACCCGGTGCAGTTCCATCTCAAAATATATATTAAAAAAATTACAAAGAACCATCTAAAATATATTTTCCCAATTGCAAAAGACGTTAGCTCCTTATTAGAGGTTGATTTTGGGAAAGTCTATCTGTGTGAGATTTGTTCTTGCTTAAATTACTATACACTGCATCCAAAATGGTATAATCTGAATTCAGAATTGCAGCTTAATTAACATTTGCCGATTGCTTTTTTTGGTCAATCTCAAGGTACCATGTACCACGGTCATGGCTAAAGGCATCAGATAATTTACTTGTCATCTTTGAAGAAACCGGTGGGAATCCGTTTGATATTTCAATTGAGTTACATTCTGTCCGAATCATCTGCAGTCAAGTCTCAGAGTCCCACTATCCACCTCTCTGGAAGTGGTCCCAGCCAGATTTTTCTGATGGAAGTATATCCATTAACAGCACAACACCAGAACTTCACTTGCAATGTGATGATGAGCATGTAATTGCCTCCATAGAATTTGCTAGCTATGGAACTCCTCAAGGTAGCTGCCAAAAGTTTTCTAAAGGCAACTGCCATGCTCCCGGTTCATTGTCTGTAGTCTCTGAGGTATCGTTTTTGTTTTTGCTCAAGTAGTTTCATAAACATCATGTTTGAATTGCATGGTATCTCCTTCATGATTGGCTTTGACTCCTTATGCTACAACTCAGAATTTGTGCACCATTTGGCCCTTCCCTTCTCTTTGCTGACCTATAGGGGTAGCACACAAGTTTAGTCCATTTGGCCCTTCCCTTCTCTTTGCTGACCTATAGGGGTAGCACACAAGTTTAGTCTCTGCAGTATCTCCTATTTTCATGTTAGCATGGGAGTTTTGAAGCAAATATGATTACTGTAATTTAGTGGTGAAGTGCGAAGTCCAGGCTGTCTTAAAGAGATTTATTCAATATATCTATAAAAATCATTTAGCCATAATCAAACACACAAAAAAAAAAAAAAAAAATTGTTGGACAGATTTTAACCAAGATTATTTGAAAATCGTCATGATTGCCACATCACAGCCCATGGTACCGCAGGAAGAGAACTTTAAGTGATAGTAAATGTTTTATGTGTGGAAAATTATGGCAGTTCCCCTAGTTAGAGTAACTGTCAAGTTATTAAATTTATCATTTTTCAGCTGCTTAGGCTTCTTGAGTAAGTGGTATCAGTGTGATGGTATTGAATTTGAATCATGACTTCACTCTAACTCATCTACAAATTACACTTAGTAAATTCAACAAATTAAGCCATACTGATTATGGAAGACTCAGGACCGACATATTAGAGGAAATGCAAGAGTAATAGTTCCATAGTTGAATTCTTTGGGATAATTGGTAATTCATCAGCTTTTATTGTGATGAGGCTTTCTAACATTGGCCTACTTGAAAAGGCTATAACTCTACTGTCAGCCAAGAGGTGGCCCTCCTCACATGAGGCAATTTTTATTTCAGTGCTTTGATAAATTGATGTGCATTTTAACCCCGCTGGCATGGGTTGCACTTTTGATCCTTCCAGTTATCAGTGCTGTTATTTTTGTTTCCTAAACCTTCATTTGGAACTTTTTCTCTATTACAGGCTTGCCTGGGAAGAAAGAGCTGTTTTGTTGGAATTTCAAACTCTGTATTTAGTGGTGACCCATGCCATGGTGTCGTTAAGACTTTGGCTGTTGAGGCAAGATGTGCGTCATCATCAAATACTCTTGGTGCCTCTAAGCTTTGAAGTAAGAAGCAGGAGCAACATTTTGCAACCTCAGAACCATGAATACAGTATCTCATTAGAGAAACTGCCAAAATCTTGGGATTTTGATATGATTCTTGTGCTATAATCTGTTCAGCTTTATCCTCCAGATTTGGGGTTTTGCATATAACTTGTAAGTCTAATAATCATTGTACATAAAATAAGAAGCCTAGAGCAACAAACCATTAATCACAGCCTATTGGATCTTGCTCTGCATGGATTCGTCAACGTGTATATCTGCCCCTCTGGACTGGAAAATAATCCTATTTGAGGGTGTGTTTGTGTGTATAATTCAGAGGACCAAATGTATAAAATAATTACAATCTTGTTCTTATTGATGGAAGGAGTTGTAGAAGATAATATATTTATCTCCCATTCCATGTCATTACTATGAATAGACACTGAAAACTTGAGATAAACATTTGAATTAAAATTGGTTGGGTATACATTCTCCTTTTGTCAATGATGAAATCTGAGGGATTTCTATTCTAGTATTGACATCATCTTTTTTTTTTTAAATAAAAAATAAAAATAGGAACTTGTCAACATGTTGAGTTGACATGTTAGGTTGACAAGATAACTGATCATAAGTTAGGTCTAAGCAGTGATGAGTCTGAGGGGATCGGACCCAAAAATTTGGGGAAAACTAGCAGCTTCTCCAAGATTTTGAAAAACCGTAGGCTATGACCTTTTCTTTTATCGTTTTAGGAGTTGCTTGGATTCATAAACACTCTAATCCATCTAATCTCATCATTATAAGTTTTACAAATTTTTATACAAAATATTATAATCAATTCAATTTTTTCAAATCTTTAATTTAACTTTTTTTTTAATTTTAAAATCATAATAATATTAAAAAATAAATTTAAACAATATTTTATTAAATTTTTAATTTCATCTAAAACTATCTCATTTCATGACATTATCCAAACAACCTCCTAGTCACGGTCCTGTCTATCACAAAACAGTTTCTAGACTTTTAAGTCCTCGTCCAAGGCTCTAGCTATTGAGCCTCTTTTTCTTTTCAAAACAAAAGTCGACAGTGTCATTGTTTGCACACATTCATGAAGAGTTGTGATTGACCTAAGAAATAGTAGATAAGGAACCTAATGAATCAGTGAAGGCCTCAACGCTTCAAAGACATCTATTCAACGGGAAAAATCCTTTCAGTAACATGTCATAGAACCGTCCCTCGAGTTTAATTGTGCATTAAAATTCAATTGCTCTATTTCATTTCTGCAGGTATGCAGTAAATAAAAATGCCTGAAACTCCCAGCAATCTGCCCAAGAGACATATTTCATTAAAATCATAGTTGTCTTTGTTACAGCGACTTCACATTTGTAGATGCAAGATTTTGGCTGGACTAGGTGACTGATGGATAAAGATTAGTCATTGATTTTGTTAGTTGGATGAATGTAAAGCATTTTGATTTTATCTATAAACATTTGAAGTCAGTCAAGAAATTATTAGATAATGTTTTAGATAAGTCAAGATTGTGTATATCTGAAGTTCAAGAAACCTGGAATTATCCAGTTGAAGAAAACTACTTATGCTGACAAGACTTGGTGCCACAACAGATGTATCAGTAGAGTTGTTCGCAGCAGAGTCCTCCCGTCGGTAGAATCCTCTTGTGAATCAAACTCCTAACAAACTCAATCCATTAGGATAGTTCGACTACATATCAAACATTTATCAAATTATTTATGATGAAGATTTTGACTGGATGATTACCTTTTTTATTAATTCTAAACTTGGAAATTATGGAGAGTAATCCAAGTACTTGAGAGTGAGAAAATAATGTTTCTCTCTCTTTGGGTGCATTATACCCTATGTTGGAGATTGATTGATTGATTGATTGTGATTCAATCACTAGAGTTCTAGTAGAGAAGTCATTATTTAAAAATCTTTTGATTGCTACTGCAATAATGGCAAACAAATTGTTCGTCGGGTCAAATTCGGGACTCAATCAATAAAGATTTGAGTCCTGCTAAGGATACACGGGCTTGGGTACACACTACACATTGTGAACACGGCGCTAATATATTTAAAAAAATAAAAAAAAAAACAAAACGATCAAATGGCGGAGATTTCAGACGAAATCCATTCTTGCATTTCTCTATATTGACATCACCTGTCCAAACGAGAAAGGGAAGAGAAAAACAAAAAAGTCCAGACGAAACCCAACTCAAACTCAAATCAATCAAAAAATTATGTCAATAACGATTTTTTTAGGCCGGTGAGTATGTAGATGCAGTAAACTTCCCTTCCCTTAGTAGACGCACAGCAATTCCATATCTCAAAACTGAGCTCAGCACTGTTTGTATGCTGAGAAATAAGAAGAAAAATCTAAAATCTTCCAGCGAACTTTCTAAAAAAAATTCCATCCACTTTTGAAAAGTTAATTGATGAACTTTTCATTCCCTCGTAATCATCGTCCACACTCCACAGAGTGGAAGCAAAACCCAGCACAAGTTCAAAAAAAAAAAAAAACAACAACAAGAATAAATTAACAACAACAAATCGGTTCTCTAAGAAACCAAACCAACCCTCGAAGGGAAAAATAAAAGAGGAAAAAAATAGAGATGGAAGTTGCAGAATGCAGTAAGAATTTCAATTCTAGGGTTGAAATCTGAAACCAATGATCGTCCGCTTGTTTCCGGATCTAATCCAGCTAAGGACCAATGATCGTCGGCTTGAATTCTGCAATAAAAACTCATTTGCTTCATGATGAAACCTAGCTAAATTTGAACGAAATGGAGACGTTTCATTTATATGTACGCAGGGGGGTCCCCCAACCCCGTGTAGAAATAGACTTTCCCGATTTGTTTGTACATGAATTTTAAATAAATCAAATTGGCTTTTTCGAATGGGCTGTCCCGTAAAATTTTATTTTTGAGAAGTTTTTTAAATAATTTTTCTTTATTATCAAATTTGGTGTATCACATTTTATTATTTTATGTATTTAATTGATTATTAAATTATTGCATAATTGACAATTATCAAATTAAGTGAGTCGTTCTTAATTATATTATTATAAAATAGAAATTACTAATTGAATGTTTTTTTAAATTTTCAAAAAATGAGACTTCATTTAAAATATTTAAATAAAAGTTGGACTTTATATTTAATACAACAATTTAAAATGTTGGCCTCAATATAAATTTTCTTCTTCAATTTAACAAGATCATAGAAAAAAATATTTAAAAATATAAATTATTCACTAAATTAAATATTAAATTTAGGCCTGGTTTGGATGTTGAGATGAGATAAGATGAATAGTAATAAAATGATTTGAATTAAAATATTTTATGGGATTTTGATCAAGCGAGAGAAAAATGTTAAATAAAAAAAAATATAAAGTTAAGATATTGTTCTAGTATCATTTTTGTTTTAGGGTTTGAAAATATTAATGTTTTTGTATTTTTTTATTTTTTGGTATTTTATTTTGAAATTTGGAAAAATTGTAATGATTAGATAGAAAATTTGAAACCTTGAAGATTTGAAACTAAAAAGTGTTTGTGATTGGGTGGTATTTGGATGTTGAAATGAAATGAGATAGTTTGAGACCATCTCAATATCCAAACAGGAATTTAGTATCATGGGGCCTTCTATATTTTTTTTATAAGTAAAAATTTTATTAGTGAGAATAAACATAGTCCAAGTATATATGAGATGTACAAGAGTTTAAATCTAGTTAAGAGGACAAGATAGAAACAAGAAAATCATAAAAATCTAAACCATTACAACACATTGAAAAATATAAAAATTACTAAACGAAATGATTTTTAGATATCTTTAAAAATAAAATATCATCTTCATTTTTAATTTCGGGGGAATTGCACAGGGTGGGACCTTTGGCAATGACCTAAGTAGCCTTACCCTAAAGCCGGCCTGAATTGTTGAGTGATTTGGTAGATATTTCCAACAATATATAGGGATACTTGGATAATTTCAACATTCATGACTCTTTCCAGGTTTCTTTCTTCTCTTCAGATACAGAATGATAAATCACAGCAGAATAAGTAACTATTGAACTAGAGATTATTCATTTGAAGAAAAATTAGACATCAACATGGCGGCAATTTAAGCACCAAACCAAGTAGGCCTAAAGATATATGATAAACTGAACATACTACATAGGATTTGGGGGGGAAGCCAGAAATATGAAGAGTGATGTTTCCCGACCCAGACCTTTTCTTTTTCCTGGGCAATGCAAAGTTACCGCTTCAAAAAAATGAATTAATCCGCCTTTTAACCATTATCCTTCAGTCATCACCTAATGTGGCATCAAATGATTGGCACTTAATTAATCGATAAAAAATAGTTTTTCAATCATTTAATGTAACCTTAGGGGGTGATGAAAAAATAATGATTAAAACAAAAATGCTAGGGATCCCTTCTCTTTCGCTTGATTAAAAGGATGATGAATAACACTTCTCTTTCGCTTGAATTTCTCTTTCTTTTTTTTCAGGTAACTTTCAGTAACAAGTGAAAGAATGCACATAATAAAAGTTGAAAGTTTTATTATCCAAACAATACAAGTTTACACCACAAACGCTTTCTACTCCTCCCCACATATAATAAGTATCATTTGCACGCCCATGGAAAGCAGCAACGGCTCTGTAAAAAACAGAGAGAGAGAGCTCAGAAACGTTTGCCAACGTAACAAAAAAGATGAGCTACAAACACAATTGAAATCATCATCATTGTTGCAATTGAGAACTTAAATCATACGTGCCTCAATTTTTTAATTGAAACCACAGAAACATTTCTGTTGAACATTATGTCAGTCTCTGTAACGACAGTAGCTGTCAATTGCAACAATAAAAAAGGTGCCACATATATTATTGGAAGAGCATCACGCACCTTGGATTTATTATCTGGTTGCTTGTAGCCAGTTGAATGAGATTTTTCACTTGCCACAACTGGTACCTTTCCAGCCTCAACTTGCTTCTCCTGTTGCATCATTTTGAAAACCTCAGTGTAACCTACAGTAGGCACAGGGTTGCTCTCATCCCACTCACCAAATTTTGGAACAGCAGCACTGTGATCAGGCTGCCAAATCATAACTAAAATTATACTCCTTCAAACAAAGACATAAACAGGTATATGATCTCAAGGGTAATAATTTGAGAAGAGTAATTTTCTAAAATAATTGTATTTGTTCATGCCCCTACCTCCTTACAAGGAAACAAAAATTCATACAAAAAGGAAGAATAAGGAAAAAGGAAATACCAGCCTTGTGCACTTTTTTTCTTTTATAAGTTATCATTTGATTGCTAAAAAATGCAAGAACTGATATGTAGAACTTAGATTTTTAAAGCTGGTAGGTGTTGGAGTGGCCGATGGCTCTCTCTTTATAGGATGCAAGCAATCAAAATGCTACTGTGGCAGATTATCTTCAATTTATGGATAATAATATTCTGTGGAAGGTTGACTTTATTAGAGATGCAAATGACTGGGAAGTGAATGTTGTTTCAGATTTTTTGGGAAGAATTTATAATTTAAAAGTGATGCAGGGAAGAGATGACAGGCTACTGTGGGACCATGCTGGATATTCCAGGTTTTCAGTCAGTTATTTTTGTAAGGTGCTTAATTGTCATTTTGGCTGTGTATTCCCTTGGAAAAGCATTTGGAGGGTGAAGGTACCTACTAAGTTGGCATTCTTCAGTTGGATGGTTGCTTATTGAACAGGGATAATCTTAGACAACATGGTTTGTGTATAGCTGATTGGTTGGTCATGTGCAAGAAGGATGATGAATCTGTAAATAATCACTTTCTACGTTGTGAGGTAGAAAAGTCTTCGTGGAATGAGGTTTTTGGTCGGACAGATTTATATTGAGTGATGCCTGAGGAAGTTGTGGATCTTCTTGCATGTTGGTGTCTTTTTGAGGAAAGGAAATGTGTAGCTACCAGATGGAGAATGATTCCTGTCTTTAATGTGGTGTCTTTGGCTGGAGGGTAATGGGAGATGTTTTGAAGATAAAAGAGCATTCTTTTTTAAGATCATTGGAATTTTGTCTTTTCTACTTTGTGTTTGTGGGATAAGATCTTTGCAAGGAATGATGATAATGTACTGAATCTGTCTTAGTTTTTCTGCTTTCTAGATTGTAGTAGGTGTTTCCTTTGTCTTCCAAGTTTTCCTTTTACATTTCCTATGACTTCCGAAGAGAATCTTTATGATATCACTTCACCTTAAGTAATCTATAGGAGAGAGAGAGGTATAGAAAGCTGTGGTCCTGCAATTTTGAGTTTGCAGAAAAGGAGAAATTGAGATTAGAAATTACACTTTCATTGCCCCAAGCAAATGATTTTGGTTGAGACCTTCCTGGAGTCAATGGAGCTAAGCTATGGCTACTACCTTGAGATGAACCCTTTCTTTCCCATGAAGAAGAAGACACTACACTGCCTTTGCCTCCATTCCTTGCCTGGTAATGATGGTCCAGAGGTGAGTGCCCAAGCTATTAAATTAAATGCCAAGGGACAGCTTAATCGGAAACCAACAAAAGTGCATTCCCTTTTAGCCATGTAAATGGCATGGGCACTTTCTAGAATGGAAAATGTCCATATTTCACACAAAATGCTTGTGAATATTTCTGATACGCCTTTGGTCTTGAGAGAATGCGCTTTGAGATATAGCCTTTCAATTTAGATATATGATTACACTTGTTATTCCCAGTCTATGTCATGAGCATGATATTGAGTATTTCAAGTTTTGGTGATACTATATGGCATAACTGAGCTGGGGAAGAACCAAAATTTATGCAACCCTCTTCACTCGATTCGTAGAAAAATTTGTATCCCATGCTGTCAATAATATAAGTAGCCAAGACTCTACAACTAGTAGCCACATTTTGCCATAGCATTTGACAATAAAACAAAATTCTCAACTGCATTATTATGGTTAGCCTAAGAAACTAATAGCACAAACCATGGGATACTAATCATTAATCATCCATCTCAAGTGGAGCCATGGAGGATATTGTTAGTATGAAGGTACTATATAATAAATAATTAATTCACACAATCCTTTTTGTGCTGCGTTTCAATTTCTAGTTGGGTGTTCCTCAAGTATACTTCTTGTGTAGTTGGGCCATGCCTTTTGCATTTTTTAATAAAAATTTCAATTACCACATTCTCCAGTGCAACAAACTTATTGAACAATGTGTCCGTGCAATAAACATTATCATACTTGGTCTAGCTGAGATTCATGCCTTCTTACAGAGGAAACATTTTTATCCAAACATATGAATAGCCACAAAAAAAAGAAAGTGGAAGATTTCATTTGCAACCTGATTTTTTTGTTTTTTTGATAAGTATGAAGATATTTCTTTTGCAATCTGAAAAGTACATCCTGTCTGTCCATCAGTTTTACGAGCTCGGTCTATTAAAAGTTCTATTAAGGCTGGTGACTCTTGTACATCAGGATTCTTTCAACACAGGAAGCATCATCATGTAACACACAAAAATGAAATCAGGGGCTGACTGAAGGTTGCTTCTCAGAGGCAATGAGTAAAAAAAAAAATGAAATCAGGGGCTGACTAGTCAAGCCTCATAAAGAAAGACCATCTATTTCAAAAGATCCCCCATATCTTCCTAGACAAATGTTTTCACGATCTGCAACAGAATTTGAAATGGTTTAGAAAAACGTTGCAGATAGAGACATGAAGGCAACCAACAAGGTTCTTTAGAGGGTAAGCATATTGCACTGGCTCAATACTGAAAAAGAAGGTAAAATTTGCTCCACCTTTTTCATAACCCAAACAATCGTTTTAATGTCCAGAGTGTAATAGTGTGGAACTTCTTAGAAGGTTCTCAAGAGACAAACAAGGTAGACCTAACCTAGGTGTGCTTGTAATTATTTGAAGCAGGCTTGTTTACCAGAGTCCCAGAATAGCAATGGTCTGCCCAATTTGGGGGGCTCTCTTCCATATTCAATTTGGCACCCTAAGTGCCCCTGATCTTAGACAGTAGGACGGATACAGATTCTACCAATGATAACACAAAATGAGAAAGATGACTACAACGGTAAAAAATAAAGGAATAAATAAAGGAATAAATAAAGGAATATACAGTGGGGAAAAGGGGAAAAAACATTGCACTATGATCTATTTCTTTAGACTCAAACTAAAATGCAGCATGGCCAATGGAAACTTAACGCACCCTGGATCCCAAGATTATCCAAACTCAAGCATCAATTTAAAGAAATAACTCCCATAATGATTAGCAGATATTATGCAGTCAATCATAAAAATAAAATGTAATCAATCTAAAAGATAAAATTCTCAATCGAATTTCTCACGAACACTCCAACCCCTTGGTTGCTTAGGAATTAAAAAAATATAATATGACAACCTATTAGTCAATTCTCTTTAATTGTTCTGTTCCAATAAAAGACTGGCAAAAAGAGACACAAAACAAAACTTACCTGAATTCCTAAACCAAACTAAACGATGCCATTTTCTCTAACTGAGAAAAACATCAAAGGTTTGAGTCCAAACAATTTCCAGAGTAGAATGGTACAAAATGCAACTCAAAACCCATCTAGAAAAAGGAAAAAGGAGCCATGTATAAAATAAATAGAAAGAAGATCAAGAAAAGCAAACAAACTCACTGCCATTGGCCTTCGAACAAGCCCTTTACGGAAATATCCCGAGAAGAGAAGAACTTCCCAGCAGACGGGGTAATCAAACTGGTTCTTCGTTGACCAACTTCACCGTATAACTAGAAATTTATCGTACGGATGCCAGCAAAGCTAAAGCCTAAAGCCAAAAGAAATCGAAAATTTGTAAAAATAAAATGACAGCCGTGATCAAGTCAACCCGAACAGTGGTTGACTTCTGTCCTTCGACAAAATCGGAAGGAAGTGTCGTTTATTTTCCCAAAAGAGTTAGCTAATTAATATTTATTTCAAATTAGCAGTTGTATTAATGTTTTATTTTCTCAAATTTTGCCATTTTATTTGACACATTATTTAAAACAGAATTATATAAAATTAAATTAAAAATTAAAAAATGTATATCTATTATTTTCCCTTTTTTTCTCAACAAATAGAAACTTAAATATTAAGGCAAGAAAGTACATTAGTTGAAACAAACTTTCAAAAGCTACTGACTAACACCAACTAGACGAAAGATAATAGACGTTATAAAAGTAGGTCTTTACCACTATGAAAGGAAATAATACAAGGAGAATGATGGAGAGGGAAATGCATCCAAAGTATAGATTGAATGCTGCCCATTGCGCAAGTAGGGGCACACATCGATTTTTAGATCGATGAATTCTTGCCACTAACCAAATTTCAAAACTTGGCAATATATATCTCATGTCTATGATCACTAATTCCATTTCCCAGCTTGTTGGGCTTTTCACTTGTTGAATTGCTTGGATTACTTGAGCAGAGTCTCTTTATAAGAGAATTTTCTTGATGTTTCGTTTATTTGCTTCTTGTAATCCTATTATGATAGCAATTGCTTCCCAAAGTTTTTGTTTTGGACAAAGCTTGTGATTGCAAATAGGGGTTGCCTTTGGTTGTTGAAGCAAATGATGGCTATTGTAACTCCTTTTCTGTTATCAACATCAAATTGAATAATGTGATGGTCCTCGAGTTGATGGAAGTTGATAATGACTAGCTCTTGTTCTTTTTCTTGCCAGGCAGAGTTGTGTTCTAAAAGAGCTTTTGATACTTTTGTAATTAACCACATTGGACTAGGAGTGAATGATTGGTGGATGACCAGATTGTAGAGATACCAAATGTTATCAATAGCCAAGACAACAAAGAGTTGGAAGGATTGGGATTCATTCTCGAGAATGTTGAAAAATTCAGTTGGAGACAAGATGATGTTGATCCAATTGGAGATTGTCATTTGCAAATATGGTAATGTCAATGGACCAATTTGACTGCCTCCAAAGGCTTTTGGCATAATAGCATTTGCGAGTGAGATGTAGAATGGCTTTTTCTTCAGCCTGATACAGAGGACAAAGAGTTTGGATATTTGTAAGAGGGAATATAGTTTTTAATTTTGTACCATACCAATTGGTACTACCAAAATATGCTATACCGACCAGTGGTTCGATATAGAAAAACTGTTGTTTCGTTTCGATAGATATTTCGATTGTACGGCTGATATTTTGACTGTACCAGCCAATATTTCAGCTATATTGGATTTTGGCATTTTACCTTTCTTTCTTTTTTATTTTTTTACCCCAATTCAGACTGGACTATTTACATATATAATTTATTCATATATTAACTATTATTTTGAAATATAATTTATATATACTTATATATATAATTTATTTATATATAGACTATTTTGAAACGGTATCGAATTATTTCGTTCTAGTACTTTGACCGATATGCCCACTGATACGATATTCAAAACATTGAGAAGAATCACTCGTTTCACCAAGGATTTTGTGGGAAGGATATTTTGTGACACTTTCTATAAAAGCAATTTTATACGTTCTTGCATTTTGAGCTTCCACAATTTTTTCCAAAGTATTATTGTTGACTATGGGAGGAAGCAAAGTAGTGTACGCCAATCTGAACAGAGAATTTTCCAAAGTAACAATGAGTTCATTATAGTTTATTTGTTATTGAAGAGAAGTTATACATGAACAGGAGAATTTTCAAGATCTCATTGATAGATTTAGCCGAAAAGAGGATTTGAAGGAGTAAAATGTTGCACCTTCTAGGTTCCTTTAAGATTAGCTCAGCAACTTTCATATTTGGTTCAATCCATTTTTTTTTTGGGGGAGAGGGGGTGAAGGAGGAGAGTATTGGTATCCAGGAGTCTTGTCAGACTCTTGTTAAGGTTTATTGTTTATTTAATAGCAAATACCAGCTTTAAAAAAATCTCTGTACTTGAGCAAATTTTTTCAAAATCACGAGTTCGTGAGTTTTGAGTTAATATTAAAGAACTTTGTGTTCTTAAGATATTTTGCACTGAAGAATTGTTTCTATGGACTATCTGAATCCAATTTGTGTTAGGATTAGGGGGGGTTCAAGGAGGAGACTGTTGGTATCCAAGAGTCTTGCCAGACTCTTGTTGAGGTTTTATTGTTTATTTAATAACAAATGCCAGTTTTAAGGAAGTCTCTGTACTTAAGCAGACTTTTTCAAAACCACAAGTTAATAAGTTTTGAGTTAATATTAAAGACGTTTGTGTTCTTGAGATATTTTGCTCTGAAAAATTGTTTCTAGGGACTATCTAAATCCAATTTGTGTTGGGGTTAAGGGGGTGAAGGAATGGAGTGTTGGTATCCAGGAGTCTTGCCAGACTCTTGTTGAGGTTTTATTATTTATTTAATAGCAAATACCAGTTTTAAGGAAGTCTCTGTACTTAAGCAGACTTTTTCAAAACCACAAGTTCGTGAGTTTTGAGTTAATATTAAAGAAGTTTGTATTCTTGAGATATTTTGCACTGAAGAATTGTTTCTAGATACTATTTGAATCTTTTAGGAAGGACGAGGCATGTTTTGAATGGGGAGCGGTGCTAAAAATGTCAATTTGCTTAAGTCCAAAACCACCAAGCGACTTAGGAACACAGATTGTGTCCAGGATTTGATGTAGAATCCATTTTTTGAATGAATATATTTTTCCCACCAGAATTTTCTGAAACTACTATCAATCTATCATTTTCCTTAATTTTATTAACTAGTTACTGGCCTCTATTTTCACACCATCAGAATTTGACAAATCTGAATTACTCAAAACTAAAATTTCCGATAACTTTTTATTTAATTAATAAAAAAAATTTATTGAATTAATTTTGTTATTTTTTTGCGCATGCACAACGTGTTTACGATTAGCTAATTTTTGGAATCCAGATTCTTTGGACATTTTCGTTTTGGCATTACACATTTAAATTTACAACAGCTGTGTCAGTTGAGCCGAATGCAAAATCGCGTGAAGATGGCCCCGCTTGGATTCAGAGATGAGATGAGTTGAGATGAGTTGAGATGAGTTTAGTTTATTTTTTAATATTATTATTATTTTGGGATTTGAAAAAGGTATATTGAAAATTGAAAAATGTGTATTGGAAATTGAAAAATGTGTATTGGGAATTGAAAAATGTGTATTGGGAATTGAAAAAGGTGTATAGGAATTTGTGTTTTATATAAAAAATTATAAAAATATAATAATAAAATGAAAATGAGTTGAGATGAGTTGAGATGAGCTGAGCTCACCTCTGAATCCAAGCGGGGCCTAATTGCTTTTGGATTTTAATATTTCGATAGTTTTGAGCAAACCTTGGAACCCCCAAAAGATTTTAAAAATTCCAAATTTTTATAATTTTTAGAGTCTATCATAGGATAAGTTTTATAAAATTAGTTTATGCCCCTCAAAACTATGCACAGACAGAGATGCAAACACAATACTTCTTTCTACTTGATTAAACCCGAACCCATGTAACGCACCAAACTGACAGTGCTACATGAACCTCATCCCCACCCCCAACATGCATGCCATCTCTAAACAAGCATCCCCATCTCAGCAGCGGTACCAGTTTTTGTTGATAAGGGATACATATTAAACTTTTGATTGGCCCCAAGTGTCCGGATCAGTGTCCCAACTAATCCCAAAAATGCACAGCCCCCAATAAGAAGTTTATCACAAGTGCAACTCAGTTAGAAAAGAACCAAAACTAAGGGATACATTAAACTTGAATGTTTTCCTCTTCGGTTTTTTCGTTTTCTTGTCTTTTCCCAGAAGGCAAATCGGAATTGTTAAACATTCCACTACTTACCAATCACCACAACAATTGGAAGCATCAACTTTCTGTAACAAAACTTTATACAACAACTCAATTCAACTTAATACAAGTACTGAATTCCTAAGAGAGTATCGATTAGCTGCATTTCACTTGAGACGTCTGACCTTCTCTGCAGCCTCTAGAATGCTTTGGTTCATCTCTGGGTGTTTGAACTTCAACAATTTCTCAAGCTTTAGAGCAGCTTCAGGGAAGGAATCCTCCTTGATGCAAAACTCAGAAGGAAGAGCGAAAAGAACTTCATTGATGTCCTCCTCAAGCTGAAGGGAAAAGAGGTGGCTAAAGACCTAGAGATGCATGTCAAAAGTGCAAATTAGTGTTAAGAAACAGCAGGTATTAGATAGCGTGGATAATCAAATAGGACAAAATAATAGATACAAGTTGTAACAAATTATCTTTTTCATTGTAATTTCACATGCAAACATATTCATTAAGATGACAGAAAACAGATTCACCACATTTTCTTGCACCACAAACAACTTGAGAAATTATGCACAACATTGTGCAGCCTATCAAACAATACTAAACTGATGGCTATAATTGCAACCATCCCACTGGGGCCAAAACATTATTTATATATCAACCATGCCCCCCCAAATTATATATATATATATAAACATGCTTCAATTCCCCACCCACCCCAAAAGCCCCAGAATCCTAGTTCTGGCAGGAATTCTCTATAATGAGTCATATGAGATGTGAGTCCTCCTATCTCACCGTTTTCATCCTTGAAACAATCTTGCTTTTGATGGCTGAGGACCTTGAGACCAAATTAATAACAAAGAGACCCTGCTCAGATAGTCTATCTTTCACAGTCTGAAGAAAGGACTCTTCCAAAAAATCTGCAGCAGGGCAGGTCAGCCCAGAGCTGTTCATACAAAACATAATCAATAGATATAATTCATTAAGACAAAATCCTGCATATTAAGAAGCTGTAACTGGCCAACAATGGTAAATTTAGTTGCATGAAGTATTTAGGTTCACCTTGAGTCTGAAGAGTCCACATCAATAATAATTATGTCAACCTTGGTAGGTCCTCTACCTTCTATGTGATATGCCAGGCAATTTTCCTTCGAAGGAGACTTTGAAGTGCCAGAAGTGTTCACATTTCCATCAAAAACAGGCACTTCACTGCTGTCTGAAGAATTTGAAGAATTAGCGAGCTCTCCAACATACCGGATCCCATCAGCAATATGCACCTGCAACGTCAAAAGAATGAAAAAGGCAAGAAATTGATAAACACAAAAGAATAAAGATAGAAAGGGTGCCAAAAGTAGGGATGTCATTCTAACATTTCTATGGACTTTGAATGCGTCATCATTTCTTAAGATTTGTTTACCCCCTTAACTATTGTTGTTTGTTTAGACTAGTACGTAGTATATGGAATCAAGCACCCAAAAGTTTGGAAGCCATGTCCTTCAAATATATTATACCCACAAGTTTTTAAATGATGCAGCAGCCATTGGCAAGCAAGATAACCAGATCATAATCAAGTCTGTTTAGGCAGAAATCTTTTATGCAAGAAGACCCATGTAAAAGCTACGCCCTATTGAAAGTGCTTTGAGAAAATATTACAGGTTAATGATTCTGGTCTCCCCTTAATCAGCATATTACGCGTTAAAGAGCAGAATGTGTCTCCATTTGCACAGATTGAATACAGCATGTTTCAAGGTACTTTGCGTCTGAAACAAACTGTCTATTGCTATTAAAAAAAAAAGCTCACTTGCATTCAAAACAATGTTCTCTTGTTAATAAAAAAATAAAATGGCTGATTCTTGCCATTTAGAACACTCGGATTTTCCCCTTCTCTTTTTTTTTGATAAGTAAAATTTTATTAAATAAGGCAAAAGCCAATTACAAGATTCACCATGACCTATCAATTAGGCACATTGGTTTCTAGGAAATTATGTAGGTCCATGCCGTTGAAATCCACGGCAATGGTCCAAGTACAAAAAGTTCTATAAAATAAAACAATCAACTCCTCCTTAGTTCTCTCATTGTCTTCGAATGTCCTCTCATTACATTCCGACCAAATATACCACATGATGCATATGGGAATCATCTTCCAAACAACTCTGATATGTTGCTCACCTCTAATGGGGGTCCAACATGCCATTGTTACCATTACGGTCTCTAACATCACCCAAACTAACTCCATTCTACTGAAGACGTCATACCGAAGAGCTTTGGCTACCTCGCAATGTAAGAGAAGGTGATTGACCGACTCTCTCCCATTACGACACAAACAACACTAATCTGTGACGATAACTCCCCTTCTCCTCAAGTTGTCTGTAGTGAGAATCTTCACCAACGAAACTGTCCAAACAAAGAATGCCGCTTTCATAGGTGCTTTATGTCGCCAAATATTCCTCCACGGAAACTGTGTCGCAAGTCCTTGAATGAGCACCTTATAGAATGAACGAACTGTGAAGATTCCTCTGCCTGCTGGGATTCACCATAAGCAATCTTGAGTCTAGAGGTTTGGTCTTTTGAGTAAATGAGACTAAAAAAATTCACAAAGAAGTTTAGTTCTCAATCCTGTGCCGCCCGATTGAAGTTGATATTCCAATGTAAACGGCCTCCATTTGACTTTACCGCATTTGCCACAGTGATATTTTTTGCGCAAGCAACCTGAAAAAGAGATGGAAATAAGTCAAACAAGGCCATATTGCCACACTAGGAATCCTTCCAAAATATAATTCTTGAACCTGCACCACAAAGGAGCCTGGTGTGTTGATGAAAAGTATCCCACCCATTTCTTATGTTTTTCCACACCCCTACACCATTCGACCCCCTAACAACATTTGAGCTCCACCCTCCCCAGGCTTCCCCATACTTATGATCAAGCACTATTCTCCATAGAGCTTCTGGTTCTTGATGGTATCTCCACAACCATTTACCAAGTAACGCTCTATTGAACATCCTCAAATTACGAATGCCCAACCCACCTTTCGATAAGGGACGACACACATTCTCCCACTTTACTAAATGAAACTTGAACTCCTCACCCAAACCTCCCCACAAAAAATCATGTTGCAGCTTCTCAAGGCAGCTTGACACCCTAGCCGGGATAGGAAAAAGAGATAGAAAATACGTGGATAAATTCGAAAAAGTACTCTTGATAAGAGTGACACGCCCCCCCTGGTCAAATACATCATTTTCCACCCTGCTAATTTCCTTTCCATTCCTTCAAACACAGTATCCCAAATATCAACCACCCTTGAAGGTGAACCCAAAGGAAGTCCCAAATATGTCAAAGGAAGCGAGGAAATCTTGCATCAGAGGGATCCAGCCAACTCTTGTATATTACGCACGTCACCAATGGGAACCATCTTAGATTTGTTATAGTTCAATTTTAGTCCCAACACGGTTTCAAAACAAAGAAGTAAAGCTTTTAGGGCTCGCACCTGCCCTAGCTCCGCCACACATAAGATTAAGAATGTCATCTGCAAACAGCAAATGAGATATATTAGCAAAATCTCTTTGTGGTGATCCAATCGGAAACCCTCTTACCAAAGCATTATCTACCAGAGCCGACATCATCCTGCTCAGCGCTTCCATAACCAAAACGAATAATAACGAAGATAATGAGTCGTCTTGTCTTAAACACGAGAGTTAGGAAACAAACCTTCAGGACACCCATTTACCAAGACCGAGAATCTTGGAGTGGATATGCACCATCTTATCCACGACTTCCATTTTTCTCCAAAGTCACATCTGCCAAGAAGATACAGAAGGAACTCTTAATTGACGTGGTCATATGCCTTTTCCATATCTAATTTGCACATGATCCCGATCTCACCTGCTTTAATATTACTATCAATACATTTATTAGCTATCAGTGCAACATCCAAAATTTGTCTGCCTTTCACAAAGGCATTCTGAGAATTAGCGATAATCTTCCCAATAATCTCGCTAAGACGGTTAGCCAATACTTTCGAGATTATCTTGTAAGCCCCACAAACCAGACTAATAGGTCGAAAGTCCTTGATTTCTATGGCCCCCACTTTTTTGGGTATGAGAGCCAAGAAAGTAGAGTTGAGACTTTTTTCAAATTTATGGCATGAGAAAAATTCCTAAAACACCCGAATAAGATCTTCTTTTATTACCTTCCAACATTCCTAAAAGAAACCCATTGCAAACCCATCAAGTCCGGGCGCTTTGTCTTTGACCATTTTCCGAATGACCTTATAGACCACCTCTTCCTCAAACATCCTCTCTAACCGATCCACATCCTCTGGGTCAATAATATCGAAAGTGAGATCATATAAGTTAGGTCTCCAATCCTCTTGTTCCGTCAATAGATTCTCATAAAAGTTGACAATGTGACTATGGATAACCCTTTCATCTTTGCACTCCAAACCATCAATCTCAAGCACCTCAATGTTATTATTCCTACAATGGGAGTTTGCAACTCTATGAAAGAACTTCGTACTGTGATCCCCTTCCTGTAACCACAAAACTCTTGATTTTTGCCGGCAAGAGATTTCTTCCAACAGAATCATCCGCTCGAGATCTGCTGTCAGAGAGGTCTTCTGAACTTGTTCCTCCTACATGAGAGCCTGCCCTTATTGAAGTCTTTCTAGTTCCTGAATATCCCTCCATAAAGCATTCTTATTATCCCCTAAGTTGCCAAAAGATTGCGAATTCCACAACTTCAAGTCTCCTTTTAAGGCTTTAAGCTTATTAGCGAAGATGTAACTAGGGGAGCCATCGAACTGATAAGAGGAACACCATTGTTAAACCCTATCAACAAAACCCTCCGACTTCAACTACATATTCTCGAATTTAAAATACCTTCTTCCATTCCGGAGGCCACCACAGTCTAGCAGGATCGGCCAATGATCTAAGGATAAGCGATCCAGGCGTTTCTGTAAAGTGTCTAGAAAGTGACTTTCCCACTCCAGAGAAATGAGAAAACGATCCAACTTAGACCAGGTCTGATTATTTGACCAAGTGGTTGGACCCCCAACAAGCGGTAGATCTACTAGATTTAGGTCAGAGATACATTCCGAAAATTCTAGACTGGCATGCCTCACTCCTCTATTACCAAGTGTTTCGCTGGCGAAACGGACAATATTGAAATCTCCACCTATGCACCACGGGAAATTCCACACACTATGAAATCATGTTAGTTCTTCCCATAGAAGTCTTCTATCAGCATCTACATTAGGCCCATAAACACCTGCAAAAGCCCAGAGAAAATTCTCAGTGACACTTTTGAACAAACATGCTATCGTGTACCTACCGATTTGCTCATTTACTTTTTCCACCACTCTTGGGTCCCATAGCACAATGACTCCTCCTAACGCCCCTGAGGAAGCCATATACACCCAGTCAACGTGAACACCCCTCCACAAACTCCTCACCAGTCTCTTATCAATAGTTTGCAACTTAGTTTCCTGTAAACACACAATATTAGCTTTCCACTCCCGAAGTAAGTTTCGTATCCGAAGGCTTTCCCCTTCTCAAACCTTCCTTAAGTAACTTTACCACTTTTCCAACTTCTCAATCCATCAAAAATCTTCCCCATATAGTTAAAGCAAAAAATATGCAATTAACCATTTTACACATTCTAACATATTTTTAATTAATATTTTTACAATAAGAATAAATTTTTGCTATTTCATCCAATGGTCATATGACCCTAATTCTCTTTTTCATGGACTAGAAGATTTTATTTTTTAGAAAAAATCATAAAGCATAGCTCAAGTACATAGGCAATATACAAGAGGTGCACCCATTCAGGAATAGGAAAAGAGAGGAGGATTATGAAAACTCTACCCATTTAATTCTATAAAGGTTATCCAACAAAGCATACCCATCATGCATTTGTGCTCCTCAAATTATCTTTCATTTTTTCCCCTCGAGATATACTATACTAGACATTCTGGGACCATTTTCCATTCTGTTCCAATTTATATATTTCCATACAAACCTCTCCAATTGGCAAAGAGGCGTACTATCGCTACGAACATAACGCAAGCCAACCAAACTTGGGCAATGAAGTCATTCCATGAGGCACTAGCAATCTCTCAATGGAGCAAAAGATGGTCTATTGATTTCCTGCCCTGATGGCACATATAACACCAGTCTATCACAATGATATGATCTTTCCTTAAGTCATCCATGTTGAGGATTTCCCTAAGGATGCTATCTAAGCAAAAAGCAGCACTTGAGGGCTACTTAGCATGCCAAATACTTTCTCCGAGGGGAGCAATTATTTGCCTTTCTTGGAAGGAGCCAAACCATCTTACCTGCATCACCAGGCGTAATCTAGCTGGGTATAAGCAATTGAAGAACTCTATGACGGTGCTAATCTCCCATCAATGATGTGGTACCTCATACGATAAGTAAGGGTAAGTTGTATACGAGATCTCCACATTACTAGAGAAGGAGAAATTCTTATTCTTTATAATATTTCAATGAAACTCCAATTATATTATTGACTAGTCCTTTTGAAGTATAGGCCATGTGGCTTAAGCCTTCCATTGGGGCATTATAAATGAGCTACTCTAATAGAGCTAACATTCCATACAGCCCTAATTTTGCCTATGATTGAAAGTTGCCCAGGAATGAGTTGGCTAAATTAGTAAGCTGGTGGAACTTTGCTACAATATATTGGCAAAGATTTCTAAATTAACCCAGTTCCCTAGCAAGAGGTCAAGTGCACAAGTTATCAGCCTGTTATGGAGGAGTTCTCAGACTTTATATTTGAGCAAGACATATTGATCTCCCTTTGGCACACGAGAGGAACACATGCAAACAGGGGTGTAGAAATAAAATAGAGTTTGTGTGTGTATGTGTGCGTGCGCGAGTGTGTTTACTTTGCATTCATGTTAAACAGGTTGCAAAACACTAATCTTGTAGTCATTAGGTAGACCATTTTGAATGATGTAGACTTAGGGGTCTTGCCATCAACATTCCACCATAAGAAGAAATAGCCTGCCTTGAAATGAAAACTAAAATATTATTTGTGCAGTCACATGCTAGACCATTACAAATGTCGTAGACCCAGGGGTGTTGATCTCCTAATCAAACTAGATAATGCAAACAAGAAACAAGGGATGTGGACCCTAAGTCCACATGATCTTTTTGAAGTACACATGACAATTGCAATGCATACTGAGTAGCCTTGAGCCACATCAAAGCAAATAGGAGCTGGAGAAAATAATGATGTTGTGTATAGATCATTATATCACTACATAAAACAAAACAACTGCATAAGAATAATCGTAAGTGATTCTCCACTGAATTCATGCAGCAGGATAAGACATTCCATGAGCGTGTCCAAGCGATTACACACACCATTTGTGAAGGTCAAATGATTACAGATAGTAGACCCATGAAGGGTAATGAGTCTTCTTTGATATGCTTCAGAACAGGAGAGAATCTCCATTGCAGGATAATAAGCCTTACTATGGTTTTGACAGAGGAGAGCAGAATTTCTAAGCAAAAAAAGTTCAACTACATTCCACTCTAGAAGCATACATGTGAAGTTATACAACTGCTTCCCCGTTGACAATATAGAAATGTAGAAGGAAACTGAGATCAGAAAAGCAGTAAAGTTGTCAACTATGGCTGATCAAAAAAAGAGCAAGGTTGGAAAGAAGACTTCAATGACATCTATTTGCAAATCATGGCATACAACCAAGACTAAAATGTGGAAGAACTTTTTTTTTTTTTTTAATAGGTAAATGTGGTAGGACTTCTTTACAGATGATAATCTTAGTCAAGCATCTCTATCAAACACAAAATCATAAACAACTGTGTTTTATTAAGTGATACTAGTTTACATAGGAATGAACTAGAGAAAAGATTTTCAATTAAAAATAATGAAAATATAAAAAGAAGCTAATAATAAGAATATAGTGAACTACCTTCAAACATTTATCTTCAGTAAAACCAAAGAAGTTCCTTGCAAGATTGAGGATCACGGGATCTAACTCCACCACCTGTTTGAATGAAGATCTATCAGACTGGTTCCTATAAAGTGATAACCAAATGATATCCTTTCTTTTCAAGAGATGGCACAAGCATTCAATCACCTCAATATGTAAAAAGGGCATGCATTCATGAAGGAACATCGGAAGTAAACCAGCTCCAAGACCAATAACAACAGCTTTAACCTGAGAAAGATCACTTGGTAAATCTCAGTATACAGAAAAAGCAACCACAATATGGGCCATGTCAAGGTAAAAGTAAAAACAAAAACAAAGGGTTTTTGACATTTAAACTGGAAAGTGCCCAGGCTAATAATGGGGTCCTGTCTTATAGGTGAGAGAATGCCCCCCATGCAAAGCTGTCCTGTGTGTGTGTACAATAGTGACAGGCTTACAATTTTACTTTGATTAAACATTTATCATTAACAACAGTTATGCTTGTTTATCCTTGTTAATCTTTTTTATAGATAATCAAGAAGTTATATTCATAATCATAGGTATTGCCAAGTACACAATGTATGCATGATCCTCGTTAAAATAAAACCTGAAACCATTTTCCTTGTCAAAATAAAACCCAAACCAAACAATTTCACAACTTAAAAAAAAAAAGGCACTGAGTGCACGAGAACAAAGTCCCAATTAATATGGGGGTGCACAGACCTTAGGTAAGGAGTTTTCCATAAGTGTACCTTGGGTAATTCAAGAGATAAATCCCTTAGTTTGATGGCCCCAAGAAATTTTTACACCCAAGAAGATTCGAATTTTAAAGCTAGAGGGAGTACACAACCAAGACCAAGGCCCTTACCTTGAGCCAACCCCTAGGGGTTACAAACTTCAATAATAAAAGCATGCTAATGTATTCTCTTTTCTTTTGTTTATGACCAAGTAAAGCATATTTTCTAAAAGGCCAACATGGGAAGTAGCAATACTTACTGTTTTTCCAGTTGATACCACATTTTCCACATAAGAAGAGATCAAGCTAAAGCCAGAAATGATCCCTGTATGATAAGAACTAGCCAAATAGCTATGATCGACCTTAAGGTCATTGTTGGCTTCTGTCACATCAAGAAAAATATATCAAAATAAAAAAGATGGAAAGCAAGCATCAAAATAGGATGCACTTTTATGATAAACAGCACTTTCACAAATCCTTCAGCGCAATTTTTGTTCATGAGTTGACATGTCATGCATTAAGTCTTCCCACATGTCATACAGCTCATTTGGCATGCAAAATTGTGCAACCAGTTGCTGACATATCCTTGTGCACAAGACTTGTACATATAGGACACCTCCAGTTCCATTGAGTTTTAACTAATTTTCAGAACTTAAAAGCTTTCTTTATTAGGAATAACCATTCAAGTTCAAATGGTTATAAAAATGTTCTTTATTGATATTCAGGTAAATAATATATATATATATATATATTAGTCGTTTCTGATATGCATCTTTCTTTCACTCTAAACTATATCAATCACATTCAATCCAACAATAAGATCCAAGCTCTATGCCTATCTAAATTTTTCTCTTTCCTCACATCCGCATTAGAAACGTTGGTGGGAGCCCCGCAAACAGCCGAAGAACCCTCAACAGAGGCCCAGAGGGTACCGGCAACAGTAAAGGAGCCAACAACAGTAGTTCTCAAAAGAGAACTGGACTTTTCTCTACCACCATGTGTCAGGACTCTGGCATATTGTGGCCAGACACTGCCAACGAACAGCAAGGAAGCTCTATACCTTCCGGCAGAGGCTCTACAGCAACCTGAGGAGCATATCGAGACACGGGCAGCAAGAAAATCTCTCAAGGACGCTCACGATGATACTTTTCCCCTCTCTGGCAGTGACGAGGGAGATGTTGATGGACCATCACAAAAGCTTATTCCGATGCAAGGCTATTCAGAATGGGAGTGTAGAAACCTCTTCGTGGAGGAGGCAACGGGGACGCCATTGGACTCACGGTGGGGTTACTAGAGAGGGAGAGCTCTTCTCCTGAACTATATGTTACCAAACGAGTCTAGTGTGTCTGATTAGATTCTGCTTAAGGTGAAAGAAATTCAATTTTGTGTAGGGATGGAGTGTGAGGGCTTTGAGGACAGTTTATGGCTTTACTTACAGCCATAGAGGTGGGTCATACTAAGCTAAGAAATCTAGGTCTAAAAAACACAGGGAGCTAAACAGACTTTACGTGGTCGTTTAATTATAAGGGCAGCTGAAGCCAAGAC
Source organism: Platycarya strobilacea (assembly GCA_036898215.1). Lineage (NCBI taxonomy): Eukaryota > Viridiplantae > Streptophyta > Magnoliopsida > Fagales > Juglandaceae > Platycarya > Platycarya strobilacea. Next base: position 24,822,566 of record CM072545.1, on the reverse strand, counting down.
AGATCCAAAGGGAAGGGGATAGTATCTTCAATATGAAGCCTAAAATTGTGTCTTGGAATGTTCGCGGGCTTAACCAGGCCAACAAGCGTCTTCATAAAAGAAATTCAAAAATACTAGGGACAAATACCGGACAAACACCAACTGATAACCTGTGGTACTTGGTACCTGCTATGTGTTGCACAATATTTGTTAGTTAAGAAATGAAGAAATGAATCTGAAATTGAAAGAAATGAAAATGATACGTTTTGTTTAACATGTCATATCAGTTGGCATTTGTCCCTGATGTGTCCCTAACATTACTCGAAGAAATTTGCTTCATAAGTGGAAGTCGGACATAGTATGCTTACAAAAAACAAGCTTAAATTTATTCTAAAATTATGAGAAGCATTTGGACCTGTCCATATGTGGATTGGGTGTATCTTGCATTAACAGGGCTTCAAGAGGAGTATTAGTAATATGGGATAGAAGGGTGGTGGAGAAAATAGAGGACTTAATAGGGGAGTACATAGTGGCATGTTCCTTTAAGAGTATGGATAATAATTTCTTTTGAACTTTTGCAGGTATCTATGGGCCGAACTTAAATGATCCTAAAAGATTATTATGGAAAGAATTAGCTTAAGTACATAGCTGGTGGGACCTTCCATGGTGCATAGGTGATGATTTTAATGTTATAAGATTCCCAAGCGAATGTTTTGGAGACAGCAGGCTATGCCCAGCAATGACAGAATTTTCGCAGTGCATTTTCAACTTGAATCTGTTGGACTTTCCTCTCATGGGGGGTACTTTCATGTGGTCTAATACTCAAACTTAGTCTCGATTAGACAAATTCTTAATCTCAACAGAATGGGAAATGCATTATCTGGATGTTTGTCGAAAGAGGTTGCCTCGCGTTTGTTCCAACCATGTCCCCCCCATCTTGCTATATTGTGGTAGTATCCAAGGAGGGCATCATCGGTATTTTAAGTTCGAAAATATGTGGTTGAAAATTGAAGACTTTGTGGACAAGGTAAGAGAATAGTGGTCCTCATACCAGATTCATGGCACCCCCAGTGTCATCCTTGTAGGTAAATTAAAAAGCTTTATAAAGCACGATTTAAAGTTTTGGAATACTCAATCCTTTAGAGACATAAGGGAATGTAAGAAAATCATGTTGGGAGAGATACAGGAGTCAGAGGGGATACATGATGATAACGTTCTTTAACTAGAAGAGATATCCCAGAAGACAAAATTGGTTTCAAAATTAGAGTGGTTAATCTCTTTAATAGAGATCTCTTAAAGCCAAAAATCAAAAACATTATGGTTGAAAGATGGGGACCAAAGTACGAAATTCTTTCACAGAATAGCTAACTCTCATGGGAGAACTTTTTTGTGATAGGTAAAAGTAAGATTTTATTGAAATAAAGACGTCATCGAAGTACACCAAAAGTGTACAAGCACACCTAATTACATCTAGGTACTAGTGAGAGATACAAGCAAGTCAGAAAATTGTATGTATTACAAATAATGGCCAAAGCCAAAGAAAGTAAAGTATTATAGACGAATCGCTTCAGCTCATCCAAAGAACGCTCATGTCTTCAAAGCACCTCTTATTTCTCTCTAGCCACAAGCACCACGTAATGCAGTGAGGAATCTATTTGTGCATTCCCCCTAAATCATGTCCAACACCCCAGAATATCCCTAACTCTTCTGGGCACAAACCAAGCCACCCATGTCCTATTAAGAATCTCATTCCATAAACACCTAGCCACCTCATAACGTAACAAGAGATGATCCACTAATTCCCCATCACTCTTGCACAAAAAACATCAATATGTTATGCTACGACCACGTTTCTCAAATTATCTAACGTGAGGATCCGTCAAAGAGATGCAGTCCATACAAAGAAAGCAATCTTAAATGGTACTTTACATTGCCATATAGAGTGGGAGAACTAATACAATTGAGATGGTAAATATTCATAGGTGTGGATTTTATGGAGGCTCCCGTGATTCGTGAATATGTTGCTGACTTTTTTTAACATTTGCTTAAGAGCAATGGGCGGCCAAAGCTTGATGGATTAGCTTGAGTCTATTGAGCAGCAGAATGCCTCTTGGTTAGGGGGCCTTCTGAGGAGTCAGAAGTTTATGGTTTGGTAAGAAGAATAGTCAAAGGGTCAACTTTTTTATGGGGTTCTTCCAAACATGTTGGGAGGTAATGAAGGTGTTCCAAGAGCTGTTTTCAACTGAAAATTTTGAGAAAAGTCTAAATACCACTTTTATTACATTGATTTCTAAGAAGATTAAAGCATCATAGGTAAAGGATTATAGGCCCATTAGCCTTTGCAATGGGTTGTATATGATCATCTCCAAAGTGCTTGCAAATCGCTTCAGATAGGTATTGGGGAGGATCATTACGAAACCACAAAATGCATTTGCAAGAAGAGGCAAGTTTGGGACTCAATTCTTAATTCCAATGAATGTCTGGATAGCCAACTAAAAATCTTGCTCTACAAGGACCCTATATAAGTTGGATATAGAAAAGGCATATGATCACATAAATTGAGACTTTCAACTTACTTAGTGGGGGAGGAGCAAGTTTGGGAAGAAATGGTGTTCGTGGATCAAATGGTGCATTTAAAAGGCGAGATTTCAGTTTTGATTAATGGCAATCCAGTTGCTTTTTTTAGTAGTTCGCAAGGCCTAAGACAAGTGGATTCATTGTCCTACTCTTCTTAGTCATTATTATGGAGGCACTTAGCTTGATGATATCAACTTTGGTTATGAATGGCTTTGTGCAGGCTTCTCAGTTGATGGCCCCAATAGGGGTATTATTAACATCTATCACTTACTGTTTGCACATGACTCACTAGTATTTTGTAAGGCAAACCAAAACTAGCTTCAGCCCTGAAGGCACTTCTACTATGTTTTCAAAGAGCACCAAGTTTGAAGTGAACTTTGATTAGTCAGAGTTAGTGCCAGTTGGTAGTTAGCAACATTGGGCAATTGACTAGTACGCTTGGATATAAGGTTTCCTCTCTTCATGGATTACCTTGGACTTTCATTGGGGGCTGCCTCAAGGGCTATATCAATATAAGATACAGTGATCGAGAAGATAGAATGTAGAACTTATCAAAAAAAAAGATAGAATGTAGATTAGCAGGGTGGAGGCGGTTATACTTGTCGAAAGATGGCCAAATTACCTTAAACAAGCTACTCTAACTTACCAACATATTTCTTGTCTCTTTTCCCAATTCCAACTAGTGTGATGGCCCAGATTGAAAATTTTCACCGTGATTTCTTATGTAATGGTGTGGGGATGAATTCAAATTCCATATAGTCAGTTGGGACAAGATATGCATTCCAATCTCCTTTATTAGGTCGTGGGTCATGGGTCGTGAATTAGAAATATGAGATTTTCAATTGGGCCTTGGGAAATGGTTGTGGAGATACAATATAAAACTAGAAGCCCTATGGAAGTTGGTAGTTGATTACAAATTTGATAGTTTGTAGGGGATGGCGTACTAGAAAGGTGGGTGGGGCTTATGGAGTAGGAGTTTGGAAGCACATTAGACAAGGGTGGGGATTTTTATTCGCCATATAAAACTAATGCTAGGAGCGGGCTCTAGAATAAGATTTTAGAATGACATATGGTGTTAAAATAATGCCCTAAAGGAGTCCTTTCCTTTACTTTTCCAGGTTGCATGTGATTAAGAAGCTTTAGTGGTGGATCAAATGGTGTTATTGGGAGATCAAGTCCAATGGAACATCACTTTCATTAGGGTGGCACAAGATTGGAAAGTTGGCAGATTCGAGGACTTTTTTAGCCTATTATATTCCACAAAACCGAGAAGACAACAAGTTGACACGTTGAGGTGGGTACCTGCAAGTAAGGGTACATTCTCAGTTCAATCCTTCTACCAAGTCCTTCACACACTTGCCAAATAACCAGTTTCCATGGCGAAGGATTTGGCAAAATAAAGCACATTCCAAAGCGGCATTCTTTACTTGGGCAGCTTCCCTAGTAAGATTTTGATAATAGATAACCTGAGGATAAGCAAAGTAATTATACTAGATAGAGGCTGCATTTGTAAGAAATCCAGCAAGACTAGGGATCATCTCTGCAAGATTGCTAGAGCATTGTGGAATGAAGTGTTCAACTGAGTAGAGTTAGCTTGGGTAATGTCCACCAAAGTGGTTGAGTTTTTGGTCAGTTGGACACATCCAGGAGGTATTCCACAAATCAAAGCATGTGGAAGATGGTATATATCTATATTATGTGATGCTTGTGCCAAGAACGAAATGACAGGACATTTGAAGATAAGGGGCATTCACTAGCGGAACTTAGATCTTTATTTTTCAGAACTCTATTCCTATGGGCCATAGCTATAGACTTTAACGGCCTTGATTTTCATGACTTTCTTGTTTCTATTGCTACAACCTAGATGGGTCTTATCTCTTACCATCTTGTGTACTTGAGCTATGCCTATCATCACTAATACAATCATTTACTTATCAAACAAAATGATAAGTATTAATTTCTAGTTCCTAACTAGGTGTAATCACATGTATACTTCTTGTGTACTTGGACTATGCATATTTTCATATCAATAAAATATCTTATTACTTATTTAAAAAAATTATACATTATCTAAGGACATGTGCATCTACAATATCAGCAAATGCTACTTGCATAGTGACAATAAGGCAGGTCAAAAATAAAAGAGGGAGGCTTGTTAAAATCCACCAATGACAACGAAAAAGTTTATATTTCTAGGGCTATAAATCTAACTGGAACTTCTACAAAATCATAATTTCCCCAAAGATTTAAGACTCAAGCAGAACCGTGCAAACAAAAAGGGTAATTTGATCAATAACAGCACATCTAACAATTGGATCATCAATACCAATTTGTTTCTGAGCTCCCTTTCTCTTAGATTTAGAGGACGAACGGGTTTTCTTCCTCTCAACTTCATTAACTTCATGAAAAGATCCTTCCTTCATTAGCAGAGCTTCTGATTGCACCAGACTCTCAGTTCTTTCAAAAATAAGGCGTCGGAATATCAAATCTTTGGATGGAAAAAGACGAACAACAGCAGCATCAACATTTTCATAAACCACATCTTCAACAACTATTGGCCCACTTAATGAAGATGAGACCTACAAAACAAAGGCAGGTGCAAGGGATGATGCCATTGTTATGTTTCAAATTTTCACAGAAAAAACAAATAGCTCAGGATGATCAAATTAACAGTCAACTAATAGGTTCGCACTGCAAAACAGGGACAACTGGAAGATGGGAAGTCAGCTCCCTAATGGAGGCCAAGAAATCACTAGTGTCATTTCAAGAGATAAAAATTTCACACCCAATGATGAGATAGTGAGTGCTATTATCATTTCCCATGAGATTGTAATATGAGGGCCTATCATTTCCGGCATTGTAGGATTTGAGCGAACAGCATTTCAGCACTCTATGATCTCTGATTGAAAGAAACAGAGAAATGCCAGTCATATACATTTTATGGCCACCACTTCGTTTGTTCTTTTTTGGGCACTTGCATTTAGAAATGTTTTTGAATTGATCCGAGGTAATCAGACTACCCTACTTGCAAAGTGGATGAGTGTATATGATATACAGCTATTACTAATATTGTAAGGTTTTTGTTCTTTTCAGGCACTTGCGTTTAGAAATGTTTTTGAATTGATCCGAGGTAATCAGACTACTTGCAAAGCGGATTAGTGTATATGATATACAGCTATTATTAGTACTGAAAGGTTTGACATCAAAAGTTGATCAAAATTCTCGATCACACCAATATTTCTATGATGAGGAAAAGCGGTAGAAGGTGCATAACAGGTCCCAAGCTACTAGGAAGAATTGAAATCAGGCAGAGGGTATAACCAGACAAACATAACAGCCGCTTATACTAGGTTAAGCATTGGTTTACAGGATGGATGCTAATTTCAATTCATCAAAGCTTGCTAAATTCGCAAATGGTAAGCAAGAATAACAGAATTATGTATAACTAACTTCAGGTCCAATACTAGTTCAAAGAAATTCAAGATTAACTAGTATAAAAGCTGAGAGATGTTTGCATCTTCTTCAAGGTAAATAACTAACTTTCAAATTTTTCTTCAGGGCATGCAGAACATGCTTCAAATAAAACAGAATAATCAAAAGAGTTTTAATACCTTGTTAATAACATTCCGCTGCTTGATCCCGTCGCTTGCCATCATGAACCTGCAGAAATAACCACACAGTGAACATAATATGAAACAGAATGTACACAATAGGTCACCACAAATGCTTATCAAAACCAGATTTCTTAGTCCTAGCAAGCATTTGTCTCAGAAAAAACTTCATAAACTAAAGATTTCAAAAAGCATCCAGAACAGAATTCATATTACTGGTAGTAATCATAGTACTAACTTAAGCAAGTTGCTGGGACAACAAAAACTAATTGGAGGTTTTAGAATCAAATGGAAACAATTTTTATTTATTGGCACCAGGCATCTGGGAACAATGTCAAGATCAAATGGAAACAATTACTAGTAGTATGAGTGTATATGGCGTGAAAGTAATTGCAGGAACTTATCAAAAGGAACGTACATTGGAGGAACTTATAAGATCATTTTTAAACACTTAAGTTCTGTGGGCTATTGTGTTAGACTTCGATGGGCTTAGTATTCATTATTTCCTTGTATCTATTTCTAACTCACTGTTTTCTTTTACTTCTAAATAGCAATTACTATTACAATTGGACATGCATCAAGACAACATCCTGGCGAAAAGACATGCAAATTATGTAAGTAACCTACGGAATTTGAGCTCCATTGTCATCTTCTCCAGGTGCCAACTGTTTAACCAGTGGAGACAAATCCTTCTGAGGAGATAACAAACAATATATTAGTAAATAACTGTAATAGATAGTTATAATGTTGCAAAAGAAAGACAATGTAATAAATTTTGTTTAACGACCAAAAGAAATACAATGGAAGCAACATATTACCTGAATGTCATCCATGCTGGCATTACTGTGGCTGGTGTCTAAAAAAACCTTCATTTGGACATAAAGTTTCATTGAGACAAGTTACTTCAAATAATACACTAACTTTTATAAATAATATGCTATGAAAATGCAGATCAAAGATAATATAATTGTTATGCAGAAAGTACCATTATAAGACGAGCTGCCTTTGAGCTTTCAACTACCATCCATTGTCCTTCTTCTGAAGAGAATAGCCATTCATGAGCCCGAGTCTGAAATCTAAAATACAGTTACATACTTCAAAAAAGAACAACTACTGCCCCATTTGGGTTCACCTAAAAAAGTACAAGGGACCCATAAAGCAAATAGTATCCATACAGGTTTAAAATGCACTGCCATATCCTTGCATACTTAACCAAACAAATAAACTGGAACCAATGGCACAATAATGAAAATGAAAACAGATAGAGATAACCCCATCAAGCATTTTTTTTATTGGCACTGGGTGTCTAGAAACAAAGTCTTAACTAATATTGGGAGTGCACCGGCCCATGGCAGTGAGTTTCTTGCAAATACATCTTAGGTAGTTCAAGAGAAAATTCCCCAAGTCCAATGGCCCCTATAAATTGTTCGCACCCAAGAGCATTCGAACCTTAAACCTAGAATGAGCATACCACCAAGACTAAGACTCTTACCACTTGAGCCAACCCCTGGGGGTTGACGTAAAGCAATTTATGTTGACATATCTTAGTACAGCAATCAGATGTTAGACTAATAATGAATTCACCAATTACACCTCCCAACAAGGCATAGTCAATTTGACAGATGAAATTTTTGATAAGTAATGCAAATTTATTAAAAGCACATTGTGGCACAACCCAAGTACATAACAAATATACAAAAGGAAACACCCAGCTAGCTGGAAGAAAAGAGAGGGGGAGAGAGAGAGAGAAAGAGAGAGAGAGAAAGAGAGAGAGAGAAGTCTTTGCAGATTTTACAAAAATTAAAACCAGTCATTGACAAAATTAATTTAAGTTTGACACCTCAGGGACCATAGCGATAAATTTGCAGTTAAAATTTGGAACTTGGAACAGTTCACAAGAAAACTAAAAGCTCAAATTAGGTGCTACTCAGTTTTTTTCACTACTGAAAATCAGGCAAACTAAATGCCCAAAATAAGTTTAAATTAATGATGGATATAAACAACAACAGTATGCTTCTTACCCAGAAATAAAAAATAAATAAAAATAAAAAATAAAAAGAAGGCAATTGAGGGCATGATGCATGCCAAAACTAACATAAATGGGCATGTTTTACACCATTAATTATTTTTTGATAATGTAAAGAAACTGGGTATTTTATAAGAATGCTCCAATGTGCATTTAAGAAATGAGTACGGCAGCTTCCAATCAAACATTTTCTGTCTGGAATCTATGCAATGAGAAGAAGAAGAAAAAGAAGATTTATGTGTGACAGTCTCGCTCTTGAATGATTAAACCAACTAGATATGCCATGACAGACCTTAGGCACAATAAAAACCCCACAAGGATAAACGAATGGACCAGACTGCTGCCGAGCATCCAGAAATACGGCTCTATAACTGCTCCCTTTTCCACCCATAGTAAGCTCGAACCGAAGACCTTGGCACAATTTTGTAAGATCGCCTTTAACTCCAAGTTGAAGGTCTTCAAGTGAGTACAATAGATCAGAACCATTGGAGTATCCTCGTCGAATTCGGTTCTCATTTTCAAGAGCTTCACGAAGTCCACAAGCCTAAACCAGATCCAGCAACTTTTATCAAGCTTTCAAGAAATTTTTTTCTCACATTTCCAAAATAGACATTATGTTCAAGAGTATATTAAAAAATAGCTATCCTTATTACCATCAGGTTTAAAAGCCTTAACACAGTCCAAAACCTATTGTTGGACAACTGCTACACCCCATTGGGTAAGCAATTTTGGGTATATGTTCATACATGACATCTAATAGAATACTCTATCCTGCACGAGAAATGGAAGCCAGTTATTATACCTGATTCCCATTACAATCTAGAGAAAAATTATTGAACAATGATGATATCTCGAGCAACATAGTAGACATCTCTTTCTCAGCAACCACCATAAACGTTCGAAGGCTAGGCTTACTGGATGGTTTCTGAGGGATGGCCTCAACACTCATTTTCCACCCAAATCGTAATTTAGAGAAAAGCAAACCTGAAAAGGTTGGAATAAGCACTATTAATTTTGCAAAATAGTCATAACAAACTGAGTACATTCACCAAATAAGCAACCAACAACAAAAGCAGGAGCTGCAAATAATTTTTCGCTTCGCCGATTCATTTAAGGCCCATATTCAACTTAGGCAAGATGCATAAATATTACTATTTCCTTGAAGAGACCTAATATGTTAAAGCAAGAGCAAAATAATAATGGATACTTACTTTATTGCTAAAATAAAGCTCCAGAACAGTACCTAAAACATGGGATTCAGCCAAGGTAAGGCAAATAAATTTTCCCCCTGATTTCAGAATTCTCTTCACCTGAAAATAAAATCCTGATTGTATATCATAACAAAAGAACGCCTATCTTATTTCCAATTAAACTGAATTTCCAAACGCATACAATAGAAAGATATGTGTCAAAAAAATGCTCCAAGCAAAGACCAGGATACCTCTGATAAATATTGATTCCCCAGCTTAAGGCCAAGCTCTGGTTCCATCAAAGCATCCAATCCACCTTTATCAAGAACAGCGTCGAAAGTCTCATCCATGAACTGTAAATTAGCAAGAACTTGAGGGGAAAAAAAGAAGGACAATAAGAAGAATCTTATTGTCACAAAAGATGGCAAGAATCTTACGAAAAACTATTCAATTAAGATGCAAAGTTTATGAAAATCTTTTAGCCATTACAAACAGCCAAATAAACCCATCAAAGGTGTGTTGTAGCAAGAAAGAAACCACCACAAAGACAAACAACCATCTCTCTTGCAGCAGAAAACAATGGCTACCAACAGGGTTGGGCAAACTGTCTGAAAAACTGCTCTAACAGCCGACCCTAGTTTCCAAAGTTAGCTTTGTCAGTTAGGAAGGGGGTGCAGAAAGCACCACTACAGACCAAGTAACGGTGATGTTACCTATTTGATCTTTAGGGTTTTGAGTTTTAGCCAGCCATGCTGTTATCCATTGTTGCTCTCGATCTTCAAAGCTTCTTTCATTCCTCCCTCCAAATGCACCACCATAGGCATATTGGGACCATCTTCCATATGGATGCAATTTCAGAGTTGTCCCGAATGCTTGTCCAAGAAGCAAGGAGGTCGCTTACCCTTCTCGGCATCAAACAAGCTAGTCCCAACCAAGTGAAGACTTCATTCCACAAAGTCATGGCAATCTCATAATGAAGCGGTAGATGGTCAATAGAATGTCTACTTTTCTTGCACAGTCAACACCAATTCATGACTATGATTCAACATTTCCTCAAGTTATCTAGAGTGAGAACATGTCAAGGTAGAAAAAGAGGGCTGTGATGTCCCTTTCTTAGAGGGACAAAAAATCTTGTCTTCCACTCACCCCAACAAACGGATGGAATGCACAGTGCCAATGAATGCCAGAAAAAAATCAACTTCCCAATCTTGTGCTTCTCTAAGGAATTCAACATTCCATTGGGGAATTGGGGAAACTCAATGGAGATGATTAGTAGGTCCGCAATCAAGGCTTCTTTCATCTGTGCTAAAACATAAACTTGTTGATAACTTTCCTTGAGTGCCCTATTGCCGCACTATACATCATGCTAAAACTTGACCTCTGATCCATTACTCAAGCAAAGTGGATATTTCTTGCATATGCATCCCAGCCTCATAGTCTTATTATTGTCAAACTCGGAAACAGAGAAACCTTTTTGGAAAAACTGCCCTATCCGGTGCAGCCAATTCTCATTATAAATAGAAAGATATTGTATGCTATACATGATAAGTCTAAAATAACAGTCTCTAAGAATCAGTCCAATTTACAAGGAAAAGATATTGTACATACAGCTAGTATAAATAGAAAGATAAGGATATATACATTAACACCCCCCATAAAATTGATGTTGGTAAACATTCCTAATTATATACATTAATGTCCCCCCCCCCTTCTCAAATTGATGTTGGTAAGTCAACCAGCAACAATTTGCCAATGAGGAATTGATGCCGCTATCGAGTTATTACTTTAGTGAAAACATCGGCTACTTGGTTATCAGAAGAAATGTAAGGAAGAGATATTACCCGACTCTCCAAAGTATCACGGATAGAATGACAATAAATCTCAATATATTAGGTTCGTTCATGGAAGACATGATTGTTTGCAATCTGAATAGCACTAGTGTTATCAGCATAAAGAGGGGTAGAATTTGAGGAAACCCAAGCTCCTCTAGAAGACCACGTAACCATACAATATCAGAACAACCGTAAAAATGGCACGATACTTAACCTCAGTAGATGATTTAGAAACACGATCTTGCTTCTTACATCTCCAGAAAATTAAGACCACCTAAAAACATACAGCAATCTGTAGTACATCGAAATGTATCTGGAAACCCAGCCCAATCAGCATCACTAATGGCAACAAGTTGAAGAAATAAGCCTGTAGGAAAAAACAACCCACAAGTAGGCAACCAGGGAAGGTAGCAGGCAATGCGGTGAACTATAGCAAGATGAAGATCAAGATGAAGATACCAAGAAGAAAACATAAACTGGCTGACCTAATGAACGGCATTGGAAAGATCCAATCGAGTAGTGGTCAAGTAGATAAGACTACAATCAGGTGCCAATAAAGAGTAAGATCATCCAGAAGATCTCCTTCATCTTTCTATATTTGACATTTACTTCCATAGGAGTATCTGTCAACACAGCATAATAAGAGTAGCTGGTAGTTGGTAGTTGATAGTTGGAGGTTAGTAGTTAGAAGTTTGGTGTAAATAGGTAGTTGGTAGTTGGTAGTTGGAGGTTGGTAGTTAGAAGTTGTGTAAATATTTGACTTCTTATTTGACTTATTTGTAAAGATGGCAACATGATGTATAGCTGGTAGCTGGTAGTCGGATGTTAGTAGTTAGAAGATGGCAACATGATGTATAATTCTTTCCTCTATATAAATGAATAGAAACCCTTTGGAAAGGGCATTGAGACCAATTGACATGGTATCAAGAGCCGCCAGCTAATTTTTCCTCGAATTTTTTGTTTCTCTTTTCTCGGTTTCGGACGTGCCGCTTTTGTGTTTCGGTCAAGTCCGTGTGGCCTTGTTGTGCACCCACGATTCTCTTTTCTCCTCATTGTCTTTCTCGTGGTTCTGTTTTGCATTTCTCGGCACTTCTGTGGCTTGGTTACTCTCGGCACAATGGTCTGTTCCTCTTGGCACAATCATCTAAAAAAAAAAAAAAAAAAGTCTCTCGAAACAGTATTCTACAGCTTGTCTTGGTGTTTTTGGCAACCTCTGTTTGAGGTCTTGGTTCATTCTTTTGACTTGGGTTTGATTTCTTTTCTATGGATTCCGCACGTGTGTGTTAAGTTTACGGACACAAATTATTCTATCTGGGCATTTCAATTTAAACTTTTTCTATATGAAAAAGCTCTTTGGGGTCATATTGATGGCACGGATGTCGCCAAATCATCCGCTTCTAACAAATCTCAGGATGTCGGGTCTTCTCCTTTATGGGATGTGCTTGATGCACACATCATGTCTTGACTTCTTGGCTCAGTGGAGCCCCATATTGTCACCAACTTGCAGCCCCATCGTTTCGCCTAATCCATGTGGGATTACTTGAAAAAAGTTTATCATCAGGATAATGATGCTCATTGCTTTTAGTTAGAACATGCAATTGTCATGTTTCAACATGGTAGTCTTTCCATCCAAGACTATTACTCGGTATTTCTGATTCTCTGGCATAAATATGCCGATTTGGTTACAGCGGATGTTCCAATTGCAGCTCTTTCAACTATTCAAACTCTTCACGCAACTACCTAGCGTGATCAGTTTCTTATGAAACTACGTCCGAAATATGAATATGTCCACTCCTCCTTACTAAACAGATCAATGTTTGTTTTGGTGAGTTACTTCGCAAAGAACGTCGTCTTAATACTCAAGCTATTCTGGAGTAATCTCATGACATTTCCGAGACGGCAACTGTGACTTATGCCGCTCAAGGATGCGGACCAACTATACATTCTAAAAACTTGCAGTGTTTCTGTTGCAAGGAATATGGGCATATTGCTGGAAATTGTCCTAAGAAATTCTGTTCTTATTGCAAGAAGAAGGGTCACATTATCAAAGAATGTCGTATTTGCCCCCAGAATCGTCAGACCCAAGCATTTCAAACTTCGGTTATTGTCCCTCCTGCAGCACATGCCTCTCTTTCAAATGCATCCTCTATTCATGCACCTCCTGCACCGGATTATTGCACCCCAGAAATGGTGCAACAAATGCTAATTTTGACATTATCAACAATGGGGTTCCAAGGTAACAATTCTACTAAACTCTAGTACGTGGACTCGGGGGCCTCTAATCACATGACTAATAATCCCACCGTTTTGTGTCATGTTCGGCCCTACGTTGGTCAATCTACTATTCAGACTGTCAATGGCAGTTTTTTGCCAATAACTACTGTCGGAGATGCTCTTCTAAGTTCACTGATGTGTTTCTTGCTCCTCAACTTTCCACGAATCTTATTTCTGTTGGCCAATTAGTTGATAACAATTGTGCTATTAATTTTTCTGGTGCTGGTTGTGTTGTGCACGACCTAGTCACAGGAGAGCCGATCGCGAAAGGACCTAAAGTGGGGCGCTTGTTTCCACTATTTTTGCTTATTCCAGCTTTTTCTCCAATTTCTTCTATTAAGTCTTTTGCTTGTAATAATGTTTCAGATCTTATCTCATGTATTGTGTGGCATCTTCATTTAAGTCATCGTCGTTTAGGTCATCCCAATACTCAAATCTTATCTCATGTATTAAACTCTGGTTTACTTGGTAATAAAAACCGTCATTCTTTATCTCGAGTGTGTTTCTTGTAAACTTGGTCAAAGCAAACTCTTCCCTTCCCTTTGCATGCTGGTAAAGCATCTCACTACTTTGATCTTATCCATAGTGATGTTTGGGAACCTTCCTCAGTTAGTTCACATGAAAAATTTAGATACTATGCGACTTTCATTGATGATCATAGCAAATTTACTTGGGTCTACTTTTTTCGCTCTAAATCTGAGGTCTTTCATACTTTCACTGAGTTTTTAGCGTATGTTGACATCAATTTTCTGCTTCTAGTAAGACATTACACATAGATTCCAATATTGAATATTTATCTACTAAGTTTCAAGCATTTTTGGCTTCTAAGAGTATCATTCATCAATATTCATGTACCTCTACTCCTCAACAAAATGGAGTAGCCAGACGCAAAAATCATCATCTCCTAGATGTGGTATGTACTCTCTTGTTAGAATCTTCTGTTCCATTCATGTTTTGGGTAGAGACTCTGAAAATTGCTACTCACTTTATTAATCATTTACCTTCTCAAGTCCTACATATGGAGTCTCCCTATTTTCGCTTATTTGCTAAGCAATCTAGTTATGATAACCTTTATACATTTGGTTGTGTATGTTATGTTCATTTACCACGTCATAAGCGACATAAATTATCTGCTCAATTTGTTCGATGTGTTTTCTTGGGATATAATTTGTGTCAAAAGGGATTTGTTTGTTATGATCAGACATTACATTGTACACGCATTTCTAAGAATGTTATTTTCTTTGAAAATCAACATTTCTTTCTCGTGTCCTCTATGTCATCCTCTTCTACTGTGGCTCTCCCCTCCTTTAAGCAGCAGTCCTCAGATCTTCCTTTTGTCAGTTCTCGCTTTAAACCAGGTATTATGTATACAAGACGTTCACGCCCACAGTCTTTTCTGATAACTCACCCGATATTTGATCCCTACACGCTCCAGATATAGTCAATTGCAGCATCTCCAGCGTCTTTGGTATGCCGCTCTTCTCAAGCATCTGTATCCCAGGATAGGTATGAATTTCCCTCTTCCAGTTCTGGCAATTCTATTTCAACTCTTATTGCTGCATTGTCCAACTTTAATATTCCAACATGCTACTCACACGCCACCAAGCATGATTGTTGGCGACAAGCTATGTAGGAAGAAATTGCCACTCTAGAGGCCAATCACACATGGAACATTGAGCCATGTCCTCCCACTATTGTTCCTCTGGATTGCAAATGGATTTACTCCGTCAAAAGTCCGATCTGATGGAAATTTGGATCTTTACAAAGGTCGGCTTGTGGCACTTAGGAATAATCAAGAATATAGTGTCAATTATGAAGAAACATTTGCTCATGTGGCTAAGATGACTATTGTTTGTACTGTTCTAGCTCTTGCTACTTCTCAAGATTGGCCACTCCATCAGATGGATGTCAAGAATGTTTTTCTTCACGGGAACCTTAAAGAGTGTATTTATATGAAACCACCCCCGGGTTGTTTCCCTCTCTGACTTCACAAGTGGTAAGTTTCGTCGCTCTCTTTATAGTCTCAAACAAACTCTGAGGGTTTGGTTTGATAAATTTTGAACCACTTTATTACAATTTTCATTCAAGTAGAGCAAGCATGACACCATTATTTCTTTGGCAAACAAACATGGGTCTTCTTGTTCTTTTGATTTATGTTGATGATATTGTGATCACTGGTTCCGATTCTACTTTATTTGGTCAACTTAAGACTCATTTCTTCGAGTCCTTTCATATGAAAGATCTTGGGTCTCTCACATATTTTCTTGGTCCTGAGATGCATCGTAGTCTCAACATTTCATTTAATCAACATAAGTATGCATGTGACTTGGTGGCTACAGCAAGCCTACAGGAAGCTACCTCCATTGATACTCCCATAGAATTAAATGTCAAGTTTCGCAAAAAGGATGGTGACTTACTTCCTAATCCCAGTTTATACAGGAAGTTGGTGGGCAGTCTGGTCTATCTCACCATTACTAGACTTGATATTTTTTTTACTGTACAACATGTCAGCCAATTTTTTCAGATTCTTCGTCATCTTCATTTAGTTGTTGTCTGTAGAATTATATGCTATGTTCAGGGAACTTCTTCCTGTGGCTTATTCTTTCCTGTAAGCAATTCTCCTCGCCTTGCTGCTTATAGCGATGCTGATTGGGCTAGTTGTGCTGATACACGTCGCTCCATCACTGGTTGGTACGCGTTCTTAGGTGATGCGTTAATCTCCTGAAAAAGTAAAAAGCAAGATAGAGTTTTTAAATCTTCTATGAAATCTGAGTACAGGGCGATGTCCCTTACTTGTTCCCAGATTATTTGGCTTCGAAGTTTGCCTGCTGAGTTAAACTTCTCTCAGACCAATCCTACACCTTTACATGCCGATAATACAAGTGCTATTCAGATCACGGCCAACTCTGTCTATCATGAGCGCATTAAACATATTGAAGTTAACTATCACTATATCCGTGAAGCATTTGAAGCTCGTGCTATCACTCTTCCACATGTTTCTACTGAACTACAAATTGTTGATATCTTCACCAAGGCTCTTACTCGCCATCGACATTGCTTCCTAAAAAGCAAATTGATGCTCGTTGATCAACCCGTATCAATTTGAAAGGGGTGTCAGCATAGCATAATAAGGGTAGTTGGTAGTTGGAAGTTAGTAGTTAGAAGTTGTGTAAATATTTGCCTTGCTTATTTGACTTACTTGCAAAGATGGCAACATGATGTATAACTGGTAGTTGGTAGTTGGAGGTTAGTAGTTAGAAGATGGCAAAATGATGTATAATTCTTTCCTCTATATAAATGAAGGGAAACCATTTGGAAAGGGCATTGAGACCAATTGACAGTATCAACAGAATAAATATCCTCCAAACCAACTAACGTGATAAGATCTTGAATATACTTATGCTAGTTTAAGAAAATACCATTGGCCTGATGATGAATTTCCAATCCCCAGAAGTATGTGAGCTAGCCCAAATAGTTCATATGGAAAGTTGCATGCAACAGCTTTGAAACTTAGTAATCAAACCACAGCCAACACCAATAATGATGATATCATCCACATAAACCAAAAGAAGCACTATACCTGCCGCAAACTTGTGGAAGAAGAGGGAAGAATCATACTGGCCTTGTGTACAGTTGAAGGTAAGAAGTGTACTATGAAACTTCTCAAACCAAGCCTGGGAAGCTTGCTTGAACCCATACAGAGAACACCTTAGCTTACAAATATCTTAAGGAGAAGAAATAGTCATACCAAAGGGAAGTTTCATATAGATCTCTTCTTGAAGATCGCCATGAAAAAAGGCATTTTTCACATCCATCTAATATAGTTTCCACAACTATTAGGCGACAATAGCTAAGATGGTTCGAATTGTGGTCATTTTGGTAAAATGAGCAAATGTCTCCACGTAGTCAACCTCATATTCCTGTTTATTGTCCAGAACTACAAGGCAAGCTTTGTAGCTGTCCAAAGAGCCTTCTGAACAAAATTTTACCAAAAAAACCCATTTACTCCCAATAGGTTTGACTGTATAAGGATAAGGAACAATATCCCATGTATGATTATCCTCAAGTGCTTGAAGTTCTGCTCGCATTGCATTTTGCCAACACTCATGTTCCATGGCCTGTTTGTAGCAAGAAGGAATGAAGATATAGGATAAAGTAGCTACAAAAAAAACATGGAATGAGAAATCATACCAATTGGGGGGATCGAGAAGGACAAGTAGATCAGTAAAGAGTGGTGGAAATTGTAGCAAGATCAGGCGTCAAGCTGAGATTGTGAGGAGGCACAGAGGAAAAAGAACCAGACTCATGACAACGATGTCGTTTATACACAAAACCAGGTTTAGACATTTCCACAAATATCGGAGAATCAGAAAAGCTAAGCAGAAGAGATAAAGATGTAGATGACAGCTCAACATAAGATGAAAATAAATATTGATTTTCAAACAAAACTACATTCCTAAAAACTCATATATGATGAACACGAGGGTCATAACAAACATAACGCTTTTGAGGAATAGCATAACCAAGAAAAGCACACTTAACAAACTGAGCAATTAGTTTATGTTGTTCATGAGCAAGGAGATGTATAAAACAAACACAACAAAATGCATGAAGATCGGAATATGGAGGAGAAATACCAAATAGCTTAAAGAAAGAAGAAACATGATTTAACATAGGAGAGGGTAAACAATTGATCAAATGAACTGAAGTAGAAAGTACTTCACACCAAAAAAAAGAGGAACAAATGATTCAAGTAAACGGGTTCTTACCATATCAAGAATGTAACGATTTTTCCTCTCAACAATACCATTTTGTTGCGTTGTCGAAAGAAAAGAACGCTGAGAGATGATTCTTTTGCTTTGGAAAAAGTCTTGAAACTCATTAAACATATCTTCTCCTCCAGAACCAAATCACAAGATTTTAATGTTGGCAGAGAATTAAGTCTCAAGAAGGGCAAGTAGGACTGTAATCGAGCCAAACCGAGCTAAGCTTTGGCAAGTCAAGTCGAGCTGAGCTTGTCCCACAAATAAGCTTGAGTCGAGTCGAGCCGAGTTCGAGTTTTTTTTATTAATTTTTTTAATATATTGAATAAATAATAAATTATATTAATTAAAAAATAAATATCTAATATTGAATTTGTATAATTAACAAGTAGGACCTCTATTGAATTATAAAATTTTAAAAATTTATAAATACCTAATATCTAACTAATTGATATTTATCCATATAACTATATATTATATGCTTACATATATTATTAATACATATAAATAATATGATAGCATACATCTATTTCATGTGTAGTTTTCACATATTAATATATGAATTATTAAATTTTATCGACTATTATTGTACAAATTATAAAATATACTTATAAACTACCTTCAATATATAGACAAATAATTAAATTATATTATATATTTAATTATAAAAATGATATGCTTATATTATTAGCTAATACATATATATGTTGTCTGTATATATTTATCAATATATAAGTGAATTTTAATCAAGTCGACTAGAGCATAAACAAACAAACCTTAACGAGACGAGTTTTGTTGAGTATGTGTCATTTACTAATTGAGCGGGTATCTGTTTTTACGAACGAACTTTTTTTTTTTACAAGTCGAATTCGATTTGACTTTAACCGAACGAACTATAGAGTAGACTGGTTCATTTAGAGCCCTAAGGGCAAGGAAGAGCTTAAAAAGTGAAAAAACTTCTGCCTTGACCCATAAGAAGTAAACTCAAGTAAAACGACTAAAATCATCAATAAAAGTAATCAAGTACTTGTAATGTCCATGAGAAACAACAGCTACAATCCCCTAAACATCACTATGAATAATATCGAAACATTGTGAGGCACGAGATGCATGAGAAGGAAAAGGTAAAACTTTATTTTTGCCAAGTTTGCATGTTGAACAATCAAAACAAAGATCAAGAGAAGAACATGATTTATTTCCCAATAAACTAGAATTAAACAAAATACAAAATACATTTGAATTTGGGTGGCCAAGACGTCTAGCCCTACCTTATTTCTAGGACTAACAACATTACATGCAAAGGAAACTAAACGAAAACTAGGAATAATTGTGGAAGGAGAAATGTGTAGAAGAATAAGTCGTCCCACTTTAGGCCCCTTCGCAATCATCTTCCTGGACATTAAATCCTGCCCAACACAACCAGGACGAGAGAAATGGACATTACAATTATTATCAACTAATTGACCAATAGAAATCAGATTTGTGGAGAGGTCGATATATAAAAACCATCAGTTAAGGAAGAGGAAAGATCACCAATAGCGCTGATAGGAAGAGAACTGTCATCAGCAATGTTAACTTTCAAATTGCCATCATAATTTTCGACATTGGAAAAAGGAACAACAATATTGATCATATGGTTAGAGGCTCCGAAGTCAAAATACCATAAATTAGAGAAAACTATATGATTACCCAATAGCCCAAAAGCAGAAAAAGCAGAAATGATCATATGTTGTACCATTTCAAGAGTAAGTGTGTTCCAGTTTGCTATGGCTATAGGAGCAGGAATAGGAACAACCTGCGAGGCAACAAGTATTGTAGCATAACTAGAGGCACTAGCAAAGGCATGATAACCAATGCTTTATTTCCTTTTAGGTCGAGTGGGACAAGTATAGACGATATGGTCTTGTTTCTTGCAAAAGTTATAGTACTTCTGGGGACAATCTCGAGCAACATGACCCAAAGATTTACAGCTATAGCACTGAACAACACGCATGTCTCGACCCTTATTCTTTCCTTGTACTACATAAGCCACAGGAATAGGTGCACTAACAGAAGCCCGATGTTCCATGGAAGCTTGAGTGACTAGACCTTGCTCCTCACGAAGAAATTCACTCAAACAAGCATCCAAAGATGGACAGGAGCACGATTCATCATATTAGAACATGCAATTTCAAAGTCTGGTCATAACTTCATCAAGAATTGATCTCTCATGTTGGCTGCATGCATTGCTTGGACAGCAGAGAGAGCTGCAGCAGAAACATTAGCATAAACAATGTCGAAATAATCAGCCCAGAGATTTTAAAAACCAGAAAAATATTCCTCAATTGAAAGGCTCCCTTGTGTGAAATTAGTCATCTCATACTCCAACTGAAACCGCCTAGCAGAGTTGTCTTAATTGTAAACCATGTTGAGATAATTCCAAATGTTAGCAGCAGTTTTATAAAGCCTCAAATTGAGAACAATGTGAGGTTCAATAAAGCCAAGAATCCAAGTCATGACCCTAGCATCTTTGATTTCCCACTTTGACAAAGTTTCAACATCTCGAGGTGCGGAATCACTTCCATTAATATAACCCCACAATTCTTTTCCTTTAACAAATAATTTAAATTGAAACTCCCAAGAAGAATAATTTTTGCTAGTAAAACGAATATGAAACAATTCTAACTTAATGGAAGACATGATGCAACTGAGCGAAATAATATCCTGCCAGAAAGTAAATACGAGACAAAATAAAATAGTGGCCGAGAGACAAAAAGTCTATTTGTCAACTCACCAGAAAAAGGAAACCACGACCAGGAACTAGCAACAAAAGCTAGCGCCGAAAAGGACCACGTGCACCACCAACCCAGAAACTAGCACTAGAAACGACCGAAACACAGAGCCCAAACCAAGGAACAGAACCAAAGTGCACCGAAATAGGGAGGCTAACCAGAAACCAAGACCAGATGCACTGAAATCCAGAACCAACTCAAGAATTATGCACAGACAATGCCGAAATGGAGATCAGAAGAAAAAAAAAATTGCACCGACAATACCAGGATGCAAAACCTAGCCAGAAACCACAACAGATATTGTCGACAATCTCCTTGGAACCAGAAACACATACCAAGAAGCACAAACATCCATAAACTCACCAAAAAAAAACTCAACAAATGGCGCCAAAATCCCCAAAAACACAAAAAAAAAAATCGAATCAAGCAAGAGTCAAGAACCTTGCTCTTGCTACCATGTCAAATTCAGAAAAAATCGAGAAACCCTTTTGGAAAAACCACCCTTTCAATGAAGCCAATTCACATTATAAACAGAAAGATATTGTATGCTATACATGATAAGTCTAAAATAACAATCCCTAAGAATCAGTCTAATTTACAAAGAAATGATATTGTATGTACAACTAGTATAAATAGAAAGATAAAGATATATAATAGAAAAATAAACATTCCTAATTATATACTTCAACAATTATATGCTTCCACAACCCCACTCTATAAGGCCCACACACCTCATTAGAACATCATCCTCCCCATGGTTCTCCATATTTCAATTCGATGTCGGTTCTCCACAAGGCCCCCTGTTCATAATGATATCTCCATAACCATTTTCCAAACAAGACTTTGTGTAAAGATGACAAATTCGAATCTCCAATCTCCTTTAATTGGAGAGCGTATTGTGGCCCATTTCACTAAGTGAAATGTAAACTCATCATTTATCCCACCCCATAAGAAGTCACATTGGAGTTTCTCCATGCAATGAGCCACCTTGGCGAGGAGCGATAATAATGAGAGGAAGTTGGCAAAATGTAGAGAGCGCTTCTGATTAGGGTAACCCTACCACTTTTGGATAAACACATCCCCTACTGCCTGGGCCTAGTGCGGTTTGACTCGATTTCTTGGACGTCGACTGAGTGGTCTATTGCGATTCGTTGGATTTTCGGTACTATCTCAGTGCACCAACCGAGTCTTTCTTTAATTTTCTTTTGATTTTTTGCCTACCAAGAAGCTGTCGGCGCATTCTGTGCACATTTCTGGTCTGATTGTTTGTTTCGTTGCCTTCTGTTCTATTTGTTTGGATTTTGGCGCACGTTTTTGGTCTTGTTCTAATCTCGGTGCTTTAGTGCTCTCTCTTTCCGGGTTGGCTTCATTTTCGACAAATTTTATTCAAGTTTTCTACAACTATTTGGTGGTAATTTTTTTCTCGTTGAATCATGTCATCAAATAAGTTAGAATCACTCCATATTAAATTTACTTGTAAAAATTATTCTACTTGATAGTTTCAATTTTCCTTGTTTGTTAAAGAAAAAAATTGTAGGATCATATTGATGGGAGTGATCCCGCCCCTCGTGATGTAGAGGCTATGTCTAAGTGGGAAATCCAGAATACTATGGTAATGACCTGGATCATTGGTACCGTTGGGCCTCACCTATTTCTCAATCTAGGGCTTTATAAAACTGTTGCTGACATGTGGGATTATCTCAACAAGGTTTACAATCAAGACAACACAGCTCAACGATTTCATATGAGACAGTTAAATTTAGACAGGGAAGTCTTTTCATTGAGGAATATTTTTCTGGTTTTCAAAACATTTGGGCTGCCTATACAGATATTGTTTATGCTAATGTTCCCGTTGCGGATCTCTCTATTGTTCAAGCAGTGCATGAAACAAGCAAGAGAGATCAATTTTTGATGAGGTGCTATTCCGACTTTGAAATTGCACATTCTAATCTGATGAATCGTCATCTTATACCATCTCTAGATGCTTGTTTGAGTACTTCATGAGGAGCAGTGTATAGTAACATAGGCTGCCATGGAACACCGGACTACTGTTAGTGCCCATATTACTGTGGCTTATGCAGCATAAGGAAAGAATAAGGATCAAGACATACATGTTGTCCAGTACTATAGCTATAAATCTTTTAGTCATATTGCTCAGGATTGTCCCAAAAACATTGTAACCACTGCAAGAAACAGGGTTATATCATCTATGCTTGTCTCATTCGCCTTGAGAGGAAGCAAATCACTGCTTATCATGCCACCGTTGGTGCCTCTAATTTTACTCAATTGCCTCCTACCTCGCAAGTTGTTCCTATTCCTGCTCCTATAGTTATAAAAAACCCGAACACACTCACTCCTAAAATGATACAACAGATCATCATTTTTGCTTTTTTTGCTTTTGGACTCTCAGATAATCATACAGTTTCTTTTAAGCCATAATATTTTGATTCTGAAGCCTCTAACCATATGACCAATACTGTTGTTTCTCTTTCCAATGTCGAAAATTATGATGGCAATTTGAAAATTAACACCGTTGATGGCAGTTCTCTACCTATTAGCGTTGTTGGTGACCTTTCCTCTTCCTTAACTGATGTTTTTGTATCTCCTAACCTCTCCACAAATCTTATTTATGTTGGCCAATTGGTTGATAATAATTATAATGTCTATTTCTCTCGTTCTAGTTGTGTTGTCTAGGATCTAGTGTCCAGAAAGATGATCGCAAAGGAGCCTAAAGTGGGACGACTCATTTCTCTGCACATTTCTCCTTCAAGAATTATCCCTAGTTTTCATTTAGTTCTGTTGCATGTAATGTTGTTTGTCCTGGAAATAAGATAAGGCATAGACATCTTGGCCACCCAAACTCAGATGTACTTCATACTTTGTTTACTTCTGGTCTATTAAGAAATAAAACAAGTTTTTCTCTTAATCTTTCTTTTGATTGTACAACATGCATACATGGCCAAAGTAAAGTTTTACATTTTCCTTCCCATGTATCTCATGCCTCACAATGTATTGATATGATTCATAGTGATATTTGGGGGATTGCACCTATTGTTTCTCATGTGCATTATAAGTACTTTGTTATTTTCATTGATGATTCTAGTCATTTTACTTGGATTTACTTCTTACGAGCTAAGGCAAAAGTTTTTCAGTCTTTAAGCGCTTTTTGCCTTTCTTGAAACTCAATTCTCTACCAACATCAAGATCTTGCGATTTGATTCTGGAGGAGAATATATGTCTAATGAGTTTCAAGACTTTCTCCAAATCAAAGAAATCATCTCTTAGCATTCTTATCCTTCAACATTGCAACAAAACGATGTTGCTGAGAGGAAAAATCATCACTTTCTTGATGTGATAAGAACTCTTTTGCTTGAATCATCTATTCCTCCCCGTTTTTGGTGTGAAGCACTTTCTACTTCAATTCATTTGATCAATCACTTACTCTCTCCTACATTAAATCATGTTTCTCCTTTCTTTAAATTGTTTGGTCCTCCTTCATATTCTACTCTTCGTGCATTTAATTGTATTTGTTTTGTGCATCTCCCTACTTAAGAATGACATAAACTTACTGCTCAGTCTATAAGTGTGCTTTTTGTGGTTGTGTTATCCCTCAAAATGGTTATATTTATTATGACCCTCATGCTCGTCATATACAAGTTTCTAGGAATGTGGTTTTCTTTGAGAATTATTAATATTTCTTTCCATCTCATGTTAAGCTGTCATCTACATTTTTATCTCTTCCGCCTAACTTTTTAGATTCCCCAATAGTTGTGAAAAGGTTTAAACCTGATTTTGAGTATGAATGACGTCGTCTTCATGAGTCTGGTTCCACTTCCTCTATGCCCCCTAAAGATTTCGACCAGGCGCCCGATCCTGCTATAGTTTCCACCACTCTTTGCCAGTCTACTCGTCCTTCTCAACCTCCGGATAGGTATGGTTTCTCACCCCCAGTCTCTCTTGTAGCTACATTATCCACTATTTCATTCTCTCTTGCAACAAATAAGCCATGGAACATGAGTATTGGCAAAATACAATGCCAATAGAACTTTAAGCACTTGAGGAGAATCACACTTGGGACATTGTTCCTTATCCCCCTACAGTCAAACCTATTGGGAGTAAATGAATTTTCTCTGTAAACTTCATTCTGATGGCTTTTTGGACCAATACAAAGCTCATCTTGTAACTCTGAGTAACAAACAAGAATATGGGGTTGACTATGAGCAGACTTTTGCTCTTGTTGCCAAAATGACCACAATTCAAACCATCTTAGCTATTGCCACCTCACAATCGTGGCTATTACATCAGATGGATGTGAGCTTTTCTTCATGGCGATCTTCAAGCAGAGATCTATAAAAAAACTTTCTTCTGGTATGACTATTTCTTCTCCTCATGATGTCTGTAAGTTAAGGTGTTCTCTATATGGGCTTAAGCAGGCTCCCCGGCCCTGGTTTGAGAGATTCCGTACTACACTTCTTACCTTCAGCTTTACAAAGTCAACATGATTTTTCTCTCTTCTTCCACAAGTTTGCGGCGAGTATAGTTCTTTTAGTTTGTGGATGATATCATCATTATTGGCACTGACTATGGTTTGATTACTAAGCTTTAAAAGTTGTTGCATGCAACTTTCTATATGAAAGATCTTGGCCAGCTCACATACTTTTTGGGACTGAAAGTTCATCATTGGGCCAATGGTATTTTCTTAAATCAGCAAAAGTATAGTCAAGATCTTATTGTGTTGGCTAGTTTGGATGGCTGGTATGGAGGACACTTCTTCTGTTGATACTCCTATGGAGATGAATGTGAAATATAGGGAAAATAAAGGGGATCTTCTAGATAATCCTACTCTCTATCGGCTCCTAATTGATAGTCTTATCTACTTGACCACTCCTCGATTAGACATCTCCTATGTCGTTCATTAGGTCAACCAATTTATGTCTTATCCTCGGCATTTTCATCTTACTGCAATTCAACACATTGTCAGCTACATTTACGGGCCGCCTACTCGTGGGTTGTTTTTTCCTACAGGCTCATCTCTTCAGCCTGTTGTCTACATTGATGCTGATTGGGCTGGGTGTTTAGATACTCGTCGATCTACTGCAGGTTGATGGATGTTTTTAGGTGATACCTTAATATTTTGAAAATGTAAGAAACAAGATCATGTTTCTAAATCATCTATTGAGGCTGAGTATCGTGCCATGTCTACAACTTGTTTAGAGATGGTATGGTTACAAGGTATTTTGGAGGAGCTTGGGTTTCCTCCAACTAATTATATTCCTCTTCATGCTGATAACACTAGTACTATATAGATCGCAAATAATCTCGTCTTCCATGAATGCACCAAGCACATTGAGGTTGATTGTCATTTTATCCGCAATACTTCAGAGAGTCGGTTAATATCTCTTCCTTACATTTCTTTTGATCTCTAAGTGGTCGATGCCTTCACCAAAACAATGACTCGACAGTGGCATCAATTCCTTGTTGGCAAATTGTTGCAAGTTGACTTACCATCATCAATTTGAGGGAGGATGTTAATGTAGATAATTAGGAAACGTGTATAATTAGGAATGTTAGCTGTGATATATCTTATTTTGTATCATTATGTTTATACTAGCTAATTCATAGGGATTGTAAGATTAGACTTATCATGTATAGCGTATAACTACCTTTCCTTGTAAATTGCCTAATATATAATGACACCCTAATGACTTGATACACCTCCAAAGCATAATAGGAGAACCCTCAAAGCCCAAATTTGTTCATGGTTGGCCCCAAAAAAGATTAAGTTATCATCAGCAAATCATAGATGAGATATGTTGAGAGACCGAGCAATTGCCTCCCCCATTAAGAACCTAGATATGAACCCACCCTCCAAGACACCTAAAATCATCCTATTAAGAGCTTTAATCACACAAAAAAAAAAAGAGTAGAAGAGAGAGGATCACCTTGTCTCAATCCTCGTGAACTTTTAAATAAGCCTTTTGGCGTACTATTCACTATTATAGAGAAACAAGCTGTAGTGATACAATGATGGATCCAAGTACACAATTTCGTACCAAAGCCAAATCTCTTAAGCATGTAGAGTAAGAATCTCCAATTGGCATAATCATAGGCGTTTTCATGAATTCCTTGATTCACTAAATTAATATGCTTAGGCATTGCTCTTATATATGTATCGTACACTTGGGCTCTTGTATACTCTTTTGATCACTAAAACTTTGTTTACTAATCCAAAAAAATATAATCAACAATTTTTTTTCTTTCTAATTTTGAGCTTTTTCCATCCTTCTATGCTAATATTTAACCTCTCAAAAGGTCATGTTTTTCTTTCGTCCTTTTTCTTTTTCATTAATCCAAAACCTTTTGACCACGCATACAATTTATGGTTCGCAAATGCACCTAACCAGTTTGTCCTTTAAATTGCTTTGCTGCCATAAAGTAACTCTCTCAGCTGTAGGTACTGTCACGATATACAGGACTACATTATTGGGCCCTTTTAAACCTAAAATCTACAAAAACAATATTCTGCAACAACAGGCAAGCACATTTTCTGATACACTCAACTCGCAATTCAACCATGCAAATTAGCATACACTAAGATTATAAAAACTCATGCATTTCAAAGCTGAAATGTTCAAACAGGAACAAAGGGGCAAATAGATATTTTCGACACACAGCGCATAATCACCAACTACTGAATTGGCATAAAGAACCATCGACCTAGATACCAACAGAGTACCAAAATCTACATACGCAACGACACAAAACTTTAGAGCACGAAACAAGCTATACAGGAACAAAGGAGCGACGCATTTTGATACATTCATTTTATATATCAACTAAATATAACAATGGAAATAACCACAATCGTTCTTCAACATTAGCAACACAAATGCACAAGACGATTTTAACATACTCCTAGATACCGCACCTGCATGCTGGTCATGTCCATGACGCGCCACAGCATGCCGGGCCGTTCCCGCACATTACGACGCAACATGTCGGAGATGACAACCTTGGAGAAGTCAATATTGGTGATGCCCTCAAACCCGGCATCATATAGGTGCTCGGAGAGGCGGGAGTTGCCACACCCAGGTACGAGTATCTGCGGGGAGGACGTAGCCACCGATGCGGCAGAAGACGGTGAATGTGCCTGGAGTTGGTCGAAGTGAGAGAGGAGTGGGGCTCTGAGCTCGGGCCACTCGGCGTACCACTCGAAGGAGTCGTCTCTACCTCTGATGGTGAAGAACTTGTCCCAGTTCTCCTTGCTGGTGAAGTCCCCAAGGGTTCCGACGAGGTCCTCCATTACGTCTTTCTTCCCCATTATGATATTTTTTTAAAATTTTTAATTTATTTTTTTAGCTACCTCAGATATCTGAGTTGAGATCGTGTGTTTCTAGGGTTTTGGTAGGGTATACGCGAGACAGGGAGAGAGAGGGGTTGAACTTCTCGACTCGTTTACAACTCGGTGCACGGGTTGGTTTTCGGATCTAACCGTACGATTTTTTTTTTTTTCCGGGTGAATAATTTATATACCATTATAAATTATGTAAACGCGGTATAATTATTAAAAAATTAATTTTTTTTATAAATTTTGTATTTACTCATTTATTTAAAATAGTTACACAATGCTTACATACTTTACAAAAGTAAATATCTTATCATTTTTCAATTAAATAATATGAATACTTTTATGATCTTATTATTTCAAATGTAAAAATACATAGTTTTTTTATAAATAAATGCATGTCAACTTTTTCACAATTCTAATAAAAGAAAATATAAAAGATGAATAGTATTACATCTATAAAATGAGATAAAAGTATGATGATGATAAAAAGAATAGATAAAATATTAGGAGTATCTAACACTCATAGCTCACACTCACATAAATAATATCTATGAATATTATTCATGTAAGTGTGTGCTATGAGAGTTGAATTATCTCTAGCATTACTCAAAAGAGTAATGTTACAAATATGGAATATGAGACAAATATTCATTGTGGTAATCTAAATCCACCTTCTTTATAATAAAAAAAAAATACTTTTTCACTGTTGCTTCATCTTATTGGAAAGCAAGCTGTGATGATTGTTGATAAATGATCTGCATTTAGAATACATTTATCTTTCACTCATATCATCCAATTATTTACCATTACCTTACCTGATAATGTTCTGTCAAAATCCAAAGGCATAAAAATGTAAAAAGAAGTATTATAACTATAAAGATATATTATAAAATAAGAAATTGATATAATTTCATATGATACGTTTTATTTGTTTTATAATAAATAAATAAATTGATAAAGAAAAAGAAATATGTGGTGTGGTGCACGTAACTAATCATTGTCCTCTAGTGAGTCTCACATCTAACTATTAGAAGAATAGGCCTCAATAAGAAGACATGATTCAAGTCTTGATTAGTGTAGTGTAAAGTCCTTGGCGGTGGTCTGGTGCGACTTTATGATATCCAATGTGTACATCC
The DNA here is from genome assembly GCA_036898215.1 of Platycarya strobilacea. Taxonomy (NCBI): domain Eukaryota; kingdom Viridiplantae; phylum Streptophyta; class Magnoliopsida; order Fagales; family Juglandaceae; genus Platycarya; species Platycarya strobilacea. The sequence goes on along the minus strand of CM072545.1, from coordinate 24,793,059 downwards.
ATGACAGTAAAAGAAAAGTAAATGCAAGGAACTAGAAGGAATGGAGACAGACAAATTTAAGCATTTCGACGTAATACTTACGTTCACAAAGATTTTGGGAAGGAAAAATCCACTATAATATAATTGTTTTACACTATGTATGGTCTATCATCCTCATTATTTAATAGAGTTTGTAGTTCTAATTTCTAAAGAAGACCACGTCGTTGGTGCTCTTGTTGCGAGATTGAATAAGTTCCCGAAGAAAGTGAAATTTGGCCATTTGGAAGAAGTCTCCAAGGAGAAGCTCCCTTGAAATTGTCTATTCTCTCTCTTTTATCCTCTACTAACTTTCATTTATGTCACATCTACCATATTTCATGCATGAAAATATAATGTATATTAATTAAAATTTATATTTTATGGCATTATATCAATACTATATTACAATTAGTAATATACGTTATTCGTATGGTTGAGACACTTTTCTTCAAACTCTATTACATATTCTCCAACGAATAACCAAGTCTCCTTTCTAGTATCTAGGGGTGGGCAAAATTTTCGACTTCCGTCCAAACTCCGCTCCGATTCCGACTCCAATCGGTGTCGAAATTTGAAGTCAAAAATTTTCGATTTCGAATTCAGAGTTGGATTTCGGAATCGGAGTCAATTTCAATACCAAATACAGACTCTGAACTCTGAAGTCTTTTAAAAAAAAAAAAAAAGAAGTCATTTTGCATCTTTCTTTTTTGTTTTTTTAAATTTAGCTAAACGACACCGTTCCAATTAAATAGGAATGGCGTAGTTTAGTCCAAGGTTTCTTAAAACCCAGCGATCCTATTCTTCTTCTTTCTTCTTCTTCTTCCTTCTTCTTTCTCCCGTCTGCGGTCTGAGACTCCGAACCCTGCAGCACTGCTTGTCTTCTCTAACGGCGATTCCGAACCTCCAGTGGCTAGCGTCACTTTCTCTTTCACTCTCTCACACCGTCGTCAATTCCTCACCCTCAAAATTTGGCCGTCGCGCCGTTGCGTTACATTGTCGCCCACTAGCCCTCCGAATCGGCGAATCCGAGATTAATTGGAGTAATTTCTTTTATATTTAGGGTTTTTAATTAAAACTAATTAAATGTGTTATTTTAATGTGATTTTTTGAGTTAGTTGGCTTATGAGTTGTGTATGCTATTATATTGTGAAAAATTCGATCAAAATTCGACATTACGATCAAAATCCGGAACTCCGATCGGAGTTTGAAATTTCGAATTCCGATCGAAACTTCGAACTCCAATTAGAATTCTGAACTTCTATCGGAGTCAGACTCCAACTCTGTTTCGGAGTCGGAGTCGGAACATTTTTTTGACTCCGATGATTGTCGGAGTCAGAGTCAGAAACTCCGAACTCCGACATCATCAGAGTCAGAGCACACCCCTACTAGTATCCTCCAATGATTTTCAAACGATATTCTAATGCCTACTAGAGGTGGTGTGATAGTTAGTTTTCTTCGTAAAATCTAGTGTTTCCTTTTTCTTTTGATATTGGATTGATCTTATGATGGAAGCGATGGAAGAGATGTGACATCATATTTGTTTGACTAAGGACAAAAATGCAATTTTAGATATGTGTAATTCAAATGCTATTTAGGTTAAATTGAAAGGGGCCCTTAGTTAGATTTGGAAGATTTGTTCTAATTGTGTTAAATTCCATGTAAAAAATCTAAAAAATAAGTAAACGAGCTGTATTTCATGAAGTATTCAAGAATACATTCGTGGTAACTTTCGAGACACATGATGCTAACAAGCAACGAATCCTGGATAGGAAATCCTAGCTATTCGATAATGTGCTCTTTCACTTGGTGTCGTATGATGGGATACAACAGTTGAGTAAAATCCCATTTGATCATGAGACATTTTGGATACAATTTCACAACCTTCCCTTAGATTATATGACAGAAGACCGGGTCAAAAAATTGGTAGTTTTATTAGAAAGGTTTGTGAAATGGATGTTGAAGATAATGATATTGGCTGGGGGTATTTGCTACAAGTCAAAGTCAACATTCTAATCTGTAAGGCTCTTGCAAGGGAGTTATTTGTTAATGTGCATGAAAAGAAGTAATGGGTGCCATTCAAGTATGAAAGTAGTCAAAAATCCGCCTTCAATGTGGTAGGATTTTACATGATGAAAATGGTTGTTTACTTGCATCTTCTACCACTAGAATTAAGGGTCATTACAAATCTCAATTTGGATCTTGGTTGCAAGCTGAACCAAGTTTTAAGCAATGGTTTGTTAATCCTAATCTTCCCTGTGGGACTATTGGAATTTCTTTTGGAAGGGTTGAGATTATCTTGGAGAAAGATCGAGACATGATTGCTATTTCAAATGATAGCTCATTACAAAGGTAGTCAGAGTGGTCAGGGGCAAAATTGGCAACAAACTTTGGTGGTTGAGGTAGTTGAGTCAGTTATTGCTAATGTGGCATGCACGATTTATTGTGAAAAGGGAGGAACCAAATTGTTAACTGAAAAATAGTTATCGAATGGGCAAAGTATTGGTGATGTACTGTAGACAATTTGCAAGTCATCTATTGTTACACAGGTTCTTCATTTGTCTGAGTCTGGGATGAAAGAATCTAGGCTTTTTCAAAAAGATGGGTTGGGCTTTGCATCGGCACTTACTCAACAACCTAAGTTGCCGAATGAGACTCTAGTTGGTGATTAAACTCAGCGTACAGTCATTTCTTCTAAGGCATCTGATCATGGAAAGCAAGCTCAGCTTTCTCCTCTACCTTCTACATTCCCTGAGAGGATTCCAAAGGGAGTTAAGAACTAAAAGAATAATGCTAAGGCCCAGGTATGTTCCTCTCAATCCCATACTATATCTTCTAGTACCAAAAGGGTTGTTATGCAATCAGTGGAAAATGGTTACTCCTTAAGGAAAGTAAAGAAAAGTAAGGTGGTGGATGCAGGTAATTGTGGAACTTCTAATGTAATAATGGCGGCAGTTGCAAGGCAACCCTAACAAGAATTATGAAGATTTTAAGTTAGAACTATTGGGAGTTTGGAAACCCTCAAACAGTTACAAGGCATATTAATGTTATTGTTAATGATAAAAGCAGTCACTTTACATGGTTATTAACATACTTTTATGGGAATCCAAACTCGCACTTGAGAAAAGGCATCTTGGAATCTATTTTCTTCATTTGGACCTTTGATTGAAGGTTGGGGAGAAATAGGGGATTTCAATTAAATACTTTTTCAGGAAGAGAAAAAATGAGGTTTGCCTAGAAATGAGAAACTAATGCTTGATTTTAGAAGTGTTCTCGAGGATGGAGGCTTATATGATCTCGGCTGCCACGGAAACAAGTATACTTGGTGCAATCTTCATGAAAATGATACCTTTATAAAAGAGAGACTCGATCCAGTCTTAGCAAACGCTGCTTGAAAAACTCATTATCCAATTTATTGTGTCAGTTGTTCTTGTTGTTTGGCCTGATCATTCTCCTTTATTATCTCAATTTCTGACCAACAAACATATGTTAGACATGCTCAAGATTCCTTTAAGTATAAGGTAAAGTGGGTTCAAGAGGAAGGTTGTCATAATACTGCCTTAGCACATTGGCAGGGATGCCATTAAGAGGATAGTAGAATGGACCAAGTGCATTTAAAGCTGGCAAGTTGTAGTAAGGGCCTTTAGGAATGAAGTCATGATCTGGCAAGACAAAGAACAACAGCAATCCAAAAAAAAAAAAACAAGAGTTTTATGTCAACTTTAGCAACATGATAGTCCTAAATCCATTGCAGAACAGAAAATGCTTCAAAGAGATTTGAAATGCTTGTTAGATCAAGAAGACTTACGGTTTAAATAGAGGGAAAAGAGGCATTATCTTCAAGAATGAGATAGAAACACCAAGTATTACCATGTCTGTGTTGAGCAGAGAAGAAAGAAGAATACCATTAAGAAAATTTCTGATTCAGTAGGCAGAGTATTAACTAGATATAAGGATATTGCTTGTGATTTTAAAAACTATTTTCAAGTTGTCTATACATCATCACACCCTTTAATTAAGGACATCATGCACTGCTTACAAGGGCTACAAAAAAGAATATCTAATGATAGGAGCACCACTCTAGACAAACAATTCATAGCAGAAGAGATCAGCAATGCTCTTAAACAAATGTATCTAATGAAACCCGATGGCTTTAGTACAGACTTCTACTTGGATAATTGGGATTTAGTGGGAGCAAATGTAGCCCATGCTGTCTTGGAACTTCTTAACAATGGACAGATGAAGAATGACATTAACCATACTCACATAGCTCTCATCCCTAAGGTACAATCTCCTCTCACAGTCAATGATTATCGCCCTATCAGTGTATGTAATGTTTTGTACAAGTTGATTTCAAAGGTCATGGTCAATAGAATGAAATCTGTTTTGGCTGGAGTTATCTAATGGAATTAAAATGTTTTTCTAACTAAAAGATTAATAACTGGTAATATGATGGTGGCATATAAATTGATTCATACTATGCACACAAGAAAACGAGGAAAAGATGGGACTATGACTTTAAAACTAGATATGTCTAAAGTCTATGATAGAGTTGAATAAAATTATCATGAAGCTATGATGCTGGAAATAAGATTTGGGCTTAAGTGGACAAATTTGGTCATGCCTTGTGTAAGATCAGTGACTTACTCAGTTAAGTAAATAGGCTGCATGGAGAGAGTTTCACACCAACGAAGGGGTTAAGACAATAAGACCCATTGTCACCCTACTTATTCCTGTTATGTGTTGAAGGATTCACTTCTTTATTAAATAAAGCTAAATCTCAGGGGCTTCTTAAAGGTATGGTAGCTTCTAGAGGGAATAAGGATTAATCACTCTCTCTTTGCGGATAATTGTGTTATTTTTTGTCGTACTAGAGTTAAAGAATGGTTGTTGGTCAGTGAGCTTTTAACACAATATGAAAAGGCATCAGGTTAGTCCATGAATAAGCAAAAGATTATATCATTTTCAATTCTAACACAAAGTAGGATCTAAAGGAACTTATTATGCAGCAAATTGATGGCATTAGTCATAACAGCTACAATACTTACCTGGGACTCCCTACAATTGTTGGAAGATCGAAATACAACATTTTCAAAGGGCTAAAGGAGAAAATCTAGTCAAAAATCAATAGTTGAAAAACAAGTTTCCTTTCTTTTGCAGGTAAAGAAGTTCTTATTAAAAGTGTTCATCAAGCAATCCTAGCCTATACCATGAGTGTGTTCAAATTACCAGGGCGATTATTGAAATAAATTGAGTCAATGGTTGCTTCTTTTTGGTGGAAACATAACAAGGGTGCAAGAATAATTCATTGGAAGAGTTGGAAAAAGATAGGGCTAGTTAAGAACCAAGGTGGCATGGGCTTTCGCGATTTAAATTGCTTTAACTCGACTCTACTTGTCAAACTAGACGGGAGGTTCCTTACAGATCCACAATCACTAGTTGTAAGAGTTTTCAAAGGCAAGGACCTTCAAAATTCTGATGTCCTTCACTCGATTGTTGGTTCCTCACCATCTTATATTTGGAGAAGCCTTTGGTCAACTTTGCATTTAGTAAGAGCAAATGTGTATGGAAAGTTGATAATGTTAAAAGTATCAAAATCTAGACAGACCAGTGGCTGCCTTGCCCCATAACTTATAAAAGTCCAATCCCCTATCCAAGTTTTACCTGCTGACTCAATGGTGGATTGTTTGATTCACAACAATAGTAAATGTTTATGTTCAAATCTTGTGGCTGCTATCCTTAACTTTAAAGAAGCAAATTTAATTATTGCCTTACCAATTAGCTTGAGGGGCTTAGATGATCGTTTGATATGGGTGGCATCAAATAGAGGTACCTTCTCGGTTAGGAGTGCCTATTTTCATTCCATTATGCCGATAAGCTCTCAGCAGGAAGAATCTTCAACATCAAGATAATCTAATGATTTTTAGAAAAAGATGTGGAAGTTAAATGTCCCAAGAAGTGTAAAATAGATGTTGTGGAAGGCTCTTAACAACATCTTGCCAACAAATGCTAATTTATTCAATAGGAAAGTTTTGGATAATAGCTGTTGTCCAACTTTTGGACAAAATAAGGAGTCTTTGTTGCACATTTTATTGTCTTGTCCTGTTGCTGCTAATATGTGGGGTGATAATCAGTCTATCAGAGTTGTCTTAAAAATGGAGTGGTATGTTTGACAACTTTTCCATTCTCTGGTTTGTGATGAACAAAAAATTACTAATAGCTCAAATAGAACTTTTTGCAATTATTATGAAGCAGTTATGGTATTGTAGGAACAATTTTGTATTTTGTTCTAAATTCATGAGTCCTTCTTCTATGATTGAGATGGCTACTGCATCACTATTTATGTACCAAGATGCTCAAAACAAGTGTGCTCAGTCTATTGATGTACACAGGAGCATCCCATAACCAAGATGGAGTCCTCCAATTTGGCTTTATTTTAAAATAAATTTTGATGCCTCCTATGATAAGGATTTTGGTCAAATGGGTATTGGGATTATCATGCGCGATGGTGCTGTACAAGCTTTTCTACTATCTACAAGGGATCCTATTGCTTCTATTTTCCAAGTATAAAGTAATGCTTTTATTCAAGCAATGAAATTTTTCAAGGATTTGTGTGACGCCCCCAATTAATGTTTAGGATTTAATGTAAAGCGAAATATCAGGATAAGTAACACTTGGTTACTCACTCTCATACTTATCGAAATTTAATACAAATTGCAATGAAAAAGTTCTAAATAAAATTAATTTCTAGTGATCACCTTGTAGTATAGAAACTGCAATATCCACACTATCAATTCTTAAATTAATATTTTATCTTTACATGCATAATTCAATTAGTACTCTCTGCCAATATATATACAAACTTATCGAAACTTCGACTTAGGGCCGCCTAGGTTCCTTCTTCACTTCAGACTTCTTTTTCTCCGTGTCGATGCCGGTCTCTACTACTATCAACTAATTAAAAACTTTTATGGAGAAAGAGTACTCCAGAAACCCCTCAAGGTTTTTTCGAGTCACTCGAGCAACTAGGATCTAGCTCATAACTGTCATCAAACCCTGTAGTGAAATTAAAATTTCAAAAAGAAAAGAAACATACAAGAATGAGATTTTCTAGGAAATCTCAATAAATACACACTTAACTTAATAAAAGTATAGACATAATAAAATAATCACATACAAGCCAGACAATCAGAGTATGCATTTATGACATAATTTATGTGACTCATACATGACTTAGACTTATCTTTTATGTAGACTTACATTGATGTCCTTCCTTCCTAACAAACTCATATTATGCATAGACTTTTCATTCTTATCTTAAAGTTCTTGTTCTTATAAGTCTTAACTTATATCCACTATTATTATTCGTGATTGAGCTATACAACTATTATTACTCGTGATCGGGCCATGCCATTATTATTACTCATGATCGGGCCATACCACTATTATTACCTGTGGTCGGGTCATACCACTATTATTACCTGTGGTCGGGTCATACCACTATTCTTACTCGTGGTTGAGCCGTATCCATATTCTGAATCTCGACAAGCGTTACATAGCGTCATCCCCGTCATGATGTGACTAACTTATTAATCTTTTCACTTATAAAGTTTTTGTTAATATATTTTCTTATAACAGACGTCATAATTTATGACGACACTTATATATGACGAAATGCAAAGTAACATAACTTTAATCTTATGACATGCATATTTTATATCCTTATAAATCTTATAACATATGAGAATATTTCATAATAACATACATTACATGTACATGCATTTACGTCATAGCAATTCATAATGTCAAAACATAACGAATAGTACTTAACAATTAAATAAATTATTAAAATATTCACACATCATGGCTAACCGAATCCTATGGATAATCAAACCTAATTTTCTTCTTATTTAAATCAAGCTAAACTCCACTTGTACAACTTGTCAAACTTTCATTAACTTTCATAAATAAACTCAAACTTAAATTATATTGTTTTCTTGGTTAATTTTCCAATAATTTTTTATACGATGATTCTTGAAAATTTTCAAATAAGCTAAAGTTTCTAAACTTACCATAATTAATAAAATATCATTCAAATAATTATAAATCAAGTCACTAAGAATTTTAGAAGAAATTTACCAATAAAATCAATGCCTACCATGATAAACTCAAATCTGACAGTTCAATCCCAGTTTCATCCTTGATTGAGTCCTTATCTCTTAAAACTCATTACATAAAAGTTGTAGATATTTCTCTTAGCTTTCCATAACCTCTTAAATTATTAAAATCTGACATCAAAAGAACAAGTTATATCCGATTTATCAAAAAGTGTCAGATCTGCCAATAATAATTCTATTAAGGCCGAAATTCACTAGAGTTGTTTTTTCAATTTTTTTCTAAATTAAGATCTCATGTTTTCACATAATTGTCTTTATATAATATCATAAAATATATTTCTAAAATTTCATAATTTTTCTAATATTTTTTCATAGCAAAAACTACTCCAAAATCTAATATGTTTCAACTTAATACATAAATAAAAATTAAACTCAAATAAATATCAAACATAATCTAATCATCAAACCACTTATTTTATGCCAAGATTAAGTTAATATATGTACTTACAAATTTTCCTAAATTTGTTTGGATGATAGGATTTAGCTTTAAGCAATCCTCCCTCCAAAGCCTTTAGATTTCTTCTCTTTGGTGTTCTAGTGGTATAAGTGTAATTAGGTGAATTTTTCTTATTCTTTTTCCACTATAGTCGAGTGTTCCCTCTAAAGAGAAGAGAAAAGAGTCTTGCATATATATATATATAAATATATATATATAAATATATATATATATATAGGCATAAGAGGCATTGATCAAGCCCAAAAACAAAAAAGAGGTGATCGGTTACTACTCCAAAAACCATATACACTTGTCCATCTTCACTTAGCCTCCATCATTACCTCTAAATCTTAAACTAAATGATAATATCTTCATCCAATGGTCTGATTTAAACCATCTGGAAGATTAAAAATGATCAATGGCTCAAGTAAAATCAACTCATGTGAGGTAGAGACAAAATAACATGATAATATCTTCTAATGGGTTGTATCCAGCCACTTGGTCTCTCCAAGAGGTCAGCCACATTTCAGCCCAAATAAGTCCTTGATATAGTTCAATTCTTTGAAAACTCAAAACATGAAAATTTTATATCATCCTCTTAGTGATATATAGGATTTTAAAACACTTCATTACAAGATCAGATGCAAGAGATATGATTAATTTACCGAAACATGTCAAAACTCACCCGAGAACATCCAATCCGAGTTCTTCATTTGTTTCCTTTATTTTCTTACCCACCAAAACTTTTAGATCAATTCCTATCAACTTGCCATATGTTCTCACACATGTTAAGACCTTAGAAAAATTGATAGTCAATCAGAATTTTCATCATATGGCCGAACATAAGATAACTCATCTAAGTCGGTTATCAGTTGACTCTCATTCACATCCGTTCACTTCACACCAGATTTAGTCCTTAATCCATTCCTTATCTTCAAAATCTTAAAATATGAAAGTTCTAGATCTATCTCTTAAGGTCATATAAAAATTAGAATCACCTCGTTCTCATCTCATATGAAGAAGTTATGATTATTACACAAATTCGACAGACCAACCCTAAGAACTCGTTTTGGCTCACCAAGTGTTTGATGTTTTATTTTATCACTTCTCTTTAAATTTCTTTCTTAAATTTCAAAAGTTTATCTCTTTTTAGTTTCAAATTGAATTTCTCTAATTGATACCTTGCTAAAATTCTCAAAAGTTAATCCAAAATTTATCTTAGAATGCATCTAAGTCTTAAATTCTATTTTCATGGAAAAATATACTTCCAATAAATCTTTTAAAATATTTTCAAGTAAATGTTGTATCTAAAAAAATTGGACTATTACAATTTGCATTTTCATCAAGTCCAGTATGAAGGGGATGCTAAAGCTATCATAAATACCATTCATGCCATTACCATTGATCACTCTTGGTCTAGCCAGTTATTGAAAATGCTAAGGACCTGCTATTCAATCATGTTATGTGGAGCCTTAATTTTATTCCAAGAGTTTGTAACTAGACAACGCATGTTGCTGCTAGATTGGCTTTACATTTTGATGTTGAGTGAATTTGGTTAAAAAATGGGCCTATAGAAGTTTTGTATGCTGCATCTTTAGATTCTAGTTGTAATCTTTGATGCTATTAATGCAAATGTGTTCCCCTTAAAAAAAAGTAATATACTTTAAATCTACATATAAATCACTATATAAATCACTATAATATTAGTTATATTAATACTATTATATAGTTTTACTAAATTAAAATTTAAAGCAATATTTTATATAAATAATTTTTTTTATGACGAAATTACATTTTATTAAAATTGAAAAACCGAAACGAACCAGACCATAATTAATAAAATCAAAAGTACCAATTTAACAAGGTAATCGATTTAGAATCGGTTCTTGAAATACAAAACCAATACATATCAATTCGATCTGAAATTTTGTCCACAACTGGATGAAATTGGACCAATTACACCCATTATGTCTAAGTTTTTCCCTTTCTCTCTCCCCTAGTTCTCCCTTAGAGAAAATCTTAGAGCCAGTTGGACTTATTGTCTCTAATAAACAACCCCCAACAAAAATTACTACGTACGTCGTGAGGACCCGTAATTTTACCTCTTTTATAATTTAATGTTTTAATATTAAATACGTATGGTTTGTTAATATAAATATTGGGTGTTATGTGTTGGTTGATATTAATATTATTTTAGTGTGTTTGTGTTTATATATTTGGATATTTCATTTTTATTTAAAAATTATTTTCATGTTTAAATTGTGAGCTAATTTATTTTTCTTATTAATTTATTGTGATGTTTTTATTTTAATACTTGAATTTAATCTCATTATTTTATTATGTTGGTATTTAAATTAAAGTATTGTGATTTATTTTATTTTAATGTGTTCTATTTCTTTTATTTTAGATAATTTCGGTGGGATTATATATATAATGGGCTTTTATATATATACATATATTTATATGAAGTATTTGGGTTTTATTATGTTTAGGGCCATGTTTAAGTTTGTTTTGCAGCCAGCCCATAGCCCTTAAACTAGTTACTTGGTCCAGTCCGTGATTTCATATTTCAGCTCCTTTTTGCTTCTGAAATGGTGACGTTTTGTTCAATGATTTAATGAAAAGCAGGCAGCTCCTCCATTACACGAACGCCAAGCCTTTCTTCTTTCTTTTTCTTTTTCTTCTTCTTTCTTTTCATTTTTCCTCTGTTCGGCGATGCAACCCGTGACCTCAAAGCATGAATCTTTGCAGCTTTCCTCCATTTCGTTTCAGGCACGCGTTGCACCATCAAAGCCCTAGCATACTGCAGATAATTTCCCATCTCTTTTCTTTTCAAATCAGTACATCACGTGCTCAGTTTCCATCTCAAACCGTGAGCGTCTAGCTCCTGTATTTCCTTTGTTTTCATCTAAAAAGTGGAGAATCTCTTCAATGGAGACTTGTGGTTGTCTTGGCTCGTTCCTATGTGCTTCATGTGCCCATTTTTTTGCTGCCCAAAATCGAAGTCACGGTGCACCATTTTAGCCTATAAAATGGCAGTCAACCCTTGCTTCAAACCACACAAAAAATACTTCTTTTTCCTCTTCAGAAGTCATGTGTTTAGTCATCTTTTAGAGCTTGTTTCCTTCTCAACTCAAGTTTAAGTTTTTCCTCTTCAAACCCTTGAAATCCGAAAATTCAAAATGGGTTTTTGTTAGTGTTTTAATTTTCGTTTCATTCACTGTATTTTATCGCTTGAGATATCTTTCGGTAAACTTTTAACCATTTAAATTGATTAATTTATTGAAGTGTTGTTTTTAATTTATTTATTTGGGTTATTTATTTACGTTTAATTGTTATAAGTATTTGTTCATATTAATTGTTGTTAATTGTAGTGTTTTATATATGTGATTTTATTTATGTTTGATTTTAATTGATTTAGTTATTTTCAGTAATAATACTTGTTTTATTTATAGTATTTTATTTTCGGTGGTGCATTGGGCGCTATGATAGCAGCGCGTTCGCTAGTGGAGGCATGAGATTGCTTTTTGGTAGTTCGCTATATTCGAAAATTTAGATCGAGCGTATAGTAAGTATTTTCCAAATGAACTTTAAGATTTAAATATATTTTTACATTAACAATTATGTGTTTGGTTGATATTGAAATTTATTAATTATTGATTATTTTATGTGCTGTTGTACGCATTGCATAGTGCATGTATTTTCATATATTGGAAATGAAAACTGGATTTTCATGTGTTAATGACTTTCGGGTGTGTCTGTATCACGACCCCAAGCCAAGATAGAGCATTATTCCAGTGGAGCTCCTCTGGTCAATCGAGAGTGGAATATACTAAGTAATATCCCTTGGGTTGTCGTTGGGCGATAACGGGATCGGACGGGATGGTAACACTCAACAAATCGGACTGTTTGGAAGCGGCTCTCTCTCCCCTATTAGTATTACTTCCTTCTCTCTCTCTCTCTCTCTCTCTCTCTCTCTCTCTCTCTCTCCTATTCCATCCCTCCAACTCTCATCTCCCTTTCTATAGATCTCGTTGTCCCGAACCTCTATCTCCCTTTCCTCTCCTCTCCTTACTCCCGTCCTCAAAAAGGAAAATCCCCCATTTCATCACTCTCTCGCTCTCCCTTTTGACGTATCCCATCGACGCGAGCTTTATCTCTCTCTCAACTCGATTCGGAACCCAAATGTGGGTGTAAAACTGAAGGATGCTCAAAATGTGATAATTCATGCTGAATAGTTGTACATTATAGTTGGTCTGTTTAAATTTGGAAAAAAGACTCTAGGTTAAATCTCATCCACTTTTTACCCAATTGGTACTTCTTTGCTTTGTTTAGTTCTTGCTTGTATTTTCTTGTTCCTTAAACACTTCTCTAGATGGATATATATATGTATATATTTTCCTTCAGAGCTTGAATTTGCTCCTGCCAAGTTTTAAATTTGTTGTTTCTTAGTTGAAATATTGATTCCAAAATAACGGAAATTTTCTGGGATCTTTCTTGGTTTCATGTTTGAAAATTCAATCTTGCTTATTTGTATATCTTGGAAGTAATGAGACATAGTTGTGTGCCTTACTATTTATTTATTTACTCTCTAGGAATATTCATTCCCATTTCATTGGGAATCATGTAGCTGAGATGTACTTATTCAAAGCATCGCGGAGGACTCAAAGAGATTTTGTTTCTGAAATAATTAGAAAAAACGAATTCAGTCAACTTTTTGACTGAGTTTTCGGTAGAACAGGTTTTATTCTCCGAATTTAATGTGTCTGCTTTCTTTGATTTAGTTCAGTATAACTTATTTTTCTTCTTATGTTTCCATAAAACCAATTCAATCCGGTAAAACTTTTACATAAGCTAGTTGTTAATTTAAAACAGCTAAACGAGAAGCTCGTTATGTCTATTTTGTCTTCCATGCACATATTGATAGAATAGGGGAAAAAAACCACTAGCTTAGCTTGAATACATTGTTTGTGAAGTAGAGTAACTCGTTTTTCACATATTCTTACCAACATTTTTAATAAACGGTTCCTTGAAATTGGGACAATTTGATAGAATGATAGGGCTACTAAAATATATAGTCATATGAACTTGGCCATTTATATGATCTGTTACTCTACCAATTGGCATTACCACCCCGCTTGTTTCAAATTCACAACATATCTTATGTGTCAATGCTCTAGGAAGTATGTCACCAACCCTTCACGTGCTATAGAGCAAACCCCTTTAATTACAAGAGATTCTATCTTATTAGGAAGTCCAATTATGGATAATGGACAAGAATTGTAACAAACTACTCTAGGAATTTATCTATTGAGGAAGTCCCATTGTGTATAGCGGACAATAAATGTAACAAACTACTCTAGAACAAATAGAAAGTCTTATGGTAAAAATAATTTGGAGGAACCATAAGACTCTAGGATGAGGCTTCATGGGAAGTAAAGGATGGGATGAAAGCCAAGTACCTCAATTGTTCGAGTGACATTGTATTGAACTTCAATTAAATAACGTCTTCTGCAAAATGAGATAAATGTGTTTTCATTATTTCCCTTGACATCATGGTTGTATGAGCATTTGTTTGTTTGATACTTTTGTGAACATAATTTCTCATTAGTAGCTCCAACTCCCATGATCAAGCTATGTTTTGGTTATTATATTATTGAGCACTGTACCAGATAAAAACCTAACAATTTGCTCTCTTGAGGAATTTTTACAATTGTTCTATTTTCAGTATTCCACCATACAACAAACGTCACACTGTATTCCACCTTATAATACAGCTTGTGTCATTACCAAACAAGTTCCTAAAGTAGTAATTAAAAGTAGTAACATGTTAACCAGCCATCTGATATCCATATAAAAGACTCACAAAATTTTGTCATTACTAAAGGAAGATTTGTTCTTATCTAAAGATTTATTAATGAAAGATCTATTTTTTCAAAAAAAAAAAATAGTGAGAAAAATAGCTCTATAAAATTTTTCAGAAATATAAAGAAATCTACCGAGTTAAAAAACATTATGATTGCGTTGAAGAATGACCATCTCAACAAAAATCTTATAGTTTGAATTGATAGTAAAATTGCTAACGTTATAGATGTTAAAATCTTAGCTTCAAAGCATATTTTCATCAAATGTCAAGTTTAAAGTATTTGATTTGCTATGGAACAATTCATTCTTGATTTTGTCACATGTGAATTTATGCAGGGAAAAATGATGAGAAAAATTAAAGCCAGACCCTTTACCAAGAACTCATGTGCAATGCTCCTCTGAACACACTCCCTATTATTAGATCACCTCGTTTAATCATAGATTGTCAATGTTGGGATGATCCCATATATTGGTAAACACATGCGAAGATCCTAATGATTGCATCCTTGATAGAAAAAATCATGCTTCTATTGCGTCGAATGATTCCTTCCTTCATTTTCGTATCGGTCAGAGATTCTGTCAGTCTATGTGTTTATAGTTATAAATCAGTGGTAGCTGAATTCATTCATAATGATGCAAAGGCAAACTGTGATACAGTTGTTGATTCCATTTTCAACTCATTTAGGAGAGACTGGAACTGGGACAGGCTGACTAAAAAATTTGTTACTTTTCAGTTAAATGACTTGATTGTAGAAAAAGTACTGTTAGAGTTAAAGGAACCAAATGATGCAAAACGAGCTCAAGCTTTCTTCCATTGTTCAGCACAAAGGAAAACCATTGAACATGGGATTCGATCCTACTGTATCACAATTCATATTTTGGATCGAGCCTAACTGCTTATAAATGCTCGTGCATTGCTTGAATCAATTTTAAAGAAAAGTGTCGGATACTACCTGCCATTCTCAATAGTGGGTATTCTACTTAACAGTTACAGGGTTACTGCTTAATCTCCATTTGTGTTTGATTTGTTAATTTAGGCTTATGCTAAACTAAGAATGCTTGATATTGCTTTTGATGCTTGCCACTATTTGGAAGAACATGTGTTCTCTTTAAGCCTCATTAGTTTCAACATTCTGATTCATGTTGTTCAGAAATCTGATCAAGTTCCTCTAGTTTGGAAGATTTATGAGCATATGTTTCAAAAAAGAATGTATCCAAATGAAGTAACAATCCAAACTATGATAAGTGCATTGTGCAAAGAAGGGCAGCTGCAGAAATATGTTGATGTACTGGATCAGATCCATGTGAAGAAATGTTCTCCTTTAGTGATTGTTAATACCAGTTTGGTGTTAAGGATTTTGGAGGAGAAAAGAGTCAAAGATGGTATAGTATTATTAAAGAGAATGTTGCAAAAGAATATGATTCTTGACACAATTGCTTATTCATTGAGTGTTCATTCCAAAATAAAAATCGAGGATTTGGAATCAGCATACAAGGCATATGAAGAGATGCTTAAAAGAGGTTTCCAAGCAAATTATTTCATCTATACTTTGTTCATGAGTGCCCATTGTAAAGAGGGAAAAATAGAAGAAGCACATTGCTTGATGCAAGAGGTGGAAAATATGGATTTAAAGCCGTATGATGAGTCCTTCAATCTTCTAATTGAGAGGTGTGCTAAAGTTGGAAAACTGGAAGAAAGCTTAAGATATTGTGAGCAAATGTTGGAGAGGAGACTTGTTCCCAGTCGTTGGGCTTTCAATGAGATGGTAGGAAAGCTCTGTCAGAGTGGGGATGTGGAGCGGGCCAATGCTATGCTAACTATTTTATTAGATGAAGGATCCTTGCCTGACGAGGTTACATACTCTCATCTTATCGATGGTTTTGGTAGCAAGGGTGAGATAGATGAAGTACTCAAACTCTACTATGAAATTGAGTACAAATCGATGTCTCCTGGGCTCTTGGTCTACAAGTCATTGATTAGGAGCTTTTGCCTATGTGGGAAATTAGAGGAAGCTGAAAAATGTTTAAAAAAGCTGAAAAAACGCTCACTAGTTCCAACTTTGTGCATATATAACACATTGATTGCGAGCTACTATGAGAAAGGCGATAGAACAAGGGTCGTCCACCTTCAGAATGAAATGATTTCACTCGGGCTTAAGCCTAGTTACTCATAGTTTTCGAGTTACAAAGCACAAAGAACATTGAAGATAAGCCAATTTAAGAAAGTAGAGTTCGGGTCCACTCAAGATGAAGAGTAATTTGTGTTGATTTTTAACATCTTCTCCATAAATTACCAGTTTTTATTACTGACCCGGATTCACATTGCAGTAGCTTAAGTTGGTGATGTAAATGTCAACAAAGGGGCTTTTTGTGAATAGCCGAATGTTGGCCTTCTGAGTTTCGTATATTATATATCCTTTTTTCCAAAGATACTATACAACGGCAAGAAATAGATATATGCCTAATTCTAGCCTTATACATGGTAACTATAATCTGTCAAATTATATGCTATATTATAGAAGAATAAATAGTGAAAGTAAAGAAATAATTGTATAAGGAAAGAACAATGGCCAGCAAAGCTGTCCATTGACAACCTACCTCAAATTAATATTGGTTAATCAACAAGTATCAATTTGTTACTTAAGAAGCAATGTCGATCGTGAGTGAGAATTTTGATAAAGATATCAACAATTTGAAGTTCAATGAAAATATGTAGAACAATGATAACACGAGCATTAAAGACTTTAAAGATAAAGTGACAGTTGAGTTCAATATATTTTGTGTGCTCATGATAGATAGGATTGACTGTAATCTGAATAGCATTTGTACTATCGGCATGTAAGGGGCGTAGGATCGATCTTAAAGAAGTCTAACTTTGCAAGCAAACCTCAAAGTCAAATAATTTTGGAATAAACAAGAGACATTGCCTAATACTCAAATTCTATAAATAACTTAGAAACTATTGTTCTTCTTACTTTTCCAAGAGATCAATGCATAACCTAATAATACACACCAACCAGTGATGAACAAAGTGTATTAGTGCATTCAGCCCAATCAACATCGTTGTAAGTAGGGGTGGCAATATGTGACATGATACGTTAACATGAAATGAATACGACAGGATAAAAATGAGTTAGTTTTTAGCCTTAACGGGTTTCGGATCAAATCATACCGATCCGTTAAGACACGATTTGATAATGCATTATAACTCGTTAAGACACTATAAGACACGATTTGAAATATAACTTATTTTTAATTTTTTTAACTAAAAATGAATTTTGAAAACCCTAATGCCTAACCAGATATACCACGCAGCCACGCATGCCCCTTATTTGATTTTCATTCTTCCATTTCTTCTTTGAGCCTTTTCCCTCCTAGTCCCGACTCCCATATGGCACTCCACAGTTCATGAATCACGGCAAACACTAGAGTTCTCGAATGCAGGTTGCGGAATGATCGAATCTTGACTTCTGATTCTCATTTCTCAGTTCTCGGACTCTGTCAATCTCTCAGACACTTATCTCTAACCTCCGTTATTTCAATCTCTTCTTCTCATAGTCACTAGCATGACCCCTCTCGGCAGCCCACACAGCAGCACAGGTCATGCCGTCGATAGTCCACACAAAGGTGTAGGTTACGTCATCCCTGTCTAGCCACTTCTCTGAGTTCTCTCATCACAGAATTGTCCACCCACGCACGAGTGGCACGACCTTTCTCGACCTCTCTTCTCACGTTGTTCCTCTTCACACAAACCCTAAAGTTAAGTTAATTTGTTAATTTAAAAATGAGAGATTGATTTTGTAACTTTGTTAGGATTAGGGTTTTATTTTTACAAATTTAATATTTTATTTTTCCAGAGCACGTTTACGGTTTGAATGTTTGAATTGTTCTTCATATTTTGTTCGACCAAGTTGTTCTTCATATCAATATTTATATTTTGTATTTCTTTAGTGATGGTTTGGATTTGTTGTGTTTAAGTATGACAAGTGCAAACTTTTACTTTGCTTTGTTCCCACGGGCAGCCCTGCACAAAAAGAAAAACAAAGAGCAAAAGTGACTCATTTCACTTTACTTTAATTGTTTACCAATCTCAAATGTTTATCTCATTATTGTTGATGGATAGAATAATAGAGGTGCTAGGAAAGAAAATAGAGGTCCATTTTTTTCTTGCTACAAAGATTCTCAACTGAATAGAAAATTTACTTAAGAAATTGTTTATTAAATTTTTAGTAACGAAAATGGACCAAAATCGAGTGTTGCTTGCATATTACATAGACAGAGATTATTAATTAGTGGACCAATAGATTGTACAACATGGACCCTTACATATTGTTCAGGTGGTTGCTAAATTATGATGGACCCCTCTCCATTTGCTACCTACCTTGTGTTCTATCATTCTTAGTTTTTTTTTCATTTATTTGTTTTTGCTTCCTCTTGCTAACTATAGCTTGTAAGTTTTAAAAGATGAGTTAATGTAAGCAAGATTGTTTAGGGATTGTTTTTTTTAAGGAATTATTGTAACCAACTGAGAATTATTGTGTAAACCAGTTGAAAAAAGTTTAGGGACTTTTTTTTTTTCACAATACAGCTTATTTGTACTTCATATGACCTATTTAGTCTTGTTGTTTGTTGTCAAATGACTAAGGCAGAAGGTGAAAATATGCAGGACAGATTGTTGTTTGTTGTCAAATGTCTAATTTGAGTTGCAATAAATCAACATGCAGGGCAGCAGGAGGTTATAAATTAGATTTCTTGGAATTTTGAAGTTGCTTTTCTTCTCTGTTTTTTATGTCACTGATTTTAACTTCCTAGGGGCACGTTTGGGTCATTTCTTTTCATATTGATTGATTGCTCCCTTTCTTTGAACGCAATCTTTACATGATATGGATTGGTTATTGTATCTGAGTTTAATGGGATAAATAACTCAAAAATAAATCTTTTTTGTTTTTCTCGATACTTCCCTTGATTTTTGTTAAATCTTTTTTAACTTCCCTTGACTTACATGTATCAGATGTTAAGATTCAATTTGTGTTCATATGCTTTATTTGGATGATTATAAGATACGGGAATGGAAGATATATTGTAGACTATGAACCTCTTCTTATATCTCAGGGTTTAATTATATATATATATATATAATGTCAATGGGTTGATTGAATAATGTTGGTTGAATAATTTAATTATCTATACATTTTTTTACTTTGTCAACTTGTAGAGGAAATGCTTAATAATTTTGTTTACTGATATATATATATATATTTTACAGAAATACAAGAAAATCCTGAATTGGATGGATAACCAAAGTGTAATGGAGTTAGATATCAACAAGGACACTGACGATGCTCCAGTAGCTCCACCTCCTTCTACAAGTTCTAAACCTACTTAACTTTGTGTTTTTATCATATTTGAGTTTGTAAAAGTTATTTATTTATAATGTGTATTGTTTATTATTATTTATATTTGAGATGTAATTTTAATATTTTACAATATCTGAACTGTGGTGGTGTGTGACTATGGATCATATTGATTATTTGTGATGTATTTTAATATATAATATTTTATTTCTATCATTTATAGTTTAATACTTGTATAAAATAATAAAAAAAATTACTCAGAAAACGGGTCTAAACGTGTCAAACGTATTAATGGGTTGAAACGTGTTGGATCGTGTCATGTCGTGTTGTATAAATTTATTGTATTGACTAACGTGTCGTGTCGTGTTAACACATTATCTTAAAGGGTTGTGTTCGTGTTGAGATTTTTGACACGAAACCCTTAACGGGTCATGTTTGTGTTGACCCTTTAAGTGTAATGTATATATCTTTACACGACACGATGGCACGTTTTGACACCCCTAACTGTAAACAGCAAGTCAAGGAGAATTGCTGACAGAAAAAGAATAAGTTACAGGTTGAAGTGCCTTGAACATACCATATAATTTTATAGGTAGCAGCCAAATAAAGATGATGAGGAGTTTGAAGAAACTAACTGACTTGCTATACAACAAAAGAAATGTTTGGTCGAGTAATGGTGCTGTTAACAAGACTACCCCACCAGCTTCCAAAATAAACTGGGATTGACAAGTAAGTCACCCTCCTCTTTTTGAAACTTGACATTCAATTCCATGGAAATATTAACAAAGGTGGCCTACTGTGGGCCAGTAATAGCCACTAAGTCATTAGCATACTTATGTTGATTGAGGCAAATATTAGATGAACTATGATGCACCTTAAAACCAATAAATTAAGTGAGAGACCCAATATATTTTATATGAAAGGACTTTGAGAGATGAGCCTTGAGTTGGCCAAGTAAGGTAGAATCAGAATCAGTAATCACAATATCATCAATATAAACCAAAAGACAACAATACCATTTCTGATTTCTAAAAATTATAATAAAGTGGTTTGAAATTTATCAAACCAGGTTCTCGAAGCTTGTTTGAGACTAAAAATGGAGCGATGAAGCTTACACACTTGTGAAGTTGAAGAGG
Organism: Platycarya strobilacea; assembly: GCA_036898215.1. Classification (NCBI taxonomy): domain Eukaryota; kingdom Viridiplantae; phylum Streptophyta; class Magnoliopsida; order Fagales; family Juglandaceae; genus Platycarya; species Platycarya strobilacea. The sequence goes on along the minus strand of CM072545.1, from coordinate 24,772,076 downwards.
AAAATAATTCCCATAAAGAAAAGCATTTTTTGTATTCATTTGATGTAGTAGCTAATCATTAAAAACAACAAGAGCTAGAATGGTATGAACAACAGTCATTTAGCCACAGGAGCAAAGGTTTGTTCATAATTGATACTATATTCTTGATTATTCCTAAGTGCAACAAGTCTAGCTTTGTAACGATCCAAACTTTTATCAGATTGAACCTTGACTAAGTAAACTCATTTGCAACCTAGAGGAACAATGATGGAAGGACAAGACTCAATGTCCCAAGCGTGGTTGGCCTCAAGAGTAGCAATTTCTTCCTTCATAGCTTGTCGCAACAGTCACGCTTGACAGTGTGTGAGTAGGATGTGAGAATATTAAAATTGGACAATGCAATAGTAAGGGCTGAAATAGAATTGTCAAAACTGGAAGAAAGAAACCCTTACCTATCTTGGGAGACAAAAACTCGAGGAAAGTGACGTACCAAAGGCTCTGGAAGTGCTGCAATTGACTGAATCTAGAACTTGGTAGGATCATATATTAGGTGAGCCACCGGAAGAGATTGTGGGTGAGAGCGTCTCATATACACAATTCTTGGTTTAAAGCAAGAACTAATACTCAAAGGATGGGAGGACCATAGTAGAATATGAGGATACAAAGAACATAGAAAATAAAAAGAAATAACATTTTTAGAAATGCGTATACGATGTAATGTAAGATCATAGGAAACAAATTACATTTTGACACACAATATATCTCAAGAATATACATCTAACAGATTTGGTAGATAATTTATGTCACTCATAAAGAAGTAAATGAATAAAACATATAAACCAAAAGTGCGAACGTTATCATAACTAGGTTACTTACCAAACAAGCGAAAATAGGAAAATTTCACGTGTAGTAGGACTTGGGAAAGTAAACCCAGAGCATAGATGAAACAAATGATTTTAACAAGAGAGTACGTACCACATCTAGGAGATGATGATTTTTGCATTCGGCTACTCCATTCTATTGTGGAGTAGTGAGGCATGAACGCTGATGAATAATACCTTTAAAAGTCAAGAATGTTTGAAACTCAGTAGACATATATCCACCACCAGAATCTATGCATAATGTCTTAATGAAAGCATAAAATTGATTGTCAACATACGCGAAAAACTCAATGAAAGTACAAAAAATCTCAAATTTAGAGCAAAGAAAATAAATCCAAGCAAATCTGCCATGATCATCGATAAAAATCACATATTATTTAAAATTTTCATGTGAATTAATCGAGAAATGTCCCTAAACATCACTATGAATAAGATCAAAATAGTAAAAGGCTATACTAGCATGCAAAGGGAATGGAAGAGTTTTGCTTTTACCAAGTTTACAAAATAGACATAAAGAAGAACGGTCTTTATTACCAAGTAAATTAGAGTTCAATACATGAGATAAGATCTGAGTATTGTGCTGGTCCAAACGACAATGCCACATCATACTAAGATTTGAGACATTATTACAAACAAAAGAGTTAATAGAAGAGATTGGAGAAAGTGTTGGAATAGGTAAAAGTAGTGGAAACAAGTGCCCCACTTTAGGTCATTTCGTAATCAGCTCCCTTGTCACCTGATCTTGCACAACATAACTATCATTAGAAAATTTAACAACATAATTGTTATCAACTAATAAACCAACAAAAATGAGATTCATGGAAAGCTAAGGAGCAAGAAACACATCAGTAAACTTAAAAGAGGTATCTCCGATAGTAGCTATTGGCAAAGAACTGCCATTAGTAGTCTGAATGGCAGATTGACCAGCATAGGGCCATGACAAAAAGCGGTGGGATTATTCATCATGTGATTAGAGACTCCCGAATTCATGTACCAGAGTTTAGTAGAACTTTACATTGGAACTCCATTGCTGATAATGCTGAGATTAACATCTGTTGCACCATTGCAGGTGTGCAGAACAGAGGAAGCACTTGAAGAAGAGCAATGTGTTGCAGGAATCTTTGTTGGAGGGGCAATAATAGAAGTCTGAAATGTTTAAGCCCGACGATTTTGATGGCAGATATGACATATTTTGATAATGTGACTTTTCTTTTTGCAATATGAGTTATATTTCTTAGAGTAATTGGCAGCAATATGCCCATATTTCTTATAGAGAAACACTACAAGTTTTTAGAATTCATACGTGGTCCTCATCCTTGGGCAGTATAAGCCACAATTGTCATCCCTGAACTTCCAAGAGATTATTCCAGAATAGATTGAGTACTAAGATGTTGTTCTTCACGATGAGTTAAAAACAAATATCAAGAAAGGGGATAAAAGATCTATTCAGTAGGGAGGAGTGAACAGATTCATATTTTGGGCGTAGTTTCATAAGAAATTGATCACGCCGACTAGTCTCGTGAATGTTTTGAATAGTCGAAAGAGTGGCAATAAGAATATTTGCGCTAACCAAAACCAGTATATTCGTACCAAAGAGTTAGAAATGCTGAGTAGTAGTCTTTGATGAAAAAACTACCATGTCAAAACATGGTAATCAGATATTCTAACTGAAAGTGACGAGCATCATTATCTTGATAATAAACTATTTTCAAATAATTTCACATGTATTGAGTGGAGTGATGGGGCTACAAGTTGGTGACAATATGTGGTTTTACTAAATCAAGAAGCCAATACATGATTTGTGCATCAAGCACAACTTATGAAGGAGAAGACTCGAAATCCTTAGATTTGTCAGAAGTGGATGGTTGTGTGGCATCTGTGCCATCAAGATGACCCCAAAGGTCTTTTCCCTTTAGGAAAAGCTCAAACTGAAAAGCCCAAGTAATAGAGTTTTTTCTTGTAAACTTGACACACACACATGCAAAGTCCATTGCAAATATAAAATTAAAAAAAAAAACGAAACACAACAAAACAAGAACAAAACAAATCAAGGAAAATAATGCTGGTTTGCCCCAAGAGTCAAGTAAAACTGAAAAATATTACCAAAGAAATGTCGCGAGAGCCATAAACATACAAAGAGAAGGCCGAAATAAGAAAACTCAACTGTTGGAAAAAGCCAACCCAACTGTCAATCGTAAAATCATTGAAAAGAAAAACAAACCCAAGTGCAAACCCGTCGGGTTTAACAAAATAAAGTGGTGGTCGAAAACTTGCTGCCAAAATAACTAGAAAAACCAAAACAGAACTTGCTGAAAACTCCAAAGCAGAGAAATAGATGGGCCGAGAGGTTGAGAAGATGCCGAAAAAACTCCCAGACCAGAAATAGAAGTGGCCAAAAAACACCAAACCGGAAACAGAACTTGTCAAATTCTCCACACTAGAACCAGATGATCGAAAAATGAGAAACTGTGATGTCTGGTTCACCAAGAACATCACAAAATTCATGGAGAAACAAGGGAGACACCTCCAAAATCGATAACAAGAAAAAAAATTTGAAACTTGAAAAGAACTTAGGTGTTGGCTCTTGATACCATGTCGACAAAGAGATTTTCTATGAATAGCCGAATGCTAGCTTTCTTAGTTTTGTATATTATATATCTTTTTTTTAGAGATTCTATACATGGCAAGAAATAGGTACATGCATAATTCTAGCCATATACATGGTAACTATAATATGCCAAATTATATGCTATATGTACAGAAGAATAAATAAAGTAAAGAAATAATTGTATAAGGAAAAAAGAATGGCCAACAAAGCTACCCATTGACAATAAATTGTACATGAAGAAAGGATGTTTAACATTAAAAAAAAAAAAGAAGAGAAATACAAGACACACATTATGATGGTTTTGCCATTCCAATTAGCTTGCGATGACCTTTGTAAATAACTCAAGTTTAGCTACATACTCTCTTCAATGGTCTTTGTCTCCATGTAATTATTTGATCATGTGTTGGTGAATAAAATTTTGCCTTGAATTTGCCAAAAGCGGATCCATTGGTGCTACTTCTCAAAGTTTGGATGTAGTGGTAAGATTAATCTTGTAATGTGATACATTATGAAATTCCTATGCTTGAACTGATTGTTCAGTGACATGAAAGAAAGGACTGATGAAGAGAGATTGTTATTAATATGACAAAGAGATTAAACAAAAGCAATCATACAAATTGATGTAGCTTCGAATGATCTATTAGATCCATTTTACAATCTGATAAATCACATGAAAATTATTTTAATTTATAAAATTACTTTTGTATAATCTATTTGTAGTTAAAGCATTTCACCATTAATATGGGGACCACTCACACCACATGTAGTATAAAAAATATCATTACTGATCCTCCTATATATTCATTATGAAGGAATTATTGTGGATGTGTAGTTCTATTTTATATAATTACATAGGCTTTATTCTTAGGAACACAAACCTAAAGTACCTCTCAAAATTGTCTTTTTTCTTGCCCATGAAAGGAGGAGAACCATACCATAATGTCTCACTTGGAGGCTTGGAACCCATGCTAACCATCACCTTGACAATAAATCAAACTAGTTACCTACCACTCTTAAATACTTACCCTAGTTCGACTCCTTGGCTCTCAGTTATTGAAGCCAAAGTTTAGTTAATAGAAAATATCTATTTAACACACTGAAATACATTATTGTTGTGGAAGGAAGTTTTCTTTATCCACTAGCATAAAAAATATTTGTATTTTGATTTCTTTTATGATTATTAGGAGTGTGCATCCGGATTCGGATATCTAGCCATAACTAGATTTGGATTTTCAAAACTGGGTGGTTATCCGCTCGATTGATTCATATTCAATCCAGGCATTATTTGGATTCGATCTGGATATTCGAATCGTAACCAGATTTCTGGATTTTTTGCATTTTTGTCTTAAAATTCGGATATCCAGATTATAACCGAATTTAATCCGAGCTTCAATGTAACCCGATATCTAGAATTTTTAATAATCTTTTTTTTTTTAAATACGACTAAAAAAATGGCAGAAAAAATCAACCTCTCATAAACTAAAGATTTCTGGCCCAAAAATAAAAACTAATCATTTTTGAAGAGTGAAATAAATTTGGAAGGAAATACAGATTACAAATGATTCGAGTTGGGTTCTTGGATTTGTTGCAATGTGTCAGTGGAATTAATTTGCCCAAAACACTCCTAGATTTGCTCTCATGCTCTTCGTCTCTGCTTCTCCTCTCAAGATTAACTTCCAGAATCAATTAGAGCAATCAGATTTGAGTATAACACAAATATACCTAAGCAACTTCCACTAGTGAAACGAAATAACAAAGAGAACCATCCTAAAGCCACTCACCTGGAAAAGTATGATGAGAGGTGAAAGGAAAAGAACGGATGGTTTTGTAGGGAGAGAAGGTGTTGTTGATAAGAGGAACATAAGAGCAAGCAAAACCATTCACTGCTTTTTTTAGAAGCTATGGTGCTGCGAAGCCACTAGTGGGAGCCATTGCCATTGTTAAGTGTATGTATAAGGGAGGGTTTGGCATACATACAAGACCGAGAGAGAGTCCAGGGCTGGAGTTGAACATGTCCAGAGTTTTCATTCGATTTGGAGAAATGGAGAAAGAGAAGTGAGAATTTGTGTCGAGAGACTTGTCGAACTTTGCATTTTAAAATAAATCTGGATCCAGATATTCGGTTTAAAAACTGGATCCAGTAATAACCGGATATCTGAATCTGGATGCACATCCATAATGACTATATTGGGTTCCGTGCAAGCAGAATGTTTACACACCAACTCATAATTGGTAAAATTCTAATTACAAATTGGTTTTCCCACTTTTTTCGGTAGTTTTTTTTGGATTTAAAATCTCTACAATTTTTGACCGAATTCAAATCAAAGTGTGAGAGCGATAGACAAATAGCAAAAAGAAAGAAATCAACATCATTTGAGGAAACTCTATCAATTATAAAAGGAAAATACTAGTCTTTCCATCGAGGGCTCCCATTAGAGTCATCTGTTGATTTTTTATTTTATTTTTTTACTTAATGTTTAATTTTTTTATGATATTATGATGTTTTTAAAATATTTAAAAGTATTAAAAATATACATGTGAATTAAAAAAAATATATAATAAAAGGTACTAGGAGGAGCACCCAAAGATTTTTTAATATATGCCACGTCAGTCGTTATTTTAATTTCAGCCCTATTTGTTTACAAGGATGAAACCAAGAATCTAAATATATTTTAAATTCATCATTATACTTTTTCAAATCCACATATAAAATATAATAAAAAATTCAACTTTTTTAAATTTTAAAATATTTTTTTAAAAACCTAAAATAAAATTAGTATTAAAAAAATATATTATAATAATATATATTTTTTAACTTTTATCCCATTTTATCTCATCTTTAAAATCAAACTAAGCTAAGAAAATAAAAAGCTAAGTTGCAAGACATTTCGAATTCATTTTGAAGTCGCATTTTTCCTCGAGATCCAAAAGCTTTTGTATATCGTTCTCCAACCTCTTTTTCTCTCTGTCTAGAAGCTTTTTGTCGTCGTGCATTTTTCGGAAGTATGTTCTCTTTGTCTAGGAGTGTTCATCCGAGTTTCATGTTTGGGAATTCGAAACTCGGATTCAAAATTTTTTTAAATATTATTTTTTTAAAAAAAATTAAAAAAATTAAAAAAAAAAAAAATTTAAATCGGATTCAGTAAAATCCAAGCCCGGATGGGCAGACCTATCCTCGTCCCATCGGCGTGCATTGGGTGCAGGATTAAAAAAAAATGGTTCTTCCCCATCTCTTTTTCTCCCTTACATCCCTCTAAAAGAAGATTAGCTCCCGAAGTGCCCACCCTTTTCCCTCCCTCTGAATCGTTCTCTCCCGCTGTTCTCTCCCACAGCTCTATTCGAAGACCAGAAAGTGACCTTTGTTGAGTTTGTTCCTTGGCTTCAATCCCACATGGGTAGGAAGTGAAGCCACAATAAGCCTCTTGGGCTATATAAGGAGGCTAAGACTTCTTGGTTAGACACACCAACTAACAAGTTATCAAGTAATAACTTGTGAGTAAAATCCTCTATTAGCCTTTTCTTGTAAAAGGGAAAGAGGTGAAAGTTAAAGTTTTCTTAGTGAGAAAATTTTGTGAGTGTCATTTGTGGTGAGGAGAAAAATTGTGTGATTGTAACAATTTTTCACATAGTGTATTTTCTTCTCTGGGTCTGCTGGTTTTTTCTTCCTGCTTTGGGAGTTTCCAGGTAAATTCTTGTGTTATTATTTCTATATATCTCTTTATATTCCTGCATAGAGGTGGATCCTGGGGGTGAATTTGGGAGGTCCAAATTCCCAACAATTGGTATCAGAGCTGGGGTCCTCTTTCTTTTGTGGGGTGGAGCTTTGGTATGGTAGTGTGGATACGTACAGTCTAAGGAGGTTCTGTCTAAGGAGATTGGAAATTCTAAGTGTGTCCATTGTGACCCTCCAATCTTTCCTGGGAACCTTGAAGTTCTATCTAGGAAAGAGAAATCTTTCCTGGGAACTTACTTAGTGAGTACTATTCATTCCTACGGTAAAAGAATCAAGAGCCAAGGTTCGGGTCTAAGGAGATGGCTGGAGCAGACGTGAAAGTATCAGGGATCGAGAAGTTTGATGGCACAGATTATGGATACTGGAGGATGCAGATAGAGGATTACCTATATGGGAAGAAACTTCATCTTCCATTGTTAGGGAAGAAGCCAGAGACCATGGCAGTTGCTGATTGGGACCTGCTAGATCGACAGGTTCTGGGGGTTATTCGACTAACCCTATCGAGATCCGTTGCACACAACGTCATCAAGGAGAAGACGACTGCAGATCTCATAGCGGCTTTGTCAAGTATGTATGAAAAGCCGTCAGCAAATAACAAAGTACATTTGATGAAAAAGTTATTCAACTTGAAAATGTCAGATGGTACGTCTGTTGCACAACATCTAAATGATTTTAATACTATCACAAATCAATTGTCATCTGTTGAAATTGAGTTTGATGATGAAATACGTGCATTGATACTATTGGCCTCACTGCCAAATAGTTGGGAAGCCATGAGAATGGCTGTCAGTAATTCTGCTGGTAAATCAAAATTAAAATATGATGATATTCGTGATTTGATTTTGGCTGAGGAGGTACGCAAGAGGGATTCAGGCGAAATCTCGGGTTCGAGTTCAGCGCTTAATGTTGATTCTCGAGGGAGATCACAAGACAGAAACTCAAACAGAGGCAGATCAAAATCAAAGAACAGGGGCAAGAGCAAGACAAAGCCTGGGCAGCAGGCAACTTGCTGGAATTGTGGCAAGACTGGTCACATAAAAAGGAATTGCAGAAATCCTAAAAAGGAGAATGATAGTGCTAATGTGGTAACTGAAGAAGTACAAGATGCACTATTACTTGCAGTTCATACTCCAGTTGATGACTGGATACTGGATTCAGGAGCTTCTTTCCACACAACTTCCCATCGGGAAATAATGCAAAACTATGTTGCAGGTGATTTTGGGAAGGTGTACTTGGCTGATGGAGAGGCTTTGAATGTGGTGGGAATGGGAGACATTGATATTGCACTCCCTAACAAGAACAAGTGGATCCTGCAGAAAGTCAGACACATTCCTGAGTTGAAGAAGAATCTCATCTCTGTTGGGCAACTCGATGATTGTGGCTATTCAGTAGTGTTCTCAGATAGCACCTGGAAGGTCACTAAAGGGGCATTGGTACTGGCTCGGGGTAAGAAAACTGGTACACTTTATATGACTACTGGTTTGAATAATACTGTTGCTACTACCGTTGCAGAGAGCACAGCAGATTTGTGGCATTGTAGGCTTGGCCATATGAGTCAGAAGGGCATGAAAGAACTACTGGCAAGAGGCAAGCTACCAGAACTAAAGTCAGTTGATCTCAGTACGTGTGAGAGTTGCATTATGGGAAAACAAAAGAAGGTCAGTTTCTTGAAGAGTGGTAGAACACTGAAAACAGGAAAGTTAGATCTTGTGCACACAGACGTGTGGGGACCTTCCCCAGTTGCATCTCTTGGAGGTTCTCGGTACTATGTCACGTTCATTGACGATCACAGCAGGAAGGTATGGGTTTATTTTTTGAAGCATAAATCTGATGTATTTAATGTGTTCAAAAATTGGAAAGCCCTGGTTGAAACAGAGACAGACTTAAAGCTGAAATGCTTGAGGTCTGATAATGGTGGAGAATATATTGATGGAGGATTCAATGAGTACTGTGCAACTCATGGTATCAGAATGGAAAAGACCATTCCTGGAACACCACAACAAAATGGAGTTGCTGAGCGTATGAATAGAACCATTAATGAGTGTGCTAGAAGCATGAGGCTGTACGCTGGATTACCACCTACTTTCTGGGCAGATGCAGTCAGCACTGCTGTGTACTTGATAAACAGAGGGCCATCAGTTCCATTGGATTGTGGACTGCCTGAGGAGGCTTGGAGTGGGAAAGAGGTCAAATTTTCTCACCTTAAAACTTTTGGCTGTCTTTCTTATGTTCTTGTTGATTCTGATGCTCGTAGTAAACTTGAAGCTAAGTCAAAGAAATGTTATTTCATTGGCTATGGAGACGAGGCATTTGGCTATCGTTTCTGGGATGATCAGGGTCGAAAGATTATAAGAAGCAGGAATGTGATATTCAATGAGAAGATTATGTACAAGGATAAGTTCAGTACAGTTGCTGAAGCAGCTCCTCATGAGTTCGAGTTCGAGAACTTGGATGACCTACCAGAGACCACTGTGCAGTGTAGAGATGTGAGTGACGGGGAGAATGGGTCCGATGCACCCGTTCCAATTATTCCGCAATCAGAACCAGAGCCGTCTACTCCTGCAGCTGCAGTTCGCAGGTCAGTTAGGACTATTCGTCCCCCACAGCGTTTCTCACCTACTTTGAATTATATTCTGTTGACAGATGGTGGAGAACCGCAGAGCTACCAGGAAACCTTGCAAGATGAACATTCTAGCAAGTGGAAGCTGGCCATGAAAGATGAGATGGATTCCTTGTTAGGGAATCAGACATGGGAGTTGACAAAACTTCCATCAGGGAAGAAGGCATTGCACAACAAGTGGGTGTACCGGGTAAAGACTGAGCAAGATGGTAGTAAAAGGTACAAGGCCAGACTTGTTGTAAAAGGCTTTCAGCAGAAGCAGGGTATTGATTACTCTGAGATCTTTTCTCCTGTGGTAAAAATCACAACCATCAGGTTAGTGTTGGCTATGGTTACTACTGAAGATCTATTTCTTGAGCAACTAGATGTGAAGACAGCTTTTCTTCATGGAGACCTTGAAGAAGACATCTTCATGCACCAACCTGAGGGGTTTGTAGTACAGGAAAATGAAGATTCAGTTTGCAGACTGAAGAAGAGCTTGTATGGCCTGAAGCAAGCTCCTAGACAGTGGTACAAGAAGTTTGACAGTTTTATGTGCAGTGCAGGATACATCAGATGTCAGGCAGATCACTGCTGCTATGTCAGGCAGTTTGACAATTCTTATATTATCTTGTTGTTATATGTGGATGACATGCTTATTGCAGGGGCTAGTATTGATGAGATCAATAATCTGAAGAAGCAGATGTCAGAGCACTTTGCAATGAAGGATTTGGGAGCTGCAAAGCAAATTCTTGGCATGAGAATTGTTAGGGACAGAGTCAGAGGCACGTTAAGACTCTCTCAGGTTGAGTATGTGAAAAAGGTACTCAGCAGGTTCAATATGGACAAGGCCAAACCAGTTGGCACACCTTTAGGCAATCACTTCAGACTCAGTAAGGATCAGTCACCAAAGTCAGAAGAGGAACAAGACTACATGAGTAAGGTTCCTTATGCTTCAGCTATTGGTTCACTTATGTATGCTATGGTTTGCACTAGACCAGATATTGCCCATGCAGTGGGAGTTGTGAGTAGATACATGAGTATCCCGGGAAGACAACATTGGGAAGCAGTAAAGTGGATTTTGAGATACCTAAAAGGCTCCTCAGAAACGTGCTTGTGTTTCTCAGGAGAGGGCTTAGAGGTGCAGGGCTATGTTGATGCTGATTTAGCTGGAGATGTTGATAGCAGAAAGAGTACCACAGGGTTTGTCTACACCCTGGGTGGTACTGCAGTTTCATGGGGTTCTAATCTACAAAAGACAGTTTCTTTGTCGACGACAGAAGCTGAGTACATTGCAGTTTCAGAAGCTGCAAAGGAAATGATTTGGCTACAGGGTTTCTTGGAGGAATTGGGCAAAGATATTCAAAAGGGCACTCTCTACAGCGACAATCAGAGTGCAATATTCCTCGCCAAGAACCCAGCATTTCATTCCAGGACTAAGCACATACAGATCAGGTATCACTTCATACGATCATTGGTAGATGATGGACAGTTGTTACTTGAGAAAATTTGTGGAAGTAAGAACCCTGCTGATATGTTGACAAAGAGCGTTACACTTGAGAAACTGAAGCTGTGCGCGACTTCAATTGGTCTTCAAGCATAAAGATAGGGGCAAAAAAAGGATAGCAGAAGCTATGAAGATCTTCATCCAGGTGGAGCATGGCTGTGGGATCAGCCAAAGTCACAAGGTGGAGATTGTTGAGTTTGTTCATTGGCTTCAATCCCACATGGGTAGGAAGTGAAGCCACAATAAGCCTCTTGGGCTATATAAGGAGGCTAAGACTTCTTGGTTAGACACACCAACTAACAAGTTATCAAGTAATAACTTGTGAGTAAAATCCTCTATTAGCCTTTTCTTGTAAAAGGGAAAGAGGTGAAAGTTAAAGTTTTCTTAGTGAGAAAATTTTGTGAGTGTCATTTGTGGTGAGGAGAAAAATTGTGTGATTGTAACAATTTTTCACATAGTGTATTTTCTTCTCTGGGTCTGCTGGTTTTTTCTTCCTGCTTTGGGAGTTTCCAGGTAAATTTTTGTGTTATTATTTCTGTATATCTCTTTATATTCCTGCATAGAGGTGGATCCTGGGGGTGAATTTGGGAGGTCCAAATTCCCAACAACCTTCCCTCCCTTCGCCTTCAACATATCTCCCAAACCCTAACTCTTCCAGAACCTGTCCTCGAATCAAAATCCCCCTTCCCCTTCATCCCGATACACCCTTTTGTGAAAGGATATGCAATTTGTCTATGAGTTTGAAAGGTTAAATCGGAATAATGTTTTAGGAGAAGAAGCGGAGCCCCTGATGAGAAAGAAGAGCAGTCTCAGTGAGAAGGTAGCAAAGTTTCTTGACTGAATCAGATATTCAAATTAGTTTACTTTATAGTACATCATCACATGTTCTAGGTAAATAGTGCTTCTGTCAATCAATTGATCAACTTCTGCTGACTTAATATTGTAGTCTTGCGATAGAAGATCCTCTAGTAGATGTATATCTTTGGTTGGTCTTGTACTGGAATACATTCTTTTATGCAAATATTTTAGAGCTAAAACATATCTAGGAACTACAACTTTATAAACTGCTTTTTTTCACCTCCTTCCCCTTCCTTAACAAATATTAATAGATGGTTGAACTGACTTTTTTTTTTTGTGCCCACCAGATAGATAATTTTGGTAATTCTGTCTCTATTTATTACCATGAGGAATATGATCTTTGAGGTTTATAAGTACAAATATCGACCTGAATTTTCATGAGTTTGTAAAAGTCCTGACTCCTGAGTTCCAAAAGCGTGGACGTCCGAATTTAGCTTGGAAGTTAAATTAGAAATGGTGAGTTGGTCGAAGTTTATAGGTGAGAGATGTAGGACACTCGCAGATGTTTCTATTTTTTCTTATATTCAATGTTTTATGCCCTACAAACTCCTGGACATATAAATGTGTACCCTATGTACAAAGCTATAAAGTGTTCCAGTTGTTATGTCAAATTGTTTATCATTATCTTTTTTAATTGCAGATACATGTTGGATGTTACCAATAAAAAAATTCATATTGGATGTTCATCGAATGAGGGCTAAAAGGAAATTATCCTATCTCAATAATTTTGCAAATTGCTATATATATTTCAGAGATCGGATTTTGTATGCATATTAACAGAGTTTCTAAATGAGTTTTAATGATGATAATGAACATCACGCATTGTTGCTAAATTCTGTTAATATGCATATTAACAGAGCTTCTAAATGAGTTTTAATGAGATAATGAACATCGATGCATTATGTGATGATGTTATTGTTGCTAGATGTTTAGCAATTTTCTTTGGATTAGTTATAGCTTTTGGAGCTGTTACTGATAGATTTTCTTTCATTCTTCCCAGTCATGGGACCACATTTTCAGTAGTTGAAAATCCTGTCTTTACCTTATTCCTATCTATGATATTTTTCCTCATTTCTAAAAACTAGATAAGATTAGACTGGTAATCATTGTCGCTAATTTGACATGATTAGGCCAATATAATCATCAATGCCAATGAAAGAATTGCAAATGACCTTTTCATCTCATTGTATGCTAGAGAAATCTCTGTTCTTACTTAAGCATCCATTTCCAAAGCACTATAGTTTTTCTAGTTATGTGAACTATCTTTTACACCCTAAAGATTGATAAAATTTATATAGAAGAAATGTATGGAATAAACACTTAATATATTGAATTTAGAATTAATAGTTATAAGAATAAAGGTTTAGAAGAAATGTATGGAATTAATATATATAACACTTGATATATCATTTTTTTTCTTTACCTACAGGATATCATAGCCTGCGATATTATAAATCCTCACCACATTGATGTGGAATTTGACTCTATTGGAGGATTGGAATCCGACAAGCAAGCTTTATTTGAACTAGTGATACTTTCATTGCAGAGGCTTGACCTTTTCTCTCATGGGAAGCTTTTGGGTCCCCAGAAAGCTCTGAGTACAGGGGCCTGACTTTTTCTCTCATGTTAATGTGTTGATCTTCATGTACTTAAATGCAAAACTGTCCACTGTTTTGGACAATATAAACAAATTTAAGGTTGTGTATATAAATGTGTTGATATCTTTAAGCAACTTTTTAATGCAAAATTGTCCACTATTTTGGACAATTTAAAATTTTTAAAATTTTAATATTCAAGCAACATTTAAAATTTTTGAAGTTTATTTAAATGGGTTGCTCATTTGTAATCTTCCATGTCATGTATCTACTGTATTTTGCACCGTGTATTTATATCCATTTGGTTTGTTAGTTTTAGCACCAATATATATAACGACCAGATTTGGGTGATTGACAATTGTTCATCTTACTCAATACTGCACTTCATCAAAGCTGTAGAGGATAAACCAATCCAATATCAGGATATATGGCTCATTATATATATAAAATTTTACTTCAAGTATCATTTGCTCAGAATGGGATACAAGTGGCATTCCTGTAAGATGCTTTAATCATTACAAAAAAGGTGTCACCCCATAACAAATTTTTTGAAAATCCATTGTCATCTCAACACTTCGCAGGTCATCCCAGTAGCATTCTGTGTTGCATCCTTCTAGCTAGTAGCTGCTCCCGAATATCTCATTGTATGTGTCTTTTATCTTGTATCAAACTTTCCCTGAAATTCATTGAATATGGTAAAAATTTGTGCACCCACATAATTACTAGGGACTTTGTTTCATCACCATCAATGCTAATAAAAATTAAAATAGTAAAACACAAAAACGGAAATAACTTTATCAAAACTTCTTTCTGGAAATAAAAGACAGAACTCTCTCAAAAATACTTCCGAAAATACTCTCGTAGTCTCCCTTCCCTCAAAAGTTTTCAAGATATGATTCCCACAATCTCCACTCTTAATTTTCCAGCACTCAAGTCTTATACAGTATAAATTCCTCAACTCTAGTAGAGGTATTCATGTAATTAATCCAAATGTTTGCAACAGAGTTGAAAGTACTAGAATTGCAACTGCCTAATCCTAGATTCTGAACCAAGATTATTAGAGTAATAACTTTCTAAATTATGCTTTTAAAGCCCAATATCAAGAAAAATCTGGCCAAGGATACGAGTAGACAATCCAGCATAACACTACCAAAATTCAAAGATTAGTTATTCTAATCTACCCCTCTAATCTACCCATCTGCATAATATATATAAATGGAAAAATGAACACGAAAACAAGAATTCTCGTGTACAGATATAGCTTCCAACAGGTTAACCATACCCTCCAGTATAAATACAACTACCCTTAAACAAAATTATAATTTCTACATATTAAGCATTTGGATAATCTCACTGAGACCATTTTGATGAATTACAACGATTGTGAATAGCGATACTCCTATTAAACTAGATGAGGACAAGTAACACTCATCTTTCACCCAAATTAACAATGCCCCTCTCTCTGTTTCTTTCTTTTGCAAGTGTATGTGTGTGAAGTCCACTGTTCTCAGTTTTGCTTCCTTAAAAAAAAATTGCACAAAGAGTGTTTTACCAGAATTTGCTGTTATCATGTCAATACATGTCATTGCATTGTGCTCATATCTGATTAGCTATACTGATGTCTCCTCACTAGCAAGTCTCAGTGCGTGATGATGAATATATCATTAATATCTTCTCGATCGAGAACTTTCAGAGATAAGAAATCATTAGATCTAGATTTGAAAACCTCAACCATCAGTAAAATTTGCATATACTAACAAAAAAAAAAAAGCATTATTCTAATGCAAAAAGACGAGAAAAAAAAAGTAACAGATACAATAAAAGGAGAATATATATTCCAATGCATAATGCAATGGTTATTACTTATTAATAGAGTAATGAGAAAAAAGAAGAAAGCGTATACGATGGATGTGTTATACAATGAACGCTCTTCTTCTTTGTTGGTTTAATACCCAAGTAAAATTACTAGTGAAATTATTTGGCAAAGCGAAAAAGATCCCCTTTTTCTACTTTATTACGGTGAGCCAACAACATAGTAACATACACCATGGTTGACTGGTCAAGATCATTAACTGATAAGCATAAACTTGAATCTGTAGCTTAAAACTCTAAATGTTAAATATTTTAACATGACATTAATAAAACGGATCTTTGATTTTCTATGATCTACAATAATAAATTAATAATATGAGCAACGTACCTTTCTCCATTTGATTGATGAACAATTAATCTGACTATGAGAGAAGGATCGCCCTAACAACGTTTGCCTCACAAGTGTCTCCCGATGGCTAGAGGCACTCTAATGTTGTAGGTGAGAACCCTTGAGCCTCCTAGTGCTATTTATAGACTTCCGACCATCAAGAAATCTATGAGTTTGTATTTGACTATAACTAGAGATATAGAGTTTAATCCTATCTCTTAGGAGTAATTTTTATCCCTTCATAACTCAAATATTATCCAATAAGATTTTGAACTATTTCAAACTGATAAGATGGGTGTGTGGGTCACAGAGTTTAAATAAAACTCTTACATTCTCCCACTTGGCCCATACGCCCATAAAACAATACTTTTCTAATATGGGTTTATCACAGGAAATTAACCATACTGCGCAAATTTATTTCCTGAACTTTTCATAGCTCAAAACACATTTCATGAGTTCCATAATATCAATGTTAAACCAATTACCAATGCGAGTCATGGCGGTCTTCTATTACATAATCAACAGATTCCCTTCCATGTACCACAACACCAGTAACCAATTTAACACACGATCTTTAATTGGGATAATTAAGGCTAATACAATAATGCCTTTGGGTTCCAATTCATGTCTATTGTAGACATTATCTTGTCATCATTCATCCACACCATTCAATGTACATATAAAGTGGAAAGACAAGAAAACAGAAACAGAATAACCATAATCGATATCATTAAGTGTCAAAATAGAATCATAACATTCATGAGCTCAATAACATGTTTACATCCTAAGACCCATACTGTTAACATGTTCTTTAAACTGTTTCGCTATCAGACCCTTTGTTAATGGGTCTGCTATCATAAGCGAAGTCCTAATATGTTCTATGGACACTGTTTGTTTCTGTACTTCCTCCTTGACGCTTAGGTATTTGAGCTCCATGTGCTTAGCACCTTTAGAATACCTATCATTCTTGGAGAAAAAGACTGCAGAGGAATTGTCACAATAAATTCTCAGCGGCCTGGCTATAGAGTCAACAACCCCAAGCCCTGAGATAAAGTTCCTCAGCCATAAACCATGCACTGTGGCCTCAAAGCATGCCACAAACTCAGCCTCCATTGTTGATGAAGCAGTGATTGTTTGCTTCATACTTCTCCATGAGATTGCTCCACCGGCCAACAGGAAAACATAACCCGAAGTGGATTTCCTGCTATCAGGACAACCGGCAAAATCAGAGTCTGAGTATTCAGTTACCTCCAAACTGTCAGTTCTTTTGAAAGTAAGCTGGTAATCCTTAGTTCCTTGCAAGTATCGCAATACACTGTGATTGGCTAAACTTATCACCTTTTGATATCGGAGTATCCAGTGACGAACAACTTTTCATACCAAATTTCTCAAGAACTCTTTCCAGGTAACTTTTCTGAGACAATCCCAACAGTCCTTGTTTTCGATCTCGAAAGATTTCGATTCCGATCACAAATGATGCCTCACCCATATCTTTCATTTCAAAGTTCTTAGAGAGAAAACCCTTGGTTTCATAAAGTAAGCCAAGATCACTACTAGCCAACAAGATATCATCAACATACAAGATCAAAATTATGAACTTACTCCCACTGACCTTTAGGTATATACATCGATCAACGATGTTCTCTTTAAAACCAAAGGCAGTAATGGTATCGTTGAACTTTAAGTACCATTGTTGGGAAGCTTGCTTAAGCCCGTATATTGATTTCTTAAGTTTACACACTAGGTGATCTTTGCCCTTTTTTGAGAAGCCCTCTGGCTGCTCCATGTAGACCACTTCATCCAAACTTCCATTTAAAAATGCCGTTTTCACATCCATCTGATGTAACTCTAAATCATAATAAGCTACCATTGCCATAATGATTCTAAATGAGTCCTTTTTAGAGGATAGAGAAAAGGTCTCTTTGTAATCAATGCCTTCTTTCTGAGTGAAACCCTTAGCAACAAGTCTGGCTTTATGTCGTTCGATGTTGCCTTTTGAGTCGCGTTTGGTCTTAAAGACCCATTTACACCCAACTCTTTTACTACCTTCAGGCAATTCAACGAGGTCCCAGACTTGATTCTGATCCATAGATTTCAACTCTTCTTTCATAGCATCAATCCATTTACTAGAATCACTTCCCTCTATGGCTTGTGAAAACGTTAATGGATCTTTTCTTGTCCCAATGTCAAATTCAGATTCTTGGAGATACACCACATAATCTGTCGAAATGGCAGGTCTCCGATCTCTCTGAGATCTGCGCAAGACAATCTGTTCTGGTGACTCCGAACTTGGGTCATCAATGGAATTTTCATTCTGAGATGGGTGATCATTTACTTGTTCCATGGTATCATCGTGATGATCAATTAGAGGAACTATTATCTTTTCTGAGGATGTAGGTATAGGGACATCTACCCGCATTTCCTCAATGATCACATCTCTAGGTTCAATTTTTCCACTGATCTCGCCAAGTTCAATAAATTTGGCATTTCCTGTTTCCACCATTCTCGGACTATGATTAGGACAGTAAAATCTGTACCCTTTGGATCTCTCTGGGTAACCAATAAAATACCCACTTACTGTTCTAAGATCCAACTTCTTTTCATGTGGGTTGTAAAGTCTGGCTTCGGCAGGGCAACCCCAAACATGCATATGTCTTAAACTTGGTTTCCTACCAGTCCATAACTCGAAAGGAGTTTTTGGAACTGCCTTACTGGGAACTCGGTTTAAGATATACATTGCCGTCTTAATGACTTCACCCCACAATGATTTGGGTAAGGTAGAATTACTTATCATACTTCTGACCATATCCAATAAGGTCCGATTACGCCTTTCAGCAACTCCGTTCTGCTGTGGCGTCCCGGGCATCGTATACTGTGCAACAATGCCACGCTGTTCAAGAAGTTTGGCGAATGGGCCCGGATTACGGCCCGATTCATCATATTTTCCATAGTATTCTCCACCTCTATCCGACCTGATGATTTTCACTTTTCTATCTAACTGTCTTTCCACCTCCATGAGAAATACCTCAAGTACCGATACAGCTTGAGATTTCTCATGCAACAGATAGATATATCCAAATCGTGAAAAGTCATCAATAAAGGTGATGAAATACTTTTCTCCACCAAAACATTCTATGGAGAATGGTCCACATATATCTGTGTGAATTATTTCAAGAAGTTCTTTACTTCTTGTGGCGCCTTTCTTAGTATGTTTGGTTTGCTTTCCTTTTATGCAATCCACACACACTTCAGGATTAGTAAAGTCAAGGTGCGGAAGAATCCCTTCTTTTACTAATCTCTGTAACCTTTCTTTGGAGATATGCCCCAACCTTTTATGCCACAAGTCATATGAATTTTCATTCATCATGTTTCTTTTCATTCCAATACATGTTTCATGGCGTTGGGTATAGGTATTTTTAATGAATGTATTATCAAGGCAAAATTGATAAAGACCATCGGAAAGAAACCCAGAACCAATAGATAAACTGTTTTTAAACAAATTGAAACTACCATTATGGAATGAAAATGAATAACCATCAATATCAAGTCTGGAAAGGGAAATTAAATTACGCCTCACAGAAGGCACAAATACTGTGTTATGAAGGTCTAAACAATGACCGGTACTCAAAACTAAACGAAAGGTCCCTATGGCTAAAACTTCAGCCTTATTCTCATTTCCCATAAAAATGAATCGCTCATTGGGGCTTGGTGTTTGGCTTGTAAGGTATCCCTGCATGGTTATGGAAACATGAACATTAGCACCTGAATCTAACCACCAAGAATTAGTAGGAACATTTACAAGGTTTGATTCAAGACATACAAAGGTAAGAGGCTTACCCTTCTTTTCGAACCAAGCCTTACGTTTTGGACACTCAGCTTTCATGTGTCCATGTTCCCTACAAAAGTAGCATTTGCTACTGTTGTTCTGAACCTGATTAGCTTTCACATGTTGCTTTCCTTTCAGTGGTCCAGTTCGCTTCTTTTTACTGTAATGGTGCTTTTTCTTTCCAGCTTCTTTATTCACGAAATTGACAGAGTGATATCCTTGTTGTTTCAGTCTTGCTTCCTCCTGAACTACCATACTTGCCAACTCATTCACATTCCATTTATCTTTTATAGCATTGTAATGCATCTGGAATGGACCATACTGAGGTGGCAATGAGTTCAGAATAAACTGAACAACGAAAGACTCATCTACCTTCATTCCTAGGGTTTGCAATCTGGCAGCAATATTGGTCATTTCAAGGATATGCTCCTGCATTCCTTTAGCACCATCATATTTCATGGTGGTGAGTCTAGCCATCAGTGTTCCTGCTAAAGACTTATCAGCAGATTTAAACCTCTCTTCAGCATTTTTCAAAAAGGTTTGGGCTTCCTCAGTACTAGGGAGTGAATTTTTGATATTTTCGGCTATGGTCATTTTCATAAACATTAAACTTAGCCTATTCGATCTCTCCCACTGTTTAAAAGATTCTTTCTGATCATTGGTACTGGTTTCATTAATAGGTGATGGTTTTGAATTCATAAGGGATGAGTCTAAATCAAGGACTCCTAGGGTGAACCTAACTCTCTCAACCCATTCAGAAAAATTGGAGCCATTCAAAACAGGAACAGATGAGGTTTGTGAGTATAGTGATGTGGGTACGCTTACTGCAAGAAAATTTTATAATAAATTGCTTTGAGTTAGACACTTATAAACAATAATCAGAATTTAAACAATTATGGAAGAACTAATGGTGTCATCAAAATCCTCCTTTGGGAGTAGATCTTGAAACACAAGGTGTTCCATCCAGTATTAAATTCTGTGGATGAACTAGCTGTATCATCAGAATTCTCCTTTGGGAGTAAACTCTGACACACAAAGTGTTCCCTCCAACCTTACTTTGATGGATAAACTAGTAGTGTCATCAAAACCCTCCTTTGGGAGTAGATCTTGACACACAAAGTGTTCCCTCCATCATATCCACCTTACTATGGGTTTAACGACTTGTCACCAAAATTAAGAAAATCTTGTACCTTTGGGCGACCAATTTTCTCTTGATTTTGACGTAAATCATTTATCCCATATCGGATATACATGGCATAATAACAAAAGTCAAAATAGACACTGCACAATAATAATATGCATATAATGTGGATAGCAATAATATGCATGAAATAGGAACTTTGATGAATTTTACAACGGATGTGAATAATACTCACTAAGTAAGTTCCCAGGAAAGAATATTCTTTCTTAGACAGAACTTCAAGGTTCCCAGGAAAGATTGGAGGGTCACAACGGACACACTTGGAATTTCCAATCTCCTAGACAGAACCGCCTCAGTTTGTACCCATTCACCCCCACGACAAAATTCATAAAAAAAATTTCATGTTCAAACCTTAATTGATTTTACAGGAAAATCACAATAATAATATTATAAAATTTAATAAACTTTTCATATATACATGTACATAACAATTAACAATAATAACATGTATATAAACATTTCATACATACATGTAAATAATTATAATAACATGTACATAATTTAAATGTATACGCATAACATTAAAGTATGCATATAATAGAACTTTAATTAATTAATTGATTTTTTTTTTTTTTTTGGAAATAATATTATAATATTAAAATAATATTATTTAAATTTGAGTTGGGTCGGAAACGGGTCGGGTCAAGAAACCGGGTCAGGACCCGGATTATGATTGGTCAAACCGTTTTGGGTTGACCTGGGTCGGGCCTTACTGTGCTGGCCCGACCCCTTCTTTCCTTCTTACTTTTTTTTTTTTTTTGGTTCTTTTATCGGGCTGGGCCACAACAGTGGCCAGCCCATTATCTTTCAGCATTCAATTCTAACTGGGCCACCGCCCATGACCCGGCCCATGTCAAAACCTAAACCTATCTTTAATTCTTCTTCAACCTTCATATGCCAGCCAGCCGCCGACTCATGTTCTGCAAACATCAACCACCGCAACTTAAAGTTGCGACACAGCATCGTCGGCGAGGCAACATGTCATCGTCCTCTATCCGCCGGCGACTTCAGGTTAGTTTCCTGCACCTTTTTTTTTTTTTTTTTTGTTTACAACGGGAAAGTGCCGTGGCCAGTGGGCTTCACAGCCCACTGCCATCGTTACAAAGACGCCGGCGAGAAGTTTAACTCGTCCTCCCGGCGCCGATCTCCCCTCAGCCGATGGATCTTAAATCGGCAAGGCTACACATGATCATGCGGCAACTCTACAATTTTCTGAAGCACCCTTTCTCCAACGACACAGTATGAGTATTACGACAGACATAAGAAAATAAAACCCAAGTAAAATCAATGCATATTCGTCTTTACTTGGTGGAATCGTGAATCATGAGAAATTTTGAAAGAATTGATCTTCCTCTTTTACAAACACAATGCGGCTGGATGTAAGTAAAATGCATTAAATATATATGTCAATCCGTAAGACATATTTTTCATTCTTTCGCAATATAAAATCATACGTACACGAAAACATAAACGTACAAATTTTCGTACTAATAAAATAATCATTTATTCATATTTTATTGAGATCATAAAAAATCTGTAACCTGAAGCTCTGATACCACATGTTAAATATTTTAACATGACATTAATAAAACGGATCTTTGATTTTCTATGATCTACAATAATAAATTAATAATATGAGCAACGTACCTTTCTCCATCTGATTGATGAACAATTAATCTGACTATGAGAGAAAGATCGCCCTAACAACGTTTGCCTCACAAGTGTCTCCCGATGGCTAGAGGCACTCTAATGTTGTAGGTGAGAACCCTTGAGCCTCCCAGTGCTATTTATAGACTTCCGACCATCAAGAAATCTATGAGTTTGTATTTGACTATAACTAGAGATATAGAGTTTAATCCTATCTCTTAGGAGTAATTTTTATCCCTTCATAACTCAAATATTATCCAATAAGATTTTGAACTATTTCAAACTGATAAGATGGGTGTGTGGGTCACAGAGTTTAAATAAAACTCTTACACTAAATTCCAGCAAGTTTCTATTTTATATCATAGCTGTGTTCTAGAGTACAATTTCTCTTCTTGAGTACAATTTCCATGTTCCATTAAAGCCTAATCACTCTTAGACATTCCTATCTGTAAACTCAAGCACTGGAAACCCAGGGGCAAAAAAACAAAGAACCTGTTATGGTGGATCTTACTGGCGATGTGGACTCAGAATGCATAAGAAGCCGAGCTTCTCCACCAACCCAAGACATATTTTGTTCTTCAGCTTCACCACCAACTTGGATAACCCAAACGAAGACCAAATGACTCACGAAAATACCCGCATAGATCCTTGAAGATCTCGGTGCCAATGACGAGCTCTAGTGGTAGACGACACCACGAAGCTGAACACGAAGCTTCTGTAGCACGATGATGACAACGACGACCAAATGAAGACCCACAGAAATCTCTGTGACCCAGACGAAGACCAAAATCCACGGAAATGCACGACAACGAGGAGCTCCAAAATGCAGACCAGTTCAAGCAGGAAACAAAAATGCTGGGTAAACCTTGTTCTTTTGACTTCTTGTTTTCTCCCTTTTTTTTTTTAAACCCGTGCACCCAATGCACGACGATAGGATGAGGAGAAGAGGAATTCTAAGCGGAAAAGGGGTTGGAGAATGATAAGCGAAAGCTTCTGAATTTCGAGGGAAAATGCTAACTCGAAATGCAAATTCGAAATAAGTTACAGCTTCGTTTTTTGTTTTTAAATTAAATTAAAGGTTGATATGGCATTTGCCACATCAGCCGTTTGTCTACCTACGATGGTCTGAAGACTTACTCAAAATTTTTATAAAATAATTTTTATAATATATTTCCGAGTGTCTCTCACTCAAGTCCCTGTCATATAATCCCAATAGGTGTATATGTACCGACTAGTGACTATGATAGAGGAATAATATAGTGAGCAAATAATAATAATTTTTTTGTTAAAACTCAATGATCCGTGTCATAATTTGTTTTCTGGAATCAAACCACCAACTTGTCCACTTTTCATTTCACTGCCATTCACACAAGTCCACATTCATTATCTTGTCACCATCAAGCTTTGTTGGGACAACTTCCTAGAGGAAGGCCCAACTGATACCATTTCTTCCTGGCCAAAAACTTCTTGGCATCTGGATGCCACCATTCAAGCACCGTTTCTGATTATTATGAATCCCAGACAGCCATATTAAAGACCTGGAAAATATTCCAACTTGAAGAGAGATTTATAAGAAATAAAACCTAATTTGGACCATTATACTACTCAGCTTGAGTGTTAATGTTACTCAAAGATCTATAGTCATATGGTTAGTTAACCAAACCCTTCTGCAGTAATTGCCTCCCTTTTTCCACGATCCAGATTTTCCCCTCTAGTTTCTCCTCTCCTCTTTCAAGCAAAAACTAGTTACTAGCTGCTCTTTATTGTGTTGAAAATAGGCCATCAAAGTGTGAAATAGAAATCATTTGCAGTCCTCCATGGCTGCACCGTCCACCATCCTTCAATAATGGCTGCACCACCTACCTCAATGCAGAGTTTTTCTAGTTTGGCTGCACCTACCACACCAACCATTTGTAAAACCTCTCCTATAAAAGGAGAGCTCTGATATTCGAAATAAATATAGCAGTGGAGAGAAGAGGAAGTGGTGTGTGCATTTGAGAGCTACGTGAGAAATTTTTGAGTGATTTGTAAATTTCAGAAATTATAATAAATTTGACACCTGTAAATGTAGGCAAATTGCTGAACTACGTTAAAATTGTCTTGTGTGATTTTTGAACAGGTTTGAAGACTCAACAATTGGTATCAGAGCTCTGGTTCGTGCTGTCCAGAAATAAAGTTGATCAAAATTAATTTTTGACAACTCCAGGCTGTTTCTTGTGTCGAGACAAATCCGTAGGCGTAAACGGAATCGAAATCGGACGTCGGAAAAGCCCGTATGCGCTGGTAGAAGGTCCGAGCTTGTACCCACGCGCCCCACTCGCAGCTGGAGGTTGAAGACGACTGGAAAACACGCGCCATGCGCCCCCACGCGCGTCCCAAGGAAGAAGATGCGTGCAACGCACGCTCCCACGCGCCACAGGAGTGCTCTGCGCGTGGTCTCTACACGCCCACGCGCTGTCACGCGCCATATGCAGGCTCCCGTGCGTGAACTCACACCCCTCCACGTGCTACATGCACTCCGAGCTCCTTCTGGCGCGTGAATCCCACGCGCCTCACTCGCCTGTAACCACCTTCAACGCGTGTGTCACACTCGCCTGACAGATCTGGACCGTCCGATTTTCAGATCTGATTTTGGGCTTGATCTTAGCCATTTGGAGTCCGATTTCAACGATCAAATAGTGCTTTCCAACTATTTGGATCATTCCGGACTCATCCGTACGGTTAGAATTTCGAAATTTGTCTTCTAAATTTTTTTAATTAATATGGAAGGTGTGGAGAAGTTAGAAACTCTAAAAATGCCAGCAGTTCAGGGCTTAGGTCCACAGTTTCAAATGCTAAATTTGAAGTTGAGAAATTTGATGGAATTTCTAATTTTGATATGTGGCAATGTGAAGTGATGGACGTTTTGATCCAACAAGAGTTGGATATGGCGTTGGAAGCGAAACCCAACGATATGTCAGAAAAGGATTGGAGGAAACTTAACACCCAAGCTTGTAGTACAATCCGTTTATGCCTTACCAAAGATCAGAAGTATTTTTTCATGAGAGAGACAAATGCAAATGAACTTTGGTAGAAATTGGAGGATAAGTTCATGAAAAAAAGCATTGAGAGCCGTTTGCATCTGAAGAAAAAACTCTTCAGATTCCAATTTCGTGAAGGTATTAGTATGTCTGAACATTTGAATGGTTACAATCAAATTCTTGCTGATCTACTAAACTTGGATGTTGAAATCCAAGATGAAGATAAGGCTTTACTTTTGTTAAATTCCTTACCCGATACATATGATCATTTAGTTACAACATTATTGTATGGGAAGGAGAAAATTAGTTTTAATGATGTATCTAGTTCTCTGATTAGCAATGAGTACCAGAAAAATGATAAGCAGGTACAGCTAGATACATCAAGTGAAGTACTGACAGCAAGAGAGAGATCGCGGTCAAGGTATCCCGGAAAGAAGAAAGGTTTTCAATCGAAAACTCGGGCCACATCACGTGGTTCATCAGTCGGCAGAAAACTCGCCAAAGATGAGTGTTCCTATTGTCACGACAAAAGACACTGGAAGAAGGATTGTCCCAAATTGAAGGGACAACAGAAGAAACAACCCACCACAGCAAATGTCGTGAATAGAGATGAAGATCTAGACATTGCCTTGACAGGTTCATCATTGATTTGTCATCCTGATGAATAGATTTTGGATTCCAGATGCACCTATCATATATGTCTCAATCGGGGGATAGGGAGCATTCGGTTGAAGCTGCACGATGGAACTGTCAGGATTTTGACCGAAGTTCGGTTCGTTCCGGACCTCCGGAAAAATCTTATCTCATTAGAATCTCTGAATTCAAAGGGATTCAGAATCACTATTGAAGACGGAACTCTCAAAGTGTTAATGGGAGTTCAGGTGGCTATGAAAGGTTTGAAGCGAGGAAATCTGTACTTCTTGGAAGGAAGTACTATTGTTGGAAGAGCTTCTATAGGTTGTGAGAAGCTAGATGAGACTGATGCTGACACCACTAGACTTTGGCATATGCGTATGGGACACATTGGAGAAAAAGTTTTGCAAACACTCGTAAAACAAGGCTTACTCAAAGGTGCCAAGACTGGTAAATTGTCTTTTTGTGAGCACTGTGTATTGGGGAAGCAAACACGGATCAAGTTCGGAACCGCTGTTCACAATACACAGGGGATACTTGATTATGTACACTCCGATATTTGGGGACCTACCAAAATTGCATCTTTGAGAGGTAAGCATTGGTTTGTAACTTTTGTAGATGATTATTCTCGTCGTGTGTGGGTGTATACGATGAAGAATAAAGATGAAGTGCTGAACATCTTTCTTACTTGGAAGAAGATGATTGAGACTCAGACCGGCAGAAAAATTAAGTGGCTCAGATCAGATAATGGAAGGGAGTATACTCTAGACCCTTTCATGGAAGTATGCCGGAGAGAGGGAATAGTCAGACACTTCACAGTACGAGGAACACCGCAGCAAAACAGTGTAGCAGAACGGATGAATCGTACTTTGCTAGAGAAAGTACGATGTATGTTACTGAATGCTGGATTCAGTAAACAATTTTGGGCTGAAGCTGTGACATATGCATGCCACCTCATCAACAGACTACCCGCAGCTGCCAATGGCGGGAAGACACCCATTGAAATGTGGAAAGGTACACATGCTACTGATTATGACTCTTTACATATTTTTGGATGTCCTGCTTACTATCATGCAAAGGAAAGTAGACTTGACCCTAGAGCCAAGAAAGTAAAATTTTTGGGCTTTAGTTTTGGTATAAAAGGGTATAGACTCTGGTGCATAGAGTCTAAAAAGGTAATTATCAGTAAAGATGTTACTTTCAATGAATCTGAGATGTTTAAGTCACATAAGCATAAAGATTCCAGTGAAGGCAGCTATGATGGCGAAACACCCGGTGATTCGCAGAAGGTAGAGTTTATTACTCCAAATAATTCAAGAGAAGACAGACAAGAGGAGGTTGATAGTCCAGTCACAGCACCTCCAACTCAAATTGAATCAATAGCAACCAGTAGATCGAGATGAGAGAAACGTGTGCCGACACGTTTTGCAGACTACGTGACATATGCACTACCAGTTGAAGGGGGTGAGATCCCCACCACTTACAAAGAAGCCATACAATCTAGTGAAAAGGATGAATGGATAAAGGTGATGACAGAGGAGATGCAGTCTCTTCATAAGAACCAGACTTGGGAACTTGTGCCACTGCCGCAAGGAAAGAAGTCAATTGGCTGTAAGTGGATCTTTAATCAGAAAGATGATCAAGTTGCTAAAAATTGAATTCGATACAAAACTAGATTGGTAGCCAAGGGCTACGCTCAAATAGAGGGAATAGACTACAGTGAAGTATTCTCTCATGTTGTGAAGCATTCATCCATTCGGATATTACTAGCTTTGGTTACACAATATGATCTTGAATTAGCATAACTTGATGTGAAGACAGCTTTCTTACATGGTGATCTGGAAGAGGGGATTTATCTGTCTCAACCAGAAGGGTTTAAAGAGACTGGTAAAGAAAAATTGGTTTGCAGACTGAAGAAATCTCTCTATGGACTGAAGCAGTCACCTCCACAATGGTATAAGCGGTTTGACCGTTTTATGATGAATCTGAAATACACTCGTTGCCAATACGATTATTGTGTGTATTTTAGAAAACTTGCATATGGATCTTTCATTTATTTACTTTTATATGTAGATGATATGTTGATTGCATGTAAAAGCAAGGTGGAGATAGATCATTTGAAAACTCAGTTGAGTCATGAGTTTGAAATGAAAGATCTAGGAGAAGCACGAAGAATATTGGGGATGGAGATCAGCAG
Organism: Platycarya strobilacea; assembly: GCA_036898215.1. Lineage (NCBI taxonomy): Eukaryota > Viridiplantae > Streptophyta > Magnoliopsida > Fagales > Juglandaceae > Platycarya > Platycarya strobilacea. Next base: position 24,743,592 of record CM072545.1, on the reverse strand, counting down.
AGATAGGGTGAAATGTACAGTTCACCTTACTCAGAAGCAGTATCTGAAAAAAGTATTGCAACGCTTCAATATGGACTCAAAGCTGAAGCCTGTGAGTACTCCAATGGCCCCATATTTTAAGCTCAGTGCATTGTAGTCTCCTAAAGATGATGAAGAGCGGGACTACATGAAGAATGTCTCGTATGCAAGTGTTGTTGATAGCCTAATGTATGTCATGGTGTTTACACGACCTGATATCTCCCAGGCCGTCAGTTTGGTCAGTCGTTATATGCATAATCCTGGAAAGAAACACTGGCATGCGGCTAAATGGATTCTACGGTATATTCTAGGGACCGTAGATCTTGGTTTGAAGTTCGAGAAGAGAAGATAGTCTAGTAACTGGATATGTTGACTCAGACTATGCAGGTGATCTTGACAAACGACGATCGACAACTGGATACGTGTTCACTATGTTTGGAGCACCAGTTAGCTGGCGATCAAATTTGCAGTCTACGATTGCACTGTCATCCACAGAGGCTGAGTATATGGCTGTAACAGAAGCCGTAAAAGAAGCCATTTGGTTATAGGAACTGGTAACAGATTTGGGTTTTGAGCAGCAAGAGGTTACCATTTATTGTAACAGTCAAAGTGCAATTCATTTGGCCAAGAATCAAGTGTATCACTCTCGAACAAAACATATCGATGTCCGATTTCACTTTGTACGTGAAATATTAGAAGAAGATGACATATTACTTCAGAAGATTGGAACTGAAGATAATCCAGCAGATATGTTGACGAAAGTCATCACAGGGATCAAGTTCCAACACTGCTTGGAATTGATCAATATTGTAAGTTGCTGAGCACCTTTGGGTGCATTGGCACTTTTGGGTGCATTTGGCGTTTTATGGCGCATTTGTTAGTAGAAGACACTCACGCCAAAGAAGGAGGTGCATTCATTTGAAGAATGAATCAGTTTGGAAGCAGCCTAGTATGGCACACTTCGGTGGAGGGGGTGATTGTTAAAAATAGGCCACCAAAGTGTGAAATAGAAACCATTTGCAGTCCTCCATGGCTGCACCGTCCACCATCCTTCAACAATGGCTGCACCACCTACCTCAATGCAAAGTTTTTCTAGTTTGGCTGCACCTACCACACCAACTATTTGTAAAACCCCTCCTATAAAAGGAGAGCTCTGATATTCGAAATAAATATAGCAGTGGAGAGAAGAGGAAGTTGTGTGTGCATTTGAGAGTTACGTGAGAAATTTTTGAGTGATTTGTAAATCTCAGAAATTATAGTAAATTTGGTACCTGTGGATATAGGCAAATTGCTGAACCACATTAAAATTATCTTGTGTGATTTTTGGACAGGTTTGAAGGCTCAACATACTGCACCTGCAATCAATCTCAAAGCCCCTCTTTGCCGTTCAGATTTTAACAGGATGTTTAGGGTCATTGCTATCTCAATACCTTTTAGTAACTCCAAACTCAAAAATAAAAAATAAATAAATGGGAATCCTAAAAAGATGGAAGAATCAGCACTTGTTGATCACTTATATTGACTCAATATTTATTTTGTAACCTTTTTTTTTTCCCTCCAAGGATTTAACTGTCCTCTATTTCTTATTTTTGCCTTCATTTTTTATAACAACAGCACTTTTTTATTCATCCTACCTGGTTCCCTTGTTAATCATAAACATTTTTACACCATTAATTTGGAGCATACTTATTAAATGGTAGTTTTAACTCGTGTTTCATATGCCTTCAAGCCGAGTTCCAACAACTTGGGTTTGGATCTTTATATACCTAAACACTTAAGAAAACAAGGGAGAGAAAATCGGTTGTAGCTGGAGAGCCTCTGATACTTAAGTTAATGAATATTCTTAGTAGTTTATGCTAGAGTGTGAGAGCTTAGAGAGAGTTTTTTTTGTATATGGAGATTGGCTTTTATATAATGTTTATGTAAAGACATTTCGTACCTTGCCTTAGGGACTCATGTCACTTCGCTTGCTGTTTTGTCAAAATCTTTTAATGGGGATATAGCTCTTATGGAGGCACCATTAATGCAGTATGGGGTCCAAGAAGTGACGTAATGAATGCGGCGTGACTCCTCTGTAGGTACCATTAATGTAGTGTAAAGTTTGAAGAGTGGTGTTATTAATGCGGCATGACTTCCTTGAATAGACTTTAGCCTACAGTTCATCATTGTTGCGGCTTTCCATACCTTTTGTTAGGAGATTGAGGGTCCTCTGCATCTCTCACCTGCCTATCTTTATAGGTTCTCGAGTGCTAGGTTTCATTAGGGGTTGTCAGGACGTTGAGACCAAACTGTCATTCCATTTGTCTTTCTCGTAGGGGTTGCTTCATGGGTTGATTTAGCTTACGGGCTGAGTACTACTCTTTAGGAACCCAATGACTTCTTTAGAGAAGGGTTGGTGGGCCAAGTTGGGCCCCTCAAGGTCTCTCACGGGCCTATCAGACGGGCCTTGAGAAAGGGAGGGAAAGTCTTCTTATAGGTAGTGCCAATGTCATGCATCTAATTCACTATAGGAGATTTAAATATCAAAATCATTTTAATTCATCTTATTTAAACATTACTTCTTCAAACTCTTAAATAAAATACAATAAACAATTTAAAATTTTCAAATCGAAAAGCCAAAATAAAACTTGAAATGTATTTTATTCAAATTTTTTAATTTTCATCTCGTCTCAACTAACCATTCAAACCTCCCGAAGTCTCATGATAGTCAAAGATGCATATAATAATATAATCTTTCATTCATATATTCTTTCTCTAATTTCTTCCAAATTAAGCGTCTGATAATAAGCATGAGTCACAGTACTAGAAATCTAATGAAATACATAGGCTATAGCCATCAATTTACCAATATTATCAAACCTCTTCCAATCTCTTTCAGTTTCTTATAATACATAAAGCAAATCTTTCATTTTAGACTTCCATTCCAAATATAAGTGAACTTTCATTAGTTTAATAGACAAGTGAGAGACTTTATGTGACACTAGTGGTCTATCTGAGCTATATACATGCTAACATGAAAGATATGGAGAAGATCTAACAACTTCGTATTTGCATGATTAAAGAAACAAAAGTAATTATAGAGCAAATTATCTGAGAATGACAGCCATGTGGAAAGGAAAAAAAAAGAATTAGAGGAATATGAAGTTACCTATAAATATATGTATATAAAATTAATTTGGGAAGGCATTGAAGTGTCACAAAATGAGTGATGGAAGCCAAAAGAAGACAAAAGGTGAGTAGTGTGTCTAGATGTGCACTTCCACAACTCTTGTTTGGATGCTGATGATGATTCATCACTACTGCTTCTAACTGATCCCCATCATGGAAAGGTACTTGTGTGAGAAAAAAGATATATATATATATATATAATATCTATTTAATTTGTGACAAATTAAGATGACGAGATAGAGTTTGGTCGATGGAGGATACCACAAGGTTGGATGATGTCTCTCTTGCCACATACTTTTGCATCAAACAATTTATCAATTTAGGAGAAAAGAGAGAAAAACCAGCATGTGATTGACACTTTTACTGATCTTAGAAGTGGCATTTTGAAAATTTTGGTCGTTCATAATTATATTTGTTTAGGTCTCATTTGAATTAAAAAATTATCCAAACTTATTTCGTCTTGTCTCATCTTATTATAATATTTTTTCTTAATTTTTTACATAAATGTAATAAAAAAATTCATATTTTTTAAATTTTAACTCAATTTTCTCAAATTTTAAAATAATAATAATATTAAAAAATAATATTTTATTCAACTTCAACTTTTATCTAAAATGATCTCATTATCCAAATGAGACCTTAAGTGACTACCATTCAATGATTAGGGTGTATATATATATATATATATAAAAGCATTTAAATGTGTCATATCAATTAATTGAAAATGATAAAATCTAAGATAAATAAACATTTATGTTTCGAAATATTCTCTTATTAACATTTAGGGTAGGGATTTGTCTTGAAATGAAAAGGAAGACCGTTCAAACTTCCCAAGATCTCCAAAGAATTGGTCCCTTATCAATAGTATTGATTTTCATCTCATTAACATGACTCTAATTATATATTAGTTCATTTAATCAAGAGAAATAAAACTTGTGGGGTTTATTGTTTAATCGTGATCAATCTTGTCAATTTCTTTGATTCTTCCAACTTGTTCAACTGGAAAACATTTTCCTTCTTTACCTCCCGTTTTTAGATATTTATAATTGTAAATTCTTCGCAAGTAACAAACCACTACAAAAAAAAAAAAAAAACAAAATCTATAAATTATAATCTTATTTCTCGTCGTTGATCAAGTTGTTTGAAATGAAGCCATGTAAGTGAGTTTAGGTAATTGAATATTCGTAAAAAAAAAAAGTTTCATAATGCTAAGTACAATTTAAGTGTCAGTTTCGTATCATTATTAAAAAATAAGTTTTTTTTATTCTATAATTTTATTTTTTGAGATGTGCATTATTTAAGAACATTTTCATTGAATTGATCAATTTTTTTTTTTTAAAAGTACAAATTTGTATACATATCAAATTTTTTTATTATATTTGATTAAAAATGAAGAGAAAAAAGTGGGAGAATGAAATAAAAATATTTTTTGTTTTCAAAAGTGAATAATAACCATTCAAATTGTACTTTTTAAAAGAAATTTTTGATCAATCCAATGAAAATACTTATTAGAGCACTAAGTATTCTCATTATAACACTCTCATTAAATTGGCTAAATGCCAAATACATCTCTTATTTAGCCAACAAGTTTTAAAATAGGCCACATTGGATTGACTATAGTCCAAAAATCTTAGACTTTTCTACTATTACCAAAATTTCCTGTCTTTGACAATTATTTTATGTTGGTTAAATATTTATTTTATTAATTTATTCTCTCTTTTATTTATCTAAATATCTATTTTATTAATTTCTTTATATTCATGCAAATGTTTATTTTATTAAGTTTATTTTAATTATTAATTATTAATTTAAATAGGACATAATTACTAATTAATTTGTGTAACCCATAATTTAATTAAAATATAATTATTAATTAATATATAATAGGCAGAATGGTAAAATATAATAAAATATAATAAAATAAAATAAATTAATAATCACAAAAATTAAGTATTTTTTTAATTATTAATTGCTCATTATTATATAATGAATAAATGTATAATTTAATATAAAGATTTGATGTGAATAATCAAAATTAAGTTATTATTATATTATTTTATTGTTATATAATGAAAAAAAATAACCTATCTAATATAGAGATTTATGAAAATATAATAGGTCAAAGTCAACTTCTTCTTACATTAGTTAATAAAATTGTCCTTTAAATTTAAATAATCCAACGAGAATGTTCTAAAACATATTAACAGTACACGACAAACTTCTCTTATTTGAACTGGAATTTAAAACCAAACTTCTCATGATTGGCTCGAAATGCTCAACTATGGCACAATGAATTCAAATAATCATCCAATTTATAACGCTCTAAGTATTGAACAATAACTAGTTTACGACTTTACATATCTTTCAAAATGCCCTTTAGTAATTATATCAATTATTGACTGATTTTATAAAATAGAAATGATTTATTGACAAAAATATCTTATAAAAATAAATTTATAAATTGACGTAACTGAACGTGATATATTAAACTATAAATTTATTTTTATTATAAAATAAATATAACATTTCATATAAAAGTATGTCATTTTATAGGTTTCCATTTATATAATTTCTTTATAACTGTAATAATTATCTCTGCAAAATCTACTAACTCTATCTTTTTGTATGTTCTTTCTAATAAAATCACAATAATTTGTCTAGCTTGCAATACTTAAATAAGAGTGCGATGCGTTTTAAAATTTTGACGTTGGCCTAAAGGCAAGAACAGTTCGGATTATCATTGTCAAGGACAGAACGAAGAAGGAAAGTAAAGAAAAACCTCCCTGTTCATATTTCTTATGCGCTACGAGCTCCCCAAATGTATACAGCTCCTTAAATTAAAAGACAAAAAGTGAATTATAATATATATCTTTAGAAAATAATAACGAAAGTAGAAATAAATAATGTAAGAGAGAATTAAATCCAAGACAAAGAGTTAGAAATGAATTATACCGGCTTAGAGCACTAATATTGGATTGGCTAAAAATTTTCTTTAAATAAATACAAATTAGCACACATATAAAAAAATATTAGTCCAATTAGATCAATAGAAAAAAAGTAGAAAAAAGAAATAAAAATACTCATATTTTAAAGAAGTGAACAATAAATTTAAAATTATCTTCAAATTAATACTTTTATCCCCTTTTTCAATTTTTTTCCTATTATTGATTTAATTTGACTAAAAGTTTTTAATATGTATGCCAATTTGTATCTATTTAGTTTTTTTTTTTTAACTAATTCAATACCAATACTTAATTATATGAGCTTGTAACAACGTACAATTTAAGATTGCTAGATACTAATATGGCTTAAGAATTGAATGGAGAGTTGCATAATTAATTAAGATGATATGTTCTTTGATACATGTTTAACTATATACAATTTTCACTTTCATACAAGTACTTCAAGTCTAGTTTATTTTTATAAATAAGATGAGATAAAAAATTAAATAAAAAATTATTATAGTATAATTTTTAAAATTAAATTTATTTTGAAATTTGAAAAAATTATTTTGAAACTTAAAAATTTTATTTAAAATTTTTTTATTTTATTTTGTATAAAAATTTAAAAAAATAATAATGATGAAATTTGCTAAAATGAGATTATTTTTAAAAACAAACTAGGCGTAAGTTATTATTTTGATCGGGAATCAAGGTAATTATATATTGAGAGTTTATAAGAGTACTACATTGATCAAATTTGAAGAAGCTTTTGAAAATACAATTTATTTTTAAAGAAGACAGATATTTATTTTTATTTCCTTTATTTACTTTTTTTTTTTGTTACAAGTGATTAAATATGATGAAAAGTTTTTGAATTGTGTACAAAATTTATACTTTGTGAAGAAAATTTTTGGCTAATCCAATGCCAATACTTTAACTTGTGAAAATTTTATGGAAAATCTCTTTTCTTTTTCATTTATTTTTTGACATTTTGATGGAAAATCTCTCGATCGGCATCAGATTTCAATATAGATATAAGATAAGGCAGGCAGGCAGGCATTATCGGTTATGCTAACAGAAACCTTGGTTCCGTAGTAATGATAATTTTTTTTAAAAAAATTTATATGTAACGTAGTAATGATAATTTTAAACGTACGTGAAAGGGTGACAATTAATAAATTAATATAAATAATAAGTGACAGATAAGCATTCCCCGATCCCTTGTGGAATATTAATAGCTATTTATAATAGTATCATTCTTCATGTGTCGAACAAATATGCCAACAAAGCACGTATTCTCATTAAATGAACAAAGTAGAATTGTTATGAAAAAGTTTTTAAGGTTGGGCATTCCCTTTCGCATGAAATATTTGTTGTTTTTTATTTATTTATTTGGTATTTCTTTTTCTTTTTAAATAAGAGTTGATGATGACACATGTCAACAACGTGTAAAACATCACCTGTATGTAGCAGGTCTTTATCGTAAGTTCAAAAAATAAAAAATAAAAAATAAAAAATAAAATCACTATAAACTTATTTAACTCCAGTTTCGAATAGAACAATTTTATTTTATTTTGTATTATTATTATTATAATTTTTTTTTAATTTTTATATAAAATATAATAAAATATTTAAATTTTCTAGATTTTAAAATAAGAATAATTATAAAAATAATATTTTACTTTTAACTTTTATCTAAAATTATTTTATTTATCTTATTATTTATATATAATCGTATAATTTTTTTTATTAGAAAATAATAATAATAATATAGTATAAATAAAGATTAAAATTTATATTCTAAATTAAATTATTAAATATAATTAATCTAAAGCACTTGATTTATATTTTGTATTAAATGCATTCAATACGAATAGTAAGATGTAAATGGCTAATCGCTTATTTATAGTAAAAAAAAAAACGCTTATTTATATTTTTGTCAAAACATAAAAATATTTTAGAGAAAAAGAAAATGTTGCAAAGGGATGAAAGTTTGAGGACTGATTCGGAATTGAATTCCAAAAAGAGCGAAGGAAGGCGGCGTGGTCGCATTGGGAACCGGACATTCTTGGAAAAAGTGAATTACCTACTCATCTCTCTCTCTCTGTCATTTACTCTCACTATCCTCTCTACACGTGTACGATTCCTGCCCCACCATTTCCCCGCCATGTGGTTCTCTCTCCTCAACCTCACCATCCTTCTCCTCAAAATCCTCCTCCCTCTCGTCTGCTGTTATTTCAAACTTTTTAGTTTTTAATTCCCCACTCCTACTGGCACCAAAGCTCTTCCCCAGCCCAAAAACACAAATCCCCAAAAAGATACGCTCTTTACCTCCTCGCATGTTTTTACTCTGCCTCTCTTATTTCATTCCCATTTTCTCTTTTATTTTTCAAGAAAATCACTAGGAAAGTCCAAGAAAACATGTAACAGCAGCGTCATTGTGTATTTTCCTCTCACTCCTCGTAGGAAACCTTTTTCCTTTGACGCGGAATCCAATGATATCTAAAAGTTGTATGTTTCAACGGAGAGTCTCGTATTGTTGGAAGAACGATATAACCAAAAACCCAAATTTTCTTCTCGAGGAAATCACTGGAAAAAGAAGAAAAAATCACAGAACTGTTTGCATGTTATGTTTATGACCCAACGACATATGGTCTTCAATCTTTTGATATAGGAAATCCATAATTTTCTTCTGCTAAAAAGTAAGCAAGAAAGTGAGAGAAAATGGCAGGTAATGAGTGGATAAATGGGTACCTAGAGGCCATACTGGACAGTGGGGCTCCGGCAAAAGATGAGCAGAAGCCGACGCCGGTGACTCCAAGGGATACCGGCCATTTCAATCCGACCAAGTACTTTGTGGAGGAGGTGGTGACGGGTGTCGATGAGTCTGACCTGCACCGCACGTGGATCAAGGTGGTCGCCACCCGAAACACCCGAGAGCGTAGCTCCAGGCTTGAGAACATGTGTTGGCGCATTTGGCACCTTGCCCGCAGGAAGAAACAGGTCCTTGTTCATTCTTCCTCTTTTTTATTCTCTAATCTCTCCTTGCTTGAGCTTCGAGAATCTATTTAGAGTAAATGGGGTACTCTTGGGTTTTCAGATAATCAATTGCCTGTTTACTTAGTTTCTGATTTCTCAGAAAATGAGCCCCTTGGCCTTTGATCTCTCCATGGAATGGATTTGGAAATGTATGTATATATGCATGTGTACATCGGCGTATTTTTCTACGTGGTGAACGTAAATGTGTTTTTGGAGATTTACCAGTGGGGGGAGAAGCTTTTTAGAGAATTGTTTGCAGATCATGACTTCTCCACAAGATGGGTATAATTTTTAATGTCTCCCTCTCTCTCTGTCCGGAGTGCGCAGTGGATGAGAGGTTTGTTGGTTCTTGAGGAGACTAGGCGACTTTAAATAGGATTTTTCATATACCAGATACCTTGCCTTTCTATGCCATTAGGTAGTTTTCGATGGGTTTCTTGGATGGATAGAATTGGGTGAATACCAAAGTAATTTTTTCTTTATTAAGAGAGTTGTTAATTTGCTAAAAGATTGTCTTTTTCTATTCTTTAATTTTTCTTTAATTCTGGAGCATCCTTTCAATATTTAGCATTTACTAATCCAAAATTTGTCCTGTTTTGGTATGATATAAAAGGAAGGAGGTAGCTGTTAATTGGAATTTTAGGACTTAGTACTAGAAAGTAAGTGTATTTATCAATTGGTTGTGTCTGTATGGGTGGGTGGATCTTTTGATGATACGCCATTTAGCTGCTTGGGGATAACAGTACGTACCCAGAACGTGAAGTTCATAGTTCCCTGTTCAAAATAGAAGCAATGACTAGACACCACAATAGATTTGAACTGAGAAATTCTGTTAGGATCTTTGGAGGTGGGGAGGAAAGGGAACTTGAGCTCCATGGAAGTAAATCTGTAGACTTAATGTGAAGATAAAGACATCACGGTATGGTGCTGTTTGGAGCTAGAAGAGAGACGACGCCGTTTGGAATAATAAATTAGACATCGCGTTTAGAGCTGTTCATTTAGGATCAATGCTGTGCTTTTGTGCCAGCCTTTCAATTTACAGTAGTCTATTATTTTCTTATGTGTTGTCTACAGTCATTTTATTATTTTGCATTTTTGTTTGGGCGGTTACTTTGAGTGTGCTGAGGCAATTGTAAAAGGGAAGGGATGTAAAAGGGTGGATCATCTCGAATCTAGAATTTCCTTAGACTTGTTTGTTACTTTTCATTTAGGAGGAATTGGGGACCTCAAATACCCCAAGGCGTGTGAATCCAATAGCTTTTTCATCATCTCCTTCTCTGTTCTTCTTCTCTATTTTTCATTTACAGTGATTAAAAGCAGAGGATTAGAAAGAACAATAACAAATTCCTATCTGCATTGGCTACATCAGTGTAAAGTTCAGGAAAAGGAGACTTTTTCCTCCCAATATTGTTCTTGGGTGTTTTAACTGAAGTTTTCATCTAAAGGCATGGGTTTGGCCGCACCAAGAAACTTAATACGTGGTTACCTTTTTATCAGAGGGTAATAATTGCAAGATTAATATGGCACACTTGTAAATTCATGCAGTTGGAATGGGAGGAACTTCAACGTTTGGCAAACCGAAGATGGGAGCGAGAGCAAGGACGCAAGGATGCAACAGAAGACATGTCCGAGGATTTGTCAGAAGGAGAAAAGGGAGACGGTTTGGGGGAGATGGTGAATTGTGATACTCCCAGGAAAAGGTTCCAGCGAAACATCTCAAATTTGGAGGTATGGTCAGACGACAAAAAGGAAAAGCGGCTTTATATTGTTCTTATCAGGTATGATTCTTTCTAGTCCATATTGACTGCGAGAAATTTTTGTTGTAGACTCTTTCTAACTATATAAAAGTTGTTCACATTGATATCTTTGCTGTCATTAAACCTTTTGTATTTCCCAACCATATTTTTAAGTGTGTAATTTACTATACTGGCTTCTTAGACCTTCTAGGATGATATTTAGTGCCGTTTCAAATAAACCTTGTCCATGCTTTAAAAGCTCAATCTAGATTCTGAGAAGATGGAGGAACTAAGAATCAGTTTGGGATAATGAGAAAACAAAGCCACGGCTTTATGCTTACAAAATTAAACAAAGGCACGGCTTTATTTTCATATTTTTTTTTTGCTTCTGCCCTCCATCCCCTCCATTCTCTTTCTGCAAGGAGTTGGGCATGTTGTCTGTTCCTAGAGATCCAACGGAGCACCAGGGGTGGAGGCAAAAAATGAGGATGGCAATGAGTAAACATTTCCAGCTGTGTAATATCAAGAGATTAATCTATTGAGACAGACCTTTTAAAATTCATTGAACAAGAGCTTCTTTCTTAACTACTACTGCTATAACATGCTTTCGGTTATCAACGTGCGAAAACCATGGATATATTTACTATACTGCTTACATCCTCAGAGGGCTGCTTGCTAATGCACTCCTATTGTCACTACTCACATTCTGTTAAAGAAACATGGGTATCTTAGATATAGTTTCTAACTGCAACACTTCTTCATGGCCAGTTTGCATGGTTTGGTCCGGGGAGAAAACATGGAGCTTGGTCGAGACTCTGATACTGGTGGACAGGTACCTTGGGGCTATTGAATTCTTAAAGAAGAAAGAAATGATAAAGCATCTGGATCCCATTTAAATTTCTCATTGAATGGACAGTTCATTCTTAAAGAATTTACTTTCAGGTCAAATATGTGGTTGAGCTTTCTCGAGCACTTGCAAGAATGCCTGGGGTGTATAGGGTAGACCTTTTTACCCGCCAAATCTCGTCACCTGACGTTGATTGGAGCTATGGGGAGCCAACAGAGATGTTAACTGCAGGCCCTGAAGATGGTGATGGTAATGATGTTGGAGAGAGCAGTGGGGCATACATTATAAGAATTCCTTTTGGTCCCCGCGATAAATACCTCCGAAAAGAACTGCTTTGGCCATATATACAAGAATTTGTAGATGGAGCTCTGGCTCACATTCTTAACATGTCAAAAGTTTTGGGTGAACAAATTGGTCGTGGGCATCCTGTATGGCCATATGTAATTCATGGACATTATGCGGATGCTGGTGATAGTGCAGCTCTTCTTTCAGGTGCTTTAAACGTCCCAATGGTACTGACAGGACACTCTCTTGGGAGAAACAAGCTGGAACAGCTTCTTAAGCAGGGGCGTCAATCAAAGGAGGACATCAATTCAACATACAAGATAATGAGGAGGATAGAAGGAGAGGAGCTTTCCCTTGATGCTGCTGAACTTGTTATTACAAGCACTAAACAGGAAATTGACGAGCAATGGGGACTCTATGATGGTTTTGATGTCAAACTTGAGAAAGTGTTGCGTGCCCGTGCTAGACGTGGGGTTAATTGCCATGGTCGATACATGCCAAGGATGGTGGTAAGAACACAATTTTTTTTTTTTTTTTGACATCTTGTTATCAAGCAATGACTCTTTATCAATGAAGTTTGGAGCATTGACATAAATGAAAAGTTAGATGGAAGAATAAGAACGTAGTAGAAGTTATGTTTCTCTATTCTTGTTCTTGACTTCTCTGGGTATCACTTGCAGTATGCCCCAATGGTTATAAATTTAACAGTGTTATAACTCCAATTGACAAAAAGTCCTAAGAAAAGCGAAAGTGTATATCTATGTCTCAGAAGCTTATTACTTCTGAAAGTCCAAAAAAGAACTAACAATTTATTTGCAGGTTATTCCTCCTGGAATGGACTTCAGCAATGTTGTGGTTAATGAAGATGACATTGATGGTGAACTCATACAACTGACTGGAGGGACTGATGGGTCTTCTCCGAAAGCGATTCCACCAATATGGTCAGATGTGGGTGGCTGGTTTGTGTTATGTTCTGTTACTAATTAATATTCTCGTCAATTTTACTGCCTCACGTGCATCATGTTTTGGCAGGTGATGAGGTTTCTTACAAATCCTCACAAGCCAATGATCTTGGCGTTATCAAGGCCAGATCCAAAAAAGAACATAACCACCCTTTTGAAAGCTTTTGGCGAGTGCCGTCCCTTGAAAGATCTTGCTAATCTTGTGAGTTAGCTTATGCAATTGCAGAATTTAACTATTACAAAATGTAATCAAGTACTTGTAAAAGTATTAATGTGCTTCTTAACAGACACTCATAATGGGGAATAGGGATGATATAGATGATATGTCTGGTGGGAATGCTAGTGTGCTTACGACGGTGTTGAAAATGATTGATAACTATGACCTCTATGGGCAAGTGGCTTACCCAAAGCATCACAAGCAATCGGATGTTCCAGAGATATACCGGCTTGCAGCAAAAACAAAGGTTTATGAAGTTATTTGTTAGAATAAACTTATGATGGCTTTACAATGACTGTCAGCTAAGTGGTTGGATTAATTACAGGGAGTCTTTATAAATCCAGCATTGGTGGAGCCTTTTGGGCTAACGCTGATTGAGGTCAGTTTTGACCCAATAACATTTTCTCAACATCTCTCAATATGTAAAATGCTTATTTGTATTTTTTTTTTCTTTTGCTGACTAATGTAGGCAGCAGCACATGGGCTTCCAATGGTGGCTACAAAAAATGGTGGACCAGTTGACATTCATCGGGTAAAGAGTGACCTTGGTATCTTTGCCGAGCATATGATAAAAAAGTATTATAGAATGAACTTCCCTCGCATGCCATTCACCTAGAAGGCAAAGGAAAGAAAAAGGAAAAGAAAATTCAGGGGTTTTCAGAACCAATTTTTGTTTGAATAAGTTTCAGCAGAATTCTAAATTAACTGCTGCAAATAATAAATACAGTGATTTTGTTGAATATGACCATAATTTTTTATTGTGCTTGATAGGCCCTGAATAATGGTTTGCTTGTGGACCCCCATGATGATCAAGCAATTGCTTCTGCACTGCTTAAATTGTTGTCAGAGAAAAACTTATGGAATGACTGCAGAAAGAATGGTCTGAGGAACATACACTTGTTCTCATGGCCTGAACACTGCCGAACCTATTTGACTAGGGTAGCAGCCTGTCGCATGAGGCACCCACAATGGCAAACTGATACTCCAGATGATGACATGGCTGCTGATGAGTCTCTCAATGATTCACTTAAGGATGTACAAGATATGTCACTTAGGCTCTCAGTTGATGGGGAAAAATCTTCACTGAATGGAGATCTCGACTTAGCTGTGGCAACTGGTGACCCGGAGCTGCAAGACCGAGTGAAACAAGTCCTGAGCAGGATAAAGAAGCCTGAATCTGTCCCAAAAGATTTTGAAAGCTCCCATAAGTTGCTTGAGAATGTGGCAAGCAAGTATCCCATGTTGAGGCGGAGACGTAGGTTAATAGTTATCGCACTGGATTGTTATGACGGCAATGGAGCTCCTGAACAAAATATGATTCAGATGGTGCAAGAAATATTTATATCTGTTCGTTTAGACTCTCAAACAGCAAGATTCTCGGGCTTTGCTTTAGCAACGGCTATGCCGATGTCTGAGACAATTGAGTTTTTGATGTCAGGGAATATTCAAGTAAATGAGTTTGATGCTTTGATTTGTAGTAGTGGTAGTGAAGTGTACTACCCTGGCACTTATTCTGAAGAAGATGGAAAACTTTTGCCTGATCCAGATTATGCATCACATATTGATTATCGTTGGGGTTGTGAAGGTTTAAAGAAAACCATTTGGAAGCTGATAAATACATCTGAAGGTGGAGAAAACTCCAACGAGTCTTCCAGCCCCATTCAGGAGGATGTGAAATCAAGCAATGCGCATTGCATCTCATACTTAATAAAGGATCCTAGAAAGGTAGTTGAAATTATTAATGCTAGTGTTGGAATAAAGAAAGTTCTTTGATATAATTGGACTTCTCATGGTGATCTGGTTCACAGGCAAAGAAAGTGGACGATTTGAGGCAGAAGCTTAGGATGCGGGGGTTACGTTGCCATTCAATGTACTGCAGGAACTCAACAAGACTGCAAACTATTCCTCTCCTAGCATCTAGAGCACAGGCTCTCAGGTACATACAGTTAGGAGGACCAGGCAATTCCATAAAAGTAGACCCTTTTCTATATGGGTTTAGATGAGTCTTCACTGTTGATAGCATTTGATTAGCCGTTCTTTCCTCTTAACCATTGCTCAAACCAAGGCTATTAAAGTTCAAACAGAATCAAGGGACTGAAAACAATCTCAAGAAAGAGTGGTTACTGACATATTTCGTTAGGAGTCGGGACCCTGTGCTATGGCCAAAAGATAACAAAATGGCTCTTCCTCAGTCTACAGGCAATTCTCATCTAGATTTAATGAGTCATTTTTCAGTTTTCTCAAAACAAATTTCCAAAGTCGAGCATCATATTTATTTGATACCATAAAATTATATATGAACGGAGAAGGATGATTATTACATAATATTTTATTTGTGGTGAGCTCTTATTGATATGCTCTATTAGTTAGCTTAACCATATTGGGACAGAAGTTGCAGGTGGATAGAATCCTGCTGCTTTTTTCATCCTAAAATAAAATCATTTGGATGCTTTCCAAACTTAATTTACTCTTAAAACAATCTGAATCAATGATACAGTTTGATCTAGCAAAGGACGAAATTCTTCACTAGATGATACAAGTCGTCATTTGCGTTCTTTCTAAATCAAGAAAGATCGTTTTGGTTAATAGATCATTTGGCAGTTGATTGTGCAAGTGATTGGCCTATATCTTATAATCTGTTGGTGCGGCAGATTTTGTACCGACCACATTGCAATGTCCAATGTGGACGACTATAACCGCCCTGTTAACTATTTCTCATAATTTCTGATTGTTAGATACTTTTTTGTCCGCTGGAGATTGAATGTTGCAAACATGTATGTGATCCTCGGTGAAAGCGGAGACACTGATTATGAGGAACTGATATCTGGGACTCATAAGACCATAATCATGAGAGACGTGGTAGCTAAGGGTTCGGAAGAATTGCTCAGAACATCAGGAAGTTACCATAGGGACGACATTGTTCCTAGTGAAAGCCCATTGATCAGCACAATTAGTGGGAAAGGAAAGTCTGATGAGCTTGCCAATGCCTTGAAGCAACTCTCTAAAGCTGCTGCTGGAATGTAAGGTGGTAGGTAGCCTATATTCTTTGTTGAATGCAATTATCTTTTTTGACCATATAATGGCATGAAATTATCTGTAACTGGAAGCATTTTTTGATGTGGGGTTTATGCAAAATGTAGCTACATAATACCTCCAATTGTCACAAAATGCTTATGTTGATAATAATAAAAAAAAAATGTCTGTAGTGGCCAAAAATTTAATCCAGATTCAGCTCTTCCACCCCCTTCTCCCTCTCCATTCGATGCATGTATATAATATTTTGAAAAAAAAAATAACAAAATGCTGTAGAGATAAAGATGAAGGTTTGAAAATTGGGCCTCGTTGGATTGTGAGATGAAATGAGATGGTTTTAGTTGAAAGTTGAATACACTATTGTTAAAATATGATTTTTTTTAATACTATTATTGCTTTGGAATTTAAAAAAGTTGAATTGTTGTTTTATTATTTGTATGAAAATTTGAAAAAATTGTAATGATGAGATGAAACTGTTTTTGTATCCAAACATGATTTTTTTTTTTCTGAATCATCTCATTTCGGTGGTGAAGCATGCAACATGCCAAATTCCTCAATCAAAGTATATATAATGAAATAAAAAGAAAAATAATTCCTTCCCCTCTCCCTCTTTCTCAACCTGGAAATCTATGTCATCGTCATGCACGGGGTTTTGAGGTGTTAATAGCTCTTTCCTTTCTTGATTGTTTAGATGAATTGGCCACTCGGTGGTTGTGGTAGAGTCAAAAATTTGTTTTAGGAGATTAAGTAAAGTTAAAATTATATCAAAATATTTTTTTTTAACAATCTTCAATGTCTCATTATGCTATTAGATTATTTTATTTATGTGAGATGTATTTTATTTATTTTATTTTTAAATCGAATTATTATTATTATTATTATTATTGAATTGAACTTGTTAGCAACTATTCTATAAAGTTAAAATAATTTTGTTGAGGAGAGATCAAGATAATTTGGATTTAGATAATTTTTTAAAGAAGAGGTCAACGCAAGATGAGATTAATATAATCTTATTAAATTATAAAAGAATAATATCTACATATATATATTTTAAAATCATACGGGTAGGGGGCATGCCCCCTGCCCCTGCCCCTATCACTATAACAAAGAAGGCTTTTTAGAGCGCACAATTTTGCCGAAATTAACCCCTAAATTTGCTAGAAAAACGTCATCTTAACTATTAATCCTGTGCTGCTTGTACGACGCTATCAATGGGGAAAACGTTTTCAAAACATATGTGTAGCTCTGCCCCTGCGGGATTTTTCTTAATTTTTGTTTTCTTTTGATATATTCTTAACACATGTAGGACAGTCCTTATGGTTGGTTCAATCATGGATTGGGTGCTGAACTCAGATTGAATTCTTCACTCCCATTGATCAAATCACTCTCCTATTTGTAAATAGATTGACGTAGCTCGTTACTACTATTACTTGCTTAACATGTGTCTATTGATGGACATGTGTGAAGAATATCTCAAAAACAATTTAAAATGTTTTGCTACTTTTTAAAAGAATCAAAGTTCAAGAAAATAGTTTTTAAAAGAAATTAGTAATATGAATTAAAAGGATCCCTTTAATTCTCTTGTGCAATAGCTTAACAAGCGGATTTGACCTTCTTCCTCGTTCAATTTACCCTCGGGAGATTCCCCACCCTCGACTGTTGTCTTCTCCCCAAGTTTAGATGCGGTGGGTGGTGAAAGATTGTCCATATATGGAGAATGGAGACTTTTTTAAATATTATTATTTTTTAAATAAGTAATTTTAATTCTATTAATTGTTTTAAGAATTAAGTAAAATATATATATATATATTTGAAGTTCTTTATATTGCCTATCAAGTAATTTGTCAACTAGTGGCATAATATCAAATGGGGTATATTTTAAGAGTCATACAATGTAAAGGAGTAAGAACTTTAATTTTAAAGTTTAGTTATATATTTGATTAATTGAAGTCGTTTATGAATATAGAATTTGGATTAATTATTAAATTATAGAAGTAGTATAAAACTTGCCTCAACTCTCGTAAAATTATTCATGATAATATCTTGAATATTTAGAAAGATTAAGTACATCAAATTATATTTTTAATACGATACATGATACTGCATGGTTTGCTTGTGTCGGCCGGCGTATGTGTGAGCCTCTGCCTCATGTAAAGTTGATGCTTCTATGGTTGACATCATGGATCATGTTTTTTCATGTATCCAACCATGTTCGTGTTTTTCATAAATGATAATATAAAGGTAGTGAGAGTGGGAGATGTCTTACGTGATGCACCAAAATGGATATATATTACAATTGGCTTTCTTTGGATTCAGACTCCATGTCACAAACAATTAATATTTAGGTCAGATTAAATTAAAATAAGATGAGATAAAAATTAAAAAAAAAAATATTGTTATAATATAATTTTTTAATATTTATTTTGTTTTGGAATTTGAAAAATTTGTTATGATTTATGATATTTAAAAATATTGAATTGTTTCAATTATTTTATATAAAAATTTTAAAAAAATATAATAATGAATTTAAAGTACGGGAGATGATATGATTTTAAAAAACAAAAAAAATCTTAATTTACCTTGATCAAACCAAACTACATGGCCGAAACAACGGAGAACCCAAAACAAGAAGTTAAGAAACATTTTAGATTATGGAGATATGAAGGTTGAGAATTAGTTGGATAAATAATATTCGTAGTCGTACAGTGTGCAATTATCATATAATCGTGAAATGATTAAAACTTAAGATTCCTGTAAAAAAATAATTTTTTAATAATAAATTCTATTCTTTTTTAAAACAACCCATACTCTAAAATTATATACAGCATTACACTATTATCGGCACCAACGATGTCGTTGGTGATTGGAAGTTCTCGAAGCTTTCGATTGATGGCAAGCGAAACATCTTTATCACCAATGCTTTGCCTTGAGTCAACAACGTTCCACATCTCGGCAACATCATGATCAGCTGTAAGTCGCTCTCCGCTTTCTCTGCATGTTTTAACTTTCTTTTGTTATGTTTGGTTCCCGACAATTCCATAAGAAGTGAGAACAAAACAACATTTCCATGTCGTTGTTCTCAGCACAACGAGGCTTTGCGTATCGTCAAAAAGATTGTGCTTGTGAACAGGGGCAAAACTAGAGTACGATATTTGGGAGAGATGACTGATAAAATGTATAATATGTATAAATATAAATAATATATATTTTTTGCATGTAATTATATAAAAAATAATAATTATATTTTTTCTTTCTTCATTTATTTTTTTTTCTTTGAATTAGGAAAAAAAGAAAAAAAAGTTACTACCTAGAGACCATTACAAAATAATAATAATAATAATAAATAAATAAACTTAAGTTTTTCTTTTACATACTCAACGATAATCTTTCATGAAATAAAATTCATCTATTATTATTTCTGAAATGGAATTCTTGATAATTTTTTTCTTAAAAAAATAATAAATGATAATTTTTTAAGTATTGGAAGACATTTTTTATTTTTTTTAATATTTTAGGGAGTAATTTTAATTATACATAAAAATATTATATATTTATATAATAATTTTTTTTTTAATTTGCCCCCCACCCTTAGATATAGGTCCACCCCTGCTTGTGAATGAAAAATTGAGATAAGGTTCTGTCAAAAGACGAAATTAATATATATATATATATATATATATATATATATATGGATGAGTGATAATACACTTATTATTCATCTATCACTTATTTACTATTTTTAGTGTATTTCTTTTTTTATTATTTTCTTTTAAATTTTTTTAACATCTTTAATTATTAAGAAAAAATATAAAAAATATACAATTTTATTAATAATCATTATCTTAACCATTAAGTAAAAAGAAAATTTTAAAAAATAAAAATAAAATAAAAAAAAAGTGATAGCAGAGTAATAGAAAGATAGTAAATGTGTCATTTGTCATTGAGAAACGTCATTTCTTTGATAAAATCTTTTGAGGATTTTTTTCGATTTAATTATTTTTAATTTAATAATTAAAGAAATGTTTTTTTTATAATGTACTGATTTTTTAAAAAATATTTAAGAATGTAAAAAAATAAATAAAAATAGAATTTTTTATTTTGTCTTTTTGAAAAATTCTCTTGCTATATCCTTAGGATGTAGCACTGCTCATAATTATTTATGAGAGTTTTGCTTTTGTATTATTATTATTATTATTATTATTATTATTATTATTATTATTATTATTTTATCTGTGTTGCTGGTGTGCTGAATGTGCATGCTGATGTGTTTGCCCGATACTGCCGTCTTTGGAGCTACTAACCAAGAAAGACCTTTGGATTTGTAATTTCTTTTTGTTTTGTTACTAAGAGTAAGAGAGAGAGATTCTTTTATTGAAAAAACTCTCTATCTTGAGTGTGAAAAATGCAGTTTTACGTAAATATTTGTTTTCTATTATAAAGATTTTTTTCTTGATTTGATTAATTAAGGGTGCAGAATTCGGTGACATGTACCTGTAGTGCTTTATATTATGTTTAGATGTTGAGAATATTTAAAATTATTTATAAATAATAATAATAATAAATAGATAAAATAAATAACAAAAAATAATAAATAATAATAAAAAATATTTGAGAATGTTCCATTTCCAAACTTTGCCTTAGCTTGAGGAGAGAGGAGGGAAAAAAATCTGATGCGATAAAATTTCGTTTACAATATTTTTAATCTTATCTAATCTCTTTTAATCTATTTTTTAAAATTTTATAATTTAATTTTTATAAAAAATAAAAGAAATAATTTAATATTTTTAAATCTTAAATTAAAAATAATATATAAAATAATATATTCTAATAAATATTTTATTTTATTTTTAATTTGTATCTCAACTCATTTTATTTCATCCGTAAAAACAAAGGAAATCTAATATATTTTTTTTTAATATTATTCTTGTTTTAAGAATTGAAAAGATTAAATTGTTTATTTTATTTTATATAAAAATTTGAAAAAATTACAACCATTAAATGAAATAAGATAAAATAAAATTCTATAAAAATGAACGAATCCTTAATATTTTCTATAAAATTTATAATCTGACATGATAATCCCAAGAACATTATACAAGTTTACAACTGCAAAAGAATTGCAAATAATTAGGTCAAAGAAAAAAAGAATTATGAACTGTCGTATCATTAGCATGACTTTATGCTAACTTGATAGTCCAATATTATTAGTATCGAATATTTAAAATGAAAATAATAAACAACATCATAATTTGTTGATCAAATTATATTTAAATTTGAAATGAGAATATCTGGAGTTGTTGAAAAGGCTTTTTAGGACTCATGTGTACAGTGTAACCCCGAAATGTTTTTCACCACGCGTTCATTTGCTCTCTCTTGAAAATTAAGAAGCTAGGGTATGACACTTGTAGAGGCTCTTCTTGGTAGCAAGCATTGGTTTTTTTGGGATAGCATTCCCATCCCATTTCTCATAAAATTTTCTAATTTAGCTAAAGAGTACATTTTTTTTAAAAAAAAATTTTCTAAATTTTATTCATATTTCAAAAATCTTCTACATCTTATTCCCTATTATTTCTCTATTCTATTAAAATAATATTTCTCTATTCTTTCTTTATTATTATTTTTTCTTTCACTTCCATTTACAAAATTACTTATATTTTTTTCTTATGTTTGAACTATTACTTTACTGAATATTTTAAACAAAAATCTAAATTATTTTTTTGTGGATATGATAATATTTTTAAATATTCTTATATTTTCGTAATTAATTAAGTTATTGTTTAAAACTATAATAAATATGAGTATAGAGAAAATGTAGATGATTAGAAGAAGAACTTATTTTATTTATTAGAATAATATATTGATAAAAAATGGTTTAGAGAATGAATAGTGATTCCCTATATTTGGGGACTACTGTTCATCCCTTAAACATTTTCCCTAAAATAAGAATTCGGATGTTTGGGATATTTTGATCTAAATCCTAAAATAAATCTCAAATTATAGGAAAAACGGTGCTTTGGGGCACCGGATATCAATGTTCTAAGAAAGGTCAACGAGTTAGCATTAATAAGGTTTAAGTTGTAATACTTTGGTGCTAAAATTACCAACGTTGTTGTTACCATTGCCATTGTGATTTCAGCATCTATTATGGATCCCAAGAACGGTTAAACGATAATGACATTTGGTTTGTAGATTCTCATAAACTAGAGGCAGGCCTTATTAATTGAGTTCTTTATAAATGATAATAAGTTGAGATAATAGAATAAATTTTGTAAAGTCTACCTAAGATGAATGTAGACTTTAGATGTATTTGAATATTAAAATGAGTTTAGATGTATTTATAAAAAGTTAAAAAAAAGATTATAGGTCCTCATATACAAAAAAGTGTTAAATTGAAAAATATTTATAAATTCTATTATAAAGAAATTTTTTGACAATTTAATAATTTGACTTGAGACTTACATCTTCAATGACTTAACTTAAAATGTTAACTTGTGGATTTACATCGCTAAGATGAATTTAGTAATTTGAGAATTGAGTATTTGAATGTTAAACTTAATTTAAAATTAGATTAAAATAAATTGATTTCATTTGAGTCTAAGATCCAAACGGGACTTGTCACTTTTATAAATTCATCTTCCTCATAGAAGATACTTATGCCATCATACTTTGAAGTAGTGGATAAATCTTAGCTTAACGTCGTCTCCTTTGAACTCATATGCTTCCATATATGCATATATATCGCAGTTTGATTTGCACATATTTCACTTGAGACTTGCATCTTCAATGACAAGGGAATGGGGGATCCACTTGTTGCAGTGTGGAAAAATCGTACACTGTGACTTCACCATATATCATGATGCACGCATACTAGTTACTGTCGGAGATAGCTGCCACAACATTGATGCCATGTGGAACTGTCTTTATTTGATGTTTCTTATATTTTCACACGTATTTTATAAAGTTCTCAAGATATTCTATCCTAGCTGTTTCAAAATCTCATTGAAACACTATCTTTTATTTATTTTTTCCTGTTTGTGTAAATATAAAATGGAAAACGATTGAAATAGGTTTCTATTTATCCCATATGAGAAGCTTAGGGTTCTACATTAGTTTGGTGGGAATAAATGTTCTATGACAACAATGCTTTTTCTTCTTTATTTCCCGCCCGCATTGGTCACATTGTTCTTAGATCTTGATATACTTCACTCATCCTTTACTAATCACTTATGTTTTGGGTTATCATTCATCATTGTAGAGTTCTTTTTAGCAAAGCAATAACTTGTTTAATATACCATTAAGGGTGGTGGATCAATGGTTTTGAGTTACTTAAGTGGTTTAGCATGTACTAAGACCTGAGAATAAATCCGAAAATGGATTCATCTTAGACTATTAGTATTAGCCAGCGAAGGATTCATTAAAGTACCAAGTAGGTAGAATACTACTATGATCACAACCAGGTAGGGAAGACACCTCCGGTTGCCCTTGCCCTTCTTTATTCATAAAAAAGTCGTTTAATCTACAAATCCTTCTGATATGGGCATTCTTCTTTGTGCAGGCAGCATCCTTGGGGAAGGTCCTCATGTATTGGTGCTATTTGTGTAAGAAAGCAAGGAGTCTATTGATAGTCTGCTAATTCATTGTGAGATTGTCATGACCTTGTAGAATGAATTATTTGCTAGGGTGATGCCAAGAAGGATGATCAGTCTCCTAGCTTCGTGGAGGGTCTTCAAAGTTCAAGAAACTCACAGAAGATGGGTTTCAATTTGCCTATGGTGATGTCTTTGGAGCAAAACAAGAGAAGTCAATGAATGAGTTTAGAACTTAATAATGGCTACTGGATGTCAAGCTTTTGAGGTCCTGTCACATCTCATGAATGGTGTGACTCTACTCCTTATATTCCAGAGTTTTCCAACACATCATATCGAACATCCCATGCATCCTTCTGGCACTCATTGGCCTTACTGATGCTCTGAGACAAT
The DNA here is from genome assembly GCA_036898215.1 of Platycarya strobilacea. Taxonomy (NCBI): domain Eukaryota; kingdom Viridiplantae; phylum Streptophyta; class Magnoliopsida; order Fagales; family Juglandaceae; genus Platycarya; species Platycarya strobilacea. The sequence continues at coordinate 24,719,366 of CM072545.1, read as the reverse complement.
GGTTTGAGAAAAACCTATCTAATATCACACTTGCCTATACCATGCTACATTGTACAAGTGTAAGAATCTTAAACCACCCATGCTAGGTAGCATTCAAACGCCACTAAGCCGAGTGCAAATTATGCTCCATCACCAGACTAATTTCTCCTGGTGAATAAGAAAAACGCTGTTTGAAATATATACTAGAGAACAACGCAAAGAAAAGGACATCTATCTTTCCTCTTTTGCCAATAGAAATTCAGAAACACACTCAGGCAGCATTTCTAGCTTAAATTGGGTTGATGTCTCCAAATGTTTTTAAAACGTACTTACCCAAAGTACAAGCTAAAGTTTGCCCCATCCAAAAACAAATTTAAGTAACTGAGAGGGACTCAGAGGGCTTTAGTATTAACAATAACATCCACTAGCTTCCTCTCTAGCTCAGGTTCATCAATCCACAAGGAACTTTTATGACGTAGCAGCTCATTCTTCTCTTTCTTCTTCTCTACCTTTCTTTTTTCTTTCATCCTCCAATTTTCAAGTTTCTCAGTTCTTTCTTTCAACTGCATTTATACCAACCAAAAAAATATAATATAGTAGGTCAAAAAAGGGAAGACAACATAACTTCTGTTTGTTTTGGACACAAATGAAGTAGACAGTTCACAAACAAGATGGATGGCTAATGATTAAAATCATCATATCTGTCATGCATACAAGTAAGTACAGACATGAGCTTTTTTACAGAGGTTGGCATCAAGCTTTTGACCATGTTGTATCAGATTTTTCATGATAGGACAAACAGCTGCATTAGCACAGAAACTTCCTATATTGCTCAATAATCTCTTAAATTACTTGAAAGGAACATAGGACCTTCAAAAGGATAAATAACCAAAACTAGTTTACTTAACCATCCAATTCACATGCTAAACAGGAAAATATCATATGCAAATTTTTTATTTCCACAGATAATGCAGCTAGCTAAAGTTCTTTGCAATAATTTCCTCTCCCCCCCCTCCCCTCCCCTTCTCTCTCTAAATATATATATATATATATATATTTACATTCTACAATAAACATTGAAGGTGAAGGTGCTACCTACCTTAGATGGAAAAGCAGGATGGTAGTAGAAGCCAGGCCAGGACACTGTTATGTGGCTGGGAAGAAGATGAAATGCAGTGCAAAGGGTTGCTGTGATTGAGTGCAAGGGTTGCTGTGATGAAGTGCAGAGGAATAGAAGAAATGGCCCTCGACAGTTTTGTTAGTTAAAAGAATTGAAAATGGTATCGTTTGGTTTAGTGAATGTGTTAGTAATGTTAGTTAGCTAATATTCCAAGATTAGATTTTGGAAGGACATATGGTGTGGTACAAGAACCCTACAAGACTTATTTTCGACACTTTTTTCCAGCTTGCAAGTGCTAAAGATGTAACTGTGGAGGAGGTTATGGGGTTCACCAGTGGAAGGGTCCTTTGGAATATAAATTTCAACTGGGCGACACAAGACTGGGAGACGAGCAATTTTGTAGATTTTTATAGTCTCATATATTCCATCCGCTCGAACAACCAGCATGAAGACGCCTTATGGTGGACACTTGAAGGGAGGGGCTTTTACTGTTCGCTCATTTTATAAAGTCCTTACACAAGAACCTGAGATACAATGTTTTTGGAGACGGCTATGGCGACACAAGGCACCCCCCAAAGCTTCATTCTTTGTGTGGACGGCTTCCTTAGGCAAGATCCTCACCACGGATAATCTACAAAAAATGAGAGTAATCATTGCTGAATGGTGTTGCATGTATAGAAGAGGGAGTGAGTCGATGAATCATTTACTTTTACACTGTGACACAGCAAGAGTACTCTGGGATGAGGTATTCATTCATATGGACCTTGCGTGGGTTATGCAAGAGTTTGTGGTAGCAACTTTGGTGTGCTGGACTTGCATCCGCGGCTTGCAACAGATCAAAGCAGTGTGTAAGATGGTCCTTATCTGCATTATGTGGTGTGTGTGGCAAAAGTGCAATGAGCGGACGTTCGAGGACAAGAAGAGATCGAGAGAGGAGCTTAAAATTTTCTTTTTAAGAACTCTTTGTACTTGGGCTATAGCTGTGGGCTTTAATGGCTTGGACCTACATGATTTTCTTCTTTATAATGCCCCTACATATTTAGGGCACATGTACATATAATTGGCATTTTGCCCATTCTTTGATTAATAATACTTGTTTACTTATCAAAAAAAAAAGAAAAAAAGCTAATATTTCATACGGTGTCGTTCCTTTTAATGAAATGTAATAAGAGTTGGTAAACGGTAAGTCGTATATGTGTAATATGGTTGTTGTTTGGAACTCAGTTGAGCATGGGAGGTTAAACACAGTCGTTTAATCCACCCTGCGTATATTCATCTTCATGACTCAATATAAGTGCAGGCTGCAGCCATGAGTTGGGGTTGAGGCCAACTCTGGTATCCAATGCAATGGGTTGAGGCCAACTCTCTCTCTCTCTCTCTCAAAGGTCCATCCCAGATACAGTCCACCTTATTGAGTTTGGTGGGGAGCCTAGTCAGTGGCTAAAGCCTAGACATTCACCTGAGAGCAGAAGGTCATCTCTTGCAAAGGTTTTCAAGTTGGGAAATAAATGATATTAAAAGAGAGAGAGAGAGAGGGGGGGGGGGGGAATCCATTCATAGGAATCTCAAAATGGGGTTTTCAAGCCAGAGTTGTAATAGTTCCTGGATGCATTGCCACTTTTCAGCTGGTTGGCGATCAAGAAAAAAAGACATGCCAAGTTGGTCAAAAGCTCCACTCACAAGGCGTGGAACCACAATACTGAGGTCACCTACACTCTCTCCCTCGATCTCTGTGGTGCCTGATAATTGATATAGGGGTTTTGGAGGTGATCACTTGGCATTGAGAGACTGATGTTTCTGCTGGTTTGGAAGGGGGGCCTTGGAGTCAGGGAACCCCATTAGTGGGAACAAATCCAGGAAACTGATCACTGGTGTTTGGGCATGAGACCTGAGTTTTTTTCTTGAGAAGGTGGTGGCAGTAAGGCAGGAGCACTACCTCAAGCAAGAAGAGTGAATTGCCCCTAGTGATTGGATTTGATCAAAATATGAATGCAGGGTCTAATTTGTATGCTGGCAGCCTTCCAAGGAGGAGCTTTTACGCTGTCAACAATTGAATTTCTGTCTTCCAAAAATTAGGACCAGCCTGAAGGTAGGGATGGAAACATCAGCCTGGGTTATGCATTCTGCAGAAACTTATTTAGACATTTTGTGGTGATATCATGGGAAGGGCTTGAGGAGGAATTCATGGCACTTCTTGCCACTACTGAAGCTAGCCATTGCCTAAATGGAACAGATAATATTCTCAATTAAGCTAATAATGGCAATTTAAAAAAAATCAGCTAATAAAGGTAGCAGATAACTAAAAAGATTAACTTAGTACCAATAATTACGACTCTATATACGTCACGTGTACTTGAGCTTCGCCTAGATTTCTATTAATAAAATTTTCATTTATCAAGAAAAAAACATAACTAAAGGGGCTAAAGGGCACTTATCCTTTTGAAAATGTGTTTACAAGCAGAAAGATTTGTGGATACGGTTTGCTCCCCAATTCCATGTGGAGAACAGGATGCCCGAAAGCTGATGACTTTTAATAAGGCATTTCTTGGGAAACGCTTGTGGTGGTACCATCAGGAAGGGGAGTCATTATGGAGGGCTGTTATTGACTCCAAATAAGGGAGTGGTTGGGTGGATTCAGTGTACTTGGCCACTCCTACTGATATTAATAAGTTCTTGTAAAAAAAGAAAAGAATTCTCCAAATTCAATTTTCTAATATTTAATAGCAGAAAAATTGCATCTTCAGTAGTGTTTTTGATTAGCAAACAAAATTTTATTGATGACAACGATAGGCACCAAGTAGACAGAGCATACAAGAATATCACCTAGTATCTTCAGTAGTAATTTAAAGGGCCTTTCCCTAGTTTTCAACATTTCTGTGGTTAAAGTTTCTCTTCTTTCCCTTTGTCTCTCCAGATTTAATAAATGAAAAAGAAGTGACTTCAACTATTCCAAACAGCTGTTAAAAGTTTGCATTTTGTTTTTGGCCCAGTTAATGAAAAAACTAGAAGTTCAACTACTCGGATTGTTTTTCCAGATTCTCACAGCAACCAAACAGGAACCATAAGAAATTAAATCTATAAAGATAAATTAGGCCCCATTTCCTCGCATCGAAAATCCAGAAAACATTTCCCCAAGAAACCATAAGAAATTTAAAAAGAAGGGGGAGGGGGGGAGAGAAGACGTACAAGGGTTTGGCGGAACTCTTCGAGGGCGGCCTTGCGCTCCTGGGCTCGGAGCTTGGCAGCCTCGGCCTTGAGCTTTTTCTTTTCCTCAATGGCGAGCCTAAGCGCTTCTCTGTGGGCCTCGTCCTTGCGCTGCTGCTCGAGGCGCATGAGCTCGACCTCGTGAATATACTCCTTGCGGATCAGTTTGACCTGCTTGGCGTAGTCGCGGCGGAGCAGAGCGAGTCTGCGCTCGGCATCCTTGGGGTCCTTGGGCGGGTCGAAGTGCCACCAGCTGCCAACGAAGTCACTGGGCTGCAGGAACTCGTGGGTGTGTTGGTGATTGTTGCGGTGGGAGGGCGTGTTGGAAATGGTGGAGAAGTTACGGAGGAGATGTCTGGAGACTTGGGTACTTGTACGGCGGAGGGTGCCACAAACGGCCATTGGGGCTTGGCTTCTCGTATACAGATCCACCCAGCGTGGGAAAAAAAGTGAGATGTTATTATTCTCGATGGAGCAACCTGGGTTGGATCAATGATTAATCCATTGGAGTCGACATTTTGAACATGTTTGAGCTCCGAGCACTCGCATTAGTTTATTTTTTATTTTTTAATTTGATAAAAAATACAAATTAATGAAAATAAAATATCTAAAAAAAATCTCACAAAATAAAATAAAAATACTTTTAATTAAATTTTTAATAATAATTTATCAAATACTTTTATTCAATTCTTTCAATTTTTTATACAATTTTTTTTATAAATCTAATATAAGACTTTTTTAAATGTTTTATTTTTATCAAACTTATATTTTCAATCATATTTAAAAGACAGAAGCTGGGGGGCAGACCGTCTGCCCCCCTCCTTAAAAGCAGCCCCGCCGCCCCCGGTGGCGGTGGGCGACACCGCCCCCGCCATCGGGACCGGCGGACTCAGACGAGCTCACCCCTTCGACGGCGAGCTCCGGCGAGCTCCGGTGTGCCCCCGGCAGCCTTCAACCCGTTTCGGACCCGTACTGAGTCCGCCGGTCCCGATGGCGTGGGCGGTGTCGCCCACCACCACCGGCGGCGGCGGGGCTGCTTTATGGCCGAATTCCCTATTAAATTCATCTTCATTTTATTTTTTTATTGTGTTTTTCATTATGTTTTTTATTATGTTTTGTTCATTTTATTTTTTTAATATATTTTTAATCTTCATTTTTTTATTTAATTATATTTTTTTATTTTATTTTGATGTGTTTTTCATCATCAAGCAGCCCAACTAGTGTTGGGCTGCTTTGGACGCTGGGGACAGCCGGACCGGTCCCCAGCGTCACCCTATTTAAAAAAAATGTTTTGATAAAACTAAGGGAGACATTGGGGTGCAGTCGGGCTGCACCCCAGCGCCTTTACAGCCCCTCCCCCTCCCCCTTAATTCCCTATAAAAATATAATAAAAAATATTAAAAAATATAATAAAAATACAATAAAAATAATAAAATTTAAAAAATACAATAAAAAATATAATAAAAAACATAATAAAAAACACAATAAAAAATAAAATGAAGATGAATTTTTATAATAAATAAGGCCGCTGGGAGCACACCGGAGGTCGTCGGGACTCGCCGTTACAGGGGTGAAGTCACCAGCTCCCTTTGGTCCCGATAAGCTGAGCAGTATCGCCTACCGCCGCCAGAAACAGCGGGAGCTGCAAAATGGGAGGGGGTTCGGTCCGACCGAACCCCAAGATTCTCCTAAAACTAATGCTTAGCGCTCTTACGCCGATTGGAGCTTCACATTTCTTTTTTCAAGGAAGTACTATTTCTTTTCCTTTGAATTATTCCATTCAATTGTTTTGGTATCATATAATAAGTAAAAATAAATTTAAAAAATAAGTAAAAAGAGAATAACCGAAAGAGTTATGTTTGTATGAAGACCGCATGTAAATCTATTTAATTATATTTATTTTTTTAAAATTACAATAATATCTTTTTTAAAATATATATTTTTTCATACATCAATAGAATCGAACATACAATCTCCCACTTAAGATTGTAAATATAATTTCTCTAACCAGAATAGGTCACTGTAACTTGTAAAATGATATTAAGAGATTTAGTGACTCACATGAAAAAGTAGAAAAATATAAAATCCACATGAAAAATTATTTATTTAATGATGAATCCAATTTTTTTAAAGTTCTTGAGACTTGTATATCCTGAATACATTTTTCAGTATGTTCGTTACCCAATTGTTTTGCACACGCTAGGTATATTCAATATTGGGTCACAGACATTTCTCCCTTTTAAATGTTATATCCCAAACCAAATCATATAGGAACAGTGTATCTTGTAAAGGAAGCTTTAAATAGAATTATTATTTTTATTAGATATCTTATATCTTGAAGGCTTTGCAATGCTGATGTAGAAGGATGCGTGGCATTGTGAGTTTATTTCAAACCCAATAGATTGGGCCTCAACTGGCCCATTTGTCTTTTTGGGTTGAGCCATTCTGGTTGGTCCTGAATCAGGGTATACAGCTGGCTCATCAATGTACGTACAAAGTGCTACGATAATTTTACCAGGCACCGTCTACAACCGAACAAGCAGACATTCCTACAAGGGTGGGTTTGTTCATCCGATGAACCAAAAAAGTCAAAAAGTAATTCCGATTGAGCTTGTTCAGAGGACAAGATTAAACCACCTAACTATATATATATATATAGAAAGATTGATCAAATCACCAATGCCGTATTCTAACAAGAGATCAATTAGAAAATCGTTCAACCTAAAAGCAACAAACTTTTTCTATATGAAATTTCCATCTGTGAACATTGAACAATTTATTTGTTTGGACCCCATGGATTTCGTCAACCATTTTGAAGAAATTCCACGGGAGCTCCTCCAAATCCTATACTCACTCAGCACAATCATACTTCCCTCTCTGCAGTTGGAAGCGCATGCTTTCTTTTGCAACACCAAAATGAATATTCTGTATACTAAAACCTGTAATTTCGGTCAGTTTCGGTTAAGGCAGTTGTAGTCTGGCTAGAGACTTCGAGTCAATTTCACAGAGCACAGATAAAATGGAGTGCACCTTAGGAAACAATGGAGAAATCCTTTAGCTGCCTTGGCATCATAACAACTAACTGTAGCTTGCCTGACTGACATAATTTAACTGGATTTTTGTATAAGGAAACCCTGGCAGCATTATTACTTAATAAAACATGTGCAATGCTGAATGATTCACCTTTATCCACCGCAAATTGCCACTCTCTTGTTGATATATTAAACCAGTCCTTTTTACGGGATTTAGTTGCCTTAACTTCAATGTACTCACTGCAATTCTCTTCCCCTACGACAATGTCATAGGGCAACCCGGTTTCACTATCTTCATTAACCCATTTCACGACTGTGTTACCAGCTTTCCCAATAATGTATTTGAAAGCGACTAGCTCGCCCAGTCTCCCCGTACGCGCAGCTTGCGTTGCATTGGGTGTGCCAGTTCTAAGTTGGTCTCTCCTGTGAAAATTGGATGAATCCAACTCAGGGTCATCAGCTGTAATGTCAAACTCAGCAGGATCACATTCAAGTTCCATACCGGAATCAGTCTGGTGGCAAGCTTGGTCAGACTGATCTTCCAAATTGTTATCTGACAAAACTAAAGCTCTTGAAGCTGTGGCTGAATCATCTTCAATGACCCAATCATCATCGATTGAGATAGGAACAACATTATCAGTTCGCATGACTGTGCCTTCAGAATCATCCTCTTTCTTTTGTGGGCCGCAACCATGCTGTGCACTTGTTGCCTGTGTCCTAAAACCATTTGCACGAGCATAACTAAAACCTGGTGCAGTTTTCCAATCCACAGGCGGCCAGTTTGGGTTATTTTCTACTTTCCTTTTGGACCTTGGATAACTTTGCTCATCCATTTTTTCTGAGTCAATATTTGTCTGAAGTGAATCATCGTTCTTTGTTAAAGAAGGCACAGATGAGAGGCACCACAAAGATTCCTCATCAGGAAGCTTTGGCACCTTTTGGCTATTCAAGATGAAAAACTCTGTCTGCTCCTCAGTGGAACCTGATTCAGCCATGGTTGTGATCATGTGAAGGAAATTTGCCAGGTGCAAATCAGGAGTTCCATTAAATAACAAACGAGACAGCTCGGTAAAAATGGCATGAGAATCGGAATCTCGGGTTGCATACAAAATGTTATCCTACAAAAATCATATAAATATGGATGTAATTAAAAAAAGCATGCATACGACATATTACTATTCAAAATTATGCCACATATCATGTAAAGATTGTTTTATTTATTTTTTTATTTTTTTATCGACACCAGATGTCCAAGAACAAAGTCCCAATCAATCCGGGGATGCATAGGTCCTTGGCAAGGAATTTACCGCGAGTTTACCGCAAGTTTACCACGGGTAATTCAAGGGGAAGTTCTCCCACTCAGATGACCCCGAGAAACTGTTTGTACACAAGAGGATTCAGATCTTAGACCCAGAGGGAGCATACCACTAAGACCAATACCTTTACCACTTGAGTCAAGCCCTAGGGGTCAGAACATTAACAAACCAGCTAGTCTAAATACGGACCTGCAGAAGACAGCCACATTCAATTCGCTTCTTCGATGTACCAAACCCACTCTTTATAGCATTCCTGTAGTACAGCTTTTCAACAACAACAACTTGTAAACGATTAAGAAAATCAAATCCAGATTGTTTGAGTTGAATATATTTATCCAGGTGTACACTACAGAAGTAGCGCTGAGCATAAGGAAGAGCCCAGCCCACCAATGAAGCTTTGAAACTACAGTCTTCCAGGCCATAATATATTGCTTTGCGAGTTACAACCTGCACATAAATGCAACAATGTGGAAAGGAAAATTAAAATCACATTCTTGGGTTGACTGAATTTTTTTTTCCTCTGTTCTCCAGACTGACAATATAGGGCACTCTATTTTCTTGAAACAACAGAATCTAACACTGGATGATGTCAACTCTCACTCAGAATTAAACATCTTAGATTCTTAAGTCCGATTTATGGTGAAAGTTAATCCTTAGAGAGGACAGTTATGTAAGTAAAGACTACATCATATTCAGCTTTTCGTTAGTAGGGAAAAAGGAAATGAAAAAGTCTCAAAATCAAAAGTATAGGCAACCATATCATTCTCTATTACACCCCAGTTAGGTACTTCTCATGTATACATCATGTGTACTTCGGCTATACCTCCTTTTCTTATGGAAAAAAATCTAGATTACCTATAAAAAAAATCATTTCTCTATTACTACCCCAAACATATGACTGCATTTTCCTTAAGAAAATATGAAGTCATCAGAACTGTAATTGTTTCAGTCTAGGTCATCCTTTTCTTGGGATATGCTCAGAAGCCATATCTTAAGTGGAGTTCTGTAAACTTACAATAAACAAAGTCCTAAATTTATTAAAAAGGATTTTTAAACAAGTTGAATTTTAAAAAAATAAATAAAAATAAAATGGATTGATAAAGTATTAGAAAAAAGTGTATGGGGTTTAACAGACCATAATGGTAACATTAAGGAACTGAGCATGGAGAATAAATCCAAAATAGTTCAAAGATTAGCCGAGTATATCATTGTGCAGAACATAAGATGCAATTATTTGTATCATATCCTTACAAGGCTTTTATTAGATTATACAAGTAGTTTGGAACCGTGGAGAAACTCCAAAAATTCCAGGAAAACATTTTAATGGCGTAGGAAGTGTTAAAAAGCTGTAAGTACAATCATTGTAGTGTTAACTATGAGTGTTAACTGAGAGAGAGAGAGAGAGAGAGAGAGAGAGAGATATCACCTCTGAGAGAGATGGAATCCCCAAGGCTTGCATGAGGACAGAAACTTTTGCCTGAAGTATCTGTTTTTCAACCTCACTGAGTTTGCCAAAGTACAGAAAATCAATGTTATCAACATTCTTAAATTGCTCCCATAACTTGCTATCATCACACCAGCACACAAGACCAAAAGAAGGATGCAGGGAAACCCACTTATCTTGTTCAGTTGGAAGCACCGTTATTTCCAATTTCAAAAGGCATTCTTTCAAGTAAATGACATCTTCCGGAGTGAGGATTCCAGTTTGCAATCCATCACTCCACTTGAGAAAAACTTGAAAAACCTGTGATATGAAAGGAACATTTAGGTTGTACTGGAACTAACAATTATCAAAGGCAAAGTTTTGCTTACAAAGCTGGTCACTTACTGCATTAGCTGATAGTGAAGGCAAAGAAATAGCAGATAACTGCATCAAAATCTGTAAGTAGCTACGGAGAAGAGGGGTCTCATGTACTCCGCAGCAGTCAATGAAAAAGTCACGAAGTCCTGGATAAGTACCGCTCAGCATCTTGTTCAAGGGGTGATGAGTAACTTCTTTCAAACTGCAAGGAGGGATGTCCTTCATTTGATCCATAGAACCAGTTGAATCATGCCAACATACTTCTTCAGGAGATAAAAATATACCAGGTAACACATCCTCAAGACTAGAGCCGGAGGCATAAGGAACAAATATAAAAGGTCCTGAATGCAACTCCTCTTTAATTTTCTGCTTTGAAGTAGCCATTTCATTCCAAATGAACGTGTACAATTTTGACATTTGTGATATGCTGGCATGTAAAGAATGTTGGTTCCCATTTAGATGAGCAGGTTTGCTTAGCCAGAGGGTAAAAAAGAAAAGAAAAGGGGTGATGGGGATGGGATTTATCAAAAAACATTCCACAGAACAATCAATTAGGACAAGCACAATGTGAAGAATCAAAAAACATTCCACAGAACAATCAATTAGGAAAAGCACAATGTGAAGAGAGGATGGCATGCGGGGCAAATGCCATGACTAATCAAAACAAATGTCCAAATTGATACAAGTTCTTATTCAATCAACCACGTAAATTGTACCCTGCATCATTTCAGACTCAAAATGCAGGTCTAAACGGCAAGGCTACTTACCCCAGATGATAGACTGTGGTAAAGTAATTTACAGATATCGAACTAGAGGTTAAACTAGTTGGCTGAGAGAGACAGTCTCTCAGAATTCTAGTCTCGACAGATGATAAAGGGATAGCAGACATAACACAACCATGCCACAATCTTAAGGAATTATATATGTAAATAGCATATATAGGAAACAAGAGTTCCATGAGTAGAAAAGATATCATTGTCACAGGTGGGAAAAGAAAGGAGAAAAAAAATAGATGAAACAACTAATACAAGTCCACAGCAAGTAGTACCACAAGAAATCTTGAAAAGCAACCAATATTCATATTCTGGATAACAAAATGTCATTCCCTGATAAAACGAAAGAAATTATTGAAAAAGAGGAAAAATATATGTGGAAGAAACACAATCCATTGACAGAGCATGGAAAAAGATCTGGGAATAGATTTTTCATAAGAAACTGAAAGATTCATTTCAAAGAAAAAAACAGAGAATGTTTACCTATCAAAAAGGAAAAGAAAATAGAAAATGGAGTAACAGAATGATTAAAAGAGTAATTCAAATACACCAAGCTCATAATCAAAAATAACGTAATGTTGCATGGTTAAAGCACTGATATCTGTTTGAAGAGTCACTCTGGGAAGACCACGAAGGTGGCATTATTGTACAGCAATCCTATAGTCAAAATTTTGCACTATTCTTAAGCCATTTGTGCCTACTTTAAAGATAGTACTGGGCAAAACCTATATATGGTCCAATATTCATCTAGAAGTGGGATTGATATACCAATAACATGCTACAACAGAACATAACAGAAGATGTTGATAAACTTTACAAATGTTGTTCTTACTAACAAAAGAAATAGTAGGACAGCATAAAGGAATTTTTATGTGAAAAAGAGAAAAGGCTATAAAATACGCATGAAGAGTTCAATCAAAGATAAAGAATAAAATATAAAATCCCATGAAGTAGAAAATGCGAGCAAACGGTTAATAACAACAAATGTCAAATATCAAATTAAAAGATAAAAAACATCAAATATCAAATTCTAAGATGCAAAAATACCTGGCCTTAAAAGGTGTCTTGGATGTTCTCCATACTTTTAGAATTTCGAAAACGTCATCCAATATAACTTTAGTCTTAAACCCAATATTGCTAACTAGGTTTACAGTTCTCACCTGTTCAGTAAGAGAAACAAAAGCATAATAAAGAAATTCCAGAAATTTAAGTCAGCCAAGTACTCCAAGTATATAGGGAGATACAGCAGTTTCAAGGGATAACTACATTTGTATGTATAATTTACTAACTTCCTATACATGCATTCTAGGCAGTATCTAATTCAGTAGATTGCCCAATATCTCCAACATGCAGCACTAGAATTGAAAAACTGAACTCAAAATGTCAGGGACTCTGTTTACGAGGCACATTGGTCACCCACCCTACTCAAGCTGTCAGTTGCCATTGAGGAACAGATGATAGAAGTCCTCTCTAGATGTTATTAATAACTAGCACCTAAGATGAGTCAATAACCACATCCAAATCTCTGCAAGTTCTGAAAGAGAAGAATTCTTTTGCACATTCATAATCAAACGACCTGTCAATGTAAGGTAATAGTCTAAAACTGAGTATCTTCCAGGTTCTAATAAGCAATTACTAAGGTCTGCATTCTCTTCCTCTACTCATGAGCAAGACCCTATCAAAGTCTACGAATCCTGCCAAAATCAAAGAAAGAACTCCCCCCCGCCCCAGTTGTTTATGGATAGAACGGTTGTGTCATAACATTTGAGAGAGGACAACCATTTAAAATGGAATTAGCATTGCCACCAAGACATAGAATGCCATCAAGGATTATATAAATTTTGTTTTATGTGGGCGTGTTGAAACAAAATCTCTCTCTCTCTCTCTCTCTCTCCCCCCCTTCCTTTTTCTCAGCAACAAAATCTCAAATACACAAATATAAACTATCTCTCACCCCCCTCCCCCCCAAAAATATACAAACACAGTCACAGAAGCAAAGGTTGCTACAGAGAGAGAGTTTTGTGAAATATTCTTAGGACTTCATTTGTTCAATTATTCTTGGTTTTATGAAATATAAAAAAGGAAATAAAGGTTAATTTATCACAGGTTGACTTTCGGTTATATTTACATCTATTTCTCTTAAAAAATTACATATGACAAAAGCATGTCCAAGGCAATCCAATTAAAAAAAACTATCTCACAGGCCATCTCTGTAAACCAAATAGAATCCTCACGAGTCTAGAAGTGTGTAAATAGAAGGCAACTTTCATGATATTTTATAAATAACAAAGAATCTGTAAAGAGTAACTACATGAATTAGATAGACTCCCACTAAGAACAAAGCAGAATTTAAAAACAAAAGATTAATATAAAAATTAAGTAACAGGGGTAAAAAAGCATCCAGCGTTTATCATACCAACCTTTGGAACAGCATATGGAGCATATGCGCCCAAAATCGTACGTACTGCATCACAATCATAAAATAAATCTTTGGGATAGTGAAGCTCATTGTCCATGCTAGATACTATCCACTGAACATCACAAATGCTGCTCAAAAGAGAAGACTTGAAGGGTTTACTATCTCCACCAGATTTCAGACTGCAATAACCTGTAACTTTGTCGCTAAAATAACCATCCCATAGTGTATCAAGTACCTCCAAGAATAAAATACAACTTTGCCGCAAGCCACTTTTGGACAACATAGCTATTAAATGGACCAATTCATGAGATTCCCAGTCTTTGACAATTGATTCAGGGGAAATCAGATCTCTTTCCCACATTATATTCTTAAAAATGATTGGAGATATATCAGCAACGGTCTTATCAACTTGAAGTATTCGCACAAAATCCATGACACCTATTTCCTGGAAAAATGCCCTCCATTTCATCAGCCCACAAGTGAGAGATTCAGTGACCGGATGCCTCAAATAGGAGGGGTCAACCTCGAGCCATTTCATATCTACAACATTGGCCAACTTATTCACATCGACTGGGTTTCCATATTCTTTACTAAAATGAATTGACACCTCTACAGGTTGTTTAAAGCCATCATTTGTTAGAACAAAAGCTTTATTTTGTAATTCAGAGACTATGAACTCCCTTTCAACACGACAATCAGGGCAACTAGACTGCAGGTGGATCATAACAAAGCAAAGATACTCTGTCATCAAATTTTTGTCCCTATTTGTAACTTGGGCATCTGATACAGCTGGCAAGATGTGCACCTTCACAATTTCATGAGCAGACAACTGCTGGACACCAATCCTATGAAACATCTTGATAAGGTTGTTCACCAAATTCATGTCCATGCATGATGTATCAGAGGTACCAGAAGTTGATGCAGAAAGGAGGGCATGACTGACAGTCCGGAGTTTAGCAAATAAAATTGGGAAAACTTCGAGACCTTGCACACCATCAAAACCAGTGCTCAATGCATCAGTTGGTAACCAGATTGTACCTTCATCGACAGAGCTGTATGTACCATCCGAAAGGGGAATAAACTTTATTTTTCGAAGGTTTTCTATTAGGTCTGTTTCTGTATCAGAGTTCAACAGAATTTGTCCAGAAGAATGGAATGTCATTATATAAAGTTCATTTAGCCAAGAAGACAACCAACTCAGGCCCATTGAATTGATGCCATTTTCCACATGACTTAAATGGGATATAAATTGTAGAAGAATTGAGGGTCCATACTCCTGAATACCCAGTGCCCTTGCTAATGAATCAGACATTTTTATATTTTTATTCAAGAATCCAAGGCCAATATGACCACTAAGCAAATCATCAGGAAGAATAATAGAGGCTCTTTCATTCCAACCTCTTAGAACCTTGCATGGAGGAACCCATCTGTCATTGCCTCCCTCCAAAAGTAAGCAGTTTGACATACGTAATTTAGATATAATCAACCGGGGAAGACTAGTAAAGAAACCATGAACTTCCCCAACAAGTGGAACAAAGCTCAAAAAAGCTGACACAGCTTTTCCTGGATTCTCTCTAAAACAAGGAAGAGCACAGAAGGATCTCTCTGCACCAACAAACAAAGCCGGAAACTCAGACAATAACCATTGGTTCCAGGAACTATCTCCATCCACTTCCTCTCTAGATGAAGGAAGGACAAAATCACCTTGTATAATAAATTTCAGACCATATGTTCTTAAAGGAAGAAATGCAAAAACAGGCTGTTGTTCAAGAAGTGGAGCATAATCCCCATCATTTGGTTCCTGCAATGTAAATGCTATTGAGATTTCTGTTGTTTTCACATCAGGACGAATGACATCTGCTCGCAACTTCTGAGATGCTAGAAACCATGTCATTTTCTCCTTTCCATGCAAAACCCTAACAATGCCATCCCCCATGATTTCTTTTCTCATAACTATGAGTGACTTGTTGAACAAGTTTCTAAACTTAATACACTTAAGCCGGTGAAGAAAGAGCAGCAAAGATGGGTGAAGATCTGAGAACATATTCATAATGCTGTTCATGACAGTTCCATCTGATAATCTCTCTCTAAAGGGAAGTACAATGCAAGTGTTCCAGACTTCAGGATCCAAATGACCAGCATCACGAGATGCCAGCCTACTAAACATGTCTATATCACATGGAGGTACTATTGTTGGCAAAACAAAACCAATCTGGCCCTCACTTACGTCAAATTTGACATGAAATCCATTAGAGTGAATCTCCGGAGCATCAGTTACCTGCAGAAAGACCAGCCACATTCAAAAAGCTTACTTCTTATGGAGTGTAACCACTATTTTAACAAACCAAAACAATACCCTACAAAATAAAATTATATTCATGAATATGCAGTACAGAACTAAAACCCAATGTTTAATCCTTCAAATTATACAACCGAACAACCTTGCATAGACCACCCAAGCACCACAATGAAGCAGTGGAGTGCACATGAAAGACGATCATAGTCAACACAGTGATTGATTATATTGGAGCCTCAAAACCATATTAAACCATTTGCTTCAGAAACCATAACACTAGATTAAATAATCTACTTCAGAATTTATCAGTTCATATCATTCCCTCCTGGAGCTACAAAAGCATAAGTCAGACCCATATTTTAATTATTTGATAAAAAAGCCCTACAAAGTTCGTGGTAGATACACCCAGCTAGAAAGAGTACATAATTCAAGAATATCCTAAAATCTAAATCAGGAAGAACATACGTATACTGGCCATACAACCCTTGAGAGTCCCATGATTGAAGGAGGGGGACAAATGTACTGACTTCTCTCATCGGGTGGCTAAGTTGCACAGGAGGAACAACGACATAGAGATGGTGGTGGTGGTGGATGGGACGGCTATCTCTAACCAATCCGAGGTAACGGATCACATTGTTAACTACTATTACAATTTGCTTTCGGAACAATTTTCTCGGGGACCAAGCTTAGATGGACTTACTTTTGACCCTATCAAGTTATTGACTCACAAAAAGAATGATAGCTCGAAAGGCCACTTGAAGAGATGGAGATCCAAAGTGTTAAAAAGCATGGCAGGGCGATAAAGTACTAGGTTCAGATGGCTTCACTATGGCATTCCTTCAGATTTGTTGGGAAGTGATCAAGGGTGATATTGGGGGTTTTTCCAAGAATTCCAGGAAAATGGAAGGTTAGAAAAAAGCTTCAATGCAACCTTCATTGGTCTTATTCCAAAAAAAAAAAAAACAGGTGGTTGAGGTTAAAAATTATCACCACATTAGCTTGGTAAGTGGGATGTACAAAATCATATCAAAAGTTTTGGCGAATAGGTTAAGCATGGTGGTGGCGAAATTAATATCCAAGTGTTAAAGGGAGGCAAATGCTTCATTTAATGCTTATTGCCAATGAACGCTTGGATAGTAGACTCAAGTCAGGAGAGTTAGGGCTTCTTTGCAAACAAGTTATGGAAACGGCATATGGTCAAGTCAATTGGAGATTTTTATAATATATGCTCAAGGGATGCGGTTTTGGGGTGAAATGGTGCTCATGGATCAAGTATTGCATCTCTACACGCTTTTCTATCATGATTAACAGCACACCAAGAGGTTTCTTTCAAAGCTCTAGGGATTGAAACAATGCGATCCCCTACTCCATTACTATTTGTTTTTGTAATGGAAGCATTTAGCAAAATGATCTTAGAT
Source organism: Platycarya strobilacea (assembly GCA_036898215.1). Lineage (NCBI taxonomy): Eukaryota > Viridiplantae > Streptophyta > Magnoliopsida > Fagales > Juglandaceae > Platycarya > Platycarya strobilacea. Next base: position 24,702,008 of record CM072545.1, on the reverse strand, counting down.
GTTGTGTAGGGGGGTTTTTTATCTGACTTCTCAGCGGGGAAGATATTGGCTCTCTCAATATATCTCATCTCTTATTTGTCAACAATACCCTAATATTTAGTGAGGTTAGCCATGTAAATATTTGTGCCTTAAGGGTTCTTCTATGCTTTGAAGTCATTTCTTGGATTGAAGGTGAAGTTGGGCAAATCAAACGTAGTTCGGCGGGGCAAGTGCATAAGGTGGAAAGTATGGCTTCTCTCCTAGAATGTAAGATTTCTCATCTACCAATTTATGATGCCTTAGAAAAAAATGGAGCAGAACTTGCTAGTTGGAAGAGGATGTACTTCAAAGGTGGTAGTCACATGTAACAAAAGTACCCTCTCCAACTTACCAACCTCCTTCCTCATTATTTCTGCTTCCACCCAAGGTGGCTTACCATATGGAGAAATTCAGCAGGACTTCAAAGAGAAGGGAAGGAGGAGAGGAGAAGGAAGGGAGGGGGGGAATGAATGATGTGTTCAAAGTTCATATGGTAAAATTGGCCACAATTTATTCTCCAATTTCAGAAGGAGGTCCAAGCATCCAAAAATTGCAGATTTTTAATAAGGCTTTGTAGGGTAAATAGCCATGGAGATATCACATAGAATGGGGAGCCTTGTGGAGAACTGTGATAGACTCAAAGTATGGTAGTGCATGGGGAGGTTGGTGCTCGAACGAGGTGAGTAAACCATGGAGGATAGGCCTCTGGAAACACATCAGAATAGAATAGACTAAATCTTTTTGTTATACCCGTATTGAGGAGGATGATGGGTCCTGAAACAAATTCTGGCATGACATTTGGTATGCCCTTTAAAAGAAGCTTATCCAGAATTCTATGGTATAGTGAGAATGAGGGTAGCCTCGATTGCGAACCTCTTAGATCAATCTAATGGCAATCCCCAATGGAATGACTATTTTCTTAGGGTGGTGTAGCTTGGGTGATGCCAAAAAGGGTGATCGATCTCTTAGCTTCATGGGTGATGCCAAGGCACTTCTTAGTTGTCGCAATTTGGAATATGGCTCTGATTTGCCTATGGTGGTATCTTTGGAGGGAGAGGAACGAGACAAGTTTCAAAGATCATGAGCGGTTAATGGATAAACTTATAACTTTCTTTTTTAGTACTTTGTTCCATTAGTCGATTGTAATTGATTTTCATGGATGAACATTCATGAATTTCTTGTATCACTATAACACCACTCTCTCCTTTTCTTTTTCTTTTTTCTTTTAATAGGTAAGAGATAAATTTTATTAATGAGAATGAAAGATACATAGCCCGTATACAAAGGAAGTATACAAAAGTACACCTATTTACATTCTATGGTCGGTAAAAGAAAGATAAGAAGTCATGAACATTGTTCCCATTAAGTACAATAGCCAAAAACCACAATAGTAAAGTTTGAACAAAAAAATTCTACAGCTCCACCATTGAGCGCACCTTGTCTTCAAAGCAACAAGCATTCCGTTCTGACCATATACGCCACATAAGGCACAACAATGTCATCTTCCATGCTGCCGCTGCCTGAGGACAACCTTGTAGCTTCTTCCAATAACCCAAGAGATCCACCACCCTTGCTAGCATTACCCAAGGAACATCCACCCTAAGAAAAATCTCATCCCACAGCACCCTTGCCACCTCACAATGCAATAGAAGGTGATCCATTGATTCTTCATTCTTCTTGCACATATAATACCAATCTATTGCAACACACCCCCTCCACCTCAAGTAGTCTATGGTCAAAATCTTCACAAGCGTAATAGTCCAAACAAAGAAAAATACTTTAGAAGACACTCAGGACCTCCAAATATTCCTCCAAGAGAAGTGGATAGTAACTTGTGTTGTCAGAATTTTATAGTAGACCTTAACTGTGCATTTTTTCTGGACATTAAACCGCCACTGCAATCGGTCCCTCTGAGTTGTAAAGTTTCAACCTCGCGGCTCGAGCCGAATTTCTATTTTGCTAAACAAGGCAGCTGAATCCCATTCTGAGGTGAAACGATGGCTCTCGGGGTATACCGGAGGTGGATTAGAGAGGCAGGACAGCCCTTGTAGTCCTAGGGTTGGGGGTGAGGGGATGTTCCTAATGAGGAGTTTACATTAGGAACACCCATATACTAGTATTACGAGATAAGAATAAGACCTTCAATCAGAAGCTAATAGAATACCTTAAAACAACAGTGAAAGGGTCTAAGATAGCTTTACTTAAAAAATAAGAAACTCATAGCTTACAAATTAGATGAGAAATGAACGTTTCCCCCTCTTCGCTTCGCTTGTCTCCCCTCAGGGGAGAGACTATTACTACAACAACAACAACCCATGGAATATAACAAGCTGAAAAGATTTGAGACGATGGATAGTTCCCAATTATGAAATCTTATTCTTATCTCGTAATACTAGTATATGGGTGTTCCTAATGTAACCACCCCTCTCCCCCAACCAACTCCTAGTACACAGGATATTTTACTGATGAGAACCATGAAAAATTATCCTTAGATGCATCAATAATTTCCCTCCATAAGGACTCTCCCTCCAAGTGATACCTCCAATGTCATTTCCTCAAGAGAGTTTTATTAAAAGTTCTCAAGTTGCACACTCCCAAGCCCCCATAAGAACCCTTGAAAGAGTTTTTCAATCTTTTTCACCACCTCTGTAGGCATAGAAAACTAAGATAAATAATAAGTGGAGAAATTAGTGAGGGTACTCTTAATAAGAGTGAGTCGACTCCCTTTCGATAAGTACATATGCTTCCAATCAGCCAATATTTTCTCTATCTTCTCCACTACCCCATCCCATATGGCTCTAGCCTTAAATGTGACTCCCAATGGAAGACTCAAGTATTTCATGGGTAGCACAGACACTTTGCAATCCAAAAAGCCCGCTAAATGAGTAATGTTCGGCACTGCACCCACCGCAACCATCTCGAACTTCCCAAGATTCACCTTGAGCCTTGACGCTGCTTTAAAGCATAATAATAATACTCTTAACGTTTGGATCTGGCTATCCTCCAAGTAGAGTGTCATCTGCAAATAAAAGATGTGAGATAATAACGATACCACTAGAGTCGTTACCCATCTGAAATCCAGATAGACAACCTCCCCAACTGCAGCCTTCACCATCCACCCCAGTGCCTCCATAACAATGACAAACAAGAGAGGAGATAAAGAAGGATCTCTTTGTCGTAAGCCCCAGAAGATGTCAAAAAAACCAACAGGTGTACCATTCATAAGAACCGAAAACCAAGCAGTGGATACACAATGTCGAATTCAAGATATCCATCTATCTCCAAAACCACACCTCCCCAGCAAGTAGTAAAGGAATTCCCAGTTCACATAATCATAAGCCTTTTCCATATCGAACTTGCACAGGATACCTAGAATGTCCTCCCTCATTCTATAATCCAAATACTCATTTGCAATAAGAACCGAGTCCAAAATTTGTCTCCACCTAATAATGCATTCTAAGGCTTGGATATAATTTGTGCCAACACGGGACTAAGTCGGTTAGCAAAAACCTTGGAAATAATCTTGTAGACACTACTAACTAGACTAATAGGATGAAACTCCCCAATAGTCGTGACTCCATGTTCTTAGGGATAAGAGCAATGAATGTCACATTAAGACATTTTTCAAACTTGTTAAAAGCATGAAATTCACTGAAAACCTACAAAACCTCCCCTTTCACAATGTCCCAACATGTTTGAAAGAAACTCATTGTAAAGTCATTCGGGCCCGACGCTTTTGTCTTTGGCCATACCAGAAATAACCTTGTAGATTTCATCTTTCTCAAAAGGTCTCTCAAACAGCTCGCACTATAAGAGTCAATGGTCTCAAAAAGCAAACCATTAAATTTAGGCCTCCAACAAGCTGTTTCACTGAGAAGGTTCTCATAATAGTAAACAATATGGTTTCTAATTTCGGGGGGTACTTGATAACCTAAATGAAGTAGCTCAATAGCGTTGGTAAGCCGATGTGAGTTTGCCACTAAATGAAAGAACTTCGTGCATTTATCTCATTCTTTCAACCATAAGGGCCTAGATTTTTGTCGCCATAAAGTCTCCAACAACAACTCCCTCTCCAAATTAGCCACAATTGTAGCCTTCCTCAAGACAACTTCCTCCAAGTTGTTGCCCCTTAATTTCCTTCCCTCTAAATCCTGCAATTCCTCCAAAAGAATAGTCTTCTAATTGTTGGTATGGCCAAAAACTTCCAAGTTCTTAAGGTCTTGTTTCAAAACTTTCAATTTACCTGCAAGAATGAAGCTAGGAGTACCTAAAAACTGATATAATGACCACCAATCCCGCACTATCTTTACAAACTCATCCGCAACCAGCCACATGTTTTCAAACTTGAAATAGTAGCGCCCTCGATGAATACCTCCACAATCTAGCAAGATAGGTAAATTATCTGAGCTAACTCGGACAGGCCGCTTCTAGCATACATTCGGATAATAAACTTCCTACTAGGGAGAAACTAGAAATCTATCCAACCTCGACCATTAAACCAAGTGAATTCACCCCCAACAAGGAGAAGATCCATGAGATGAGGTAAAAAATAAACTCAGAGAACTTCTCCATAGTCAACGAATTACGATAATTCCTAACCCGCTCGTTAGGAAAATGAGTGATGTTAAAATCCTCACCATATACCACGGAACTTCCCATAAGAAATATAAGCCCGCCAACTCCTCCCAAAGTCGTCTCCTTTCTCTATCCACATTTGGCCCGTAAAAGCCTATAAATGCCCATTCCCACCCATCCACCACTTCTGAAGTGAGTAGCTACCAAGACTTCTCCAAAACACTAATCAATCGCCTCAACTACTCTTTTATTCCATATGAAAAACCACCCACCCAAGGCCTCCAAAGAGGCCAAATAAGACCAACCCACATGTGAACACCCCCATAAGCTAAGCACAAACCTTCTATCAATAACTCTCATCTTTGCTCTCATCTTTGTTTCCTAAAAACATACCACGTCAAACTTTAATAACCGCAATAACGATTTGATACGGAGGCGTTTATTGTGATCATTTAGCCCCAGCACATTCCAGAATAGAATCTTTGGCTTCATGTAAACAATGAAGTGCTCCTCCCTTTCGATCTTCCTCTTCCGCAACTCCCTTCTTTCACATCATAATTAATGGAACAAGTAAGTCTTTTAAGTTCCCTATCGCTTGCAATTCTTCCACCTTTTTAAAAACCCATTCCGAAGAACAACTCCCTCAGTGAAGGCAAGGAGGAAGTGTGCACAATGGAGTTACTAAGTTGCTTCAACGCTCTCCCCTATTGAACACACATTCACACACAGCCAACTGCAAATGCTCCTCAAAAACTGAATCTTGAACCATCTCACTAGAACCCACTATCTTATCACAGCCACTAGAAATTTTAGGAACCCACTGGAACCATCTACCCTCGCAATATCACCCATATTTCTTAGGTTATCCAAAAATGGAGCACCTTTTAGTATCCCTGAAGACTCCGACGAAAAGGATGGCAGAACTGCCTCCACAGAAGCACAAACCATCATGCCCGAAGATTTCGACCTAGTTCGTGCAATCTCTAACGTCGAAGTAGGTCTGTAGATGTGGCCTGAACTAGGATCTTCAACACGGGGCTTTGCCGGAGCAAAGTCCGACAGCTTAGACGTCAATAGAGAAACAACGAAGTCTCCAACCACCTCGCACGACCTTTTCTATGTAAACTCTAGTGACAAAGTGGGGCTCCCAACACCCCACAACTCGCCGGCGAAACCACTAAAATCGCTGTCGACCCCTGACCCATTGCCGACGATGGGGGTTGGGGCCCACCCGACGACGATGGGATGCCGACACTTGAAGGCCAGCGTCTCCATCTCATTGCAAGTTGGGCTTTTGCCTATCCTTAAGATCAATAAAATCTTATCTACCAATAAAATAACATTTAAGAGAATCAAGAAAGCCTCCTTAAGAGGTTGATCTCCATAACACATCAAAACCCTCATCAAGTCATCTTTTATACCAACTCAACATGTTTGAAGAAAGCCAAGGAATAACCATCTAGACCCAAGGCCTTGTCTCTATTCAATGCCTTTACTACCTCATATGCCTCATCCTCCACGAATAATCCATCCAATTTGAATGTCCAATTAAGTTGTTCAGTTACTTCAGTGTAGCACCTCTCATATAAGCGTACAATATGATAACTCGCCTCACCTCATTAGAGCACATTCTGCCATTAAGGAGTCAATAGTATGGTTCCTCCCGTGCTAATTAGCTGCCTTATGGAAAAATCTTCACGCACCTATCACCCTGTTTCAACCATAAATCCCTTGATTTTTGTCTCAAAATCAACTTGTATCTACTTATGTCACTGAAAATTTCCTTGTTCAAGGCTTTTAAGTATTCTTTCAAGGCCTTTGTCTCAAAATCACCTTGAAAGCAATAAGAGGTCCACCTTTCAACCTCCACAAATCCTTACGAGCTTAACCACATAATTTCAAACTTATAGCATCTCTTACCCCCTTGAAAGTAGATGATTGGTCTAAGTTTGTTTGACTTAGTGATTAATGGGAGTTGGGATTGATTGCTAACAAATAGGGACGATTTCAAGGAGATAGTTTCAAACTGAATGGACCGAGAGACTACTGAACCTAAGATCAGACCTGCTGACTCATACGAGCCTCATAAGATAGGGAAAACAAAAGGCTATGCAATAGAGTAAAAAATTGATTGTGTTTAACGCAATCAAGGCTATTTATACGCTGAAAATGATAACAGTAACCTATCAAAGAAGAGATACTCCATCTGTCAGTTTCTAAAACAATGCTGGCAGTTGCTATGTTCCTTCGAAAAGTGCAGCTAGTGGCTCTTGGATTAATTGAAACAAATCAAATTAATTGAAACAAACCAAGAAATATGGCAGTCTAACATTGAGACCTAGACCATCACTATAGAATACCACATCCCTAGACTACAACTTGGAATAGATGGCTACATAAGTCTATGCTCCAGCATCAGTTTCTCACAAGCAAGACCTAAAGAATGACCTCAGATTCATCCATGCTGTTTCCAACCTACCTAGGCGCATTAGAGGAAACTCATATGAATGCCTTAAGCAAACAAATATAAAGGAGTTCTTACTGGCTGAAAATAAGAGGTATTGAAGATTTCATGGATCACGTGGCTGATTGTGATTTGGTTGACATCCCACTCTATGGTGCTTCTTTCGCTAGGTCAAATTGGACCTGTTCTCCGTTTGCAAAGGCCTTAATTTGGCCTGCCAACCTATGTTTAGGTCGGTTTTGAAGTGGCTCTAGCTTGGGCTGGCCTCATGTATATCCTCTAACCACACAAGATGTGAGAGAATACAAAATCCCCCATATGACTATAATAATCCACTAAAATTGCAAAGCTCAACCAGAAAGACTCTTTCAAAGGCAAGAGAATTAAATGTGTTTAAATATAGAGTTTGTCTACATAAAGTCCCCATCAGAGACTGCTCACGCATGCCTAGACAGTTTTGCCCTTAAAACTTGTTAAAATTACAATAAAATCCCTAAAACACTTCAGATGGTGTATCTTCAGTCACTAACTCCTTTTTCTTAAGAAATCCAATTCTAAGCTCTAAAATCAGATTTTTTCTTCTGAAATCCGCATTTTTTTTTTGCTCTCAGATAAAAGGCCATTGTTTTCCACATGAGAGAACTTGGAGCTCGGAACCCTCTTCAATCTAAGCCAAAGATACTTCAAATGCTTGGCAAAGCCTTCCTCTTTTCTCTATAAGAAGGGCATTAACCTCCTAGTCATAGAAAAGAGAGTCATTAGGCACCCACCAAGCATAAAAAGGTCTTCCTTTGGCTTATATCCAAGAGAATCAAAACCAGACTCAGCCTCTCTTCGGTATGGCTAAAGCAAAATAATCATCATTGAGCCCTCAGACACCAACCCAGAAAAAACAAACTTGAGAAAATAATTGGCGATTTCTGAGACGGATTGGTTTTTAGCATATGAGAGGGTGTGAAACCTACGAGAAATAGTCAGAATCCACCAAGAATAAAGAATCTGCCAGTCCATAGGTACCAGGAAACTTTGATTTCGCATCTCTTTGTATCCCCTTTTGCAACTGATTAAACACAGGGAATCATAGTATAGATGCCTCCCTCGGAATGAATATTAAAACAGTGTTGTGTGAGAGTAAGACTGCGATCTGAGAAGATAGGAATTTGGAATCAAATGGAATATCTGTCTCTGAAATCCGCTCAATTTTCTGGTAAGGATTCCAACTTGAAACACATCGTTTAATGAAACACATTGTTTCATTAAAAGGGTCAGCACACGCAGTCCCCACTCGGGGACTGCAAATAGAATTTCTCTTAAATATAAGAAATCAACAGCCTCTACTTTTGGGGGGGAAATACTAGCAATCAAGTTTCAGGTATATTTTGGTAAAAGTTTTAACAATTCTAAGAGATCTAGATGAATCACTTGGAGAAACAAACAGATAGAAACAAAGCTAACAAAGTACAAATTTAAGAAAAATCTAACAAAAATATACTAACCTAAAATAAAACAAAGACCTGAAATTAAGATAGAAAGATGTCTTGGACCACCACCTGTGTACTCGGGCAACTCACTTTCATCGTTTTTTTTTAACATAAGATTTACCTATTACTTATCAGAAAAGAAAACTGAAATCAAAGAAAGATAACAATAGTGTTTGTTCAAACATACACGGAATACTGATTTAAAGCCAATGCCTTTCTGCCCAATATATCCAGCATTAGATCCTTTCTTTGTTGAATTTCCAACATCACAAAGCGCTCTAATGTTTTGAGCAGAGAAGCCTAGCTCATTATTTAGAACGATGATACCTGACTCTTGAAGAATGAATGTCAGAGTCGGTTCTACATCTTCTGGATAAATATTATCATCAGCATTTTGAACCTGAAGTAAAATGAACAATAAATTCAGGAAAAAAAAAATAGACTTATATGCAACCTATTTTGAACTTAAAGCCTATAATCCAATTCATTTATAGAATTTGTACATATAAAGATATCTATAGATTGGGACTTTTTTTTATAAAATTGGGATTATACTGCATACATTAAACAAGTATGAATATTTTTACAAGTGATAAACTAGAAAAAAGATAAACTAGATCAAAATTTCCAAGTTCAATACTTAATATATTCATCTACCACTCCACATTACAAAATGACATACCAGTAAAAATGTTAGTAAGTGAGAATATATATCCTACAGGTATGCAACAATAAACTCAAATTCAAACATAAAAAGTCAATGCAATCCTGGTCTATGTCAGGAACAATAAAGTAACTATGTTCTTTTGTTTTCACCATAATACAAGGTTTAGAGATTATAGATCAACAATCGGTTTCCAAATTTTAATAACTTCTATAGATTTCGATGCCTCAAATTATGTGATCTAGTTTTAAGGTTCAAGTGCTAAAGGCCTTGGGCTTGGGGGTATGCTCCCCATAGGTCTAAGGTTCAAATCCCCTTGGGTGCAAACAATCTCTAGAGGCCATCGGACTGAGGGAGTTTCCTCTTGAATTACCCGATGTGTACTTGCGAAAAACTCCTTGCTAAGGGCCTGGGCACCTCCGGAATTAGTCGGGTTATTGTTCCGGACACCCGGTGCCAATCAAAAAACTATATGTAAAAGCACCATATTGGCAATAATAAAAAATGAGAAGGTCTACAGAAGCCACATTAGTAAGAAGTCTATCTAGTAACGTAAGAGAGAAAATGCAAATACACAAATGGATTTTACAAAATAAGTTCTTGACACAATCAATTTCTCTTGCCAAGTTCGACCACAACTATAATGGAAAAAATTCAAACAACTAGCTATACATACAGGACTGCAAAAAATTGTAATCATAATAAATCATTAAAAAACCTTTTTTTTTCACGAATTGGTATTTCTAGTTTACAGCTATTATCAGCTTTCTAGCGCTGCTTCCAAATTCAATAACCACATCCACAATGCAAGTGGATATGACAGTGCAAGATTCACAGACTCACTGTGTAGATATATGTTTAGCCAATGAGCTCCAGAGCAAAAGGCTCTTGCTCCCCTTGATGAAAAGGTAGAGAATGCAGCTGTAGGTTCAAAAATCAAGGAGTGTGCATAATGTACCAATTCAAGGGGGGAAAAGGTGCATATTTGTCTCTATATATGAGCAACTAATCTTTTGCAAGTTAGCAGCCTCGAAAAATAGTAACTGTATGACAACCAATGTATATAAGAGAAGATCCACTTTCCTATTCTGTTATATGCTCACCACTTCCATCACGAATTTCAGACCTTAAATCTTTTAAGGAGTGCTACAGCTTCACTAAATCCTCATATTTGTAGATAGGGCTAGGCTTCAAATTTGAGAGAGTCAAAGAATAAAACTAAGGGCTTGTTTGCTTACAGGGATAAAACCAAAACTCAAAACATATTTCAAACTCATCATTACACTTTTTCAAATTCATATACAAAATATAATAAAAAAAAATTCAACTTTTTCAAATTCCAAAACCACTTTTTCAAATCCCAAAAAAAATTAATATTACAACAATATTTTATTCTTTTTTTAACCTTTATCTCATCTCATTTCTAAAAACAAAAAGACCTAAGTCTCTAACCTCCAATTCCAACTGGAGTTGAAGTCATTTTTAACTCCTACTCCAACTCTAACCAAGAAGGCCCTAACTAGGGGGTGGGTAGCACCATTGTTTTAAATACCGACCGGTATGGCCGGTACATGCCGTACTGGCCAGGTGGGCGGAATAGGTACACTACCTGTTTCGTACCGACTCAAATACTGGCCGTACCAGATTTTGATATATATATTTTTTCATTTCTTGCTATTTTTTTACCCCAATTCAGACTAGACTATTTACATATATGTATTTATATATATAATTTATTCATATATTGACTATTATTTTAAAATATAATTTATATATTTATTTATATACATAATTTTTTTATATATAAACTATTTTGAAACGGTACACGAAACAGTATCAGTACTAAAATATTTCATTACAGTGACTTGACCGGTACGCTCACCGGTACAGTATTCAAAACTTTGGGTGGCACCCTTCCCATACCCCGTATGCTCCCTAGCCCTGTCCATTCGACATGCAAATAGGCGGCTCAATACACCGTCTGTATACCCCTTCTACATAGAAACCACCAAATACGTGGGTCAATTGCTCCTCTGCACCCATACTCGAACGAAATTCAAAAACCCAATCAAATAACCAACAAAAGTTGAACCAAACCTGATGATGAAGAAGACGAGGAGAAAGAAGTTGGGAGTGGGACGAAGTGGGAGGAGTAGTAGAAGAAGAAAATCGAGAGATGAACTGTGAATTGATTAGGGTCTTTTTTTGGTATTTATAGGTGGGGCGGGTAGGCGGCTAGACATCATACCCGCATCCCGCCCCCTTTTTTTCTACCTGCCCCATACCATGCAGGCCAGGCAAGACACACGAACGGGCAAGAGAACAGGACCCCGTTAGAGCTAGAACTCCGACCTCCAACTCCAACTTGGGTTGGAGGTCATTTTTGAGTTCAAACTCCAACTCTCCAAATCGGAGCAGATTCCAACTCCAATCGAAATAGCCAAAGTCAGAGTCAGAGCGTCAGAGCCACCACATTAGGAGAACACAGAAAACAAACAACTCGCCTGTTAATCCCCAAGAAGTCATAGGAGTAAATAGAAAACAATTAGGAATTCATACAGATCCAAAATTTTCTCAGGAACCAAACAAAACTCAAATATGAGAGTGAAGATGGGGGGGGGGGGGGGGGGGGGGAACCAGGACTAGCACCATCGCCTACGAGCCTTGCATTCCAGGAGCCAAAAAACAGAAATGCCAAAAGAATGGAGCACAACAAGCAAAGCTAACCTTTACGCATTGAAAGCTCACAAAGGGACTACTCCCTTTCAATCTAGCTACGAAGTCATCAATTTCTTTTAGCAAGAATGCAACCGGAATAAGAAAGTTGAGATAAGAGCGATTCTTAAGCTCTTCAACCTAGCTTCAGACAACAAACATCTAGGACTCCCTATGCTTTTCCGCAAGTCCAAAATCTCAACATTCAGAGAGAGAGAAAAAGTGTGATTAGGGCTAGGACTTTCTTTTTTTTTTTTCGATAATTAAAACTTTCTTAAGAAAGCAAGAGGGAGAATGGAAGAATCGAGAGCTCAGGGTTAGGTAATTAGGGCGATAGGAGGATGGTTAGGGTTTTTTAGGATAAGTGAGTGGAGAATATAAAAGCAAAAGTATATCTTAAATCTCTTATTAGCCTCTTCTTGAGAGCTAGTCCCAGTTCTGTCCCACTACCCTCCCTCTCGTTTCCTAGCTATTTTGACATATTAGTCGGAGTTCGGCATTCTGATATGTCCACATCCAACTATTTTTTACACAAAAACTCCGACTCCCAACTTCGAGTTTCGAGTTTTCTGACTCTGATGGAGTCAAAGCGGGTGTCGAACAGATTCTTAAGTTATAGAGTTTTTGCCTAGCCCTAACACTAAAACCAACTATGCTCCTTAGAGTTGGAGTGGATAAAAAAACTACACCCAAATGCCAAACATAAGTTCAAGAGGCCTGAAACCAAACAAAAACATTTTTGATGTTTCCCTTTCTAAAACATAGAGAGAACACAATGTATATGTAAACAAACATAGCATATTAGATCGTATCAAATCACATGCAGAGTGCAAAGCCAAATTGATTAGATCGGTCAAACAAACCTTTGATTTGTGATCTTGTCGTAGGGAGAGCGCCTACTCTAGGGACTAGTCATTGATGGCCCAAACCAGACAAAGCATCAATTTTCAATCTTTGAAGATTCCATAACCAACAAGAAAACCCTAGAAAGGGGCAAGGAAGGGAAAGAAAGAAGATCAGGAGATCACAAGGCTTTACTACAAGAGGCCCCACAAGACTTTGCTAGAGAAGCCGATTTGGTGTAGACCATGGGACATAGAGAAGTCGGGGAGAGAGAGAGAGAGAGCACACTTGTCATGTGGAAATGAGTGAGACTGAAGCAAGTCATCATTATAACCTGTTTCTTCTTTATTTTTTATAAAAAAAAAAAAAAAAATCTGCAATACGCTGGCTGCGACACAATTTATTATATGTTAATTCATTAAAGTCAGCCAAACAAAATTCATCGAATATTAATGCATTCAAATTGGAGTTAGAGTTGGAGTCCGACTTTTTCGAGTACTGTTTGGACTCCAACTCTGACTTTAATCAGCATGGAGTCAAACCAGAAATTAGAGCAAAGATTTGAAGGAAGTCAGGCAGCTCTAATCAAACTGGACAACCTTGTAGACAACAGCCTGATTTTATTTCTATTTTTTTCCCAGGAAACCTTTTTTCTTCTAGCCAGCAACCCTAATCACTAGAGAAGAAAAAAACAAATCTCTGAAGGCCCCCCCAAAAAAAAACTTAGATAAAAATAAATAAAATAAAATAAAAAGCAACAATTTCAAACACTAAGTAGTTACCTTTTCAACTAACAATCGACACCAAAAATAAGTTGGTACAAGTAACATGGCAATTGTCGATCACACCAGCCATACAAAAGTTTCAAATACCTTTTTTTTTTTTTTGATAAGTAATAAGAAATTTTATTCCATGTAAATAGGCATAGCCAAGTACACAGGACAAAAGTTTCAAATACTAAGATAGTTAGCCTTTCAACCAATGATTGACACCAAATATAAGTTAATACAAATAACATGGCAATTGTGGATCACACCAGCCATACAAAAGTTTCAAATACTAAGATAGTTAGCTTTTCAACCAAGAACCAACACAAAAAATAAGTTAGTACAAATAACATGGCAATTGTAGATCACATCAGCCATACAAAAGTTTCAGATACTGTTAGTCTAGAATGAGAGAGTAATTTGTAGGAATGAATCTCATTAATTCAAAATATAGGTACAAGGCAGTATATATAGATTACAGCAGAAGAATAAAAAGGAAAGAATAAATTAAATGCTAACTTCTAAGGAAACTAAATCTCCTAGAATATTCACACATTTACAGCCAATTTCTCCTAGAATATGGTAGATTTGACTAGGAAGATTTTGGAAACTTTCCAACAGTTATCCTTTCAACCAACAACTGACACCAAAAAGAAGTTCTACAACCCACATGGCAACAGTAGATCACACCACCAATATGGTTTATCCTGTTATTTACATATAAAAAAGAGCATAATACACAGAAAAATCAACTCTATGCACACATACAGTTTATCCCATTATTCATGTATATAGTTGTTGGAAGCACAATGAAAAAGGCTATGTTCTTACCAACTCAAGAAGAAAATGTGAATCCTGAGAATATAACTCGTGTGAAAGACAGTGAAGTGCTCTCCCTAGGCGAGCATGCTGCTTTTTCAACATGCTACTCTCAATATTAGAAAGATTTGGATCCAGACCAAATTCATCCCGCCTGATAGATTCAATGACCATGGCTGCGTTCTTATATTCATCAAGTTCAGGCAAATTCATCCGACCAGAGCCAACTCCATCAAAAATGTTTAATCCATCAGTTGGTTGACAAACTTGAGTATAATCTTCATTATGCCCATCTGTCACAGCAGGTACATTCATATTTGCTTCAGGAGTGGAAACCTTGCCCAACACACCTAGCATATTTTTTGAGCTGATGCATTTCTCAGGCCCAGCAGCTTTCAAGCATGAAGATCCACGTGAGAACATATCAGTATGATCACTGGAACAAAAAGCATGGTAATCATCAATCCACTCTACAATACCAAGAGATAATCCCACTTCATGCAGCATGACACGCTGCTCTGTTTGGTTGCATTCGGACAGAATGGCTGAAGCAGCATCCTTGACAATAGATCGCATTCCAGAAAGTAAAACATCAGCAGCAAAACCACGAAACTCAGTGGGGAAATAGCCTAGGCAATCAAGCACAAATCTGGACATAATGGGCACTACATTATCAATCTTAAATAATTTCATGTGTAATTCACCGCTCAAATTACTAGTAAAAGCTTCATCAACCATTTTCCATCTAGTGCTTCCTTGAATGAGAGAGTTCCAACCATCATTTACTTCAATAGTCTCCAATGAATTCTTAAAAATAACCTCAAATGCATGGCGTGTATGACATTTTAAAAGTGACAAGGGCACATGTTTTTCTCCCCCAGCTATTGAGAACAGAGATAATAGCTTCACTGCTATTTGGAAAGAGCATCCTTCAAGTGCAGCTTCCAAGTATGAATCCACAGTAGCTGAATGATCCAAGCGGATGACCTTTCCATCTTTAGTCGCTAAAAATAAAAACTCTCTCGTGTTGACTTCATTCAACAGCCATGTTAAAAGAGGACCAAGAGAAGGGGCAAATATGAGGTCCCAATGGGTCCACAAGTTTAGATCTGACAACATCGGGGCCTTACATAAAACTTCAATTGCATCCTTAGACGTAACAGATTTAAGGGCTCCAGTTTTTTGGTTGATGTCAATTCTCACCTTGGTGGTTTCCAATGAATCGTTTTCATTATAGGTCGACAAGTCTCCCACATGACACATTCCAAGTAAAGTTACAGAAAATATGACAGCTTTAGATATTGCATTGCTCTTATGCTTCCCCACAATATCTAGAAAATCAGCCATACAACCTCTTTCCAAAATTTTGAAACTGATCAATGGAAATTGCCTCGTAAGCAGTGAAGAAATCATCTGCTTGGTCATTGTTTCATCTCCCCATAAGCCATTCAAAGCTTGTGATACTAAAACGACCAATTGATGCTGGAGCATGCAAACCTCCAGAGGGGATTGTTCACATATATCACCTATCAAAAACTTGTATATCTGATCAGGTAGCAAAGAGGCATGCTTTTCTAGGAACATTAAAAACTCTCCATAACCAAGGGACTTAAATGTCTTGACACAAAATTGCTCCGCCAGCCAAAACTCACAATGATAAAGCTTCCTCAAGAGGATGATTCTCCTTTCAAGGAGTGATTTACCGTAGCTGTTGATATCATAATCAAGCTCAAAATATGTTGCTAATTTACTGATAATGTCTTCAATAGAAACCCCTGTAAGAGTAATGACACATCACAATAAGGTATTTATGTTATTAGAAATGCTAGATATTGAGATGCAGAAGGGTCAAAATATTGATATCTTCTAAAATTCACTTAACAAATATATATTATCAAATTATGCCCACCAGGCCAAACGAAAATATGCCTTCTTATTGGTGATAATCAAAGTCCAACATAATCTTCCTAGGACTTTTGAGGCATGTATATACATAAGTGGCATTGTGATGAGGAACTTTGGAGACCGTACAAGTGCAACATGTTAGTTATACTCTTATACCTGGGTAATGCGCCCATATCATATAGATCAGGTAAATTATTGGTTTTTCACTGATGGAACGTGGCCCCTAGAAATTATTTGCACCCAAGCTTAGTCGTGGGGGAGTGCATACCCCCAAGACAAAAACCCTCGCCACTTGAGCCAACCCTAGGGGTTAGCTTTCAGTAAAAGTATAAATACAAGATAGTGCAAAATGTGTAGTACAGTTGTACGGGCCCTAACATTTTACTCCCTTTTTCTGTGGCAGGCAAGCCTACCAACCATTTTAAAAAAAAATTGCTAATTGTTGGCCAATTTACAGTTCGTTTCGCAATTAAAACACTACTCACTGTGTATAAGCTCCACGTGATCATCAGATATGACTGGTGCATCCTTAAGACTAGGTTCGACATCAATAATCTCATACTCAGAATATTTTTCGTTATATGTCTTTGTCAATTCATTCTGACTTATGGCTTGGAACGTATCATATATACTGTCCCACATTCCAAATTTGATGGATGAGACCTGCAATATGGAAAAAGCAACTAAATCATAACATGTGATCTCATATAAAAGTATCGAGGATCATAATATGAGACAGTATTTACCGATCAAAAACAAACTTCCAATTAATAATATGAGACAGTATATAGACATATCAAAGATTCCTAGGCGAGTCAGTATATGCATGCAAAGAGAAAACATAAAAGGGGATTAATAAAATGAAATGACCCTAACAAATAGAGAATACATTAAGTTATAGCACCTATACCATCTGGACTCAAACAAATGACCTTCGTTCTGATACAAATGTCATTAAATGCATACTTTATATGGAATACATAAGTAGATGAGTCATAGACAATTATACAAGCAAGTAGGTTTCTCAAGGCACGGTCTGAAATCTACAAGATCATGCAACCACAGTTAACAATGGCTTCTGTATGCTTCTGCACATGAATACTACAAGGTTAAATAAAGAGTAGGTGTGACTTTGATAAAATAAGCTCCAAGTTTGTCCCCAACATTGAGGTCAATCCTTTTCAAAGCACTTCAAATTTGGTCAAACCTCTAATGATTTAGAGATGAAAAACTTACAATCAACCTACATTTCTAAAGGGAAAATGCTACTTAGCCCCCTCAATGTTACCGCTCAAGGTTAATGCTTGAGTATTTTATTTTATTTTTAATTTTTTGCTTGATGGTTAAGGAAGGAGTTTTTTTTTTTTTTTTGATAAGTACGAAGTAACTTTATTGATGTGAATATAAAAAGGCATAACCAAGTACACAAGGAGTATACAAACGAAAATGCCTAAACACATTCTAGGTGCTCAAAGATGAGAAAAGGAAATCATGCACATTGCTTCCATTAGGTACAATTGCTGAGAACCAAATGGTTAAAGTATGCCTAAAAAACTTTGGAGCTTTGCCATTGTTCGTTCTCTATCTTTTTTTTTTTTTAAGTAATAAGAAATTTTATTGATATAAATATAAGTAGGCATAACCCAAGTACACGGAGAGTATACAAATGCAAATGCCTAAATACATTCTTAGGGCTCTACATCAACGAAAAGAAATCATGCACAGTGCTTCCATTAGAGACAATGGCTGAAAACCAAAGAAGTAAAGTATGCAGGAAATAATTGTTCATTTTCTATCTTCAAAGCACCGCGCGTTTCTTTCCAACCAAATACACCACATAAGGCACAAAGGGATCATCTTCCATACTGCGACCACCTGTGGACAGCCATGTATACTTTCCCAACACGCAAGCAAATCAACTACCTTAGAAGGCATCACCCATGTCATGTCAACTCTACTAAATATCCCATTCCACAATGCTCTTGACACCTCACAGTGCAATAATAGGTGGTCCACTGATTCTCCGTGATTTTGCACATATAGCACCAATCCAAATTCACATGGTCAAATACTTCCTTAGCAGTTAAGAAAAATTTAGTGAAGTTGTATATTTTTTTAATTTTTTCTTAGCACTTAATGGTGTTAAAAAAAGGTTTAAAAGAAAAAAAAATTGCACTAGCAGTGCGCCCAGCAGTAAACGTTTTTAATTCATAACTTAATGCATTTTCTCTTTATACTCCCTATGAATCTTCGTGAAAGAAAAGATCAGACCCTAGCCATAGGCAGTATAAAAGGAAACTTGGATTATATTGATCCAACAAGAAACCATATTCCCAACTTTATGAATAGACTAGGAGTTACTTAAAACTCTAATGAATTGGTAACTACAATTTTAATCACGCTAGCTAAACTAAATGTTCAAAATCTTCTTTAAATCACCATAGGGGCTATCTCTTATATACATCCCATGTACTATGGGTTGCATCCCTTCAATGAATGAGTTTACACATCCAAGATAATTTAAAGTTCAAAAATATGGTATTAACTTCCAAATTGTTCAACTTACAGCAACATTTAGTAACCCTACAAAGGGGAATGATGAAAGCATCAATTTGACTTTCTTTCTTCCCCGACCTCGTGTTTTATAAAAGTCAAGCATCCTCCTAAACACCTGCAAAATTACATTCATTTTTGTAAGCACAAATAAACCGACGACCAAAGAGACCATTTAGCACCACAAATATAAGTACATGCATAATTCAAAATGAACATGCACATATTAACCTTCATACTTCAAGAAAAATCAAAATAAAGAAAATATGATGAAAGAATAGCGAATAAATTTTTTTATTTGGTAAAAGAGGAGAAATTGTAAATTTCCCCCTTTGGTTAATAAATATAGGAGTGACAAGAGAGAGAGAGAGAGAGAGAGAAGTTTTGTATATTTTTCTTCCACATTTTGTATCGAATAATAAAATTATATTACATAGCAAACAATTTCCTCACACTATGATGTGAGGATTTACAAAGCCATTCTTGAAGATTTACAAAGCCAATGCATACTCTAATAGATCCTTATATTGGTGATCTTGATCATAGGGAAGTAATTTTACAGCTCTTGTAAGTAGTTGCTTAATTAAGTCTATTTTATTTGAGGACAATACACATAAGTCATAACCCTCTCAAATTACCATGCCATTTGTAATTGTGTAATCACTACTTGTCCCAAAAGCTTAAGTTAATGGGAAGAGGTAGATTTAATAATTGTATATTATATTCTTAACACTCTCTCTCACATGTGGGTCAAACTCTCCTTAAATGAGTGGCCCAACACATGGAATACTTAGGCCTTGTCTGTTTTCATAGATGAGAAATAAGATAAAAGTTAAAAAAAAAAGAATAAAATATTGTTGTAATATATTTTTTTAATATTAGTTTTGTTTTGGAATTTAAAAAAGTTGTTTTGGGATTTGAAAATGTTGACTTGTTTATTTTATTTTGTATGAGAATTTGAAAAAGTTAATGATGAGTTTGAGATAAGATAAGATGATTTTGAAAAATAACCCAAGCCTTAATTAAATGTGATTGAGTGTAAAGTCAAAGTTCAAACTGAGAACCTCTGCTCTGATACCATGTGTAATCACATTAATTATATTATATTCTTAATAGTAATCACACCCCAAAACTAAAGTCACCATCCCAAACTAAAAATAATTGCAATATACCCCTAAAAAAGTTGACAAAAATGCACTTCATTAAAAATTAAAAAACTCAATGTCTTTTGATTTAGATTTCTATGTAACTCTTTTCTTTTTCTTCTTTCTTTTTATAATTATTTTAATTTAATACGGTTATACAACCTCTTTGAAAATCGTTAGTGGTAATTTAACTTTTTAAAGGGGAAAGGACATATTTTTCTGTAGTTTAGAGGGTGATTGCCAAGATTGGTAGTTTTGTGGGGTTTCTTGGTTAAATATGATATTATGTGATGAAGTTAAAAAAAATTAGACCCGATAAAATATGAACATATAACTTCCATTCATGAATCATCCACTCCCAGATATCCAAGAAATTGGAGTGCAGGTTTCAATAAAAAAATATTTTCAAATTTTCAATAAAATCAAAGGAGGGACCCCCAAGGTAAAATCCAAAATGCTAGGTAGTATGATTCTAAAAATGTTACAACCCTCAGAAACTTTGTGAAATCAATACAAAGAATTGAGTTTCCCCGGATGTATAAAGCCAAACTAAAATTCAACATCAGATAAGTCATACAAAGCCATGGACAGATGCAAAATATGATCTGTACAAGATAATGAACATACCTCAGACACCGTACACTCCTGACAACCCTCCTTCCAGGTTGTAATAAACCTCCTCATAGAGTTATCAGTAATTGAAAAATAAGTTTCATTCACCTTGCTGGACCTGTCAGTCTTTCTGTAATTATCTACTGCATGAACATCTACTTCTCCCTCGAACCTATTGGACGCTTTGGAGGTTGTAGAAATGGTGCAGTCTAGATCATCAGATTTTCTTTTCTTTTCGGATGATCCAAAGGGTGCAGATGTGGTGCTGCTCATTTTTCCCAATTTTCTTTTCTTTTTAGATGATCCACTCCTCTCGTTGTGCCTTGGGCTGCCACTGGCATGAGAAGGGTTCCAGCATATTTCACCTTTCAACCCAAGCCGTGCCATCTCTTCATTTTGAGACGGGTAAGGGCAGCTACTCACTCGGTCAGAACTGTTAGCATTTTGTGATGGTAAGTTAAAATGGTTGCCAGTGGCATTGTCAGTCCTTTCATCATAAGAAGTACAATCATCACTATTTTCATCATCCGAGCTTGATGAAACAAATCTTGTGTGTTTGCCACAAAAATCCTTCTCTGCTGATGAAAATGATTCGATACGTTGCGAAATAGAATTGAAACGTTCATCCAGCTGCCTCTTAAGCGACGACAATATAGGACGCTTCCTGAATTTCTTATCAGATTCTGATTTCAATGCCTCTACAGATTTCTTTAATGTGGCATTCTCTAAGTTCCCCGCTTTTCGAATAACAGAAATATGCATCCTATGATCATAAAGTTCAATGATGTCAATTAAAAAGCAAGCTTAAGTGACTTAGCGCATATAAGAGCCGATGGAGAAATTAGATGTCCTGAACACATATTAGTACAATTATTGACATGGTCAAGAGAGCTAAAGGCAACATCACAAAACAAGATAAATGGTTTTGAAGCCTACATAGGTACGATAATCAGCTTTTCAAGAAAAATCAAAGAAAGCACGTATAGTCTAAGGTGGATGCAGTATCTATTCAAGCCTGGACTACAAATGACACAAATCTATAAGGATATACCCAATCGGCCAAATTTTTGAATATATATCAGAGGAACACAATCAACAAGTATGATGAGCCTTACAAACTAAAATTCAAATAAAGCAAAAACACATCTTTGTAAAGACCAGAAATAAAGTAGGGTGTGGATTAGCTAACACGGGACAATCAGAACCTGAACTTGGATTATTCTTTAAGGCCAAATTTAGAAACCAAGAAGGTAAAATTAGAACTAAAGATGGTGGGTGGAGTTGAAGGAAGAAAAGGAAAATGATTGTACAAACTCTAGAGCGTGCAAACCCCGCTCACTCCCATAAAAAAACATGTGGGGCACACCTAGAACCATTCATGAAAAAAACTACCTTTTATGATGGGCCCCCCTTTTCTTCAAATAGACTGGGCGGAGCTTGCATATCCTATGATTATATTTAGCATTATTCAAAAGAAATCATGACCCATTTAAGACAAATATACATGACCAAATGTTTTCAAAAGCAAATGGCAACCTCTAGGCATTAGCACCTCTATGATATCCCATATGATAAGGGTAAAAGTAGGTAATGTATGAAATCCTACATTGCTTAGAAATGAGAAGTTTTTGCACTTTATAAAGTTCTAATGGAGTTCTAATTATATAATTGATTAGTTTTTTTAGAGTATAGATCATATAATTTGCGTCTTCCATTAACGCATTATAAATGGTATATGAACTTATCTCAACCAGAAATGTGGGACTTGAGCCATATCACCTATAATGAACTAGCCTGACGAAGATATAGGAAATTTAAGTGGGGAGGCTGTGATATTCCATATAATAAGAATAAAGGTAGGTGGTATATGAGATCTCACATTACTTGAAAATGAGAAGTTATTGCTCTTTATAAGATTTCAATGCGATACCAATTAAATCATTGGTTGTCCTTTTGGAGTATAGCTCATGTGATTTGTGCATTCCATTGAGGCGTTATATCCTCATAAGCCCAAGATGAGATGTTCAAAGGTGCTTGCCAAAGTAAAGTGATGCCAATGTTTAAGCATACTACTTTTTTTATTGGCATTAGGTGTCCAGAACAAAATCTCGACTAATCTTAAGGCTGCATAAGCCTTCAACAAGGAGTTTCCTGCAATGACACCTCAAGTAATTCAAGGGAAAATCTCTCAGCCTGATAGCTTCTAGAAATTGATCGCACCTGTGGGTTTTAACATTAGATCTAGAGCAAGCATATCACCAAGACCAAGGCTCTTCCTACTTAAATCAACCCTTAGGGATTCGATTTTTAAGCATACATGGTACCCTCTTTTTTTTTTAACTAATCGCAAGTTCTATTGATAATAATAATAGATTGGCATAGCCCAAGTACATGGTTCATATACAAGAAATATATGGTATACATGTCACAAACTCAAATTATAACAAAGTAATAACATCCTACATAAAATCCATTATATTCAATTGCTTTCTCGGAAAGCAAGATTTGCATGAAATCTTTTTTGATAAGTAGGATTTGCATGTAATCTTAGAAACAAAATAGGATATTATGCTAGATATTTTTGTTCGAAAAAAGCTGCCCAACCTCCACATAACATACTTTTTTTAATTTTTTCTTTTATCAAATATTTGATATATGAATAATGAATAAAAATAAATAAGTTAGTTTAAGAAGAATAAACTCAAAATAAAATTAAGAAAAATATGGTGTGTGGAGGTTGGGAAGGTTGTGTAGCACGGTGCCAACCGACTTAGCACGGTTATGGGGAAGCTTATCTCCAAGCCTTAGAATGCTTTTGTCAGAGGCAGGCAAATTCTTGATGCGATTCTTATAGCTAACGAATGTATTGATAGCAAAATGAAAGCAGGCAAAACAGATCTTGTGTAAACTAGATATGGAAAAAGCTTATGATCACGTCAATTGGAATTTTCTTCTGCATCTTCTTGACAGATGTGGTTTTGGGCAAATATAGAAATCTTGGAACAAGTGGTGCATCTCCATTGCTAGATTCTCAATCCTTATTAATGGATGTCCCGAAGGTTTTTTTCCAAGTTCCCATGGATTGAGACAGGGTGACCTATAATCCCCTTTATTGTTTATTTTTGTGATGGAAGCTCTCAGCAGAATGATCTTAGCATTGGTGGATAATGGATTGGTAAGTGGATTCCCCATTGGAACACCTTCTCGGGGTATTTCTAATATATCTCATTTACTTTTTGTAGATGACACGCTTGTACTTTGTGAGGCTGAACGAGACCAAGTTCGAGTTTTGAAGGCTCTATTCCTCTGCTTTGAAGCGGTGTCGGGCTTGAAAGTGAATTACGATAAATCTAAAATGATGTCGATTGGAGAAGTTCATAATTTGCAGGAGTTGGCAGGCACCTTTGGATGCAAACCTTCTTCACTCCCTATGGCATACTTGGGACTCCCGTTGGGTACAGCTTCAAGGGCGGCCCAGATTTGAGACACAGTAATCGAAAGAGTGGAGAGGAAACTAATAGGATGAAAGAAGATGTACCTGTCCAGAGGGAGACGTGTTACCTTGATAAAGAGTACTCTTTCTAATCTACCCACTTATTTTTTATCATTTTTTCCGATTCCGGCTAATGTTACAGGTCGTCTTGAGAAGCTGCAAAGAAATTTCTTATGGGGTGGCTTGAGGGAGGAATTCAAATTTCATTTGGTAAAGTGGGAGACGGTATGCTATCTCTTATCAAGTGGCGGTCTAGGAATCTGAGACTTGAAAACGTTCAACCGGGCTTTACTTGGAAAGTGGCTGGGGAGATATCATCAAGAACCAGAGGACCTTTGGAGACTGGTGATTGAGCACAAGTATGGAGGCGCATGGGGGGGATGGTGCACCAATGAAGTTAGAGGGGCAAATGGTGTGGGGTTGTGGAAAAACATCTTAAGTGGATGGGCTTTTCAGCAGCGCACTACTAGGCTTCGCTTGGGCGCTGGTTCAAGAATCAGATTCTGAAACGATGTGTGGTGTGGAGACAAGCCTTTGGACACCTTGTTCCCGATTTTGTATCAGATTACAAGGGTCAAAGATACCACTGTAGCTGAGGTCGTGGGGTCAATCGGGGGGAGATTGTTTTGGAACATTAGATGCAACCAGGCGGCACAATATTGGGAACAAGGCATTTTTGTGGATTTCTAAAGCCTCATTTACTCACAACGACCAAACTTGCAGGATGAAGACGACTTGATATGGACCTCGAGAGGAAGATGAACCTTCACTGTTCGTTCTTTTTATGAGGTTCTCACTCAAGGACCTGAGATTCAGTACCCGTGGCGACAAATATGGCGACACAAAGCACCTCCAAAAGTGGCCTTCTTTGTGTGGACAGCATCGCTAGGTAAGATTCTCACAACAGACAATCTAAGCAAAAGAAGGGTTATCATAGCAGATTGGTGTTGCATGTGCCATAACGGGGGTGAGTCGATTAACCACCTTTTGTTACACTGCAAGATTGCTCGAGCACTTTGGAATGAGATTTTTAACAGACTGAAGATAGCTTAGGTCATGCCTGAGTCAGTGGGGTCAGCTGTTGCAAGTTGGCCTCCCATGCGAGGCAGGAGTCAGATCAAAGCTGTGTAGAAAATGAATCCTATTTGCATCCTATGGTATATCTTGCAGGAATACAATGAGAAGACGTTTGAATACAACGAGAGATCTCGAGAGGAACTGATAGTTTTTTTTTTAGAACTCTGTGTACATGGAACATTGCCTTGGACTTTCATGGCATGGATCTGCATAATTTCCTTATATCTAATGTGTCGCTTGAGGGGCTTTATGTTGTTTTTTAGTTTTTTTTTTATTTCCCTTTGTAATTGGCTTTTGCCATCTTTTGATTAATAAATTTTTACTTATCAAAAAAAAAATAGTATGGCTCTTTCCGTTCATAGGAAAAAAAAAAGGTTAAAAGAGATTTTGGCAAACAAAGAACTTTGAACCATAGTCATGGGCGAAGGCAACATCGCAAAGCAAGATTAAATGGTTTTAAAACCTAGAAAAGTGTAAAACACAAAGGAGAAGAAGAAGGGTTTCAGTCCTTAGAATGTTTTTTTTAGTTTCCAAAAAAAAAAATTCTCCCACTCAGCCTGCTTTCATTTATTTTAATGGCCCATACACTTTCCTCTTAATGGCTTAAAAAAGCAAACTAATCAAGTGGACAAGTTTTTCCTTCTATTGGACTGTAGACAAAAAAAAAATTAAGGGACTATTTTGTCCATACCTAAAATGTAGGAATTTTGGAGAGAGAGTTACCTTGAATGCCCAAGATTTTATACAAGGTTCTCATATGAGTGCTAAAGGCAAAATACCTCGGTACAGGTTCCTAGCATTAGAGCTTAAAGGGCCTTGGTTGCACCTCACCATGCCTGAAAACCTATTCAAAGTGTTTGGCTTGCCTTTGAAAACACTTTCATGTACTATTCACTATTACTTCCAGAAAAATATTATATAATTAAGTATTTTGAACTGTTTAGAAAAGGGGAGTTTACTGGAAAAAAGAATACTGACAACAATTTAAGGAAAGTAACATAAAAGAAATGAAGAATGTTGACAATACTGTCCCAAATTTCCCAAGGCTGAGTTTCACTAGAAAGGGCCATACCCCAATTCGTGCAATAGCAATCTTGGGCACAAAGCAACATTCTTGAAAAAATCAATTGCACAACGAAACACAAAATTAGCGGTGGGTCAACATGAATGAATTATGACATAACAGCTTGCAAACTTCAAGTATCAAACAAATCTCACCTAAAATAGAAAATGCATTAGTCATTATAGAAAATGAACTTACTACTTCACCTTCCAAGACATTCTTTTTAACTACAAATTTAGTGCCTTTTATTATAAAGTAGGATAGATTATCACATACCCCAAGCTTTGAATTCGTATGCCAAGCTTTTCCTTGCCCACAACTGATCGCTTCTTAGCAATGAAATCCAGAAACTCTTCGACCTTAAGCTCTTTATACTTACACTTATAGATGAACTTCCAAAGGAAAGTAATTATCTCTTCACCAGTTATTTTAAGGACTTCAGTCACATCTGAGTTCACAGAAAAATAATGGAAGACAAGAGGGTGTCGTAACAAAGGGCCCAACTCCAGCTCTTCAAACTTCTCTACACCTTCATTCTCACAGATTGCCACTTCCAAATCGTGCAATGAAGTTATTCTTCTGACCCCCACAAAGCAATGGATAAATGCATTTATCTAAATAACAAAAAACAAAAATTTTAAAAAAGATTAATGGAAGCTAAATGCATTAAAGAAATAACAAAAATTGGTGGAATATCTCACCCTCAATTTCATTGCCGAGAAAATGGGAAAGGAAAATGATAAACTTACAACCTTTTTACATCTATTTTAAATAGATGGTAATGAAGTACCAATAAAAAACAATAGAGGGTAATTATGTAAAGTTAAAATTATTTTGAAGAAATGACATAATTATATTGGGTGGATGTGAAATGAGTAGTAATGAAGTTATACGTGTATCATTATCCAATGGGAAAATGAATTAGGCATAAGTTTTATCTTGGTTTGTTTTCCTTTTTCCCTCGAGTTTCAAATCGACAAAAACCAACTAAAGTAAGTAGGCTAAAATATAAAGTAGTCTAAGATAACCCTAAAATCCAAGACCAAAAATGAAATTCCCAGAATTTTGATCTCTCCTATCATTGATTCGTTTTAAATAGAGTGACAAAACAACCTTCTCTTAGGACAGCCACATAAGACACAATCCGTATACAATATCCATAATTTCTTCTTCTTTTTCAAAAGCCTCCCTTTGTAACGTTCCAATGGAGGCTCAATTCGCATCTAGGTCCATACTCTAAAAAGACTAGTCAAGTTTACAATTGGAGTATCTTGGAATTCATTACAAAGGGCTTGAACTTCACCTTCCCAAACACTACAAGATCTCATTTACCACCTTCTCATGTGTTATAATCTCCCCCATTAAATCTCTAATGTCCTCGTCAAACTAAATCCATCATAGGTGGCACGACTCAAGTCTCCTGATAAAGATTAGTTGGAATAACCCAAGGAAGGCCCATGTCACATCTAAACTCATACTCCAAAAGGACTAATTAAGGTTACAATTGACTTAAAGAGCTTGAAGTTCTCCCTCCTATGCGATGTAGAATCTCATTCACTCTTCACAAATCGTAGTAAAAAAAAAAAAGTTCCGATCTTTATAAAATTTTCTGTCTGTTATTCCACTAAGCTTTTCAGCGATTAAAGAGACAAATTACTGAGGCTTTCAGACCTCTCCAAAAATTTCACACAAAGTGTCACCCTCGACTGCGCACAACTATTTTCCTCCACTTCCTCAACAACACATAAAATATAAAAAAATTAATTGAATCATACACGCGCTTCCACCTTACCTTTCCCTCCGTTACCATAAGGCGGAAAAGATTCGGAACCGCTTGCATTGGAAAGCCCAAGGAGCTCCACGAGTCGACCTTGAGCATCAACAGAGCATCCTGAGACACTTTCCACGTCGTCACGCTCTCTCCAGCCTCGATAGTTTTGCGGCGTGCCTCATCAACGGCGCGGTCGACCTTCTCGAGAAGCTCTCTCTTGTTCGGCGAGGAACTAGGGGTCTGGAATCTTGGCTTGGGTCCCTTCTGGGGAAGAGGCCTAGGCTGAGCTTGTACCGTAGGGTTTTGGGCAGGAGGCCCAGGCTGAGCTTGTCCTGTAGGGTTTTGGGCAGAGAAATTCAGGTTTTGGTGTAAGTAGGGAGCATAGCTAGGGTTTTGGACTGGAACGTATTGGTTTTGGAGGAGGTGGTGGTGGAGAAGGGGGTTGTGAGGTTGGAGGTAATAGCCGGTGTTTTGGAGAGAGAAATCTGGGTTCTGAGTTGCCGCCGCTTGCGCTTGCGACGGTGGATGCTGCCAACCCCAGCCGCCAGCGCCGCCGCCGGAAGGACGGAAGCCGGAGGGCTGTCCGTACATAGCGGGATTGAAAGAAGTATGAAAGTGAGGATTGAGGGAAGAGTGAGACTGAAGGCCGTTTTTTTGAGTTCGTAAATTTATACCAACTTGGGGTGTACGGATTCGATATACAGGTTATGGATTTTCTTTTCGAGACGTATCAATTTCAACCCGACTTTTTTTTTTTTTTTATCTGGTTCACTTTTTATTTTTTTGAACATGAAATAATTCGATTATTCAGTTTTAGGGTTTGATTTTTCTGTTTTAGTTTATAAATTAACGTGTTTGATATAAGATGTTAGATTTATTTTATAATAAAAATAATATTATAATTTAATATATCTAAATATCATTTATTTTATAAATAAATTTATTTTTATAAGATTTTTTTATAAACTAAGCATTTGTCATATTAATTAATATACATAAATATGACACAAGCACATGCTAATAAAAAATATCCTCATGATTTATGTAATTAAATAATAAGTCTTTTAATTCTTTCAAGAATCTAATTTATTGATTTTTTGTTTAGCTCAACGATTAGATTTATAATGACATACTTTTCCATATGAGGGGTTACATCCGGCCCGAATGTGTTCCAAACAGCATAAAATGTTTATTTATTTATTTATTTATTTTCTTTATATTTTTAAATATTTTTTTAAAAATTCACATAATTATTAAAAATTACTTTTTTAATCAATAAATAAAAAAATTTTAAAAAAAAAATTGCTATCGGGAGAAATCATGGAAAAAATTGTCAAGAGATAAAGTATTTCTCTTTTTCATATTTATAGCAAATAATTATTATTTTTTTACTGCTATTTTTTATAAATTTTGTTTATTTATATTTTTGATTAACTTGATTATCTTTTGTCCATTTACAAGTTATATATATATATATATATATTTCTTTTTTATTTTGTGGATAACTTTTATCTTGTTTTGTTATGCCTTTTGGAATGAGCTAATAATGTAACATGTCCAAATTGTTCACATAAGTTCTAATTTTTTTTTACTAAAGCATTTATTATTCTTTGATTTCGTTGAGAATTATTATATTTTAAAAAATAATTTAATATTGTTAAAACAAATTTTGTCAATGAAAAAGGAAAAACAATAGTAAGATCTAGTCACCCCATTTAGTGATAATTATTATTTTTCATAAAAGAGCATATATAAATGCTTCTCCTTTTAAATTACTTAATGTTGATACCAATACTTCTATTTTTATTGAAACAAGAGAATTATTGAATAAAACAATTTTGTCAATAAAACTGTCTATATTATTGGTCAACAACTATAATGTATTGAAGAAAAGGTTGAAAATCTTGTTTCTACTATTAAACCTAAAAAACTTTTTATTAGTTTACTCAAAGATAAGGTAAGGTCCTAAGACCAAATCAACCAACACTCTTGATAAATTTAATTAAATGCCTATTGATTTAAAGAATGAACCTTCTACCAATATTTTGAGTAGCAAAGATAAAGAATTGGTTGATGATTTTTTTTTGCTAAAAAAGAATCATCTTATTTCAATTCATCTGACAATAAAAATATTCTTTTATTTGAAAAGAATTTTGAAAAAAGTTATTCGAAAAATTTAAAATTAAACTATTTTCTTTAAGAGAAAACGCTTGTGAAATAATAGGTGCATTTTTCAATATAGAGCCACTAGTAGGATCACTAATGGTTGATGTGAAATAATCCCTTCCCTTCTTCAAGGGTGGGACAATCTCTTCCCTTCCTCGGGGGTCCTTTGTCATGGACCCATATCCATCTCGGGGGACCCTTCCAATAGGGAATGAACAATATCGACATATCATTTGGCTCTATTACTAATCAAGATAGAACTCATCACACAAAAGTACTTGTGAATGAGAAGATGTTTTTCTCAATATAAAATCACTAGCAGAATCACTATTAACCGATGTAGGACAATCTCTTCCCTCACTCAAGAGTCGCTTGCCATGGACCCATATCCATCTCGAGGGACCCTTGCCCATAGAGAACCAGAAATACTGTCACATTGTTTTGTCACATTGTTTTGTCTTTGATACCAATCAAGGTAAAACTCATCCCACAAAAATGCTTGTGAACAAGAGGATTTTTTTCTCAATATAAAGTCACTAGAATGATTACTACTAGCTGATGTGGGACAATCCTTTCCCTCCCTCGAGAGTCCTTTTCCATGGACCCATATCCACCTCGAGGAACCCTTGCCAATAGGGAACCAACAACATTGACATATTGTTTTGGCTCTGATACCGATTAAGGTAGAACTCATCCTATAAAAGTACTAGAAAATGATGCCTTTATCAATTTATATTTGTCAAAGAAGAAACATATTAGTTGATTTGTTCCAAGAAACTAGTATGTCAATGACTGTCTTGTTGATAGTCTAACAAGCCACATATCCAAATCATAGTCTAGTGAAGGATAAAACTAAAAGAGGGTTGATCCTACTTCCTGTTACTGGTGGATATCTATAAAAAAAGTTGAATTATTTTGTTGTTGTCATTCATTATACATTTTTCTCAAAGACAATTTGGTAAAATGGAGTAAAACAAACATTGATAGCTCGATCTAATATAGAGGTTACAAGGAAATCAAATAGCCCACACACTTCTAGTAAGTGTAGGTACACTTTTCTTCTAGTGATTCATTTTTTTCAAGATAAATATTCT
Organism: Platycarya strobilacea; assembly: GCA_036898215.1. NCBI lineage: Eukaryota > Viridiplantae > Streptophyta > Magnoliopsida > Fagales > Juglandaceae > Platycarya > Platycarya strobilacea. Next base: position 24,670,783 of record CM072545.1, on the reverse strand, counting down.
AGTTACAAAATGATTACATAAAAATAATTCTATAAACTGATATGTTTTGATGTGATGTCGGATTATAAAGTTATTTTTATTGTAATTCAAACCTAATAGCTCATATCAAGTCACGTTAATTTATGAAATTACTTTTGTGTAATCCCTTTATGGCGTATAACCGATCTGATTTGGTCTAATTTTAGATAAAATTTAAAATCAAATTGGTATATACCGATTTTGCATTTTCAAAAATGGATTACAAATCGATTATTACCTAAACTTATACTTCCGATTTTATCGGTTCCAATCCAATTTTTCGTTTTAATATATAATATGCAAAATATTATATATTATAGTATATAATAATATAGTAATAATATATTGTAATATATTATAATATATATTATAATTGTATTAGAGACTATAGTAATATATTATAATATATAATATAATGATATAGTATAGAGTAGTGCTAGGGATCCCCGGGAGGAATCCCCACTACGACATCATGATTGACGTGTTATTTAAAAAAAAATACGATTAAAAGGAGAGAAAATTGCCATTTCATCGTTTTTATCCATTTCCTTATTGTTTTCTTCGCATCTTCAAACCATTATTTTTCTCATTTTCGCACTTCATCACAACATTTTCACCTTCCCCAACCTTTTTTTCATCTCAAAATCGAACAAGTACACTGAAATAGTAGACGAATCTATCCTTTCTTTTCCTCTTGATCATCCCTTACCTTCCGAAGGCTTCATTCTATTTGAGGATTTATTCCATTTCCCATCAGATAAAAATGATCCAATATTATCATTTCAATAAATTGCAGACTCGATATGAAGAGATTGGTGCGAAGATCTCTGGTGAAAAGTAACACCAGTGGGTCTTTCCCACCCTTGAACATTTTTGGTGAATTTCTGCAAACATTCTTTAGATGAATCGCCGAACTATTTACATTTAAAAAAAAAAAGAAAAAAAAACACAGAAAAGTCTGTTTGGTCGCCAAGAAAACAACATATGATCCAAAGCCCTTCACTTTCTCGAAACCCATCATCTTCTCCCCATTGTATTCTTCTTTAGTTGGGAAACAATATGCAGTAACAAATATTACAAAATTACGCAGAAAAGTTATGAGGTCAAATCTCTTTGGTTTTTCTTCTATTTTGATTTCTTCGCCATCTTTATTATTTGCTTTCCATTTTCTGTTTTGATTTCTACTTTTACAGTTCTCGATTATCAAACTTGACTGCAGAATTTAAAACCAATCAAAAGAAACAAGCGTACAAACAAAATGAAGGAATCAAAATATTAATAACACGAACAGAATGAACTTGATATTTACCACAGGTTGAAGTTGAGATATGTTACAAGGGATAGATAATCTGTTGGTAGAATGCTCATACAATGTTAGATGGAAGATTAAGATTCCTTCGTGTAGCATTTAAAGAAAGAAATATAGTGTTAGATGGAGTTGTGAGAGCAAAAATGAGATTCGTGAGAGGAAGGGAAAGAGATGTAAATCTGCCAAGGGAAGAAACGATGTCGTCTAGATCCACGTAGGACGCGAAGCCGCACCAAAACTATTATCCCAATGCGCTAAAGAATTTTCCTATAGTATAATATATTATAATATATGGTGATATAATATTAATATATCTATTAATATAATATGATATAGTGATATAAGATTTTAAATTTTAATATTAGTTAAAAATATAATTTATAATATAATACAAAATTATTTTATATAGGAAAATGATACTTGCAGAAAATTTTACGTAAGAAGTAGATTCCAGTTCGTCTTTGGTTGTGTTTTGTGTTTCAACCTTCTTAATTTTCAGTTCCATTTATATTGGACAAATGATTATTTCTATTTTTTTTTATCTTTTTAAATTTTTTTAATTGTAGTTGACGTGGATATAGAAACTTGTTCTTACAAAATCCTTATGCGAAATTTCTTCTATGTAGTAGAACCCTTTTATATATAATTACATATTATATACAAAAATTAGCTACAATATAAAAAATTAATATTTATATATGAATCGGCCCAATCCAGTCCAATTTTATAAAAATGAAAATAAAAATCGGACCAGTTTTAAAAAATATAATATCAATACTAGACCGAATCAAACTCAATATCAGACCAAACTTACTGGTCTTTTTTTTTTTTTTTACACCCCTAATGGGTGTAACACTTCTCTTTTTTCAATCCTAAATCAACTTTGTTGTAAATCAAGCCACTTCAAATTGCTTGCATTTTAGTATTTTATGAGATAACCAATTGAGAATTTTTTTTCTTATTTTTTCTTATTACAATGTTTGTGATATATTACAAAAACAAATAAACATCTTTGAGTAAGATATTCCTACTTCAAATTTTAATGATTAACAACACATATCATCTATGGTATTGTACTAAAACTTATCAAGTTTTCTTTTTACAAAAAAATACTTAAAGGAGTATGTCCTCCTTTAGAAGTCCTTGAAGGAAAAGGTTGAAGATTCCTATAGTTGATGAGCTACAAGAGAAGAATTTGACATTGAAAGAGTGTGAGAGCAATCATGCCTCATACCCATGGGTCACTTCACTTCCTGATTATTGATTCACATAATATCATAAGTGACCATTGAGACTTATAGCGACATCCTTCAGCTACATAACTGATGGAATGTTCGTACCAGAAGCGTCATTGCATGTTGCGGTAATCTCCGATGCATCGTGCTTATAAGACAAGATAGCAATGGTTGCCTTAAGAAGCTACATGATTCGGGAAGGCTAAAGCCTAGGGTAAGTTAACCTCGAGACTGATGATAAAGACAGTATGTTAAAAACTTTAAGATTTCTCACAACGAAGAAGAAGCCTTTAATGAACATTTTCCCCCCAAGTCCCCTGAGGGGGATTAGACAATAAAAACTATTGGAACAACTTTCAACTAATTCAATTAAGTCGGTTATTAATAGAACTCAAACTCGAACGCCTTGCTTTAGCTGTCGATCAAATTCATCAATTCGAAATTGCGTAAGTGATAATCGAGATCATTGATTCATTCTCCTAGTTCCAAGAATCAACATAACCTTTGGCTTTGGCCCACATACATATTCATTAGATCTATTTCATTAAATATATCATATATCATGATACATAAGTGTCTGAAGATATACTCTTCATTTTATAACATTGATAAGTAAAGAGTATATGCATATAAAGTATGTAAAATAAAAAAGAAAAAGATTTCGATTTCATTTCCTCATCTGATTTATTTGTTCATATTGTGTCTCTTATTGTTTAAAACGAATATTAATAGCTCATACATATCATTTAATACTCCATATATATTAAAATATAAAATAGAAGGATTAAATTAGTAGGTTGTAAACTTCCACAAGTCTAAAAATCAACTTGCATGCATGTTTAGAAAATCATTGCATTTTAATCAAGCTGAGCTTATGTATAATAATAATAATAATAATAAAAACAAACATAGAAGTAGAGTTTACGTGATAATATACATACGTGATAACATACATGCTCATCCATGGAATTGTTTTGCCATAGGTGAGTTTTTGAGATTTCTCTTGGTTGAATTTAGCTATTGACAAGTGCGAACATTTCCATTGACAATCTTTAATCTATGAACAAAACAATATATGAAGATATAGGATCCTTCGGTGCATAAGAAACCTCTGGCAGTCGGCCACCATTTTGAAGAAGGAATTCCACTGTGGAGTTCCTCCAAATCCTACACTCATTCTCACTCTCACTAATCATGCTTCCCTCGCAGGACAAAATGCTGAGGTTCCAGCACATGCATTCTCTTGCACAAGGATTCGGCATGCACAAACTTCTGTTGTTTCAGATGATTTCTGTGAAGGCAGTCATGCTTTGGCTAACAATTATGGAGTCAATCCCCCAGAATCACATATGAATGAAAATGGGTCCACTATCAGGAGACAATGGAGAATTCCTCCTGTGGTGTTGGCATCATAGCAACCAATTGCAGCTTGCCTAACTGACATAATTTTACGAGATTCTTGAATACTGAGACCCTTGCAACATTATTTCCTAATAAAACAACATGCATAATGCTGAATGATTCACCTTTATCCACCGCAAATTGCCACTCTCTTGTTGATATGTTGAACCAGTCCTTTGTTTGAGATTTCGTCGATTTAACTTCAATGTACTCTTTGCTATTCTCCTCCCCGACAGTAATGTCATAGGGTAAACCAGTTTCACTATCTTCATTAACCCACTTCACAATCATCTCACCAGCTTTCCCAATAATGTATTTGAAAGCAACAAGCTCACCCAGTCTCCCCGTATGTGCAGCCTGTGTTCCATCAGGTGTCCCAGTTCTAAGTTGGTCTCTCTCGTGAAAACCAGATGAAGCAAACTCAGAGCCATCAGGCTTAGTATCTAAATCAAGGGGATCAAATTCAACTTTCATTCTAGAATCAATCTGATAGCAAGCTTGGTCAGAGTGATCTTCCAAATTGTTGCTGTCGGACAAAACAAAAGCCATTGCAGTCGCTGATGAATCATCTTTAATGGTCCAATCATTAGAGGTTGAGATAGAAACAACATTATCAGTTTGCATGACTGTACCTTCATAATTATCCTCTTTCTTTTGTGGGTTGCCCCCATGCTGTGCACTTGTTTCCCGTGTCTTAAAATCATTTGCCTGAGCATAACTACAACTTGGTGCACTTTTCCAATCCACAGGCGGCCAGCTCGAGTTATTTCCTACTTTCCTTTTGGGTCTTAAATAACTTTTTTCAACTGCTGCTTTTGAACGGAAACTTGTCTGGGGTGAATCACCATTCTTTGTCAAAGAAGGCGTGGCTGAGAGGCACCACACAGATTCCTCGTTAGGAAGCTTTGGCAACTTTTGGCTATTCAAGATGAAAAACTCTGTCTGCTCCTCAGTGGATCCTGATTCGGCCATGTTTGTGATCATGTGAAGGAAATTAGCCAAGTGTAAATCAGGAGTTCCATTAAATAGTAAACGAGACAGCTCCATATATATGGCATGAGAATCAGATTCTTCGGTGGTGTACAAAATGTTTTCCTGCAAGAATCATGTAAATATAGATGTAATTAAAAGAGAATACAGTCTATATATTTAATATTAAAAAACATGCCAAATATGAAGAGATTGCGTTCTGAATATTCAAAACATTCAAACTACAGCTAATCTAAATACAGTTTGTCTCCAGACAAAGAAAACACAAGTGAAATAACCAGCATGATTAATATTCAAATTCCAGTAATAGAAATGGGACATATGCAAGAGCATTGCCCATGCCTCCATAAATCCTATGTTCATTCTATGGGAGTTATGGTTAACTAGAAGTGCTCACTGTTTTAACAACATTGAATTAGTCCCTTCTACTGTCATACACAAGATTTCTAAGTGGCTTTTGGAGCTTAATTGTTTTATTCAGCCTCTGAAGCTGCTGGGTTTTCCTGCTCAAAATATTTTGAGAAACTTGAGGCTGCAACAGATCACTCTCAAAGGCAGAAAACCTGTGTTACAAAATGGAAAGCTTCCTCCTCTTGGCAAATTGAAGTTCAATATAGATGGTTCAGCTTTCAGTACCCCAGGCATGGCAGGGTGTGGGGCTTTGCTTCGTTCAGACCATGGAGATTTCATTTTTGGTTTCTCATTACATTTGGGGATTGGATGCCAACACCAATTCAATTGGGTTTCTTAAATATGATCTTCGAAATAGACTTGACAGTTCTTGTTCAATGGTTCCAGCACTCGCTTCATTCCCCATGGAAGTATTACTATTGTTGGGTAAAAGTGTGTGCTAGGGGTGAGGGCATGTCACAAGGCAACTAAAGAGATATGCATGAGAAGCCCATGCGAAGGAAGGCAATATGGTTGTAACTAGATAAGACGCACCTGTGGCAAGGCCAAGTGGCCACACCTGTAGCTGCCCTATACAACTTCTTATTCTCCCTCCAACAGAACTTATCCCAGAGAGATCCACGCTGGCGAAACAGGTGCTGCAGAGATACCTGCCCCGGAAGGACACCACCATCCTCTGAATCATGCTCAGGCAGGACGACACTCCTCCATGAAGCGCACCCTAAACCTTATAAATATCCTTCCAGGTATGCATTACAAAGATGATAGAATATTTGTTAAGAGATTCTTACTTCTCCCACTGACTTAACCATCAAAGATATTCCCCACTGGAATCACCTGAGGTTATATCTTTATTTCGTTTGTGATTATTGTGGATGAAGTAGATGCTGCAGGAACTGCTAAGAATTGTCTTGACAACTATTACAGCATGTGGGATGTGACGACCCCGAAATTCCCTACTATATTTTTATTTAATTAAATAAATAACACAACGGTGACTTAGGTAATTTAGTGGATAAAGCCTTGAAAGTTGGGCTTAGAAGTTGAAGGCCTTAAGGCCATAACCAAGACTTTGGGCCCAAGTGGAGATTACAAGCCCATAGGCCATGAAATGAAACCCAATAGTCAACCCAAGCCCATGTATAAGGACATATGTCAAGCTAGGAAAAGTTTTGTAAGTTAACCAGGACTAGTAGGTGAAAGAAAGAGAATACTAGTAGGTGAAAATGTTGACTAGTTGTTTTGGTAGGGGAAAGGAAAAAGAAGATCAAAGATGAGATCTCCTCATCTTTTCCTACCTAGATAGGCATGTGAGACATGGGCACTTTGCCAAAGAAGATCATCATAGGATTTTGCCATATCTAGCCAAATGATGAGGCAAGGTTTGAGAGGTTTTGAAAACAAGAAAAAGAGAGGGATTTGGTGGGCTATAGCCGAATACCCTTAAGGTTTTTCTCACAAGCTTTTCCCATATATTGAGGAATGATTGCTAAGGGATCTTGAGAAGACAAGTGAGAATTTGATTGGTTGATTGAGTGAGTGATGGAACAAGTGGGGAAGAAAAGAAAACCAATAGAGAGGGATGGGGGCTATGGGTCGTAACCGGCCACTCTCCCTCCTTGTGTGCTCTCTTTTGCTTCGAAATCTAGATAAATTGGACATATGAGATTGTGTAAGAATAGACAGGACATGAGTGTAAGAGTATGGAAGGAAATGATGACTTGAGATGTTGATTGATGGATGCAAAAAGTAGGAAGAAGAGAAGGAGGCTTCGGGTGAGGTGAGTAGCCGACTCCCCTCCCTTTTTGGTATTCTTCTTGCCACCAAATCTAAACTATAAGATTGTGTAAGAGTGATAGGACAAGTGAGTTTAAGAAATAAGGTGAATAGTTGATTGATTGAACACATGAAAAGAAGGAAAAGAGAGTAGGAAAAGGAGAGGGTTTCGGATGGAGCAAAAGGGCAAAGGATCCGAACCCCACTCTTACCTTCTCCCAAGAGTGAGATCCTCAAATCTCTTAGATTGACATATGAGATGATGATTGGGAGACAAGGAGGTGATGTGAGGTGATAGGAGGGCTTAGAACCTTTTGAGAGAGGCTGGCTATATGGGGAGAGAAATGTAACTATTTCTTCAACCTAGAATGATCTAGATTAGGTATGATGTGATCCAGTGATGGGGGTCACTCAAATGTCTTTCAAAATCCATCAAGTGTCACTCCAAGTTTAGGGAAAATGAGTGGCCTAGAGCCTAGGGAAGTCCCATGGCCGAATGACCTTGTTCCCTTTCCTTTTGGTTGTCTCATTCGGTCACCAACACACACACACATCTCCCACTCTACCTCACGGCAACTCACCCTCCTTCTCCATCCTCTTTGGTTCATTTCATTCCACCACCTAAATATCAAAACACTCTAAGCCTAGATGAAAAAGAAGCAAGTGGTTTTGAAAGGAGGAATCCTAGAAGAGGTAAGTGATTTTGTTTAGCTAACACCAACTTAGAAGATGTAGAGAAGAATACTCTCTATATTCACACTTTCTAAAAAGAAATCTCCTATTTGAAAATGACATATTCTTAGTCTAACCTAATGAAATATTTCTTATGTTTTTAGAACTTATCTAAGCTAGCTAGGAAAATTGTAAGTATATCCTTATTTTGCCTCTAGCATCTCTAGTATATTTTTGAGTGAATATGCTTGTATTGCTTGATTTTCTTGCTTGGTATGCCATGATGAAACTTTTGGTAGAAATGTTATTTTAGTTAGATGCAAACCCATGCTTAGAACCTATGTTCCTTTTAAGTTGAAGGTTATAATATATTGATGATTTTAGTGGATTTTGTTGAGGAGAAATTACTATGACACGTGTAAGCATGACTACATTTAAACTTGTTGAATTTTGGGTGATGTGGGATAGATCATTTGAAGAAGCATCTTGATTTTTAGTAGCAAATATCTTGTTTATTGAAATGCCATGTTAGGATGAATATTTATAAAATATTGATGGAATCTAGTTATATTGTTCTTGGATGATATTATTACTATTATTGATATGATGGTTGGTAAAGAAATGCATGCTGGGTAAAATAAAATTTTGAAGCTTGAAGGAAAAAAAAAAAAAGAACATGTTTATGGAGTTTTCTGTTTGGAGGGTTTCTTGGAGTGGAAATCTTTAGAATTTATTTTCCTTTCGTGAAATACTTGCATTTGGAAATTTTGGAGAACTTAGAAACATAAAGAGTAGGAGAATATAATATATATTTTTGATTTCTACATGAGTGTTCAAGTAGGATACTTGTTTTGATGAAATAAGGTATGAAACATAAAATCTTAGGGCTATAGGGTTTCGGATTGCTATTTTGTAAGGTTAGAAAATTGTTTCAACCATTGAACTAAGGCTTGAGAGTGAAAGGAAGATGAATGAAGGAAGAAAACACCAAATGGAGACAATAAAGGTCTCGGCCCAAACCCTAGGTGTGGTAGCCGAGTACCCTACTTAACCCTAGGTGTGTACTCGAGTTTTGCATAACAAGTGTTAGAAGTTGCATGTCCCATGTATAAGCACAAAAACCATGTTTTTGAGTCAATCACGTTTTCGAAATAAATGAATTAAAGTTTTAAAAGAACCCCAAAGGCTCGGACGGAATAGTGTCCCAATAGAACTCCCTTTTTCACTCAGGAGTGGCTAAAATTGAGTGAAAACTCTTGGTTTAACGAAGAACAGTCGGTAGACCATGTATGCCTCGAAAATGTGTCCGGAGCGTGGTCGCATCTAATGCTAGTGGGTGCCCTAAAAGTGATATTGGTCTCGGCCTCACCATATAAGAAGTTTGTAGTTATTCGGGGAGAAATCTCCGAGTGACGAAGAGCGTGAAAGAGCGCGAAACGTATTCACCTAAGTTTGATATGGTCGCCAGGTGTAACGGTAACTAGCGGGGAGCACACGGTGCATAAGAGAACCGTGAGATATCCAAATAAGAAGTCATGACGAAAAAAAAAGACTTTCGAGCCATATATGATATAATATGATAAGTGACGCCTAAGATAAGAAAAGACGAAAAGTTTTTGAATAAAATGTCTCTTTGTAGAATATGAATCAAGAAAATTTTGCTATATGATTTCGTGAACGAGTATACAACTTAAATTTGAGAAAAGACAAGAAAGATGAATTTCGTCACGAGCATGTGCATCAGTCCCATCATGAGTCTCATCTTACTGTATATGTATGTATTTGCTTGTTATTCGCTTAAAAGTATGCCTGAAATGCTTTTGTTGAAATACTGATGTACTTGCTGAGATTTCCCCCCGAAATCTCACCCTTCTCTATGTCTTTACTATCTTTCCCCTTTGAGAATGATAGAAGTAGTTGCAGGTGACAACGGATCAACAGAGTATGACTCCCGGGACGATACCTTAGACCCCCAAGGGCCTGATTGAGTCCACCCTTATGGGGCCAGTGACTCTGGATCTTCTGGGCCAACAGACGGAGGAGTCACTGACGATGGCGAAGTGCCGTCTTACTAGTTTACGCCCTACGGGGTGTTGCTTAGTGTTAGGAGTAGATAAGTTCCTTCACTTGGGACGTCTTTTTGAGCCGCCCACTAAGGTGATTTGTGAAGTAGGGCCTAACTTGAACCTGGATCGTCTTCGCTGGGGACTAGGCCTTAAGGAGATAAAGAAGGAGCCTGTATGTTGAACTTAATGGGCAATGGGAATGTCCTCTTTATTTTGTAAAGCCTTCTGAACTTATGTTTTGTAAAGCCTTCCCACTTGTTGGAAGTGCTCTTTTGTGAATCTGAACGTGTTAAAAAAATATTTGCTTTGGATATGTATAATGTTTAAGTTGGGATTAGTAGCGAAACCATGTGATGTATAATGTAGAAGGCTTGACCTTTTTTCCGCTGCGAAAATCCTTCCTTGACGTTTAAAAAAAAAAAAACGTACCCACACGATATGACAAGGGGTGAACTTTCTTGTGTCGCTCATCCTCGACGTGATCGACGTTTTCATTCACGTGCGATCCCAAGCGTGGATTGGGGCGTCGACATGGGAAGTTATTCTTGATTTTACACGTTTTCTCATTTACTGTACAAGATGCTTTTAGATAAGGAAATTCAATTGCACAGATCATTTAGCTAAAGCAGGAGCTGTTGGATGTCCATCTTCTTAGTTTGATATAATTGAGTTGCCTAGATTAGCATTGTGAGACCATCGATTACCAAGATTTAGAAACTTGTATGAATGATGCTAGTGTCAAAATACTATGAACACTGTCAAAATACTATGAAGTGAAAATACAGAGAGAGCTTTGGAAAGACTTGTCTGCCATTATCGCAACCTCATTCTCATTGAGTAGGCCAATGAACCATTCTTTACATGGTAGTAACTATATGTGGTAACAACTAATGCATAACTCCTAACTATTAGCATCTATATATGGTAAGAATAACTATTGAGTACATACGGTAACAAAATTTATTGACAGGAATAATATAATATCTAATATCTACGTTAACATTCTCCCTCAAATTGATACTCGTAAGTCAACCAACAACAATTTGCTAACAAGAAATTGATGCCGCTGTCGAGTCATAACTTTGATGAAGACATCATCCACTTAGAGATCAAAAGAAATGTAAGGACGATAAATAACCAGACTTTTCAAGGTATTGCGAATAGAATGACAATCAACTTCAATATGTTTGGTACATTCATGGAAGACGAGATTGGTTGCAATCTAAATAGCACTAGTGTTATCAGCACAAGAAAGGGTAGAAGTAGTCTGAGGAAAACCAAAGCTCCTCAAGAACATTGCGTAGTCATACAATTTTTCAAAACAAGTAGTAGACATGGCATGATACTCGGCCTCCGTAGTGGATTTAGAAACACGATTTTGTTTCTTACATCTCCAAGAAATTAAGGCATCACCTAAAAACATACACCAACCTGTAGTAGATCGACACATATCCGGACACCCAACCCAATTAGCATCACTACAGGCAACAAGCTGAAGAAATGAGCCTGTAGGAAAGAATAACCCACGAGTAGGCGAATTTCAAAGATGGCGGATGATGTGCCGAACTGCAGCAAGATGGAGATGTCTAGGAGAAGACATAAACTGACTGACCTAATGAACGACATCGGAGATGAGGTCGAGTAGTGGTCAAGTAGATAAAACTCCCGACCAGGCACCAATAGAGAGTAGGATCATCCAAAAGGTCCTCTTCATCTTTCCTGTATTTGACATTTACCTCCATAGGGGTATCAATAGAAGAAGTGTCCTCCAAACCAGCCAATGTGATAAGATCTTGAATATAATTATGCTGGTTCAAGAAAATACCATTGGCACGATGATGAACTTCTAGTCCTCAGAAGTATGTGAGTTAGCCAAGATCTTTCATATGGAAAGTTGCATGCAATAGCTGCTAAGGCTTAGTAATCAAACCACAGTCAGTGCTAGTAATAATTATATCATCCACATAAACCAAGAGAAGGACTATACCCGACGCGGACTTGTGGAAGAAGAGAGAAGAATCATACCGGCTTTGTGTAAAACTGAAGGAAAAAAATGTGCTGCGAAACTTCTCAAATCAAGCCCAGGGAGCCTACTTGAGCCCATACAGAAAATGCTTTAACTTATAGACATCATGAAAAGAAGTAGTCATACCAAATGGAGGCTTCATGTAGATCTCTTCTTGGAGATCATCATGAAGAAAGACATTCTTCACATTGTCAACAGACATCTATTATTATTCTTTCCTCATTTGATTTATTCTTGTACAGTTAACATACAAATTTGCTAGAATATAATCTGTGATACCCCATATTTTTGTATATTTTAATTGAATGATTATTTAATTTAATTTAATATTGGTTCTCTTGTTTTAAATTTATCGGATTTCTCATTGGATTTATTTTATGATTTTTAAGTTGTGAAATTTAATTTGATGTGCTTTCTTAATATTAATTATTGTTTTGTATTTAAATTGCTCTTTAATTTAAATTAGTTTATTGTTGGACTTTAAATTATTGTGTTGTTGGATTATTATTTCATATTATTCTTTTTATTGGGTCTCTTATTTTAAATAATTGTATTATAGGATTTTTTATCTTAAGTGCATTATTACTATTGGGTGGATTATTTTATTTTAATATGTTGTACTTTTATTTTATTGTGTTGGTCTTTATTTTATTTATTTAATTGTTTTTAGTTTGCTATTGATGCTTTTGGACTGGGCTTGCTCTTTGTGTGTGTGTTTTGTGCTTGGGCCATTTGTGTATTGTTTGGGAGGCTCGGCCCTTGTCAAATGTGATTCCAACCTTTTCATCTGAGGCTGTGCATTTGATCTGTATTATAAACTTAAGAGTCTTATGTTTCTTTCATTTATCACTCTGCAGCGATACCAGCCCCATTGTTTCGTTCGGTTACATGCCCAGCCACCAATCCTACAGCAGGTCAGCCACTGTCACCGCCCCCTCCACCTGAATCGCCACTTGCTGGCGAGTTCCCCTAGCGAGCCCACCCCCAACAACAACCTCCTTCTCTCTCACCTCCCTTCAACCCAAAATGGGTTTAAAATAGATGTTTTCCCTTGCCGCACCACCCCACAATGCCACCGCCACTCCAGCACCAACCCCACATGCCGACGAGTCTTCCCCACTGTTGGTGTGACTCACGGCAGCCCCACATCCCTCACATGGCCTCACACCCGAAAATGGGTTTAATGGACTTTCACCCATTTTCCGATGCCGTCAGCGGCCACCTTGGCCTCCGACCACCCCAGTAGATCCCTTGCAACCACCAATAGCTAACCCACCACCGATAGCCCCCTTTCCTCCCATTTCTCCTCCACCCGAAATGGGTATGAAACCCACGGGTTTCACTTCGTGCCGTTGCCGTCCGCAATCGTCCAGCGTCACCGCCACCCCAATAGTTTTACCAACACCCCTAAGCCCTTTCCTAGCCATCCCAAGTCTTCGTTAGTCCTTGTTTAAAAGACATTTATACCCTCAGAGGTTACACTAATTACATGCTTTCTAACACTCCCCCTCAAGTTGAGGCATATATATCATATAAGCCCAACTTGTAACAAATAAGCTTTAAACGATTACAACACAAAGACTTGGTGAACATATCTGCTAGTTGATCAGCAGATTTCACAAAAGGTGTAAAAATGTCACCACTTAGTATCTTATCATGAATGAAGTGACAATCAATCTCTATGTGTTTAGTCCTCTCATGGAACACAGGATTAGAGGCAATATGCACTGCAGCTTGATTATCACAAAATAATTTAAGAGGACTAGGAGTTGGGAACCCAATCTCTTGGAGGAAATGTTGCAGCCATGTCAGTTCATTAATAGTGTGGGTCATTGCTCTGTATTCGACTTTTGCACTAGATCGAGCTACTGCTGCTGGTTTCTTACTCTTCCATGTAACCAAGTTACCTCCCACAAAGATACAATATCCAGTAGTTTCTATCTGAAGGAGATCCTACCCAATCAGCATCTGAAAAGGCTTCCACTCTGAAATGCCCATTTGGTCGATACAACAATCCAAGGCCAGGAGCTCGCTTAAGATAACGAAGAATATGAATTACAGAATCCCAATGTACGACTCGTGGCATTTGTAAAAACTGACTTAGTACACTCACTGCATAAGAGATGTCTGGTCTAGTGATAGTGAGATAATTTAATTTTCTGACAAGTTTTTGATACCTACCTGGATCTCCAAACAACTCCCATTCCTCTTTCAAGAATATATGATTCGGATCCATAGGGGTGTCAATAGATCGTGCACCCAACATGCCAGTTTCTTCTAGAAGGTCAAGAACATATTTCCTCAGAGACAGATTGATACCTTTTTAGATCTACCGACTTCAATTCCAAGGAAATAACTAAACTTGCCCAAGTCTTTTGTTTGAAACTGATCATATAGAAACTGTTTTAGTCTCATAATCCCAGCAGAGTCACTCCCAGTAATTACAATGTCATCCACATATACAATTAGTAAAATGTGACCTGCATCATTATGTAAGTAAAATACTGAATGATCTGTTTGGCATCTATGAAGACCAAATGCCCATACAGCATCAGAGAACCTCCCAAACCATGCTTGGGAAGATTGTTTCAAACCATACAATGCCTTCTTTAACTTACATACAGTATCTCGATACTCCCCTTAAGCAACAAACTCAGGTGGTTGCTCCATATAAACCTCCTCATGCAAGTCACCATGGAGAAATGCATTTTTAACATCCAGCTGAAATAAAGGCCAGTCTAAATTAGCAGCAAGAGAGATCAATACTCGAACAAAAGATATTTTGGCAACAGGGGAGAAGGTCTCCTCGTAATCAATGCCATATGTTTGCGTGTAGCCTTTTGTAACCAAACGTGCTTTCAGACTCTCCACAAACCCATCAAGATGGAATTTGATTGTATATACCCATTTACAGCCAACGAGTTGTTTACCAGGTGGTAGTGGAACAAGATCTCATGTTCCATTATGGTGAAGGGCATTCATTTCATTTTTCATAGCTGTCCTCCATCTCGGATCAGATAAAGCATCCTGCACTGTCTTAGGAATAGAAAGTTTTGAAAGTTGAGATGTAAAACATGAGAATGAAGAAGATAAGGCATGATAGGAAACAAATTGCCTAATTGGATGTTGAGTAACACAAGAACGAGTACCTTTGCGGAGGGCAATAGGTAAAGAGTCTGATGTCCTAGGCAACTCAGGATCTGAAGATGGAGACACAGATGGTGGGGGCATGGGAGACGGCAACCTCAAGCGACGTGAGTAAATTTGTAAGGGAAGGAGGTGGAGGACCGACAACAGGAAGAGAAAGCGTAAGAGTAGGTAATGGTAGAGGATCACACTCAACACTCGAGGTTGTGTCAGAGAAATAAGATATGGACTCGAAGAAGGTAACATCAGTACTAATGAAGTAGCGTCTAAGAATAGGACTATAACAACAATATCTTTTTTGAGTCCGAGAATAACCAACAAAAAAACACTTAGTAGAACGAGGATCAAGCTTATCACAACCCGGGCCAAAGTTATGAACATAGCACACACACACCCAAAGATTTTTGGAGGAAGGATAAACGGTGGAGATGAAGGAAACAAGATGGAGAAAGGAGACGAACCATCAAGAACTGATAAAGGCATACGGTTAATAAGCAGTAAGAACACTATCACTCCAAAATCGTTTAGGAACATGCATGTGCAGTAACAGAGCTCGGGTTACATCTAACAAATGACGATTTTTGCGTTCAGCCATCCCATTCTGTTGAGGTGTATAAGAACACAAAGTTTGATGAACAACTCCTTTGCTACTTAAGTAAGTAGTAAAGGCACTAGATAGATACTCTCTAGTATTATCAGAACGTAAAATTTGAATATTTCTGTTGAATTGAGTTTTAATTTCTTTCCAGAACACTTGGAATATGGAAAGCAGTTCAGATCTTGCTTTCATCAAATACAACTAAGTGACACGAGAGTAATTATCAATAAACGTAACAAAATACTGAAACTTATTTGATTCAATGTTGATTGGTCCCTATATATCAGAGTGAACCAATTCAAATGAACTCAACGCTCGTTTCTAAACCCGAGATACAAATAACACACGATGGTGTTTACTAAGTTGACATTCTTCACAAGAAAATGGAGACACATTTCCCAAGTTCTTAACTTGACACTTTAAAAGAGAAAGAGGGGAGTGACTAAGGCGACAATACCATTCATAAGCAGATGATACAGGAGATGTAAGAGCTCGAGTGGGTGACTGTTGGATATCAAGATAATAAAGACCACCAGCTTCATGCCCCGTACCAATCTTCAACCCTGTCTTGAGATCCTGAAAATCACATGAAGAGGGATAAAAAGTCACTGAACATTGAAGATTTTGAGTAATTTGACTAATGGACAACAAACTAAAAGGAAAACTAGGAGCATATAATACAGATGACAAGGATATAGAGTCAGTGAGCTTAGTAGATCCAATGCCCGTAACTGGAGCAAGAGACCCATTAGCAAGAATAACACTTTTTAGAGATGTGACAGTATTTAATTTGGATAAGGCAGAAGACAAACCGGTCAAATGTTCATTAGCTCCTGAATCAATGATCCATGGACCTTAAGCAGATGAGACTAGGCATGCAAATGCTATACTAGAGTGGGTAAGAGTAGCCGTGGAAGATGAAGTCCGTGTGCCCTTCAAAAACTGCTCATACTCATCTTTTGATACATTGGAGGTCGTCGATTGTGGTGTAGCATCTTGGCAAATAGCCTGATTAGCCGACCCAGATGGTCTACCATGTAGATCCCAACAATAGTCCACTGAATGGTAAGTGAGACCACAATAGTTGACTTACGAGGCTCTCGACCTCTTGTGCGATTACCTCTGGTATCACGTCCTCCACATGTACTTCTACCACCTCGGCCTCCACGCCAACCAGGAGCAACTTAAGAGCCAACCAAAGTGGACCTTTCACTAATCAGATTAGAGGACAACTGAGATTCATGCCCAAATAATATGGCACGTTGAAGTTGGGAGAGCACCTCCAGAAATAAAGAAAGTTGTGGACCCGCCAAAATTTGAGAACGAACTGACTCATATTCAGGTTTTAAACCAACAAGGAACCGAATAACGTTAAACTCTTCACGTTGTTTCAACATACATGAAACATCAGAAGTAATAGGTTAATACATCTTGAGTTCTTCACATATACTCATCACTTGAGAATAATACTCTTCCAAGCCCAAAGTACCTTGTTCCAACCCAAAGAACTACTTACATAGTTCATAAATACGAGTTGTATTACCAACACTGGAATACATATGTTTGAGATGGTTCCACACTTCTTGGACAGTGTCAAAATGGATAACACTAGAGCCAATATTAGGCTCAATAGTAGTCAACATCAAAGACAAGATTTGAGCATCCTCTTTCTCCCATTGAGCAAATTTAGAGTTATTTGGATTAGGTTTTGGACCAACCAGATGGATAGAAAGTCCCTTGCCTTTCAAATATATTGTAACAGATTTTGATCATAGCATATAGTTCTTTCCATTCAATTCTGCAGAAGTCATAGGCATATTGAAATTTGATCCAACCGATAATGACTCAAATTTAGTTGACATAGATGCAAATAAATATCATAATTTCACTTACAAGGTAAAATTTCACACAAAATTCGTAATATGTATGAAAAAAAGGAAAATGTGATCTGAAAACTTGAAATCCAACTTAAATACCCCAAAAATCAACCTAAATAGCCAAATTTCGGCTCTGTATCGGACTGATTCAGTCAAAGTAGACACGGACTGGCTCGAAACCGGTATGTTTCGGCCGGAAACCGGCCTGTATCAACCGGTATCGACTCTGTATCTGCTCTGTATCGGTATCAGTATTGGGTTAGGATCGTACCGGAATTTAGCTGTCAAACCTGGACGAGTTTATCCTAACCGTGAATAAGACTTGATTATCCCCGTTACCAAACAAACCGTATTCCAGATAGGAATAAATTCTTATTCCAGGTTTGGAATATTCACACTTGAGGATAAGGTAGCCTATACCTGCAACCAAACACTCCGGCGCTTCACCTGTTGCCGGCGACAAAGATGTTTTCCGACAGCCGATGGCAACGAGAACCTTCCAGTGACCACAAAAACTACCGGTGACGTCAACCCTGGTTCCCACTACCAGACACGACACCAGAAACTCACCGGAAACACCTCCTCAGTGATCTACGTAGTGCCGACCACGGCGAGAAGCCATCGGAACGTGCGGAAGACGACAACGAACACTGGGGAGCTTAGATCCAACCACAACAACCGGATACTCCACCAGCAAACACACCAACGAGCTCACAACAGTAAACTCGCCAACACGACACTCACCACATACAGGTCTCTTTGATACCATGTAACAACAGATAACCTCAACGTGTTTTCTTATTTCATTCATTGACCTATCACTATGTATATATACACCACATACAAAAGACATTTATACCCTCAGAGGTTACACTAATTACATGCTTTCTAACACTAGGAATGTTATTTTCTTTGAAATTCAACATTTCTTTCCTGCGTTCTCTGTGTCCTCATCTACTACTGTGGTCCTCCCCTCCTTTGAGCAACAGTTCTCAGATTCTCCTTTTCTCAGCTCTCACTTTAAATCAGGCATGGTGTATATGAGACGTTCTCGCCCACAATCTCTTCCAGTGGCTCATCCAATATTTGATTCTACCACACTTCAGATTCAATCAATTGCAACACCTTCAATGCTATTGGTATGCCACTCTCCCCAAGTGTCTGTACCCCAGATAGGTATGCGTTTCCTTCTTCCAATTATGGCACTTCTATTTTAGCTCTTACTGTTGCTTTGTACAATTTTGATATTCCTACATCCTACTCACAAGCTGCCAATCATGAATGTTGGTGACAAGCTATGCAATAATAAATTGTCGCTCTTGAAGCCAATCACACTTAGGACATTGAGCCTTGTCCTCCCACAAATTACTCATTTGGGTTGCAAATGGATCTACTCAATCAAAGTTCGATCTGATGGTAGTTTGGACCTTTACAAAACTTGGCTTGTTGCACTTGGAACTAATCAAGAATATAGTGTTAATTATGAAAAAACCTTTGCTCTTGTGGTTAAGATGACTACTATTCGTACTATTCTAGCTCTTGCTGCTTCTAAGGATTGACTACTACATTAGATGAATGTCAAGATTGTTTTTCTTCATGGAGATCTTAAAGAATGTATTTATATGAAGCCACCCCCCCGATTGTTTTCCTCTCCGGCTTGACAGGTGTGTAAGCTTTGTTGCTCTCTTTATGGTCTCAAGCAAGCTTCTAGGGCCTAGTTTGATAAATTTCGAACCACTTTATTGGAATTTTCCTTTAAGCAGAGTAAGTATGATACTTTCTTATTTCTTTGAATATCAGATATGGGTATTGTTGTTTTTTTGGTTTATGTTGACGATATTGTGATTATTGGTTCCGATTCTATTTAACTTGGCCGACTCAAGACTCATCTCTCAGAATCATTTCATATGAAAGATCTTGGGTCTCATTTATTTTATTGATCTTGAGGTGCATCGTAATTTATCTGGTATTTCACTCAATCAACATAAGTATACTAGGGACCTAGTGGCTACTGTTGGCCTATAGGAGGCCACCTTTGTTGATACTTCCATGGAATTGAATGTCAAGCTTTGCAGAGAGGAGGGCGACTTACTTCTTGATCCCACTTAATATCGGAAGTTGGTGGGTAGCTTTGTCTACCTCACCATTACTAGACCAAACATCTCTTTTGCCGTACAGCAAGTCAACCAGTTTCTTCAGACTCTTTGTCATCTCCGTTTGGCTATTGTCCGTAGGATCATACGCTATATTCAGGGTACTTCTACTTGTGGCTTATTCTTTCTAGCAAGCAATTCTCCTTGCCTAGCTACTTATAGCAATGCTGATTACTCCATCACTAGTTTGTGTGTTTTCTTCGGTGATGCATTGATCTCTTGGAAGAGTTAAAAACAAGATCGTGTTTCTAAGTCATCTACAAAATTTGAATACAAAGCGATGTCTCTTACTTGATTCGAGATTATCTGGCTTCGCGGTTTGCTTCCTGAGTTAGACTTCTATGAGACCGATCCCTCTACATGCAGATAATACGAGTGCTATTCAGATCACGACCAATCTTGTCTATCATGAGCGGACAAAGCATATTGAAGTAGACTGTCACTCTATCCGTGAAGCCTTTGAAACTCGGGTTATCACTCTTCTACATATTTCCACCAAACAACAAATTGTAGATATCTTTACCAAAGCTCTCACTCGCCATTGTCATTATTTCTTAAGCATCAAATTGATGCTTGTTGATCAACCCGCATCAATTTGAGGGGGGCTGTCAACAGATGACTCTTATTATTCTTTCCTTATTTGATTTATTCTTCTACAGTTAGCATACATATTTGCTAGAATATAATCTCCATGTATAGGCTAGAATCACACAAATTTCTTTCTATGTATAGCACACTTGTAAAGTTTATGAATATACATAAATTAGAAGGCCAATTCATTCGGCTATTCACAGAAAATCTAGTTCTTTGACACATACATCTAATGCAGTTGCCACAACTGTGAAGCAGCAATAGCTAAAATAGTTCGAACTGTGATCATTTTGCCAGCAGGAGCAAATGTCTCCTCATAATCAACCCCATATTCCTATTTGTTACACAAAGCTATGAGGCGAGCTTTGTACCGGTCCAAAGAGTCATCAGAGCAAAGCTTTATAGAGAAAACCTACTCCCAATAGGATTGACTGTAGGGGATAAGGAACAATATCCCAAGTGTGATTCTCCTCAAGTGCTTGAACTTTTGTTTGCATTGCATTTTCCCAACACACATATTCCATGGCCTATTTGTAGCAAGAGGAAATGGAAATAGAAGATAAAGTAGTTACAAGAGAGATAGGGGAAGAGAAACCATACCAATTAAAGGGTCAAGAAGAGCGAGTAGACCAGCGAAGAGTGGTGAAAGCAGAAGTAGGATCAGGCGTCGGGTCAAGATCGTGAGGGGGCACAAAGGAAGTAGAACCAGACCCATATCGACTACGTCTCATAACCAACTTTGAACCTTTCCACAATTGTTAGGGAATCAGAAAAGTTAGGCAGAAGAGATACAGATGCAGATGGCTGCTCAACATGAGATGGAAAGAGATACTGATTTTCAAGAAAAAAAAAACCACATTCCTAAAAACTCGTATACGACGAGCATAGGGATCATAACAAAAAAACCCTTTTGAGGGATAGCATAACCAAGTCGAGCAGTAAGTTTATGTCATTCATGAGTAGGGAGATGCACAAAACAAACACAACCAAATGCACGAAGATCAGAATATGAAGAAGAATGACCAAACAACTTAAAGAAAGGAGAAATGTGATTTAACGTAGAAGAGGGTAAGCAATTGATCAAATGAACTGAAGCAAAAAGCTCTTCACACCAAAAACGTAGAGGAACAAATGATTCAAGTAAAAAGGTTCTTACCACATCTAGAAGGTTATGAGTTTTCCTCTCGGCAACACTATTTTGTTGCGGTGTCGAATGTCAAGAACGTTGAGAGATGATCCCTTTGCTTTGGAGAAAGTCTTGAAACTCATTAGACATGTAATCTCCTCCAGAATTAGATCGCAAGATCTTGATGCTGATAGATAATTGAGTCTCAAGAATAGCAAGGAAGCGCTTAAAGACTAAAAAAACTTCTACCTTAGCGCGTAGGAAGACACACAAGTAAAACAACTAAAATCATCAACGAAAGTAACAAAGTACCTATAATACGCTTGAAAAAACAATAGGTGCAATCCCCCAAACATCACCATGAATAATATCGAAACATTGTGAGCCACAAGATGCATGAGAAGGAAAAGGTAGAACTTTACTTTTGCCAAATTTGCATGTTGTACAATCAAAAGAAAGATCAAGAGAAGAACATGCTTTATTTTCCAATAACCCAGAATTAAACCAAGTACAAAATACATCTGAGTTTGGGTGACCTAGACGTCTATGTCATCTTATTTTCAGGACTAACAATATTACATGCAAAGGAAAACTATAGATAATTGTGGAAGGAGAAATGTGTAGAGGAAAGAGTCGTCCCACTTTAGACCCCTTCGTGATCATCTTCCTGGACACTGGATCTTGCACAATACAACCATAACGAGAGATTTGGACATTACAACTATTATAAACCAATTGACCAACAGAAATAAGATTTGTGGAGAGATCAGGAGATACAAAAATATCAATTAAGGAAGAGGAAAGATCACCAACAGCGCTGATAGGCAAATAACTTCCATCAACGGTGTTAAATTTTAGATTTCCATCATAGTTTCTGACATTAGAAGGAGGAACAATAGTATTAGTCATACGGTTAGAGGCTCTGGAGTCAAAATACCATGGCTTAGAAGAAACTTTATGATTACTTGAGCCCAAAAGCAGAAAAAGCAGAAATGATCATCTGTTGTACTATTTCAGGAGTGAGTGTGTTCGGGTTTGCTAAGATTGTAGGAGCAGGAATAGGAACAACTGGCGAGGCAGTAGGCAATGTAGCAGAACTAGAGGCACCAACGGAGGCATAATAAGCAATACCCTGCTTCCTTTCAGGTTGAATGGGACAAGTAGAAATGATATAACCCTGTTTCTTGCAGTAGTTACAGATCTTCTGTGGGCAATCTCGAGCAATATGATCAAAAGCTTTACAACTATAACACTAGACAGCACATATATCTCTACCTTTATTCCTCCCTTGTGCTACGTAAGCCACATGAATTGGTGCACTAACATAAGCCCGATGTTCCATAGAAGCTTGAGTGAGGAGACGTTCCTCACGAAGAAGTTCACTCAAACAAACATCTAGAGATGGGATAGGAGCACAATTCATCATATTAGAACGTGCAATATCAAAGTTTGGTCGTAGTTTCATCAAGAATTGATCTCTCTTGTTGGTTGCATGCATTGCTTGCACAATAGAGATAGCTATAACGGGAAGATTAGTATAAACAATGTCGGAATAGTCAGCCCAAAGATTTTGAAAACCAGAAAAATATTCCTCAATTGAGAGACTTCCCTTTGTGAAATTAGCTATCTCATACTTCAATTGAATTTGCCTAGCGAAGTTGTCTTCATTGTAAACCGTGTTGAGATAATTCCACATGTCAGCAACAGTTTTATAAGGCCTTAGATTGAAAACGAGATGAGGCTCAACCGAGCTAACGATCTAGGTCATAACCCGAGCATCCTTAATATCCCACTTTGATAAATCCTTGACATCTCGAGGTGTGAGATCACTCCATCAATATGACCCCACAATTCTTTCCCTTTAACAAATAATTGAAATTAGAACTCTCAAGCATTATAATTTTTGCCATAAAACCGAATATGAAACGAGTCTAGCTTATCATATGACATGATGCAACGGGAAAAAAAATAATCCCACGAAAAAGGTTTCTGTGAGAAGCATTAAAATCAAGGAGTGCCAATAACAAGACCAG
Organism: Platycarya strobilacea; assembly: GCA_036898215.1. Lineage (NCBI taxonomy): Eukaryota > Viridiplantae > Streptophyta > Magnoliopsida > Fagales > Juglandaceae > Platycarya > Platycarya strobilacea. The sequence goes on along the minus strand of CM072545.1, from coordinate 24,647,354 downwards.
AGAATGATAACAGAGGTGGCAAAATGAACTACCTCACAAAAATGCTCAAGAGTTGGAGCCGAAAAGTGAAGCCCAAACCAGAAAAAAGAAAATAATTTCGCTGAAATCCAGAAATAAACAACAGAGGACACCGACTTGCAGAACAAGACCGAGATCGCCGACTTGCAGAACTAAACAAGAAAGAGCAACAGAAGTCGTCGAAAACAACCTGGGAACTAGAAACTCGCAACCCAAGGTGCCGAACTGTTGAACCGAACCAGAGAATAACCGTAGATAGCGTTGATCTGCTGAACCGAACCAAGATACCTCAATAGTGAGCACCGAAACACAAGAGAACCGAGAACCCTCAACAGAAAGCACCGAAATCCCCAAAGACATAGGAAAATAATTTTCAAATCAAGCAAGAGTCACGAACCTTGCTCTTAATAACATGTCAAAATACTATGAAGTCATGAAAATACTGAGAGCGCTTTGGAAAAACTTGTCTGTCATTATCGCAACCTCATTCTCATTGAGTAGGCCAATCAGCCATTCTTTACAAGGTAAGAACTATATATGGTAACAACTACCGTATAACTCCTAACTATTAGCATCTATACATGGTAAGAATAACTATTAAGTATATAAGGTAACACAGAATAATATAATATTTAATATCTATGTTAACAGCTAGTAGTCATTAAATGTAATACTGGTTGCTTTTTTATAGTTATTTTCAAAGCCTTGGTTTTTGGATTTTTGTGACCTTCAATCTTTCACTTTTTACATGGTATTACTCCGCCAAAAGTGAGGGTTATTTATAAAATTCGGGTACTGTCCCTCTTCCTTAAAAACATGTAACTCTTTGTACAACATGACATTAGCATGCCGTAGCATATCTTTCCAGCTTCATAACTTTAAGGTGGTACTCATTCTAAAGATCCTCGATGGGTTGAAGTTCTAAACTAAAGACTTCAAACATTGTCTCGCTGGCTTCGGCATCAGTTTGCCAAAAATTTATTTGTAATAGGCTATAATCATTAGAAGAGAGAAAGACAAGTACCTGCAGAAGACAGCTACATTCAATGCGCTTGTTCGATGCACCAGAACCTCTCTTTAAAGCATTCCTGTAGTACAGCTTTTCAACAACAACGACTTGTAGACGATTCAGAAGATTGAATCCAGACTGCTTGAGTTGAATATAATTATTGGGGTGTACACTATTGATGTAGCGCTGAGCATAAGGAAGAGCCCAGCTCACTAACGATGCTTTGAAGCTACATTCTGCCAGACCATAATATATTGCTTCACGAGTTACAACCTGCACATAAATAAATCAATGTGGAAAGGAAAATTGAAGGCACATTATTATTCATAGATATATAGAACTCAATTTTTCTTAAAAGCAAGAGAATCTAAGAGTTGGCGATGTCCACTCGGCGATGTCCACTCACAGAATGCAGTCAATTATTTTAAGTCCAATTTATTATTCGAGTCAATTAAAAGGATTGCTATGCAAATAAGGTCTACATCCATAAGTTCGTTTTTATGCATGAAAAAATTGAACTTCTCAAAGTACAGTTGCATTAAAAAATAGTATTTTTTTTCTTATGAAATCAAGTACCTTGAAAAAGTATCAATGAATTATTAGAAGTCCGCAAATATTGGACCATAACAATGGCAGTGACAATAAAGAATTGAGCATAATTGATAAATCCAAACAGTTCAGAGATTAGTCGGGTAACTCTATGCGCACCAGATAATATACCCTTCTTCTTTATACCATGTCTATGCAGGTTGGCTTATAATGTGTAAGGAAAAAAGATTATAAGACCATACAAGTAGCATGGAACTTGGAAAAACCTTTGACGAAGCCCTCATGCATAGGTCAACCTCTTGTATATGTCCCATGTACTTGGCTTTGCCTATTTTAATAAAATTCTTACTTACTGATTAAACAAAAAAAACTTTCTGACAAAGCCAGGAATACATCTAGCTAGAGTGGGTAATGCTCTTTTTTCTTCACAAGTCTTAAATCTAATCTTAATCCTACAGGATAAGCTCAGGTTGAAATTCAAATTCTTCATGGCAAGATTGATTAGCATTCTCCACTGTTGGGCTCAACACGTTGATAAATTACACTTACTGCATGACCTAAAGGGTGACTTGATGTGAAAGTGTAAAACATCGACGACTCACGGCTGCAATATTTCAATCTCAGCCTCCACCCCAAACACCAACCCAGAAAGAACTTACCTCAGAGAGAGCAGGAATCCCTAAGTTTTCCATGAGGACAGAAACTTTTGTCTGAAGTATCTCTTCTTGATCCTCACTAAGTTTGCCAAAGTACAGAAAATCAATCTTATCGAAATGCTTGAATTGCTTCTTTAACTTCCCATCATCGCACCAGCACACAAGGCCAAAGGACGGATGCAGCGAGACCCACTTATCTTGTTTAGTTGGAAGCACGATAAACTCTTGTTTCAAAAGACATTGTTTCAAGTAAATGACATCTTCTGGAGTTAGTAGTCCAGATTTCAGTCCATCACTCCACATGAGAAAAACTTGAAAAACCTGAGATGGGAATGGAAAACTTAGGATGTACTGCCACAAGCAATTGTTACAAGCACAGTTTTTCCACAAATTAGTTACTTACTACATTAGCAACAAGTGAAGGCAAAGCAACAGTAGATAACAGCAGCAAAATCTGTAAATAGCTGCAGAGAGGAGGGGTCTCATGTACACCACAGCCATCCATGAAAAAGTCACGAAGGCCTGGATAAATACTGCTCAATGTCCAGTTCATGGGACTATTATTCACTTCAGTCAAATTGTGATAAGGATGAATCTCCTTCATTTGGTCCAGCGCACCAGTTGGATCATGCCAACATACTTCTTCAAGAGATAAAAACTTACCAGGTACCACATCCTCAAGCTTAGAGCCGGATGCAGATGGAAAAAATATAAAAGGTCCTGAAGTCAACTCCTCTTTGATTTTCTTATCTGAAGTGTTCATTTCATCCCAAATGAATGTGTACAATTTTGACATTTGTGATATGCTGGCATAAAAAACCAAAGTTGGGACACATTAAAATGAGCAGGTTTGCTTACCCAAAGAAAGAGAAAGGGGTGTAAGGATCACAATCATGGAAAAGAATTGGCAAAATCAATGTCCAAAGCACAAGGTGAAGAGAATAAGTAGATGACATGTTGGTCAAATGCCACGGCATATGAAAAGGAACATCTGAACTGATACTTGTTTTTATACAATCAAACATGCAGAGGAACACTACATTATTTCAGACTCAAACTGCAGTTTCCACCCAACCTTGAGCAAGTGAGCTGATTTGCACCCAATACAACATAGCAAAGGTTTACATGTACGAGTTCTAAGCAAGTAGTATCACAAGAGGCATTGAGAACCATATAAAATTCTTATACCGAAAAATGTTATTCTCTAGAAAAAATAAAGAATATATTGAAAAGGAGGGGAAATAAAATTGGAATAAATATATCCATGGACCAAACAGAAAAGATTTCGGAATAACTTCCACGAGAGACTGGAAGGTTCGTCCGTTTTCAATGAGAATACCAGAGAATGATTAGAAGAGTAATTTCGTTATACAAAGCACACAATTGGTACTATGATAACACCAGATGTGGTAAAAAAAGTTGTATAAGTTTTTATGGTCGCTCTGAGAAACCCATGATCATTACCATTATTGCACAATAATCCTATACATAAAATTTTACAATTTCTTTCACAACTTACGACTATTTTAAAGATAATAGCGGAAAAGACCCATATAGTCCAATATACATCTAGAGGTGGCACTGATATATCATTAACATACTCAAAACAGAACAAAAACACAGGATATTGATAAAATTTATAAATCCTTTTAATATTTGCAAATGCTTTTCTTGCTAGGAAACACATTAGTAGAACCACGATATGATCGGATTTTTTCTGTGAATGGGGGAAAAATACAGTGAAAGGTGTGAAGAAGAATTCAATCAAAACAGTATTCATGATGCTAAATTGAACAACATAAAGAATAAACGGCTAAAAGCACATATAGTAAAAAAAAAAATATGCCTTACTCAGTGCGTACAACCAGAAAAAAAAGACAATTACATACCAATTATATCACTTCCAGATTAAAAAAGTTAAACATCAAATATTAAAGTTGGTGATGAAGATGCACCAATACCTGGCCTTAAAAGGTGTCCTAGATCTTCTCCATACTTCTAGAATTTCCAAAATGTCATCCATGGTTACTTTAACCTTAAACCCAATATCACTAACTAACTTTTGACATCTCACCTGTTTCAATAAGAAAAACAAAGTGTAAAAGATAAGTACAAATTTATGCACGCCAAGTCCTCCAAAAGTGTATAGGGAGATGCAGCAGTTTAATACAGCTCAGATTACATTCATACATATAATTAACTATGTACTAAAATAAGGAATAATTCCATTAATTCCTTATGGATGGTGTAGTTCCCTTTGACTCCTCAGTGATTAGTGATCATATTGTGTAACCCTACCAGAATCACATTATACATATTGCCACTAATCCAGTGTTTCATCGAAGGACCAAGCATATAGAAATTGGCCCCATTTGGAAAGTGAAATGAGATGAGATGATTTTATATAAAAGTTGAAAGTTTAATAAAATATTGTTAGAATACTATTATTTTTTTGGAATTTGAAAATATTGAATTTTTTATTATATCTAGTATGAAAATTTGGAAAAGTTGTAATGCTGAGATGAGATGAAACCTTTTATATATCCAAATGGGGCCTAATTGTCACTTCATTCGGGATAAGATATTGAGTAGTGATATTTCTACACCTTTTGTTAAGACAGTGGACAACATGCAGATATATTTACTATTTCTGTCATATAGGTTGAAATTAATTTTGTTCCAGGCCAAGTTAATTTATTTGTCCCAAGCTGTGTTTATATGACATATTTGCTCTGCCTTGAGGGGGAAGTGTTAGTGGACATAACTTTGTTAGTAATATCCATGAGGGTCATTTCCTTCTTTTCCATTCTCTATTCTCTCTACCCAACTTCTAAGTTATCAATGATATTATGTTTTTTTTATAAGGAATAAATCTTTACTGACAAGCACAAGAGGCCTCTATATTGATGTTATGTTACAAAACATTCTTAAATACAACAAAAGCATCACACTTGGAATTCTGATAACAGAATCAACTCAAAGGCAATCTACCAAACCAACTAGACTACTCAAGTCAAATTATCTGGATTTTATGAAAAAAAAGAAATTTATAAAGAGCAACCGTGTGAATGAGATGGACTCCCTCTAAGAACAAAACAGAAATCAACAAAAACATAAAAATAAAAAGTAGGGCAAAAGAGTATTTCCAATGTATATTATACCAACCTTTGGAACAGCATATGGAGCAGAAGCACCCAAAATCGTGCGTACTGCATCACAATCATAAAACAAATCTTTGGGATAGTGAAGCTCATCATCCATGCTAGATACCACCCACTGGACATCACAAATGCTACTCAGAAAAGAAGACTTGAAGGATTTACTATCTCCGCCAGACTTAGGATTCCAGTAACCTGTAACACTCTCACTAAAATGACCATCCCACAGTGAATCGAGAACCTCCAACAGATAGATACAACATTGCGGTGTGCCATTTTTCGATAACACGGACATTAAATGGACCAATTCATGAGATTCCCAGTCATTGACAATTGATTCTGGGGAAATCACATCTCTTTCCCACATTACATTCTTAAAACTGGTAGGAGATAAATCAGCCACGGTCTTATTAACTCGAAATATTTTCACAAAATCCAAGATACCTATTTCCTGGAAAAATTCCCTCCATTTCATAATTCCACTTGAGGTTGATTCAGTAACAGGATGCCTTAAATAGGTGGTGTCAACCTCGTGCCATTTCATATCCACAAGATTAGTCAACTTATTTGCATTGACTGGATTTCCATATTCCTTACTAAAATGAATTGACACCTCAACAGGTCGTTTGAAGCCGTAATTTGTTAAAATGAAAGCTTTATTTCGTAATTCGGAAATTATGTTCACCCTCTCAACACAACAATCGGGACAACTTGACTGTAGGTGGATCATTGCAAAACAAATATACTCTATCATCAAATGCTTGTCCTTATTTGTAATTTGGTCATTAGATACAGCTGGCAAGATGTGGGCCTTCAAAACTTCATGAGCAGACAACTGCTTGACACCAATCCTGTGAAACATCTTGGTTAGGTTGTCTACCAAATTCACGTCCATGAATGAGGTATCACAAGTTGATGCAGAAAGGAGGGCAGGACTGACAGTCCGGAGTTTAGCAAATAAACTTTGGAAAGCTTCAAGTCGATGTTGACCGTCAAACCCCGTGTCAGATGGTAACCAGATTGTACCTTCATTCACTGAGCTGAATGTACCATCCGAAAGAGGAATAAACTTGATCCTTTTAAGGTTTTCTATAAGATCCATTCCTATATCAGAGTTTAATAGAATTTGTCCAGAACGAAATAACATTATATAGAATGAACTTATCCAGGAAGACAACCAACTCAGATTCATCGATTTGATACCGTTTTCCACTTGACTTAAAGAGGACATAAATTGAAGTAAAATTGTGGGTCCATAATCCTGAATACCCAGTGCCCTTGCTAATGAATCAGACATTTTTATATTTCTATCCAAGAAACCAAGGCCAAGAAGCTCACTAAGCAAACCATCAGGAAGAAGAATGCGGGCCTGTTCATCCCAACCTCTTAGAACCTTGCATGGAGGAACCCATCTGTCATTGCCTCCTTCCAGAAGTAAGCAGTTCGACATTCGTAATTTAGAAATAATCAACCGGGGAAGGCTAGAAAAGAAACCATGAACTTCCCCAACAAGCGGAACAAAGCTCATAAATGCTGACACAGCTTTTCCAGGGTTCTCTCTAAAACACAGAAGAGAACAAAAGGATCTCTCTGCACCAACAAACAAACCAGGAAACTCAGATGACAACCACTGGTTCCAAGAACTATCTCCATCCACTTCCTCTCTGGATGATGGAAGGACAAAATCACCTTGAAGAATGAATTTCAGACCATAAGTTCTTAAAGGAAGAAATGCAAAAACAGGCTGCTGTTCTAGAATTGGAACACAATCCCCACCAATCAATTCCTGCAATGTAAATGCTACTGAGATTTCCGTTGTACGCACATCAGGACGAATGACATCTGCTCGCAACTTCTGAGAAGCTAGCAACCATGTCATTTTTTCTTTCCCATGTGAAACCCTAACAATGCCATCCCCCATGATTTCTTTTCTCATAACTATGAGCGAATTGTTGAGCAAGTTTCTAAATTTAATACACTTAAGTCGGTGAAGAAACAGCAACAAAGATGGGTGAAGATCTGAAAACATGCTCATAATGCTATTCATGACAGTTCCATCTGATAATCTCGTTCTGAAAGGAAGTACAATGCAAGTGTTCCACTGTTTGTCATCCAAATCACTGGTGTCACCAGATGCCAACCTACTATAGAAGTCAATATTACATGGAGGCACTAATGTTGGCAGAACAAAACCAATCTGACCCTCACTTATATCAAACTTGACATGAAATCCATTAGAATGAATTTCTGGAGCATCTGTAACCTGCAGAAAGACCAATCACATTCATAACAGCGAATTACTCAGGGAGTGTAGGCATTAGTGCCCTACCACTTTTGACCAATGACATTAAAATATGATTAGCATTAAAAAATGACAAAAGTAGAGTTCTTTAAAGTTTAGCTTTTGATTCATTTGCTAATAACGAAAAAAAATAATAGAATACAATTTTATATCAGTAAATGAAATTTCATTCATACTTAAAATGGTTAATTCAAGTACACAGAGAACATATAAGAAATACATCTAAGCATTAAAAGGGAATGAAGAAGAAATCCATGGACAATATGAACAAATAAATTTAAAAATACATGGTGTTTACAGTATCATAAATATGAGTCGCCAACCAAAGATAAAGGGTTTAAATGAAGAAAACTTCAAACCCATCCATCGATTTCTCACGATCTTCAAAAGTAGGATAATTTCTCTCTCCATCAACACTACATTAGGTAAGAGTCACTTTCCACGAAAGTTCACAATGGTGGCTATCAAATGTTTCTTTCTAGAGCTTTTAAAAAACAGTTTAATACTAATCCAAAAAATCTGTTTATTATCTTTTTGGGGGATGAAAGCTTAATAACACAAGCTAATAGGCCTACTACTTTGCCTTTCCCTTGGAAGAACATATGGAGATCCCGAGTGCCTTCTAAAGTAGCATTCTTTGTTTGGACTGCGGCGCTTGGGAAGATTTTGACCACATACAACTTGAGGAAGAAGGGATGCGTAGTAATAAATTGGTGCTACATGTGCAAGAAGAATGGAGAATCAGTGAACCACCTTCTACTGCATTGCGAGGTGGCAAGTATGCTCTGGGATGAGATTTTTCGCAGGGTGTATGTTCCTTGGGGAATGCCAGCAAAGGTGGTGGATCTTTTGGGTTGTTGGAAAAAGCTACAAGGTTGTCCTCAAGTGGCGGTAGTGTGGAGGATGATCCCATTGTACCTTATGTGGTGTATCTGGTCGGAACAAAACCAACGATGCTTTGAAGACAAGGAGAGATCAATGGCGGAGTTTCAGAATTTTTTTGTTTAAACTTTATTGCTGTGGTTTTCAGCCATTGTACTTAATGGGAGTGATGTCCATTAGTTCTTGTCCTTCTTTACTGCTAATAGTTTGTAACTAGGTGTTCTCTTGTATATTCCCGGTGTACACAGGGTATGCCTTTGTCTTTTTCATCAATAAAATTACATTTTACTTATAAAAAAAATGAGCCCTTTTATTTTTATCAGCATATAAAATTCTATTGATGAGAATTGGGCATAGCCTAGGCACACGGAACATATACAAGAGCAACACCTAGGCATAATTGGCTAGAGATACAAGGAATTCATGAATGTTCAGACCATTGAAGTCTAGTACAATCAACCAATTGAGTAAAGTATTAAAAAAGCTCATCCATTGACTGCTTGTGGTCTTCAAAGCTTCTATTGTTTGTCTCCTTCCAAAGATTCCACCATAGGCAAATGGGTACCATCTTCCATGTGACTTTGATATGCAAGTTACCATACAAGCCTCTCCAATTTGCTAGGAAATCAACTACCCTTCTCGGCATCACCCAAGCTATCCCCATTCTAGCAAATAATTCGTACCATAAGGTCAAGGCCACCTCAGAGAGAAAAATCACATGGTCCAGTCTCCCCACTCTTTTTGCACATGCAACACCAATCGACTATGGGAGATGAGCCTTTCAATATCTATGTTAACCATTTCTGTCTAAACTTCAGCTTTTACACGTACACTCCAGGACTACAGAATCAAAACTCTAATTTCATATTTATTTCTTTATGTCAATTAAAACATGGCAACCTTGCACAGAACAATGAACAACCACAAAAATAGCAGGAGGGCATATGAAAGATTATTATAGTCAACACAACAATTAACTATAAAGAAGTGAGCATAAAAACTACCTCAAGCCATTTGCTTCTGAAACCTTAACACTAGATTAAACTGCTTATGACCTTCTTGCAATTGTTATCATTCACACTTGGAGTTAAGCATAACAGCAGGCCACATCAAATACCATCTTCATTACCCTGAGTCAACCCAACATCCATAAGGAGGATTTGGGTTGCATGTAAAACATGAAAATCACAAGTTGATTTATCCTGAATCCCTGATCCCAAAAAACTATAAATTTTTAGTAGACTTTTTTTTGTTTTGTGATAAGTAAGAAATTTTATTGGTCGAGTGAAACGAGGCACAGCCTATGTGCACAGGAAGTATACAAAAGAGACTTAATTACATTCTAGAAAGCTAAAAAGAAAGTAGGAACTCATAAACATTCCCTCCCTTTAATGCAATGGATGCGAACCATTGAACTAAAGAAAATACAAAAAAATCTCACAATTCCCCCATAGTTCTCTTCTTGTTGAAGCACCTCTCATTGCATTCCATCCATATCCACCACAACAAGCACAAAGGAACCATCCTCCATGTCGCAGCCAGATGAGAGCTTTGATGTTGCCGAATCCAACACGTGAGAAGATCACCCACACTCTTACTCTCATTAAAAGTACTCTCTTCAATCTTCCTATATACTTTCTCTCCTTATTCCCTTAATCGGTGGATGTGGCTAATCGGATTGAAAAACTGTTTCTGGCTTTCTTGTGGGGTGGTATGGGTGAGGAACATAAATTCACTTAGTGAGTTGGCAAAAAGTATGCTCTCCAAAAGAGTTGGGTGGCTGGGGGGATGCGAACTTGATCTTTTTTAACAAAGCACTACTAGAAAAGTGGTTGTGGAAATACCAATTGAAGGGGATTCGGTGTGGAGTGGTGGTTGATAGGAAGTATGGTTGTGATTGAGGGGTTGGTGTTCTAAAGAGAGTAAGGGGATTTAAAGTGTGAGCCTATGGAGATTTGTTAAAAAGGGGTGGAAGGTGTTTGTAAAGCACATTAATTTTGAGGTAGGAGAGGGCACAAGAATTAGCTTTTGGCTTGATGAATGGTGAGGTGAGTGAGCACAGTCTTTTGATTTTCCACGTGTTTTCAGGCTGGCTGAAAAGAAGCAGGCCTCAATTTCAGATGTGATGTGCCGAGCCAATGGTAATGTGCATGGGAATATGATCTTCTCCAGAAATGTACACGACTGGGAAGTAGAAGAATTAACAGAGTTTTACAGCCTGCTTTAGTCGATAGGTGGAAATGGAAGAGATAGAATGGTGTGGAAGCATTTGGGGAACAGGAAATTCATTGTCAAATCCTTCTACAAAGTGCTGGCAGCACACCAGCCCACTTTGTTTCCTTGGAAGGGGATTTGGAGAATCCCCGTGCCCTCAAAGGTTGCATTTTTTACTTGGAGTGCAGCCTTAAGAAAGGTTTTGACAGCTGACAATCTAAGGAAATGTCGGATGATCGTTATGGAGTGGTGAACACGTGCAAAAAATGCAGTGAATTGATTGAGCACCTTTTCCTGCAATGTGTAGTGGCAAGGGAGCAACATTTAAGCACCTTTTCCCGCAAAAACAGTGGTGAATCGATTGAGCACATTTTTTCTACCTTCTCCACCACACCATCCCGTTTGCTTTGAAAGAGGCTCCCAAAGGAAGTCTGGGGTATTCCATTGGGAGAGAGGCCACTTTGCAACCCAAAAACTCTGCTAGATGGTTGATATTCTCCAAGGCCCCTACCGGAACTAATTTCGACTTTCCCAAGTTCACCTTGAGCCCCAAAACAGCTTCAAAACCCAAAAGAACAGCCTTTAAAGCTTGAGTCTGTTCATTGTCTGCATCATAAAACATTAAGGTGTCTTTCGCATACAATAAGTGAGAAATGGAAAGGGCAGCAGTGTTAATGTTACCCACTGAAAAACCAGCAATGAAACCTCCCTTTACCGCCACCTCCACCATATGACTTAGAGCCTCCATCACTATAACAAAGAGAAAAGGAGATAACGGGTCCCCTTGGAGCCCCCTTGAACTCTGATAGAAAACACAAGGTTGCCCATTGACTAAAATTGAAAACCGAGTGGATGATATACAATTCTGCACCCAACCATACCACTTATCTCCAAAGCCGCACCTCCTCAACATATATATCAGAAAATCCTAACACATGATCATAGGTATTTTTCCATGTCCAACTTGCAAAGAACTCTTGGAGTACAATCCCTTAACCGGCTGTCCAAGCATTCATTTGCAATTAGGACTGAGTCCAAAATTTGCCGACCGCGTACAAAGGCATTTTGGGGCTTATGATTTTATCCATCACTAAACTCATTTAGTTAGCTAACACCTTCGAAATGATTTTATATATCCCGCCTATCAAGCTAATAGGACGGAAATCTTTCAACACGACAGCTCCTAATATCTTTGGAAAAGGGCACTAAAAGTAGCATTTAAGGACTTCTCGAACTTGTGACGAGAGAATGAAACTCGTGGAAAACCCGCATCACATCATTCTTCACTATATCCCAATACTCTTGAAAAAAGGCTATAGAAAAACCATCCGGGTCCGGAGTTTTATCTTTACACATACCTCTCACCACCTTATGCACTTCGGTTTCCTCGAATGGTCTATCCAACCAATTGACTGCACTACCTTCTAGCTGGTCAAACAGCAAACCGTCCAATTAAAGCGCCAGACCACTGTCTCTTTGAGAAGATCTTCATGAAAGTTCACTATATGGTCTTAAATATCCTTTGGGGACTCAAGCATCATGTCACCGGAATGTAGGACTTCAATCGAATTATTACAACCATGTGAGTTTGCCATTTTGTTGAAGAATTTAGTACATTTGTCGCCATCCTTCAACCACGTCAACCTTGATTTCTGGCACCAAGATATTTCTTCCATCAATAGAACCCTTTCTAATTCGGTCACCACCTCGATCTTTCTCACGAAGACTCCTCATTGACTACCCCCACTTCTAGTGAATGCAACTCACTCCACAGAAGACTTTTGCTCATTGGTATGTCTAAGTCTTCAAATTCCACTTCTTTAAATCCAGCTTGAGGGCTTTCAGTTTACTGGCCATAATAAAACTAAAAGTACCATGAAAAGAGGAGGCCCACCAATTCCTCATCTTTTCCTAAAAACAAGTTGTTTGGAACCACATATTCTCAAATTTGAAATAACGCCTTCCCCAATGGATGTTGCCACAATCTAACAAAATGGGAAAATGACCAGAACATACCCGTGGCAATCACTTCTAGTTAAGATCTGGATAACGTGTCTTCTAAGAAGAGGATACAAGAAATTTGTCCAACCTTGACCCTCCTTTGCTATTGGACCAAGTATAAAACCCCTCAACCAGTAGAAGATCAATCAAATTGAGGTAAAAAATTAGCTCCCATAAGTCTTCCATAGCCCATGACAAGGAAATAGACCCCTCCCTCTCACAAGGGAAGCGTATCACATTAAAGTTCCCACGCACGACCTAAGGTAAATCCCAAATAAAATACACGCCTGCCAACTCCTCCCACAACAATCGTCTCTCTTTATCCATATTAGGCCCATACACTCCTACAAGAGTCCACCTCCACCCATCCACCATATTCTTGAAGGAGATAGCCACTAAATAGATCTGGATGCAATCCTCAACCAATTCCACCACTCTCGTGTCCCACATCAACAACACACCTCCAAAAGCACCCAACAAGGCTAAGTAACCCCACCCCACAAAAGGGCAACTCCATAAACTCCGTATAATATTTCTATCAACGTAGTTCAGCTTAGTCTCTCAGAGACATACAATATCTGCTTTCCTACTACGAAGAAGAGAACGGATGCGAAGTCATTTATTGGCATCGTTAATCCCCCTTACATTCCACGATAAAATCTTAGGCTTCACAAGATTAACCGGTCCCCCTTAGTAGACTATTAAAACACAGGAATCCCCACAGAGTGTCAAATTCCAATGACGTGGTACAGCTCAACCTAGTAAAGACTCATTCAAAGAATGAAATTAAAGTTTCACAAAATCCAGTGGTTCACTTGGAGCAACAAACAGTAAGCAACAAAGCTTATTGTACCTCTTAGACATATACTATCTCTTATTCACAACCTATGTACTCGGGAAAGACCATTTTTCAGGTTTTTAAAAAAAATATATAAATGTACCATTACTTACAAAAAAAAAAAATCAAAGAAATATCACAACAATGCTTGCTCAAACATACCCGGAAAACTGATTTAAAGCCAATGCCTTTCTGCCCTATATATCCAGCATTAGATCCTTTCTTCGTCGAATTACCAACATCACAGAGTGCTCTGATGTTTTGAGCAGAGAAGCCTCTCTCATTATTTAGAAGAATGATTCCTGACTCTTGAAGAATGAATGTCAGAGTTGGTTCCACATCTTCTGGATAAATATTATCATCAGCATTTTGCACCTGAGGCAGAATGAATAATAAACATGTGGTTTTTTAGGGAAAAAAATGGACCTCTTTGCAACCTATTTTGAACTTAAAATCTATATCAAATCCGTTTACCAAATTGAACATTCTATAGATTGGGATCATAGTTTTCACATTCGGTACTTACAATAAACTAAAACAGATATGAATGACATTTTCCAAGTCCAATATTATTAATCTTCTTGTGCCACTCTTGTTTACAATACGACATTCAGTTAAAAAGAAATCTAGTGAGAGTACACAACCCTAAAGTCAACGAACTTAAATTAAAAACTCAAATATAAAGTGTATATTCAAATCTGGCCCATGTCAGGATCAATAGCCTAATTATGTTCCTCCCTTTTTCCAAAATTTGACAGCTGCTAGAGAATTTGATGCCTCTTATTATCTCACTACATTTTGAAGCAAGAACGGATGCAGGAGATTGTTTTTGATAAAATAAAATATATTACAGTATATAAAAGTTGAAGCATTCTCTTTGTAAAATATTTCTCAACCTCAGTATATATCTATTTTAATTTTATTATTTCACTATTCCCACATAATTCAAACACATGTACACTTCTACTCTTTATTACCACTTTTTTACCTGTCTCTTGCAGTTTCCCATCTTTTGCAGTTCACGTCAACTTTCACGTTTTATTGCCACTTTATTAGCTGTCTCTTGCACTTCCTGTCAACTACTGCCTTTTATTTTCTTAAGTTTAGTTTTACCTTTAAACTTTTCTAAGTTATCAAAATTATTCTGGTTATTAAAAAAATTGGATAACTATCTTAGCACTTTAGCAGTAATTTATTTCCTTAAATATTATTTGGTTTCCAGGCTGTTCAGTTTCCGGGCCATTTGGTTTCCAAGCTTAATGTGAGGTCTATTAATGAAATCAGAATCTTCCACTCAGTATATTTCTGTACATGCTAGTGATCTCTATTTAAGATACAATAGAAAAATCAGAGAAGGAAAGAATTTCCTAAAATAAGAGCAGGAAATCTGCCTAATTAATTGACAGAAAATCATGCCTAACTAATTGCCAGAAAATCAGAAAATCCCTAAACGATATCTACCACTAATTACTCCACATTCATCTCCATATTCATTGGGATTTCCAAAATTATGCTTATTACTCTGCAAATCCCTTTCTTCCATTTAGGCTTAGTTTGGATAGTGAGATAAGATGAGATGAGATGATCTTTGAATAGTAGGGAAATAATTTGTGAATAGTAGTGAAATGGTTTGACTTAAGATGTTTTATAGAATTTTGGAAATAAAGAGAGAAAAACTTGAATAAAAATATTATAAAGTTAAAATATTGTTAAAATATAATTTTTTAATATAATTTTTATTTTGGGATTTGAAAATTTTGAATTGTGTTTTGTATTTTGTTTGAAAGTTTGAGAAAATTGTAATGATTAGGTAATGATTACAAGAAAAAGTTGAAAATTTAAAATTGGAAAGTGTTTATATTTGTGGTATTGGGATATTGAAATAAAATGAGATAAGATAGCTACATCACTTGACCCGATAGTATCAAAAGCAAGTCCATCAAGGGTAGGTCTCCACCCCACCTGCTTAGTCAGAAGCTTTTCAAAAAAGTCAACAACATGATTTTGAATCAGCCTTTCATCCCTACACTCTGCCCATCAAGTTTCAACGCCTCAATGTTGTTGTTCCTTCTATGAGAGTTGGCTACTCAATGGAAAAACTTTGTACTTCGGTCACCTTCCCTCAACCATTGTGCTCGACTTTTGGCGCCAAGAGACTTCTTCAAGAAGTATCATCCTCTCAAGATCTACAGCCAATCGAGTTTTCTGCACTTGTTCTTCCTCAGTGAGTGGCCGTCCCTCTTGCAATCTCTCAATCTCCTGGATTTCCATCCACTTAAGTTTCTTATTCTTCCCAATATTTCCAAAAGACTCTATTTCACAGTTTCAAGACTATTTTCAGTGTTCTCAATTGATTCCCAAAATGAAACTAGGGGTACCATTAAACTGATAGGAAGTCCACTACTGTTTAACCCGATCCACAAAACCTTCAAATTTTAGCCACATACTCTCGAACTTAAAGCAACAACCACCATGAAGGCCACTACAATCTAATAGAATAGGCCAATGATCTGAAGATAAGCGTTCCAAACGCTTTTGCCAAACATCCAAGAAATGACTTCCCACTTCGGAGATATTGAAAAACCGTCTAATCGAGACCAAGTTTGATTATTCGACCAAGTGGTTGGGCCCCCTGCAAGTGGTAAATCCACCATATTCAAGTCAAAGATACACTCCGAAAATTTTTAACTTGCGGACCTCACTCTTCTATTTTCGAAGCTTTCACTTGGAAATCTAACAACATTGAAGTCACCCCTTATATACCAAGGGAGGTCCCACCAACTATGCACTCTTGCTAGCTCTTCCCATAATAATTTCTTTTAGCATCGGAATTTGGCCCATAAACATCTTCGAGAGGGATAGCTTATTGTCATCTTTTAAGTCATTGATGCTACTCCATACATTGCTATAGCTTCTTCATGACAACCCAATTTGATTGCATGGTTGTGAAAGATTCTAAAACTGGTTTCCCCTCTTAGAGATGAAACTCTTTGTGACAACGTTGGTGGTGCTGGTGGTCATCTCTTTTGTGCAAAAACTATAGTAACTGAGACTAGTGCGAAGCCCAACATCTGAAGATGTCGCCTTTGTGCACACTTTCTTTGCACCTCTTGCAACTTTGACGTTCGAGTTATTTTTTTGAGCTATAGTGATCTAAGTCCAATGACCAACATAGTAGGCAACATGATGGTTCATCTCTTTTGAAC
Source organism: Platycarya strobilacea (assembly GCA_036898215.1). Classification (NCBI taxonomy): domain Eukaryota; kingdom Viridiplantae; phylum Streptophyta; class Magnoliopsida; order Fagales; family Juglandaceae; genus Platycarya; species Platycarya strobilacea. Next base: position 24,630,521 of record CM072545.1, on the reverse strand, counting down.
TTCTCCCTCTCTGTGTGTATAAATTGACAAGTATGTTGGACTTCTCATGACTATGAGAAAGGTTGGGTAATATGATAGAATTAATAATGTAATGGCAACTGGGACTGATGAAAATGCAAGTTGTGTTCTTTTGATGACAATGATTGGCCCATGTTAACTTAGTTATCACTTTTTACCTCTGAATGTAAGATTTATTAGATTCTTGTTCATTCAATGTTATTTTATGGAGTTTATCTTCCCCACTTCTTTCTACAAGCTTCTTCATCCTCCTTTGGCTTCTCTTCTTTCTCTTTCTATTTCTCTTTCCCTTCTCTCTATTGCTAGCGTTTGTACTACTCTTGCTTCTCGCCCTTGATGAGTCTAATTTGGTGACCATTATCACTTCGAGATTTATTTTGAGCTTAGTTAGAGGTGCAAGTTCTTGAAGGATGGGCAATTTAAAGGTTATTCTCATTGAAACAAAAATATTCGAGATTTCAGTTGAAGGTGGTTGCTATATATGCATCATAGAGACTAGAGAGAGGTAGGAAGGCAACAAAAGAATTGTTATTGGGTAGACCAATTGCGTCATGGGACGCACAAACCTTAGAACAATTTCCAGGTCAGATGGTGACAAGGAGGTCATCAAAACATCCAGCTTAGACAGCAGTGCTTTTCTTGCATATAGATCTTCCAATGCATTTGGTAGATACTTGACTATAGTCAAGTACAAAGGAGATGGGAGACAGAGCCTTATAATCATCCTTGAAGAAGTGGAAGGCAAAGTACGGAGGAAAATGGATGTGGAACTACATGGGCTATGTGGCAATGCAAGCAAAAATGAAGCAAAGGAATATGGAGGGGCTGATACGTTCAAAAGGTAGATAAGCATGGGCACATGTGGGGGAGTGACTTCTAAAACATATGCAAAGGTTGTTTCATGCTCAATGCCAGTAACCAACAATGACATTGGAAAAATCGAGGAGAAATCAAGAAGAGACTTGCAGAGCTAGGAGGTTTAAGGAGCCGACAACCATCAGAGGAGAAGGATGGTGGCTCTCTAACAAAAGGGTACGATGCAGAAAGGATGACTCCATAGAACCTCAAAACAGATTTGATAGCCTTGAGAGAAAAGGTCAATAGCTTTATACAGAGGGTAAACTAGGAAATGGGCCTAGTAGATTTCTCTAACTTTATTTATGAACAAGATTTAAGGTGGCACCTACACTTGGTCAAGCAACCAAGACACCATTCTTGGTCAATGATTGATAGATTCCTAGTATCACCTAAATGGGAAGCACATAACCTAGAATTTATTCAAAAGAGACTCCCAGTTTATGCTCAAATCACTTCCCATCCTTCTTGATTGTGGGGGTATTCATGGAGGCCCAAGGTCCTTCAAGTTTGAAAACACGTGGTTGAAATCAAATGAGTTCTTTGATCAAGTTCAGCAATGGTGGTCTTCTTATCAATTTTATGACACTCCAAGTTACATCATGTCGCGTAAATTGAAGCCTCTAAAGAAAGACTTGAAGGCTTGTAGGGAGCAAGCACTTGGTAATGAGGAAGCTCAAAAGTATACTCTTTTTGAGGATCTCAAAGGATTGGAGGGAGTTATTATCTTAAAAGAGAAGGCACATAAAAGTCAAGTGACTGATGACCCCGGAAGGGTTTCTCTACTAGAAAAAATATCTTGGAGACAAAAGTTGAGAGCACTTTAGTTGAAAGAAGGGGATAAATACACCAAAATTTTCCACTGGAAGGTTAACTTGCATAGGAGAAGCAATGCTATAGAGATTCTGATGGTTATGGGGCGGTTTCCTCCCACCAAACCGAGATTACAGATCACATTGTCAAATATCACAATAATTTGCTTTCAGAACAATTCCCTTCGAGACCAAGACTAGATGAGCTTCACTCTTACGCTCTTGACTCACAAGAAGTGGGACAACTTGAGAGGCCTTTTAAAGAACGTAAATCAAAAAAGTATTAAGAGCATGGTGGGTGACAAAGTTCCAGGTCCAAATGGATCTTTTATGGCTTTTTTTTAAACCTATTGGGAAGTGATCAAAGAAGATATGATGGGTGTCATTCATGAATTTCATGAACATGGTAGGTTTGAAAAGAGTCTTCATGCAACATTCGTTGCTTTCATTCCAAAAAACCTGGCGCTGTAAAGGTAAAAGACTATCGTCATGATAGCTTGGCGAGCAGGATTTACAAGATTGTTTCGAAAGTCTAAGCGAATAGATTGAACATGGTGGTTGAGAAGTTAATATCAAAACCTCAAAATGCCTTTGGTAGGCAAATCCTTGATTTAGTGCTTGATGGAGAAGGCCTATGAACGAGGTAATTGGAAATTTGGCCTTACATGTTTGAGAGATGTGACTTTGGTTCGAAATGTTGTTCATGGATCAAACAATGTATCTCTACTTTTTGTTTTTCTGTCTAGGTGAATGGCACACCAAAGGACTTTTTTAAAAACTCACAGGGCTTGAAACAAGGTGATCCTCTTTCCCCGCTACCTTTTGTTTTTGTAAAGGAAGCTTTTAGCAAGATGATTTTAGGGGTTGTAGTGTTTGGTTCTTATTAGGGGTTGCAGTCTAGTTTGGTCTGGTTTTGTACATTTTTTAGAACCAAACTAGCATACACCAATTTTGAAAATTTAATAATCGATACCGGACCGATTCACTACTGAAACCAAAACTTCCAATTTTTTCCAATCTCTGTCTGGTCCAATTTTTCTGATTGTATGGATTATCTATGTTAGTAATAATATGATGTTTACATATATTAAACTATTACTCTATCTATATTATAGTATAAGTACATTTTTTTATAATAATTAATAGATACTAGTATAGTAAATTAAGCTATAATCCATATAAGTTCTAGACTTTTTATATAAGTATTTATGATCAAATGTGTACAAATATATTTACAAAAAAACTGTGGGATGAACTACTTAGGAGGGCTGGTTTGTCTTGAGTTATGCCCAAAAGGGTTGTGGACCTCCTAGCATGCTGGAAAAGATACCATCAATGCGCTAAGATGGCTGCAACGTGGCGAATGATTCCCCTATGTTTATTATCGTGCCTATAGATGGAAAGAAACGAGAGATACTTCAACAATAAAGAGAGGACCGTTGGGGAAATCTGGAACTTTTTTGTATCTTTTTTGGTTCAATAGTTTGCTGCTATTGTACTAAAGGGAGAGAATGTTCATGAGTTTTTGAGTTCTTTTCAGCTTGCTAGAGTGTAATTAAGTGTCTCTTTTGTATATTCCATGTGTACATGGGCTTTGCCTAATTGCCTTCAATCAATAAAAATTATTACTTTTAAAATATATATTTACAAATATATATTAAAATTTATTATACCAAACATGTACGTTTATTGATATATATATATATCAAAAGTGTGTTTATATGAATAACTTAATATTTTAATGCTTATGTTTAAGATTAAAATATTATGTTATATTAATTATATATTATAAGGTTAAGATTTAAATGTTATCAAATATTATCAAATGTTTTATTAAAAATTATAAGATTATTTTTATGTTATATTACATGTTATATTAATTTTACATTATAAGATTAATAAACTTGAATAATAAGATTAGAATTTCCTATTATATTAATTAGCAATTTAGAATATAATATATAATATAATATAAAAAAGTACATATAATATAAAAAATTATAAATATATAATAGTCAGGTTCGGTTTAAACTAGTTTTCAAAATATGAAAAATGGTACCTCATTGGTTTAGGATCGGTTTTGATTCTTAAGAGCTGGTCCGGTCCGGTTCAACCAACTTTTTGGTTTTTTTTTTTTACAACCCTAGTTCTTATCCAGATTCCTTGTGGTGGAGGCAATACTGACTCTCTTACCAGATCTCATTTATTATTTGCCGATGATACCTAATCTTTTGTGGGGCTAGCCATGATCAAATTCGAGCTTTGAGGACACTCCATTTATATGCTTTGAAGTTGCTTCGGGGTTGAAGGTGAACTTGGCTAAATCAAAAATAGTTTGGGCTAAATCAAAATAGGGAATGTTCCGAATGTGGAGAGTACGGCTAACATTTTGGAATGCAAGATATCTAAGCTGCTGATGAAATATGTGGACCTTTCTTTGGGTGCCCCATTCAAATCAAAGATCTATTGGGGATGAAAATAATAGTGTATACACTCACGCACAAGTATTCCTATACTATAATTGCTAATAGAACATGAGACTCAAAATACCAGCTCTAAGAACTTGGATGGTCCAACATGTTGTTCATGTCAATTTATTGTAAGCACATTGAAATAAACAAAGGAAATACCCTTACCAGCTCAAGAAGAAAATGTGAATCCTGAGAGTATAACTCATATGAAAGACAGTGAAGTGCTCTCCCTAGGCGAGCATGCTGCTTCTTCAACATGCTACTTTCAATGCTAGAAAGACTTGGATCCAGACCAAATTCATCCTGCCTGATAGATTCAATGACTAGGGATGCAGTCTTATGTTCATCGAGTTCAGACAAACGTTGTGTGGGACCATGGCCAATTCCATCAAAAACTTCTAATCCAGCAACTGATTGACAAACTCTGGTACATTGTTCTTTATGCCCATCTGCCATGGCTGATACATTTGTATTTACTTCAGAAGTAGAAGGCTTGTCCAACACATCTTTCATAGTTTTTGAGCTGATGCTTTTCTCAGGCGCAACAACATTCAAGCATAAAGTTTCATGTGCGTACAAATCACTAGCATCAGTGGAACAAAATGCATGGTAATCATCAATCCACTCTACAATACCAAGAGAAAGTCCTACTTCATGAAGCATGAGACGCTGCTCTGTTTGGTTGCATTCAGACAAAATGGCTGAAGCAGCATCTTTGATAAGAGATCGCATTCCTGAAAGTAATATATCTGCAGCAAAACCACAAAACTCTGGGGGTAAATAGCCAAGGCAGTCAAGAACAAATCTGGATATAACGGGCACTGCTTTATTCATTTTGTAAACATTTATGAGTAATTCATTACTCAAGTTACTAGTATTAGTTTCAACAACTATTCTCCGTCTTGTGTATCCTTGCATCAGAGAGTTTTGAGCCTCGTTTACCTCCATATTCTCCAATAAATACTTCATATTAACTTCAAATGCATGGCGTGTATGACACTTTAAAAGAGACATGGGAACATATTTTTCACCCCCAACTAAAGAGAACAGAGATAAAAGCTGTACTGCTGTTTGAAAAGGGGATCTCTCAAGTGCAGCTTCCAAGAATGAATCCACAGTAGCTGAATGATCCAAGCGGATAACCCTTCCTTCTTTAGTCACTAAACATAATAACTTCTGCGAGTTGACTTCATTCAACAACCATTTTACAAGAGGACCAAGAGAGGGAGCAAATATCAGGTCCCAGTGTGTCCATAAGTTTAAATCTGACAACAACGGTGCCCTACATAAAAGTTCAATAGCATCCTTGGATGTAACAGAAATAAGGGCTCCAGCATTTTGGGTGATGTCAATTTTCACCTCCGCGGTTTCCAATGGATCATTGTCATGATGGGCTAGCGAGTCTCCATCATGACTCATTCCAAATAATGTTACAGAAAATAGGACAGATTTTGAGATTACATTGCTCTTATGCTTCAAAACAATATCTAGAAAATCAGCAACAGAACCTTTTTCAGAAATTTTGAAACCAATCCATGGGAATTGCCTCATTAGTAATGAAGAAATCATCTGTTTGGTAACTTGTTTATCTCCCCATAAGCCATTCAAAGCTTGTGCTACTAAAACAACCAATTGATTCTGGAGCATGCAAACCTCCAAAGGAGAATTTTCGTACACATCACCAATTAAGAAATTGTACATCTGATCAGGTAGCAGAGAGGCATGTTTTTCAAGGAACATTAAAAAATCCCCATAACCAAGGGACTTGAACGTCTTGGCACAAAATTGCTCTGCCAGCCAAAACTCACAGTTATAAAGCTTCCTCAAGAGGACAATTCTCCTTTCAAGGAGAGATATACCACAACTGTTGACGTCATAATTGAGGTCAAAATACGTTGCTACTTTTCTGATAATGTCTTGAACAGAAACACCTGCAAAGTATTAACACATAATAATAATGTGTAACAAATGAATGGGGGATAATACTAGGAATGCTAGGGAATTGAAGTCAGAGAACCCAGAAATTTCCCAAAATGTTGAAGTATTCCCAAATTCACTTAACTAGTGAATAATACCAAATTATGGTCACCCAGAAAAATGAAAATAGGCTTTTTTGATAGTGAATATCAAAGTTCAACATTTTTTTATATAGGTAATCAAAAGGATTTCATTAAAGAATATCGAAGTTCAACATAATCTTAGTGATAAGAGTCTAACGACCTGAATTCTATGCCATTCAATACAATTCAAAATACAAGATAATGAAAAATTAGTGCTGGAAGGGTCCGAGGAACACTCAAACCACATCTGGTTTCTGACCATGTTTTATATTAATAAAATGAATAAAATAAATTCAAATACAATACAATACAAAGTCAGATATAGAAGGGATTCAGAGGGCTCGAAAATAAAGTTTGGGTGAAGAAGATGGGGGCGGTATGGAGTGTGCCGAATGCTCCCAATGATATTATTAGAAGCGGCCAATTTTGTTACATTGTAAGCAATGAAATTTGCACTTTGTGAATTTTTGTGGCCTAGTAAATGTTACAATTTTTACTTATAAAAAAAAAAAGAGTAAATGTTACAATTTGAAGCTCCTTGGAATCATTGTAAAAGCAAGAATTTCTCCTTCCCATGGGATCTCAGCCACTACTCTCATATACTCAAATCTTATTGCAAGCATAGTTTAAAGGATCCTAATATTTTACTCCTTTTTTCAGGCAACAATTTTAAAACAATTGAAAAATGTTAATTTTTGGTGCATTTGCGGTCCATTTAGCAATTAGATTAGCCCCCCGCCCCCACCCCCCCCCCCCGGCCCCGCCCCCGCCCCCACCCCGCGGGGGGGAAAAAAGACACAAAACTAGAAAATGATGGAATATAGGGGACCATGGTTGAACTATTATACAAAAAAGGTCCACTTTTAAGAGCAAGCACTACTCACTGTGTATAAGCTCCACTTCATTCTCGGCAATGACTGATGCATCCTTAACACTGGGATCAACATCCATGATCTCATATTCAGAAGATTCTTTTATAAATATGTTTGTTAATTCCTTCTCAGTAGTGGCTTCGTGTGTATCATATATGATGTCCCACATTCCAGATTTGATAGATGATATCTGAAATATGAAAAATACAGCATAACCGTTATGGGATCTCATATGGAAGCATCTAGGGTCATAATATGCGATGTTATATAAAGTATTGAGCATCACATAGGTGAATTAGTAAATGCAAACAAAGAGCAATGCAAAATGAGGAGATCCCAACAAACAGAGGATAAACTAAGTTACAGCACCTATTCCATCTGGTGGAGTCAAACAATTAATACAGATGTCATTAACAACGCACACTTTTGTATATGTCCCATATACTTGGGCTTATGCCTATTCTTATGCTAAATAAAATTTTGTTTACTGATCAAAAAAAGTATACAATTCCTAGACAATAAAACATGGCCGCTTACAAGCAACCAAGTTTATGGGCAGAGCAACCTAAAGCTTATGAAAGGCTGCAAAGATGAAAAGTTTGATGGGGCTTGGGAAGGTTGGTGCTAGACAGAGGTGCATCAATCGCAAAGGGTGGAGTTGTGGAAGCATATAAGAAAAGGGTGGAAGGTGTTTTCTCTAGACACACTCAACTTGAGGTGGGTCCAAAATCACATTTTAGCAAGGACTCATGGTGTGAAGATAGGATACTCAAGAAAGGCATTCCAGAAATGTATGGGATTGCGGGTACAAAAAACGTTAGTAGCTAATCTTTGGATATTTCTAGTTTCTCTATTCAATGGTATGTCAATTTTTTAGAACAGCACAAGATTAGACCTCATTTGTTTCCACAACACATCTCATCTCATTATTACAACTTTTCCAAATTCCCATACAAAATTAAATAAATAATTCAACATTTTCAAATTTCAAAACAATAATAATATTAAAAATATATATTTTAACAATATTTTATTCAATTTTCAACTTTTATCTTTAACTCATCTCATCCCATCTATGAAAACAAACGAGGCAGGAAGTTGATGCCTTTTCGGAGTTTTCTGCCCTTTGGTGCCCTTATAACAAATGAAAGTTCTCTGTTTGCTCGTTTTATCTTGCTCATTTTATCAGGTCCACACTATCCAAGAGACTAACCCATTTTCTTAGAAAAATATTTGGAAGATAATGGCGCCTCTAAAAGCTTCCTTTTTTGGATAAACTGCTTCCTTAGGGATGATTTTTAGTAAAGAGAACCAAGGAAATGCCAGGTCATTATGGTGGAACTAGTGTTGTATGTGCAAAAATAAAGGGAAGACCAGATCATCTACCACAACACTGAGAGGTAGCCAGAACCCTATGTAATGATTTATTTGATTGAAAGGGATTAGTAGGGGTGATGCCTAGAAAATTAATTGACTTTTTAGCTAACTAAAGAGGCTTACATGGCAATCTATAAACTGGAGCAATATGTAAGACGGCTCCCATTTTTGCATTTGGAGAGAAATGAATGATAGAAATTTCAAAGATTATGAGTGGATACTAGATGAGCTTACTATACTTTTAACACTTTATTCCTGTAGGCAAGTGCCATAGATTTTGATGGAGTAAGTGCTCATGACTTCTTTGTTTTCTCTCTTTTACAGTGGCTTTCTGCTATTGTACTAAAGGGTGGGAATGCACATGAGTTTTTGTCCACCTTTTCAGGTTTCTAGAATGTAATTAGGTCTCTCATTCTGTATACTTCCTATGTACATGGGCATTTACCCAGTTTCATTTGATTCAATAAAGATTCTTACTTATAAAAAAAAAAAAAAAGTGTTCATGATTTCCTTATAGCGGTTGTTGATCTTCTTGGGTGTATTTTTTGTATACATCCATGTGCATGGGCTACCTAATGCTTTCATTAATAAAATTCTTGATCACTTATCAAAAACAAAAGTTCTACAAGACCATGCAACTAGAGTCATTAGTGGAAACCAAACATTTCTGCATGCTTAGGTGTATATTCTGTTTATGACCCGTATACATGGGCTATGCCTAATGCTTTCATCAATAAAATTCTTGATCACTCATCAAAAACAAAAGTTTTACAAGACCATGCAACTAGTCCCCATTTGGATTGTGAGTTCATTATAACTCATATCATCTCATCTAATCATTATAATTTTATCAAATTCCCAAACAAAATAAAATAAACAATTTAACTTTTTTAAATATCAAAAGAATAATAATATTAAAAAATAATATTCTAACAATATTTTAATCAACTTTCAAATTTCATCTCATCTCATTACCCAAACCTCACTTAAGTCACTAAAGGAAACCATACAAGTCTACATGCAAATAATTAAGGCCACTAGGGTATATAAAGAGTAATTTCCTTTCTAGTGAAACAACCGCACTATTGAGGTCAATCATTTTTCAAAGTCATAAGAATTTCGATAGACCTCCAATGATTTAGAAATAAAACAATCAGCAATCTAACTTACACTTTTTTAAGTAAATAAAGTAGATGTGATATCCCATACAGACTGGCGAGTGTAGGTGGTATGTGGGGTCCCATATTGCTTGAGAGGAAAAAATTCATGCTCTTTATAATAATTCTAATAGGACTCCAATCATACAATTGACTAGTTAATTTGGAGTATTTTTTTTTTATAAGTGAGTATGGCCAAGATGTGGCTTGGACCTTCTGTTATGGTGTTACAAGAGATGCACTCATACAGGATTGAACCAATGACATTGACCCCTAATTTATGGGAGGAGATTCCATTTTTTCCAAATACCATTGACCTAGTCAACAGACTATATATATATCATGAACCAACTCGTAGGATGTAAACACTAAACAGACATGGGTAAAAATTAGATGGGGAGAAAAGGTGGCACAGCGAATAGAGTAGCACAAGAAACAGCATGCAAATAAGCAAAGCTTATAAACACAACACAGGAACAGCTTAAGTACTTGATCAAGAAATAATTAACAATCTTAAATAAGGAAGTGGTACAAGGAGGAAAGAAAAAGAGAAGAATTGACAGACAAATACTTGTGTTCTTTCCTTTTTCTCAAGAAGAAAGGAGGGAACTAAATGTAAATCATAGAAAATGATATATCTTCGATCAAGGCATCTTCCAGCAATAATCTTCACAACTTTTCATAAAGGGATTTTTACCAACAACTAACTAAAAGACTCAAGAAATAATATAGAAAGTACTGCACCAGGGCCTTTATTTTTTTCTAGGTAGACAAGATTTTATTGATCATAAGAATTTGAGAGAGCAGGACTTTTATATGTCCAGTAATATTAGAGATAAAGATAGAAATCGACTGCAGTCCACAATCCTGCTTTTACCATCAAAATCAAGCGTCATTTCCCATATCCAACTTCCAGTACCTCAAAGTAGCAAAAGGATGTGAGATAGAATTCCTTCTTCATTATTATTTTTTTTATGAAGTAATGAATCTTACTGAAAGAAAAGATCACACCCTAGACATGAGCATAGAGGTGGTTTAAAAAACGATGGTCTACCAAAACTCAAACTCAACACGTTTGACTTACTGCAACATTTAGTAATCCAGCATAGGGGAAGGATGCAAACATTGATTCAATTTTCTTTATTTGTTTCTGTTTCTTTTTTCCTTGACCTTTGCCATAAAATTCAAGCATCCTCTTGAAAACCTGCAAGTATTGTTAAGAAAGTACAATAAGTTGTACCAATAATCAAGAAAAAGAGACAAAAATTGGGAGATGTCAACTGAGAATTACAAGCCATTTTTGTAAGCAAACTAGCAACAACCAAAAAAAGATCACTCTTGTTTAGAAACACTCCCTTAGCACAAGAAATAGGTGTAGAGAGATGATTATTATATTAGTAGACGGACAGGCATAATTTAAAATGAAAGTAATCTTTTAATTAACTTTTTCCTTTTCTTGAACTACACAAAAATTGATAATTAAGGATATAAGAGAACAAAAAACTTGCCCGTTTGGATTGAGAAGTGATATCAACTCATCTTATATAATCATTACAACTTTCATAAAGTCTCATACAAAATATAATAAACAATTCAACATTTTCAAACTCCAAAATAATAATAAATTAAAATATAATATTCTAACAATATTTTAATTCAACTTTCATCTCAACTCACTATCCAAGCAGGATTTAGTTTTTCTCTGTGTTTAAAAAAAATAGAGAGAGAGAGAGAGAGAGAGGGACAGACTCAATATTCAGACTATGACGTCCCAGCTGTCGCATATATTCCTAAGTTTCTACAAAGTAAAAACATTACAGTCCAAACACTTCAGAGACCTGATATAATCACAAATGATATAGCACAGGTAAAAATAATCTGTCCAACTCCATAATACTGATCTTAATACATAAGTATGAGAAGTAAGATTTCTTGGCAAGCGTTTCCTTTTTCTCTTGATTATTTGTCATTCTGATTATTAAGGGAAATTCTAATAAGAGAACCTCAAAATACAAGCCAAAATATAGAGCAGTGGAATCCAAAATAAACAAAAAAAAAAGACTGTAAATCCTTCATTTAATCCTACACACGCACGCGCGCACACACACACTAAAAATCCAAAAGATCATGATATAAAAAAGGTTTCAAACTTTAGAAGTATTGTGAACTCTTTCCAAAGAATTCCACTTATAAGCATATTCCGTAAAATAAATCATAAAGCAAAATTAAACTTCAACACTTAGATAAACAACAAGAAGCTGTGGACAGACATAAAGTATAATCTGTAACAAGAGGATGAACATACCTCAGACTCTTAGATAAATCATAGGGAGTGTGGACAGATGCGAAGTACAATCTAGAACAAGAGGATGACCATACCTCAGGCACTGTATGCTCCCGACACGCCTCATTCCAGGTTGTTATGAACGACCTCATAGATTTAATTTTCCTTTTTGATAAGTATGTCCTCTTAGAGTTCTTCGTAATTGCAAGATCATCTTCATTCACATTGCTATCCTCCTCAGTCTTCTTGTAATATTCTATTGCATGAAAATCTATATCTACATCTACCTCATACCTCTTAAGCAAGGGTGTCGACATTGTACAGTCTAGATTTTCAGATTCGTTTTTCTCTTTAAATGATTCAGAGGGTGCAGACATAGAGCAGCTTAGATTTCCAGATTTTTCTTTCTTTTTAGACAATCCACTCCCCTCATTGTGACTTGGGTTGCCTCCAGCATGTGCCATATCTTCAATTTGGGATGGGCAAGGACAGCTACTCACTTGGTCATAACTTCTAACAGTTTGTGATAGCAAATTATTTTGGTTGCCTGTAGAATTGTCAATCCTTTCATCTGAAGAAGTACAATCATCACTGTTTTCATCATTTGAGCTTGATGAAACAAGTGATCTTTTGTGTCCTCCACATAAATCTGTCTTTTCTGATAAAAAAGATTCAATACTTTGTGTAGAATTGGAAGGTTCATCCAGCTGCTTCTTCAGTGATGACAAAGGAGGATGTTTCCTGCATTTCTTATAAGATTTTGATTTCAATGCCTCCACAGATTTTTTTATTGTGTCATTCTCTGAGAACCCCGCTTTTCGAATAGCAGAAATATGCATCCTATGATCATAAATCAATTGAAAAACACTATTATGTCACTTTGCATGTATAAGAGCCAATGGGCAAATCGATTGTTATGAGTACAAAGTGCCACCACATTGCCTTGGCCCTCAAGGGAGCTAAAACCACGAAATAAAAAAATAAAATAAAAATAAAAAATATACTTTGATCCACTGCCATAGACAAAGTCTAAAGGCAGCATCAAAAAGCATGTTTAACTGGTTTTAAAACCTAGAGGGGAGATGTAGTCGAAAGTGGATGCAGTATCTATTCAAGTCTTCACTACAAATGGGGAAAATCTGTAAGGATTAATTCAATCGAGCAAAGTTTCGTATACTTATCAGATGAACACAATCAACAAGTACGATGCACAGTACAAACAAAAAAGCAAATAAAAGAAAAAACTTGTCTTTCCCTCTAAAAGACATAAAAAAAAGAGAAGTCAGTCCTCTTTAAGAGGCCAAAGGGAAACAATCAAAAATTAGGGAGTGCATCAAATGCAAAAGGGAAACCTCTATGCACCAAATCTTTATAAGAAAAGAGCTTTCCTACGAAAAGGCACCAGTTTTTAAGGATACTTTTTTTTATAAGTAAACAAAAATTTTATTAATAAGATGAGGCATAGCCTTCCAAAATTCGACAAATCCCAAGAGTGAGACAGATGCAAGTCCAAAAAGCAGACTACTTGTACCGTGGCCCTGAGAGGGGAGAGAGAGTAAGTCAGCTTGAATGCCCAAGACTTTATACAAGGTGCTCATAGAAGCACTACAGGCAAATTCCTTGGTAAAAATACCTAGAATCGGGGCTCAAAGGTCCTTGGTGGCACCTTACCTCGCTGAAGTGCCTATGTGAGTGTCTAGCTTGCCTTTAACAACACTAATGTTCTACTACTCTTCATTATTATCCTCAGAAAGCAACAAAAGAAATAAATCAGTATTTGGAACCTTTTAGAAAGGGGAGTCTAATGGAAAAGCAGTATTGCCAACATTTTAAAGATAAGATAAAGCAACAGAAGAAGGCCGACAATACTGTCCCAAATGTTCTTTGGCATACACAAATAATTTTAGGTTAGTATGGGTTCCAAAGGAAAAACTTATTGTACAAGCACAGTTTAAGAACTTCATTCTAGTACTGATCCAAACTATGGCATTTGGAGTGCATTAATTGATGAGCTTTTGAAACATGTGATGGAATCCTAAACCATGCAACACTAAATGCACCAGAATATTCCTAAGCTAAATTTCAATAGAAATGGCAATACCGTAGTTTGGGCTAGAGTGATCTCATTCGCATAGCAATATTGTCAAAAAAAAACAATTGCACAAGCAAATGCAAAATTGGCCGAGTCAATATAAATGATCTATGAGATAAATTGTTCACTTCTAGTACCATATAAATCTCGCCAAAGATAGGAAATACATCAGTTCATTATAGAAAGTGCATGCATTGTCGTGTGAGTTTTAGGTCCATAAATTAACATAGGTCATCAGCTTCCTAGACATTCTTTTTTAGGAAAGTATAATGCTAATTTATTAAAAAGTAGGTATAGAATATCACATACCCCAAGCTCTGAATTCGTATGCCAAGCTTTTCCTTGCTCTCAACCGATTGCTTCTTAGCAATGAAATCCAAAAACTCTTCAGCCTTAATTTCTTTATACTTATACTTCTTCCTATAAACGAACTTCCAAAGGAAAGAAAATATCTCTTCACTAGTGATTTTAAAGACTTCTGTTACATCAGAGTTCACTGAGAAATAATGCAAGATAAGTGGGTGACGTAGCAAAGGGCCCAATTCCAGCTCTTCAAACTTCTCTACACCCTCATTCTCGCAGATTGCCACTTCCAAATCATACAATGAAGTAATTCTTCGAACCCCAATAAAGCAATGGATAAATGCATTTATCTACATGACCACAAAAAAAATATAAAGATTTTATGGATGCTCACTGCATGAAAAATTAAACAAAAATTATGGGGTAAATGAACTGCTTGTAAGTTTTCTCTTGGTTTTCACGCACAGACTCAGAATCAACTCAACTAAGCAGACCAATTAATAGAGTAGTCCTAGAGCTCCCCATAAAAGCAAAAATGAATTTCCCAATAGTATTGATCTCCCGTATCCATGCTCCTTTTAGGTTGATTTAAAAATGGCCTCTCTTTGGGGACAGCAAAATGTGGCTTTTTAGATACGGGTATATACATACTTGATCTGAATGTAAAAATGAATCATTTCTTTGTGGCCTACTTGGAGAGAGCAATATTCGACGCCATCCATATATGATATTTTTCAATTCTACTTCTTTTTCAAAAGCGCTCCTTCCCTCCTTTCGCTCTCTAGTACTTGCTTCTTTGCCTATGCACGTAAAAATCCACACTTCTTTAGGTAAAAGGAAGAAAGCTTAGGTTGTGTTTGGTAACTTTATTACTATTCATTACTATTTATAAGAAATTCATTCTTGTTCATAAACTACACTATTTTTTTACTATTATTCACTACTTTTTTATTACTATTCATAGATCATCTCAAATCATCACAGCATCCAAACATAGCCTTAGACAACCCACCCCATAAAAGCTCAGCCCTCTCTCTAGTTTTTTCTCTCCATCTTTTCTCTAAGAAAAAATAACCTCAGCTGACCCTCTCCATCAGAGGGGGAGGGAGGAGCTTCCTACGGTCTCCCCTCTGCTTACTTTTTTCTCCATCACCAAAGTTTTAATTGGGGTTTGGATAATGAGCTATGACGAGATGACATGAAATAGTTAAAATTAAATAAAACATTGTTAGAATATTATTTTTAATATTGTTCTTTATTAGATATTTGAAAAAAATTAAATTATTTATTATATTTTGCATGAAAATTTAAAAATTTTACAATAATAAGATGAGATGAATTAAGAGGCTCTCTCAATCTAAACAATCCCTAAGTATTTTCCATTTATCTTTTTTCTTCCAGTAGATTGGAAATTATTTGATAAATTGCCTTCTGACCGCCAAAGAACCACCACCACCACATGCTAGACCATCATGCTTGACAGTCATCGATCTTTTAGAACCCCAATGGAAGCACTGCTAAACAAACGGCACGTGGAACACACGTCTCCAAGGCCACATGCATTTTCCACAAGCCAAAACAAATGATGGCAGCTAGCCGCCACATGCATTGTATGGTTGGAATCATCACGTTCAAAAATTTTAAATCTAGGTCATATTGCACCACCATTATCGGCATGTGTGCCCTACAAGCACAAGCCATCACCACTGCATATACCTTTGGTGAACTGCCACTGACAATCTGGATTCTTTCGATCCCAGATGTCTAACCATATTTTAATTTTTTTCCTAATCGAAGATCCAAAGGAAAAGAATATGAAGATTTCCTTCAACAACTGAATAATAGTTTCAACATTACCTCTATCGAATAATGAGAGCACAATTGCATCCGAATCCACTAGTTGGATTATAAAACCGTGTTCTAGCTGTCATTTCCTTGGCTTGGCTAAGCAACATGGCTCAGGTCTAATTTATTGGACCTAGTACCTTGTTTGTTCTGATTATATACACTGCATTTCTTGTAATGGAGTTATTATTATTATTTTAATCCCCACACTTTCCTTTTATACCTTCCTTGTTATCTTCAATGCAAGCTTCATTAAATTAAAAAAGGGAAAATAACTACTTGGAGGGGAAATAATTTTGCCCAGGCCACATCCAAAAGGAAGGTGTTTTAGTCCGTTCAGATATGTAGCAGGGGCATTCTAGCCCAACTCAACTACTGTAACAGGGATAGGATCAGTATTTGTAGTAGGAATATTTAAGTCCAAATAAGATCTGTAGATGGGCACTTTGGTCTAGGGCTGAAAACTGAGACTATTGGTTGTTTTGAACCAAAAGCGCACCGATAGTTTTTAAAGGGGGTAGTGCCAACCGAAACTAGCCGGCAAGGACAGAGAAAACTGGTGGTTTCTTACAGCCAATACCAATTTGTTCCACGATTGGTCTGTCAGTTGCTAACTCATCCCCAAATTAACATCACAAATTCAAACCAAATCAACCAAAATTCACAGCAAAATCACAAATTCATAACAAAAACTTAGGATGGAGGTGAATAGGAGAGATGAGAGGAGAATAGGAGAGCTCGGCATGAAGTTGAACGACAGAGATGAGAGATCTCAGAGAGGTGAAACCATGAGCCTAATGAGAGATCTCAGAGAGATGAAGGCCAAGCCAAACTTCGAGTGGCATGAAGGAGGCGGGGGAAGGGGTCGCTGCGTGCATTGCACTGTTGCTAGAGGAAGTTTGGAAGGGGAGAAGGACATAGCACCAAAGGAGTGTTATGAAGAGAGAGGGAAGTGAATCAAAATGGGAGGAAGAGAGGGGGGAGAGCGCTAGGGGTTGTTTAAACCCTAGGTCAAAATGATGTTGTTTGACAGCACCATTTCATTTAGTTTTTTTTCTCACAAACTCTAGGCCTGAAACGATGTCGTTTCACTCATTTAAGTGAAACAACATCGTTTTATATAGGTGTTAAGGACGTATTCTGCTACCTGGGTTACCGATTCCCTTACCGTGGAAACCTGCAAAACAAGAACGAAAAAGGGGGTCGGGGTCCGAGTCCGCTCCGACGATCAAGTTAGTTTGGGGAGAAATATCTGATAGAGAGAATAATAGAGTCTGTGAATGTACCGTCTTTTCGTCGTTGGTTTGGTGTTATTTATAGGTCCCCCCTGGAAGGGGGGGTAGGGGTCTGTGTGACGAAAGTGCCGGAAATCGGGACATCACTCAACTGTCATCCTCGATAAGTAAATCTGGTCCGATTCCCTCGGTCTCATCGCATTTATTGAGCATCCCTCTAATTAATACTCAATTAGACCCCTTTGGACAGGGGCATTAAATGCTGCTGTATCTTTTGTCAGTTTAGCAATCAATAGTGTATGTTTGTAGTGTCTCCGCATTAAAAGGGGGGGCAGTTTGTAGGCCGGCGGCTGTCTGTCGTTCATAAATGTGGGAGTGGTCTTGATGGGAGTCGAGTCCAGGGGGTATTATCAGTACGTGAGCCGCCGTTCCGTCCTTACGTGTTCTTGAAACCGGTTTAACCATCTCTTGCCCAGATCGGGGTAACCAGGGACTTGGCTCGTCCCTGATTTCGGTCTCCCTAATTGAATTCGGACGCTGCGTCGAGGTGGGTGCGGATAACGGGCCTTGGGCCTGATAACCTCGTGGGCTCGGGTTCCACGCAAGTTTGGCCCCCTTTCAATAGGTATAATTTAAAATATCTACATATAAAACGTTATTGGCCAGTTCAGCAGTTTGAACCTTGTTCAAACTGGAACCAAACCGGCTGACATCGGTTTTGCTAAAAATCTACTACCGGCCGACTGGTTCCCTGCTCCAACAACCAGTCTGAGTCAATTACGACCGGTTTGGTCAATTTTTGTACACCCTACTTTAGTCCAAATCATCACATTAAATCCTATTAGGTAGGGCCTAAACTCGCTATTTTATTATAGACAAATATGCATGGACTCTCTTTCTCTCCAGAAAGCCATAATTGACACCAGTCATCACCATTATCCATGCTCCAACAAGTTGACCTATGCTTTTGACCTTAGCCCATCAAATGTTTGGTTACAAAATTAGGTTTAACTTCCAGCCTACATATGTTCATATTAAGTTATTTAACAAGGAGCAAAAATAGAAATGATTATAATTTTAAAAATTGGTCATAACCCTAAGGGGTTGGTCCAAATGGTGAGGGCTTTGGTCTTGGGTATCACTCCCTTCAAGGTCCAAGATTCAACACCTCATGAGTGCAAACAATCCTTTGGGGCCACATGGCCCACACCCTCTAGTGAAAAGTCAGCAATTTAACCAATTCTGTGTAGGCAAACTTTCGAGGGTGCAGTGCATGGGACCGGAGTTTATACTGCAACAGTGGGTCTGCAAGGCCCTACTTTGGAGAGGTTTCCCAACATTAAAAAAATAAAAAATATTAAAATGGGTCATTGCAGTACACAACCCACATGCACAGTCATTGATCACACGAGACAAATTAATTTCTTGACCATTTGGGTCAATTAGAATTAACCTAGAAAAATTTGAGTTTGTCTCAGGACCCGTGCTACCTTACGCTAGGGGAGGGAATCCATTAAACAGAACTGCTTGGGCCACCAATAAGTTCTATTGATAAGTGCAAATGCACTTTTTTATTTTGTGTTTTTTTTTTTTAAAAACCACCATCAATAGCCTCTCTCAGTGGCTATCCTCAATGGGATAAGCATTTTCCTAAAAATAGATAGTTTATAATGTTCAAAAGTAAATTATTTTTTAAAAGATAGTAGTATTTTTTAAACTCTTTAAAAAAATATTTTTTAAATGAGAAGTATTTTGTTAAAATAACTTATAGAAATAATATTTTTATATAAAAATATTCTCGTTTTAAAATATAATTATATAAAAAATAGTGGGAAAATAGTCATACGTGTAAATTTATTTTTTCAATATTCAATCACCCTTGTTAGGTTTAGGTCTAGTTTAGATACTAAGAGCCTCTCATCTCATCCATCTCAATATCCAAGCACTACAAACACAAATAGTTTTCATTTTTTCATTTTTAAATATTCAACTTTTTTACTCATCATACATATACAATACATTTGTTAAGAAAAAAAAATGTGGTAAATGATATATGGTGTCTGAAAATAATGATTTAAGTTTTTTTTACAAGTCCTTCTAGAGACAAATGGTGGATTACAAACGCCTGACAAACATAAGATGTTGCATCAGTTATTTAAAAAAAAAAACACACAAAACCAGATGGATTTCGAATTTGCCGCTACTGATTGTTTTGTGGAACTTGAACGATACCGTCTGGCAGACAAAACACAGGCTGACCCAAACCTTTTCACGTAATTCACCGGATCCTCAGAGCTAGAAAGAGAAGAAGTGGGAAAGTTTTTGACGCGGAGAATTAGATATATCAAGAGAGATGGGGTTGTCGATCTATATCTTTTCTTTGGTTCTGCTATTTTCTCTAGTATCTTTTGGCTTCACAAAAAAGTAATTGAGCTCAAGGGAGTGCGAGGATCTAGGTTTTTCAGGGCTTGCTCTGTGCTCCGATTGTAACACTCTTGCTCAATATGTTAAGGACCAAGGTAATCTATCCAAAAATTCATTTTGTTACAAGATGATCGGTGGGTATGTTTTCTATTGAATGGTAGTTTTCTCTGAAAATCATACAAGTTTTCAAATTTACAAGTTGCACTTTTTGTTGATCTGCATTTATTTAATTCACAATGGGGGATGAAATGCACAACGACAGTGGGAAATGGAAAATGGCTGAAGCTTGTGCGCCAAATTGGAACCCATCTCGAGAAATGGGGGCAGCTTGGATATGGAACTTTTTTTTTTTATGAGTGCATTCATTCGCGATGTCGGCACCGCACGGCTTGCAAATAATGATGTTGCGTCCTTTTTTAATTGATAACCTGTTTTTTTTTTTCTTCACTTACTACATGAGATGTAGTTGGATATATGACTGGCTTAGAGGTTGGAGGGGGATTAGGGGAAGATGAAGATGGTCCAGTTGCAAGTGGAAGAACTTTAAGGGATGATGCAGTTAGAAGAAGATTTTGGGGAAACTGAAGAGAAAAGGGGAGAAAATGGAAGCATATTGGAAGAAGAGTGAGGATAGGTCAAAAGATAATGAAAGAGAGAGAAAAAAAAAAATTTTAATTCAATTAAAGGGCGTCGACTGTACACCGTCTGTATCCGGCGTTTATCTTTAGAACCTTTTTGAAATTGCGTTTCAAGTCTTAAAAAGTGTTTTTAAGTAGTTAAAAGTACTTTTAAATAAAAAAATGATGTATTTGGTAATTTTATAAAAAGTGCTTTAGGCAATTAAAAAAGCTAAAAATCAGTTTTATCAAAAATCTCCTTCAGATAACTAGATATTTTAAAAAATTACCATAACTAACTTTAAAAAGTGCTTAAGATATATGGATCTCAAACAATAAATTACTTTTTAGTAGTAGAACTTATAACATTAAGTTTTAAGCTATAAGCCTTAAGTTAAAAACAATCTTTCTCACCACAATTTCAAACATGCACTTAAAATTTCTCCTTTTTTTACAGATCATTTCCCCCAACTCATCGAACCAAGCCTTTCAAATCCCAGCTACACCCCTTTCTAGAACTTATTATTTATGAAGTTTATTCTCTTCTTTTTTGTTTTTTATATTTTTTATGGAGTTTTATTCTCAAAATTAAGATCTTGTTTGTTTTTAGAGATGAGATGAGATAAAAATAAAAATAATAATAATAAAATATTTTTGTAATATATTTTTTTAATATTAATTTCGTATGAAAATTTAAAAAGTTAGTATGAAAATTTAAAAAAATTAAATTTTTTAGTATATTTTGTATAAAGATTTAAAAAAATGTAATAATAAATTTAAGAATTTTTTGAATTTTTGATCTCATCCCAAAACAGATCAGGCCTAAAAAAGAACTCCACTACGCCAAAAAAAAAAATATTTATTTATTTAAAATAAATAAATAAATAAAATAAAATAACGCTGTGTGTGTGTATGCCGCTGGTCGTGAGTGTGTGCCGTTGGCTGCAGGCCAGCATTGCTCCTACGCCAAACAGTCACCTCATCGAATGATGGTGGCGCTCAGCTTTTCAGCAAACCGAACAGATCAATTACTAATGCTCTCGGTACTCTCAAATATACTCACAGAAAATCTAACCTTCGATTGCGCAGGACCATTTTCCTCCACTTCCTCAGCAACCAAGCAGGGTTAACTAGAGAAGAAAAAAATATAAAATAACTAACTAAAAGAAGCAAATATGTACCCTCCGCTTTACGTACCTTCCCTTCCGTGAAAAAGAGGCGACGAAGATTCGGAACCTCCTGCATCGAAAATCCTAAAGAGCTCCACGAGTCGACCTTGAACATCAACAGGGCATCCTGAGACACTTTCCACGACGTCACGTTCTCTCCACTCGCAATAATTTTGAGGCGAGCCTCCTCAACGGCGCGTCCCACCTTTCCAATAAGCTGATGATCTTTTGAGTCTTTCGAAGTTTGGGATCTTTCCTTGGACCGATTCTGGTTCATTAGGGTGCCGAATTGAAGTGGAGTCCCTTGAGCTTGCACCGGGAGTTTACGCCGGCGCCTGCTACTTCCGCCTCCGCCTATGGCGGATGGCTGTCCGGACATGGGTGGAAGAGAGTAGGAGAGAGAAAAACGAAATGAAAGAGAAAAGGATGAGAAGGCAACGGAAAGTTTGAGTACTCACTGACAGACACCATTATAGGCGCGCAAATGTGCTTCCGTGCAATTACTAAAAGTATGTTTCGTACGGTATTGGAACCCACCCACGTGAAATCTTTCTCTTTGGATTTTTTACCAAAATCTAGGTGAGTGAGGCCCACGAGGCAACGAATTGGAGACTTTGAACGTAATGTACGTAGCCCACGAGGCACTGTCGTGGCATGATCGGGTTAGGAATGATACAAAATTTCTGATTTTCGAACTATTTCTGTTTTGATTCTAGTGAGAATCAAAGTCAAAGAATTTCGACTCTAAAATTGAAGTTTGGAATCGAAGTCGGAGCATAGGATTGCTTCGAAGTCCAACTCTAAATTTCGATTTTTTTAAAAAAATCTAAATACAAAACGACATCGATTTGCATCTGAGTTTTTTTTTTAAATTAACGAGGAATGACGTTGTTTTGTTATTACTTCACCTCCCTCGATCCCCTATTTCTCTTCATTTCGGTCTTCTTTTTCTCTCCTCTTCTTTCTTTTTTCTTCTTTCTTCCGCTTCGCCATTCGGTTCATACTCCAACAGCCGAGGCCCCAACTTCATCTTCTCCCGTCTTCGAGGCTCGAGCAACCGTTTCTCCAACCGCGACGCCGTCATCTGACTTCGAGCTCCGCCACTGTCTAACAGATCTGAGAAATCAAAAATCCCTTTTTATAATTGGTATTTTTTAGGGTTTCAAAATAAGAATTTATTTTTAATTTTAATATGAGAAATTGAGTTTGGATTGTATTAATAATTTTCTATTGTATTAATTTTGTAAGGTAATTGAAGATTCAAAATTTCTAGTGTTTAATTTCTTTGTTTCTTTAAATTTCTAGCCTCTGCCATGACGTCGTTTGCCCTCTAGGGTTTCGAAATTTTTTTGATAGCAAATTAAAAAATTCTCTGCTTGTATATGGTTTTAGTTATATTGCATATAGTTTACTTAAGAGAAAAATTATCCTAGTTTTGATAGGATGTTGAGATGCTTAATGCCCACTAAGTGTTTGATAGAATGCTCAGTCCGAACTCCGTGTGATTGTTTAAGACTTTGAGTCACTTTGATGGCTGGTATTTGGTGTTATGCAAATATGATTATCACATATCCACATAATAAAAGTTTCAATGTTATGAGCAGAGAAGATTGAGAAGAATAATTCAAAAGAAAATAAAAAGAGAAAAAACAGTTTAGTTTTCTTGAATTTGGATTAAAATTTAAAAAAACTGGATTTTTTTAACAACTTATTTAACACAATATAAACATGGTATAGAAAGGACCACGGCCCACAATCAAGGCACTAATGGTTTAAACACAATGTGACAATATGAAATGAATAAATGCTTTTTTTGAATGGTATGTGTCTATATTTCTTATTTTAGATTATAAAATTAGAATAAGAAGTTAAGAATAATAAAGAATCTTGATCTAGACTATCCAATATGATTTATTAAAATATTCCCTCAATATCAATAATATATATATAGATAAACTTATATTATTATATATTTGCTTCGATAGTTGGAATTTGGTTAGCGTAAGAATGATCATATTGAAAACAAAAAGAAGAAATGTACTCTGATGAGGTATAAGATCATAAAAAGTTTAAGAGATTATGTTTAATTTGAGATTTGGTACTTGTTAATATAGAAAAGAAAAAAGAAGCCAACAAGACTAAAGAAAGTATGGGGTCTTTCATGAGTCATCTCTGAGCATGATATATGTATTACATGTTTATATATATATATATATATAATACAACCAATAATTCAATAGTGTATAATAAGACTATGAGCTATAAGAAAGTCAAATGGGTATAACTTTTTTTCTTTTCTAAAGTTTATGTGATGAGATCAACTCAACATCCTTCCACTTTGTTCCTTCTATTCCCTTTTTTTTTTCTTTTTTGTTTTCTTTGCCTTTTGTGATTGTTCTTCAGGAATCACTTTTATGATAAATGGGCGGATTGTAGAGGGTTCCCAACTTCCCATATTTTGCCTTAAGCCATTGCTTTTCTCATAATAAATGAATATATTCAATATAATGCCAGCCGCTAGGACTTACAGCCTTAGGCCCTTACATGACATATACCACGGTCCACACCAAACACATAATATCTAAAGAGTTATTATTGGTATAAAAAATTGTGGATAATGATCGACACAAGACCTATATATAAATTATAATATATAAATTATAATAATATAAAAAAATGATAAATTAGTATGATCTTTGACTCCTTTATATGATTTCTGACTGAGGTTTTTTAATCAAACACATATAACTAACGGCGTGATTGGATGATGTTTTATAAACATACATATAAATTTATATATAAGTCAAACATATATAACATTTTTTATATTGTTATACTTGAATTTCAGGTATACTTAACAGATGGATACCTCACGCTCACATAGTGCCAGTGGGACTCTGACTCTATATGAGACTCCGGATGTCAGGACTCTGTCGGCATCCCAAGCAGCACTATCGAGTCGGACTCGAAGTCGACTATCTAGCTCCACTCGAGCACAGACCTCGTATGCTAGTAGTGGATTTCCACTTCCAGTCAACATAAAATTAGAAGCGGAAGATTTCGATCAGTTTATGAAGGAGGAGGATATGAGTCTTGGGGGCGATCAGGGTCAGGGTCAGGATCCGGATGTACCAGTACATCCTGCAGCTATAAGGCCACCCCGTCCACGATCAAATAAAAAAAGATCGTGAACATGGGAACATTTCACGAAAGTTGACGGTGGAGATCCCAATAAGCCATGGGCTGAATGCAACTATTATGGTGCTCAAGTTGGGTGTCATTCAAAAAGACAAGGCACCGCTTGTCTATCATCACATCTCAATGGTTGCCAGCGATATCAAATAGCAAAGGGGCTGGCGTCAAGAGGTTAGTGTTTTATTAATCTCATAGGGCCTTATGTATTATGTATGCTAATTGATTTATTCATTTAATCCCATTTAATTTTAACTTAAAAGTTTAAAACTAATATTGGGTCATAAACTATTATATGCAGACGCAGGTGGGTCTCAAACTAATATTAGCTACGAGACCTTTACAGCAACTGATGGGACAGGAAACCAGATGAGAAATCTGGTTGTCCCTCAATATAGTGAGAAGGTGTACCGTGAGGCAGTTGCAGAGATGGTTATAGAGGATGAGATGACATTTAACATTGTTGAGAAGAAATGGTTCCGCAAGTTTGTGAAACTACTTGAGCCAAGATTTCCATTGTCATCCCGTTATACAGCAATGCATGATTGCATGAAAAGGCATATGAGAGAGAAGGCAAAAATGAAGAAGATGTTCATCACCACTGACCAGAGAGTATCATTTACGACTGACACATGAACGTCTATACAGAATACCTCATATATGTGTATCATAGCACATTACATTGATAGTGAGTGGAATCTTAAAAAGAGAATTATGGGATTTAAAGAAATAGTTGACCATAAGGATGCATCAATAGAGGCAAAGATGGATGATTGTCTGGTGGACTGAGGCATCCAAAAAATGCTATGCATTACAGTCGATAATGCCAGTACTAATGAGACTGCCATTGGTGGTTTTTGTGGAATACTAAGGCAAGATACGATATGATTAAAAATTATCAGTATATCCACATTCGATGCACTACTCACATACTCAACCTTATTATTGGTGAGCCTTTCTGGCTTTGATTTTGTATTTTGTATTTTAATATTTTTATGATTAAAGTTTTTGAAAATGGTATCATTTTTCAATGAAGAAACAGTTAAGGGGATGGAAAATGTGGACGACTCCATCAAGAAAGTCCGCAACATTGTGCGGTACGCGAGGACTTCTCCCCAAAGGCTGCGGAAGTTCAAGGTAATAGTAGAACAGGTTAGGGTTGAGTCTTCAAAAATGTTGTATTTGGATGTTCCCACTCGATGGAACTCCACATATCTGATATTGGATGTGACACTAAAGTATCAGAAGGCATTTGAGCGGTTGGAGATTGAGGATGAGGGTCTGAGGTATGCCCTGCTGGAGCCTAATGGAACGGAGCTCGATCCGCTAGACAGTATAAATTGGCAAGCTATATCCAAGTTTGTCAACTTTTTATAGATTTTCTATGACATTACTAAGCGGGTATTTGGATCCGCATATGTGACGGCAAACATGTGATTCAGCGAGATCTCAATGGTACACCACTACTTGAAAGAATGTTGTGCTGATCCAAGCGGACTGTAATCTGGTATGGCATTACAGATGCAGTCGAAATATGATAAATATTATGGGCAAGTTGAGAAAATAAATATATTGTTGTTCATAGCATCAATCATCGACCCCCAATTGAAGTTGGCGGTGATAGAATGGTGGGCAACTGAAGTTCTCGGGACAGTAAAGACAGTTGCATTTATCACAGCACTTAAGGTAGATCTGAACGACTTATATACCCACTACAGCATTAATAGCCAGCTTCATCCTCAACAACCGCAGGTAGCTCACATTTGAGCTCGATGTCAGGACCTCCTTCAGATGCCCGTATCCGTCAAGCCAGTGCAGATAGTGTCAGTCGATCCTGATGCTTCAACGTTATGACGTCGTTTCAGGCACGGTCAACGAGAAATCCATTGCAGTGTACGAATGAGGTTGAGCGGTATTTATTGGTAGAGGCCGAGGAGCCTACTGATGTGTTTCAAATCTTGATATGGTGGAGAGCTAATTCTTCCAAATACCCAATCATCTCCCATATTGCTCGAGATATACTAGCCGTTCTTATCACTACAGTTGCATCTGAGTCGACGTTTAGCACCGGAAGTCGAGTGTTGGATGCTTATCGAAATTCATTGGTACCATCAACTGTGGAGGCCCTCATTTGCACGCATAATTGAATTAGTAATATTCCTTCTGGACTAGAGAGCATTGGCATCGATACTGTTAGCTATAAGCTTGAGTCAGGTAAAATTAAATTAATTTATTTACTTTTTTTTATGATTAAAGTAACAAAGTGTATATAATTATTTCAATAACTATTTTTTTGATTTCATATATCTATCTAACTTATATTGTCTATAATTTCATAGATCTACATATCAATCTTGACATAATTGTCGATGACTGATGATTCAATGAATCACATTACGATGGAGCGGTTGCATATATTTTTTCTCTATTTTACAAATAGTTTATTTTGTAGTTTGTATTATTATTTGTATTCTTCAGTTTGTCCTATTTTTTGTATTAGCCTTAGCTGTTAGCATTAACAATTAGGTAATTAGCATTTTAAATTATAATAATATAATTTGTATTATTTGTTTATCAAATATCAACTATTCAACAGTAGATTATTTAATACTAATTTACTAATTTATTATTTATATGTAAAACAGATAAAATATATCAAAAATTGGCTTGAGCCAAGTAGAATCAGAAATAGGCCAAAAAATTTGCCCATTTCAGTCGGAAGTCGAAATGGAAATCGGAGTTCCGACTTCCGTTCGGAATTCCGATCGGAGTTGGACTTTGATTCCATTTTGAAGTCGAAGTCGGAAGTGATTTTCGACTCCAACTTAAGTCGGAGTCGAAGTCGAAAACTCCGAACTTCGACCTTCGGAGTCGGAACCCACCCCTAGATCGGGCAAATAAAGTTTGGGGAAACAAATATTTAATCTAAGAAAATGTTAGAGAAATACTAAAGTCATTTCTAAAGTCACACTCTATTAAATTTTTATTTTTAAATAATTAAATAAATATTTTTAAGTGATAATATGAATTTTTTTATAAAAAAAAATATGTGAAGAAAATATTTAAAAAAATCATTTCGCGTTAGCAGAATCCACAAAACCATTCAAAATATTATTATATTTATGCTACTTCATTTTGTTCTTTTATTTTCATTGCTTATATCTTTAGTTTTTATAAAAATATATTTTTAATAAAAATAACTATTAGTATATTAAATCTAAAAAAAATATATTTTAAGTAAAAAACAAAAAATAAAAATACAGAATTTATATTAAGAGGCATGCTACGTGATTTGGATTTAAAAATAAAATAAAAATGAGATATTTTAAATAAAATATAAAAATTGAATAAAATATTATGAGAATATTATTTTTTAATATTATTATTGTTTTTAAAAAATTAAATTAATTTTGAATTCTTTTATAAAAAAGTAAAAAAAAATTATAATAATAGACAAAATAAGATAAGAGGAGAATAAACAATATTTAAATTCAAATTGAGGCCCTTTTCATTTTCAAAAAATACATTATCTTATTTAAAATTATAAACTTCATTTCGTTCTGACCGGAATGGTTGAAATTTACCATTTCGCTATAATGGCTAGAAGGATGAAGCTAGTTATTTCGTTTCAATGCAAATTCCGATCGTTCCGGTGGATTCCGGCTAGAATCTGGTGTACCGGACGGTATATACATTCCAATTCGAAATTAGGCAATCTGACTTTTTGGTAATTACCGCAACTTCTTTTCTTGTTATGGTAATCTTGTTAGCTGAATAAATTAGAAAACCTACTTCATAAATCTTCGGTCGACATTTGACGGTCCACCCTTGCCTTCTAGTTCCCGAAATCACTTCTCTTCTTCGGCCATGCACCCTCTCGTCACAGCTCCTCCACGTCAAAGCTCTCGTCGCAGCTCTCGTCATAATAACTGGGTATCAGTGATTCAATTCTCATTTCTAGGGGTGAACAAAAAAACCGTCAACCCGACCCGCCCGATACGTCGATCTGTTACCAACCCGATAATATTTAAACGGAATTGGCACATTCCGATACCGTTACCGCTCCACACATTTCGAATTGGGTAATACCTGATATGCAGACGTTAGGTCAAACAACAGCTCATTTCTGCGCCCATCTCACTCGACGATTGCTCCTCTCTCTTGCTCGACGATTGCTCCTCTCTCCCTTGCTTGCTCCGTTCTTCTCGCCGATTGCTCGGTTCTTCTCGTAGACTACTCCTATTTTTGTAAGCATGGTGTCTCTTACATGAGTTATGAAATGTGATTCTGGATCTATTTGTATCTATTTCAGTTTGTGTTTGCTTCTTTCAATTAATGGATTGTTAACCTGATATATTGTCTAATACCCGATATACAGCTGGCGTTTGGTTTCCATTTTTCTTGAAGTGGGTTGTTAACCTGGCAGTTGCTGTCATATGTGATTTATCTGCTTACTTTATAATTGAGTAATTGGTAACCTAGCAGTTATATGTGGTCAGACTGGAGAGAAGTTTGTTGTGAAAAGCAGGGGTATGCAGTCACTTATAGAAAGACTTGTAGATTTAAGGCCTAGCCCTTTGTCCCCACAAGTGTTGTATTTTAACTATACTTTCTGAGATTTCCATGAATCTATTATATGAATAAAAGAAGCTATCCAGTAATCTACAATGAGTTTTTCAAATGCATATCACCCTGTTATTAAATTTTAACTTTTCTTTTTATTTGAAATGCTGATCTAATATATCAAATTGTTTCTCCTTTTCTTTGTTAAGAGTGCCTCGGTCATAGGGCAATAGTTGATAAGTTGCTTTTCAAAATTTTTATTATTGGTTTTTTTTATTTTTTTAGTTGTAGCTCAGTTTCACTTGTGTAATGTAATACAGTAATATATATATATATATATTCCTTATGCAGTTTATTTATAAAACAGAGTTGAAAAATTTAGTTATGGTTTTTACATTTTATGCAGATGTTGAACATTATATTTGCTATGGCTTTGGGATCTATTCCTTTAAGCAGCATATATATATATATATATATATATATTAATGATTTTACACATGGAGTACTACTTTTCATCCTAAACGATCCATCAATATTATTTTATTTCCGCCATTGGAACTTAATTAAAAGATATCGAACACTTATCTTTCTATCTTATGATCCATTAATATTGTCCAAACAAAAGCCCACCATATAAAATGTTATACCTCCAGATCATCAATTAATTAATAAACATTTTCTAATAATCGATCCATTTAAACATAAATCTCATGAGTACTGCCCACTGATGTGTGGTACTCATCATCATCATCATGTAGAGATGCAGATAACATTCATTTTCATTTTTCCCAGCTAGGTATATATAATACATAAATTATATATAATTATATATATATATGTAAATATAAATTATAGGATGGAGTTGCCGTGTGGGCACAACGCGTAGCCAATACCGCCTTTGTGCATCTCCAGCCTTACTTTTTCTATAATATGTATCCAATATGGCATTGGGTGGAGCAATGCTGTTTAATTCCCAGCAGCCTTAAATACTACGGTATTAATTTTATTCCCAGCAGTCTTTTATTTGTTATATTATTTGGTTTCTTATACTTACATGTATAATGAAAAGTTATTTGGCTTCCCTTTTGCCAATACCACACACCCATGTCTTATACTTACATGTATAATGAATTGAAGTGAAGTATAATGCATGAAAGGTCTGAACTTACATATATTTATCTTGTTTACATATATTTATCTTGTTTGGAATTACCTCTATTTTATAATTTAGTAAAACTTGCAGTCAAAGTTTTCATGATTTAAACTTACTAATTTTTTCTTTTATTATTTTGTAGTTGAATCCTATGGAATCTAATGCTTCTATGCGTTTATTTGGGCCTGAATCAGTACCTATTCATTTGGATAGCACTTTACTCACAGTTTCGAATAACTCTTTTCAAGCAACTAGTCCTCAAGTTCGTCCTCCTATCTCAAGAAGAATGAGCAGTTCAGATGTATGACGATACTTTACGATGAATGATGAGGATCCCAATGAGCCCATAACCACATGCGATTATTGTGGTAAGGTTTTATTATACCATCCTAAAAAACAAGGTACTTCATCTTTGAAGTACCACATTTAAAAATGCAAAATCTTGCATGCTGCTATTGGGACTAGAAGGAATAACCCTTAATTAAAAGAGATTTGGATTAGGAGGATAGGGATAGATGGTATAACTAGCAGTCCTAATGTTGGACCTGCTAAGTACAATGAATAAAAAAAATGGTTGGCAATAGCGAAAATGATAATTAAGGATGAGCTACCGTTTAATTTTGTAGAAAAAGAAGGCTTCCAAGACTTTATGGCTATAATTGAGCCTAGATTTCCAATTCCATCTCGTATTATTGTTATACGAGATTATATGAAAGTTTATCTATTAGAAAAAGAGAAGTTGAAAACCATATTTATAGAATCTGATTATAAGATTTGCATTATAACTGATATGTGGACATCAGTTCAAAATCTTAACTATATTTGCGTAACAGCCCATTTTGTTGATGAGGATTGGACATTGCATAAGAGAATAATTCATTTTAAGAAAGCTCCTAATCACAAATGGATCACAATAGGAAGAGAGATTAAGTCATCTATATTTGAATGGAACATAAAGAAGATTTTTACAATTACAATTGATAATGCATCTGCTACCAATACGACCATTGATTATTTGAGAAGAATTGCCAAATTTAGGGATTGCATGGTATTAGATAAGGAGCTTATGCGTATAAGATATTGTGCACATATTTTGAATCTCATCATCAAAGATGGTTTGATAGAAGTTAGTACATCAGTTATGAAGATTCGCCATGCAGTTAAATATGTCAAGTCTTTTCCTGCAAAACTTGACAAGTTCAAGTCATGTGTAAATAAACAAAATATTCTTGGTAGTGGACTTCTTTGTCTTGACGTTTCAACTAGGTGGAACTCAACATATCTAATGTTGAGTGAGGCTATAAAGCATTATGCAGCGTTTGAGGTGTTGTAAGATGAAGATAGTGATTTTGTCCCGTATTTACGTGAGGTTGAATGTGAAGTATGAATTTCACAAGATTGGAAAACCATCAAGGTTTTTGTACGATTTTTGAAGATTTTTTATAACATGATTTTGCGAATTTTAGGCTCGATTTATGCAACTTCAAATTTATTTATAAGAGAAATATTTGTAATCTATAACCATTTGAAAGAATTTTCAAGAAGTGAGAGCAATATGCTGAAATCTATGTCGAAGAAGATGATGTTGAAATATGACAAGTATTGGGGAGATTTAATTAAATTGAACAAAATGCTGTACATTGCAGCTATGCTTGATCCGCGCAAAAAATTAGAAGTTTTGGAATTTTATTTTACAAATGTTATTGGTCATGAGTGAGAATCTGAACTTGTTGATGGGTTAAAGAGGATGTTGGAGCAGATGTATAAGAAATATTCAAAATCCAGTATAGATTCAAGTAGGGGCCAATCAAATGTCGGTAGATGTGAGACCCAAAGTAACATTTTTTGTAATGATGATGATGAGAATATATTAGATATGTTTTTTCAACATAAATCATCAATGGGCGTGGAAGAGTCCAAAACAGAATTAGATAAGTATTTTACGAAGAGTGTTGAACGGATGACACCTGATTTTAATATTCTACTATGGTGGAAGATGAACTCAGCTAGATTTCCAATACTTGCTAAAATAGTCGAGATGTGTTAGCTATTCCCGTATCTACTGTTGCTTCTTCTGAATCTGCATTTAGTGCTGGAGGTTGTATTTTAGATTCATTTTATAGTTCATTGGCCCTAACAACGGAGGAAGCTCTTATTTGCACACAAAACTAGTTAAAGATTCCCTCTGTTAATTATGACTCTCAAGATGTAATAGAAAATGCTGAAAGTTACAAGTTAGAAACTTGTAAGATTCATATTTAAATAATATTTTATTTTAGATCTTTTAATTAATTATATGTTTAACATAATTTTTTTGTTTCCTGTAGAGATAAATTTGCAAAATATTTTGAATGAGATTGATTAACCAAAAAGAAGCATGAAATTGTATCGGTAAGTGCTATTTTTCATTTTTCTATATCTTTGCAGCTGATCGCAGATAATTTTGGTGCATAAAATTTCCGACAAGTTAAAAGTATAGTTAAAAGTATCTTTCTATAATTTAACTCGAGGTCAGCAAGCTGCTTCGACAAAATAACATTCCCACACAGGATCATATAAATACAATAATTTACTGTTTTTTATATAATGTATTTAGTAGTGTTATAAAACCGAACAAAAACATACCCAATAATGTTATAACTACCACACGAGTACCCAAACGCAATTTAACTTTACCAGTAGCAACATGTACAGAGGAAATCCTCCTTTTTAGAGTTTCTCTATGTATCATGCAATGCTTTGTGGAGTGTAGCTGCATAATTACCAAACTGAATGTCGGAAGGTGGGAGCAGGTAAAAAACATAAGATATGGGCTTCGATACCAACATCGGCTTCTTTGTGTTGATCTGGTCCGACAACTTCCCCGAGCTTATTTCATCAAATGGAAATGACTCCCTGAGGAAGAAGAAGCAATCATTGCCCAACCTTTCAACCTGAAACACAAAGCAACCATCAAAGTAATATCAGCTTCACCTAGTGTAAAGGAACAATTATGGCAGAGTGGATTTTGTGTTTAATTTAGTAGTTATCTGATCCTGAATAGTACTAATTCCTGCTTTAATTTTTGTATTAAGAACATAGTAGGTTAGCAAGCATCTTCTCAAATCTTTCATTCTGATGATTTATTTGTATTACTTATAATATCCCTTTGTTTGAGGAGATTAGCAAGCATGCAGCGGTAATGCGTGGCAGCCCAGTGATCAATATATATAGGTTAATTAGTCTGCAATAGTACAGCCACTTTTCCAATTCAGTAAGCTAACTCCTCAAGAAACCATAAATCATTTAGTTTTCATAACCTTGCCCTTTGGTCTGTACTTCATCTTTCTATTCGCAAGTCCCAACATCCAAGTCTATAATCAAATATTTGATACAATGCACCAACAGGCAGCAACAGGCAGATGGCTAAATCCACCAAATATCAGTAAAGAAAAAGTTTATTTCTAAATCAGTGTATCTTACATGCAGAACAAGGAAAAATCCACCAAATATTTTTACCGGCCGAGTCGGAGCTGTGGGGTAAATCCATTTTATCTAAAAAACATTCTCAAGAGAAGCAGATATTAGGGATGTGGCGAATGCGTGTAGCAACTAGCATCTGCAGATATTAGAGTGCACTTTTCCCTCCTAATCACTTTCTCATCTATGTCTGCACTTTAATTGACAAGCCCAGTTTATCTTGTGAAGCTCTGTTAAATCAACTCAATTTATAGATTACATAACTGCTTTGTACCAT
Source organism: Platycarya strobilacea (assembly GCA_036898215.1). Lineage (NCBI taxonomy): Eukaryota > Viridiplantae > Streptophyta > Magnoliopsida > Fagales > Juglandaceae > Platycarya > Platycarya strobilacea. The sequence goes on along the minus strand of CM072545.1, from coordinate 24,596,286 downwards.
GCTTAAGTTTACAAGATATGGAAGAATAAGTTTACAAGATATTAATAAATATATATTAATGGGATCGCTTTTTACCGTATTAAAAAAAAAAGGGTATACTGATTACCCGATTATTTGATAAGAGTATCGGGTTCAGCTAATCGGCCAAACGGCCACACGGGCTAACGGTGGTGGGTGTTGTTATCGGGTCGGGTCGGAAGTATGCCAGTCGGGTCGGAAATTCACCCCTACTCATTTCACCACTTTTTGTTTTTCTGTTCTTTTATTTTTTATTTTTTATTTTTTCAATTGAACATACATAAATGATTTTCAGATTGTTATGGGCATTTAGCATTGTTTCAACATTAATGAGAATATGGGTTGGTGTGAATTTGTAGACTACATAAGTTCGTTTCAATTCATCTTAAATTTATTATTACATTTTTTCAAATTTCTATATAAAATATAAATCTCAATATTTTTTTTAAATTCTAATATAAATTTTTCAAATTTTAATTTAATCTTTTCAAATTTTAAAATAATAATAATATTAAAAAATAAATTTTATTTATTTTAATTCATCTCATCTATCCATTCAAATCCAACTATATCACTATAAACTTGTTAAAAAGTAGCGGCACGTGATATTGTTCAGAAGCTAGTTTGCTTCTCTCTCTTGCTGTTAAAAGAAAATAAATTTACAATGATATTGTATTAGGTTTTATAAATATGTTTGTTTAAGATTTTTATTAATTATTGAAAAATACTATTAAGTATTAAATTTATCATATATATTTTTAAGATTTATATTAGTTTTATTTTAAAATATAATTAAAATATATATAATTTATTCATATAATATATATTTTAAAATAATATCTAAAATGTATCGATATCATAATATTCTCTTCAAGTGTCTCAATTAAAATAATCATCAAAATAGAATTTAAAATTTTGATCTCATCTAATCATGGCATATTTTTCAAATTTATTTATAAAATATTATAAATAATATAATTTTTTAAATTTTAATATAAAAATTATATTAAAAAAATATTATAATAATTTTTTATTTTTATTCTAATTCAGTCTAAACTCAAGCGGGAAAGTAACGAGTCTTTCTTCTGCTTACTACTCCACCAAACTTTTACTTTCGTGAACTCAAAAAAGACAATAAATTATTTATAAATAATAGTAAAATAATATCAACTTCACTCACCAAATAGTAAATCTGAGTCTTTCTTCTCGGTATGTCTATTTCTGTTTTTCTTATTAAATTCTTTTATTCCGACCTACTCATGTTAGAGTATTAGTAATGATTTTATTAAATTTTTTTTAAAGAAATACAAAATTATACATTTTTCAAAAAAATTTAGTCTATTAGTAGAAAAAAATTTGAAGAATTTTAGAAAATTACTATTGACAGATAAAAAAAAGGTATAAATATTCTATTCTTTTTAATTTTTTCTCTTTATTATTAATTAAATATGATTAATTTTTTTAAAAAAGTGTGTAAATTTATATTTAAAAAATAATAATAAAATCATTACTAGTACTTACTTTGGATGTCTTAATTTAATGGGATTTGAGGTATGATTGATAGTTTTGACAAGGCGAGGATTATTTCACAAATTCAACATATCGGGATAATAGATGATGATTCCTCGTCCATTGACGGGCAGATGGTTCAGAATACATGTATAAAGAAAAATGATGGTACTCATAAATTCATAAGTGGCATACAATTGTTTAAAAAATAAGTAAATGTTATAAACGAAGTCGGCAGTCGCCCTCCTATCCCACCACTAAATTATGTGAATGACCCCATCACTATTATTTTAAATCTGCATAGTGACTTGTATAGTAACTTGCATAGTAATTTCAACGCCTATAAATATAGGCTTCAGTTGTAATGAAATTCATAATAAAAAATAGAGAGAGAAAGAAAGCTTCAGTTCTTAAGAGTTTCAAGAGAATTTCTTATTTTTCTTTTGCAATAGTAGTTCCTTTCTTTAAGTTTCATAACACGTTATCAGCACGACGGTTCTGCCAATTCTGAAGCTAGTGGCCTTATTCCTCTGTAAGTTTTTTAATATATTATTTGAAATCTTTGATATATTTTATTGATGATTATCTGTGTGAATTTATAAATATATTTTCTGAGATACGCATATTTATTATTTATATGTGTAGAAAATGGCAAATCTTACAAAATTAGAATTTGTTGCTCTTGATATATCTGGGAAAAATTATTTATCCTGGATACTTGATGCTGAAATACATCTTGATGCAATGAACCTGGGAGAAACTATTAAAGAAGGAAATCAAGCATCCCTGCAGGAACGTGCTAAAGCAATGATTTTCCTTCGCCACCATCTTCATGAAGAATTGAAAACTGAATATCTCACTGTAAAAGATCCCTATATTTTGTGGAACAATTTAAGGGAGAGGTATGAACACCAGAAGACTGTTATCCTCCCAAGAGCTCGTTCTCAATGGATGCACCTGAGGTTGCAAGATTATCAAAGTGTTAGTGAGTATAATTCCGCACTTTTTAAAATAAGCTCAGTATTAAAATTATGCGATGAGAAAATCACCGATGAAGATATGCTAGAGAAGACTTTTACTACATTTCATGCCTCGAATGTGCTCCTGCAGCAGCAGTATCGAGAGAGAAAGTTCAAGAAATATTCTAAACTTATATCATGTCTTCTAGTAGCTGAGCAAAATAATGAGCTCTTATTAGAAAGCCACCAGTCACGCCCTACTGGCTCAATATCATTCCCTGAAGTGAATGGTAATAGATTTGCATCATTCCCAGAAGTGAATGGTGCATCCTTTAGAAGAAATCGGAGGCGCGGACGTGGTAGGAGAAATTATAGAAATGTTGGTCCCAGGAGTGACAACATTAAAAGGGATTATAATATACCATATCACCAGAAGTGGTACAATTCAGAGAGGGGTAAAAATCCTCAGAATAATTCTTCAAAGAAAAGTGAAGAGGTGTGCCATAGATGTGGAATGACTGGACATTGGTCATGTACCTTTCGTACGGCCAGGCACTTAGCTGATTTATATCAAGTTTCTATTAAAGGAAAGAATAAAGTGCATGAAACAAATTTAGTAGAACCATCAGATGATTTATTAGATTCAGTAGATGTAGACGTTACTCATCTTGATGTATCTGATTTCTTTAATTATCCTGATGGTAGTATTGAACACTTAATTGGAGATGGAAGTGTTCCACTCAATTAATGTATTTTCTTTCTATCAATAATAAAAGTTTTGTATATTTTGTAGAATCATGGATCACATTGATGAGCTTTTTATCTCTGAGTTGAATGATAAAGATATATGTCTGGCTGACAGTGCTACAACTCACACAATTCTCAAAGAAAAGAAATATTTTCAAAATCTAACACTAAGTAAAGCCTATGTCCATACCATATCAGGTTCATCGGATTTAATTGAGGGCTCCGGAAGAGCTTATATTGTGTTGCCTAATGGCACCAAATTTTGTATTGATGATGCTCTATTCTCTTCATAATCCAGAAGAAATTTATTGAGTTTCAAAAATATACGTCGTAATGATTACCATATTGAAACGACCAATGAAGGCAGTAAAGAACATCTTCTTATTACTAAAACAGTATCGGGCCAGAAGCTCGTATTAGAAAAACTGTCTGCTCTATGTTCTGGATTGTATTATACAAAAATGAGAACAATTGAATCATATGTGGTAATGCACCAGAAGTGCATTGACCCTAAAGTATTTATGACTTGGCATGATCGCCTTGGACATCCGGGTTCTATAATGATGAGACGAATTATTGAAAATTCGCATGGGCATCCCTTAAAGAATCAAAAGATATTTCTACCCAATGAATCTCCGTGCTCTGCATGTTCTCAAGGTAAGTTAATTATTAGACCATCTCCCTCAAAAATCATTGTTGAATCTCCATCCTTTTTACAAATGATTCACGGAGATATATGTGGGCCTATTCATCCATCAAGTGGACCATTTAGATATTTTATGGTTCTAATTGATGCATCTAGTCGATGGTCATATGTTTGTCTTCTTTCCACTAGAAATGTTGCATTTGCTAGACTTCTTGCTCAGATAATTAAACTACGAGCACAATTTCCTGAGTATCCAATTAAGACCATTCGATTGGATAATACAGGTGAATTTTCATCTCAAGTTTTTGATGATTATTGCATGTCAATAGGAATAGATGTTGAACATCCTGTTGCCCATACACACACACAAAACGGTTTAGCTAAGTCTTTGATCAAAAGGCTTCAACTAATCGCTAGACCTTTACTTATGAAATCAAGACTACCTATTTCTGTTTGGGAACATGCTATACTTCATGTAGCATCTCTAATTCGCATTAGACCATCTGCATATCATAAATATTCTCCATTACAGCTTGCATATGGTCAACAACCAAATATTTCTCATCTTCGTACTTTTGGATGTGCTGTATATGTTCCAATTGCACCTCCACAAGGTACAAAAATGGGCCCTCAACGTAGACTTGGGATATATGTTGGTTTTGATTCTCCATCCATTATTAGATACCTTGAACCCCTTACAGGGGATATGTTTAAAGCACGTTTTGAGGATTGTCATTTTGACGAATCAAATTTTCCGTTAATGGGTAAAGAAAAGTCGGTGCCTGAAGCACGACAAGATATTACTTGGGATAATAAGACCCTGTCTCATTTTGATCCTCTTACAAATGAATGTAAACGGGAAGTTCAAAGGATTATTCATTTGCAAAATGTTGTAAATCAGTTACCGGATGTATTTACTGACACTAAAGGTGTAGTAAAATCTTATATTCCTGCTGTTAATACTCCAGCAAGGATTGAAGTCCCTGAAGGACAAATTGTCAAAGCAGCAATAGGTGAATCTAAAATACGCCTGAAGCGTGGAAGACCTATTGGTGCAAAAGACAAAATTCCCAGAAGGAAAAGAATACAAAATGAATTTGGTGTTCCTGAAGAACACGTACCCACAATACAGGCCACAAATATAATTGATGCTCCTAAAGAGCTTAAATCTTCTATTCCAGAACCTCTTGAAGAGGAAACTCTTGAAGAGTATAAATCTCCTAAAAAGGGACCTCCTGAAGAGGTGTGTCATGAAATGTTTTCCCCTGAAGAGGAACAGGTACCTGAAAATAATGAGATCTCAATACATTTCATGAAAACTGGAGAAATTCTGGATAGAAATAAAACTGTTGTCAACAACATATTTTCATATAAAATGGCCCTTGACATTACCAGAAGTAATGAAGAAAGTGAGCCAAAAAGCGTCGAAGAATGTCGACGTAGAAATGATTGGCCAAAATGGAAAACAGCTATTGAAGCTGAATTAAATTCGCTAGCAAAACGAGAAGTATTTGGACCTGTTGTCCAAACACCAAAGGGTGTAATGCCTGTTGGATATAAGTGGGTATTTGTACGAAAACGTAATGAGAAAAATGAAATTGTGCGATACAAAGCACGACTTGTTGCACAAGGTTTCCTGCAGAAACCCGGGATTGATTATGAAGAAACATACTCTCCCGTTATGGATGCAATCACATTTAGATTTTTGATTAGTCTGGTTGTTACAAAAGGATTAGAAATGCGGTTGATGGATGTGGTCACTGCATATTTATATGGATCCTTAAACCATGACATATATATGAAAATCCCTGAAGGATATAAGATGCCTGAAGCATCTACAAGTACATCTAGAAATATGTACTCAATCAGACTACAAAGATCTTTATATGGGTTGAAGCAATCCAGACGCATGTGGTATAATCGCTTAAGCGAATATCTATTGAAAGAAGGATTTGAGAATAATCTTATATGCCCATGTGTTTTTATTAAGAAATCAGAATCCGGATTTGTCATTATTGCGGTTTATGTTGATGATTTAAATATTGTGGGAACTCCTAAAGAGATCTAAAAAACCACTATATATTTAAAGAATGAATTTGAAATGAAAGATCTTGGCAAAACAAAACTTTGTCTCGGCCTGCAGCTTGAGCACTTGCCAAATGGAATTTTTATTCATCAGTCCATGTATACTGAGAAAGTCCTAAAGCATTTTTATATGGACAAATCTCATCCTCTGATTACTCCAATGATTGTTCGAACACTTGATGTGAAGAAAGATCCATTCCGTCCTTGTGATGACGATGAAGAAATTCTTGGTCTTGAAGTACCATATCTCAGTGCAATTGGAGCTTTGATGTATCTTGCAAATTGCACTCGACCAGATATTACATTCTCAGTTAATCTGCTTGCAAGATATAGTTCTGCACCAACTCGAAGGCATTGGAATGGCATTAAACATGTCCTTCGTTACCTTCATGGTACGGTTGATATGGGATTATTTTATCAACGTGGTTCAAGTCCAGAATTGATTGGGTATGCAGATGCAGGTTATCTTTCAGACCCACACAGAGGTAGATCTCAAACTGGATATTTATTTACTTATGGAGATACTGCCATATCATGGAGATCTGTTAAGCAGACACTGTCTGCTACCTCTTCAAATCACTCAGAGATCATTGCTATTCATGAAGCAAGTCGAGAGTGTATTTGGTTGAGATCAGTTATTCAACATATCCAGGAAAAGTGTGGACTTCTCATGATCAATAATAGCCCAACAATCTTATATGAAGATAATACTGCTTGTATCACTCAAATCAGAGGAGGATATATCAAAGGTGACAAAGCCAAACATATTTCACCAAAATTCTTTTATACTCGTGAACTTCAAGAAAAAGGTGAAATTGATGTCAAGCAGATACGATCTAGTGATAATCTGGCAGATTTATTCACAAAGGCGTTATCAACTTCCACATTCAAGAAGATTGTGCATGACATTGGAATGTGAAGATTCAAAGATCTTTTGTCATGCACTTTTCAGGGGGAGTAAATGTGCTGATTGTACTCTTTTTCCTTCGCTGAGGTTTTGTCCCACTGGGTTTTCCTCTGCAAGGTTTTAATGAGGCAATCTTAAAGCATTTATGGATACATAAGAAGACTGTACTCTTTTTCCTTCGCCATTGGTTTTTCTTCCCACTGGGTTTTTGCTTGGCAAGGTTTTAACGAGGCAGATTCTTTATGGGTGGTCATTCTAGGGGGAGTGTTATAAACGAAGTCGGCAGCCGCCCCCCTGTCCCACCACTAAATTATGTGAATGACCCCACCACTATTATTTTAAATCTGCATAGTGACTTGCATAGTGACTTGCATAGTAATTTCAACGCCTATAAATATGGGCTTCAGTTGTAATGAAATTCATAAAAAAAAATAGAGAGAGAAAGAAAGCTTCAGTTCTTAAGAGTTTCAACAGAATTTCTTATTTCTCTTTTGCAATAGCAGTTCATTTCTTTAAGTTTCATAACAGTAAATATATATGATATTCATGTTAAAAAAATTAATTTTTTTTAAAAATGATTGTATAGTATTTATAATTTTTTGACAATATATTACTAATGTATAAATAGGCAAAACATGAGTGGAATAATATCCGGTTGTAAAAAGATTCTATCCCATTACGTATGAAGGCAACTTCTTCTTTTCTCTAATCCCAATTATCTACTTTATCTTTTTCGTGGACAAGAGTATTGTAAAAGATGTGTTTAACACTGCTAACATACGATTGATTTGCGTCGAATAATTGGGAAAGTTTGGGAGAACTTCCGATGTCAAAGTCAATACAGTATATGAGAATAAATCAATAAAATAGTAAAGATAAAAATCAGATGATCAAGGTCAAGATGTTTTATTTGTTACCTTCTTGTTATAAAAAAAAAAACTACTATTATTGCAAGAAAAATATAAAAGAAACTCTCTGAAACTTTTTTCTTTCTCTATATTTTCTTATAAATTTCATAACAACTGAAACCCATATTTATAGGCGTTGAAATTACTATGCAAGTTACTATACAAGACTTAAAATAATGATGGTAGGGTCATTCACAAAATAATTAAGGGGGCGGGGACCGCCCCTAATAATTCATAACATTCCCCCTTGAATGACCACCCATAAAGAATCTGCCTCGTTAAAACTTTGCCAAGTAAAAACCCAGTGGGAAGAAAAACTAATGGCGAAAGAAAAAGAGTACAGTCTTCTTATGTATCCACAAGTGCTTTAAGATTGCCTCATTAAAACATTGTAAAGGAAAACCCAGTGGGATAAAACCTTAGCGAAGGAAAAAGAGTACAATCAGCACAAGTCTTCAGGACTTTTACTCCCTATGGAAAGTGCATGACGATAGTTTTTGAGTTTTCACATTTTAATATTCTACACAATTTTCTTGAATGTCGCAGTTGGTGATGCCTTCGTGAATAAATCTGCCAGATTATCACTTGATCGTATATTTGATATATCCTCCTTTGATCTGAATGATATAAGCAGTATTATCTTCGTATAAAATTGTTGAGCTATCATTGATTATGAAATTCCACACTTTTCTTGGATATGTTGAGTCATTGATCTCAACCAAATATACTCTCGACTTGTTTCATGAATTGCAATAATTTCTGAGTGATTTGAAGATAAAAAATAATATCTGATTGACAGACTTAATAGAAATTTGATACCTGCAGTAATACTTAAACTCCCCCTGATAATATGCGTTAGTGTTTCAAGTAATAAGCAAATATGATTTCAGTATATATAACAAGTTAAGAATTCAAACATGATCTCCAACTAAATAATGCATTAGAGAGAGTATGATAATATTTTCATCTAAAATTTTCTCCCCCTCATTTGGCGTTATTAGGGAGAACTTGTTTATATACAGCGGAAATAACATTGGAAACCATCTATGTATGATAAAAGTTGTAAAAGCTTTGAGGTCTAATATTATCGGTTCGGCGGAAAATCAAATCCGCTTGACATTGTGGACAAACGAGATCTTGAAGAGATTTGAATGTTGCAGGTTGTTGTTTAAATATAACCAATTTTACTATTGGTTTACTCCAGCAAAAAAAATCTCGCATTCCTCATAGATACAATTGTTGTTCATTCAGAACGATATTATGTCTGATAGAAATTCTAATGTCCCAGATTTAAACCATGAACCTTTTATACCTCAACCATTTATATTTTCTCCTGAGACTGTAAACACCATGATAGGAGCAGATATATATCTTTCTAGTAAATCTGATCCTGAAATTGTTGCAGCATCAAGAACCCTCAGTGCACAATATGCTGCATCTCTTACAACCATGTCTCAGAGGTTACTGGCGAGAACGAGTGAGGTTGATCACCTTAAAAATCAAATATCTGAGTTGCATCAAACGCTTGCAACTAAAGATAGAAAAAATAAAAATTTAAAATAAGAAAACAAGGAGCTGAAAAAACTTGTAGACTGATATTCTCGTGACCTGAAAACACGAGTAGAAGAGTTGGAACGAGAAAGAGATCAGATACAAAGTCAACAACAGCAGCTAACGGCAGAGGTTCAGCGTTTACAAGAAAATAGAGATAACTGTAATTAATCTCGCTGGCTTTTGAAATTATGCATCCAACATATCTTGTAAAGTGAGATTTGAAGAGATGATGATTTGTCTTGTTCTTATTTTCATTTCTATAAGAACCGTCTTTAGCTTCATTTAGTACACATCAAATCTTCTTCTCATATCTATAATTCATCTATATTTGTATTCTTATTCTACAAATTTCCAATGGCTCATCAATTTTCTTTTACTATTTCTCACGATCAACATATGAGGTATCCTTCACCTCAATTACAAGTTGATCTTACATCTTCCGCATGTGCCATGTTGCAGCAAGCAAATGATCTGACTAATAAGTCAGATCGTGAAGCCGTTTATGAGCTGGTGAATCTTGGCACCCGATACTCCTCCTCTATTGTTAGATTTTCCAACCGATTACAATCCAAAAATCGTGAGATTGAAGAGCTTAACGAAAAGTTTTCCGTTATTCAACGACTCGTTCAAGAGTCTGATAGAAAAATTGCAGACCTAAAGCAAGAAAATAAGGATTTAAAATCCTTACTTGCCTCTTCATTTTGATTGCCTAATCCTTTAGATAAGGATGGTATATTGCTTTATGAAAAGCAAATACATTTGAGAGATGAGACTATAAGTCTCAAATTCTTGTAACTCATCTTTGAATTGAATAATAAGATATTTCCTTTTCAAATGCATTTCTTGAATTTATAGCAACCCTTGTAATCTTTTCAAGAGTTCTAACAAGGTAAATCATTAACGTAAACTGTAATAATGGCAAATCTGGATTTTGATAAAACACATGGACATATAGGATTATTCTTAAATCTTTCTTTCAATAGATACTTGTTGATTCAATTATACCACATGCGTCCGGATTGCTTTAACCCATATAAAGATCTTTGAAACTTTATAAAGTACATACTCCTAAATGTACTTGGATTAGATGCTTCAAGTATCGTAAATCTTTATATATATAATAATCTAATGATTCTTATAAATATGCAGTGACCACATTCATTAACTGCATATCTAATCTTTTTGTAATAACCAAATCAATTAAAAATATGAATATGATTGTATTCATACGAAGGAAATATGTTTCCTCATAATTGCTCTCGGGTTTCTACAGGAAACCTTGTGCGACAAATTATACCACACAATTTCATTTCGCATTACGTTTTCGTATAAATACTCATTTATATCTGACAAATATTACACTCTTTAGTGTTTGGACAACAGGTCCAAATCGCTTCACTAGCGAGTTTAATTCAGTTTTAATAACTGCTTTCTATTTTGGCCAATCATTTATACGTTGATATTCTTCAATGATTTCTGACTCACTTTCTTCATTACTTCTGGTAATATCAAGTGTTATCATATATGTTGTCGACAACAGTTTTATTTCTATCCATAAATTTTTCAGTACTCATGAAATGTATTGAGATCTCATTGTTCCTCTCCAGGGGAAAATATTTCATGAAACACCTCTACAGGAAGTTCCTCTTCAGGAGGTTTATACTCTTTAGGAGTTTTCTCTTCAGAAGTTATACTCTTTAGAAGTTACATTCTTCAGGAGTTACCTTTTCAGGAGGTTTCCTCTTCAGGAGGATTATATTTTATACAGAAAATACGGTTTCTTCATGAGCACCGATTTTTATTTTTCTTGTGCACCAATATGTTTTCAACGCTTCAGATGTATGTTAGACTCATTTATTGTTATTTTAACAACTCGTCCTTCAAGGACTTTAATTCTTGTTTAAGCATTAACAGCAGTAATATATGATTTTACAACACATTTAGTGTCAGTAAATATATTATGTAATTGATTTGCAACACTTTGCAGATAGATAATCCTCTGAACTTCTGGTTCACATTTATTTGTAAGAGGATCAAATTTAAACAGGACTTTATTATCCCAAGTAATTTCTTGTCGTGTTTCGGACACCGATATTTCATTATTTCAAAACATGATGAAATATTAATAAGCTTATATATAAAAACTTAGTATAAGTAAATCAAGTGTTTGGCCGTACAACAAGTACGTGACTACTGTTTAGTCATACCACATCTATGACAAACATTTTCATTTTTTTATAAAAAATTATCCTGAGGGCCTTTATCCTTCTCTGAGTTGGATCACTTCTGGTGATACGATATATTTTTATCATCTTTAGTGTTGTCGCTTTTGGGACTAACACTTCTATAGTTTTTCTACCACGTTTACGCCCTTGATTCCTTTGAAAGGATGCTCAGTTCACTTCTGTAAATAGTGTAAATTTGATATCATTAATAGGACGTAACTGGTGTAACAAAAACTCATTATTTAGTTCAATTACTGGAAGACAAAATAAAAATTCAGAATATTTGTTGTACTTTCACTCTCAATATTGCTACTGCAGGAGCACATTCGAAGTATGGAAAATAATATATGTCTTCTTTTATATATCATCATCAGTAATATTTTCACTGCATAATTTTAATATTGAACTAATTTTAAAGAGTGTAAATTATTCAATACTACTCTTAAAATCTTGCAACTTCAGGTGCAATAAGTCATAATGATCTTTTGAGAGGATTACATATTTTGGTGCTTATATTACTCTCTTAATTTATTTCATATAGTAAGATGATTTTTCATCATGAGATACATAGCACGGTCTTTCAGGAACACATGATTTTCTTTTATGATTGTATCTTTCAAGTTCATCATCATATCTAAATAAATCTCATCAAGGATCCTGGATAAATAACATTTTTCAGAAATATCAATAGCAATAAATCTCAATATTTGACATTATATTACAAAAATAAATCTGTGAATTTAAGAAATATATTCACATTATTATGAGAATAAAAATAAAATTTTATCAAGTAATATTCAGCAATATTACCTTTAATATTTATTTCGAGAACTGTAAATAATATATTGAAAAATTTACTTGAAATAGAAGACCACTAGCTTCAGTATCGGTAGAACCTCGTGCTGATGACGTGTTATAAAACTAAAAAGAAAACTACTACTATTGCAAGAGAAATATAAAAGAAACTCTCTGAAACTTTTTTCCTTCTTTATATTTTCTTATGAATTTCATAATAACTGAAACCCATATTTATAGGCGTTAAAATTACTATGCGAGTTACTATGCAAGACTTAAAATAATGATGGTAGAATCATTCACAAAATAATTAAGGGGGCGGAGACCGCCCCTAATAGTTCATAACACTTCTCAATTTATAGAGATTATTTGCCTGGAATGATGGAGTCCAATTTGACTTACGAAACTTTTTCCCTCTAGGTATGAGTCTCTCTCTTATTGGAAATATGAGTTTATCTCTTGTCAAAGCATTTTTATTAGACTCATCAAATTAATTATTAAATATAAATTTAATAATTTATATTAAAAATTATTTTATATTAATCTCATTAAATTATATTTCTTAAATTTTAAATTACAATAAAATTTAATTTATTGTAATAATGAATAAAATATATTAAATTTAATTAAAAATATTATTATATTATTATTTTGATGAGTCTAATAATAAATATAATATAAAATTATGATGAATATAATATATATTATCTGATCAAATTTATACTTTTTTTTTTATCAAATTTTAATTTTATTTTTTTTTATAAAACCAATGGGATACTCTCAGAAGTCTATCTCCTATTAAAATTCTGAGCCCTTCTTAACTTTATCTTTAGCTAGATCATGGGCAATAGTGTGGGGACCAAAAATATTCCTTCCAGGTACTATAGTTCGAGATAAGTCATGGAGACAGGAGAAGGCCGTTTGACCTTTTTTTTTTTTTTTTTTTCTTTTATTTCATGTATTTGTTTAATCATTCGAAATATTTTTAAAAGAAATTTACAAAATTATTTAAATATACTTATTTAATTATTAAAGAAATAAAAAAGATGTTAGGAATCATTATCGGAAAGCTTTATCAAGCACAAAACATTTTCCTTTCTTTCTATTATTTTTTTTTACGCTCACACTTTCTTTTTCTCCTCATACGCATCTGCCTTTTCCTTTCTTTTTTCTATTCTTTTCTTCTATATTTACTCTTCCGCACCCTATCCTCTTATACTCCTCTTTCTCACCTAATTTTATTTTATTTTCTTTTCTTCCGCACTTTTTTCCATTTCTTCTTTTCTCGTTTCTTTCCCTCACGCCATCCCTTTTTAATAATAAATTCAATAATAAAAAATATAGATGCAGTCATAAAATTGTAAGCGGCATATAATTATTTAAAAAAAGTAAATATATATGAGAAGTATGAGAAAAATTTAATTTTTTTTTCTAAAATAACTATATGCCATTTAAAATTTTTAACATTACCTTTCAACAATTCTACACAATTATTTTATTCATAGTCGAAGCATAGTGGGCTGGCATAATACCACGTCCGTCGACAAATTCAAATAATTGAAAAAAATGTCAAATTTCCGCCACAGATTTGGTTAGCTCACGTAGGAACGGGAGTCATTTCTACCAAAACGCACGCGTTGAAACAGAGGCAGAGATACTCTTCGATTTTCTCACAAAGTCCGGCGAACTCCCACCCAAAATCCGGCAAGAAACCCACCCAAACTCCTGCCTTTTTCCAGTTCGACGAAATCGACTGGCTTGTTGCATTTCGTCGGATTACTCCGGTGTTCTTCAACCCCACCTCCGGCATACTCCCACTCAAACGCCGGCCAACTTCGCATTTCGACGAAATCCACTGGCTTTTGAATCCGCGACGGTACGTTCCCGATGGAACCCTAGAAATCGACGGGATTTCCAGCTGCCAAGTTCCAGCTTCCAGGTTTGATCTCTTAACCATTTTGTGGTGTTAACGTCACTGATCTCTTAACCATTTTGTGGTGCACTATAATTTTTTTGTGATAAGTAGAAGTTCTTCATGTTTGAACTAATATTGGAATATCCTGTTTTTTTTTTTTTTCAAGTAATATTATCTTGTTTAGCTCTGTTCTCTATTCAAATCATAGTTCACATCTGATGTGTAAATATCATTATTTTCTCTTCATAGTTGTGGAAGCTGTTATAGTCTGTGCTTTCTTGAATAAAACTTGCAATAATATTGCTGAACTCTGTGCACTGTGGGTGATGCAGCAGACTAAAACTTCTTAACTCTGTTGTAGAGGATAGAGGAAGATCCCCAAGTATTAATCTGATAGACACTCATTTTCTAATTTCCAATTAAGTAAATAAAAATGCAATAAGTTGAGGTTCAGTCCCTAGTGTGAATTGAAAATATGGTTTTGGGAAATTGACTTCTTTCTGCATTTTATAAAAATCTCTGTAGCTCTCAAAATACCATGCCCTCTCTTAGCTAGATCTTCGAAGTGAAACTTATCGAGAAATTGATCTGTTGTGTGTGTGTGTGTATATTACAAGAGTTGAATGAGATTTGCTTTATTTATGGAAAATAATACGTATACATGAACAGTTTTTACAATGAATATTTTTATAAAATAATTTATTAAAATAATATGATTTTATAAAAATACGTTCAATTTAATATAATAATTGTATAAAAATTATAAAAATAGTTATATAATTACTCTTTATTTATCTCAAACAAGCTTGCTAATCGTTATATATATATTAATTATGCTTTTACATGATTACAATGTCACGTGCTTGGTGTGTGATGTAAAAGTGTTTGAATAGTACTGCTCTTTTTTCACTAAATGTTCAAACTCGATATCAAAATTTTTACATATATAATTTCAATTTTTGATGTGTTAGATGGAAGGCAAATCCGCAAAAGGTCAACACCTACTATTCTCGTATAGAATGTAAGGTGTTTGATGTGTTAGAAAACAAATTATCGAATAATTATTACTGATTAGATTTGCTGCATTGTCAACACACGAGAGGGAAAATAACTAGTCTGAAAACAGAAAACTACGAAACCTTTTTCAAAAAGTTGTTCTTGAGCAGTTGGGATTGGGCTTCTATAATTAGTTTACAATAAGATAGTAGCCAAAGTTTTTTTTAAATTTTTTTTATAATATAAATATATAATTTCTTTATGAGAATAATTAAAATTCTCTCTTATATTATAAAAATAAATAAAAATTGCTCTCCTAAATTTTTTTTACTAAAATTATTCTCATAAATCTCAATATACATTCACTTATATTCTAACTTTTAATTTCACTAAAACTCAGATATCAAAATTCACATAATATTACAGTTACTCTAACAGTCCAATTCTAACAAAAAAAAATTGATTATAAAATTATATGATTGTAAAATTGATTGATTATACTCAATTATTTAGTTTCATTTTAACTTGTATGATTCTGAGATATAGTTTATTAAAAATCTAATAGCGTTACATCATTACTTATTAAAAAGTTCTCAAATTTATTTTTGATCTATAATTTTTTTTAAGTCATAAAAAAATATAAGCAAGTACTCAAGAACAATTAATTTTTTTAAAAAAATAAAAAAAAGACGTGGACAATTCGAAGAGTAATATATATTTAGAGAGTTCGATAACAACAAAATATGATACTTCTATTGCTAATGATCATTTTTCTAAAATTTATATGCATCGCACATTTTATCAATCACCCCCTAAATACAAAATTTCGTCCCTGAGATCAATGATGCCATTATTCAGCGACCCATGAATGAGTTTTGACTCCAATCCATTGTTTTCGACAGCAGTTTTGACTTCAACTAACTTACAATCTCTCACCCTCATAAATAGGGAACCGAACAGCAGTTTGATTGTCCTCCCAGGTGGTGTAATTTTCTATTAGTCAGCAGTTTGATTGTCCTCAAATGTTGTTCAGCGGGATCTAAAATCTCAGTCGGCTATTATAATCTATTCTGTGTAATGAACGAACGTCGGCAGCCACCCTCCTGTCCCACTACTAAAATTATGTAAATGACCCCACCACTATTATATTAAATTCTGCATAGTGATTTGCATAGTAATTTGCATAGTAATTTCAAAACCTATAAATAGGGGTTTCAATTGTAATGAAATTCATAAGAAAATATAGAAAGAGAAAGAAAGTTTCAGTTCTTAAGAGTTCTAGAGAGAATTTTTTATTTCTCTTTTGCAATAGTAGTTTCCTTTCTTTAAGTTTCATAACACGTTATCAGCACGACGGTTCTACCAATTCTGAAGCTAGTGGCCTTATTCCTCTAAAATGGCAAATCTTACAAAATTGGAATTTGTTGCTCTTGATATATCTGGGAAAAATTATTTATCTTGGATACTTGATGCTGAAATACATCTTGATGCAATGAACTTGGGAGAAACTATTAAAGAAGGAAATCAAGCATCCCTGCAGGAACGTGCTAAAGTAATGATTTTCCTTCGCCACCATCTTCATGAAGAATTGAAAACTGAATATTTCACAGTAAAATATCCCTATATTTTGTGGAACAATTTAAGGGAGAGGTATGAACACCAGAAGACTGTTATCCTCCCAAGAGCTCGTTCTCAATGGATGCACTTGAGGTTGCAAGATTTCAAAAGTGTTAGTGAGTATAATTCCGCACTTTTTAAAATAAGCTCAGTATTAAAATTATGCGGTGAGAAAATCACCGATGATGATATGTTAGAGAAGACTTTTACTACATTTCATGCCTCGAATGTGCTCCTGCAGCAGCAGTATCGAGAGAGAAAGTTCAAAAAATATTCTGAACTTATATCATGTCTTCTAGTAGCTGAGCAGAATAATGAGCTCTTATTAGAAAGCCACCAGTCACGCCCTACTGGCTCAATATCATTCCCTGAAGTGAATGGTAATAGGTTTGCATCATTCCCAGAAGTGAATGGTGCATCCTTTAGAAGAAATCGGAGGCGTGGACGTGGTAGGAGAAATTATAGAAATGTTGGTCCCAGGAATGACAACATTAAAAGGGATTATAATATACCATATCACCAGAAGTGATACAATTCAGAAAGGGGTAAAAATCCTCAGAATAATTCTTCAAAGAAAAGTGAAGAGGTGTGCCATAGATGTGGAATGACTGGACATTGGTCACGTACCTGTCGTACGGCCAGACACTTAGCTGATTTATATCAAGCTTCTATTAAAGGAAAGAATAAAGTGCATGAAACAAATTTAGTAGAACCATCAGATGATTTATTAGATTCAGTAGATGTAGACGTTACTCATCTTGATGTATCTGATTTTTTTAATCATTCTGATGGTAGTATTGAACACTTAATTGGAGATGGAAGTATTATACTCAATTAATGTATTTTCTTTCTATCAGTAATAAAATTTTGGTATATTTTCTAGAATCATGGATCACATTGATGAGCTTTTTATCTCTGAGTTGAATGATAAAAATATATGTCTGGCTGATAGTACTACAACTCACACAATTCTCAAAGAAAAGAAATATTTTCGAAATCTAACACTAAGTAAAGCCTATGTCCATACCATATCAGGTTCATCGGATTTAATTGAGAGTTCTGGAAGAACTTATATTGTGTTGCCTAATGGCACTAAATTTTGTATTGATGATGCTCTATTCTCTTCACAATCCAGAAGAAATTTATTGAGTTTCAAAGATATACGTCGTAATGATTACTATATTGAAACGACCAATGAAGGTAGTAAATAGCATCTTCTTATTACTAAAACAATATCGGGCCAGAAGCTCGTATTAGAAAAACTGCCTGCTCTATGTTCTGGATTGTATTATACAAAATGAGAACAATTGAATCATATGTGGTAATGCACCAGAAGTGCATTGACCCTAAAGTATTTATGACTTGACATGATCGCCTTGGACATCCGGGTTCTATAATGATGAGATGAATTATTGAAAATTCGCATGGGCATCCCTTAAAGAATCAAAAGATATTTCTACCAAATGAATCTCCGTGCTCTGCATGTTCTCAAGGTAAGTTAATTATTAGACCATCTCCCTCAAAAATCATTGTTGAATCTCCATCCTTTTTACAAAAGATTCACGGAGATATATGTGGGCCTATTCATCTATCAAGTGGACCATTTAGATATTTTATGATTCTAATTGATGTATCTAGTCGATGGTCACTTGTTTGTCTTCTTTCCACTATAAATGTTGCATTTGCTAGACTTCTTACTCAGATAATTAAACTACGAGCACAATTTCCTGAATATCCAATTAAGACTATTAGATTGGATAATGTAGGTGAATTTTCATCTCAAGTTTTTGATGATTATTGCATGTCAATAGGAATAGATGTTGAACATCCTATTGCCCATACACACACAAAAAACGGTTTAGCTGAGTTTTTGATCAAAAGGCTTCAATTAATCGCTAGACTTTTACTTATGAAATCAAGATTACCTATTTCTGTTTGGGGACATGCTATACTTCATGCAGCATCTTTAATTCGTATTAGACCATCTGCATATCATAAATATTTTCCATTACAGCTTGCATTTGGTCAACAACCAAATATTTCTCTTCTTCGTACTTTTGGATGTGTTGTATATGTTCCAATTGCACCTCCACAAGGTACAAAAATGGGCCCTCAACGTAGACTTGGGATATATGTTGGTTTTGATTCTCCATCCATTATTAGATACCTTGAACCCCTTACAGGAGATATGTTTAAAGCACGTTTTGAAGATTGTCATTTTGACGAATCAAATTTTCCGTTAATGGGTAAAGAAAAGTCGGTGCCTGAAGCACGACAAGATATTACTTGGGATAATAAGACCCTGTCTCATTTTGATCCTCCTACAAATGAATGTAAACGGGAAGTTCAAATGATTATTCATTTGCAAAATGTTGCAAATCAGTTACCGGATGTATTTACTGACACTAAAGGTGTAGTAAAATCTTATATTCCTGCTGTTAATACTCCAGCAAGGATTGAAGTCCCTGAAGGACAAATTGTCTAAGCAGTAATAGGTGAATCTAAAACACGCCTGAAGCGTGGAAAACCTATTGGTGCAAAAGACAAAATTCCCAAAAGGAAAAGAATACAAAATGAATTTGGTATTCCTGAAGAACACGTACCCACAATACAGGCCACAAATATAATTGGTGCTCCTAAAGAGCTTAAATATTTTATTTCAGAACCTCCTGAAGAGGAAATTCTTGAAGAGTATAAATCTCCTAAAAAGGGATCTCCTGAAGAGGTGTGTCATGAAATGTTTTCCCCTGAAGAGAAACAGGTACCTGAAAATAATGAGATCTCAATACATTTTATGAAAACTGAAAAAATTCTGGATAGAAATAAAACTGTTGTCGACAACATATTTTCATATAAAATGGCCCTTGACATTACCAGAAGTAATGAAGAAAGTGAGCCAAAAAGCGTCGAAGAATGTCGACGTATAAATAATTGGTCAAAATGGAAAACAGCTATTGAAGCTGAATTAAATTCGCTAGCAAAACGAGAAGTATTTGGACCTATTGTTCAAACACTAAAGGGTGTGATGCCTGTTGGATATAAGTGGGTATTTGTACGAAAACGTAATGAGAAAAATGAAATTGTACGATATAAAGCACGGCTTGTTGCACAAGGTTTCCTGTAGAAACTCGGGATTGATTATGAAGAAACATACTCTCCCGTTATGGATGCAATCACATTTAGATTTTTGATTAGTCTGGTTGTTACAAAAGGATTGGAAATGCGGTTGATGGATGTGGTCACAACATATTTATATGGATCCTTAGACCATGACATATATATGAAAATCCCTGAAGGATATAAGATGCCTGAAGCATCTACAAGTACATCTAGAAATATGTACTCAATCAGACTACAAAGATCTTTATATGGGTTGAAGCAATTCGGACGCATGTGGTATAATCGCTTAAGCGAATATCTATTGAAAGAAGGATTTGAGAATAATCTTATATGCCCATGTGTTTTTATTAAGAAATCAGAATCCGGATTTGTCATTATTGCGGTTTATGTTGATGATTTAAATATTGTGGGAACTCCTGAAGAGATCTCAAAAACCGCTATATATTTAAAGAATGAATTTGAAATGAAAGATCTTGGCAAAACAAAACATTGTCTCGGCCTGCAGCTCGAGCACTTGCCAAATGGAATTTTTATTCATCAGTCCATGTATACTGAGAAAGTCTTAAAGCATTTTTATATGGACAAATCTCATCCTCTGAGTACTCCAATGATTGTTCGAACACTTGATGTGAAGAAAGATCCATTCCGTCCTTGTGATGACGATGAAGAAATTCTTGGTCCTGAAGTACCATATCTCAGTGCAATTAGAGTTTTGATGTATATTGCAAATTGCACTCGACCAGATATTACATTCTCAGTTAATCTGCTTGCAAGATATAGTTCTGCACCAACTCGAAGGCATTGGAATGGCATTAAACATGTCTTTCATTACCTTCATGGTACGGTTGATATGGGATTATTTTATCAACATGGTTAAAGTCCAGAATTGATTGGGTATGTAGATGCAGGTAATCTTTCAGACCCACACAGAGGTAGATCTCAAACTGGATATTTATTTACTTATGGAGATACTGCTATATCATGGAGATCTGTTAAGCAGACACTATCTGCTACTTCTTCAAATCACTCAGAGATCATTACTATTCATGAAGCAAGTCGAGAGTGTATTTGGTTGAGATCAGTTATTCAACATATCCAGGAAAAGTGTGGACTTCCCATGATCAATAATAGCCCAACAATCTTATATGAAGATAATACTGCTTGTATTACTTAAATCAGAGGAGGATATATCAAATGTGACAGAACCAAACATATTTCACCTAAATTCTTTTATACTCATGAACTTCAAGAGAAAGGTGAAATTGATGTCAAGCAGATACGATCTAGTGATAATCTGGCAGATTTATTCACAAAGGCGTTACCAACTTCACATTCAAGAAGATTGTGCATAACATTAGAATGCGAAAACTCAAAAATCTTTTGTCATGCACTTTTCAGGGGGAGTAAATGTGCTGATTGTACTCTTTTTCCTTCGCTGAGATTTTGTCCCACTGGGTTTTCCTCTGCAAGGTTTTAATGAGGTAATCTTAAAGCACTTGTGGATACATAAGAAGACTGTACTCTTTTTCCTTCGCCATTGGTTTTTCTTCCCACTGAGTTTTTACTTGGTAAGGTTTTAACGAGGCAGCCGCCCCCCTGTCCCACCACTAAAATTATGTGAATGACTCCACCACTATTATATTAAATTCTGCATAGTGACTTGCATAGTAACTTGCATAGTAATTTTAAAGCCTATAAATAGGGGTTTCAGTTGTAATGAAATTCATAAGAAAATATAGATAGAGAAAGAAAGTTTCAGTTCTTAAGAGTTCTAGAGAGAATTTCTTATTTCTCTTTTGCAATAGTAGTTTCCTTTCTTTAAGTTTCATAACATTCTGAAAATATAAATTTTTTTTATTTTTATTTTTTGAAGTTTGGCCCTTCTGGTTGATTACTGTGAATGTTTTTCATCCACGTGGAGTTTACTTTAATCATGAAGGACGAAAAATAACTTATTAGAGATGGATCATGAAAGGGAAGAACACACATCTCCCCTAATACCATCCAGTCCAATTCTCCCAACCTCATTATGTTATATTTTCTCTTCCTTTTATTAATTTATTCCAACCCAATGTTTAGTATCGTAATTATTTATTTCATTTCTATGTTAGGACATCCATCAAACAGGTCTAATAAATATTCCAAATTTGACAGTGCATGCACCTACAAGAACTTTTTTGCCATATCCAGATGACAACTCAGTTTTTTACAACAGTGAAAATCAACACAGTGCAATAGTGATTGAGAGTCAAGAAAGTGTGGGTTATTTAGCAACTTTAAGCTTTTAATATGAGTATTACTAATATTAGTATTACATTAATATTTACAATTTAATAATTAATATTTACAATTTAATATGTACAGATTCAATTTGAGCTAAATGGATCACAGCCGGTTCAGGAAGGGTTGGATGGATCACAACCGAATCAATGGGAAGGGTGCAATATTTAGTCTTCTCTTCTATAAAACTTCCATGGTTAGATGTGAGACTTTTTTATTTAGTTCATTTAGTTTGTTGAATAATATTAAAAAAATAAACTTAAAGTTACTTTATGAACCAACCGGTTAATTTATATGTCATGCGACACTTTTTCAATTGTTAATTTGCAGGCGTGCCTCAACACAATGTTGGCCGGAGTAAAAATGAGATTGACACTTTATTCTAGTGTATACTGACTCTTTTGGTGGATGTGTAAAGTTTTTGGTATATTATTCAATGCATATTTTAGGAAATGAGATGGACAGATTTTGGAGCTACTGGAAAGGGTTGTTTTTAGGCTTTTTGTATGTAATTATTGTACCAGTCAGATTTTAGGAAGTGAAAGGAAAATGTAAACGAGTGTATCATTTGTATTGAATATATATTTTGGTGATGTGTTTATGGAAGTGCATATTTTGGAACATCAGATTTTGGTATATTGGAAGTGCATATCAGATTTTGTATTGGATATTTTGGAACAAATGATTTTGGTATTTTGATATGTTGGAAGTGCATGGGCAGATTTTGTATTGGATATGTTGGTATTTTGGGAAATCTGTGGGAAATCTTAAGAAGAAATGAATATTTTTGCAATAATAATAAGATAAGAAAATAAGAAGGTAAGTATCTTACGATGCATGAATTTTATCTAGCTTACCGAAAAAGAAAAAAAGAACAAAAGAAAATAAAATATGAATTAGACTCTAATATGTGCATCACTCATTTAAATGTGCTTTTGATTTTTGGTATGCTCTTATGTCTCGATTTCTTCCTGTGATGGGATGCTGGTTATGCATGTGTATAATCTTCTTTTCTCCTTTCATGAATTTAACTGAAACTTTGTAAGTGAAAAGAACATATCAACAAAATAAAAAAAATAAAAAACTTTGTGAGTGGAAAGAATTGGACAAGAACCATGAAGAAGTCGTGACTGACTCTGTAAGTTTGGGTTCCCTATGACTGTCTCTCAGATTAAGCTCTTTGGTGAAAATCTTGGTACATATTTATTAGTTTGGAACTGCTTAATCTTAGACAATAATGATTTAACTGAAACTTTTTGATGTAGGATTACAACTGGTTAGGAATATTAGTGAGCTTCTACAAGATAATTATGGAAGGGGAGGTTTATCCCACGTAACACAAATTCACAATCTGGAAGCTGTGTATACATATTAGTAACTAGATCAGATAAGAACCTTCTAACAAAATACACACATCAAATTTGGCAAGTCTAGCCAACAAACACAAATTCAAGTCTGGCCAACATACACAAATTTGTGATGTTTCACTAACAAATACAAATTCAAACCAAAACATAAATTCAGTTGTCATCTTAGCATTGGATGACATATACATTTCTTGTTCAAATTATAATAAATTATAGCACAAAGTCCAACAACACAAAATCATGATAACACTAGATTTTTTCTACTTTCCTTGTACTTCTTTTGAAGAGTTTTATATTTTGCAACTTCAATCATCACACGTTCTTGATTGATCCTTTTGTTCCTTCTTTTAACTAAATCCAATGTCATTTTGCGATATTGATTTTGCATTGTTTCAAAATCAATCCACTTAAAAAATTTGAATTGCTTGTCAGTATTATAATTGCAAATACAGTTGAAAAATCGTTTGCCAAAACTATCATCTTGGCTAGACATCTTAAGATTCGATGGAATTCTATAGTGGTCTCTCCAACTCACAATTGTCCTGTACTCTTGAAGTTCAAGATTGAGAACTAGCACCAGTGTCAAACTGCAATTTGCCCCTAAAAAAGAAAGCTCATGGAAAACACATAAAACTGTTGACTTTTGCTCATTTTCTTAATCTCACAATCGAGGGGGTTTGTAAAATTGGGTAGGTTATGGGGTTATAAAAGGAGGCCTATCCTCCTTAATTAATTATACTAGTCAGAAACTTATCTAGTAACTTTTGACTTTAGTAAAATTCCTCTGTTGTTCTTTTTGTATGTAAAAGGAAGAAATGTGAAAGTTAGAATTTTACTAGTAGGAGAAGTTTTTGTGGGTGTCGTTGGAGTGAGGAAAAAAATTGTGTGATTGTAACAATTTTTCACATAGTATATTTTCTTCTCTAGGTCGGATGGTTTTTCTCCTGTTTTGGAGTTTTCCATGTAAATTCTTGTGTTGTGTTTATTTCTCTATTTTTCTTGGTATTATGTCAAAAATAGATCCTAGTGGGGAGAATTTGGGAGGTCCAGATTCCCAATAAGTGGTATCAGAGCCACTAAGTTCTTTTGGCGGGATGGAGTTTCAGTGTGGTAGTGTAGGTACGTATGGTCTAAGAAGGTTCTATCTAGGAGATTATAAATTTTAAGTATGTCCGTTGTGACCCTCCAATCTTTCTATGAAACCTTGAAGTTTTGTTTAGGAAAGATCGGTCTTTCTTGGGAACTTACTTAGTGGGTACTATTCATTTCTACGATAAAATTCATCGAAGCTATGTCAGGAGGTAGAGCTTCAAATCCTATCAGATTTGAGATAGAGAAATTTGATGGGAGAATCAATTTTGGCTTGTGGCAAGTGCAAGTCAAGGATATCTTGATTCAATCAGGATTACATAAGGCGTTGAAAGGTAGACCAGTCCCTGAAATCAGTAGCGGTCCAAGCGCTACTGGTGAAACAAAGAGCAGATCTGGAATGATCGATGAAAATTGGGAGGATTTGGATTTGAGAGCGGCAAGTGCGATTCGTTTGTGCCTGGCCAAGAATGTTCTTGCAAATGTGCATGGAATATTCATGGCAAAGGGACTCTGGAAAAAACTTGAAAAGTTGTTTTAGACGAAAGGTGTCTTGAATCGAGTGTACTTGAATGAGCAGTTTCATACACTGTGGATGAGTGAAGGTAAGACTATTTCATATCATTTAAGTGTTCTCAATGACATTGTCTCTGAGGTGGAATTTATTGGAGTTAAAATTGATGATGAGGATCAAGCCTTGAGGCTGATCTGGTCTCTTCCATCTTCCTATGAGCATATGAAGCCTATTTTGATACATGAGAATGAGAAAATAATTTTTTCAGAGGTTATCAATAAAATTTTTTCTGAAGAAAGAAGGTTAAGTGGTGGAAGTAATGGTTCACCTGAGAACTTAGCAATGGTGACAGCTAGTGATTGGAAGAGGAAGAACTCCATGAAGAAGAAAGTAGTCTGCTAGGTGTGTGGACACAACCTGGGCACGTCAGAAAAAATTGTCCAAGACGTGGAGCAAGTTCGGCAAGAGACTCTAAGTCGGTAAATGGAGATACTGACAATGATACTAACATTGTGTCTCTTTTTACAGAAGACGGTGTCTGTTAAAAAGAGACATTTACATCCTCATGGCATGTCGCTAATCTCAAAGTTGCCATTATAGAGGATGTGTTAATGTTAGTTGTTCCACAAATTTGCACACGAGCATTAGTTTGGCATTGATGCAGGGTGGGTGGTGGAAATTCATGTCGATGACTGATGAACTTGCAGGAAAGCCAAACGTGGAAGTTGTATCATAATTTTTCAACAATGGTATTTTTGACATGGGCCAAAGTGAAATGCTTTGAATTGATTTATTCTGAGTGATTATGCTTTTATGGTGGAGCATGATAGCGAAAGTTATGAAAATCCTCATTGTGGTGGAGCATGACTGTGGAATCAGTCAAAATCACAAGGTGGAGATTGTTGACTTTTGCTCATTTTCTTAATCCCACATCGGTGAGGTTTGTAAAATGGGGCAAGTTATGGGATTATAAAAGGAGACCTAGCTTTCTTAGTTTATTACACCAGTCAGAAACTTATCTAATAACTTTTGACTTTAGTAAAATTCTTCTGTTGTCCTTTTTGTATGTAAAATGAAGAGAGATGTAAGTTAAAGTTGTACTAGTTGGAGAAGTTTTTATAGGTGTCGTTGGGGTGATGAGAAAAATTGTATGATTGTAATAATTTTTCACATAATGTATTTTCTTCTCTGGGTCTGGTAGTTTTTCTCTTGTTTTGGAGTTTTCCACGTAAATTCTTGTGTTGTGTTTATTTCTCTATTTTTATTAGTATTCTGTTAAAAATAGATCCTGACGGGAGGAATTTGGGAGGTCCAGATTCTCAACAAAAACAATATTAATTAATATAGATATAAAAAATTGCTAGCAAACAATATTAAGAGCTTAATCAGCATAGATATAATATATAATTTATGGATAAAACAGTATTAAGAAAGGTCATGGAATACACACAAATTGTTAAATTATTTTGTTTAATTCTGAACGTGGCAGTACTCTTTCTAATTGCAATTTCTTGAATAAACAATTTCTTGAATGTACCGTTTAAACTAGAATACGTAAAGATGAATAATAAGTGAACTTCAATCATCCTAATATTTTTAAAGAAATATTTTCGAAGATAGATAGGTTGATTAATCATAAAGAGAATCAAGTTAGTAAATATATGGCTCTTATGATCTTTACTAAACCCAGATCTAGTTACATATACACAACCCACAAAATTTTCTTACTTGTTTTCCAAACCCATTTAAAAGAATGAAGAATTTCCCTTCCAAAACCATTCTACACACATATGACATACCCACCAAAGCTTTTTTAAGCCCACCGAATCTTTGTTATCCCATCTGTTCTTATATGTGCTATTCTATCATCTCTGTAAAACAAAAGACCATGAATTTGGTTTGCAACCCAAAGGTTTTTTTTATACCACCAGAGTTTTTTGGTATTATCTAATAGATTTAAGAACTGAAAGAGCTAAAATAGTTCAAATGACCCGAATGTCTATTTAGGAGAACAATGAATTTGGTTTGCGGGTTGGTCTTCGATCCATTCAAGTATTTACACTAAAGAATCTATTACGTCCAAAGTATAGGACTAATGCAATGGATACTTTTTTAGGAGAAAAATAAATTTAATGTAATCTAACGTATTACATTATAAGGGAGGAGATTGTAACAAATATCTGAAACAAACATTACACTCCAGCATTTTTTTAATAATAGATACTAGAAAATTAAATCATTAGTGCTAGATTAATGTGAACAGAAATGGCTGGTGCACTGAGATGGTTGATGTAAGGCTTTCACGCCATGTGCTTCAAGTAAGGAAGGGTACACAAGTCTGTTCCTATGACGTAATGATATAATTTAATATGATCTATCATAATGTGAAATTTATTTTACTGTAAAGTATATCTGACATATTATGATAAGTCATTAATATATAAATTTATTTCTCGAGAGAGAAACATAATGTTGAGGACAAGTTGTTTAGCCATCCAACCCAAGTGTCTATTATATATCTTTAATTCTAATACAGCAAATTATGCCCTCTATACAAACACAAGAACAACAGAGGACTAATACAGCCCATTAAGCAGATGGTGTAGCTCAGTTTTTTCTTGGTTTGTTTTGAATATTCTTACTATACCAGAATATTAGATGACTCCATGTAAACATTAATTCAAGATCCTACACATTAGTATTCTGAACACACTAAACCAGAACATACAAAAATACACAAAAATGTGAAACATTAAACCAATTCAAGGCCCAAACAGGAATCATGCCCTCAAGAAGTAAAAACAAAAAATGCTCTACAAAAATACTCACATAAATGCTCTAAACCGTAACAAGCACAAACAAAGAAATAAAAAATAAGCCCAAAGTTTACCATTTTTAATAGAATTATTCGTTCCGTGACAGTTGGAAAAATCGAATACAAACTGTAGAATCCAAAATTTCAAGTCTCGTATCTACGTATAGATTTTGATGATAACAAATAAATTCAAAACTCAAACTCAAGTTGTCTATGCATGAAGAGAGTTAAGTACAGCAAAAAATTAAGTATGAGCAAAAAGAAGAATAAGTCTACAAATGAAACTCATAGAGTAATTTTTTCTTAAAATTTGAAATTGGATTAAAGTTCAAAATTAATATTTTTTTATAAAGCATCAAATTGATTTTTTTACATTTGTATGAATTTATTAAAATATTTAATTTTGAAAATTATTAATATTTTTCCACATATGCATAAAGATTTGAATTTGTAAGATGATTGATTGTCATTTTTAACATGTATATGTATTGTTTGAAAATCTTGAAGGGTGGTTGTGTGTTTTATTGACAAATATAAAAGATAGATGATTTGTTTGAAAATCTTGAAAGGTGGTTATGTGTTTTTTTGACATATGCAAAAAGAAGATGGTTTGGTTTGAAAAATAAATCATGCTCATTTTTGTCATGTATGAAAAGTTAAAGATTATGTTTGATTTTTTCAAAAAATAAATGGAATTATCTTTGACAAATATAAAAAGGAAATGTTTTTATTTGAATATTTTGAAAAGTGAATAGTACTCTTATTTGACATATGAATCTTTTCAAATTTAAATATGAAAACTCATTTGCTTATAAATAACTTACTTGAGTTTTGCAAAAATTACAACAAGAGCTTATACATTAATTGCTAAATTTTGCATCATTTTCTCAAAGTCCTCATTTTCTCTATTCTAAGTTTTGTGCCTTAATCCTTGTTCATTTTGAGAGAGATATATGTTGTACTGTATTGTTCTTATTTTACTCATTGAGGAGTGTACTCTGATAATTTACCTATTATCAGCTCTTATATTTGTAAGAGGGTGCGTATAATCCTTGTGTATGTAGAATATGTTCTACACAGATAATAGTTGAATCACCAAGTGTGAGGTGATTGCAAGTGTAGAGGGTGTTTTACACGGATTCTTTGTAGCGGTGTTGCTCAAATATGTAATAGGTTTCTATCTTCATCTGAAGGAGATTGAATAGTAAATTTGGGATTCTCAAGAAGTAGCTTGAGGCGAGGACGTAGGCAGTGGGACTGAATCTCGTTAAAATATTGAGTTTGCTTCTTCTTACCCTTATTCTTTATATTTCCTTCTGTTTCACATTCTGTTTACATTTTATATTGTATATTTGGTTTATAAGTATTAATTTTTTAATATAACCAAATTCACCATCCTCTTGTGTTAGTTATCTGGGCAACACAAAACCTACAACAAAAAATATACAATTAGAAATTAGGTGTTACAAAAACTTAGGACTTCAACAAACTTGAATCTAAAAAAAAAAATATTCACCTAATCGAGGAAACGAGATGGTGACGGAAGCTGTGCGCCGTGAGGAGCTCTTTCGAGATCTAGGGTTCGATCGTGTTGAATCCCTCGCAAATTTGGTATGGCCGGAGTTGGGGTAGGAGAATGCTGGAGTCTAGGCTGAAGAACGGCGGCGTTTAGAATGACGACGTAGGAGTTGATTTCTAGGGTTCGATGTGTTGAATTCGTCGTGGATTCAACCCATCTGTGACTTCGTGCCACAAATCTGAAATCCGGAGTACTGGTGGTTGTTAGCCAGAGTTCCGGTTGTGACCACCGGCGAATATGCTTCGATCCCAAAGTTTTTCCTTCGCAGCCTCTCTCTCTCTCTAATCAACGGGATCATCTGCAAAATAAATGAATGATTTATTTTCGTGATATAAAGTCAAAATTCAAATTTTGAATTTTTTTTAATCATTTAAATTTGTCGGCTGACGTGGCACAACCGACTATGCTTCGACTATGAATAAAATGACTGTGTAGAATTATTGGAAGGAATTTGCTTGTTTACATGCATGGACAGGTTGGTTCCTTCTACTATTCGATTCATGGATGTCATAGTGATGTATGATTGTCTTGCTCATTTCCACATATTATGTGCAATGCTATAGGCAAGATCAAAGTTATTACATTTACAATTTCACAAACAATAATCTCATCTCAACTCATCTCATCATTATAATCTTTTCAAATTTTCATATGAAATAAAATAAATAATTTAATTTTTTCAAATTCTAAAACAAAACTAATATTAAAAAAATATTTTATAATAATATTTTATTTTATAATTTATTTATGAAGACAAATTAATGTAAGAATCTTTAAATCAGATGATGTTGAGTTATCAAATTATACATTAATGGCACTAAACTAACTTAAGATGATAGATCAGCAAAATTACAATAGGAAATAATGACTTTCTCTTGATTTTGGATAATGTTGAGCATGCAATATCAATATTTTAATCATAACTTTAGTTACGAGTAACAAGAACCCCATTTCAAAAAGTTATTTTTAGCATGCACCTTGTGGCCACCAAACTATACTCTATTGGCAATGTTGTATTTTAGCTAAAAAGAAATCAGCTAGTTTACCTTTAAAATCTTTGAATTTAGAATTTTTTTTTTCTTTTATGATAATATTTCGTTTTTCAATTAGGAAGCAACTTTTATCTCGATTCTTGATAGATTTTTTTACAATTTATTTATTTCTTGGTGTATTTATTACAATTTTTTTTTCATAAAATCTTGATATTTTTGAATTTACAATTATTTCAATCTTACTTGTGAGTATATCAGAGTTTTGATAAATTTCAATTGAAAATAAAGTTTTTTCTTGTGTTTTAGATGAATATGATCTTATCTTTTTCATATCAATTATCTATTAAAATTAGTGACAAGAATTAATCTAAATTTTGTCTGATGTAACGTCACATTGATGCTGTGGCAAAAAAAAATTCACACGTCATCTTGATATATACATTGCACATTCAAATTATTTCACTAAGGTTATTGACATTGAATTCTTTAAAATTAAAATATGAATTTAAATTATTGTAATTTAAAATTTGAGATGATAAAATATGATAAATTTAATATAAAATTATTTTAAATAAAATCATCAAATTTATATTTAATAAATCTTTTAATAGATCCAATATCAATGTTCTAATGTTGGTTCATTCGTGTTTATGGCATGGTCATATGCTCAAGATTGGCCCAAGTGACGATACTAGGTTGTCGGTTTTTTCACCTGCCCACCCGCGACCTGGTACGTGT
Source organism: Platycarya strobilacea (assembly GCA_036898215.1). Classification (NCBI taxonomy): domain Eukaryota; kingdom Viridiplantae; phylum Streptophyta; class Magnoliopsida; order Fagales; family Juglandaceae; genus Platycarya; species Platycarya strobilacea. The sequence goes on along the minus strand of CM072545.1, from coordinate 24,564,911 downwards.
GTACTTGTGATGATGTTGTTGACAACCCTCTCTAATAAAAGAAAGAGGAAACCTGAAGATTGGTCCGACCGATCTTCTATTAAAAACAACCCCAATAATAAAATAGAGAAAATACAATAAAAAATACAATAATTTTTTTTAAAATAATATAATAAAAAATAAAATTTTAAAAATATAATAAAAAATATAATAAAAAAATAAAATAAAGAAAATACAATAAAAAAATAAAATGAAGATGATTTTACGTGATAGATAGAGAGACGTTTGGTGTTAGCCGAGACGGAGGCGCCGTCGGCCACCGTGGACGACACCGCTCATACTATTGGGATCGGTAATTTTCGGTGATCTCACCCTTACAACGACAATCTCTAGCGATTTTAAGTGTACTCCATGTAGCATTAAATGCAAAATGGAATTCAAAATGGGTTCGAAATCGCCAGTCCCAATGCTATGGACAATGTCGCTTCTGATATTCACCGACAACTTTGACTATTTTCATAGGAGGGTCGATCAGAGGATCACTAACGTCTCCCTGAGAGAAAATCAATCTAAGAGCCGGTGCAGCTTATATTTTCTGAAAAATAATCCGTCAATCACATGATGTCACGTACGCGTCACACCCCTTCTCTTTTACATCTGCGATATAGAGGAATTATTTTGAGAAATGCTCTCTCTCGCGACACCCTCTCTTGCAAGTCACCCCTGTCTGAATCCAGCCCTCTGGTTTGCAAGTCTCCATCACAATCTTCAACCAATGGTTCCACAGCTACCGCTAAATCTCATTCCTCACAATTCAACAAAATCCCAGAAATCATAACACATCAATATATGCCAACAAGAGAGAGAGAGAGAGAGAGAGAGAGAGAGAGAGAGAGAGAGAGTATAAGGTATACCTGGATGAGCTTCTTCTTTATTGCAAATGTTGAGATGGATTTGTTGAAGTCATAGATCAGCGAATCAGAGAGAGTGGGCTTATTTATTTCAGTCAACGCGATGACAGTTTTTTTTTTAAGAAAAGCATGTGTTCAAGGGGTTCAAAGGGGCTTATCCATATGCACGGGCTCTCATAAAACCCTCTATTCGGTAAATCTGATCAATAATGTAATATTTTATATTCACTGCCATGGGATTTTCTGAAAAAAAAAAATCTTTAAAAAATCGAGAGATCATTGTCTCTTTCGTTTCCACCGATCTTTGCAGAACGGTCATATCTGTGGATATTTTCTATTCTAAAGCAGTTGGTAAAGGGGCTCATCTCGTTAATAGGTGTTTTGCTGAACAACTTTCAAACAAAACGAACCAAAATTTTGAAAAAAGGAAAGTAGGAAATGAGGGAAGAAGGAGACAAGAAGGAAGTGTCGGTGTCGAACTTTTATTTTTCTAATCAAACTTCATATATTAATTAAAAATAGATTACAACATACTATAGAGGTCTTTTTCACTATCTAAAATGCTGAAAATGTAGGAGTGTAGTCGGACCGTATTCTATCGTCTCTCATTAAAAAAAAAATTAAATAAAAAAATATGCAATAAAAAATTAATTTATTTTTAGGTATTATTTTTTCAATTTAGGTGATTCTTACGATAAAATATCATTAGTATATATATTTTATATTTAAAGCATATAATTAATTAAATTTTTCGATTTAAAATTAAATTTTTATGTTAAATAAGTTATAATAACATATCTTACATATAACTATATTTTATATTATTATATATATTATATACAAAAAATCACTACAAGATAATAAATTTTTTGAGACAAATTATTTTATCTTAAAAAGTCAACTTTTCATCTCATAATGTCTTTAGAGACAAAATAATTTCATCTTAAATTTGTCTCAAAAAACTTGTCTCAAAAAATTTTAGGAACGAAAATTGAATCGTCCCTAAAAATGTTTGTTAGAGATGAAATTTTACTTGTCGGTCCAAATCCGTTTGTACAGGTTTTTTTTTTATTTGAGACAAAAAAAAATTCGTCTCAAAAATCCATTTGGACAAAAATTTCAGCTGTTCGAACTGACACTTGCCGTTTGAACAAATAAATATTTGGTTCGAACAGATTGCCTGGTCCAAACGAGGTAAGCGTTCGAATGGATATTATCTGTTCGAACGAATAGATTTATTGGAATTAATCTTGTTCGAACAGACTCTTTTTAGTTCAGACGAATTTTTAAAATCGTAATGTATTGTTCGAATGTGATTTTTTCTATTCGAACGGTACTGCTACATAGATTCATATTTAATTAAAAAATGCATTGTTATTATAATAAAAATGTAATTTATACATCAAATTTGTTAATATATTGTTGTTAAATAGAATAATTAATATACAATTAATATAAAAAATGGATTTTAAGATCGTGGTGGTGGAATAACGTTTTGGGACATCCTCTGCCATTTTTCAAATATTGTTCGGGTCCTTGACTCCAGTCTTTCTTCTATTCTTGTCTCTAACTCCGCTGCTTTATCTAATCTGGTTAACAACTCTTATTTCTTGAACCACAATCATTCTATCTCAAGTTGTGCTGACTCTAACTCTTTAATCTTGTTTTCATTGAATCTAGCCTTAGAATAGGATGATGAACTGGAGAATGGTTTCACACAACGGCCTAAGCGCCATAAATATCCAGAATGTGATCTAACAACTTCAGATAGGATCTGAGCATCGTTGACAGATGATTTATCAGATGGATCTGTAGTAACATCTTTGATGATGATTTCATGTTTTCCTAAAAAAAAATCATTAAAGTTAGTATAAATAATAAGAATATTATATTAGTCTTGATTTAATATACTTAAATTTACATAATTTGCCTCAGTTTCAGGACAGGTCCAAATACCATCATGATTTTTATGTGCTTTAGTATATGTATGGACTAGATCAAAGTCACCAGAACTTTCAACTTGCTGCAAAAGAAAAACTGTATTATAACTTGAATAAGAGAAGTGCATATTTTAATATGAAACTGGAACTAGAAGTACTAACCATTTTTTTTTATGTAAATGATGAAAAGACTGAGAACCCGCACGATGTTGTATCTTTAAATTTGATCTATTTGCTTTGTTCACAATATTCCGTTGTTAAAAAAATAGATTATAAGTTTCAAATTCTAATACATATATAATTTTTTATTAAAAAGATATAGATGCGATATTACCTTATAAGCAGAATCTTCAAACAGATCACAAACCTTCTCCCACTCGGCTAATGGTATTCCTTGCAATGGATTTTGGCACGCATTTGCGGTAGTGCTGAATTTCTCAAAATGTGCATGGCACCGACCTTTATATCTTTGGAATGCACTCGACATCAGTTCCTCAATTGCTTTTCGATGCTCTCGCCGACTAAAATCTAGATTAAACTCATCTTTTAAAAAAATTATAAGTAATTAGTATAAATACAATTAGTATTAAATTTAATTTTCTTGGGATGTAGCTCATTACCGAGTAATGATTTTTTAAGTGATCTTTCACATCTTCGGGAATGTTAACCTAGTAGGCTGCTGACATCGGAGCATACGTGTGAGGAGGGCACCAACATAAGTAGAAATCCATGCTTGTGAATCATTGTGCCCACCGATATGACCTTCTAATATACCAACTTTAATTTTACCAATTTTTCTGACTTTCTCTATGTAGACACCATTCGTGATGCCTCACCCTCGATCCTGGCTTACAACTACAAGTACAGTAATTAGAATAAATGTATATAATTTAGTAAATTTATATTAACTCATGTGTTAAATACTATAATTCAACAAAAGACCTGACGCTAGGTCTGGTGATGCTGTTACACTATTGCTGGCTAGTGAATCACGTGCATTAGAGTTAATAATGGGTGGGGGTGGGGATGACGTACGAACTGCTTTGCATTTGAGAGACATATCTATTTAAAAATGTAATGAATTAAATATATCATTGGATAAATATTGTGGATATTTATAAAATTTATACTTACACAGATATTTTAATTTATTCACTATCAATTTTGTTGGACCAGTCTCCTTCAACTTCACTAGACATGTCAGTAGATTCATGTTCTTCCGACATTTCATCCTCAATCACTTCTAATGCAACGTCTCCTCTATGGAGTGAGACCATATCATATTGACTTAGGTCAACAAATAGATTGATCACTGGTTCGTTTTCTTGATATACTTCTTCATTTGTTGAATCATCAAATTCTTCATGTGGTTCATCTGTCTCTGGAATATAATCAAATACATTTTTTGGTGCAAACTTTTCCACCACTCGCCATGGGTTCTCGTATTCCGGATCATCTAAATAAAAAACTTGATTCGCTTGGCAGCCGAGAATGAAAGGATCATCCTTGTACCAGGTCCGGATATATTCACACTGACAAAACCCTCATCTTTACGCACTCCCAATTTAGGATTTGAAACATTCCACCAAGTACATCTAAACAACCAAGCAATATAACCTCCCACATACTTTAACCCTAAAATATCTTCTACAATTCCGTAAAAGTCAATGTTATCATTTCCATGGCTCCCTTCGACTGCAACCCCAAAATTCTGAGTTCTTCTATATCATTCTCCATCACATGTGTGAAATCTATAGCCACGCACCAAACACCCTGAATACTGGATAGCCCTCTTGCCCGGACCACATGCTAATGCTTAAAGTTCTGGTGAGATCTCATTGAAATTTATAGCATGTTTTAATATAACCTACATCAATAAATATATTTAGTATAATATTAAATATAAATAGAATCCACATTAATTTTTCAATAATAACATATGTTCAAACTACAAGGCAAATTCCTCTTCATGCTTCTTTTGTACCTCAGCTACACCATCAGAGCTAAATAGTTGTAAATGTTCACTGCACGTTTTCACGTGAAATATTAATTTATACGAAAATACTAATCTCAATTATTTCAGTTATATGTAAATTCATTACTAACATTAAGTAATGCTCAATTTTTTCACAGTTATTCAGGACATACCATCGAACTCTATTAAAATCTCGTCTACACAAGTCGTAACCCCTTTATGCGCCCATTGGATGTACAATTTGTTAAAATATAGAAAACGGTGATAAGACATCCATTTATTCACCTTCATAATTTCGATCCAGTCTTGTAAATCTGGTATCAACTTCACGAAAATGCATTGAACAAAAAGTGTGCAATTCATTATCAATGTAGGACTCTGCAATTGAACATTCTGGACGAACCTTATTTCCCACACTTCGCTTAAGCTTTCCTAAAAATCGTTCAATTGGATACATGCATCTATATTGAATTGGGCTAGCAACTAAACCCTCACGAGGTAGGTGAACAGCTAAATGAACACATCAAAGAAAGAAGGCGGGTACAAACCCTCTAGTTTGCACAATATCATTGCGATCTCGACCTCCAATTTTAACAATGCGTCAACTTGTAACGTCCCATTAAAAATATCTCTGAAAAATGCTCTTAATTCTGTGAGAGTTATATGAACATCTCGAGTAAACTTTCCACGTACATCAACTGCCAACAAACGTTGTAAAAATACATGACAGTTGTGACTTTTGAGATTAGTTATCTTCCAGTCATGTGTTCACACGCATCTTGACATGTTCGAAGCATACCCGTCAGGTAATTTGATTGACAATAACCAGTCACAAAATTTCATTCTCTCATCGCTTGATAGTGTATACCATCTAAGAGGCATGATGGCTCGAGACCCATTATCTTGTACATGTAACTTTAGTTTTATTCCCAACTCCTTAACCTTTACGGGAGTTAACTGTATCTTTTATTTTTCCTTCTATTGACATGAGAGTATCCAAAATGTTTTCACATATATTTTTCTCAATGTGCATGACATCTAGATTATGGCAAAGTGTCAATGTAGACCAGTATGGAAACTCGAAGAAAATGTATTTTTTTGTCCAATTGAATTCCACTACATCTTGTTTCTTCTTTCCCACTTGTGCGTCCTTCCCAAATCTATTTTTTGGAATCTCAAGTAGTTGTGCAAGAATATCATCGCCAGACAGTATAGGTGATGATGATCTCTGCTCAGTCTTCCCATCAAACATTACCCTGTTTGAATGTCATATATAATTATTAGGTAAATATCGACGATAGACTATGAAACATAATTTTCTTTTATTTGTTAACCACTGAGACTGTGTATCTTTGTTGCAAACAGAACAAACCTATTAACCTTTTGTGCTCCATCCAGACAAGTTCCCGTATGCTGAAAAATCATTTATTGTCCACAAGACTGCGGCATGCATCCTGTTTTCCCCCGACAAGGTCGCATCATATGTACTCACACCCAGTTCCCTCAACTCTTGCAACTCTACTATTAATAGTTGTAGATATACATCTATGTCATTTCCTTGTGACCTCGGTCTGGGAATCATTAAAGTCATCATAAAATAAAGGTCTTTCATACACTTCCAAGGTGACAAATTATAAGATATTAATATCAAAGGCCACGTACTATGAGAAGTGCTCATATTGGCAAATTGATTAAAACCATCAGTTGCTAACCCGAGGCGTACGTTCAGAGGCTTTTCGACAAATCATGGATACTCCCCATTAAACTTCTTCCATTGTAAGGAATTTGCCGGATGTAAGAAAAATTGATCATTTCAAACTTTTTCTACATTATGCGAAGTCATATCATTTGCCAGATGTAAGAGAAGTAAACTCGAGGGATCAACGAAAAATGTCTCAATACTTTATTCGGTATATTATGTTTATCTGATGTCCATCTTGATTCGTGGCACACTGGACATAAATCCAATTCTGCATATTGCTTCCAAAAGAATACACAATCATTCTTACAAGTATGAATAATATTATAATCAAATCTCAATCCCTGCTTCAATTTTTTTGCCTCATAAACGTTACGAGGCACCACGCTATCTTGCGGTATAACCTCTTTAAATAACTCAAGTAGCATGTCAATGGCATTTGCAGAAATTTGGTATATTGACTTGATATGTAGCAACCTCACTGTGAATGAAAACTTGCCATGACAAGTACATCCCTCATTCAATTGTTGTTGTGCATCCTCTCATAGTCTTGTGAAGTTCTCGTTTCTCTCAAAAGATTATGAAAATGTTCATTCTCCATCTCGAACCCCAAACATGCCTGCGCCAATATCGCCTAACATCTCAGTCATATCCTCTCCATTATCATCATTATCATCCGAAATGGCCACATTTGTATTGTCGATATCGATCTCGGCTCCAATTTCCTCCATCTGATTGGAATGACTCTCAAGTCTAAGTCCTGTAGGAAATGGTTCTCCATGTAGAACTCAATGTGAGTATTTAGGATCTATTTTATTAATGAACAAATGAGACTCCACTACTACCATGTTTAAATAACTTAGGTTCTTGCATTTCTTGTACGTACATCTTATAAAACCCCGACTGTCAGCACTATATTTCACAAACTCTATGAAAAATTTTACCCCCCATGCATACTCCTTATAGTCTCGCCCAAGTCTATCTCCCAATAGCATCCAACTTTTGTCTATTGTATTTTTGTTACCCGTCCACTATCTATTAAAAAAATCTAAATCATTACATAAAAATCATCAATAATACTATAATTGATATCCTCGTAGTACTACTTTGATAAGGTAGTTGGTCTTATCCCATTAGAGACTATCATCTATATCGCATATATACTTTGTCTAAAACTCTAATATTAGTAAAATTTCAACAGCATTTTCCTATAATTCTCCAAATATGCTAGTCGTGATACTAGATACCAGAAGAATGTAAGGAAATGCACACCAAAATTTTATAACCTAACATAAGAGCACTGACTGAATATATCTGCCATATAAATTATAGAAATCCGAAACTGTCCACTTTGGACAATTCAAGAGTTGTACCCAATCATTCTTTAAGAGAATAATTGGCCACAACTCTCAAACGAGTCTAAAGTAATAACAAACAATAAACAACAATATTAGTAATAACAAATTATATTAATAACAATGATATTTTTTTTGCATGAGTTTTGTTCGAATGTAAATTTTCACGTCCGGACGAGCCTCAACAAAATTTAACTTTTGTTCGGACGTGAACAGTTCTGTTTGAACGATAATCATGCAGACAGAATAGCAAAACCAATCCTCAACATCACTAAAGTAAGCAACAAATGCCCAAACAAACAAATCATGCTCGAAATGGGTTATATAAAAAATCTCAAATATCAAAAAAAGTACGCAAACTCTATATAAAATCACCCCAAAATATCAAAACAAATATCTAATCTTTAAACCCTAATAATTAGAAAACTAACCTTAACTTTTACACTTCCAACTTCAAATCCAATTCAACAATTTTGTCCACAATTAAAAATCATAAGATGAGAAAATCCCTAACCACTTTTAATGTTGAGAAATACACAAAAAAAGTATTGAGAAATAAAATTTACTTATTCCCTTTCAAGAATATCAAGTCTTCCACACTCAAAAATCCTCCTATAATATAAAATCATTCTCTGCCTCCCTCTCAGTCTCCCTCTCTCAAAAATAGCTCAGTCTTACATGAAAATGAACTAAAAATTCGGGTGTTTAAGTCATTGAAGTTGCGTTTGGACGTGGAATTTATCCGTTCGAATGCAAAAATCCCAAATTGCCGTTTTGTTTTCTTGTGAGGAATTTCAACTTTTTGCATCCGAATGGACTATTTTCTCATTAGGACGCTTTATTTTAAGCATATTTTGAGTATATATCGTTCAAACGAATGAGAGGTCGTTAGGACGTATAACAGTCCTCAGTATTTGACACGGAAATTTTTCTCCAAATTATTAACACAAGCTACGAGATAAAATACATTCGAAAAATAGTAAATTATGGTTCGAACGGATACTTCATTTTATATACTAAATAATACAAAAAAATATTAGATCATTATTATAATAGGCTTGTATTACGTAATGTAATATATTATCTTAGTGTTATATTATCTTATAGAGTTATATTAGTATTATAATACTAATATACTAGGTAACGTTTAATTATTCTTGTATATGTATACACAATGGTATTACTAATACTATTCTAAATAATATATATTATAAATTATATGTACTGAACAAGTGATGACACTACTAATTATATACTAAGTAATCTAAGTAACATGTACCTAGTTATTATAAACTAAGTACTACATATAAATTGTGTAATACTTATATTCTAACTAATATATACTAGTATATACAAAGTACTTGATATATATGAAGTTGAAGTACTTGATATATACTTATTATATATAACACTATCATCTTAGTGTTATGTATATATAACACTATCATTTTTTTTTACTAAATACTTTAAAATACTATTAGTGCCGTATGGTACATAATAATATCGTCATAACTAGCTGAACAGATAGTGCATTGCTTAAACTCCAAACTCTCATATTTCCGTTCGAACAGATACCCCTTTGTCCGAACATATACCCTAATCGTTCGAATGCTTATAAACTCCGTTTAGACGCTCAAAACTTGTACGAACAACAACTTGCTCGTCCGAACGAGTGTCGGGATATATTAACCCAGCTTTCGTTGAACGTCTCATTTTTGCAACGAACGATAAATTCCAAAAGTTACTTTTATTCGAATAAGAATCACACTCGAACTTCCCAAAATCATCATCTACAGTGAAATATATAAGGTATAATTCCTCTAACTCTTCCTATTGGTTGAAAATGAGTTATGAACACCCATTTTTGTAGGGGTCGGATTTCTAATTGAATCCAACCCATTTTTCATAATTTTTGTATTTTTTTTCATAGTACTCATTGTTTCGGACCTTTAGGAATGATACTAGGTTGATTTGGTCCGAATAAATTTGGTTTTTGTAGAAAAAAAGTAATGGCTGAGTCAACTCGGCCATTTTTCTTCGCAGGGGTTTCCGTTCTGACGAGAATAACCCCCGTCCGAATGAGATGTAGGAGATGATCCTATTATGTTCGAACAGGCATCTAACTCATTTGGACGAGTTATTTTTTGTCCGAATGAGTAAGTGCCAAACAGAACAATTTGATATACGTTTTGGTTTTATTTAGGTATTTTGGATTCCATCAAACCTGTCTAATTTCTTCCATCACTTGTTTATTGAATAGTATACATATGGTGGGCAGAGGTCGAAAGCGTGGGAGAGATCAGATGATTGGGAGTAGTAGCACACCTCCACCCATTGGCATCAGTGCTACTACGCTAGTGATCGCTACTTCAGTTGCCTCCGCTCCCGTCCCTCCCGCTACTCCCAGTGCTCCCATCCGCAAGTCTGTTCTAGTAGAGCGGCCTGTCACCTTGGATGACTTCAGAGAGCTAGAGTGGGAGAGACACACCATCCACCAGATCTTCATAGAGTAATGATGGGCTCCAATCTGCACGCAGGAGGGGATTGCATCCTGATATGATATGCGAATTCTATTGTGCATTGGGAAAGCAGCTTGGAGATATCCACCACTATGTGCTGATGGTGCGGGAAGTCAGCATCACATGCGTGATGGACGCATATCCTCATCCCTCTGCAACATCTATATCTATATCTGCTTGGGCAGACACGAAGACTGAATCCTCATCACCCTTCGCAATATGGGTTGTCCATGTGCTGGCTACTGGCTCAACACTCATGATAGCAATGAGGAGTACATATTTGATGATGGTCTCATAAACGATAAGGTACGTGAGCTACTATGACATCCCAAGGCTCATGCATATGATGGCGGGAAGGCCATCAAACAGATCAACTGCACTTGTGACACCTCTAACGACGTTTGGGATTTAACGTAGCTGGCAGCATAAGGATATGTGACACTTATCCTGTTCATGTCAAGATTAATGTAAATACTCCTAATTTTACTATCAATGTATGATATCTCGCAAAGGAAATGTTTCATAAAAATTAAAATGTACAAAGAATTAAAACTTTGCAAAATATCACATGGTAACTACTTGACTTCACATAAGCTGTATCATTTTACATAATGTATCAAAATCAATACATCACTGAAACTCTTAAAATATTATACAAATAATTTCCAAAACCACAAAATACAATACCCTCAAGTTCATAGCCCTGATTCCTTCTTTACTTCTTTATAGTTAGGACCAAATCAAAACTGGCCCATATTAATCTTCTCTCCTTGGTGGTGCCTAATTCCTGTAGGGATCTCAAAAATACTATCCAAAGTTAAAGATCCATCAGGGCTCAATGCTAAACAACACCCCATAGGACGACACCCTTTTGGCGCCATGGCTCGATCCTCCCAGACTATACTAGTCATACCTTCAAAACATTGCTCTGCCATTTTTACAAAAGCATCATAAATTACAAGACCTTCAGGGCTCCTTAGAGCCTCCTGAGTGGCCCTCAATCCTTGACCTGCCATCATAACCTGTCAAAACTTCTATCATTCCCAGAAGAGAATGATAGTAAGAAAAATCACACAAAATGAGATTTTTGAAAAAATCTCAGTAAGTGCATATATAAACAAGACAATAGCATCCGCAAATACATAATTCAATCAATAACGACATAATTCATGTAGCTATAACTTACAAGTTAACTTATATACAATGTACCTTAATTACCTTAATTAGCATATTCAATAACTTTGCTTGCATATAGCATTTCCTTTCAGACAATTCTTAACGATTTCTTATTCTTGTTACTATTTCATTTATTCTTAGAGTTCTTGGTTCAATCATAACGTGATAGTAGTTACGTATCACCTTCACTGCTACCCTTATCTTGAACCTCAACGACAGTTACGTATTGCCTTCATTGTCGGGTTCTCATTCGCATCAGTCGTACGGGAGTTACGTATTGCCTTCCCGGTGACGACATGAAATTACTTACTATAGCGGCAGTCACGTATTGCCTTAACCGCTAATCATATTATTCAGACAGGAGTTACGTATCGCCTTCCCCGTGACGATGTGACTTCTTATTATCCGACATGCGTTACGTATCGCCGTCCCTGTCGGCACGTCAGTCAAACAAGAGTTACGTTTTGCCTTTCCTGTAACTACGCAACTTTGCATTTTCATATTCTTTGCTTGATCTTATTCTAATTTTCCTTGTTATCTTAAATACATATAACTTAACTTTCTTTCATGCATAATGCATGACTCATGTAACGTATAATACACGTACTTATTAACTCGTAGTGTAATCACGAAAAATCCTGTCCTTAGCGAATATTTCAACTAAATTTTGTATGTCTAATAAAAGAATAAATTTAAATAATTAAACTTTAGGCTTACAATAGCCTAAGCCAAATCTTTTTCCCTAGACTACACTTGTTAGCTTCATCAATCTTTTCATTATCTCAAGCCCTTTATGTATCTATTTCTTTTTAATCATCCACCAAAACATTTTAAAAATATTATTGTCACTTGAAACTCAAGTTCTTTGCATATTCCTTTTCATAAAAATATCTAGTTATATATTTTCTTTTCTAGCTAAAAGATACCATAATCAAAGCCATAATCTTCCTATATACAAACATATATCATCTCTGAATTTACCATAGTACTCATTTTTAAAACTCATCCTATAATTATTTTTTATAACCCTAAAATATATCTATATATATTTTTAACTATTCTCTTATATTTCTTTTATTAAAATACATCTTAGACTAGAGCTTACATTCTTTTACCAATCAAGCATAAGAGGTATACTATTATATCCATTACTTATCACTAACTAATAGTTTTCCAAAACAAAGAAAATAAATTCTCATATTATTCCTCATTCATCAAATAAACAACCATTCATTTCATAATCAACTAGTAAAATATATTCTTCAATAAATTAAACTTACAAATTAATTAAACAATATATCAATTTTAAGATATGGTTGCACTTACAATTTTCCAAGAAGTAAGCCAGAGAACCCTTGTCAAAGAAAGATATTCTTCACTCACTTGAAGTAACTTTCACCAAAGCACTAGGAAAATATGCTTAAAGTGTGAGAGAAGGAAAACAAAGAGTGAAGAAAAGAAAACTCCCTTCTGCCGAGAGCTACCCATATATATATATATATGTTCTATATTTTTTTTCCTCCTTCATGATCGACATGCATGCCTTTGCTTTATATATTTTATTTTATTTTATTTTATTTATTCCCAGCCATCCAAGTGTCCCCCTACATATTAGATCAAATCATTACTTATATAGACTTAGTTGTAAAGTCACACTTAATCCTTTCCAACTTATTTGTTGAAAACCAAGTCAAAGTAAGATAACAACTACTCAGCAAACACATTCTAGCCATCCTAAATCTAGCTAAATCTATCTATAAATTCTCATTCTTGATGGGCCATATATTCCCTTAATTCTTCTAAGAGCAATCAACCAATGAGAGAGAGAGAGAGAGTCAACTAAACAAAATTGACTGGCTGGAATCCATGCATTGCCCAACAATTCACATACTTAGATAGTTATCTAAATTATTCCACCTAACTCCTCACTTCATGGTTTAATATTTCAAAAATTTCCTTAGCTATTGTGACGTCCAACGTCTTCCATCACTTACAAAGACTAATCAACTCCCAACATTATTTCTTTCAACTTACTATATATACATACATATGTATATTATATATTATTTTACTACTCATTTCTCATACATTGCCCATCTTATGCTCCACATTTAAAATAATTCCCAATGTTACTCTCCTACTCTCCTACACTTATAACAACAAATAAATAACTAATCGGGTGTTAAATAATTTAATAAATGAATAAACTACCATGTAAGATAAAAATAAATAAATAAATAAATAAATAAATACTCGGGGTGTTACAGCACTCCATTCTTCAGATTGCTGAATCTGATAGTTGGGAACAACGTGGAATAAAAAAAGTACAAGACAGATTTTGGGATGAATCGGGCACGACTTCTTGTGCGGGTAGTGAGAGGGGACCCGATTGATCTAGCACTGTATATTTTCTATCGCATTAGACGTGAGTCACGATATGATAGTGGATGCAGTCTACCATTTGGACTATTGATATCTGGCCTCCTACTCCAAGTTGGAGTTATAGAGTGGGTGGGTGAGAAAAGAAAGTTTCAGATGGGGGCTCTCAACAAGATATCTACCAGCAAGAGCAAGGGGCACCCCTATGTAAGGACTCTAGGGCCAACTGATACTACTACTAGTATTGTTACCCAGCCTGCTCAGAAACAGCCTGCAGAATTTACACTGGATCAGTTGGTGGTAGTGGTGGAGCATGTGGGTGGAGAGAGTGGCGACTCGCATGGTAGCAGAGTCTGATGACCGTACATGAGGAGGATAGATGATGTAAAGACACGGATTAAATCTATGCAGGAAGACATAGATTTGATACTGAAGCAGTATGAGTATTTTACTAAGTATTTTATTTTATGTGTTGTATCGAACAATATTATATATATATTTTGGGATGTAATTAGTATTTTCTTTTATTTTTGATGTTCATAACAATGTTTCTTTCTTATTTTTCTCATTTTACTTACTACTCGTGATAATAAAATAAATAACATTTTAAAAGTAATTATATAAAATTAATTTGTGCATTTATAAATGTTTTAAATGCTCCATACATCATAATTTGTAAGATAAACATATTTTTTATAATGATAAAATGAAATTAATAAAAAACAAAAATATATATACACAAATGAATGGTGATGAACAAAAATGAACTATTTCCAACCTGTTTTTCATCCGAATAGTATACTTCATGTTCGGATGGACTTGCAAGTTTCCTGTCATGTTTCCTTTCAAATATATTCCATTCGGATAAATAATTATCCGTTCGAACGAAGTTTTTCGTCACCAAATGTCTTGTTTGGACGGATTTTTGTCTGTCCGAATGGATTTTGCAACTTGTCCAATTTTTGAGATGAAATTTAAAATTTGTCTCAAAAAACCACTTTTAGGGACGAAATTTATTTGGTCCCTAACAAATTTCGTCCCTAAAACTAAAATTTGTTGTAGTGAATATATTTAATATAAAATAAATTATATATAATATAAAAAAAATATTTTAAAATATATATTATATCGAACAAATCCGGTCTGGTCTGGTTTTAAAAGGATTAAAACTAGAATCGGATTAGTACCGACCAGTTTTGACATTATATGAATCGGTTCTAGACCAGAACGATTCCATTGGTTTGGGCTAGTCCAATTTAATTTTCTAATTTTTTGATTTTTTCTGACACCCCTAGTAGCCATAGGCTGCTTGTTTCTTGTATGCTACCCCCATTCTTCATGTGTGAACATAAAACCTACACAACAGAAGAAACCAACCTGCCCAGCCTCACGTGAAAATTGAAAACCACCTCCGTTCCTTTTCAAACCAACGTAATTTCTCTACCACGCAAACAATTACGTTGGTACCACCGCTGCCAGCCCATACGAAGCTGTAGCCACCCCTTTCACTGTCGTAGCCACAGAAACAAGGTGTTGCATTGAGAAATCCTCCACGGTGAAGATGCAGCAACCCAACTTGTGCACACTGAAGGAAAGGTTTTAGCCACATCCTCCCACGCCCTATGCCACTAACACGACCCAGTAGTGAACCCACGTGTGGAGCCACCGCCATTCTTCATCGAGAGGCCCCATGTTAAGAATAAAGATAAGGATAAAGATAAGGATCAAGTTCGAATCTGTGATAATATGGATAGAGCAAAGTTGTTAGAATAGTTGTTATCTAGAGTTGTTAGGCTAATTGTTATCTCATGTTTGAGTTTGTATTTGAATTGAATAGATAAGATCTCTGTAACCAACATATATCACATGTACCTCTTGAGTCATTTTAAAAAGTGTTTTAGAAATAACTTTCAAGTATAAGAGTTGTCAAGTAATATTAGGGAAGCCCCTAAATTATTTCCTCAAAGAATTATTAATTTAATTTACAAATTCACCCACAACTAAAAATAAAATGAAAATTTAACTTAAGACTATATACAATGGTATTTACAATGAGCATGAATTTTTGGACATTATTTAAAATGTCAAGTTTTCTTTTTTTTTTGAGAAGATGAATGAACTCTAAGATTTATGCAAGAAAAGTGAAGAGAATAATGGATTACATATGAATTGAGAAATAAGCTAATGAATTAAAATAAAATGGAAGACCACCGACTGAACTATGAATTGCCAATGAAAATGAAAATATAGGCTAAACAAACAGAGGCTACTGAGAATTTGGTCTAACAAAATGAGAATGCGTGAACTAGAAGTTGCCGAAATGTGAAGAAGAGCTACTAAAGTGAGACACTAAAGCGAAACCGACAGAAATGAAAATACAATTAAATGCAACAAGAGCCACTGATTGAATGAAATGCAGCAAACAAACTAATTAGCAATGTTGTAACTAAGCTGTTGAAGCAAGGTTGTTGGAAACAAAAGCCACTGAAATAAAGTTTCCACAAAACAAACTACTAAAATAAACTAGAAGCATCGACTGAAATTAAGCTACTGAAATGCAAAACTAACCAACAAAAAAAACTATAAGCCATCGAAAATAATCCATCTGCTAATGGAAATGCAAACTGAAAATACCAAATGAAAAATGCTCAAACGAAAGATAAACTACTACTTTATATTGAGAGAAATAAGCTTCCAAGAAGAATATAAATGTTGCCAACAAAATGTGAACTCCCAAAACAAATGAACTCCCAAATAAAACTGAATGAGAATCATTGGACTACAAGTAATGAAATGAGGATCTTCTAAAAGTGAAAACACAACATAAACTAAATAAAGTAGCAGCTCAAAACTAGCCCAAAGTAGAGTGTATGGATTCAAGCAACTTTGGAAACCAAAACAAAATAAATCTGGGCAAGCTTAGAAGAGGAGTTCGGCCAAGGTTTTGATCTCTGAACACCCTCTAGCAAAAACCAAATGTTTCTTTTATTCTCTTTCCCTTTTTGTCCCCTGTTTAATGCAACAAAATTCATCTCTTTTCTAGTGTACAGACCATGGTTGTTCCTGAAATGGCATTGCCCGATTGTTTCTCTAACCAATGGACAAAGACCAATAGGCAATTTGCATTATTCTCAACAACTGTCTATTTCCAAATGCAGGGACTTGGGTCAGTTGCATGACCTGTCACGAGAAGATGCAATGCATGGATGGTCCTTGATTGAAACCTTGAGTTGTATGAATTGATCTAATTCGGTCTAGGGGTTTCAAAACTGAAGTGAATTTCGATGCTGGATCTTGGATAAGGTCGATGCATTGCTTAGGTGTAGGGGCGGGACTGAAGACACGGGGCTGGACTGAAGGCACGGGGCATGAATTGCATTTCATTTGGTGCAATTATTTGATACAGGTTGGTGCTTGATCGGTACATGAGGTGTCACATGTGTGGCTTGCAAACGTGAAGCACAAAATGATGCATGGGCTTGCTTTCCACCTGAATGTTTGCTAATAAATTATACACCAAATGAATCTATTCAATTGCAGACAATCAACTAGAAATTGGAGTTCATAAAATTAGGCATTTTTCAATTGAGTTAGAGTGATTTATCAAACCTTAATTCACTCAATTTCTAGAGGAAAATGTGTGATTGACATCAAAGTAAATAACGACAATATTATGGCTCAATCACACTCCCCAACTAGCATTTTGCTAGTCTCTTAACAAAATAGTGAAATAAAATTGAACAGAATATTGCACTAAGACAATACTTCACTCATAAGCACACCAATCAACCACTTGAATTCTCAATCATATTGTTGCTACTTCTCACAAATTCAAATCGATTTAAGCAACTTCAATTGACTACTCATATCCCTTCCACATTGGATTGAGGCAAAACACCCTTGGAGACGCACAACCTTTAACCACATCTCTCTAAAAAAAAATATTTTGTGTGTGTGTGCACCACAGATGTCCTAGAGATTTTCCACTTGAAGATTGATCATTACTAATCCTCACTATTTCAAGATTGAAGGGATTAACAGTTTCATGCCAACTTTGTTTAAAAGTCATTTCTTTATTTATATCATGGCTTTTGACTCCCAAAATTTGGGCAACTGTTTCTAGCCCTTTACTCAGGATGTTCCACTGAGTTTCCATTTTCATTGCATTTTTTTTTGGCTTTGCACAATGAGGAATCAAACCCAAGGTTGTGCGCCTAACCCACACGTTTTAGAGTTCGCCCTTACCACTAATGCGGACTTATTGTATTATTATTATTTTTTTATTATTTTTTCTTTTTTCTTTTCATAAGGCATAGCTTAGTAGTCCTATAGTGTACTTTTTTCTATTCAAACCAAGTGGTAAGTGAGGTAAAACAACTGCGAGGTGTAAAGTGAAAGAGTGATTATTTTGTAAAATGCTTTGCCCTTTATTTCATAAAACCAATGCTGGAGTCACTATCAACATAATTCCAAAACTTAAAGGTTAGAGAGTGTCTATCACTAGTTATGATTCATCAGTGTCAAAGTTGGGTACTCATGAAGGAAAAATTGTCTATTATGCATTAACAAAATTCAATAATAATCACTATCAAGTTAAAAAAAAAAAATCATAACTTTATCCATTCAGCCTAATCACATGATAAGACAACCCCCCAACTGAACAATGCAGTGTCCTTAATGCAACAGTAGAAGAAAAAATAATATAAGGAAAAAACAAACAATGCATAAAATTAACAAAGAGAATAAAATAAAATAACGAAACAAGAGGAATCTTAAAACAAAAAGAAACAACAAAAGAGATGGCAATCAAGAATCACAAGGGCAATGGACAAAAAGAACTTCATCACCTGGATCATAAGTGGAAATGAAAGGCTTAAGGCACTGACAATTAACAGTAAATGATGCATAACTCATAGGATTTTAGGTTTCTACTGCCCTATGAGAATGAATTTTGGTGACAACATATGGATCACTCCAATGGGATTTTAGTTTATCAAAAAAAAAAATGTAAACGAGAATTGTAAAGAAGTACTTTCTGACCAAGCGTGAAATGCTTGGGATGAATGTGTTTGTCATGCAAAATCTTCATGCACTCCTTCGCCATTTGGGCGTTGTCATAAGCATTGCGGCGAACTTTATCCAACTCATTGATTTGCAACCTTCTCAAACCTGAAGGTTCATCAAGTGACAAGTTAACATGTTTTATGGCCCACAAAGCACGATGTTGGATATCAATAGGTAAATGACAAGTTTTACCATAAACTAATTGGTAAAGAGATATTCATAAATTAGTTTTAAAAGCTGTCCTATAAGTCCACAAAGTATCAAGAAACTTAATCGACCAGTCTTTTCTATTAAGATTGACAGTTTTCTCTAAAATGATTTTTATTTTTCTATTTGCCAATTCTGCTTGCCCATCTGTTTGAGGATAATAGTGGGTGGAAACTTGTTGTGTGATACCATATTTTCTCATGAGTGTAGAAATGGTTTATTAAAAAAATGAGAACCCCCATCACTAATGATAACCTTAGGCATGCCAAATTGAGCAAACAAATATTGCAAAAATTTTAGCACAACATGATGGTTATTGGTTTTGCAAGCAGTGGCCTCAACCCACTTTGAAATGTAATCAACGGCCAATAAAATATATGTGTTTTCAAAGGAAACCAGAAAATGTCCCATAAAGTCTCTCCCCCAACAATAAAAAATTTCTAAAGTATGAATGGGGAAAAGAGACATCATGTTTCTTTTGCTAATGGATCCCAGTTTTTGACAAGACTCACATGCTTTGCAAAAATTGTAAGTATCTCTAAAAATGGAAGGCCAATAAAAACTGCTTTGCAAAATTTTTGCCACTATCTTCTTCGCTGAAAAATGACCACCACATGCACCCATATGACAAAATCTCAAAATTGAAGAAAAATCATCATCGTGTATGCACCTCTGAATCAATTGGTCTGAGCAATACTTAAAAAGACATGGGTCATCAAAGTAAAAATGCCTTACCTCGGATAGAAATTGACGTCTGTCTTGGGTGGATCATTCAGAAGGCATTCGCTCAGTCACCAAGTAGTTGATTATGTCAGTAAACTAGGGAGCTCTTTGAATTGTAAAGAGCTGCTCATCCGGGAAACTATCATCAAAAGGGAGGCTCGCATCTGAAGAGGAGGGTGATGGCAATCTGGAAAGGTGGTTGACTACCACATTCTCAACTCCCTTCTTGTCCTTAATGTTGATATTGAACTCTTGAAATAGTAAAATCCAGCGGATCAAGCGTGGCTTTGTATTTTTCTTAATCAACAAATACTTTAAAGCAGAGTGGTCAGTGAAAATAAAGTAACAGGAGAACAAAAAATGTAAGCCCGAAATTTATCAAATGCAAAAACCACTATAAGCATTTTTTTTTCTAGTAGTGGTATAATTTTTATGGGCATCATTCAAGGTTCTACTGGCATAATATATCACATAAGGCATATTATTCACACGTTGACCCAAAATCGCACCCAAAACATAGTCACTTGCATCAATCATGATTTCGAAAGGAAGGTCCCACTGCGGAGGTTGCATAATGGGGGCGGTGATTTCAAAAGATTTTTGGCACTCATTAGTCCAAACAAATTCAACATCATTTTGTAAAAGAGTGCACAAAGGTTTTGTAATAGAACTGAACCCTTGAATAAATCACCTATAAAAGCTAGCATGGCCAAGGAAAGAACGAATATCTTTAACCATCCTAAGGATAGGAAATTTTGATATCAACTCAACTTTTGCCTTGTTGACTTTCATACCTTCCGAGGAAACAATACGACCCAAGACAATACCTTGAATAACCATAAATAGGCATTTCTCCCAATTAAGTAAAAGATTTTTTTCCTCACATCTTTGGAGAACACATGCCAAATTATGTAAACAACTTTCAAATGATTTTCCAAAAATAGAGAAGTCATTCATGAATATTTCACAAATATCTCAATCATGTGATCAGAAAAAATACTCATCATGCATCTCTAAAGAGTGGCTAGCGTATTACACAACCCAAAAGACATTCTGGTGAACGCAAAGGTGCCAAAAGGACAGGTGAAGGTAGTCTTCTCTTGGTCTTCAGGTGCTACAACAATTTGGTAATAACCAGAAAAACCATCCAAAAAACTATAACACCCCGCTTCCGAATATAATATTTTAAAAATATTTTAGAGAGTCAGTATGTTACTAAAATTTTCTTTACAAAATGCATCGGATACGAACGTTTTATAATAAATGAAACAATTTTTATAAAATTTAAAGAGAGTCAACAAAAGTATTTATTTAAAATATTGAAATGTCATGTGCTTACAAAAATATCTCATTCACTAAAAGTCATAAAATTACAACTAATACACTATCTAGGCCTTTGCATCGTCCTAGAGTCAAATCCGTCCTGCTGTGCATTCTCATCACCTGTGATGATTTTTAATAGAAAATATAGAAATATAGAAATAAAAACAAAATGAGTTGAATACTTAATAAGAAACACATCATACGATAAAAATAATAATCATCGATTTTTATGCATACTCATAGATATATACATAATAACATGAACATGATCTTTTCATAAATGCTGAACATGTGCCTTTTCATAAATGCTCAAAACATGATATTTTCTTAATTTCTGAAAACATAATTTTTTCATAATCTTATCATATCGTATTGTATCATAGGCCGTTACTCATTGTTGACTCCTGTGAGTTAGGGTTAGCGAATCTAAAAAGATTCTGATTTTTGCTTATGGCTGCGGATTATGGAATCCATACATAAGGAAGACATATTGGATGCACTATTAGTATGTACGACTTAGCAATGCAATATGCCCATACATAGGTATCGACTTCATATCATGCATAGGCCACTTACATATCTTATCATACTTGCATACTTATCATAACAAGATTTTAAAATAAATTGCATACTTTCATAACATGTCGCAATGCATGTTTCCTCACATAAATTTATGATCTTTCATAAATAATTCTATGCACTCTTACACAAAATCATAACTTTTCATAAATAACTTTAATAAATTATGATGTTTCATAAATATCTTAATGCATACTTTTCGTAAATCATGCATGACTTTTCATAATTTTTCATAACTTGGGTACATAAAAAGGGGCTTCTAATGATGACCATACATATATAATATTTTTTATAAAAACATGTTTGTCGTACATGTGTGAAAGATATGATCATACTACTTACATTTTAGTGTTACTTTCAAAATCACATTATAGCTCATAACTTATACGAGATACTAATTGTTACTAATTTTTAAAAAAACGTATCATGGCAATTTCTAATTGTTTAAGATCATTAATAAAATAAAGAAAATAGACTAAAATATACTTTAAAACTCTGTAAAAATAGTAAGGCCAAAGGCCCAATTGAAGAAAAATACTTCATTTAAAACACTAAAATAGTTTCTGGTTTATAGAATCGGGCCCAAAATATTTTAAAACGTATTCCCATTCAAAATAATCCTTGCACAAGAAGGTACTAGGCCGAACATAATTTAAATAAAAAAAACTATGTTTAAAATGGCTTAAGGCCCTAAAGGGCATGGTTGTAGTCACATAATCAATAAAGGCTGTTTGGAGAAGTTTGACATGAAACAAATAAAAGGAGAAAAATGCATGATTTTTGAAAGGAGTGGTTCAATGCTCACCGAGCGATGGAAGAGACGCAACGACAACCCTGATAGCTGGTGGGTGGCCGGCGATGTGGCAGGGGCTCCTTTCGTCAAGAGGATGCGGCACGATGAGGGACTCCAAGAGGAAACCGAGAGCTATAACATCACGGATAGAGAAAGATCTCGCTAAGGTTCATCGGAAAAAGGGTACCGGGTGGTGGGGGAAACTTGGTCGGCAGTTTCTGTGCAGGTGGAGGTGGTGTTCTCGGCAAGAAAGGGCCTCGGTTTAGGGGAGAGAAGTGGCTTACCGGTGCTCTATTTTTGGTGCATAAAAATAGGGGTCTGCTTTGTGATTTTGCAGGTAGTGTTTAGGTAGGACTGTTGCAAGGTGGATGGTTTTACACGATGGTTACAGGGCTGACCTTGTGGATTGTGTTGACGTTATATGGTGGCTGAGTGGTGGAGGGAGAGGAGAGATATCGGTGGTGCATGACGGTGGTTCTCGGCATGTGAGGTTGCTAATGTGATGGTTCGCGTGGAGGGTCTATAAGGTGGAGGTTTGGGAGGCTGAGGGCAGTATTGTGAGGTTTGAAGCAGCGGGTAAAACTGAGAGGAGCTTGGTATTGGTGTGAGGTTTGGTGGGAGGCTTGGTCTATGTGTAGGAGATGACGTGAGCTTGTTTTCTCTTGTCAAGTGCTACGAAAGTGAGGAAATCTAGAGGCAGTGGCTGAATGTGTGTTGGTCTCTCGTTTAGGGGAGGCCTCGCTTGTGCTAATGGAGGTAAGAGAGGGTTGTGGCATGGGGTTTGTTTCTTCATGCATGCATGTATTTATAGATGGCTAAGAGACCCTAATGCAATAGACGTGCATGCATGGGAAGGATGTTACATGTTTGATCTGGAGTTTGAAATTAAACATTTATTCGAATTTGGAAATTTTTGAGAGGATATAGTTAAGTATTTGAGTTGAGTGATGAGAGTTTTGGAGTTGGAGTAGATCTGGAGTTGAAAATCGAAGTAGTGAAGATAAGAATTTGTGGTCTTTTGAGTTTGCATTTGATTTGGAAGCTGCTTAAAAAAGAAATCTTATAGAATTAAAAGGATTAGTTATCGAAGATGAAATCCTATTTAAAATATCTTTTTATTTGAAACATAACCATAAAGAAATAATAATAATAATTTAGTAATATATATATATATAGGGGTTGGGATGTTACAAAAACAATAAAAAGCATTGCCAATCACTCTTTCTAAAATTTGATACAAAAATGGTAAAGGAAAATTGTCATTCCTACTGGCTAAATTAAACATCCTATAATCAATGCACATTCTCCAGCTAGTAACCATTCTAGTTGGGATCAACTCATTTTTTTCATTTTGCACAACAGTCAAACCATATTCTTTTGGAGCTACTTGAGTAGGACTTATCCACTTATTGTCTGAGATGGGGTAGATGATGCCCATTGCAAGCAATTTAAGCACTTCCTTCTTGACAACTTCCTTCATTGTGGAGTTGAGCCGATGTTGAGCATCTCTAATTGGTCTAGCATCATCTTCTAAGTGGATATGGTGAGTGCAAACAACGGCATCGATGCCCTTGATGTCGGCTATAGTCCACCTTATTGCTCCTCGATGCTTCCTTAGAACCTTAAGTAGAAGATATTTCTCTTTCTACTTTAACTTTGAGGAGATCACCATAGGAAATTTGCATTCTTTAAGCCAAGGAACATATATTTTAAATCTTTAGGAAGTGGTTTTAGTTCCAACTGGGGGATTTCTTCCTCTGAATATTCAAATATGTTTGATGGCGATAGAGTCTCAAATTGGGTTGCCATCTTGCACTTGTGGCTTACACCTCAAGTGGTGAAGAAAAATCTATAAAACAATTTGACACTTCAAGAAGATTTTCATTAGCATAGTCAGTGTTCTCATCAAGCAAAAATTCAGAATTTTGAAAAGTATACTCATCATCAGGAAAGGAAATCAAACCTTCTACAACATTCAAGTCACTTGTGTCGTCGAAATGATTTGGAATTTTGCACGCATTAAACACATTAACTCAAGTTCCATGTTCCCAAAGGAGAGCTTTAGGATGCTACTTCTACAATTAATCAAGGCATTTGATGTAGCTAGGAACGGCCTCCCAAGGATGACAGGAGCTTGAGAGTTGTTGACACTTAACTGCTGCATATCCAAAATCACAAAGGCTACTGGATAATAAAATCTGTCGACTTGTACAAGTACGTCTTCCACTACTCCTCTTGGCTTTTTAATTGATCTGTCAGCTAGTTGGAACATAAGTGTAGTCGCCTTCAATTCTCCCAACCCAAGTTGCTCATAAAGTGAGTATGGCAACATGAGTTTGGCAACAAATTTACACTACTCTCCAAATCCAACAAGGCTCTAGTAATTTGGGATTCCTCAATAATGATGGGAAATGTGGGGGAACTCGGGTGTCTATACTTGAGAGGGGTCTCGCGCTAAATAATTGCATTGACTTGCTCCATTAAGGTCTTTTTCTTCACATTCAACTGCCTCTTCACCGTGCATAATTCTTTTAAGAATTTGACATAGAAGGGAATTTTCTGAATTGCCTTCAAAAGCGGGATGCTGATTTCTACTTGCTTGAACACCTCCAGAATCTCCTTTTATTGTCTAGTCTTGGTAGCCGACAATAATCTCTGAGGGTATGGTGCTGCATGCACATACTCTTCCTTCAACCCTTCAATCTTTTGACCCAAAGGCTCAATCACTTTTTCTGGTTCCTACTTGAATCAATATGTGCCTTAGGTAATTCTGGTGCATCTTCCAAAACCTCAGGTAGTTGGTTAGATTCACACTCATCTTCCACTAACAACCTTGATTCAACTTGTTCAAGGATGTCTAGTCACCCGACTTGCTTTCCATTCCTAGGTGTGATCACCGCCTTTACTAGTTTAATGTATTCATTTTCAACTGAATGGACATGTGATTACTTATACATTTGCGGGTTGGGTTGAGTTTGAGCAGGAAATTTACCCTTCTCCAAAATGTTCATAGTGGTCGTCATCTTACTCAGGGTGCCTTTAATTTCACTGTTGGCATGAGAATTCTAAGTTTTGGTCACACTTTGGCTTTCCATAAATTGTTGAAAGGTGGTAGCCATCTGAGCAATTGTATCATCCAGTGTTTTCTTGGGAGGTTGGAAAGGTTGCTGATATTGGGTCATGGGAAATTGCGGAAAATTACTTTGAGAAGGCACAACTGCTTGACTTGATTGGCCATGATCATTTCTCCATGAAAAGTTTGGGTGGTTCTGCTATGCTAGAGTGTATGTATTTGACATTAGTGGATTCTAACGTCGGCTCACCCAATTTACACTCTAAGGTTGTTCTGCACGACCATCTTGATACATCGGCAAAGCGGGCCACTCTAAAGTTTTATGACTCGTGTCAACACACAAGGCACACATCTCTTGAACATCATCTTTTATCTCATGTCATCCTTCACCTCCTATTGCTCTTAATGGTTGAGCCGCAAGTGGCTTTCTATCAACCCTGCTAGTCCACTATTGAGCATTCTCAACCAAATAATCAAGAAAATTGAGAGCATCCTTAGGTTCCTTATTCAAAAATTCTCCAGTGCACATGGTGTGAACAAATTGCTTCGACTCTGGAGTTAAAGTTGTATAGAAATAATTCACTAGCCGCCATGACTCAAACCCATGGTAAGGGCACATGTTGACCAGCTCTTTAAACCTTTCACAACTTGAATAAAAAGTCTCATCTGCTCTTTGCATGAATTGGCTAATTTGAGACCACTGACTGAGAATTCGATCTAACGAAATGAGAACCGCGTGAACTAGAAGTTGCCAAAATGTGAACAAGAGCTACCAAAGTGAGACACTAAAGCAAAACCGATTGAAATGAAAATA
Organism: Platycarya strobilacea; assembly: GCA_036898215.1. Lineage (NCBI taxonomy): Eukaryota > Viridiplantae > Streptophyta > Magnoliopsida > Fagales > Juglandaceae > Platycarya > Platycarya strobilacea. The sequence goes on along the minus strand of CM072545.1, from coordinate 24,538,402 downwards.
AAATTAAATGCAACAAGAGCCACCGACTGAATGAAATGTAGCAAACAAACTAATTAGCAATGTTGTAACTAAGTTGTTGAAGCAAGGTTGTTGGAAACAAAATCCACCGAAACAGAGTTGCCACAAAAAAAACTATTGAAATAAGCATTGATTGAAATTAAGCTACCGAAATGCAAAACTAACCAACAAAAAAAAATATAAGCCACCAAAAATAATCCATCTGCTAACGGAAATGCAAACTGAAAATACCAAATGAAAAATGCTCAAACGAAAGATAATCGACTGCTTTATATTGAGAGAAATAAGCTGCGGAGAGGAATATAAATTTTTCCAACAAAACGTGAACTCCCAAAACAAATGTGGAACATACAACTCCCAAATAAAACTGAATGAGAATCATTGGACTACAAGTAATGAAATGAGGAGCTTCTAAAACTAAAAACACAACATAAACTAAATAAAGGAGCAACTCAAAACCACCCCAAACTAGAGTCTATGGATTCAAGCAACTCTGGAAACCAAAACAAAATAAATTTGGGCAAGCTTAGAAGAGGAGTTCGGCCAAGGTTTTGATCTACGAACACCCTCCAGCAAAAACCAAATGTTTTTTTTCCTCTCTTTCCCTTTTTGTCCCCTGTTTCAAGCAACAAAATTAATCTCCTTTCTAGTGTACAGACCACAGTTTTTCCTGAAATGACATTACCTGCTTGTTTCTCTAACCAACGAACAAAAACCAATAGGCAATTTGCATTATTCTCAACAACTATCTATTTCCAAGTGCAGGGACTTGGGTCAATTGCATGACCTATCACATGAAGATGCAATGCATGGATGGTCCTTGCTTGAAACCTTTGAGTTGTGTGAGTTGATTTAATTCGGTCCAGGGGCTCGAAAACTAAAGTGAATTTTGATGCTGGATCTTGGGATAAGGCTGATGCATTGCTTTGGTGTAGGGGCTAGACTAAAGACACGGGGCCTGAAATGCATTCCGTTTGGTGTAATTATTTAACGCAGGTTGGTGCTTGAATCGGTGCATGAGGTGTCACATGTGTGGCTTGCAAACATGAAGCACAAAATGATGCACGGGCTTGCTTTCCACCTGAATGTTTGCCAATAAATTATACACTAAATGAATCTATTCAATTGCAAACAATCAACTAGAAATTGGAGTTCATAAAATTAGGCATTTTTTAATTGAGTTAGAGTGATTTATCTAGAGGAAAATGTGTGATTGACATCAAATTAAAGTGTAAAATAATGAAAATATTATGACTCAATCACTCTATATATATCAATCAATATACTCAAATAGTATTCAATCTACATTCTCTCAAACATTGTTTCTTTTTAAATATTACATGGTACTAGAGTCCTTCTTTGGCTAACACCTCTTTCGATCCAACCATGGCTTCCTCAAATGCACTTCTTATCACCACTCCATTCATTGTACAAAACTTAGCCCCACTTATCTCCATAAACTGGACCACACCAATTACCTTATCTAGGTATCACAACTCACACTTGTCCTTCATATCCCTAATTTGTTTGGCATTGTTGATGGATTTGAACCTTGTGAACATTGTCCTCCCAAGTTTCAGCTTGAATCTGAGGGCAAGGATACCATAGCCATCTATCCAGCATTTGCCTTGGGCAAAGAAAGGACCAATATCTTCTTAGCTGGTTGAATGCAACCTTATTTGAGTCTGTTGTCTTTATTTATGGTCTCATTACTTCAAAAAAGGTTTAGACTCAACTTGCCTCTCGATTTGTCTCTAAATCTAAATCTATAGTGGCTCCCCTAAAGAGGCAACCACAATCACTGCAGCAAGGATAAAAAATGTGCAGTGACTTCCTCCAGACTGCAAAATCATTATCTGTCAATTGGCTATTATTGGAAAGTCAGATGATGATGATGATCTAATATCCTACTTGATTAGTGGTTTAAACCCATCTTTTCATGCATTTCTTACTTCCTACTCTTTTGCAACTTGACAAACATTACTTTCTTTTGATGAATTTCAGATAGAGTTGCCAAATTATGAATTGATGGTTAATAGTCACAATTTTGCTACAAAATCAGGTGCTTGTGCTTTGTATTCTCACCAAAAGAAATACAACCCCAACTCCAATAGGAAACTTTCTCTGGTGGTTCATTCAAGAAAAATCAAAACTTTTCTCAAAAGAAAAATGAGCCACAAAGAGAACCTTGATCTGAGTCTTTCGCTGCCTCTAATCCAAATAGACCTTAGTGTCAAATCTGTGGCAAATTTGGTCACTTAGCTATTAACTACTGTGATGCCCCCAATTTACGTCTGAAATTTGACGTAAACCAAGGTGTCAGGATAAGTAACATTAGTCTACTCACCTTCGTACGTAATAAGGATTTAATGCATGGATCTAAACTTATTTTAATATGCCATATGATTCGTAGTAGATCAAGTCTAAATTATAAAAATTTCTAAAGATCACATGGAGAAAAATATACTTACAACATCCATATCATTCATTCATAGCTTAACATTGTCTGTTATATATAAAAAATCCAAGAAGTTGTCACATTCATCAAAAACACTTGTAGCATTATAAAACATCATCCTTAAAACTACTTAGGTTCCTTCTTAACTTCAGGAAATACTCTTCTATAGCGAAACATATATGGACTAAGACAAAAGTCTTAATGGAGATACTGTCCCTATGGTGTCGTGTAAACCCTACATACGGATAAGGAACCATCTAGTCCTAAAGTTAAACAGTATCCTGTACATCGTTCTTCCTCAAAAACAGCGGATGCATCATGGCTCCAAAATCCCATCGACTGGTCATAGATGGGAGGTCTAAAAGAAGCAAAATAAAAGTTTACATAGGGACTATAATCAGAAAGTCCCTTAGGACTCCTTGGAGCCTCTTGCAGCATTGGAGCTTTCCCCTTGTTGGCCCTCAAATCCTGTAACATAATTTATATTCCCAAGGAAAAAATATAGAAACACAAAAGAGTGAGATTTTTCTAGAAATCTCAGTAAGTACACAATCAACTTAATAGAGTATAGACAAAGGTAAACACTAATACTCATGGAAAATCGTAAGAGAGCATAACTCAAAATATATTCTATGTGACTTATGCATGACTTATGATTAATTTGACCTAAACATGTATGCAATCTTATGAGGACATATCATCTTTTCCCTTAAATTCTCATCTTCTTAAAATCTTACTTAATTCTTATCCTCGATGGGTGTTACGTATCGCCATCCCTATCGCATATAACTCATCGGTCGTCCGAACGTTACATATGGCCGTCCCCGTTGTGATGAGTCTTGTGTCAGTCTTTCGGGTGTTACGTATCGCCGTCTCCATCTTGACACGGAATATACTTAGCATTGCGGACGTTATGTATTGATGACACGAAAAACACTTAACATAGCGGGCATTACGTATTGCCGTTCCCACTTGTCATGTCACTCATACGGGCATTATGTATCATTGTCCCGGTCATGACACAAGTCTTAACTTATCAAATCACGTCAATCTTCCGGGTGTTACGTATCTCTATCTCCGTCATGACGTGACTAACTTATCCATAGTTCTTATTCTTAGTTGTTCATTTCTTATTCTTATAAATATTTCTTATTAGGTTTTCTTAAATGCTTGATATGATTATGACGACACTTACATGATGACACGTAATATGGATTTTTTTTTTAAAATAGACGTCATGACTTATGATAACACGTATGAGACAAAATGCAACATGATCATAACTTTAGACTTTTGAATGCATGTCTCATGAGATACATAACATATAAATCATACATTTGCATTCTATATATATTTCTTATATTAAATCACATGCATTAGATACAAGGAAATATCGGATTCAAGTAAAAGAAGAATCTTGCTCGAGCCAGATGTTGAGTAAGGTCAAACCAAGTTTTTGCCTAAATTTCGCTCGAGCCAAATGTCGAGCGAGGGTCGAGCTAGATTTCTGCCTAAAACTCAGGTTTGTCACTTCAATCCTAATTTTATCCTTTATTGAGTCCTTATTTCTTGAAACTTAAAATATAAAAGTTGTAGACATTTCTCTTAGATTTTCATAGCCTTTTAAATCATTCAAATTTGACATCAAATGAATAAGTTATGTTCAATTTATCAAAATGTGTCAAATCTCAACCTGTATCTCGTTCGAGCCAGAAGTCAAGCAAGAATCGAGCGAAGTCTCGGGTTAGGTATTTTTCCAACCTAAAACAAACCAACATTCTATACAAGCCTTCACCTTACTTAGTAGAATATATTTCTAAATTCTTCTAATTTTTCTTAGCATATTTCCACAACAAAAACTAATTCGGAGCACAATAACTTTCATTTCAACATACAAGCATGGCTTCATGAGTCCAATACTAGCATGCATAGTTCAATCACTCAACTAGGCCATTTCCATGCTTAAGTTAAGCTAAAATTTGGATTTACTAATTCTTCAAAACTTACTAGAAATGATCAAACTAGTCCTTGCAAGATTTCTCCTTAAGACCACTCACTTAGCTCACTTGAGTGATGTTTGGAAGTTCAAAGACTTATGGAGAGTTTTTCTTTGTCTTCCTTCAAGTTGGATGTGGGCTATTTTCTCCAAATAGGTTTAGGAGACTCTCAATCACCTATTTATAGGAGGGTGGTCAATCCATATGAAGAAAAGAAGAGGAGAAGGCAGCAAAGGGCAACTGGCTACCTTTGCTTGGGAGATGAGGTGTCATACCTCCTACAATCAAATGATTAAATCTAAGTATATAAAATCTAGGCTTGGCAACAAATATCCTCATCTAATGGCTGATATTGAGATATTTTAGCAGCCAAAATTGATCAATGGTTGAAGAGGGGCTGATTACATAGGCATGAGGTGGCACTCACCTAATCATGTATGAACCAACTCATTCTCCAGATTTCTTGGTGTCCAACGCCTCCCAACCTCTTTCTTATCCAATTGGTCACATTTTAATCTTCCTAAGACAACATTTGACAAGTTCTAGAAGGTAGCTTTCGGGTTTAGTTAGGATAAAGTTTGATTTTGGCTCACTTAGTTACCCTTCAACAGATTTTACCCCTTTGTGTTTCCTTCACGTTTCTGGGCTAACCAAGCTTCTAGATCAACTCTTCATTACTTGCCACTTATTCTTACACATGTCAAGATACCTGAAAATTTTAGAACCAATCACATATTTCATCACATGCCCAAATTTGATACATTTAATCTAAGTTGAGTTCCAATTGAGCTTAATTCAGAACTGTCTACTTCTTGCCCAATTAAGTCATTGATCCCGTTCGAATCTTCAAAAACAAAAATATGAAAGTTTTATATCTACCTCTTAAAATTCTATATGTTTTGGATTCACCTCATTTGAATCTCATATGAATAATTTATGTTTATTACACTAAAACTCGACAGATTAATCCGAGAACACTAAATCCGGACATCAAGTGTTTGATTTTTGGTTCTATCACTTTCTCTTACATTCATCACATAACTGCTGCTAACTTAAGTAATCACATTAGTAAACCTTACCAAGATGAAAATGAAGTTGCAATAGGTAATGGCTTAGGTTTGCACATCTCCCACATTGGTTTCACTAAAATTCACACATCTCCTATGCCTTTACTCTTAAAGAACAACTTGCATTGTCCTACTACTACTCCAAATTTGCTTTCAATCCAAAAATTTTGTAAAGATAATAGATGTTGATTTAAATTCTTTTACAAGGGTCAAGTAAAGATTGACTCTATCTGATTCCTCTTGCCACATCTCTCAATAAAACATCAAACAATAAAGCCTAGGCATTTACTATCCAACTTGGTGCTGCAGCATATTTCTCCACTTGACATCTTTGTTAGGGGCATCCAGCTTCTCAAGGAATCAACTTTTTAAATTCCAAGTCTCACATTTATGTAAAAGGCCATTGACATTGTGGTTTAGTTTGTGAACCCTGTCAATTGGATGAAAGTAAAAAAATGTATTTTTCTATTTCTAGTCGAATGTCTGAGTGTCCTCTTGAAATAGTATAGAGTGACTTATGGTATTCTTCTATTTCCTCCATTAGTGGTTGTTGTTATTATATCATATTCATTAATGATTATTCTTGATTTTCTTGGCTCTATCCATTACAGACAAAATTAGAAGCATTTACTTGCTTTCTCTAATTTAAAGGATATGCTGAAAATCTACTAAATAAAAAAAATTCAAATGTCCACAATCTGATAGAGGTGGTGAATTTAGCTCATATCAGTTTCAAGAACTTCTTCAATCGAATGGCATCCTTCACCACTTGTCATGTTCTTCAGCAAAATGGAATTGCTGAGAGAAAGCATTGACGTTGTGATTGCAACTAGGTTAGCTATACTATCTCATGCCCATCTTCCTCTCACTTATTGGGTGGAAGCATTTAATACTGCAATCTTTCTCACTAACAGACTCATTATTGCAATACTTAATCACACGACTCCATTCCAACTTTTGCTTTATAAAATTCTAGATTACTCATTGATCAAGATCTTTGGATGCACATATTACCCAATACTCTGACCATATAAATCTCACAAACTCCTTTATAGATCCAAGATATGCATTTTTCTTGGATATAGTTCCAACCACAAAGGCTATCGATGTCTTCATCCTTCTACAAATTGTGTCTACCTTAGCCATCAAGTTGTCTTTGATGAAACTCAAATTCCAACCAACTCAACACGTTCATCTTTCACTCAGCTCAAAGAAATGATCATTGACTTGCTGCAGGGAACACCTTCACACAAACCATCACTAGTGATCCAGGTAACTCCTGTTTCTCCTTCTATTCTACCATCTCTTGTTACCTCTACGCATATAGACTCTACTGTTGCTTCCTCACCATCTAGCTCTAGCATTGACATACTTGAAAATCAGAGTCCAGCATTAGATCCCTCACCTGCCTCTTCTCCTCCATCTATAGAAGATTTTTCAAACACTTATCCCATGCTTACACGACCCAAAATAGGTACCTCTGAGCCAAAAACCTTCCCTGATTTTCACCTCTACTATTCCGCCAAATATCCTTTATGTGCACTTACCTCACAGGCCATTCTTAATGCACTTCTACCTTTCACCAAGTTGCTAAGGTTCATGCCTAGTGTGCTGCCGCAATGGAAGAATTTCAAGCTTTGCAAGCTAATGGCACAGTCTTTATGTCCAAGACCGAGTCATGGTAACGTTATTTGAAATAAATGTATTTATAAAGTCAAGCAAAAAGTTGATAAGATCAATTGAAAGGCTTAAAGCTCGGCTTTTAGCAAAAGGATTTCAACAGTTAGATGGGTTGGGCTATTTTGAAACATTTAGTCTTGTTATCAAACCCTCTACCATTAGAATTATTTTGGCCCTTGCTGTTTACCATAGCTAGCCTCTAAGGCAATTAGATGTCTCCAATGCCTTCTTTCATGATCATCTCGAGAAGGAATTTTTTATGGAACAACCTCTTGGTTCATTGATGCATCATTTCCCAACCATGTATGTAAACTATATAAATCTCTTTATGGCCTAACTTTAGCTTGGGTTTTGTGAATCTCATGTAGATTACTCTCTGTTCACTTGCCACAGACCTGGAGTACATATATTTATTCTTGTATATGTGGATGACTTAATTGTGACACGCACACATATCTCCTTAATTAGGGATCTCATCACCAGTTTGAAGAAAAAAATTTCTATGAAAGATTAGGCCCCCTAAATTACTTCCTAGGCGTACAAATTGTTCAAGATCATTCTAGTCTTTATCTATCCCAATCAAAGTACATTACAAATGTACTTCACAGGGCCAAAATGATAGGTGCTAAACCATGTTCCACACCTTTAGCTGTAGGTACCAAGCTCTATCAAACTACATTTGATCCTATTCAAGATGTCACCACCTATAAACAAGTTGTTGGTGCTCTCCAATACTTCACTCTTACACGACTTGGGCTTGCATTTGTGGTTAATCAGCTCTACCAATTTATGCATGCACCCACTTTTGTACATTGGTCCACAACAAAGCGTGTGCTAAGATACTTAAAAGGAACACTTCATCACTGTCTCCATTTCACCAAAGGATCCTTACAACTTCAAGCATTCAGTGACTCTAATTGGGTAGGTGATGTGATGGACCGTCGATCCACAACATGTTATGCTGTTTTTCTTGGTCCCCTACCTTGTCTCATGGAGTGCCAAAAAGCAAAAAATTGTGTGTCGTTCTACCACAGTGTCATAATATAGAGTCATAGCATTTGCCACAACAAAACTATATTGGATTCGCATGCTTCTCTTCGATCTTCAAGTCTCGCTAACTTCTCCTCCTACTCTTTGGTGTGATAACTTTGGAGCTTTATCTCTTGTAGCAAGTCTAGTCTTTCGCAAGAACAAAACACATAGAAGTCAATTACCACTTCATACATGAGAAGGTTGCTTAGAAAGATATCATACTTCGGTATTTATCCACCTAAGTTCATCTGGTTAACATATTCACCAAAGGTCTTACATCTTCAAGTAGGGGTATAACCAGTCCGGTTTGGTCTGATTTTAGATAAAATCTAGAATTGAACCGATACCATCAGTTTTCTCTTTTTAAAACCGATTACGTATCGGTTAACCTCTAAAATCGATAGCATCGGTTTTATCAATTTCGGTCTGGTTCAGTCTGATTTTTCGGTTTTAAATTAGTCTATATTAGTTTATTAGACTATTAATATATATATTAGTATTATTTATAATGATTAAAATAATTATATATTAGTATTTGTTATAATAAGTTTAATTTTTTATAATTATATCATTGATAGTTATAACTAATATTATTAGTATTAACTCAAAAAAAAAATGTATTAGTATTACTATATCATTTTTTCATGTGTAATAATTTAGTATAATAATTTATATAGAGACTTAAAATATATTACTAATAGTAATATAGTATTATACTATTAGTATTAGGCCATAAAATATAAGTTGTAACTATTTTATATTATATACTAATGTATAACATATTATATATAATTAAAAATATTTATATTATGTATTATATTAAAAAAATTAATTTAAAATATATATCATATTGAACCGGTCTAGTTCTAAAAAGTTTAGAATCGGAATCGAACTGGTACCTATCGATTTTAAGATTATAAAAACCGATTCCGAACTGGTACTTACCCAAAATCGGACCTATTCCACCAATTCGATCCGGTCCGGTCCGGTTTACCGGTTCACTAGTATTTTCTTAGACCCCTATCTTCACGATTTATCGATTTATCTATCTTCAGGATAGCTTTTAGTCCGTAAACTCCCTTTCAACTTGAAGGGGGATGTTAAGGATAAAGATAAGGATCAAGTTCAAATCTGTGATGATATTGCTAGAGCAAAGCTGTTATATTGATTGTTATATAATGTTTGAATTTGTATTTGGATTGTAGAGATAAGATCTTTGTAACCAACGTATATCACATGTACCTCTATATATATCAATCAATATACTCAAGTAGTATTCAAGTTGCATTCTCTCAAACATTGTTTCTCATTAAATCTTACATGTTTTTGGCTCTTCAAAATAGAGCATGCACATCCCAATGTGAGCCATTGCAAAGCACCATCGACAGCTTCACCACGTTAAGACCCCACAGAAATCGCACTAAGGGTTGTGGGGCAACCCCAGTCCGTCGCAAGCCTTTCACGACCTCATGGTAAGTCTTTTCTCTCCCTCACGCCGTGCTTCCTTCTTCCTCTCTCTCTCTCTCTCTCTCTCTCATCACGTTGCCTCTCTTTCATCTCTCTTTCTTAGTTGCATAGTCTCCTAGCTTTCCGACGTTGCCATAGCACTTGCCATAGTCTCCCAACTCTCCTTGGTAAACCCCCCTACCATGCACTTGCATGTAACTCGTGTGCTCAAGAGCTAAGAGGCAAGAACTCCTACTTTTTTGAAATGGAGTTGGGCTGTAGGCCACAGCCCCACAGCCCCATGAGATCCTTGACCTTGTCAGGTGCCTTTATATTTGCAAAAGATTGGGTTTCCATATGGGTCTCATTTTATTATGCTAAGAGGTTAATTTAGTGGATTTTAAGGAATAGAGAATTGATGGTATTTTAAGAATTTGAGAATTTAGGTTTTGAAGAATTAAAATAGGTTATTTTAGCATTCCGGGTGTAAATATCGAAACATGTGTTGAACTAAAAATTTACGAAAATTATGTGATTATTTTATAGGTGATCAATTACATATAGAAAATAATAGATTAGTGATGCAAGGTAAGTAACATGATCATATCCTTATATGTATATACGATAAACAACATGTTTTTATAAAAATTATTCATGAATGCTCTCCATTGAAAGTTCCTTTTTACATATCTAAGTCATGATAAAATTATGAAAAATCATGCATGATATTATGTGAAGTTTATGTATTAAAATAGTTATGATTTTATGTGAGTTCATGCATTAAAATATTTATAAAAAATCGTGAATTTATGTGAAGAGACATATATCATGACATTTTAAAGAAGAATGTGATTTCTTTTGAAATTTATGTTATGATAAGTATGCAAATATGATTTTTTTATTGAGAGACGCTGGGGGCCGGTCGGGTTGCCCCCAGTGTCAAAAGTAGCCCAACGGCAGTTGGGCTACTTTTTGATGATAAATATACTAAAATAAAAAATAAACACAATAAAAAATATAATAAAAAATATGATAAAATAAAAAAATACAATAAAAAATATAATAAAAAAATAAAATGAAGAAAACATAATAAAAAATACAATAAAAAACACAATAATAAAAATACAATAAAAAATAAAAATAAAAATGAATTTTAAGGTATTCGGCCTTGGCTGCAACCTGCCGCCTCCGGTGGGCAGTGGGCGACACCGCCCACCCTATCGGGACCGGCGGGTTCCGGTGAGTTTACTCCTTCAACAACAAGTTTTGGTGAGCTTATCCCTTCAACGGCGAGTTCCGGTGACCTCCGGTGTGCCCCACAGAGGCTTAAACTCGAAATGGGTCCGATAAGCTTAAACCTGTGGTTTTTTTTTAATCTCTTTTTTATTGGAAATGGATGTTAATTGGTTGTGATATTGCATGGCCGGCGATGCGAGGTAATTCGATCTTTCCAAAATTTATATCAATTATGGAAGTACATTATTAAATATTTTTAGAGCATAAGAACTTAGTACTGTTCTTATCATCTATATTATAAAAAAATGTTTATTAGTAACTAATTATTTTTAATGAAATAATTATTTTAGTCAAAATGAGTCAGAAATAATCTTTTCATCACAAATAATTGATCACAAAAGCCTAATTTGTTTGTAGCTAGTTATCACAATATTTCATATTATTTATATATCAATTAAAATTAGTGTTTATATAAGCATGAATTAATCTTATTACAAGGTCTCTTGTTCAATGATAGGATAGTAATACTCCCATCATCATGATCTATATATATTCCGGAAGTACCTAATGGCTAGTACCTTTCTTACAAAGGTGGCTTCGAAATAGGAGGAGCCGGATCGAATTTCTGATCATGCTACTATTTATAATATATATATATTAATTAGGTTTCTCATGAAGAAATTTTTATTACGATTCATCAACGTAGTTAGAATAATGAAGAAAAGAAGTAGTAGTCTTGGATGCTGTCGGTCATATTGGTTTAACAAAAAATTAATGTGTATTCACTTTTGCCTACTTTTTATGTATTTCGTTAATGAGAGCGCTCAATCTTCAATACACCACTTAAAAAAAATTAGGATTTGTTATTAATAATATATATAATTTTTTATGTGAGTCTCAAACTTATCTATTTTTTTTAAAGGAAATGCGGTGAAACTTATACATCATAAAAATTGCAGGTACAATTTCCCTATTAGTCATATATATACACAACAAAAGAACCAAACCTCAGAATTTCTTTCAAGGAAAAATAAGCAATAATGAAACTCATTTGTAACATTAAAATAGTTACTATCAAATATTAAAAAAAAAATCCCTACCATCTTTTGTTAGAAAATAAAAAGTGTACATCAAACCTGAATTAATGATCTACATTTTTTTAATAGTTCCTACATTAATACTACTTTAGCAACCTCATCAGAGAAAAACAAAATCATTGTTGCTGATGAGAATCGGCTATGATCTCATGAGCCACTTCTTCAGCGAGTTTGTTAGCTCGATCATCCTGTCCACCAGCAAAGATATAGACCCTGTATGCCAATTGAAAAGCCCTCCAAAGCATTTTGGCATTATTTCCCTTTTTTTGTGCTTCTGTTTTGGACGCATTTTCTCCATTATCCTTTGCAGCCTCGGCTTCTTTCATCTCCTAGTAGGAAATGCCAACATGACTGTTAATTTAATTTTTTAAAATATAAAATAAATAATAAAATCTAACTTTTTCTATTAGTTTAAAATTTTAAGATAAGTGGCAATTTCACATAATATCAGAGCAGTGATCCTGAGTTCAAATTTTGACTCTACACTCTACCAATTTAATTAAATATTTCTAGTCTACACACGAGGAGTAATAAAATATAAGAAAAATAATAAAATCTACCTCTTCTCATCAGTTTAAACTTTTGGGACAAGTGATGATGATTCACACAATGAACCATGTCAAATGACCTGCAGCTTGTTTGGACTGAGTTGCTTAGTTATTGAGATATTATAACAAAAATTACCTTGAGTACTAGCTTCAAGCAGCTTGAGGAAATATCCACCATCAATTCCTTGATCCGTGTAAGGATGCTGAAGTCAAAATGGATGTCATGACGCTTAAATTTCGTGGATTCCTCATCCTTGGTCCTCTCAATTGCATCCAATTCTTCTTTGAACTTTAGTTTGGAGGAAATGAAGACATATTACTTGAGGATTTCGTGGGAATGAGGTTAATCAAGACATTGAAATAGGTACTTTACCTTATTGAAATAAACCTCAACCTTTCCGAACAGCTGGTTCAAGGGTGCCACTATTTCCATTCTCTTCAAGTTACATTCTATTGTATTTTGTTTTGAGTACAATGCTGCAGCTGTCCTCAATGCTTCCAGCTTCTTTGTAGGGAAATCTTCGAACTTTGCTAGCACCTACACCTTGAAAATATGAAGAACAACTAAGGTTGGCAATGAAGATAAATAATGGATTTACTTATATAAAGGTTCAAAGTATATTGACCTGGGTTTCATCTGTTAAGCCTTCAAGAAAAGATTCTACACTTGTTTGAAATTTCAGCAGCTTAACTGTAAGGCCCGCAGCTGCAGCCCACAGCCCGGGCCACTCCAGCGTTGCAAGCCCAGCCCAGCCACCACAAAACGGCGCCGTTTCGCCCCAGGTATTAACTTCTCCGCCCCTCTCCTTTCTTCTTCTTTCTTTTCCTTTCCTTTCCTTTCTTCCCTTCGGCACCTGAGAGCTCCAAGCCCCTGTTTTCCCTCGGTTTCCTTCCGATTTTCACTCAACCGTTTGCCACGTCCAGCGGTTGCATCAAATGGAGTTCCCTCCTCTCACGGTCAGTTCACTTCACCGGTTTCTCTCTCTCTCTCTCTCTCTCTTTCTCTCTCCCTTTCTCTACGGGAATACCCCTGTTTTCCTTGGGTTTTCTCTGCCGCCGATCTCCCCTGTTGCGGCCACCCACTCATCTCCTCGGTAAGTTGATCTAATCCTCTCAATTTTTCTGAAATTTAATCTAGATTAAAGGGTTCGGTTTGGGGGATTTTAGCCACTGTTAATCTAGTGTTTTCGTGGTTGGCAGCCGAGCAATTGGGGGAAAACGAATCCGACGTATTAGCCTCTGTTGTGCTTGCTGGTTGCTCTCCTTTCTCGGGTAGGTTTCTCAGATCGATTGAATGGGTGATTAACATATGTGTTTTGGATTAGAATTTTTCTTCTAAATTTCGGGGTCTGTCCGAGTAGTAGTATTTGTGTTTTGTTCAGAGTTTAGTTGATGTTTTTTTTTTTCTTTCCGTTGTTGGTATGCGGGAGTTGGAGTTGATTGAATATGGCTGGAATAAGGGTGCTGTTGTGGAGATTTAATCACTGAAAATATAGCCGGTTTTCGTTGGTTGCAGTTGAGCTTTAGGGAGGCGAGAATTTCATTGTTTAAGCTCCTGTTTCCTTGCGGATTGTTCTTCATTTTTAGGTAAGGTTCAAGACTCTTTGGATAGATTTCTGTTAAGGGAATTACTTAGCGTAAATTGTGGATGTACCGAACAAAAAAAAAAAAAAAAATTGTTACATAAGGAAATCTGAGAGATGTAAATTTTGTTGCGATACTTTGGTTGTTGTTTTCCTTGTATCACTCCAGTTATTGATTGAGAATATTTTAAGTCAATACATGCTAGTTGGGGTTGATGATTTATGGCTGGTTTTGGTTGGGAAATTCTGGATCCTTGTGGCTGTTGTTTGGCTGGTTGGTTTTAATCCATGTGGATGTTGTTTGGCTGGCTGGTTTAATTGCGTAAAATGTTGTTTGGCTGGCTAGACCGATTGGTGGTGTTGAGGTCAATTATTTTGTTGCTAAATAATTTTTTTGGGTGACTGTCTCGTTTGGTTGTAAGCTGGAAATTTAGGAATATATGTTCATGTGAGCGTGGGATAACAACCCGGATTGTTGGGGCTGGTCAGCACGTTATGGGTGTCGTTTGACTTGATATTTGTAGCAAATTGTAACGCCTTAAGCTAGTGTAGGTTGAAGAAAGGAGTGTTGCAAAATTTTTCAGATTTGGAACTTTAGATTACCATTTTTATACTTATAGATTGGGTTTGCTGGCCGTTAATGTTAAGTTTTTTTTTATATAGGCGACGAGAATCTTAGAGATCAGATCCCAAATTTTGATAATTCGCTACAGGAGTCAGGTAAGCGGGGCTCCTATCCTAGATTTACATAAAAAGAAAATTTGTTTGAGGTTGGTTTTTATAAAATGTGCATGTTCTGTTTTTGAAGAAAAATGTGAAAAACAACCTCAGTATACGTTTTGTGCATTCGCCCATGAAAATTTGTATGATAGAGAAATTTCTCTTTTGACATGAAATGTGTAGACATGAGCAATATTTGACATATTTCTGAACTATGCATAAGAGCGAACATTAATTTTGATGCTATCTTGTGCATATAAAATAATATGTTTTGTTGTGTTTTGGCTTGTATGGAAATGGATAAGAAAGTGAAAAAAAAAAAAGGGGGCTTAATATGATATGTTTACAGAAAAACCTTTGGCATACTTATCTGTTTGTCTTTAATTCTGAATATGTTTCGAACATGATTATATGGATTCACGTGATATGGTTGGTACCTCCATGATACAATATGATAGGAGTGCAATCACTTTGGAAACAAAGTGATCCTTTTTTTATGTGTTACTTTCCTATGTGCACACTCGGGGCTCCGAGAACGAATGAGGGAAAGTCTCACAATATGATACTGCCTGGTTTGGCCACCGGGGATAGCACAACCCTACCACGGGGGTTAAACATGGTATATGTTTGGAAATGGATGAGATGTTACAGTTATTTTTGCCAAAGTGTTTTGTGTATAAAAAAAAAAAAAAAATTTAGTTTTGGTGTATACTTTATGAAAAATAAAGGTTCGCTCAGCTTTTGGATGGTTCATAAGTTTTGGAATTTGTTTACTTTGAATAAAAGTTTTTCCGTTACATGTTTAAGGATTTTTATTAAAAATGCTCATGATTTACATACTAGTATAGGTGTTTTGCTTACTGAGTTGTGGATGAACTCACCCCTTATCTATATACATTTCAGATGAAGTGGAGGTCTCGCCTGAGGACCAGGGTTAATGTATTGGGACCAGGATAGGCGATCATGTTTGGGGTTGAAGTGAAGACAATATTTATCATTTTGTTGTCGCGTTATTTAGCATGTTTAGATTAAAGTGTTAGTAGGATTTTTGATGGGAAGTTTGTGGACCCTATGTGATGACACTATTTTATTCAATGTATGACCTTATGGATATTCAGGATTTAATTGTTCTTAAAATTTGGAGTTAGAAGAATTATATTGTGGATTTGATCAGATATATTTTAGATAAAATTTGTAGATGAAAACAGGTCCAAGTCAAACAGGTTGATAATCAGGACCCCTTACGGGTACGGGGTGCCACATTAACCATGTCTTTGGCTTGGAAAGAGTTAATAGCTATCTTCAGCTCTATGATTGACTTTTGATTCTTATGAACATCTTCTTCTACTTGATGAAAGTAAGGCGTTCTAAGGTGAAAAGAGGCTTAAAAGTAATGATAAAATAAAGGCACCAAATCCCATACTGCTTTCAAATGTTTGATGGTGTCATGAGAAGCAAACCTCTTCTTCAACTCTGCTAATGAAGCGCCCAGTCCTTCTTTCCAATCCGTGGAGCCTTCAGTTTGTTGCCTAGTCTGAATAGGAGCTTTTTGCCCATTAGCCGAATTAGCATCTTTTCTAGACCCTTCGGCACTTCTCTTAAGATCCTGAAACAGATTACTCATCTTGGTGGATCTCTTCAACTTAGTCATAGTAGCCTTTCGATGAAGGGATTTTGTAGCACCAAGTGGGAGGAGGTGGTGGGGGCCCAGGTTGCTTCTGCGGTGGCATGGTTTTTGGTGGAGGCAATGCTGTACCTCTTCCTTCCTCACTAGATAGTTCATTCATATTAGATATTTGGGTCTTTGGCTTTTCATTTGTATTTTGGGAACATCCTACTTTGTTAGAGGTTGCTGCATGTGTTACTTGAGATATGCTCTGCACTTCTTTATGATCTGGTTTTATTTCTTCAACCTTCCCATTCTTCTGATTGAAGGGGATGGGATTTTGAGCATCATGTTTGATACAACCCCCATTCGACTGTAATGGACATGAAGCTGAATCAGTCAAAGAATGATCTTTCTTCAAATCTTCCTCATCCAGCATATCAAACAATTCTCTTACCTTAATCATGCAATCAAGTGTTGCAAACACTATATCAAGTTAAGGAAAAGAAAGTGAAATTAAATTGAAATTCAATACAAGAAATTGAAAAATATATATTACTAAAAGGAAGGGGAACAAAAACAGAGGACATACCAAATTGCTCCACAATATTAGTGTTTTCCACACCAAGATTTTCATCATATATGAGTTTCTTCATCCACAGGTGACCCTTTGTCCATGAATCTCTAACAAAAATCAAAGCCTTGCAGAAGTATACCAGTCTCTATAGGCAACATATTACTCTAATTAGCTCAGAAACTTCTGTAGCTATCTAAATTGCATTTATCAAACTTTTAACTGAGAAGTAAACCTTATCTATAGTTGTTCCCTTCACCTTTGACAAAGAATCATCAGGCATGATCCCAGGATACATCTTATGGAGAAGCTCCATAATTCACTTATCTAATGCAAGAAACTCTCTCATTTACTGCAAGAAAATAATGGTGGAAAAAAAAACTTTAACCCTTCTATCCTCCCATTAGTATATCAAGGAACAAACTAAAGATTACCTTATAATAAGTCAAGATTCATCATGGAAAAGAGTTTCATATTTCATTGTCAGGCCTCACAATTCAGTTCTGTATCATACTTAAATATGCCAAAAAGCTCCTGGTTGTCGGCAGAACCAATCTGTTTGCATATCATGAAGATTGGCTGCCCATTTCTGTCCTATAGATGTTTAAATCGATGCTCTACAATCCTTTATGCAAGTGTGTGCGTGTGAGGAGAAAGACTGATAATCGTTACGTATAAAAAACAAATACATAATAATCGTTAATTTTATATGCACATACGTAGCATTTGCTTGTTTGAACTTTGACCATCTCAAAAACAAAAACATTGGCGTGCTTGGAAAAAAAAAAATAGTCTATCAATATAAAAATTGTCGGCTTTCTTGGCAAAATGACAGGAAAAGTAATCGTTAATAAATTCCCTAAATAATAAATCTAGTCAAATAAGCAAAAGGAAATAGTTTTGGGATACCAATTTGCATTCAAGCAAACGCTGGGTGATTAGAAGAAAGCAAACGCTGGGATACTAATTTGGTACAAGAAGAATGTTCATTGTAGCTAATTAGGTGGTTAAACTTATTGTTTTATATTTTATTTGGCTTTTGAGATTCAGGAGTATTTCTCCAATTCTGTAATCTCTAGTTGTGAACCATGATTACAGCCACTCCAATCTTGTTGTCTTGAGGTGTTCAAACATGCTAGCGTATGAAACAAGAAGTCAAGAAGAACAAATCCATTGGGACATTGACTTCAATACCAAAACTGCCAGCTTTCTAGGAAGTTGAAAAAGTTTGAGTTCATATTATAGTCTTTTTTTTTTGGCAAAATGAGAGGAAAAGTAGTCGTTAAGAAATGTCCTAAATGGTAAATAAAAAATTTAGTCAAATAAGTAGAAGGAGATAGTCTAGGGATGACTAATAGAGGACTTTTTCATTCAAAATAGATTCCTAACAACATTTTCTAACTGTACAATGTGTTCTAGTGGAAACCTCAAGCTAGCATACAAATTTCTCCATTTACTTGCTTTTATAAATCTTCCCTTTTGCTTGGCACAATAAACCGAAGCTACTTGATCTTTGTCACTCGTCACATCCTTTTGATGTCTTCCTTGATGGGAGGAGCTCTATAATATGCCGGAATGGTTGCTGGAAGAAACCCCTGCCTCACTCCTTTTGCTTTGATGATGGGAAAAATTATGCCAGACGCACATTGGAAAAGATAAAGTTGATCACAATAGAGATTATAAGAGAAGAGACATAAGAAGGATAGAAAAAGTATATGCATGATTCAGTATTCTAATATAATCAACTCAAAAGGATAGAAAAAGCACGGACCGAAATAAATCTAGCTGCAATCCACATGTGTTTCGGTGAAGGAAATGGCAATAGAAGACAGCCAATACCATATACCGCCACTGCAAAGAAGTGGATGACTAAACTTAATGGACGAGGGTTCAAACCAGAGAGTAAAGCCACCGGTCCTGCTGAAAATATGACTCCAAGGCTTAAATAGTCAAAATATGCTTGGCCCATCTCCTTCCTAGCCTGATCAGGTGAAGTAGAAAACACCATATAGAGGGCACCAGCCAGAGTAGTTATAGTAGACCCCAACGACTACAATAACAACATATCAAGTTTTAGAACATGAAAAGTAGCAGCTGTTGGGAACATCGACTTCCAACAATTCTTGGAGCCAAACATGACCACAGAACTAAGCAATCCCAAAATCATATGCTCCAAAAATAGTTCACCATAAGTTTTGAAATATTATATGAAAATTCAAGAAGTTGGTGTTCAAGACAACCAACGAAAACAACATTTGTTTCTAATGACAATCAATACCATTTTGCCATCCAAATGATATTTGCACCAGAAACAATTGATATTTCATGCTTGGAAGTTAACAATTCTTCACCATCCCTTTCCAGAGAGATTACCTTGCGCAAGGTATAAAAAGATTCGAGATATTTAGACAATGATGCAGCATCATTTAAGTTATCTAGTGGCTTAAGGAGATCTCGGAGTACGACAACGTTGGATTGTGCCACAGTCATTCCACCACCAGTTAAAGGATGACGCATATTGAAAGCATCACCCATTAAAAGGGCTCCATGAGTAGGATGTGGATCCTGGAATGCTTCTATTTTGCGTAGTTCTGATGTTTCCTTTATCCATTGCAGACATGAAGTCATCACGAAGCTCTGGTGGAACCTGTGACAAAGTATTTTGATTAATTCAGAGGTGTAAGAGATATATATGTTCTTCTTGAAGACATAATGGAATAACCATGAACAATAAAGAATAAAGGTCTGCCCATTCATCTGGACTACGAACTTCGTAACTTGGGATCATAAGCTGAAAATATCAGATACCTGTGGAGCCACCACTGTTTTCAAATAGTTACCATTAGCTACCGAAGGCAATTTCTGACCAGGTACATCAACCAAACAACGAACCTCGGTGCTACTGATTGGATAAAACAAGATGGGTGAAGGGTTCGACAAAATGACATTCCCATGATTTGCAAATGGAAGGTGAGAAAGTTACATCAGAAGAGTAGCTGCCTTTTCTCTCATCCTTTGTATGAAGCGCCCATTGTGGAAGCTTCTTCCAGCCACGTTTGAATCAAATTTTTCCAAGGGATATGATAATCTAGCATTTCTTCCATCCTTGAAGAGAGCATATCCATGCACTCGCTGAGCATCAATTTCTTCAAGGCAAATCTGATATGAAAGTACAATTATGTAACAATTCCCCACAATCATTTTTCTGCAATTATCTATGTGAGGTGAGAGTCAATCGTAGGACAATTCTACACCTCAAAAAGGATGGCGCCCGCCTATGATTTCTGAAACTCAATTTCTGAGTCTTGCCACCATTCTAACCTAAATACCCCTTATCCTATTTGATTCGATAAAGATAAGCACAGTGAATCCAATTAATGAATTCCTACTCTTATTCCTGTCGTTAGAACAGTAGAATAATCAGATGAAATAGGGGCATTTAATGCCTGACAGTCTGATATCCCGCATTAAATGCTACCTAACCCTCTAAACATCAGGAGTGGACATGAGGTATGCTTAGTGGAAGATAAGTCACCCAAGTATGACCACATTGATGAAGATATTATTCAGAAGAAACAAAAGCAATAAATGATTCAAGACGATGGAGAAAAGAGATTCCGATTGATTAATATCCTCCCTGATATTCACAAACAAAGATACGCGTATTCGCACGATATTTTCAGTCCATATAAAAGGAAAAGATCATCAGAAAGAAAAGGTATGAAAAACAATCTCAATTCATTATTATTTAAGAACACGAATTCTCTCTCTAACAAAAGTATCGGAGAGTTCAAAGGGCCTTAGAGCCCTACTCTTTATTTGACCCTGTGCAGATCTATTAGCTTGGAGTCTTCGAGTTACTCAGGACTGCAGAACACGCATCAATAGTGATGCTGTCTGTGGGATCATTTGACGTGTTCTTTGCAAACCGGTCACATTACGATTTCAAGTTAATAAGCACAATTTAGAAGATTGCTCGATGGAAGAACGACTAGCTGCCATGGAAGAAACTATCAGGGAGCTAACTAGAGAAAACGAGAAGTTACAAAGAAATAATGAAGAATTTACAGCCCGTGAAGAACCTTCCGTTAGTAAGTGTGCGGAATCTTATCGAGCCAATGATCCTAAGCAAGAGGATGAGGAAGAAAGGCATAAAATCTAGTTGGAACTCAAAGAATTGGAAGACAAATACGAAAACATAGCCAAACGTATAGAAGCCCCATCCATCACTGGGCAGCTACGCAACAATTTAGGCACCCCATACAGTGCAAGTGTGATGGCGGTGTGATGAGTGCACAAAAATGCACTCTAAATAATCTATTTAAATATTAAAAGAAATGAGAAAATAATGGATATAACTCATGTTATTAAAATTAATGGTCATTTATCTTGAGATAGATATAAGTATGATTTAATATATTGATGAGAATATAAAATGCCATATTTTTCTCTCTTAATGTTTAATACTTTATTCTTATTTGATACCTAAATATACTCATTATTCTTATATTTTGATTTAGGTCACAAATAGAGGTATTAGGAGCAAATGAAGATAATTGTGGAATTTTAGACAATTCTGACATCTTTTCGTAATATGGGCATAACTCTCTCATCCAATCTCCGATTGAGCTGATTAAAGATGATCTAGAACCGCAAGAGAAATATCTATAACTTTTGTGTTTTATGTTTGAAGAGATATCCACTCAATCTAAGACAAAATCGACCATCAAGTGGACGCACCTGCACTTGACGTTCCTGGATATTTTTCAGCCACTTGCATCAAATCCAAATGTCATCATAATATTTTCCAGCAAGCACTCCTACACCAACTTGGAAATTCAATGATCAATTCATATGCAAGATGAAGTGCACTCAAGTTTCTTCAAGACAAATTATTTGACCACAAGATATTAAGTCATACAAGACAACTAATGGATAGAGAAGCAAAATTGAAACACTCAACCTACAAGCAAAATCCAGCTCATGCATGGTGGGAAAACAAATGATCAAAATGACAACTCACAAATCACTTGGATTCAAGAATGGCACATGGCAAAACAAGTTGAAATTGTGATGATTTTGTCATGACAACTTGCATGAAGGATGCTTATAAATAGAATAGAGGGATGTGTGTTCTAAGACAATGCTTAGTGTGGGAGGATGCTTTGGAAGAGCCATTATTTTGAGAGCTTGAGAAAAGAAAAGAAAAACCAAAGAAGAGAGAAGAAAATAATGGTTGGCTCTTCCATATTATCCCTTGGAGAATTTTTGTTGCATATTTTCAATATGTGTAACTAAATTCTCAAAGAGGGCTAGGGATGAACTTGTGTGTGTGATGGTATTTGTAATTTATTTTTGATTCATGTATTTGGTTTTTAAATATTAAAACTCTTTTGTTCTATTATTCTCAATTTATTTGTGATGTTTTTTCGTCTTCAAATAATTATAGAATCTATTTCGTTTATGGATTCAGTCATGTTTTTTCTATTGAGTGAATTAGTTCTATAATTATGTTTGGAGCAATTGATTATCTATATTGATTTAATTCTCTATTGCAATATCGCCTCTTAAGTATATTGTCGTCGTTGGATTTTCTCAATATTGATAACAATTTATGAGAGTTAAGCGCGAAGAATGATTTTTCAAAGAGTTACATGTGATTTAAATTTTGGTTATTAATGTTATATCTTCCGATTAAGAATTTGGACATAAAATTCTTAATTGAGTTATCAATGAATTAAGAATAAATTTGAATACCACAAATATACAAGGAATTCCCTACGCTCTACTTTTCGTCTCATTTTTATATTTTTCAAATTACTCATTTAGTTTTAATTTACATCACACTCTAAAATTTACTTATCACACTCATTAAATCTTTTTGTTAATTTCGTTACTATTCTTCAATTTTTCAATCCATCTCCCTGTGGAATCGACACCCCAAAACTATACTGCAAACAACTGCGTTATTCTTTGGGCGTAATCACGGTGCCACTACCTCCTAAGTTTCGAGCACCTCAGATGAAATTGCATGATGGAAGTACGGACCCATATGAACATATCGAAGCGTTTAGGATGCACATAAGTTTACATGATTATCCTAACGAGGTAGGATGTAGAGCATTTCCGCTCACCCTGAAAGGAATAGCATGAACTTGGTTTGGGACAGCCCAACAGGCACTGTGGATAGTTTTGACTGTCTTACTCGCCTTTTTATAACTCAGTTTCTAGGGAGTCGAAAAAGGAAACGACCAGCTGCTTACCTCCTTACGGTTAAACAGAATAACCAGAAAAGTCTCAAACACTACCTTTCTCGATTCAACAAGGAGTTCAAGACTATAGACGATCAGGATGAGAAAATCACTTTAGCTGCCCTCCTAAGTGGAGTATGGCTGGGAAGCAGAATTCATGGATAGGGCTGATGGTTATATAAATGCTGAAGACACTCTGCAAGCTCTCATAGCACCTCGTCGAGAGGAAATAGAGCGCACTAACCAAGCTGAAGCAAACTCATCAACAAAAGAGATCAAAAAGAAGAACGCTAATGATTATAGGAGAAGATATACTTAAGAAAATTTGCGGCCACAAGGAAGCTCACAATACCAACCACATCTCCATAACAATCTGACAGTTGACAAAGAGACCGAGGAGAGGCAAAACCGTAACCCAAGGCCAGCGGCGATCAACCAATATGTACTGCGAATATCATAAATCTATTTGGCACAACACTCGAGATTATAGGATTTTGAAGAGGAAAGATGAAGAGCAAAGAGGAGAACAACAAAGAAAAGGAGGATATCCTAACAATAAATGCAACCCGAGCCCTTGAAAAGATAAATGTGAGAGAAATAGTAGAGATTCATCTCAAGCTGGAGGTCCCTTGGGCGAAATATGAACCATCGTTGGGGGAGTGCCAAGAGGGGGAGAAACTTCTGCTTCGAGGAAAGCATATGCCCGAGAAGCACGCCATGCGGAGATCTTCATCATGTCAGAGGCTACCCGAGATATACAGTCTTCAGAGAATTTCCCAATCATTTTTGACAAACAAGACGAAGGAATGATACAACCTCATGATGATGCGCTAGTCATAACCCTATTAATTGCCAATTTCACAACAAAGAGAATCCTTGTTGACAAAGGAAGTTTAGCAAATATTCTCTATTGGGAAGCTTTCGACAAGATGAGAATGGAACGAGACAGATTGCGGCGAGCCCCAACATCTCTCAGAGGATTCGCCGGTGAAGTATTTCAGCCTGAATGAGTGATCACTCTACTCGTCATAGTCGGCGAAGCACCCAAGACTTCAATGATCATGGTTGATTTCCTGGTGGTCAAAGCTTATTCCTCATATAACACGCTATAATAGGGCGTGCCGCCTTAAATCGTCTAAAGGCGGTCACCTCTACATATCATTTGAAAATGAAGTTCCCAACTCAGGGAGGTATCGGGGAAGTGAAAGGCGAGTAAACCTTAGCACGTGAGTGTTATTCTTGTGAGTTAAAACCCATCTGCCAGATGTTAATTGTTGCCAAGAAAGAAAATCCAGAAAATAGCAAAGTTACGGCTGAATTACCACCACCGCCACCTCTAACTAAATGGGATGAAGAAGTCCGAGACGAACAGGCCATCAAGTAATCCAAACTTGGAGAGCTGTTGGAGTTAATTGCCCTCAATCCGACGAAGCCAGAATAGAAAGTTCAGATAGGCTCCAATTTGGAACCTAGTCTAAAGCAGAAACTCAAACAACTCTAGACAAAACACCAAGACATCTTTGTCTGGACTCATCAGGACATGCCATGTATAGATAATAGCATTGCCGAACATTGTTTATGTGTCAATCAGGGAGCTCGGAAAGTCAAACAAAAAAGGCGAAGCTTTTGCACCGAAAAATATGCTGCCATAGCTGAGGAAGTGGATCGCCTCTTAGCAGCTAGGTTTATTAGAGAAGTCCATTATCCAGAATGGTTGTCTAATGTAGTATTAGTGAAGAAAGAGAGTGGCAAATGGAGAATGTGCGTAGACTTCATGGATCTCAACAAAGCATGCCCAAAAGATGGTTTCCCACTTCCTCGAATCGATCTGATTGTAGATTCCACTGCGGGCCATCCCTTGCTTAGCTTCATGGATGCTTACTCGGGATATAATCAGATCAAAATGAGTGCAGATGATGAAGAGAAAACTGCTTTCATTACAGACCGAGCATTGTATTGCTACAAAGTAATGCCCTTTGGGTTGAAAAATGCAAGAGCTACATATCAACGCCTAGTAAATAGGATGTTTAAACAGCAGATAGGGCGGAATATAGAAGTATATGTTGATGATCTATTGGTCAAGAGTAAAAAATTCGAGCAACACATAGATGACTTGCAGGAGGCTTTTGCGGTCCTACGTCATTACAAAATGAAACTTAACCCAAACAAATGCTCCTTTGGGGTCGGGTCAGGAAAATTCCTAAGTTATATGGTCTCCGAAAGAGGAATTGAAACTAATCTAGAAAAAGTAAGGGCCATCTCTCACATAATTGTACCTCGGAACCATCATGACGTACAGTAATTGGCAGGCCGGGTGGCTGCCTTAAATTGCTTCATAGCTAGATCTACTGACCGATGTTTACCTTTCTTTCACGTTCTGAAGAAAGCATGATAGTGGAACTCTACCTGTAACAAAGCTCTCGACGAGTTAAAAGAATATTTAACTCACCCGCCATTACTTAGCCAGACCGAACCAGGTGAGGTGTTACTTGCTTACTTAGCAATATCACCCAATGCCACCTCTGCTGTTCTAGTCAAAGACATGATGGCAGGACAAAAATCGGTGTATTACGTAAGCCAGGCGTTCCGTGGAGTAGAATCCAGATACCCGAAGTTGGAAATGATGGCCCTGGCGTTAGTAGTTGCAACCAGGTGACTCCGACCATATTTCCAAGCTCACACCATATGAGTACTCACAGATTAACCCTTGAAAGCAGTGTTACTACAACCAGATACTTCAGGGAGGTTAGCAAAGTGGGCCATAGAATTTAGCGAATTTGACATCCAATATGCTCCGAGAAAGGCAATCAAAGGGCAAGTGCTGGCCAATTTTATAACTGAACTTACAGGTTTCCTAGAGGAAATCTGCAAAATTCCCCTCAGCAAACCTTGGATAGTTTATGTAGACGAGTCCATATGTAAAGCAGGAGGAGGAACAGATATCCACATTATTTCTAACGATGGGAAAGAGTATAACTATGCAGTTAAACTTACTTTCAAAGTCACTAACAATGAGGCTGAATATGAAGCACTCTTGACTAGCTTAACCATTGCTTACTTTCTAGGGGCTAAAGAGGTAGAGGTACGTTCTGACACCCAGGTGGTAGTTAATCAAATAACAGGTACGTTTACTACTAAAGGAGAACGATTGAAGAAATATTTCCAGTTAGTTTGTGAATCATGAGATTACTTTCAGTACTTGTCTATTCAACAGATCCCAAGGGCCAGTAACTACCAAGCTGATCGCCTAGCAAGAGTAGCATTTGGGCAAAACGATATCCCTTTCCGCAAGCATACCGAGTTAAGGCAAGCTAACGTTCCTTCCATTGGAAAAGAAATACACCAAGCAGATATGACTCGGGTAGAATGGGCCAAATACATAGTGGACTTTTTGCAAGACAGTAAGCTACCCGCCGATACAAATGAAGTAAGAAAAGTCAAGAATCGGGCCGCCAGGTTCACTATTCTAGAAACTGTGCTGTATAGAAAGGGATTTTCAGAGCCATTGCTTAGATGCCGCTCAACAGAGGAATCTTAGTATGTACTAGCAAAAGTTCATGAAGGCATTTGCGGGAGCCATTCTGGAGGAGGAATTTTGGCCATTAAAATTAATCAAGCGGGTTATTACTGGCCAAATATCTTTAAAGACGCAAGAGAAATCACCCAAAAGTGCATCCAATGTCAAGAACATGCAAATGTCCCACACCTCCCGCCTACAGAACTATCATCCATGGTAGTAGCTTGGCCCTTTGCACAATGGGGGCTAGACCTCATCGGCCCTCTTCCAATTGCTCATGGAAGAATTAAATTCATTATGGTCGCCGTTGACTATTTCACAAAACGGATCGAAGCAGAGGCTTTATCCACTATTACCACTCAAGCCATCACCAAGTTTCTCTGGAAATTCATTATATGCTGATTTGGAACACCACAACGGTTTATATTAGACAATGGGGGACAATTTGACTCCTCACATTACCGACAGTGGTGTGCAGAATTAAAAATCGAGGTGCAATATTCGTCGCCTAGACACCCGCAAGCAAATGGCCAAGCAGAGGCAACTAACAAGACTATTTTGTCTATTCCTAAAAAGAGGTTAGGAAGTTATAAGGGAGCCTGGGTACATGAGTAGCCCGGTGTGGTGTGGTCCTATCAGACTACCGTTCGAACTCTTACGGGGGAAACCCCATTTGCTCTCACATACGGAACTGAAGCTATCATTCCGGTGGAAGTAGGTTCCCCACCCTAAGAGTACAACATTTCCACTCAGAGGCCAATGAAGTAAAATTGTTGCAACAACTGGATCTCATTGAGGAAAGGTGAGTAGAAGTAGCCGTAAGAGTAGAATATCATAAACGCATGACTGAAAAGTTTTTCAATAAGCGAGTCAAATCAAGAGCCTTCAAACCAGGTGATCTAGTTTGAAGCGAACAGGAGTAACTACCACCGAAGAACGCAAGCTGGGGCCTAGGTAGGAAGGACACTATGTTGTCACTACGAGTAATCACTCGGGATCGTACAGACTTAAAGATAGTGAAGGAAATGCTCTTTCTCATTCCTGAAATAAAGAATATTTGAAGAAATACTATGTATAACGAGGTTAATTTGTACAAGAGTTGAAGTTATTAATATCATAGTGGATATGTTCAATCGCCTATTATTTTCATGAATTGTGGGGTCGCCTAGGTTCCATGCCTCGCCTCACGATTCGATCGCTAAGGGGAAGACTTGGTTCTCAAACCAACTTCTTCGCCCTCGTCATTTCGCCGGCACCAAACAAATCGCGGGGTCGCCTAGGTTCCATACCTTGTCCCACGATTCGATCGCCAAGGGGAAGACTTGGTTCTCAAACCAACTTCTTCGCCCTCACCATTTTTCCGGCGCCAGATGAATCGCAGGGTCGCCTGGGTTCTATACCTCACCCCACGATTCGATTGCCAATGGGAAGACTTGGTTCTCAAACCAACTTCTTCGCCCTCGCCATGTTGCCAGTGCCAGACGAATTGTGAGATCGCCTAGGTTCCATGCCTCGCCCCACAATTCGATCGCCAAGGGGAAGACGGTTCTCAAACCAACTTTTTCGCCAAGCCATTTCGTCGGAGCCAGACGAATCGCGGGGTCGCCTAGGTTTCTTGCCTCGCCTCACGATTCGCTAGCCAAGGAGAAGGACCTTGAGTTTTAAACCTAAGGATGACAATGTATTTTTCACACAAGAATCATTATTCTGAACAAATCTTTATCACTGAAACTGATAGGACTCATTGATAAAGATTCGTGGGGTATCAAGGTACATTCGCCACAAAAAACAACATTACAGTCATATCACGAAAACAAAGGAATATCATTAAAATAGGTCCAAAGGTACATTCACTAAAAAAAAAATATATAGTGAAATGGGGTCAAATATCATCAGGAATGAGGCAAGTCTCAAATGCGTATAGGGCATTCAGGTGTCCCAATTTTGGCGCCTTCAGCCATTGCTATAGAATCAGGAGCAAGTTTTCTAGGATCTATACCAGTTACATTAAAGGAAGGGTTACGAACAATCTCCTCCCTCAGTCGCCGCAAACCCTCCACATAACCCTGGCTCCAAGCAGAAATGCAAAGGGAATGATTTTGAGTCACTTAGCGCTTAAGAACCACGAGTTCAGCATTCGCCTCGCCCAATCCTTTGGAAAGAATATCACGTTCATGCTCGACAGTGTCAACTCTGGCTCAAAGAGTTTCTAACTCAACCTCTCGAGTAGCACAAGTGTGCTCAAGAATGGTTAAGTTAGACTTCAAGCATTTCACCTCCTGATTAGCTATGGAGAGCTCGTTTTCCTTCATGGCGAGCGTCTGACCAATGGATTCTTGGCCCTGGAGAAGCTTATCTCTACTCGCCTCTAAGGATTGATTCCTTTCTTGCAGGGTCGCCATTTCCTCTTGCATAGCTTCAATGCTCTCTATAATGTAATCTCTTTCCTCTTCTAGCTCCATAACAGTAGCCTTTAAAAGATCCCTCTCTTTCGTAAGTTTGCTGACTGTTATACCAAGCTCCCGATATTTCTCCCCAATTGCAAGAATCTGTTCTTGGGCCTGTTGTTCCCTTTCATCTAATAACTTCGCCACCTTAGAACCAATTGAACCAACTATATGGTCCGAAGCCGAACAATATCAAAAGATTAAATGAGAGAAAAATGAAATTAATTTTAGGAAGAAAAAGCAAATGAATACCTGTGCCAATAGAGACTGGAGTAAATTGATCACAACTCTCGTTTGTTTTGAAAACTCGGGAAGTGAAGTAGCTTGAGGTGACATTTGTGCAGAATGATGAAGAGCACGATCAAAGGAAGATACGATCATTGATCTGGCATCATCGCCAGAGGTTCGAACAGGCTCCCGGCCAGCATTTTCATCAACCTCGATATTAGCTAGTTCGGGTTCTTGTGAAAGCCTCGCCACAGAGCGATGATCTTCCATATCTTGTTGTTGGCGTATGGCTACTTCTTGTTTGCCAGTCCCCGGGGTAGATGCTTCACCCCTTTCATGGCGACCATCTACAACTGAAAGGGGTCGCTCTGATCTAAGGGTATTTTCCTGGCCAGGAACCTGAGCAAATGGTACTACAGGCGGCTGAAAATAAGGAGTTCTAGCAGTATATGCAGGAGAATTAGATAAGGAAGCTAAAAAAACTAGCTCGACTTCATCTACATCTCGTACAGCAGGCAAAGGTCCGGATTCATCTGCCAGATCTGGTTGGCGATCCTGAGACCGATGCAGAGGTAACGATTCTTGTATTATAATTTCCTTTGCTTAGTTTGGTTCTCCTCGCCGGTTATCCTCCTTGCCTGTAGGGGCGCCAGAATCAGGATGAGGATAGGAAGTGGGTGGTACTTGAGAAGATCCAGTGGGGACTTCTTCAGGGATCTGGTGAGTAACATCTTGGATAGGTAGATCCACATGTGTGCATGGTTTATAACTTAAAACATGAAATCTTGTGACGTAACATAAACATGCATGAACCACTAGACTTCTCATTCATGGTACATATATTCATAAGTCACACGACATATAACATGCTTCATCAACATAGATCATGCAAATAAAAACACATCTTAACATTATAAATGTATTTTCTTAAAAGAGAACATCTAACTTTAGCCTTAATTGGTGTAGGGTCGAGTTCTAAAATACACATTAACTTCAACTTCTTTTCTTCATTTTCTTAAAATCAATTCATTTTCTTTTTAACAT
This sequence comes from Platycarya strobilacea, assembly GCA_036898215.1. Taxonomy (NCBI): domain Eukaryota; kingdom Viridiplantae; phylum Streptophyta; class Magnoliopsida; order Fagales; family Juglandaceae; genus Platycarya; species Platycarya strobilacea. The sequence continues at coordinate 24,507,853 of CM072545.1, read as the reverse complement.
GTCATGGGAATTTCATATATAGACTAATTAGACCATAGCTGAACCACCCTTCATCTCATATTTTATTATTATTTTTCTTTAATTCTCTCTTTATCTAAAATCATCATTCCACCACTAAATAATCTTAATTCTTCCACTACTCTTAAAGGGATTAATCCATAAAATATTCCTCAATCACTCATTAACTTAATTTAATCATCATATCCTTCATAGATAAACTTAAAATTCATAATACTCTAAGGTATCCCTGTCGAAACCTTTCAACTTTCTTAGCTTGGTTCTTTTGTCATCCCTACACCACATATTATCATCTAATCTTTAATTCATAGTTCACTAACATAAATCATTACTTCTTAAAGTATTTTCATCCATCTATCACACTACTCTTCTCTCAAAATATCTTGGAAACTTTAACCCTAAACCAAACCAACCCATTACCGAAAGCCTTACTCAATTAATAGACAATTTCTTCCACCATTCCCTTAACAAATAATTATTCCACCACCACTAATCTTTAAGAAATTCAATGATATGCTTTCCGTCAATCACTTACTAATTTTAAATTAATCATCATATCATTAATTTAGGAAATAAACTAATAACACCTTAAGAAATTTCACCAAGGCTGAAACCTCCTAAACCCTCAACTTGGCTCTCTTGTTAATTTAATCTCATATACCATCATTTCCACCTCAATCCACAATTCCCTACAATAAAATCATACTCCTTAAATTATTCTTCCATCATTTATCACATTATTTTTTCTATAAACCACTTAGCACCATATAACATTTTCTATAAACATATTAAGTAATCAAATGAAGTAATCATCAATATATTAATTCTATACCTATACAAATAAAATTATATACATAAGGTAAATATATAAGTGTACTTACCAATTTCTCCAAGATATTCTACTTGTAAAAGAGCTTAGTTTTTGAAAATCCCTTTGAAACCACCCTAAAAGCCTTGAATATATATTAGTGATGTAAGTAAGTATATGAGGAAGTGGAGATGGTTTTTCTCTTGGTTTTGCCGTATGCTTCTCTTTAAAAAAAATAGAGGGGGCTTCCTACTAGCTTGGTCGATCATCTTATGTAAAAGGAGTAGGAAAAACTTCTAGAACATCTACACAAGTCCTTATTGCCAAGAGCCACTTGTCCCCCCTAGGTTTAGGATTATCATTTCATTTGGTTGGCAAGCAAAGGATTAAGGGCTAATTGTGCCACTTGTCCCTACACTTAGAAAATTATCATGTGATTTACAAAGATATTTCAAGAGAAAATCCATGCTAAGTGGGTTATCCTAGTCAAAGTCGGTGCTCTTCTACGCCTAGGTTAATTCTGTCAACTTCAATCCCCATCTCGCCCTTAATTGAGTCTGTATCTCTTAAAACTCAAAACATGAAAGTTGTAGATATTTATCTTCTCTTTCTTTATCATCTTGAAACATCTCAATACAAAATCAAATGTGAAAGTTATGCCCATATTACCGAGAGATGTCAAATCTGCCAAAAATAACCCAATTGCCTTGATTTGTACTAAACTCCTCTATTTGTGTAACGCCCCAGTCCTAAAGGAGTCGAAGAGTTGCTTCCTATCACAGAATCTACATTCAACACTATAATTAAAATACTCAAGATTTTCAAATATCATATAAAAACTTGGTCTTAAATCTCATTTCCTCAATATCATCAATACCAAAATTGCTAAGTCACCAGAATGCAATAATATTTCTTTACTAAACCTTATCAATATTCGTGTAAATTCTTTATGCTTTATCAACAATTCTTAAGTCATTTCACTCAATACTTCATAATCTGATCCTCCACTGAAAAATCTAAATTCATCTGAAAAATATTCAGAGATAAGGGGTGAGTTTAACCACAACTCAGTAAGTGGAGGACATATACCAGAGTGTAAACATGAGCATTTACAAAAAACTCCATATGCATGAACCAGAAATCTTTTATTTCCATATAAAGATTTCCAAAATATATTATCAATAATAATAATAATAAAAACAACTTTTCAATCCTTTTACATTTAGAAAAAAAAAATCTATTCATTATCATATCAAAATATGTACAATATATAACCTTCGTGATAGGGTTGTGCTATCCCTGATGGCCAAACTATGTAGTATCATATCGTGAGACTTTCCCTTATTCATTCTCAGAGCCTCGAGTCTGCACACAGGAAATAAACACATACAAGACCACTTTGTTTCCAAAGTGGTTGCACTCTTATCATATCGTATCATGTTGGTACTAATCATGTCACATGAATCAGTATCATCATATCAGAACCATTTTCCAAAACAGATCAAACAGATAAGAATGCCAAAAGTTTTCATATCCATATCATATCATATCATATCATGTCATATCAAATCATGTACCAAACTTGTTCATATAATTTTTAGATAACCAACAACAACTCTAAAACATTTCACATCACATAAATAAAATATCAATTTTCATACTCGCTCTTTTATGCATTTCAGAAACATGTCAACATTGCTCATATCTACACTATGTATGACAAAAATATTTTTCTTTTTTCACATAGATTTCATGAGTAATGCAAATAACTGACTGATATTATTTTTCCTAAGTTCTCCTTCACAACAAAATCATGCAAATTTTTCAGAAAGTCAACCTCAGTCTCAGAGTTAGTGTAAAGTCAAGCATAGGAATCCCGCTTACCTGAACTCTTTAGCTTTTCAAATATCCTCAATGTTGAACAAAAATTAGTCATCACCTATAAAAATAATCACGTAATTTCGTAGATTTTCAATCACCCGTATCTCGATATTAAAGCCTGAAATGCTAAAATAAAATCATCTTATTATAAACCCTCAAAACCTAAAATTCTTATAACTCTAAAATATCATCACTTTCCAAATTTCTCAATGTCCATGAAGTAATACTTATATCAAAACTCAAAGTACACTATTAAACATATTGTATTGAAACCATCAAAGGTTTATTTAATAAAATAACTAGATTGGACGAAAGGTGTTTTAATTAAAATTACACATTTACTGCAATCGCTTACTCCAAAATAAATTTTGTGAATATCTTTATTTGATAACGATATACAACGCTTAATTGATACTAAACCGAAATAAGATAAACTAAAATAAAACATTTTCAGTTTAACATAGACTTAACAAAATCTTAACTGAAAATAAATTTAATTAAAGATCAAAACTAAACCGACGTTAAAGGCTCACGAAAAAGAATAGTTTGCAAACCCAACTGTGACGACCTGAGATTTTCATTTCTTATTATTTAATTGAGTAATTATTTTGATCTAGTGATTAATTAATTAAATTAATAATATTGAAAGGTGAGGAAAAAGGACATGGGCTTAAGATTGGAGCCTTGAAAGTTTAGCATGAGTCATTGGGTCTAAGAAGGAGTAACAAGCTCATAAGCCCATGAGATTGACCCATGACCCACTAAGCCTACACATAAGACACTTGTTACCCATAGAGAAATCTTAGTGAGTCACTTAAGACTAGTAGGTGAAAATGGAAAATTACTAGTAGGTAGGAGTTTGACTAATGGGTGGATAGTAGGATAGAGTGCGAAATCTTGTGCTAAGATTTTTCCATCATTGGGATATCTTTAGAAAATACTAAAATATTGTCTATTTTAGTCTATCTAGTACATGCCATGTTTAGAGGAGTGACACTTGTAGAATGAAATAGGAAGTGGAAGAGAAGAGAAGGGAGGGAATTTGGTTGGCATGTAGCCGAAACCCCTTAGGGGATTTTCCTATGCAATCTTCCACAATACAAGCCAATGATCACACATAGGATCATGTAAGAAAGAGATGACAAGGTGATTGACAAGTAATGAGAGGTGTCATGAGGAAGAAGAAAGGAAAAAGAAGAAGGAAAGCTAGAAGGGTTCGGATGGAGATGCCATGTGCATCCATGGAGGTTTTCCTAGAGGTACTTGCAAATTTAGTGGAAGGGACATCTTAGACTTGCGTGAAATGATGAAGTACAAGGTGTAATATGTGTAAGATGTATGGCGGTGTAAGGAAATGATTGAGAATTGCTTGTAATGGAAGGAAACTAGGAATGGAGGAGGGGGAAGTTTCGGATGACACCAAGACCAAATGCATGGCCGAACCATACATGCTCTTTTTCCCAAAAGCATGGTCTTGGGATCTTGTGGATTGACATGAGAGTGGTTAGATGAATGTGTAATATGATTGAAATGACCAAAGAATGAGACAAGAGGGGAAAGAGTTTCGGTAGAGACCCTAGGGAGGCAAAGAAACCAGATTCTCACTTCCTCACATTTTCATCATTTGCTTTATTTTCCCATATAACCACCCTTGTCTAATCATGTGTCTTTCAACCCAAGGTATGGTGGAGTTTCCTTGAGCCCTAGGAAAAGGGGCTTGGCTGAATGACCTTGAGAGGACTCACACCTCACTTGGCTATCTCACATTCTTACAAGCTCTCTCTTTCTCTCTACCTCTTGACTAACTTCATCTCTCTGTCAATTCTCTTTTGTTTTACTTTCATCTAACCTCTAAACATCACATTATCCTAAGTAGAAAAGAGCTAAAACAAATATTCTTGAGGAGGAGTTACTATTGAAGAGGTAAGTATATTCTTATCTTACCCTTAGTAATTGTAGTATACTTTTGAATGAGTATGATTGTTTTTGTTTGAATCTTTGTATATGAATTATAAAATGAAACCCTTTAGAGAGAGAAATTGTCATGCTTAGTTAAGTAGAAATTCATGCTTAAGTTATGAAATTTTCTAAGTTGAGGATCTTTGTATATGAATGTTAAAATGAAACCCTTTAGAGAGAGAAATTGCCATGCTTAGTTAAGTAGAAATTCATGCTTAAGTTATGATATTTTCTAAGTTGAGGATCTAAAATGCTATGTGGTTTTAGTTAATTGCTCAACATGAGGTGGAATGAAGGAAATGCATGCATGATTGTAGGTTTGCTAGTATGATATTGGATGATGTCTCTAGTATTGTTTATTTGGTGGTAAAAATCCATGTCTAAGTTTAAATATCTTACTAAGAGTAAATATTTTTATATTGTGAATTTGAATATTTGATATAAAGGAAGAATATGGTGTGATCAACATGATGAGTGAAGATGAAAATATACTTGTTAGATTTTGACTTGGAGATGAAAATGTTGGGTTTGTGCATGTATGTATTTCGGATTTAAGGGTTTTGGATTGAATTATTGATTCGATTATTGTGTTATGTTATGATTATAAACTTAAATATTTGGAAAAATTAGAAGTATAAGAACTAAAAGATCACACTAGCATGATTGGTGGTTTTTACCTAAATCATTGGATGAGCTATCTTGGAAAAAAAAAGTGAATAAAATAATAACTTGAAGGACATAGGGTTTCGGCCAAGCTATGCTTTTAGGGTTAGAAAAATATATTTAAGTGGTTGAAGTTAAATTAGAGTGCTTGGAGAAGAATAGGAGACGAAAAGTTAGGAATCACTAAGGGAGGGTCTCGGCCCAACCCTAGTAGGAAGGGGCCGAGCACCCTTAAGCGTGTAAGAGGCCCATTAAGTATTTTTGGGTAGGAAATGAGTGGAATTACGGGGTACGAAATTGTGAAAGAGCTTGACGTAAAATAAGCGTTATGCTCGTCACACATTTTATATGTTTAGTGACATGAGTCTTATCTCTCATGCATACAGCACGAAAATCATATTTTAAACATGTTTTTTTAAAGAAAAGAAATTAATCAAAATTTTATAAGAACCCCAAAGGCTGGGACGGGGTAGTACCCTAGTGGAACTTCCTATTCATTCAGGAGTGATTAAAGTCGAGTGAAAACCCTTGGATCGACAAAGAACCGTCGGCAGACCATGTATGGCTCGACAAGGTGTTCGGAGCGTGGTCGCACCTAAAGCTAATGAGTGCATACAGGACGGTGTTGGCTTTGACCTCACCGATATAGAAAAGTTTGTAGTCGCTTGGTGAGTGATCAATTGCCGAGTGATGAAAAGTGCGAAAGGGCGCGAAACGTAGCTACTTAAGTTTGATATGGTCACCGGGTGCTACGGTAACTAGCACGAACACATGATGCGTAGGGAAGCCGTAAGGTCTCCAATAGAGGTCATGACAAAAAGATAGGCTTTCGGGCAATATATGATATGACAAGTGGCGCCTAAGATAAGAAAAATGAAAAGTATTTGTGAAAAGATGATTTTTTGAAAGGAAGCTCTAATGTTTTGTTTTTATGAGATTATAAGCAAGCATACGAATAGATTAAGAAAAGAAAAAGGGAAATTAAAAGACACGGCATGAGCATGAGCATGTGCATATCATAAGGTCACGAGTCTCATAAAGCATAAAGTATGAATGATTGTTTGCTATCATTTATTAGTATGCTTGAAATGCTTTTGATATGATATAAATATACTTACTGAGATTTCTTCCGAAATCTCACCCTTATTTATCTTTCCGAAATCTCACCCTTATTTGGGACGAGAGAAGTAGTTGCAAGTAATGACGACTTTGAATAATATAGTCCTAGGGATGGCGCCTCGGACCTCCACGGGCCAGACTGAGTTCGTCACCTCCGAGTTAGTGACTCTTGACTACTTGAGCCGATGGGCGGCAGAGTCACTACCCCTAGCTGCTTACGTTTTGGGAAACATACGGCCTACCGGGCGTTGTCTAGTTCTCAGCATAGACAATTCCTTCCACATGGGTCACTTATATGAGTCTCGAAATGAGTTGTGAGGTGGGACCGACCTTGGATTTGGACCGTCTCCATTATGGCCCAAATTTCAAGGAGATCAAGAAGGAACTGATGGTTTAGGAAGTGATGGCAGAGGATCACCTATGCTGCTTTTGTATTTATTTAATATATTTTGGTCTTCCATTGTTTTAGAAGAATGAACACTTATGGATGATTATTATGTTTATATTAATGGTAATACAATATTTTGGGATGTTATTTTGTTGAGCCATGTGATGTACGCTTAGAAAAGTTTGACATTTTTTCGCTGTGAAAACCACAATATACAATAGGATGAAGGGTGAACTTCCCTATGATTCTCATCCACGACGTCACGGTCTGTGTACGATCCCAAGCACAAGCTGGGGTGCTGACACCAACCAAGGTGAATAAGGTCCAACTAAAAAAAATATATGCATAAATATATAGAAAAAAATTATTGTTTAAAACCCATTCTGCATGAGATGAAAATAAAAGACCAAACAAAAATTCCCATTAGCAGACCACTGAAAACTTACAAACAGGAGTTATAAGCTTAACCACCTACAACTAGTTGAAAACACGTAGTCATGAGATAGTTGCTTACCGAGAAAGAAGAAATGCGGTGGAGATTGGGGTGGCTTTGGGTGACTGGCATAGTGAGAAAGAGAGTGATGACCAGAGAAAACAAGAGTAAGAATCTGAGAGAAAGAGAGAGGGTTAGAGACACGGTAAAGTATCGGGTGACTTACGTGAGGAGGATGATGGATAGACTGGCATTTTCTGGAGGTTCCTGCTTGAGATTGAGCGGATGGGGCCAACACTGTGGTTTAATATATAGAGGAAAACTTCTACTTTATTTTTGGTGGCTAAAATAGAGGATAGTGTGTGGGAGCAGACGACGTGCTACTTCGTAGGGCTTGCGGCGTCAACCAACTCGGTAGTGTTGGGTGGTTTCCCGTCGACCAAGGGTTGTTTATCTTGTGGGGTAGTGACCGTATGTATGGATTATTACCTACGGCTACGTATGGGCTGGACTGTGACTATGGTGATGCACGTGGATGCTGTGTGGTGTGGTGGTGCAAGGGCAAGCTTAAGCGGGTATGGTTTATAGTGAGTTACAGATCATAGTGGTTGGCTAATGGTTTGCAGTGAACGAAGAGAATTTAAGAGAGAAAACCGAGAGCATGAGAGATATGGGTAGAGAGGGTTCGTCTTGGGAGATTATAGAAAGAGAGAACTAGATTGTAGAGACGTGGGGGAGTTAGAAATTTTGTGGAGAATTAATCAGAAACGGAGGAAACTGAAATGTGAAACTGCCTCGGAGAGAAAATCACGTGTAGAATAAGGAGATTCACGCCAAACGACATCGTTATGCATCTTTGGTTGGCTGAAATCGAGTTTGGGCCAGTGTTATTGATTGGGTCTTCGTGGGTTAGGCTGAGCTACGGGTTTGTCCTTTGGGCCGAATATTACAATTTGCATCCTTTTACCACTTTGAACCCAACTTATCAATATTCCTTATAAGAGAAGGTCCAAAATAAATAATAAATATATTTCTAAAAAGTTTTGAAGAATAACTAAATAAAAGTATCTATTATTATCATGAGGAAAATCCAATAGGAGAAAGATCTGAGTTGTCACAGGATTAGACCAGACCGAATCGGTTTAATTTAATATATATTTTAATTAATATTTTAATATTATATTAATATTTTATACATTAATATATAATGTAAATTAACTATAATTTACATTTTATGGTCTAATATTAATAGTCTAATATTATATTACTATTAGTAATATATTTTAAGTCTATATATAAATTATTAAAATAAATATTTACACATGAAATAATGATATAGTAATACTAATTTATTAGTATTAATATACTTATACTATCACTATCAATGATATAGTTATAAAAAATTAAATTTACTATGAAAAATACTAATATATAATTATTCTAATCAATATAACTAATACTAATATATATACTAATAGTCTAATCGACTAATATAGACTAATTTAAAACTGAAAAATTAGATCAGAACTGGTAAAATCGGTATTTACAATTTTGGAGGGTAATTGGTGTGTAATTGATTTAAAAAAAATATAAAATTGGTAGTACCGGTTCAGCTCTAAATTTTGTCCAAAACCGAACTGGTTAAATCTGTAGTTCTCCTTAGAAAAATTCCCTCCAATGAAATTATGCCAGTAGACACTCCATGAGAAAATCGTGTGACCATATTTTAAAGGAAAAGTCTTTAAGAAATACTCAAACCCAGCCATTCCTCTCTCTCACCCCTCTTCTTAGAAACCCACTTTCGTCGCCCTCACCAATCTCTCCTTCCCATTGACCTTGAGCCCTACCACTCCCTCCTGCCCTCCCTTTTGTCGATCCCCAACCCCACCCACCAATCCCTCGTCCTCCATTTGACCTTGAGCTGAGCCCTGCCACTCCCTCCATCCTAGTTACCTACTCCATCCCTTCCTCCCATTGATCCCGAGCCCCATCCATGACTCCTGTTGACAAGTAGATTGCGTGTGATGGTCTACATTTTTTTAGTGTATCATCACTTTTTTTTATCTTTTGCCCTTAAATTCCTCTAAAGATTTATGGTATTTGTGAGTCATTTCATGTTGTTCTGTAGTAGATGGGCTTATTGTACTAATGCAATTTGTGATGGGTTTGCACTTTGATGCACTTTGCTCATCTGCAATAGATGGGTTTGTTCTAAGATGCAATTTGTGATGGCTTTGTTCTGCCAACTTTTTGATTGAGGCCTTCATTGGGATCTCAATTTTAAAGTGTTGTAATATATGAAGTGCCTTGTAGAACCTAGGTTTCTTGTGACTATGTACCTTTTGGATCTCATGAATTTTCATTATTGATCATGTTCCTTACCCTCTATAAAAAGTTGAACTCACTTTAGTTTTGGCTTAGTGAAACCAGTGGTATATGTGGGATGTTACTGGGTGACGTACAATATCATAGAAGCTTTAAGAAAACAATTTTGGCATAATTCATTGAAATGAGAAGAAACTCCCATACAAGAGAATCCCCTCCCTGCCAAAAACATTTGTACTTGTATTTGAAGTAACAAGTATTATTTATTTGAAAGAACATGTTCATTTGTGTTTTTCTATCATCTGATTACAAATGTGATGATTTATTTTTATTTTTAAAAAAAATTGTAAATGTGATTGTTTCTTATGGATGCATTTGATAATCTTTGGTTTCAACTTTTGACAGGGTTTGTCTGAGGAAGTAGTAAAAACATTTAGGGTCATAAGAGCCTTTGCTATGTTGTAGTACATGAAAGGGTTTCTGGCAAGGCTACTTGTGATACCCCTTTTTTTTGTATATTTTAATTGAAGGAGTATTTTATTTAATTTAATATTGGTTCTCTTGTTTTAAATTTATTGGACTTGTCGTTGGATTTATTTTATGACTTTTAAGTTGTGAAATTTAATTTGATGTACTTTCTTTATATCAATTACTATTTTATATTTAAATTTCTCTTTTATTTAAATTAGTTTATTGTTGGACTTTTAATTATGGTGGTGTTGAATTTTATTTACTATTTTATTTTAACTAGTCACTGCGTTTAAATTATTTTATTCAACTGACTGTTATGAAATTCATTTCGTTGGATCAATTTTGTGACCCAAGTTGTGAGAACTGGATCTCATTTCTTTCCCTTCCTTTTTCTTTTTCCTTTTTCTCTTTTTCTTCTTTCTTTTTCTTTCATTTTCTTTCTTTTTCTCCCCCCAGCCCACGCAACACCGCCCTTCCCCTCTTTCGCCTGTTTTGTCCCCTCTCCACCCAGCGCCGCCATGCGTAGCCCGTGGCCATCACCGCTCCTCTCATTTTCTTCCCTACCGGCTAGTGACCATCCCCCATCAATCTTAGCCTAGTCCATGCCAATGTTTGCCCCATGCACATCTCCAATGCCACAACCCTTATGTGTTCCAGCACTGCCGTCGCTTCACCATCGGCCACCACCTCTTCCCCATTTCACCATCGGCCTCTCAGCTACCTAACCCACCATTCCTTAGCCCCGATCTGCCACCCTTGAAGCCCCTTGAGCTACATATCCGATTTATGCTTTTTTGCCTCCAACCACCCACGATCAACCACCACCACCATTTACTTCACCAAGACCCCTAAGCCCTTCCCTAGAAATATCAAGTTTTCGTTTGTTCCTGTTCAAAAGTTGAATTTTTGAGATCCACGAAACTTGTCCGTTTTGCACTGTTACGTTGCTTTGCCGTTGTCGCACACCTCCGTGATCCTTCGAAAATCATATTATAGCACTGTAAGTATTTTCCAAACAAATTTTACGATTTAAATATATTTTGTATTAACAAATATTTGGTTTTGGTTGGTTGTACCGGACTGAGTCCGAGGAGTTTGGAGGTCGGTTGGATTGGTAAACAGAGTTTTGTTGTGTGATTATTTAATGTTTGGGCTTGTTGATTGTTGGATAGTTTTATGCATGGTCGTATGTAATGTGTAAGTGCAACTTTAACCTAACTTTAGTATTTTATTTATATATTTTACAAATTTTTTATTTTAAGATTTTAGTTGCTATGTGAATGTTGAATAAATAAGATTTTCTTAAAACTTACTAGGTTCAAGAATATATATATATTTATATATAAATTGGGAACCCCTTAGATTTTGGCTTAGACATTTAAATTAGGGTTATTGGATTTGTTACCCTTTTTTATTTGAATGAACATGTTATATTTGAAAATGAATTAAGTTTACATGGTGTGGCATGGCAAAATTTACATAGTGTGACATGATCAAGATAAGTTTTGGAAATGCATATCTCATATGTTTCATGAATTAGATGCCTTGCTTGAAAGTCACATGCCACATGTATATTTATTGAAGTGATAAGTTCCATGTCTTTTGGTCATCATTTAAAAAAAAATAAGATAAGAAATATTTTATAAGAACCCCAAAGGCTGGGGCGGGTTATTGTCTCTGTAAAACTCATTTGGCCACTTTAGAGTGCTTAAGAATGTAGCGTAACCCCTGGGTCAACGAAGAACAGTCAATGGGCCACGAATTGTTCATTTTAAAATGTTTGTGAAGCGTGGTCATTCCTAACGCTGGTGGGTGTCAAGGACTGCAAATGTATAACGATCTTCCATAATGATTATGATTATGATTATGATATACTCACCTCAGTATGATGTGTTAACTAGTAGGGAACACACGGTTTGTAGAAGAGCCGTGATGTATCCAATATGTCAAGTATGACAAGAAAGGCTAGTCTAAAGAAAGATATTAATAAGAAAAATGACACATAAAGTTATGAATGATAAGAAAGACGTGATAAGTTTTGAATACGTGTCAACAAGAATAAAAAAACATGAAAATCTCTTTTCATGAAAAGCAAGATAGTTTTTTATAAAGAAGTATGATGCATAAGTCATGCACAAGTCAGACATAATTCATGCATAGATGCCATGCATAAGTCATGTCTCAAATCTAATAGTCATAGTATATGCACTTGTGTATTCATGTATGCTAATGATGCTGGTATTGTAAGTACTCTTTGAAATATATATAGTGTTCTTGGCATAATTATGTGATTGATCTTTCTATTTGTTTTTATGGTATGTTTGTTAAATGAATAAGCTATGTTTTTATGTTTTGTAAGGTGGTAATCTAGGTTTTAGTTTGAGATTTGTATGATGAAATGTGATGATTTCGGTTAAGGATTAAGTTAATATGTATGTGTTGGAATGACAAAATGTTATCTTTGAAAGTTGATGTAATTCGGCGAACGAGGTTAGAAAATAAATAAATAAATGTTTTAAAAGAATTTTCTCATGAGTATGGATAAAATAGTGATTTAAGTCTTTAGGTGATGTAAAAGTAAAATATTAATTTAAGTTTACATTTTTAGTAAGAAAATAAGATAAGAAATAAAGTTATAAGACTAAAGAATTTTGAAGATGTGTAAGCTCTTGATGGTAGCATGGTGATTAATTATTTTCTAAGGATTTTAGGAATTAGTAAAAAGATGTAAAAATAAAAAATTAAAATTTGGGTTGAAATTCATGAGATGTTCGGCCTAAGCCCTTTTAAGGCTTGATAATTTCTAAGTTAATTTTTTATATTTGAATAAATAATAATTTCAAGAAAAAGACTATATATGCTACGAAAAGCTGTGCATTGTTTTCATGAAAGTCTTTTATGATAATATATAAGTTTTGAAAGGAGTGCGCCAGTTAAGTGTAAGGTAAGTATAAGTCATGTCATAGTCTTATGATCGTGTGTATATTTGAAAATTGGGTTTTCATGTGTGACTTGATTTTTAGTATATTGAAATGATTGGATTGAACGGTTTTGAGTGAGGGATACTGTAGGGATGGTGGTAAGTAGGAATGGTGGTAGAGTTCCGCCTACGATTCTCAACTACGGTGCACGTGGTAGGGATTGAGATAAGCAGAGATGGTGATAGAGTCCCGCCTATGATTTCTGCCTACAACGTCATTTGGTTTTGTGGGCTATTTTTTGAGAAAATGACGAGTTTTGATAAATAGATTTATGTGAACCATTTTTAGGGAAAATGGTAGTTGTTTTTAATGGATTTAGGATGAGCCAAAATGAGATTTTGGCGTGAGTAGAAACTATTTATTTTGAGAAAGATGATTTTTGAGTTTCATGTATATGGTATCATATTCATGCTTTTTATTGTTGCATGAACGTATTTTTATTTTTGTGGTTTGTTTGGATTTTACTTACCTGCGGTACCATTTTTGGTATCATAGATTTTGATGTAGATGAGAATGCAGAGCTTGAGGATGCAGGTCTGGCAGAGAAGTGATCAGGGATCAATTTCTCGTGGGAATGGAATTATGCCCTTTTTTGTTATTATATTTTAGTCTGTATTGTATTTATATTGGATAACTGTATATCTTTTAAAGGCTTTTTGATTTGAAAATCTGTATTTAAATTTCTGGTACTTAGTTGGCTAACTTTTAATTAACTGCTGCGATTTTTTTTTTTTATGTGCACCTTTTACATGTTGCACACGCTTGAGCATTTATCGATGATGTGCGTGACCCGCGTTGTCAGTATCTCGACGCTTCGATTTCCATGTTTCTGCACGTGGGAGTTGGGGGTGTCACACTACTAACTTTGGGAGACAATTTTACAACTGTCCAAATTACCGTTATAGAGAAATCCTATCAAAAGAGAACCTTAAAAGGTTTATTATTATTATTATTATTATTATTATGATTATTATGGGCATGTTTTGTTGGTTTTTGGGCTGTAATCATTTTGTATCCTAGCAATAATCATGATAGTACTTGTGGAATATAATGATACTACTATTTTAGGAATGTAATGATACAATCATGATCATTTTGTAACGCTGTTAAAACTAATAATTTTGGAATGTAATTACTAGATCGTTTGGAATGTAATGTTGTTCAATAATGCTCCAGAATACAAGATAAGTTGTCTTAAACGTGTCTGTTTAATATAATATTAATTGCATGTGTAGAAAAAATTTCACCACAAAAAAAATATATAAACCATAATATTGCAGAATACAAGATAGATTCTGAAAAATTCATTGACATTTCCCTAGTTTGAGTCTCAAAATACGCATCAATATTGTTTATGTAATTTAAAGAAAATAAGGCAACATATTTCCATCTCTATTACAAATAACACCATCACTGCAGTCCACTAAGCAATATATTTCCCTCTCTTTATATGTGGACATCACATATTACTAATATGACATCACTTAAAAGCAACATTTCTTGTAGTTTATTTTACGACTAAAAATTGTCAAACATAAGGGGAACAATATATTCTTTGGATAGGAATCTCGAGTTAGTATAATTAATTGCCAATTTCTATTTGCAGGATTTGGGCTATTTCAAATCTTACAAAACTTACTAATTCCAGAATATCTACAAATATTAATATTAATTCTAGAAATAAGTTTTACACTAGAATTAAGTTTTGCAAAATCCAGCTTATTCTAGCATACTAGTTTTGGAAACTATTCAAGGATTTATATATGACAGATTTGTCAGAGAGTTACCCTTTCTATTGTAGCACTTACATAAAACAACTACTTCAAACAGATTTGTCAACGTAATCATCAAAATAAATCTACTCTACAAAGATAGTAAGCTAAGCTAACCGTAAAAATAAATCTATTTCACAACATTCCAAATAGCACCATTGTGTTTGATGCCCAGAATAATTTAAAACACCAACCTCATGGTTGAATAGAGGGATCAATGCTTTGAGATATGTTGTTAGTTGTATTTCCAAGATCTCTACATAAAAGATACTAAACCATAAAATATTTTGATTATAATATTAAATAACAAAATATTTTAAACACAAATTTCTAGATACCAAATTTACCTCACTGAAGGATGATTGTTATTAGCATAACCATCAATTTTGCAAATGCTATAACTTATTTTCTTCGTGACTTGAGTCTCTTTTGAGTTTTTTGCTCTCATTGATTTGGTCATCCTTTTGTTGGTACCCGTGAAGGATCTTGTAAAATTTGTAAAAAAATTTGATACTTCTGATTTTAACATTTGGGGATCATTAGTGTCGGTGCCCCAACTTCTGATTGGGATTTGATGATTACTAAGCACGCTAGGGAGACGTAACATAAGACTACATACTCATTGTACATGACAAATATGATGCAATGCACCTATCTTACTAGCAATTTGCAACCAAAATTGCAGCAAAAAAAATTCTTTTCTATCAACCTAAAGCAATGGTGATATAATATAATATCGCATGATACTATAATAGTACAAATATTCCAAAAGCTTAATATAGCAAATGTACCTCAAAAGTTTTAGTGTCTAGCACTCCAAAATAAGTAATGACCATTTCTCAAAATAACAACTATCAAAATAAACAATACTAATGGTCCTGTCGGGCTAGTCCTACTTGGCCATTCCTTGCTCAAAATCCTCTTTAGTTCTTCAAAAAACTTCATGATCTCAGCTAGGAATTGATTGGCTGCCTACAGCTTGTCCAAAGTTGTGATAATCCAAATTTTTTAAGTATCCGTTTAATTTTCATGTTTGGCATGATTATATTTCTTTAAGATTATTTTAAAGAACCCTTGGAATTTTGATATATATATATATATAGTTTTTATGAGTCTTTTATTGGTATGGGAGAAAAATTAAGGAAGACAACTAATCTAGCTTTGGAAAAATTGGTAAGTGTACTACTTAACATAATCTTGGTGTAGTATAAGTTGCTTGATTTATAAATTTAATTTGATACTTGTTTGAACTTATGTATTGCTTATGTAGTAGATTGAAAGTTATTGACTTATGGAGTGGTTTTTGTTATGGAAAAAAATGTTAAGAAAAATTTTAGAATCTTAAGATTAGATTTTAAAATTATATATTAAAAGGATTATGTAAAAATATGAGATCTTGATTTGAAAAAAAAAATGCTAGAGAAACCCTATCTAATTTCAGTTTTAAAAAGACGTAGTGTTGACAGATTTAACATCCTATACTAAATTGGTCATAACTTGTTAGTATGATGTCGGAATTGAATAATTCAAGAGGTTATGAAAATCTAAGACAGAGATATACAACTTTTGTGTTTAGGGCGAAATTGGGATTAAGTGGCAGAACATAGTAGGTATGGACTTTAAAGACTGTATTTCTTTTATTACAAACTTTTAGTGAATTATTTGAATGATTTTTTTTTTAAATGTGGTAAGCTTAGAAATTTCAAATTACTTGGAAGATTTTTGAGAATTATTATGCTAATAATAATAATAATAATAATGAAATAATAAAATTATATATATAAGAGAAATATTCAAGTAAACTTATAAATATGCTTAAGCTGTGTAATTATGTAAATTTTGGTTTAAGTTGAATAAGCTAAATAAATAAATAATTAAGATTAAGTTTTCCATGCAATTCAGCCAACCTAATTTAATAAGATTATAATATTTTATTTAATTGTGTATTTATCAGTTGTTAAGTTTTGATGTTACGAATTTAGGTGACGTATATGCATGTAGGTTCTTGTGATATGCTTTTATATGTCATATGATTTATGAAAACATGAAACATGCATATCATAAGTCTAAATTTATGCGTATGTTACATTTCATCGCATGTATGTGTTGTTATAAGTCATGAAGTCTGTTTTAAGAAAATACATTAAGAAAACTTTAAGAAAATATGATAAGATTTAAGTCACGTCATGACAAGGATGACGATACGTAACGTCCGGAAGATTGATAAGTTAAGAGTTGTGTCACAACGGGGACGGTAATACGTAATGCCCAGACGACTGATATGACTAGCGGGGACGGCAATACGTAACACCCACTATGTTAAGTACTTTCTGTGTCAGGACGGGGACGGCGATATGTAACGTCTGAAAGACTAACATGAGACTTATCACGATAGGGACAACGATATGTAACGCTCGGACGATTAATGAGTTATATGTATGGATAAACTGACACGTCATGCTAATCAAGCCCGATGGGGATGGCGATACGTAACACCCATCGATGATAAAAGATAACTAAGACTCGATAGGGATGACGATACGTAACACCTATCGAGAATAAGTATTAAGTAAGACCCACAAGATTAAGAAATAAGTTGGAAAGTATAAGTTTTAAGTATAATATAGTGGGTCTAAGTAAGGTCTAAGTTTGTATGAGAAGAGTAGTCATTGACATGAATAAGTCTCATAAAGCATTTTCATAAGTTATAGATCTATGATCATTGTTATATATGATAATTTCTGATATTATCTATGCCTTCTTTTGTTAACTGTGTGCTTATTGAGATTTCTTGAAAATCTAACTCTTTTAAGTTTTATCTATAAATTCTTATGGAATGATAGATGTTGTTGTAGGATTAGATAAATTGTAATGAGACTCAGACAGTACAGGAGATTCTGAGGTACCCTAAGGGTCCTACAGATTAATTCTCTCTGGTTAAAATGATTTCGCATTTACAGATCAAGTGGAATAATAAGATTACTAGAAGATGGTGGGATACAATATTTTGTTTTAAGAAAACTAACTGGGTTATGTAAGTCTTAGATACAATATATTTTTATAAATGTGGAGTTATGAAGGTCATAGTTTTATCATGCCATGTGATCTATTTATGCAAGAGTTAGATCTCTTTGCATGTACTGGAGATTTACCTATTTTCGTTGTGTTTCGCATTGTATTTAACTAGTAAGTTTAGATGTATGCATGCTATTTCTTACGTTTATATAGGATAAATAGTCTTATGTTACTTGTTCGGACGCTTCGATTTACGTCTTAATCGAAGCAAAAAATCAGGGCGTTACAAAAGTGGATGACTTCGAGAAACCCTCAGGACTCTTTGGGGCCTCCAGAAGTTTCTTGAAAGTTGGTCGCTTGTGCTTCCCCATCTACACATGTAACGATTTCTACTATTCTAGAAGGGGAAAGGTAGTGAAAATAACCACAATTAGATTTCAAGAAATATTAGCAAGTAAACAGGTAACATATCACAGGTATTATAGGTATATAAAGATAAACATAAACAAATGAATGAACATGTACATAAGACTTGAAACTCTAACTTATACATTGTGTACTTTCTTGTAAAAAGAAATTCCTTATTCTTTTAAATCTTAACACACGTTCATATCATTTGAGCTTGGATTCTTGTTCATATCATCATATATCATGCCAACTTATATCATTTCATAGCATATCACATAAAGACCAAGTCTCATCAATTCATATCAAAATTCACATTAAAACATATTGCATCATGGCATGTCATATCATATCATATCATTAGCACATCATTCATATCATGTCATGGAGCTCAAATGTCTTATTCTTATAATGTCATATTATTAACATGTATAGATACCTTATGTCTCTCATAAGCACTAGGTGTTTTCTTCTAGTTACCACATCAACCTATGACACACTTAGTCGAGGTGACTATGTCTTACATCTCATAAACCTTTACATAGCAGTTCTCATATTTTGCCTTCATCATGAGTCACACACACTAGTTTTAGGCTCAAACCCCGCTCTAGTAACCTTTCATAGGAATCATTCGAGGTCCGTCAAACGTACTTTGTTGACTTAGGAGTGTCACTTGACTTTAAACACTTCTAAGTGGACATTATAAGAATAAGACATTGACCTAAATGCATTTCTCTGTCCTAGCATTTGGGGTCGTTATAAAACTTTTAACTCTTTCTTTTCAAAACATGGACCTAAATGCATGTAATGTGTGATATAGACTCATGCAAGCATCGACCCATCATGCAAGGTATGTAAGCCAAAATTACATACTCTCATTCATATCATACATTTCTAAACATAACTTGAAAATATTAGAACATGCAAATATTCCTTGTATCGTATAAACAAAAATCATTTCATGCTTAGAGTATAAAAACCAAATTTATAAAACCCTAAAAGGTAGTAGCTGACAAAAATTGGTCATTCAAGTAACCATTTCACCCGTTTATCTCATAAACTTCATGCATTCGCTTAAGTACTTATCCAAATGAACATGCTAAACCACTTTTCAAGGTATAGTCGAAATTATAAAGTTCTCTAACACATTCTTCTTCCATCAAATTATCACAACACATCTTCTAGTTATACTATTTTCGCAAGGCCGAATACATATGTCCAATAATTGCTAAGTTTACATTATTAACATGTAAAAACTAGTGTTGGCTGAAACATACATCCATTTATGCATTGAAATCCTTAACAAAAAAATAGCATTTACTCATGGCTGAATCATACAAGTCTCCAAACATCATGATTTCATCAAATAATCAATCATAGATATCTTCAATCACATAGGCTGAGTTTTGTAGGTCATATAAACTCCGTATTTCCACCAAATGATCAACAACTATTTCTCAAAGCATATAGGCCTAAACCTTCACATATAACTTCAGATAATATTTGAGTAATTAAACAAACAAATAACATACAAACTTTACACAACATATACAAATAATATCCAAGATAAGTTAAAAGTTCACTTACAAGAATCTAAGAATAGTAAGCAAGAGAAATCTTAAAATAATCAAAGAAACATATCAAGATTCAAACATGCAAACCCTAAAACCAAAATCTTTTGTGAGAGTGAGTGCTTGGTGTTTTAGAAAACCAATTCTGCGCTCCAAAAACCCCTGGGCCGAAACTCTAAGAGATCAAACCCTAGCTTTCATTTTTCTAGTGAAATCTGAAACTCCCCCTCTCAAAACTTGTTTTTCTACATTGAAAAAAATCAAGAACACCTTAGGTTCCACTTCTAAGAATAGAAAATTGTAATTTCTAGAGTGAAGGTAGGTGTTGGTGTAAGAAAATCCTTAGATCTGAAAATACTGAGCGTGGTTCTTCACTCAAATCGTGCATGGTGTGTTAAAATAAGAAGAATTTTCTTACCTTGTGTAGTGATCTCCCACTCAAAAAAAGACGTTGAAATATCAAATATATGAAAATATAGTAGTTTTTAGCTAGTGAGAAAGTGAAGAAAAATTGTGACCTAATGAGGAATTTGTCTTGGCCAAAACCCTATAGTGGAAGGAGGGAAAAAAAGGTCAAAAAGCCTCATTGTTTCTGACTCTAGCTTTATATAGGATCCCAACATGCATTTTCTCATCTAATGCATGCTTGCCACTTATCTGTTTCTTCCACATTTTCTCTCATGATGGAATGTCATGGGAAAGACAAAAAAGGGGTGAGGGATTCGGCTAAGCCTTCCCTTATCAAATCTGAAACCCCTAATCTTCCATCTTTCCCATTTCACCTTTCAACTTGTGTCTAGGTTCTAAACATCGAAAGGGCTTTCAAGTCATTTCACTCAAAATCTTAGTCCTCCTCTCTTACATGGGTGACACGTGGCGTGTGTGGAATGTGTGAGGAAATCGAGTATGACAAGTGGGAGGACCTTTTGTCATTCCCAAGGTAAATTTCCCCTTCTCACACTCAACCTCCCTCTCATGTACTGGTAATACTTTTATCTTTCTCTAAATCCTTCTAGAAACCACCTTTTAATTTTTCAAGTAAGACACCTTTTAGGAAAAGCAAAAAGTAGGTTGTATCTTAACTTAACATGTGTCCAAATGGGATTCAAAAATTCAAAGTGGCGCCTAGCACCATGGTCGAACCTTCTTAGGCCTTTTGGGCCTTCATCCACTTTTTCCTTCCTTTCCATAACATTTAGACAAATGTCCATTGTAATCTTTTCTAGAAATGTCCATTATACCCTCCCCCCTTGCCAAGTGGTGCCTCATTGTTCCTCAAAGACTTTTCTTGGGCTTTCAAGATAATAGATCTCATAGGCTCACTTCTTTCAGCCCACTTTTTTCTATGCTTTAACAAAATATAAAGCCTTGCATCCAAAAGGGGTCCAAACCAAATATGAGTTGAGATATACTCAAAAAGGGCTTTCTTATGCCAATCCAAACACCATAATAAAAATTATTATTCATCCCAAACATGAATAAGGTTCCTTACGAAAAATTTGGGATGTCACAACTAGTTAACATGTTTTCACCTTCTACATTTTTTTCAACCATATCTTCCATAAAGAGCAACTCCTTGTGGACGTTGTCTAAGGTAAGAGATAGGTGGTTCAATTTTTGTATTGATTGTAAACTAAGTTATGCAATATCACAAAACTATATCATCAACTTATTTTTTCTCATCATTGGATCATCCCGAGTCATTACATGTCCATCACAATTTGGTATGTCAAGAATAGCCTAATTCTTAGCATTGATTGTCCATCTCCTTGGAACATAATGATGTGGTAATATATCTAATTTTATTTTTGTGTCAAGGATACATAGGATATGCCTACAAAGAATCCTATAAACTCAAACATATGGCATGTACATATCGCCTTCACTTCTCCACTCTCTAAGGTAACATGATAAATAAGTTTTCTTTGCCATTGGGTGCAACTCCATATATCTTACTTTCACCATCTTTGTTAACTTTAGCTGATTTATACCGTTGGCTATTGAATAGCTCATCTTGGAAGACCATAAAAGACTTCCTTGTATATACTGAGGCTGCATCTTCTTCAATTTTGTCACATTTTTAGAATCACCTATTTTGATTTTATACGCTCACCCTTCTCTTCCTCCTTAAAATAACATGCATTTAAGGCTCTCTCATATTAATGCACAAAATCACCCATCATCAGGCTTGAGCGAACATAATCCTTAAAAAATTTATTCATGCTTTTGCTCTTTTGAGTTGTTGACATATCAGTACAAAACATGGTTCGCAAGTAAGCCAAGATCTACTTATCTTGTCGATTGTAAATTTTTTATAGCCAATCATTATCTACTAGACCATATTTCGCTAGTATTGAACTCCATTCTTGCTCAAACTCATCAGTCGTTATTGTCTCATAAATACAATGATGGAACTCTTTTTGAAAGTCTGAAAACTTGTTATACACATGTGCCAAATGTTCTGAAAAGTTTTGTAAAATATGCCACAAGCACAATCTATGAGTTGTATTTGAAAGTACCTCATACATAGCCTTGGCCATCGCCTTGTTATCATCAGTAATTATGGTTGAAGGGACATGCCCAAGCATTGCCTTTTATTATGTTCTCAATAATCAAATATAGGACTCAATTGTTTTATTAATTAACAACGAACAACCAAAAATTATGGTTTGGTGATGATGATTGGCACTTGGAATGGTACAAATGGCATCTTATAAATATTTGTTAAGTACATTGCATCAAAAGTGACAACATCCCTAAAATATTGATATATAGTCCTTGATCTTGAATCCATTCAAAAATAACTTGCTTTACACCTATTCTCATCAACGTGTATGGAGTACACAAACCTAAGTTCTTTACACTGATGATCAAGAAAGTATGCATATAACCTCTGTGCATCTCCTTCGTTCCTTTTTTTATTTCCAAAATAATTTTCGATGTCTTTATCAATTCATATAGTGTTAAAATTACCACCTGATTTTTTGCTCAACATAAACATTATCTTTATAATTGGTACACCGGACTCATTCAAAGTGAGAATGAGTTTTTTTTTTTTATACACATGAGTTCTCTATGTTCATGAAGTAAACTAGTACTTCTCGGAGTAAGTAGCTTGTGGTGATGTTCATGCATGAATTTGCATGCTGTCCACTTTTCACAATCCTTTTTTATACACACCATTGCTTTATACCCAATTTTTGTCTCAGTAGGTTTATATATTTTTCAGTCTTTTTATTTTAGACTCATGTCAAAATCCTTCCCTTGAGCAAGCATATTCTACTCCAGTTAGTTTTCTATTATCTTTTAATAATCGAGTATAGTTGGTCCTTACTGCAAATCTTTTCGTCTTGCATACGCCTTGTAAAATGGTTGTGTATCTTTTACCTCATTAAATTCATTCCCAACGAATGGCTAAAAAAGACCACTACTCGAAAGAGAAATTGTATTGACTCCATCCACATCTCCCACATTAACTCCATCTTCCACATTTACTCGTTTTACTCAATCTTGATCTCTCACATTCACTCCATCTCCCACATCAACTTTGTCTTCCACATCCATACTATCTTCTATATTATCATCTTACATATTCTCATCACATTGTTGTACTCCAATTTTGGCCTTTTTACTTACATATTCAACTTCTAGACAATTTCTATTCATTATTATTTGTCGATGCCCTCAGCCTACGCTTGGAATTGAACGTAAAATAAAGCGTCAGGGACATATAACCCAAGGCTAAATATCCCTCGTTCATGTCAGAAATAAAATGCATGCACATAGCTTACTAACAGTATGCAATAAAAATATCGCAGTGAAATAAGGTCAATTCTAATATGATAGGCAAGCTAAAATAAATTGCCAATCATCACATAGTAGTACTGAAGTAAAATCCCAAAAAACTCTCATAAAGTAAAGTACCAAAATGTATCAAGTCATAAAATCCATAACTCCCAAAATACGGGAGAAACTGTAACACTCCGCTCCAGCGCCATACTTTCTTCTAAAATTATTGGTTTTATATGCATCTATAGTCCATTTGAGATTTTCAAATATTTAGATTTTGGGGCTGAGTTTATTTAGTTATTTTCTTCTATATATATATATATATTTTTAAAACGGATTCTAGAGTTCCTTTTCCTTTAAAATTCTTTAATATCCAGTTTGTTTTGTTTTCTTTTTGTATTTAAAGATATCGATATCATGTGTTTAAAATTCTATTCCGATTCGCATCTCATGTAGGATTTCTCTCGATTTTCTTTCTTAGTGTATTTTTCACATCCATGACTTGCACGTTCCTATCTTCCGTTCTTCACGGCAATAGCAATAGTTTTGTGCTTAATAGATATTTATTTACATTTCTTTTAGTTTATTTTTCCTGATTATTGTTCTGATTTTCTATTAATAGATATAACTCCTAAACCCACGCCATACACACCTACCATCTAGTAACTTCTTCATCTATTTTCGGTGTAGTTAGAAGTTTTCTTTCAAACTGCAATTTTTTTCACCGTCCGTATCCTCCGGCATGCACGTTTTCCACTAGGGCTCACCACGACACCTATATAGGTTTACACATTAATTTCGTAGGACACACATTCAGACCTTTGCACGGGTGCTTTGTTCGTCACTTTCGCAGGTTTTAGCACAGCCCTCAAACCCATGCATACGTCTCTCCATCCCTCATCTCTCTATGGTTTCCTTTTGGCCTTTCAATCACTTTATTTTTTTTTTATGCCTATGTACATGGTTACATATTCTTCATCAAGAATCCTCAAGTCGCAAACCTCCATTGATGTCGCCCTCCACTGCGCGGCGTTAACTTGTTTTTAAACTAAGACTGCGTTTTTATTTTAGCCACCCCCGTCGTTGCCTCCACCAGTAGGTTGTCCTCATCACCACATAAGGCCAATCCGAGAACCCCAACAGCCACTTTACACCATGTAAGTATTAGTAATAAATTTTGGATTCAATGTTTAGAAACTTGCAGATATCAAGAAATGATTATGTTATTATTTAAAGTTATAGAAATCAGAAACGCTGATGCGTGATTTTGAACAAGTTCAAGATTTTTGATTTTATGGATTTTTAATTCATACATTTGATTGGATCTTGATTTATGGTTTATGCAGGTCTTAAGTACAAGTTATCTTTAGACTTCAATTTTTTTTTATATATTTATATAGTTTTGCCTGTTTTCATTATTCTATTTGAGATTCAAACGATTCCGTAGTCACTTGGCGAAGCACAGTATGCTGCCTAGTTGCAACTTCAATTTATTATATCAGTTCTCTCACCGAAACATGGCAGTATGAATGTCGTGATTAGCTGTGTGTGGTCCTCGGACTGAAACATAAATGTATTTTTAGTGGTTATTAATTACACTTGAGAATGGATGAGGGTATCTCAAAGTAGAAGTGAGGGTGCCTGGTTTTGATAGATAAGAAATGATTTATATGATCAAAGCGTGGTAAAAGTTATCCTGGTAGGAGCCAAAATGGGTTAGAATAGGCGTTGTGGTATTTATAGATTATAGTTTTGTGAAGTCATCAGTGTGTAATGGAAGCGTGACATTTTTAAGACTATGGTTTGAGAATGCAGTTGAGGAGGATTGGAGAATGAGTTGCTATGTGAGATCATGTAGGTTTTAAATATCATAGCTGTAGATTTTAAGTTTGGGGACTTATAAGAATAAGAAAATATTTAGGAGTCTCGAGCTACGTTGGTTTTTCTTCTTAAATCGAGTGTGAGATTATGGATTCCAAACTAGAAAAGTTTATCTTACTATCCATATGAGATTAATGGTTCTATGTATCATTTCAGATAAAGTCAGGATAAGAAGATGAGTGAAAAAAAAAATTAGTAGGCACTTGATCGAACCGTTGTGAAAATTTATCTATTGAATGTGGATTGCACACCGAGGTGCATGATGATCGAAACGATGTGCGTGGATGTTACAATTGGACGTGTATGTCTAAAGGGAATTATTTTTAGGCTTGTAAGTCCATTCATGATGAGGTTGATATTTTATACTCAAATTGAATTCCAAAGTGGATGAGATTGACTTTAGGTGTGTGAATGTATATGCCAAGAGGATTAAGAAATGATTATATGGAGATTTAAGGTTTAGATTTTAGGTGACTTACTGGAATGAATTTTGGTTAGGACCTCGATGTTTAGACTTGTAATGTTGATGTATTAAAGAACTTATTAGGCTTGTAAATCAAATGTGGAGGTTGGTTCTTTTCAAATGTACTTGATTGAGATACAGTGTGGTTAGCATTATAAAGTATCAGAGTGGCGCAGCGGAAGCGTGGTTTTGTTGATATTATAGTTTGAGAGTTTATTCTTCTACTGGTATGAGTTCTTGGATTATACCGAGAATTTGAAGTTATTTTTTTTAGTTTGACACTAAGATCAAAGTTTGGAGTTGGTATAAAATGGTTGTGACAAATAAATTTTAGGTTTTACTTGTAGTGCTAACAAATTTCGAGGACGAAATTTTTTAAGGGGAAGAGAATGTAACACTCCGCTCCAGCGCCATACTTTCTTCTAAAATTATTGGTTTTATATGCATCTATAGTCCATTTGAGATTTTCAAATATTTAGATTTTGGGGCTAAGTTTATTTAGTTATTTTCTTCTATATATATATTTTTTAAACGGATTCTAGAGTTCCTTTTCCTTTAAAATTCTTTAATATCCAGTTTGTTTTGTTTTCTTTTTGTATTTAAAGATATCGATATCATGTGTTTAAAATTCTATTCCGATTCGCATCTCACGTAGGATTTCTCTCGATTTTTTTTCTTAGTGTATTTTTCACATCCATGACTTGCACGTTCCTATCTTCCGTTCTTCACGGCAATAGCAATAGTTTTGTGCTTAATAGATATTTATTTACATTTCTTTTAGTTTATTTTTCCTGATTATTGTTCTGATTTTCTATTAATAGATATAACTCCTAAACCCACGCCATACACACCTACCATCTAGTAACTTCTTCATCTATTTTCGGTGCAGTTAGAAGTTTTCTTTCAAACTGCAATTTTTTTCACCGTCCGTATCCTCCGGCATGCACGTTTTCTACTAGGGCTCACCACGACACCTATATAGGTTTACACATTAATTTCGCAGGACACACATTCAGACCTTTGCACAGGTGCTTTGTTCGTCACTTTCGTAGGTTTTAGCACAGCCCTCAAACCCATGCATACGTCTCTCCATCCCTCATCTCTCTATGGTTTCCTTTTGGCCTTTCAATCACTTTATTTTTTTTTTTATGCATATGTACACGGTTACATATTTTTCATCAAGAATCCTCAAGCTGCAAACCTCCATTGATGTCGCCTTCCACTGCACGGCGTTAACTTGTTTTTAAACTAAGACTGCGTTTTTATTTTAGCCACCCCCGTCGTTGCCTCCACCAGTAGGTTGTCCTCATCACCACACTCGGCCAACAGGCCACCTGCCGCTACTAGAAATCCCCTGTTTTTGATTCCCGAAACAGAGCATTCATCAGTGCTGCCCCACATTACGCCCATATCAACCGAGAGCCATACACCCACCGGAAACCACCCATGGCAACCCAGAAAATGCCGACTGTGCTCCAGTGTTTTCGTACTGTTGGACGTCTCCGACCACCGCTCGCCTCTCTGCTCTGCACGTTATCTCCTTCTTTCGGTGAGTCTCCATTACTCACTCTAGTTCTCTCTCGTTGAGTGTAAGCTTTACATCTTTGTTTCGTATTTTACTGACAATTTCAAAGATTTGTTTTATATTCTAGCCGTTTTGCCCATGTTTTTAAAATAAGCATGGAGTTTTAAAGTTTTATTTAGCGAGTCTATTTCTTATTGGTTTACTGTTTATTTTTAAATATGTTACGATGAGCTATTTTGAGGTTAAATACTTTGGGTTGGTTTCACGTTTTATTTTATTTTAGCTACCAGTGTTAAATTATTTCAAATTGGCCTTTAAACTATTTCGAATTTGAGTTATAAATTATTTTGAATCGATACTGGGCGTTACATTATCTTTAGTAGGTTAAATTTTGATTTTTGTTTTAAAAAGAGACTTAGATTTAAGTTGGAAATTGAGTTAAGTATTTATTAAGTAAAAGTCGAGGTTTTAGAGATTTTCTAATATTTTTAGATTTTGAAAGAATTTACTAGTTTCTAAGCATTTTGGAGAGAGTTGATACTCAAGTTTTGGAGGATCTTTAGATGTTAAGAGAAGTATTAGATTTTATGTCTCAGGTTCTATTTTTGAGATTTGTGATTATTTAGAAATTTATGAGTTACTTGATTATTTTATAGGTGTCGATTATTTTTGTTCAGGTAAGCGGGGTTCCTATGCTTGACTTTACACCAACTCTGAGACCGAGGTTGACTTTCTAAAAATTTTGCATGTTTTTGTTATAAATGAGAACTTGAGAAAAACCAACCTCAGTCATTTATTTGCATTACTCATGAAACTTATATGAAAGAAAGAAAAGTATTTCTATCATGCATTATGTAGACATGAGCTTAGCTTTTGTCATGTGTTTCTGAAAATGTGAAAAAGAGCGATATTGATTATCTGAAAAATTGTGCGTTGATTTTATAGAGATACTTTGACTCTGTTTTATTTACATAACAAGGATTCTGAAAATATTTCGGAACTATATGTTATTTTAATGTGACTCTGAAAACCTTTGGCATGGTATACTGGTTTGTATCTGACTCTATTTCTGTTTTGCTCTACTCTGCTCTGCTCTGCTCTGTTTGGGTTAGTACCAACTTCTTTGTCTCTGAGTGCACCCATTTTGGAAACAAAGTGGTTTATTGTGGACTTTCCTGTGTGCACACTCGGGGCTCCGAGAATGATTAAGGGAATGTTTCACCTTTGTCTCTGCCTGGTTTGGCCACCGGGATTAGCACAACCCTACCACGGGGGTTAAACATGGTCTCTGCTCTGTAAGATGCTCTGTTTTGATATGATGATGATGCTCAGTTTTGTTATGCTAAAGTACTCTGTATTTTATATGATTTAAAAATTGTCGCTCTGTTACGTTTAGAAAGAAAATGTGCTTTGTTTCTGCATATTAAAAAAATTTAAGAATATTTTGCTCTGCAATTTTAGAAAATGCTCATGTTTGCACTCTTGTATATGTCCTCTGCTTACTGAGTTGTGGTTAAACTCACCCCTTATCTCTGAATATTTTTCAGATGAGTTTGGATATTTCAGTCAAGGATTGGATTACGAAGCATTGTGTGAGATGACTCAAGAATGGTTGATTAAGTATAGAGAATTTATATGAACATTGATAAGATTTAGTAAGAAAATATTATTGTAATATGGTGACTTAGCATTTCTGGAATTGGTGATATTGAGGAAAGTGATTTTCAAACCAAGTTTTATATGATATTTGGAAATTTAGAGTCTATAATTATAGTGTTGAATGTGAGTATATGTGATAGGTGGTAACTCTCGGACCCTTCCAAGACCGGGGCGTTACAGAAACCAAATCCATCAATACCAAATTTAAAATTAATTTATATTCAAAAGGAACAAACACTCATGCCCTCTATGAAGGGGGTTCCATCTTCATATCCTTATACCAAAGTCCAAAAAGAAAGCGGCCCATGCTAAAACTGCGGCCCTGTCGACGAAATATCCCCATCGATGAAGCATAAAGGTCATCGAGGGATAAGGATCTGTCAGGGTGCAAAACCAAACAGCAACCCCGTGGTCATGGGACCTCTTGTGACACGGGCGTGCTCTGCCTCACATTCTCCATCAGTCTATCGTACCAAAAAAGGGCCACCTCCTTAAAATAAATGGAGTACTCTGTCAGGCCCTCAGGACTCCTTGGGATCTCCTGGGGAGTCAGTCTCATGCGTGCACCCATCTATACTTGCAAGCATTTCTACCATTCCGAAAAAAGAATGGTAGTTAAAATTATAGAAGTGAGATTTCGAGAAATTTCAATAAGTACACATATGAATTAACACAGATATCATAAGCATATAAAGATAAATGCAAACAAATGCATGAATCATGAACATGAGACATATAACGTAACTTATGCATCATGCATTTTCATAAAAAAACTTTCATGCTTCATTGACTTTCTTTGACACGTATTCATAACTTTTCGTAATTTTTATGTCATTCTTAGTGTTCAAACATTTCATGTCTTGCTTCTTATTCGTATCATTCTTAGGCTCATAGCCTTTTTTTATCATGACTTTCCATATAATATGTTGGATACTTCACGGCTTTCCTATGTATTGTGTGTTCCCCACTAGTTACTCCATCACTAGTTACTGTGTGTTCCCCACTAGTTACGAGGTAACTACGTCATAATCATATTCTTATACGGTAGTTCGCTTATTTCGCTTTCACATTCCTTGGCACCCACTAATTTTAGGTGTGATCTCGCTTTGAAATCTTTTAATAGGGACCATTCGAGATTTGTCGATTGTTCTTCGTCAACCCAGGAATTTCACTTGACTTTAGTCACTTTTGAGTGAATTGAGAGTTTCACTATGACAATATCCCACCTTGACCTTTGAGGTACTTATAAAAAATGTTTTTAACTCATTACTCTTATAAAATATAGTGACCCAAAGATATGAAACTCGTGACTTAGATGGACTTGCATGCAAACTTGGGACTTTCTTATGCAAAGCATGTAGTTAATTAGACATATAAAACATACATTTCCAAATCGTGTCTTGATCATGCTCAAACATAATTACATTTCAAGAAAATATGCTCATTCAAGTTAAAAGAGAATTAACCAAATCAATCAAAACCCTAGAGAGGTAAGGCCGAGACACACATGGGTCAAGGACTCTAGTTTCCTTTCTCTTTTCCTTTTACTAACTCATGCATTCCTTTCGAGGACATCAAAACTCATTGACAAAATCATAATAGGGCCTTAGCCGAAACCCTAAAATGCTCATTTGCTTTATTTTTCCTCAATAACCTAACATTACAAGACCTAATCCTCAAATTATGAATAAACCCAAAACCATGCATCAAGGTGACCAATGATTATATATTCATAAAGCACCCAAAGAATTAGGTCAAAAATCATATCACCAACCAAGGGTCAAAAGCCTAATATTTCCTTCAAAACTTACCATAGCCGAAACATATAAGCTTCTAAAGATTTAATTTCATCAATCAATCCATTTTTTCATGATCCAAACACCTTGGCCGAGGACCACTATGTCTCATTTCTTCCATGTTTTTCTCAAATATTCACCATAATCCATCAAATATACTTAAATTAAACCCTAAGTTATAATCTTAACAAAATATTGAGAGAATGTAGAAGTAATCCAACAAACAAATAAGGAAAAGTAAAGCTAATCAACCAACAAACAAGTTCACTCAATATATACAAATAATACCAAAGTTAGGTTAGGAGTATACTTACAAAATTCCCAAGAACAAAAGCAAGAATAAAATCTAAAAAGAATACAAGGGAACTAAGACTAAAACTCGTGGAATTTCTTACCCAAGAAAACCTAAACTTTTTTGTTGAAAAAGGGATTGTTTGGCTTCCAAGAAAATGTCATTTTCTTGGAAGAAAACCCTAGTTTTTCATGAAAGTTCATGGGTGTGTGAGAAAACACTTGGGCCGAGAGTTTTGAAAGAAAAACAACCTCTAAATCTTTGCATGACCAATCAAAAAGAGGTTCAAATGAAGCTTACCTTGTGAGGAAGACAAATCCAAAGAAACTTGGTGAAAACATGCAAGTATGCAAGGGAAAAAGGCTGTTTGGCTAGAGAGAAAGTGGGAATAAAATAGGGAGAGTAGAGAAAGCTTGCTTGGGCGAAAAACTTGGAGAAAAAGAGACAAAAAGAGTAGGGAAAAAGACATTAAAAATTTGGCCAAGGCTTTATATAATGTCTCTAAGAATTCCAACCACCCTTTTGTGCATGCATGACACATGGCACAGTCTCCCTAACCCATGCTTCAAATGATGAGATGCATGGGGATGCTAAAGGGTCAAGACATATTCGCCCCCCCTCTCTCTCCAAATCTAATCCTCACCATACATGAATTTCCCATTTTATCCTTTCATTTAATCCTAAAACAAATCGTAAAAGGGCTTTCTTGATAATTTGACAAATCTAGGTTTCTTAGCATGCCACTTGCCAAATTGGGTGAGCATGTGTGTGTTATTTCCAAGGTGGCTTTT
Source organism: Platycarya strobilacea (assembly GCA_036898215.1). Lineage (NCBI taxonomy): Eukaryota > Viridiplantae > Streptophyta > Magnoliopsida > Fagales > Juglandaceae > Platycarya > Platycarya strobilacea. The sequence goes on along the minus strand of CM072545.1, from coordinate 24,475,848 downwards.
CCACTTCTTTCCACCCCTCTTACATGCCTACACACTTCCCCATTTTTCCAAAATTCTTCCAAATCCTTCTTTCCACTTTCCCATGTAAGATGCTCATTGGAAAACCAAAAGTCTTGAGTCTTAGCTTGCCACTTGTCCAAAGGGCTCAAAGGAAATCCTAGGCACCACGTGCCATGGCTGAATGCCCTATGGGCTCCTTCTTGGGCCCTTTGGGCCTTGCCTCTACTCCTTGGGCTTAACTCCTTTATACCTAAAACAAAGGGGCCTAGGTTTAAAAGGTTCTTAAGACTATCTCCCAAAAAGACTTCCCTCTATTCTTCTCTCTCTCTCTCTCTCTCGCTCTCTCTCTCTCTCTCTCTCTCTCTCTCTCTCTCTCTCTCTCTCTCTCTCTCTCTTTTCTAAAGACTCCAAACACCTCAAAATAAAATAGGTAAAGATAATAGATGTTCACTCCAAGTATGAACAAGGTCCTATAGGAAAATCTAGGATGTCACATTATCTCAACTTCATCACTATATAAATTCGACAGAAGATCTTGCATTACAACTTAAAATAATTCCAAATCAATCAACCTAAAATAAAATTGCCAAAACACTACCACAACACAAGTTGTTATGTAAAATTCAAGTTGCCAAAACATTAAGCTCTCGTTTGGATTCAAACATGTTTCATCTCATTTAACAATAATTTTAACAATGATTAGTGCATGTACAACTTCCATTCTCATAACCCTGCCCAAAATTACTCAAGAAAAATAATGTTAGAAATTAATTGGCACATCACACTTTGACTTGATAAGATTAATTTATAAGATTTTGGCAAAAGGAATTTATGGCCACTGAACAAAAGAGAAATCAAAAGATCGCATTGTATACTAATAGGATGTGACCAACAGTCTGTGTGTGGTATGCTAGCATTGTAGGAAAAATAATTGTTTTAGCCGAGAAATGAGATCATGTGTGTAAATATATATATAAACATATACTAATATGATCATCTAATCATACAAAAAATACCTTAATCCCCTAGTTCATCTTGTAAATATTAACTACCATTAATCTCCATGACTCCTTACAAACAATAGGAATAAAATACAAAATATTATATTCAAACCATGTAAATTCTAGATATGAGATATGATGGTAAGGCTCATGACTTTATCCGTGGAAATGAGATTTATGGTTTCATCCGTGACAAATTAGATTCACGATTTCGACCCCCTCTTTTTTTAAGAGGACTCCTTCATAGATTCAGATAATAGGTATCATTAGTTGAATTTGTGTGTGTAATTTTCTAAATTTGATCCTCTATGGTTTGAATTAATCCGAAAAAATATATTAATTTAAGGGTATAAAAATATAATATTGTTGACCTGGATTTGGGTTCGATTAGCTGCCTATAACCAAACCTTGGCATGTAATGTTGTCGAGCTACTAGCCTAGGTTAACCCAGTCTTTCACTCGAGACTATATTCGGATGAATTTAAATTTTATAAACTCAGAAGAGATCTTTGTATTCATTGAGGTGGTCAAAGTTCAAATATGCTAGCATGTTTCAGAGTCTAGAAGAACAAATCCAATGGGGCAATCACTTCAATATCAAAATTGTCAGCTTTCTTGACAAAATGACAAGAAAAGTAATCATTATTAAATTCCCTAAATGATAAATCCAATCAAATAAGCAAAAGGAAAAAGTCTAAGGATACTAATTTGCATTCAAACAAACGTTGGGTGAATTGTAGGGAGGTTCATAGATGACATCCACTCATGGATCCTCCCAATGTGGTTGTGGAGGATCTATGATCCATCCATGGGAATAATAGACTCGTGATCCAACCCCTACTCATTCTGTCATAAATGGACGGATTCTGTACAAAAGTGAAAGGAATAATTGATCTGATAAGGCTCTAATTATTCCCAGAAGTTAAAAGCGGGGACCTTTTTTATATTCAAAATAGATTCCTAACAACATCTTCTTATCATACAATGTTCTCTAGTGGAAACCTCAAGCTAGCATAAAACTTTTGTTGTTTGCTTGCGTATGGTAGTTTTTTTTAATTAATAATCTAGTATGTGTTAGTGTATAATGGATTGTGGGAAGGGGAAGGTTTAATTGAATAGTTGGTTGCCATATTATCAAGTGATTTGATAATAAGCAAGCCTTTTGAAAGTCTGGGACAATGCCAAAGCCAAGCACAAGGCATTTTTGGCCCAAGAATAATGTTCATTGTAGCTAATTAGGTTGTTAACTCATTATTTTATGTTTTATCTAGTTTTTAAGATTAGGGATATTTCTCCAATTATGTAATCTCCAGTTGTGAACCATGATTACAACCACTCAAATATTGTTGTCTTGATGTGTTCAAACACTCTAGCGTATGAAACACGAAGTCAAGAAGAACAAACCCATTGGGACATTGTCTTCAATACTAAGGCCTCATTTGGTTCCTTGATTGTACTAAGTGCAGTTCACTTTTAAATTGCTACAGCCATCTAAACACATCAACAAAGCTGCATCCATAGTTGGAATTTCGTGGGTTTAATTATTGTAGCTGGACATGACTGCACCCTTCCAAAGGCATATATTCCTGCAGAAGGTTTTAGTTCCTTTCACTTTTTTTGCCATTACCTCAGCTTCATCCTCTCTCTCTCTCTTGTGTTTCTTCTTTCCCTTATAAAATCCATTTCTACCCAGTTTTTTCTTAAGGGAAAAAATACCATGCGATCTCAAGCAAACTCAACTGTAGCTTCACCAGATGGACTGGAGTTGGAATCGCTGGCACACATATGTAAATCGGGAAGCATTCGAGCAACCATCCAAACACACATCATCCCTCATAGTCGACTACTTCAACGGGATTTGGAACTAACGACTGGGATACTGTGTCAACGGAGAATAACCCATCGTCAATCAGTAACTCAGCTGCTACCCTCGTGCTCCAACAATGCCTTTGGTCAACTTTTTATCGTCTCCACCGCTGCCTTTAGTGGTTTCTGCAATCCACATTAAATTTAAGTGAATGAACAACCCATGTCCAACAAGAATTACACTTTGGTCAAACTACGATCATACGTCCACTGCCTCAACTTTATTTTCCTCTGCTACAAACTATATTTCCAGACCCAAGTCTGGTATAGTAGCTTTCACAATGTAGTTATCTCCTCCGTAGGTGTGGACTATGCCCTCATTTGATTTGTTTCGTTTGAATTTTCTATATAAGTCTACCATTCTGAAATCAAGATACTCCACCACCACCATCTTATTATGAAAGAAGAGGTCTTCCATGGGCAAGCTTCACAAGCGAAGTCTTACTATCAAGAGTTTAGCAATCACGACTACAAGGACGCACTCTTACTGGGTAAGCACCGATTTGAACTCATTCTTCTCTAATGTCACCTTTAATATTTTATAAGAATTTTGTCAAAAACATGTTGTGCATTGCAATTAACTGGACTGGAAAGAGAAATTAGTGGAGAAGGGGGTTGGGAGATTGGAGGTAATAGCCAGTGTTTTGGAAAGAGAAATCGGGGCTTTGAGCTGCTGCCACTTGCGACAGCGGATGCTGCCAACCCCAGCCGCCAGTGCCACCGCAGGAAGGGCGGAAGCCGGAGGGCTATCTGTAGATATCGGGATTGAAATAAGTATGAAAGTGAGAGGATTAAGAGAAGCATGAGACTGAAGGTGGTTTTTTCTGAGTTTGTAAATTTATACCAACTAGGGGTTCATGGATTCGATATTCGAGTTATGGATTTTCTTCTCAAGACGTATCGATTTGTAAGGCCGTAGCCAGGCCCAGGTCGGTTTAAGCAAGACCTAGCCCAACCCCCCCAAAAACGGCACCGTTTCTGTCCCAGGTAATTAAACCCCCCCCCCCCCCTTTTTCCTTCCTTCTTTCTTTCTTTTCCTTTCTTTCTTCTCCTTTTCCTTCTCTTTCTCCTGGGCGACGGTTTCCCTCCATTGCAGTTACCACTTCCAGCACCCATCTCCCCCACGTTTCTCGGCAGTTCTGATTTTCTAGAGGGTTCAACGGAAGTTTATTTCTCTCCCTCTCATCTTTCGGCATTTGCAGCTTGATTGTGGGTCTCCTCTCTTGTGCCGAACTCCCCTGTTTCCGTTCACTTCTTGTTTTCGCCGGTAAGTCCATCCCGATCTCTCTCTCTCTTTTTCTCTTGCAACTTTTTACTATCCTTGTAAGGTAGAATTATTGATAGTTAACCATTGGTTTCAGCTGAGCATAGGGGAGGCAGGATTTCAATTTCATCCGGCCACTGCCTGCGTGTTTTGCTGCCCCTTTGGTGTGTTTTTGCCATTTGAGGTATGATTTATGGGTTTTCCTCTTGGATGCTCACCTTAGGTGAAGTAGTTTAGATTTTTTTTCTTCAAATTTTGGGCCTCTCTTATACGTATTTTTGTGGTATTTTCTGGTTTCAATTTCCACATTTGTTGCCGAGGGTGTACGGCTGTTGTTGGAAGGTTGGGGACGATAGCGAATTTATTTATGATGTTTGGTTTTGATAAATTTACCGAATAGATTTCTCCCTGTAATATTTATGGAATATTTTTATCCAACTTCTGAATCTATTTTCGAAGTGATTTTTGGTGGATGTTCAAGGGTTGGTTATCTAAATTTTCTTTTACTGATTTGGTGCTGCCGATGGGTTGTTTGGGATGTTTTGTGTGTTGTAAATAGTTGGGTTTGGTAGTTTTGAACGTATGGGAGACTATACAATTTTTGGGTTGGCTTTATCAGAGGGATGCCTGAAATGAGTTGGTGGTGGGCTGAAATGATTTTTTTTTTTTTTTGTATGGAGTGCGCTGGTTGCTTGGGCTTGATATGCTAAAAATTATGATTTTAGACAGGCATTGTAGTTAACTTATAATTTATGATTTAGGCCTTTGGAGCGGTCTTTCATATAAAGGGAATTATTTTCATGTATAGGTGACGAAACTCTTAGCGTTGAGACTCAAAGTTTTGATTTTTCGCTACAGCAGTCAGGTAAGCGGGATTCGTATGCTCGGTTTTATACTAAAAGAGGACTGAGGTTGACTTTTGAAAATTTGTGCTTTTTGTTAGTTATGAAATGAAAAATTGAGAAAAACCAACCTCAGTCGATTATTTGCATTATTCATGACGCTTATATAAAAGAAGAAAAAATATTTCAGACATGCATTGTATAGACATGAGCTGCTTTTTGTCGTGTTAATTTCTGAAATGTGAAAAGAACATTTTTGTCTATCTGAGAAAAATTATGCCTTGATTGTGTTGACTATGTTTTATTTACATAAGCTTTATTCTGAAAATAGTTTGGATTTATGTGTTTTTAATAATTCTGAAAATCTTTGGCATAGTATTCTGGTTAGTATTTGACTTTATCTCTGCTTGGCTCTGCTCTGCTCTGTATTTGCTCTGTTTGGATTTGGTACCAATTTCCTATCTCTGAATGCACCCACTTTGGAAACAAAGTGATTTATTGTGGGCTTTCCTATGTGCACACTCGGGGCTCCGAGAACGAATAAGGGAAAGTTCCACCTCTGTCTCTGCCTGGTTTAGCCACCAGGATTTGCACAACCCTACCACGGGGGTTAAACATGGTCTTTGCTTTGTGAGATGCTCCGATTGATATAGTGACAATACTCAGTTGTTATGCCAAAATACTTGATGTTTTAAGTTGTCTTGAAAATCATTTGTTTCTTCTATGCATATTTATGTTTTGTTCCGTACTTTATTTACTTGGTAAATGCTCATGTTTACACGCTTGTATAGGTTCTTCGCTTACTGAGTTGTGGAAAAACTCACACCTCTTATCTCTTATATTTTTCAGATGATCTGGATGTTCCCTCAGAGGACCAAGAGTAGAGTCTTGACCCAGTTTTAAGCTGTTAGGGCCTTAGACTAGATGGGAGAAAACAAAATTTAATTTATTTATTATTTGGGTTCTAGTTTCATTGGAATTATGGAATGTTAGTTATTCTTTATCGTTAAGCTTTTTGAGAGATTGTGAACCCTCTCAGTTATGATTTATTCATATTCTTTTATTTATGACTTGGTGGACATTGTTATATAGATTGGTTCATGAAAATTTTTTCTATTTTGAATATGGTCGGAGACCTATTATTATTTGTAGTTGAGGATGGAATATACCAAACAAGTGGAGCTCCGTGACCCCCTACGAGTACGGGGTGTTACAGTTGGTATCAGAGCCAGGTTTAAGATTCTGCAGACTTATGCAATAAGGTTTTAGGAATTTGAGGTTCTAGAAATTGCCAACTTTAGGAATTAATTGAGGTGTAGAATTATTTAGGCTTGTGAGCTGATTTCATATTGTTGGAGAGTTAAGGGTTATATATATTTATGTCTTTTATTTTTGGCATCATGTGATCTTGTTGTGGTAGGTACCTCTTTTGTTTGGGGAGTATTCTATACTTTGTTTTGACTACTAAGTTTACCTGTAGATGTTTATTTTTTATTTTTAGCTAGTTGGTTATATGTTTTAGTGAACGATGTGTTTAATAGTCCAAGTGTTCTCAGGATGTCCCCTCGACGTGAGCGAAGTGTCGGACTTGAATGCGGCCAGAAATGAAAGGGAAGCGAATTCAAGAGCTTCTGAAGTACTTCGAGCAGCAGCGCATCAGCTGATTGATGATCTCGCACAAAATTCATCTGGCCGTCACCGCACCACAAGTGAAAAGGGTTGCACTGTGGAAGATTTCAACAAGTTGCATCCCACGTCTTTTGATGGAAGAGGCGACCCGATACTGGCAGAGGATTGGGTACAGGATATTGAGGAGATATTTCGAGTCTTGCCTTGCACGGATGAGCAAAAGGTGGCGTTTGCTACATTCAAGCTAACCGGGGAGGCAAAAAGGTGGTGGATCTCTGAAAGGACTATCAGGGAAGCTGAAAAGACGGAAATAAAGAATTGGTCGTTGTTTAAGGAAGTTTTCCTAGAGCGTTTCTTCCCAGTCTCAGTTAAGGAAGATAAAGCTATGGAATTTGCCACCTTAGTGCAGGGAGCGATGTCAGTACATCAGTATGCAGCAAAATTTACCGAGCTGGCCCGTTTTGCGGCATACCTGATTCCGGATGAAGAGAAGAAGTGTCGCAAATTTGAACAAGGGCTGGGTGAGAAGCTTTTTGAGCGAGTAGTGGGCTTCCAAGTAAAAAAATTCACAGAATTGGTGAATAAGGCTACAGTGTTTGAAAGAAGCTTTCAAAGAAGTACAATTTTATCTGATCAAAGGAAGAGATCTACCTCATCTGGATACCATGCAAGCGTCAATCAAGGATTGTGGAAGAAGAAAAATGAAGGGAGTAGCTCAAGCAATAGATCAGGCCAGAGTAACCGGCAGCCCTACCAGTGTAAGACATGTAACCAAGTGCATTCTGGAGAATGCAGAAGAGAGGCAAGACTATGTTTCCATTGTGGCAAGTCAGGACACTACATCAGGAATTGCCCTCTGCAACCGGACAACAATAACCCGAGCATGTTGCCACCCCAGAGAAATGAAGTTACAGGACGAGGTAACAATCAGCGTCCTACTGCACCTGCTCGAGTCTTTGCATTGACACCAGGAGAAGCTGAAGGTAGGGATGATGTCATCACAGGTATTTTCGGTTCTCGTTTTCTTTTAGGATTAACTTGGTCTTCAATGCGGATCATTACTAGAAGGAACATGTCTTTATTTATTTATTTTTTTTGTGATCACAGGCATTCTTTCATTGTTTTCTAATGATGCTACTGTATTATTTGATTCTGGGGCAACGCATTCGTTTATTTCTTTGAATTATGCTAAGTTTTGCACTTGGGAAGGTGAAAGGTTGGAGTATAGCACAGTAGTCGTGACACCGACAGGAAATTCAGTATCTTGTCATAAAATCCTCCTTGGCTGCCCCATAACTGTTGAAGGAAGATTAATGCCAGCTGACCTTATAATTTTTGATATGTTTGGATTCGATGTAATTTTGGGGATGAACTGGCTGGCTTCATACCATGCCAGTATTGACTGCTTCAAAAAGGAAGTAACCTTCAAGCCTCCTGAGGGGGGTGGAATTCGATTTGTGGGGTCGAAAGTGCGATCACATCCATCAGTCATATCAGCAGTTCAGGTTGGAAAATTATTGTGAGATGGGTGTCAAGGATTTTTGGCTTGTGTGATAGATGCACCAAAAGAAGAGTTGAGTTTAGAAGAGATTCCTGTTGTAAGAGATTACCCAGAAGTGTTTCCTGAAGACTTGTCTGGGTTACCACCCGATCGAGAAGTGGAATTTGAGATTGAGATTACTCCCGGCACGGCACCGTTGTCCAAGGCTCCTTATAGAATGGCGCCATCAGAGCTCATCGAATTCAAAAAGCAGTTGCAAGATTTATTGGATAAGGGTTTTATCCGACCCAGCGTGTCCCCATGGGGTGCGCCAGTTTTATTTGTTAAAAAGAAAGACGGGACAATGAGAATGTGCATCGACTATAGGGAACTCAACCGAGTAACTATCAAGAACAGATATCCCTTACCCCGTATAGAGGACCTCTTTGATCAACTACAGGGTGCCACAAGTTTTCTCTAAGATTGACCTTCGGTCAGGGTACCACCAATTGAAGATCAAGGCAGAAGACGTATCTAAGACCGCTTTCAGAACCAGATACGGTCATTATGAGTTTTTGGTCATGCTTTTTGGATTGACCAATGCTCCTGCAGTATTCATGGATTTAATGAATAGAGTATTTCATGAATTCTTGGATAAATTTGTGGTCGTCTTCATTGATGACATCTTGATCTATTCTAAAAGTAAGGAGGAGCATGAGGAACACTTGAGGCTAGTACTCGGAACACTTAGAGAGGAAAGGTTGTTTGCTAAACTAAAGAAATGTGAGTTCTGGCTGGATTCAGTTATATTTTTGGGGCATGTGATTTCAAAAGAAGGTATTTTAGTAGACCCAGGGAAAGTAGAGGCAGTAGTTAAGTGGCTGGCACCGAAGAATGTTCGTGAGGTTAGGAGTTTCTTGGGATTGGCGGGATACTATCGTCGATTCATTGAGGGTTTTTCCAAAATAGCAGTTCCTCTCACCGCTCTTACCAGGAAGAATAACAAATTTGAGTGGACAGAAAAATGTGAAGAAAGTTTTTAGACCTTGAAACAAAGACTCGTGACTGCCCCAGTTTTAACAGTTCCCACTGCGAGAGGTGGTTTTGTGGTGTATAGTGATGCTTCAAGATTGGGTTTGGGGTGCATATTAATGCAGCACAGAAAGGTTATAGCTTACGCTTCTCGACAACTAAAAACTTATGAACAAAACTACCCCACACATGATCTAGAGTTGGCAGTGGTGGTATTTACACTCAAGATTTGGAGGCATTATCTATATGGGGAAAAGTACGAAATCTACACAGATCATAAAAGTTTGAAATATTTCTTCACCCAGAAAGAATTAAACATAAGACAGAGAAGATGGCTCGAGTTAATAAAGAATTATGACTGTACTATAAATTACCACCCAGGTAAAGCGAATGTTGTGGCCGACGCCCTAAGTAGGAAATCTTTGAGTCCAGCAATGGCAACCCTTACCACCCAGCCCCAGTTGTTAATGGACTTAGAGAGGGCCGGTATTGAGATTATCACTACTGATACAAGCACTTCCGTGGCCAGTTTAATAGTGCAACCAGATTTGTTAGAGAGAATTAAAGAAGCACAGAAAGTGGATTCGACATTGATAAAGCTAGCTGAAGAAGTTAAAAACGGGGACAAAGCTAATATTAGCATTTCTGAAGATGGAGTTTTGAGGTTTAGAGACAGATTGTGTGTGCCGGCAGATGATGCATTGAAGAAAATAATCCTTGAAGAGGCACACCGCTCTTTATACACAGTCCATCCAGGGAGTACCAAGATGTATCGGGACTTGAGAGAGTCTTTTTGGTGGAACGGTATGAAGAGAGAAATTGCTAAGTTTGTAGAACAATGCCTAACCTGTCAATAGGTGAAAGCAGAGCATCAGAGACCAGCAGGACTGTTACAGCCATTGCAGATTCCAGAATGGAAGTGGGAGCATATATCCATGGATTTTTTGACAGGTCTACCGAGGGCTTTAAACGGACAGGATGCAATATGGGTAATTATGGATCGCTTAACGAAGACTGCACGTTTTGTACCCATTAAAGTTTCTTATAAATTGGAGAAACTAGCTGAACTGTACATACAAGAGATCGTGAGATTGCATGGGGTACCAATGTCCATTGTGTCAGATAGAGACCCTCGTTTCACTTCTAGATTCTGGAGAAGTTTACAAGAGGCAATGGGTACTAAGTTAAATTTCAGTACGGCTTATCACCCTCAGACAGATGGACAATCAGAAAGACCTATTCAGATTTTAGAAGATATGTTGAGGGCATGTGTGATGGACTTTAAAGGAACTTGGATACGACACTTACCATTAGTGGAATTTGCTTATAATAACAGTTTCCAGACTAGTATTGGGATGGCACCGTATGAGGCTTTGTATGGCAGAAGGTGTAGGTCCCCTTTATATTGGGATGAGGTTGGTGAAAGAAAAATACTGGGACCAGAGATCATTCAGAAAACCACAGAAAAGGTTGACATCATTAGAGTTAGAATTAAAGCAGCTCAGGGTCGACAAAAGAGCTATGCTGATAACCAACGCCGTCCACTAGAGTTTGAAGTTGGAAATGAAGTATTCTTGAAAATAGCACCAATGAAAGGGGTTATGAGATTTGGAAGTAAGGGCAAGTTGAGCCCTAGATATATTGGACCCTTTGAGATTCTAGAACGAGTTGGACCATTGGCTTATAAGTTAGCACTTCCTCCAAATCTTGCGGGAGTGCATAATGTATTTCACATGTCCATGCTGAGAAAGTATATTCCCGACCCAACTCACATCATTCATTATGAGCCGCTGCAGATTCAGTAAAATATGACATATATTGAAGAACCAGTGCGGATCTTGGAAAAGAAAGCACACATGTTGCGGAATCGTAGCATTCCCATGGTTAAGGTTTTGTGGAGTAATCATACAAGCAGTGAATCTTCCTGGGAACTCGAGGAGGAAATGCGAAAGAAATACCCGCACATCTTCAACGAGGAATATGAACTCTTGTAGCAATTTCCGAGGACGAAAATTTTTTTTAGGAGGGGAGGATGTAAGGCCGTAGCCAGGCCCAGGCCGGTTTAAGCAAGACCCAGCCCAAGCCCCCCAGAAATGACACCGTTTCTGTCCCAGGTAATTAAACCCCCCCTTTTCCTTCCTTCTTTCTTTCTTTTCCTTTCTTTCTTCTCCTTTTCCTTCTCTATCTCCTGGGCGACGGTTTCCCTCCGTTACAGTTACCACTTCCAGCGCCCATCTCCCCCACGTTTCTCGGCAGTTCTGATTTTCTAGAGGGTTCAACGGAAGTTTATTTCTCTCCCTCTCATCTTTCGGCATTTGCAGCTTGATTGTGGGTCTCCTCTCTTGTGCCGAACTCCCCTGTTTCCGTTCACCTCTTGTTTTCACCGGTAAGTCCATCCCGATCTCTCTCTCTCTTTTTCTCTTGCAACTTTTTACTATCCTTGTAAGGTAGAATTATTGATAGTTAACCGTTGGTTTCAGCCGAGCATAGGGGAGGCAAGATTTCAATTTCATCCGGCCACTGTCCGCGTGTTTTGTTGCCCCTTTGGTGTGTTTCTGCCGTTTGAGGTATGATTTATGGGTTTTCCTCTTGGATGCTCACCTCAGGTGAAGTAGTTTAGATTTTTTTTCTTCAAATTCTGGGCCTCTCCAATACGTATTTTTGTGGTATTTTCTGGTTTCAATTTCCACATTTTTTGCCGAGGGTGTACGGCTGTTGTTGGAAGGTTGGGGACGATAGCGAATTTATTTATGATGTTTGGTTTTGATAAATTTACTGAATAGATTTCTCCCCGTAATATTTATGGAATATTTTTATCCAACTTCCGAATCTATTTTCGAAGTGATTTTTGGTGGATGTTCAAGGGTTGGTTATCTAAATTTTCTTTTACTGATTTGGTGCTACCGATGGGTTGTTTGGGATGTTTTGTGTGTTGTAAATAGTTGGGTTTGGTAGTTTTGAACGTATGGGAGACTATACAATTTTTGGGTTGGCTTTATCAGAGGGATGCCTGAAATGAGTTGGTGGTGGGCTGAAATGATTTTTTTTTTTTATATGGAGTGCGCTGGTTGTTTGGGCTTGATATGCTATAAATTATGATTTTAGACAGGCATTGTAGTTAACTTATAATTTATGATTTAGGCCTTTGGAGCGGTCTTTAATATAAAGGGAGTTATTTTCATGTATAGGTGACGAAACTCTTAGCGTTGAGACTCAAAGTTTTGATTTTTCACTATAGCAGTCAGGTAAGCGGGGTTCGTATGCTCGGTTTTATACCAAAAGAGGACTGAGGTTGACTTTTGAAAATTTGTGCTTTTTGTTAGTTATGAAATGAAAAATTGAGAAAAACCAATCTCAGTCGATTATTTGCATTATTCATGACGCTTATATAAAAGAAGGAAAAATATTTCAGACATGCATTGTGTAGACATGAGTTGCTTTTTGTCGTGTTATTTTCTGAAATATGAAAAGAACATTTTTGTCTATCTGAGAAAAATTATGCCTTGATTGTGTTGACTATGTTTTATTTACATAAGCTTTATTCTGAAAATAGTTTGGATTTATGTGTCTTTAATAATTCTGACAATCTTTGGCATAGTATTCTGGTTAGTATTTGACTTTATCTCTGCTTGGCTCTGCTCTGCTCTGTATTTGCTCTGTTTGGATTTGGTACCAATTTCCTATCTCTGAGTGCACCTACTTTGGAAACAAAGTGGTTTATTGTGGGCTTTCCTATGTGCACACTCGGGGCTCCGAGAACGAATAAGGGAAAGTTCCACCTCTGTCTCTGCCTGGTTTAGCCACCGGGATTTGCACAACCCTACCACGGGGGTTAAACATGGTCTTTGCTTTGTGAGATGCTCCGATTGATATAGTGACAATACTCAGTTGTTATGCCAAAGTACTTGATGTTTTAAGTTGTCTTGAAAATCATTTGTTTCTTCTATGCATATTTATGTTTTGTTCCGTACTTTATTTACTTGGTAAATGCTCATGTTTACACGCTTGTATAGGTTCTTCGCTTACTGAGTTGTGGAAAAATTCGCCCCTCTTATCTCTTAAAATTTTCAGATGATCTGGATGTTCCCTCAGAGGACCAAGAGTAGAGTCTTGACCAATTTTAAGCTGTTAGGGCCTCAGACTAGATGGGAGAAAACAAAATTTAATTTATTTATTATTTGGGTTCTAGTTTCATTGGAATTATAGAATGTTAGTTATTCTTTATCATTAAGCTTTTTGAGAGATTGTGAACCCTCTCAGTTATGATTTATTCATATTTTTTTATTTATGACTTGGTGGACATTGTTATATGGATTGGTTTGTGAAAATTTTTTTTATTTTGAATATGGTCGGAGACCTATTATTATTTGTAATTGAGGATGGAATATACCAAATAGGTGGAGCTTTGTGACCCCCTACGAGTATGGAGTGTTACAGATTTCAACCCGATTCTTTTTTGAAGGTCTTTTTTTTTTAACGTGAAATAATTTGATTATTCAGTTTTAGGGTTTGATTTTTATGTTTTAATTTATAAATTGACGTGTTTGATATAATATGTTAGGTTTATTTATAACAAAATAACATTATAATTTAATATATCTAATATCAGTTATTTTATAAATAAATTTATTTTTATAAGATTTCTTTATAAACTAAGCATTTCTCATACTATTATACATAAATATGATGCAAGTACATGCTAACAAAAAAATTCTCAAAATTAATGTAATTAAATAAGAACTCTTTTCAATTCTTTCAAGAATCTAATTTATTAATTTTTTGTTTAGCTCAATGATTAGATTTATGCTGTCATACTTTTCCATATGAGTGGGGCTACATCCAGCCCGAATGTATTTCGATTAACAAAAAATGTTTTTTTTTATTTGTTTTTTTTTATATTCTTAAATATTTTTAAAAAATTACATTATTTATTTGTTTTCTTTCTTAAGTACTAAATAAAACAAATTAAAAAAATTGCCATCGAGAGAAATTGTCAAAGATAAAATATCTCTCTTTCCATATTTATAACAAATAAATTTTTTTTAATTAAATTTTATTATTTTTACTGCTATTTTTTGTAAATCTTGTTGATTTATAATTCTGATTAACTTGATTATCTTTTGTCCTTTCATAAGTTATTTTTAATTTTTTGGGGATAACTTTTATCATGTTTTGTTATGCCTTTTGGAATGAGCTAATAATGTAACATATCCAAATTGTTCACATAAAGTTCTAATTGTTTTTTTACCAAACTTTCTCTTTCTCCATTTTATTTTTTATGGAATGTGTCGTCAATTTTTATGATTACTTCTTGTACCTTCTAAGTGAAATATTAATGAAATCCTATTATGAACTTCTCTTTTTAGTGTGATTGCTGAAAATAAATTTTTATTACAACCTTAGTTAGAAATACACTTTATTAATTAATTGATAAATCACCAGTCATTTCTCTAAATTGGAAATGGTTGCCAAGTCTTTCTCTTTTGCTTTCGTGTGGAAGTAAGAGTAAGGTTTCAGTTTCTTTGGTGAGCAAGGAACCCTAATTTTTTTCTTCTTGTGAGTGTTTAAGAAATGGAAAGTTTCAAGGAAGGAAAATGGAAAACGAACTGACAAGAAAATGGAAAAGTTCAATCTATCAACAGAGGAAAGCGAGGTTTTTGTTATTCAAGGGAAAGATTTGAAAAATAGAGGTTTGCATGAGAATTTCTGCATCATTGGAGTAGTAATGTCAAGTAAAGGTATTAATAGTGAAGTATTTTGTTCAACGATGACACAAGTTTGGTAGATAGCAACATGGGCGAAATTCAAAGAACTCGGGCAACATAAGTTTTTAATTGAACTTCAGTTCCTGGCTGATAAAGATATAGTTACGAGTAGACGCCTGTAGTTTTTTCATTGAAATTTGATTTCTTTTGAGGAATCGATAAGTCAGTTCCATTAAAAGATATTCAATTCCAGTATGAGCCATTTTGGGTGCAGTTGTATGGTCTACCACTGGCATCAATGAATAAAGATATGAGTAAAGATTTAGCAGCATCTATAGGTCATGTGATTAGGGTGGAATTAGATTTAGATAGAATGGCCTAGGGTAATTGTTTGAGAGTTAGGGTTGCATTTGATATGACAAAACTCTTGTTACAAGGAAAATGGGTGCAATTGGAAAATAAGAAATACTGAATGTCGGTGAAATATGAGAGATTGCAAGCATTTTGTTTCAAGTGTGGAATCTTAACTCATAGAACAAGATCATGTTAGAGCTAGAGAGATATGGAGTAAGAAATCAATGTGAAGTCTAATCAATTCAAGGCATGGTTGAGAGCCCAGTAAAGAAATTCTAAAATGTTTGAAACTCAAAAATATGGAGGAAAAGAGGAAACTAGTAAGGAAAAAGAAAAGCACCAAACAACTTATACAGGGGATAGTAATACAAGCCATCACATTCCAGAAGACAAAAAAGTCTTGGAGACAAAGAAGCAGAAAGGTATAGTAATCAAAACTGAAAAAGTGGGAACTGCTAATGAAGAAAAACTAGGATGTTACATGCAAATTGAACTAGATATGAGCAAGAATAAGGTTATTGTTGCTAAAGAAAAAATTTTGAGGATCAAAAAAAGAAGCTACTCATATCGAAAGCACCATAGCGCATGTTGAGGCTAATACTAAAAAAATGTCTATTTGGAAAAGAAGAGCAAGAGAAGCTCTGTTTAACGATTCTATGAGTCTAGAAAAATTTCCAAATGACACAAGGAAAAGAGATGCGGAAAGTGCTGTTGAAAGTACAATTTAACTGAGGAAGAAGCAATTTGTTATTATGAAGAAACTGAGTTGGTGGATGCTACTCGGCAGCTCCACCAACAGCAATAATAGACCTTACTTGGAACTTTAGGGGGCTTGGAAACCCCCTAACAGTTAGAGAATTTCAATTCCTAGTTAAGACCAAATCACCCAATTTTGTGTTTCTAATAGAGATCAAGTGTGGGAGGAATAAGGTGGAGAAAATCAGGAACAAGATAAGTTTTGACGCAAGTTTTGTTGTGGACATTATTGGATTTAGTGGCAGTATTGACTTATCTCTAGATTCTTATTCCTAACACCATATATCTTTGAAATTCCATGATGAAGAGGT
This sequence comes from Platycarya strobilacea, assembly GCA_036898215.1. Classification (NCBI taxonomy): domain Eukaryota; kingdom Viridiplantae; phylum Streptophyta; class Magnoliopsida; order Fagales; family Juglandaceae; genus Platycarya; species Platycarya strobilacea. Next base: position 24,459,608 of record CM072545.1, on the reverse strand, counting down.
GAGAAAAGATATTTTGATTTGGTTTTTATGGATATGCAGACACTTTAAGTAGACACCTAAGCTGGAACCTTTTGAAAAGTTTGAAACCAAAGGAAAATATGGCATGGATCTATTTTTGCGACTTTAATAAGATCTTAAATCAAAATGAAAAATTTGGAGTTGCCTCAAGACCTTGTCAACAGATGGAGCATTTCAGATTATGTATAGACCAGTGTGACCTAAGTGATCTTGGATATGAGGGATCGAAATATGCTTGGTGTAACAATAGAGATGGTATTCAATTCACTAAGGAGAGGCTTGATTGTGTTCTTGGTAATATAAAATGGACTGAGATGTTTAGGAATTATATATTTTGTAATCTGGCAGCCCTATCATCTGACCATAGCCCAATCCTAATGAAATGGCAAAAGAGAGGTAATGCAAATCAGCCAATAGAGGGAGACAAAAATAGAGAAGATTTTTAGATTTGAAGCAAAAACCTTCAAGAAAATTTCAAAAACATTATCAGTTCAAGTTGGAATAACCAAGTTTTGACCCAGAATTCTAGAATTATATATGTCCAAGAGAAACTGAGTAATTGTAAGAACTCTTTGGATCATTGGAGTAGGAATGTTCTTAAGAAAGACACTAAAGAGACTCAAAAGAAATCCACAAAGATTGGCAGAGAATCAGAATGCAAATACAGGGTCCAGAAATGAAGAAATTAAAGTACTAAAGAAAGAAGTTGAGAATTCTCTAGCCAAAGACAAAGTGAAATGGTAGCAAAGGGCAAAGCAAACGTGGTTAAGGAATAGGGACATAAATTTCAAATATTACCGCAGTTATGCCAATCAAAGGAAGAGGAACAATGAGATCAAGAAGATTACCAAGGAAGATGGGAGTGAAGCCACAAACATCTAGGAAATTATTGATGAATGTCTTAGTAATCTTCAGCTAGAGTCTTAGATGAGATGAATAGGAACTTAAATAGACCTTACTCTGATGAGGAGATTAAAGAAGCTCTATTCCAAATGAATCCACTGGACTCTCCAGGTCCAGATGGATTTTCTCCTATTTTCTATGAAGCACATTGAGATATTATGGGTAAAGACATCACTAATGTGGTGCCCACGACTCCCACGTGTGATTTAGTGGGACTCGCGACACCAAAACTGTGATCGCACAGATTACTCACCCCACTGATAAGTACTCCAAGAATGTGTACAACATGTATTAGGTTTGCAAATAAAATTCGCATCTGAAAATAAAATGCATACATTCTATTATCAGAAAATTTAAAATTTACAAACTTCAAAGAAATAATTCTCCAAGAGGAGATTATGCAGTCATTCGATAAAAGCAAAGCAAAAAATAAAAGGATAAATAAAAACATCAGGGAGATATGAATCCCACAGTCATAATGTCATCAACCAATCACTCCTCTGGCGGAGCCTACTCCTTGGGCTCATACTCATCCTCTGCATCAAAATCAACGATTCCCTAACACAAAACCACAGGTGAGAGAAAACCACTATGAGACATTGAAATCTCAGTAAGTAGCAATCAAATAACAGTCCAAGCATTATGGAAAACAACATAAAAGGAAGGCACTCAACATGTTCTCAACCAATCATAAATAAACATGACCAATCTGTCATTTCTAAAAAAGGAACGCATCTATTCGTATATGCAAAAAACTCAGTTTTTGGCTTACAACACAAATCATATTATTTTATTAAGTGTATACCATAGTCTCCCTTAGGGACCATCCATACATCTAAGCTCCCTTCATCACCCTACGAATAACGACCGTGTGAGTGACTTCGTACGAGGAATGCCCAACTCCGCGCTCAACGTGTACCATAACTAAGCATCCTCTAATTCCTCGCCAGTAAAGGGGCCACGAAATCAGCACAAGAGCGTTACGGTCTCGTCTGATCCCGTTGTCACCCAACGATAACTCAGGAGACGTCCTATCAGTTTATTAAGCACTTGAGTAACCAAAGGAGTTCTACCAAGATAATTTCCTATCTTAGCTTGGGGTCGTGACACATACGCACCCACATGTTATTCCAACAACCAACATAGCAACATAGCATAGTTAAACACTTACAACAATTAAATAAAGATGCATGTGTATGATAAGTAGTTATTGGATGGCATGGCAATGGCACCCAAAAGCAACCATAACATTAAACATAATCGCATCCATATTCTCAATTCACAACCAACCAAACTACGGGGTGATCCCATCCTCCATTCATTAGCCTCAGACCCAACCAACACATTCCCATTTTATTATTAAAAGTTAACCAACACTTCAGGCTGAAATAAATGTTAGCGCATAATTATTAATCAAATGAAATCTCAGATTGCATTGGAAAAATACTACAACGTGGTTGGCTAAATCTCTGGATAAACGCACGAGTGCCAAAATACGATTCTGAATAACGTCAAGTACGCATATCACTATATCACGTACAAATTAGTAGGCGTTAGTAAAATATGATTAAAATATAATTTTTAAGAAAGTAAAACAACGACCTAATCTGCTCACCAAGGTGATTTCTGGCTTAGGGCACGGGTTTACTAGCGAGGTGGTGGTTACACATAGCGATACTCGATAAAGGGGAAAGGTTGCTCTCGGAGGTGGATTTGAGGGAGAGTCAAGGGGCTTTATTTATAGGCCATGGGTTGAGCTTGAAGCTCACAACCATGGTCATGATTGGGAGAAATGGATGATGCAAAACTTGACAAAAGACCACCGCGTGGCACCCTAAAACTAGTCTCGAGTGTATACGAGCTGCTATGGAGGGATTCCTCCAGCTTTTACAGATGAAACAAGGGAGAAAAACCATGGGTGAGGTTGCGGTTTTGGGGAGAAAAGCAATGGGTTCTCAACACGTGGCTCGCAGGTTAGGGCAGAAATCATAGGTGCAGGATCGGTATGGTGGTGGGCTTTGAGGTGGTGGACACGTGACTGAAAGGGAATGGCGGAGACAAGTGGTGTCAGGCTTGAAGGTCACGAGTCTAAGAGCCAAAAGAGCAGAGTAATGAAAAGGAAAAAAAGAAAAGAAGAAGAAGGAAGAAGAAGAAGTGAGCGGCGCCTAAAACACAAGAGATGAAACCTTAATGGTTTCTTTAAGTTTGGATGCCAAACAATGCAGTTTAGGGGTGTTAGGGCCAGGTTCAAACTAGATCATAGGCTGGACTTCACTCACTCAAACACAAGGCCCACACAAATAAGGGAAAACCTAATAACAAAAAATTACAAGACTAGCCCATTCGAAATTTATTAAATAAAATCAACAACCCAACATATTAAAATAAATCCCACATAATAAATAAGAGAATATTAATTCCAAACATTAAAATAGATACATCACAAATAAAATAATAAAAGAAAATGAAATAACTTAACATTTAAACATATGAATATCCAAATAATAATAGCAACATAATAGATCTAACTTTAATTTTAACAAGTAATACATATTTGTAACGTCCTCAATTTACGTTCGAGAATTAACGTAAACTGAAACGTTAGAGTAAGTAATACTAGTCTACTCACCCCGTACGTATCAAAAATTAATGCATGCACCTAGACTTACTAGCATATGCAATGCAAATCGTAGCAGAGAGGGTTTAGGTAAAAAAAAATTATTTAATCACAGAAGTTTAATGATCACATGATAACATACAAACACAATATTTACATCATCCCATTCATTATATCATTACATATCATAACCCAATTAATTTTCTTAAATACAATATTTATAAGACTTCTCAAATATCTTCTTAAGGCCACCTCGGCTCTTTCTTCATTTCCTGAAATTTCCTCTCGTACTAACACCAATTTCTATTACTACTAACTGATTAAAACTTCTAGAGAGAGTACTCGGAGGGCCCCTCAGGGTTCCTCTGGGTCTCTTGAGCGGCTGGGGCCTTACCCATACCCATTATCAAATCATGCAGCAAAATTTAAAAAAAAAAACATACAAGAATGAGATTTTTTCAAAAATCTCAGTAAGTACGCACTCAACTTAATAAAGACATAAGTGTAACAAAATATCAATATACAAGATAAACAGTAATAACATACATCTTATAATATGCTTCATGTGACCCATGCATGACTTATGTCCCACTTATTGGACAGATTTATACCTTATGCGGACTTGCACTGATGCCACTATTTTCTGGATAAACCTATACCATATACGAATTTGCTCCGATGTCCCTTTTTTTCTGGATAGACTTATACCATGCATGGACTTTTATTATTGTCTTACAATTCTTATTCTTATAAGCCTTGCTTATATGGGCTCTTCTTATAACTTAATCTCGATGAGCGTTATGTATTGCCATCCTCATCAAGTTTTCCACTGTTTTTACCCGTGGCCGCGCTATATCCATTATTATTACCCGTGGTTGGGTCATATCCGCTATTATTATCCGTGATTGGGCCATATCCATTTTCAAACCTTGACAGGCATTACGTATCGCTGTCCCTACCGAGTTCTTATTTTCGTTAGTCATCCAGACGTTACGTATCGTCGTCCCCATCATGACGTGACTAACATCTTAATATTTTCATTATAAAGCGTGACACTCCTAAATTTTTCTTAAAAGAACATGGGAATCGAGGTGTCGGGATGATGACAATACGGATCACGCACCTCAACGTCAAGTGCTAAATGTGTGAACACGTGACATGCACAAATAAAAGCAGGGGATAATTGAAATCAATATCTAAGTACCAGAATTTTTAGAAATATTTTATAAAACAATTTAACACAAATTCTCCAACAAGACATTTAATACAGTCATATTAAAGACAAAACATAAAAATACATAATTATCAAAAATGGGAATAACAATTCCCAATATAATAAATAATAATACCTTACTTCAACAACGGAGCCACCTCCTTAAGTTTAGCCTCCTCGACATCTGCATCCACAGTCTACGAAACCAAAAAATGGCATCACAGATAAGTACAATCTAAACAAATCACAAGATATAAAATATATTCATGCAACAACAATACGCATGAACACGACACTATATGCATGAAGTTCAAAATCCTCTTCTTCAAAATAAATAAAATAAACACCCGCCAAAATTCCATTTGGCCCATGATAAATTCCAATAAAAACATCCATCATTTTCCCAGAAAATGATACTCGTAAATCCTTTAAAATCATAACCATTGTTCCAGAAAATGGTTCAAATAAAACCAATTAACACTATAGATGGGTATCGCAGGCGGGACTCACCACCATCCCTGCTTACCCCCATATTCATGACAGTCATACAGGTGTTACGTATCGCTGTCCCCGTCATGAAATCCACACACTAATCATATTGGGCGTTACGTATCACCGTCCCCAATATGACATCCACACATTACTAATCATAACGGGCGTTACGTATTGCCGTCCCTGATATGAAATACACACACGGACCATAACGGGCATTACGTATCGCCATCCCCGTTATGACTCCATCAAAACTGTTAAAATCCATAAACCCAACAATATTGTAGATGGGAATCACAAACGGAATTAAACCACCATCCCTCCCTACTACCATCCCTACAGTACCTCTCCTTTAAAACCATCAATTAAATCATCTCAATATACCCAAAATCAAGTCTCACGTAAAAACCTCAAATATCAAATATATACATCAACAAGCGTGCAATTACACAATGCATACTACCATGTACGAAATATCCAACATTCAATAAGTCCAATCATCAACCAAACACAGAATTGTTAATACAAAATATATTTAAATCTCAAAATTTATTTGGAAAATACTTACAAAACGTTCGGTATAGATTTCCAGAAGCTAGCAAAAATGTCGAAAGCTATCAGGCTCCTTCACCAATGAACTCGCAGCTAAAGTAGCGCCCAAATGCACCACGTAACATAAACGACATGATTAAATCAACGCCAATAAAAACAATAAATAACATTAACAAACAATTAAAAAGAATAAACATACACAAAATAACATATATAAAACAACTTAGATAATAACAATAAATATTACGAACAAAAATAATTTAAACGCTTAAACGTAAATTAATAAGATGTACTTATTATTTAACTAACTAAACACTTAAACGTTAATGAAATAAAACTACGTAAATAAATTAAACAATACAAATTAATTAATCAATAAAATGGGTAAAGGGCTTACCAAAGGGTATCGTAAAGCGATAGTAACGGTGTCCAATGAGTGAGGAAAACAATCACAAAAGGCGACCAAAATATTCGGATTTTGTAGGTGAAGCGTGGGAGAATACCATGGGCAAGAGTTGCGGTTCAGGAAGGAAACTGAGCATGAGGCTTGCGGGTTGGGGGTTGGGGCTGAAAATGGAGAGGGGAGGTCGACAAAGCCAAGGGGAGTGGCAGAGGTGGGCAGTGTAGGAGGCTAGAAACTCACGGTACAGCAGAAGGTGCAAGAAGAAAAATGGAGGAAGAAAAGAAAACGAGAAGAACTTGAAAAAGGGAGGTCACGGTTGCATGTAGGGGAGGAAAAGCCAGAAAAAGTAAGAAGAAGGAGAAGAAGAAAAAGAAAATAAGTAGCAACAGTAGCTAGGGGAGGGGGAGGGTACGTGCGGCACAAGAGAAAAAGAAGAGAATGAGAAGAGAAGTTAGGTTAATTGGGTTTGGGGTAAAACGATGCTGCATAGGGGAATTAAAACGCTGGGTTAAATCCGACTATGGGACGGGCTTGGGCCCGAAATGGGCTTGGCTCTTTGGATCTAAAATACATAAAACCCAACTCAACACACACACACACACACACACACACACACACACACACACACACACACACACACACACACACACACACACACACACACACACACACACACACACACACATATATATATAAGCCCAATCCAAAAATCATCTGAAATAAAATAAAATAGCATACATTAAATTAAATACTCACATAATAAATTAAAGATATTAAATCCAAGCATTAAAATAAAAGCATCACATTAAAATAACAAGGAAAACAACTTAACTCAATCACAAATAAATAATTAAATAAAACGACAAAAGCAGCAATAAAATAAAATGAGATAAAAAAAAAACCTAAATAATAAACAGGATAATAATATTATTAAAACAATCAACAAAAAGAATAAAGAAGCCTGGGATCTCATATAAAGTTTTCTTATCTTATTTCTTAAATGCTCGTCATGACCTATGACAACACTTACATGATGACATGTAATATAGACTTTTCTTAAAATAGAAGTAATGATTTATGACGATATGTATGTGACAAAATGCAACATGATCATAACTTTAGACTTTTATCATGCATATTTCATGTCCTCATGAATCTTATTACATGTAGAAACATAGTACAATAATATGTGTCATGTGCACATGCATTCCCAAACCATAGTTGGCCGAACCCTATAGGAATTTCAACCTTATTTTTCTTTTATTTAAACCAAGCTAAATTCCTCATTTACAAAATACCAAATTTTCCTTAACTTTCCAAAAATAATTTCAAGCATAATTATATAGTTTTCTTGATTATTTCTTGAATAATTTTTTAGCATTATAATTCTTGAAAATTTTCCAAGTAGAGTTTCTAAACTCATAATAGTCCTTAAAATATCATCTAAATAATTAAAAACTAATTAGATAAAATCTAGAATTAAAATTTCATCAAAAATCCTATTAAGGCCGAAATACATTAGGGTTGTTTTCTCATTTTTTTGTCAACTAAAACCTTTTTTTTTTGTATAAATCTCTTCATATATCAAAATAGAACATATTTCTAAGTTCTTGTAATTTTTCTTAATATTTTCTATTACAGAAACTAATTCAAAACTTAATAGGTTTGATTTCAACATATATGCAAAGTTTAATATCAAACAAATATCAAGCATGATCTAATCATCAAATCACTCATTCTATACCAAGATTAAGTTAAGTTGTGCACTTACTAGTTTCTCCAAAACTTGAAGTAGTGATTATCCCAAGCTCTTGGAAGATTTCTCCTCAAAATTACTCAATAGCTCACTTTGTTAGTGTTTGGAGATTCAAGGGTTTGGGGAGAGCTTCTCTTCCTATTTTCTTAAGCAAGGCCATGTGGTATTGCTAAAGGGGATTAAGAGGAGCCACTACATATATATATATATATATAAAGGATGGGTGACATTTTAGGCAAAAAGAAAGGGGATAGACTGCATGGAATGGCCAGATTTGACCTTGGTGTCGTGTAATTGCATCTCACTTCCTTAGCTTAAAATTACACCTAAATCATAGGCTTAGTGAATCATATTTTCATCCCAGGGTTAGTTTTTGAACTACCTAAAAATCCTCTTGATCAATGGCTCAAATAATTCCAACACATGGGAGTAAAAACAAACAAAAGCTTAGATAAATCTCAAGTAAAGTGCATTCGGTCCCTTGGCTTCTCCAAAGGCTAGCCAACGTTTCCAGTCCCTTCCCAATTGGCCACTTGTCCATCTCCCCAAGAAGCCATTTGTGACATTCTAGAAGGCCACTTCAAGACTTGGTTAGAATAAGACTTGGAATTAGCTCACTTGGTTGGCTGTCAACAAATATCTTACTCCCTACGGGTTCCTTTCGTTTTCTTGCTAACCAAGGCTTCTAGATGACTTATCTCCACTTGCATCATATCCCCACACCTGTAAAGATATGAGAAAATTTGAAAACCAATCACATTTTTCGTCACATGGCCGGAATTGCGATACTTTATCTAAGTCGATTACCAACTGCGTTCTATTCAGAGTAGTTCACTTCTTTTCCGATTAAGTTTTTGATCCAGCCGGATATTCAAAAATCTAAAATATGAAAGTTTTATATCTCCCTTGTAAAGTTCTATAAGAAATAGAATCACTTCATTAGAAGGTCATATGACAAAGTTATGATTATTATACTAAAAGTCGATCAGCCCGATAGTACCAATCCGAGTACACTAAGTGTTTGATTTTTTTAACATCACTTATTCTAGAATATCACTCTTTAATTTTAAAAATTAACTCTTCCTAAGTCCAAATTAACACTCTCTAATTAATACTTTATTCTAATTTTCAAAAATTTAAATCATAATCCATCCTAAAATATCTAAATTCCAAATTTTATAACTCAATATTAATGTTTAAGCTTTAGATTCTACTTTTATGGGAAAATTTGTTTACAAAAATTTTCTTTAACAATATTAAAATAAATACTCAAGTAAATATTTTATTTTAAGAAAAGTGGGTTATTACATAAAATACAAGAGTGATAAAATAACAGGATCTCACAACTAAAGTTGTTTTAGAGTATTGAACCATGGAGGCAATATCAATGCAATGAATGATTTATAGTCTTAATTCCCAAAGTGAAGAGGCCTAGAACAGTTTTGGATTATAGATCAATTTCACTCTACAATGTTCTTTATAAAATTGTGTCGACTGCTATCTCTAATCGAGTCAAGCACATTCTTCTTCAGATTATCTTTTCAACACAGTGTGCATTTGTATCCGATAGAATGATTCAAGATAATATGATAATTTCTTTTAAAGCTCTTTATTCTATGACAGCAAGAGGGAGAGGAAAACAAGATCACATGACAATGAAACTTGATATGAGCAAAACTTACAACAAAGTGGAGTGGAATTTCTTGAGGAAATTTCTAGAAAAACTGGCCTTCAATTCTTTTGGATAAATATGGTAATGAATTGTGTCACTTTAACTACCTATTCCATACTTATTAATAGCTGACCTCAAAATTCTTTAATTCCATCTAGGGAGATTAGGCAGGGAAATCCTATATCCCCCTATTTGAATCTGTTTGTGGCTGAGATGTTAAGCACTTTAATTAATCAAGCTAAAATTGTGAAATAAATCCATGGTTACCATATCAGTCGAGGAAGTTTGAGTGTGAACCACCTGTTTTTTACATACGACAGTTTGCTTTTTTGTAGAGCAAATGCTAGAGAATGATCTAACATCAAGAAGCTTCTCAACTTATACGAATAAGCTTCAGTTTAGCAAGTGAATAAGGCTAATACATCCATTTTTTTTAGTGCTAACACTAGGAAGAAAATAGAGAATACATTTTAAGCATATATGGAACTTGAGCCAATACTTCCTATGAGAATTACCTATAATTACTAGCTTTAATTGGATGATCAAAACACAAAGCCTTTAAAAGTATTCTTGACAGAATCAGAGGGAGGATGAGTAACTAGAAGAAAAAATTTTTAACTCAAGCTGGAAAAGATATACTCCTCAAAGCAGCAGTGCAAGCAATCCCAACCTATAGTATGAGAGTTTTTAAGCTGCCTAAATCCTTGGTGAATGAAATGAATAGTCTCATGAACAAATTCTGGTGGAACTTTATGAATAATGAGTGGAAAACACACTGGATAGCATGGAATCAAATGGGAAAGGATAAAGGGGCAAGAGGGCTTGGCTATAGGGATTTTGAGAGTTTTAACTTGGCATTATTGACAAAGCAAGGGTGGAGAATTGTTCAATACCCTAATTCTTTAGTAGCTCAGATTTTGAAACTTAAATACTTCCCTCATATTGAATTCTTTAATGCCAAAATTGAAGCAAGGCCTTCTATGATATGGAGGAGTTTATGTGTTGCTAGGAGTTTAATAGAAAAAAGGATATATTTGGAGAGTGGGAGATGGCCGAGACATCAGGGTGTGGAAGAGCAGGTGGCTCCCTAAACCATTGAGTTATAAAGTGCAATCTCCAGTTCAATTATTGCATAAAGAGGCATGAGTTCATGATCTTATTAACTGAGATACTAAGCAGTGGAAAAATGATGTTCTGCAAGCTGCATTTCAAGAGGTAGACAACAGTATTATTTCAAAGATCCCCATTAGCATTCAGGAAGCAAAGGATAGATTGATTTGGTTAGGGACTAAAAATGGCAAGTTCACGGTTAATAGTGCTTATCATAAACAAAAAGATATGTTGGATAATGAGAAGGGGCAATCCTCCTTCAATGATCACACTAAACTTGAATGGAACAAACTCTAGAACTTGCATATCTCGACTACCACTAAAGTATTTATTTGGAGAGATTGTCTTGAATTTATTTCTACAAAGCTTAATTTATTTAAAAGAAGAATTAAAGATTCTCCACTTTGTCCTATCTGCAGAAGGGAAGAGGAAATAGTCCTCCATGTTTTGTGAAGCTGCAATTTGGTTAAGGGTGTGTGGAACCAAGGTCCCATCAGACTTTAAAAGAGAACTAATATGGTAGGTAGTTTCAAGGATTTGTTTGAAAATATAAGTGTATCCTGTAACCAAGATATAGTTGAAAGCTTCACTACAATTTCTCAATCCATATGGACAAGAAGGAACAAAGTGATATTTGAGGACCTATTCATGCACCCAACTCGAGTGGCTAATTCTGTAATTCATGCTTTAGAAGACTACAAGAGTGCACAGAATGACTTAAATCATAAAGTTACTCATAGACAAGAGCAAAATTCCACCTGGTCTCCTCCACCTGCTGGGATGTTAAAAATCAATTGGGATGCAGCCCATCGCAAGGATCAAAACAAAGTTGGGATAGGTTTAATTGTCAAAGATTAGATGGGTAGAACAATTGTCACCAAGAAGATATCTAAAACAACCTTTCTGGATCCACCACTGGCAGAGGCGATGGGAGCCCAATAAGTAGCTATTTTAGCCAGATACATGAACCTGATTTCTATTCTAATTGAAGGTGATAATCAACAAGTGGTGAAGGAGCTCAACAGCCAAGTAGATAGATCTAATAGCATAGGCCTAATCATTCAGGACCCCAAGAAATTGCTTTCTTCTATGAATTGGTAAGCTTTATTTGTAGGAAGTGGGAATCAATATGCCCATTGTCTAGCAAGGTCTGCTTATTTGCTAGCTGAATGTGAGACTAAACTAGTTCACCCACCAGTGTTGTAATCTCTCTTCCTTGTTTCTTTCGAATGAAAGTTGGGAATTTTCCCTCTCATAAAAAAAAAAAGAAAAAGAAAATGGTCGCCGAAAAAATGATGGGTTAGTACAAAAATTAAAATATTAATAACATCCTCTAAAGGTTGATAACTATTGTAATAATTTCTATTTCTTTATATGGACTTAATATCCTATTTCTATATTTGGGTGGAAGGTACTAAAAATGTGTTAAAACCAAGCTCTCAAAATAAAAATAATATAAAAAATTATACTTTTAACACTATTTTAGTTTTATAATTCTTTATTAAACTTTTTCTTTCTTATTTACCAAAATGTCTTAAAATATATTAATCTAAATCATTTTACTAATATTCACAAATTTCTCATATTATCTCAACATACAAACTAAATGTTAAAGTGTCGTTTGGATAATAAGATAAAAATTAAATAAAATCTGTTTGAATATTAACTTTAATATTATTATTATTTTAAGATTTAAAAATGTTGAATTGTTTATTATATTTTGTTTATGAAATTGAAAAAATTGTAATGATGAGATGATATAAAATGAAATGAAACACTTTCACTATCCAAATGGACGTAAAAACAAGCTTTGATGCTTCTTTAAAAATGAAGTTTATACGTCAAAGAAAGTGTTTAGGGCATGAGTGGGTAGACGGTTGGCTAGGATATGTGTTACGAAATGGAATGGGAACATGAGTAAAGATATAAATACTAAGTATTAAGTTTAGATTTTGGTTGATTTCAAAATAAATAAAATATTTAGATCTAATTCATCTATTAGTTTTAGATCTAGTATGCATCCTGATATTATTAATGAAGTAAAATTTTCTATTGAAACAATTGAAATATTGATTTCAATAAATGGAATATTTCAAATATTGATGGTAAATCTATTGACAAAACTACCAAAACTCAAACTGTTTTCAAAACTAATTTTAATGTCAAAATTGTTGAACAAACCTATGCTACTTCAAAATTCTTTGAAGAACATAAATCTATTCAAAAGTTTCTAGTAAAATGTTACAAATGTCTGCATATTGGTTATGCATCCTCCTTTATCTCCAACAACTTCATATATGATCACTCTTGTTCATCACAATCAATTAATTGTGATTAATAGAGCTTTTGAAATTGATTTGATTGCTTTGTATAATGAATATAATTTTGTTAAAATTCGTGATAAAGAAAAATCTTATCATGCTATTTTCTCTGATTTAGAAAAATTATGTGTTAGACAAAAAATGGAAAGAAAATATGGCCTTACAAAAGCATATATTATTATTTGATTTCGTTGAAAATTATTATGTTTCAAAAAATAGTTTAATATTGTTAAAACAAATTTTGTCAAGGAAAAAGGAAAAACAATAGTAAGATCTTGTCACCCCATTTAGTGATAATTATTATTTTCCATAAAAGAGCATATATAAATGCTTCTTCTTTTAAATTACTCAAAGCTAATTCTGATGCTTTTACTTTTATTGAAACAAAGAGAATTACTAAACAAAACAATTTTGTCAATAAAAGTCTTCTTATTATTGGTCAACAACTATATCGTATTGAAGAAAAGGTTGAAAATCTTGTTTCTACTATTAAACCTAAAAACCTTTTGATTATATTACCCAGAGATAAGGTAAGGTCCCAGACCAAATAAACTAACACTCTTAATAAATTTAATCAAATGCTTACTGATTTAAAGAAAGAACTTTCTATCAACACTTTGAGTAGCGAAGATAAAGAAGTGGTTGTTGATATATATATATATATATTTTTACAGAATAATGATCTTATTCCAATTCCTTTGACAATAAAAATATTCTTTTATTTGAAAAGAATTTTGAAAAATTGATCTGAAAATTTTGGGATTAAACGATTTTCTTCAAGAGAAAGCGTTTATGAATGAGTGGGTGCCTTTCTCAATAGAAAGCCACTAGTAGGATCACTAGTGGCTAATGTGGGACAATCCCTTCCATCCTTTGGGGGTCCTTTTCCATGAGCCCATATCCACCTTGGGACTCTTGCCAATATGGAATGAACAACACCGACACATCATTTGGCTCTATTACCGATCAAGGTAGAACTCATCAAACAAAAATACTTGTAAAGAAGAGGATGTTTTTCTCAATATAAAGTCACTAGCAGGATCACTAATAGCTGATGTGGGACAATCCCTTCCCTCACTTAGAAGTCTCTTGCCATGGACCCCTATCCACCTCGAGGGACCCTTGCTAGTAGGGAGCCAGCAACACCGATACATTGTTTTGTCTCTAATACCAATCAAGATAGAACTCATCCCACAAAAGCACTTGTGAAAAAGATGGTTTTTTCTCAATATAAAGTCACTAGAAGGATCACTACTAGCTGATGTGGGACAATCTCTTCCCTCCCTCAGGAATCCCTTGCCATGGACCCATATCCACCTCGAGGGACCCTTGCCAGGAGGAAACCAGCAATACCGACACATTGTTTTGACTCTGATACCGATCAAGGTAGAACTCATCCTACAAGTACTAGAAAATGATGCATTTATCAATATATATTTGTCAAAGAGGAAACATATTAGTTGATTTGTTCCAAAAAACTAATGTGCCAATGACCGTCCTGTTGATAGTCTAGCAGGTCACAGTTCCAAATCATAGCCTAGTGAAGGATAAAACTAAAAGAGAATTGTAGTTAAAAGATCCTACTTCCTAGTGGGTATCAATGGAAAAGTTGAATTATTTTGTTGTTGTCATTCATTATACATTTTTCTCAAAGACAATTTCGTAAAATGGAATAAATCAAACATCAATAGCTCGATCTTGTGCAAAGGTTACAAGGTAATCAAATAGCTAACACACTTCTAGTGAGTGTAGGTACATTTTTCTTCTAGTGATTTATTTTTTTCAAGAGAAATGCTCTAATTACAAAATGATTATATAAAAATAGTTCTACAAATTGATATATTTTGATATTGTTTGTCAGATTATAAAATTACTTTTATTGTAATACAAATTTGATGGTTCACATTAAGCCACGTAAATTTGTGAGATTACTTTTGTATAATCCTTTTGTGGGTGTTAGGGCTGTAACCGATTCAGTTTTGTTTGATTTGATTTGATTTTAGACAAAATTTAAGACCAAACTGGTATGTAACGATTTTGCATTTTCAAAAATCGATTATGCATCGATTACCACCTAAATTGGTACTTCCGATTTTATCGATTCCAATCCGATTTTTTCGTTTTAATATATTAGATATAAAATATAATATATTATAGTATATAATAATATAGTGATTATATATTGTAGTATATTATAATATATATCATAATTTTATTATAGACTATAATAATATATTATAATATATAATGATATAATATTAGTATAACTATTTATATAATATGATATGGTGATATAAAATTTTATAATTTAATATTATATTAATAAATGATTTATCTTATAATACAAAATTATTTTATATATAATTACATATTATAAACAAAAATTAGCTACAATATAAAAAATTAATATTTATATATGAATTGGTCCGGTCCAGTTTTTATTTTCTGGTCCAATTTAAAAAAAAAAAAAAAGAATATCAAATCTGGACCCATTTTGGACCAATTTTGAAAAACATAAAACTAATATTAGACTGAACCAAACTCGATATCTGACCAAATTCACAGTCCATTTTTCTTTACACCCCTCTTTTTCCATTCATAATTCAACCCTGTTGTAAATTAAGCCACTTCAAATTGCATGAATTCCACTTCAAATTGCATGAATTTTAGTATTTCATGAGATAATCAAATACATTGAGATCGATTGTCTAAACTTTCACAAGTCTAAAGATCAATTTGCATGCATGTATAGAGAATCATTGCATTTTAATCAAGCTGAGCTTATGTATAAAAAAAAATACAAACATAGAAGTCGAGTTTACGTGATAATATACATGCTCCAGTACACACATGAGCGGTATTGTTAGAAGTTATTATTTTGTAATGAAGTACATACCCTACAGAGGGTATATACTCGTCCATGAAATTTTTTTGCCATAGGTGAGTTTTTGAGATTTCTCTTGGTTGAATTTAGCTATCTATTGACAAGTGTGAACATATACAATGACAATCTTTAATCTATGAACAAAAAAATATATGAAGATATAGGATCCTTCGGTACATGAGAAACCTTTAGCGGTCGGCCACCATTCTGAAGAAGAAATTCCACGTCTGTGGAGTTCCTCCAAATCCTACACTCTCGCTCACACTAATCATGCTTTCCTCGCTGGACAAAATGCTGAGGTTCCAGCACATGCTTTCTCTTGCAGAAAGATTCGGCATACACAAACTTCTGTTGTTTCAGATGATTTCTGTTAAGGCAGTCATACTTTGGCTAACACTTTATGGAGTCAATCCCCCAGAAGCACATATGAGTGAAAATGGGTCCAGTCTCAGGAGACAATGGGGAATTCCTCCTGTGGCTTTGGCATCATGGCAACCAATTGCAGCTTGCCGGACTGGCATAATTTTGCGGGATTCTTGAACACTGAGACTCTTGCATCATTATTTCCTAATAAAACAAAATGCATAATGCTGAATGATTCACCTTTATCCACAGCAAATTGCCACTCTCTCTTCGATATGTTGAACCAGTTCTTTGTTTGAGATTTGGTCGCTTTAACTTCAATGTACTCTTTGCTATTCTCCTCCCCGACAGTAATGTCATAGGGTAAACCAGTTTCACTATCTTCATTAACCCACTTCACATTTGTCTCACCAGCTTTCCCAATAATGTATTTGAAAGCAACAAGCTCACCCAGTCTCCCCGTATGTGCAGCTTTCCTTTTTTTAGCTGTTGCTTTTGAACTTGCTTTCTTTTTGGGTTTTAAATAACTTTTTTCAACTGTTGCTTTTGAACTAGAACTTGTCTGGGGTGAATCATCATTCTTTGTCAAAGAAGTACAATCATCACTGTTTTCATCATTTGAGCTTGATGAAACAAATGATCTTTTGTGTCCTCCACATAAATCTGTCTTCTCTGAT
This sequence comes from Platycarya strobilacea, assembly GCA_036898215.1. NCBI lineage: Eukaryota > Viridiplantae > Streptophyta > Magnoliopsida > Fagales > Juglandaceae > Platycarya > Platycarya strobilacea. Next base: position 24,442,627 of record CM072545.1, on the reverse strand, counting down.
AAAAAAGATTCAATACTTCGTGTAGATTTGGAAGGTTCGTCCAGCTGCTTCTTCAGTGATGACGAAGGAGGATGTTTCCTGCATTTCTTATAAGATTTTGATTTCAATGCCTCCACAGATTTTTTTATTGTGTCATTCTCTGAGAACCCCGCTTTTCGAATAGCAGAAATATGCATCCTATGATCACAAATCAATTGAAAAACAATCTTATGTCACTTTGCATGTATAAGAGCCAATGGGAAAATCCGTTGTTATGAGTACAAAGTGCCACCACATTGCCTTGGCCCTCAAGGGAGCTAAAATTAAGAAATAAAAAAAAATAGCACTTTGATCCACTGCCATAGACAAAGTCTAAAGGCAGCATAAAAAAGCATGTTTAACTGGTTTTAAAACCTAGATGTTCACAATCAACATTACAGAAAATAAGGCAATAGAGTTGAAATGTAGTCGAAAATGGATGCAGTATCTATTCAAGTCTTCACTATAAATGGTGAAAATCTGTAAGGATTAATCCAATCAACCAAAGTTTCGAATACTTATCAGATGAACACAATCAACTGGTACAATGCACAGTACAAACAAAAAAGTGAATATAAGGAAAAAAACTTGTCTTTCCCAACATAAAGAAATAGAAGTCAGTCCTCTTTAAGAGGCCGAAGGGAAACAAAACAAAACAAAACAAAAAAAAAAATTACGGGGTGCATCAAATGCGAAAGAGCAACCACTATGCACCAAATTTTCGTAAGAAAGCGTTTTCCTAAGAAAAGGCACCAGTTTTTAAGGATATTTTTTTTATAAGTAAACAATAATTTTGTTAAAAAGATGAGGCATAGCCTTCCAAATTTGAATAATCCCAAGAGTGAGACAGATGCAAGTCCAAAAAGCAGACTACTTGTGACGTGGCCCTGTGGGTGGAGAGAGCGTCAGTCACCTTGAATGCCCAAGACTTTATACAAGGTGCTCATAGAAGCACTAGAGGCAAATGCCTCAGTAAAAATACCTAGAATCGGGGTTCAAAGTGCCTTGGTGGCACCTTATCTCACTGAAGCACCTATGTGAGTGTCTAGCTTGCCTTTAACAACACTAATGTACTACTACTCTTCATTATTATCCTCAGAAAGCAACAAAAGAAATAAGTCAGTATTTCGAACCCTTTAGAAAGGGGATCCTAATGGAAAAGCAGTATTGCCAACATATTAATAAAGAAATGATAAAGCAACGGAAGAAGGCCGACAATACTGTCCCAAATGTTCCTTGGCATACACAAATAATTTAAGGTTAGCATGGGTTCCAAAGGAAAAACTTAATATACAAGCACAGTTTTAAGAACTTCATTAATTGACGAGCTTTTGAAACAAGTGTCGATGGAACCCTAAACCATTCAACACTAAATGCACCACAGTATTCCTAAGCTGAATTTCAATAGAAATGGCAATACCGTAATTTGGGCTAGAGTGATCTCGTTCGCATAGCAACACTGTCAAACAATCGCACAAGCAAATGCAAAAATGGCTGAGTCAATATAAATGATCTATGAGATAAATTGTAAACTTCAAGTACCATATAAATGTCGCCAAAGATAGCAAATACATCATTTCATTATAGATCAAAGTGCATGCCTTGTAGTGTGAGTTTTATGTCGATAAATTAACATAGGTCTTCAGCATCTTAGACATTCTTTTTAATGACAGTATAAAGCTATCTTATTAAAAGTAGGAATAGAATATCACATACCCCAAGCTCTTAATTCGTATGCCAAGCTTTTCCTTGCTCTCAACCGATTGCTTCTTAGCAATGAAATCCAAAAACCCTTCAGCCGTAATATCTTTATACTTCTTCATCTTATAAACGAACTTCCAAAGGAAAGAAAATATCTCTTCACTGGTGATTTTAAAGACTTCTGTTACATCAGAGTTCACTGAGAAATAATGCAAGATAAGTGGGTGTCGTAGCAAAGGGCCCAACTCCAGCTCTTCAAACTTCTCTACACCCTCGTTCTTGCAGATTGCCACTTCCAAATCATACAATGAAGTAATTCTTCGAACCCCAATAAAGCAATGGATAAACGCATCTATCTACACGAACACAAAAATAAAAAGATTTTATCTATGCTCACTGCATGAAAAATTAAACAAAAATTAAGGGAATATCCTACCCACCATGTTGATCGTTAAGAAAATGGGGTAAATGAACTGCTTGTCAGTTTTCTCTTGGTTTTCACGCACAGACTCAGAATCAACTAAACTAAGCAGACCAATTAACAGAGTAGTCCTAGAGCTCCCAATAAAAGCAAAAATGAATTTACAAATAGTTTTGATCTCTCGTATCCATGCTTCTTTTAGGTTGATGAAAAATGGCCTCTCTTTGGGGACAGCAATATGTGGCTTCTTAGATTCTTTTCATTGATAAACAAAATTTTATTGAACATGAAATAGACAAAAATCCGAGTATAGCGGAGAAAGGCCGAGTATAGAGTGTGGGTATATACATTCTTTATCTTAATGTAAAAATGAATCATTTCCTTTTGTGGCCTACTTGAGGAAAGCAAAATAAGACGCCATCCATAGTCATATTTGTCAATTCTACTTTTTCAAAAGCTCTCCTTCCCTCCTTGTGCTCTCTCTAGTACATGCTTCTTTGCCTGTGTACGTGAAAATCCATACTTCTTTAAGCAAAAAGAAGAAATCTAAGGGCGTGTTTGGTAAGTAAAGTAGTCTAAAACTAATTCAATACTATTCATTACTATTTATAAACAGTTTTAATTATTCATAATTTATTCAATATTTTTTTCATTATTATTCACAGATAATTCAGCCCTCTCTCTAGTTTTCTCTCCATCATCTCTCTAAGATAAAAAAACCTTAGTCGTCCGTCTCCATCAAATGGGGAGGGAGGAGCTTCCTATAGTCTCCCCTCGGCTTACACTCTTTTCCATCACCATAACTTTATGTGTTTTCCATTTATCTTTTTTTCTTCCATTAGGTCAGAAAATATTTTATATATAGGGGGTGCTTGGCAACAGTCACTATGCTGCTGCACACCTGCACACCTCCCTCACAAACATATTTTAATATATATTTTTTTCCTTCAAACACCCGGTGTACAGCTGCACACTGGGTGCTGCTTTTCATTTTCCTTTATATATTGCCTTACCGCTATGGCTGTTCACCCGACCCATTCTGACCTGATAGATTCACTTCTGACCCAACCTGATTGCAAACGCATGCTAATTACATGCTTTCCGTTTGGCCGATTCACCGACCGATAAGATTTTTCGGAAACTCAAATGAACATCACCCCTGAAATTCAACCTCGGGAGATCTGGAGCCATCGTTCCTAGAAAGAGCAAGTGAACAATGAAAAGCAAATGAACCTTGAGGAGATCCGGAGTGGGTATCGACTGAAAACTTTTATTGCCCCTGAAAAAAGCAAGTGAACAAGGAAAACAAATGAACCATCTCTCCTGGAAAAAGCTCAGTAAAGACTTCCACTTTCGTGCAAACTAATCTTATACATAGAAGTGGGTATCGAATCGGCTAACCGATACCGATTGCGTGCATAACGAGTCAAATTTTTCGGGTTGGCAAAAAGGATGAAACGGAAGATCAGGCATTTTGAAAAACCCTAATTTCGACCACCGAATGAACCACCACACATGCGAGACTATTGTGCTTGACAATCATCGAACTTTTAAAACCCCAATGGAAGCATTGCTAAACGAACGGCGTGGAACACACATCTCCAAGGCCATATGCATTTTCCACAAGCCAAAACAAATTATGGAAGCTAGCCACCACATGCGTTGTACAATTGGAATTGTCACCTCCAATTTGTTCAAACCTAGGTCATCTTACACCACCACTATCAGCATGTGTGCCCACAAGCCCAAGCCATCACTACTGTGTGTACCTCTAGTGAATTTCCATTGCCGATCTGGATTATTTCGATTCTAGATGTCTAAGGGCTGATTTAGTTATATAAAACCAAACTATCTCATCTCATCTTATATAATCATCACAAATTTTCCAAATTTCGACAAAAAATTCAATAACTACTCAACCTTTTCAAATATCAAAATAAAAATTATATTAAAAAATTATATTATAACAATATTTTATTTAAGTTTTAACAAAACATCTCATATTATCTCATTTGAATGGCGTATCCAAATGAGGCCTATCTATATTTTAATTTTCCCTAATCAAGAATTCAAAGGAAAAGGATATGGAGAATTCCTTCGACAACTTGATTATAGTTTACAACAATACCTCTTTTCGAATGAGAAATATAATTGCATTTAAATCCACCAGTTGTATTATAAAACCATCGTTTTAGCTGTCATTTCCTTGGCTTGGCTAAGGAACATGGTTTGGGTCTAATTTATTGGACCTATTACCATGTTTGTTCTGATTGTATGATTGCATTTTATGTAATGTAGTTATTATTATTATTTTAATCTCCACACTTTCCTCTTATATCCTCCTTGTTAGGTTCAATGCAAGCTTGATTAATTTTTTTTTATACATAAAATTATTATATATATATATATCAATAGTAGTAACAAGTACAATGAATGTATACAAGAAAACACCTACCTCATACTAGAGAGCTTCTAATGACCTAAAAAGCCAATGAAAAACTACCCAAAATACATCAAATCCTAGTTGGAATAAAACACACCTCCCCAACCCATTGTTTCCTGTAGACTAATACTCCACCCAAAACACCTTCTATGAAAACATCTTCATAATGCTCTTTAGTCTTCTCTCAACTTGAGTTATCGTCCTTAACGTCGCAGTTGATTTTCCAAGAAAGACGTTTCACCTTCTTGCTTTTCTTAAAACTTCATTTGGTTTCACGTGAGTGGCTTGCCTCGATTGCAGTGAGTAACGCTATAAATTGGTCTGCATATCCTCCATGTGAAAGTCCCACAATATGTTGAATCTCATTAACACTTTGGAAAAACCCAATCCGATCATGATCCAACAATGTTGTTTAATGGAAGTTAAATGGAGGAAGAGATACCAACAGGATAACATCTTCCCCGACGTAGTTCCCAACGAAACACCAGGTCCTAAATATCCATCCTCGCAAGACACCAACGACAAACCCTTATTTAAATCTTTTGCCTCCTCAACAACTCCATTATACTCTCCATTGGAGATTCTAAGTTGGCAGCAAGTCCCTTCACCTTTGGCAACCTTGTATGTGCAACTTCGACAGACCCAACATCTCCTTCAAACCTTAGCATTAGACCATTATCTTCCAACTCCAACGTAGGAGCCATAGTTTCTTCAAGATTGACCAAGGATGTAACATGTCGAAGGGCATTCCAACTTTTCTATACCCCTGTGGCGAAGGGCATTCCATTATGAATCTCTCAACATCGATACCCGACGTAAAACCCACTTTAAATAACCTAGATTTCCTTTGGACTCACCACACTCTCTTAGATTTGGTTATAGGGATAGGGTCGAATCCAATTTTTCGTTTCCTTTATCTGATCTTAAAGGATTTTGGCCTATTTTAGAATTGTTCCTTACACCATGTTGCCTCCAACTGAAGACAAGTCTATTTTTATAGACAAGAAAGTGATCGCTACCTTCAACTCGGCAAGCAGGGTTTCCATCTCTTTCAATATTTTGTGCATCACAACAAGTTGGTTTTGGGCTTGCGTGATCTGCAGACCACTTACATAGTTCTCCTCACTCTGAGTCACCGAAGTTTGACCTGTCTTCAAAGCTACCGCATATGATTGCCTCACTGTGGTTGTGCTTAGGTCTTTTTGTTTCAACTCCAAGTTGATGTTCTCATGGTCAGATGTCCTCTCCTAGCTTTCCTTCTTTGACCCATAGAATAAAAGGAAAAAAACATATTCACAACTCTGCGTAATTCAACAATAAACTTCTCCCAATCCTGACTTTCATACCTTTTAGGAATAACTACAACACTCTATTGGCCTCCTCCACCATGTTCGGTAATAGTTAGATACCTATCATGTATATTGGAGCATCGTTGAACCACAAATGCTCTGATCCCTTGGCACAAATCTTTTGAGAATTCCAACTTTCTCCCTGCCTGTAATACTGCTTGCACCGTGGCCACCAAGCATCCTATATCACTACCATCCATAACTAGAAACCTCCAAACCCTTCTGCTCCTCCTCACAAATTTCAACGAGGACTTCCACGCTTCTAGTAAAAACTCAAAGGCCTTTAATTCCACCCTAAATAACACCGCCTGATCCATACTAATTTCAAAGCTTCGGTATTACATGCAAGCGCTTCCCAAGCTTCATTCCCAACGAATGTTTATGCAAAGATACAAGGACAACCCAAGACAGAACTAGTGCACCAAAGAACACGTCTGAAGAACTACGGGAGTCTCCCAGCAGACTCGCCGGAGCCCGACGACTCTTTCTGTATCGACGGCACGACCAACGGAGCCCAGCTACTAGAAGAAACAACAATTGGAGACAGATCTTGGCGCCGGAGTATTCCCAGTAGACTCGTCAGAGCCCGGCAACTCTTTCTATGTCGACGGCACGACCAAACGGAGCCAACGGTGAGAGAATCTCAAAAGTCCAGGTCGTCAGAGCATGGGTGACACCAGATGTGCACCAGCGAAACTATTAAAGTAAAAGATAGTTTCTAACGTTCAAAAATAATTCAGAGGATGGGTGACAGTACCAGATCTGCACCGTGCTACCTTACGTTAGGAGGGCGATCCATTAAAGTAAAAGAAAGTTTCTAACGTTCAAAAATAATTTTTTTAAATGATTGACAGTAGAGCTTTTTGTTTTACAACATTTTAAATAAATATGTTTTAAACGAGAAGTGTTTTGTTAAAATAATTTATAAAAATAATATTATTATATAAAAATATTCTCTTTTATAATATAATTATATAAAATATAGTTGAAAAATAGTGGATATATAGTCGTACGTGCCAGGTTTAAAATCCCAGCTACATCCCGATCTAGACCTTATTGTTTATGGAGTTCTGTGCTCTTTTCTTTTCTTTACTTTATTAATTTTTTTTTTTTTGGGTAAAGGAACTCCCACTAACTCTACAGTCTACACCACTTGTAAAATTTGAAAATATCAAAATATGTAAATATGTGAGTGAGTGTTATTATATTAAATTGTTGAACAGTAATTTTGAGTGCTTGAAGTGTTTTGCCAAATCACTAGTGAAATTGCTAGGGTGATTTCGGATTGTGCATGTTTCTCGATGTTCATCTATTTTTCTTGAAGTTTCCTCTATTTTTTCTTTGCCCAAACATCATATACGGCAGCTCTACTAAACTCCCATAACATACACGGCCAATTCCACTAGGTTTGAAAACAAAATATTTTCAAATATTTATTATTATTATTTATTATTTTGTTATTATTTATTACTTATTTTTATTTTTTATTTTTTCTTATTATTTAATATTTTATTATTATTTTTTACCTACTTTTTACTATTATTCTTATATACTCTCAACATCCAAATAAATATAAAGCTAATCACCTCGGCTAACGATGGTTGCGCTCGACTTCTCGACAAATCAAAAATATCAATTAATAGTATGAGAAATGCTAAAGTCGCAACCACAAATAAAAGTCACATCTCATTAATTTTTTTATTTTTTACTTAACAATTAAGTAATTATTTTTTATTAATATTATAAATTTATTTTCAAAAAATAAAATATAAAAATTGTCTTACAAAATGAAAAAAAAAATCCAAAAAAAAATTTGCCTGGCCATTAGGGATCCCCAGGGATCCCCAGAAGTGACTGTAGTGCCATATACTAATGATTTCGCGGTACTCTCAAATAAACTAACAGAAAGTCTAACATTCGATTGCACACGACCATTTTCCTCCGCTTCCTCAGCAACCAAGCAGGGTTTAACTAGAGAAGAAAACATATAAAATAACTAACTAAAAGAAGCAAATATGCACCCCCGCGTTACGTACCTTCCCTTCCGTGACCGAAAGGCGACGAAGATTCGGAACCTCCTGCATCGAAAATCCTAAACAGCTCCAGGAGTCAACCTCGAGCATCAACAGGGCATCCTGAGACACTTTCCACGACGTCACGCTCTCTCCACTCCCAATAATTTTGAGGCGAGCCTCCTCAACGGCCCGTCCCACCTTCTCGAGAAGCTGATGATCTTTGGAGTCTTTCTGAATTTGTGATCTTTCCTTGGACTGGTTCTGGTGAGGGGGCCTAGGACTAGAGTTTTGGGAAAGAAAATAAAGGTTTTGTTGGTTCGTTAGGGTGCCGAATTGAAGTGGAGTCCCTTGAGCTTGTGCCGGTGGCTTATGCCGGCGCCTGCTGCGTCCGCCTCCACCTCTGGCGGATGGCTGTCCGGACATAGGTAGGAGAGTGTAGGAGAAAGAAAAACGAAATAAAAGAGTGAAAGGATGAGAAGGCGACGGAAAGTGTCAGTACTCACCGACACTCACCATTATAGGCGCGCAAATGTGTTTCCGTACAATTTTTAATGCATGCTTCATACGGTGTCGGGATCCATCCACATGATATCTTTCCCTCTGTGGTTTTCTTTTTTTCATTCTAGGTGGCGGGGCCCACGGGTCTTCGGTCATTGAGACTTTAATATAACTTAGCCCTCGAGGCAATGGCGCATGACTTGATTAAGGAAGTTAGGGTTGTAATTGACTTGATTCGAAGTCAAAAAATTCGAATCGATTCAAAGAGTAATCTTATGGAAGTCAAGTTTTTTTTTAGTCAGATGAGAGTTTACAACTTTACGTAACATTTCTCGACCCTTTTTTTTTTCTTTAGTTCTATCTTCAACTCTATTTTTTCAATTATTTTTAAAAAATAATTTTTTTTATTAATACATGGTATTAGGGATGGATAGCTGATAACCGACAGTAGCCCGCTAACCCACCGGTATTCCGCTCTGCACCATCCTGCATAATGAGGACGATACACTCCGCCCAGCAAAAGTCAGGCGGGATCCCCCCACCCGCATTAATGGTTCAAAGCGAGGGTAGGACTGAAATGGTAAGGGGCTAATCCCGTCCCACATATATCCCATCCCACCCCCACATATTTAAAAATATATTAAATAATTAAATATATATTATATATATTAATATATTATATATAATAATATAATTATATAATTATATTAATAGCACAATTTATAACTTTGTAGGATTAATTTGTATTATTGTGAATTTTTAATAACTTAGTCTTTATTTTAAGTTATACTGTTTTAGTTATGTTTTTTTTTTTAAGTGACTTTAGACTTTAGTAATGAAATATTTTTTAATATGTAATTGTGTGTTTAAATCAGATTTAATGCTGTTTAGACTAAAAATGACTCGAAAACTTGATTTGGACCGAAAAGACCCAAAATTGCAAAATGATCATGGACGTGGGTCTAGGGTAGAGGGCGGACGGATGGACCTCCGCTACCCCGCTGCGGGACGGGGTACCCCGCCCCCGTGTAGGCGGGGGTGGGGTGCGGGGAGGAATTCCTGCCCCCCGCCCAGAAGTAGGGGTTCCCGTCCCCGCCTGGGCGAGTATCACCTCTACGTGGTGTGTTGTCATATTAGTTGACTCCCATCCAACAACAAAGAATCCGACTCCATATAAAATTATTGTGATTCAAAATATTCAATTTGAGATTTTTATTTTTTTTTATATGATTTGATTTGATAAATTAAACTTTTGACTTGAAGTCGATTTTGTTCCACAAATAAATTCAAGTATAGTTGAATTTAAACTCGAGCTCAATATTTTTAATAAAATTTAAAATTAAATAATTAAAAATTAATACTTGATATCTAACTAATTGATATTTATTCATAATAACAATATGTTATATGCTTACATATATTATTAATAAATATACATAATATAATAGCATATATGTATTTCATACATAATTTTCACATATTAATATATGAAATTATTACATTTTATAAACTAATTATTTTATAAATTATAAATTATAACTATAAAATATATTCATTATATAGACATAAGAAATTATTATTTATTATATATTTAATTATAAAAGTGCTTTGATTTTATAATTATATGTATATAAATATGTAATATAATATGGAATATTTAATTATGAATATTACATATTCATTATATGTGTATATATATCTATATATATTTATCAATAAATGAATTAATTTTAATCGAGTCAAACTAACAAATCAACTCGAACATAAACAAACAAGCCTTAATGAGCCTTAGTCGAGTCGAGTCGAATTTTATTGGGTATGTGTCATTTATTAATCGAGCAGGTATCTGCTTTTACGAGCGAATTTTTTTTTCATGAGTCAAGTTCAATTTGAGTTTAATCGAATAAATACTGTACGGGCTATCGAATAGATTGGTTTATTTATAGCTCTAAATGAAGTACAAAGAAATAAATATTTAATCCATCAAAATGTTATTACCCTCCCTAACTTTATTCCTATCATTCCTCTATTTAATTTTTGTGAAAAAATGATTTATTTAATAATTAAGAAAATGATTATTAATATATTTATTTTTTAAGTTTTTTTAAAATATTTAAATAAAAAAGTATAATTAATATTAAGAGGTTGGGTCATTTTCAACATCCAGTCTCATGCAAGTCCCTTTAAGAGTACTTACATCCTATCCCCTAAAATGTTCTCTAAATTTTAACTAAAAACCTTACTCGCTATAAGTTTTTCTTAAATTTTACTTATCTTCAAAAAATCTTATACATCTCACTACCTATAATTTTTCTCATCTATTAAAATAATATTTTTCTATTACTTTTTTTCTTTCACCTCTTTTTTTATTTTTAACTACTTACTCTTTTATCTTATTATCATCCTTTCAAATATCACATTTTATTCAAATGCACATGTATACGATTTTTTTGTTCCAATACTAATTTTGAAAACGACATCGAAATTAAAAATAATATTTTTATTTTTCCAACTGGAAGCCATTTTTTTAGTGTTAATTATTTTTTTTTTCAATCGTAATTTTTTTCTCTAACATTAACAATTTTTTTTCTCGGAGTCCAACAATAACATTTTTTTAATTGCATCTAACGGTAACATTTCTTATCCTGTAGTCCAATAGTTACAATTTTCGAATTGCACCCAACATAACATTTATTGTCCCACAATACAATGGTAACATTTTTTGTCCTAGGCTCCAATGGTAATACTTTTTGTTCTTTTTCTAATGGTGAAATTTTTGTCATTTCTCCAATGTTAATATTTTTTATCCTATATGTAACAGTAACCTTTTTGCCTATAAATAATGAGCTCCTACCATTCTTTCACACACATTTTCACCCACTCTTGACTTTCCTCTTTAAGCCACGATATCATGAGTGAAACTTTTATTCGGACGTGTTTAAAACCTAATTTTACACCAACCAATAGTATAATGCCATGTAGACAATACAGGAAAAACAAAATTGCACCTACATTCACCTGATCCAAGTCGCACTGCTGAGAATTAAGAAACCTCACTCGAAGCCCTTCCCTCCTTGAGTAAGCTGGAAGACCCACTTTCTTCCTTCTATTTAAGCCTCTCTTGCAATCTCCTTGTCGCCGACGATGAATGCTTGCCACTGACAATGAGTAATGGTCATGTTGAATAACGATCTTCCATGACTCATAATCGACACCAACCATTGAGATTGGGTATTTTCTTCCTCTCTTGATCTCAAAATCTTCGGTTAAATGTCTATGTTGTGTTTTGGGTTTGCTAACAAAACTCTTAGTCACTTAAGCTCAGTTTGGCCGCAGGTACAATGTTTGCCGAAACATTAGGGCTCCCCACTTCCACATTCCATCAACTATGTGATTTTTCATCTTCAACCAGGTCTTCTCTTGAAACCCTAAGCTTCACAGTCCCCACCCTCAATCGACGTTGTTTGTCATCGTTGGAATTCTTGTCGTTGTGTTATTTGCAGATCAACAGTTTTTGCCGATTGAGGGTTGCTTGCATACCAAGAGAAATGGTTTCTCTTCATCGTGCTTCCAATGGGATTCTTTCGAGAATTTCCATGGAAGTCATTTGTTCTACAATGGGAGAAAATTATGTTGCAATAGGTGGTGCATTGTTACCTATTCAAATGTGTTTGAATCGAATGAATCTTTATCAAGTATACTAGTAAAGTTTCCTTTTTTGATTTTGAGAGTTTTGTTCATTAGGTTTCTTGTGATGGTTCTATATTGGAATAGAACAATGAGAAAAGGAAATGTTAGGTTTGTCACCAACTCTAGGGTTGATTGCATACTGGTAATAGAGGATGACAACCCCGATAGGGTTCTGTTTGTCGTTTGCTGTTGCTAGAAGCTTCAAGGGTTTTTCAAAAGCAGGAGATTAGGGAAGAGGGGGCCTTTGAGGGTTCCTTTCCTTCTCTCATACATGAGTATCAAGTGCTTGCTAGTTCAGACAAATTATTTATGGAGTGCCTACGTGTCACTCTACCACTAGTTAGGTTTAAAAAGTCATTTTAAACTTGTTACCCAGATGACTAACACAAGAGGGGGGGTGAATTGAATTGTATTAAAAAATTAACAATTATAAATCAAGTGTACAATATAAAATATAAACAAAATATGAAACAATAATAAATATAAAGAGTAAAGGTAAGAGATAAGCAAACTCAGTATGTTAACGAGGTTCGGCCCCACTGCCTACGTCCTCGCCTCAAGCTACCCCTTGAGGATTCCTAAATCCACTATTCAATCTCCTTTAGGTGGAGATAGAAACCTATTACACCTTTGAGCAGCACCGCTCCAAAGAATCCGTGTAGAACACCCTCTACACTTCCAATCACCTCACACTTGGTGATTTAACTATTCCCCGTGTAGAACACCTTCTACACTTCCAATCACCTTACACTTGGTGATTTAACTATTTCCCGTGTAGAACACCTTCTACACATATAAGGGTTATACACACCCTTTTATTGATACAAGAATTGATAGTGGGTAGGCTATTAGAAAACGCTCCTCAATGAGTGAAATAAGAACAATACAGCACAAACTATATCTCTCAAAATGAATAAGGGTTAAGGCTCAATACTTAGAGAAGAGAGAATGAAAGTTTTGAATGAATGTTGTATGCTCTTGGTGTTGTGAATGTGAAGCTCTCAAATGATCTATTTATAGGCATATGAGACTTCATATTCAAATCTAAAAAGATTCACATGTCAAAGACATCATCATTCACTTTTCAAAAATTTCAAATCAAATCTTTTTACTTTTTGCATATGACAAAAGGAGCACACTTTACTTTTCAAAAATTTCAAATCTAATCTTTTAATTTTTGCATATGACAAAAGGAGCACACTTTACTTTTCAAAATTTTCAAACAAAGATATCTACCTTTTGCATAAGTCAAGAAAAGCATCCATCACTTTTGAAAATATTCAAATAAAGCATGCACATGTGAAAGATGACAATCAATCATCTTTACATTTTCAAAATTCAAACCTTTAATCATGTCATGCACATGTGAAAGATGACAATCAATCATCTTTCAAAATTTTCAAAATTCAAACCTTTAATCATGTCATGCATATGTGAAAGATGACAATCAATCATCTTTCAAAATTTTCAAATTTAATTTTCAAAATATTCATGCACATGTGGAAAATGTATTTTAATGTTTTATGATAAAATATTAATTTTGAGCCTTAATCCTAATTTCGAATTTTTAAGAGATTTACAAAATTACTCTATGATTTTAATGTGAATTTGTTCCCTTCTTGCTCATGCTTGCTTCCTTGATGTGCTTGATTCTATTGTATGGACAACTTGAGTTTGAGACTCCTTTATTCTTTGAATTCATTTGTTATCATCAAAATCCATGTGTAGATTCACACGAAACTTGAAACCTTGAGTTCAACAATCTCCCCCTTTTTTGTGATGACAAATGCTTGATAGAACTTGAAACCTGTATGAATACTTAAGCTCCCCCTAAGAATGTGCGTTAGTTTTTCAAGTAAAAATATAAATATAATTTCAAGTATATATAACAAGTTTAGCAATTTAAACAATGTTAATGTTCTAGTCTAAAACTTCTCCCCCTTTTGGCATCATTAAAAAGGAATCATAATTAGCTCAATAAGATATATTCCTACAATAACCAATAGACAAATAAAACGCTGCGTTAGTAGAGACTGTAAAAGTTAGAACCACCCGTGTCCGACAAAACCTGCAAACGTTAAAGCCAAATTTTATCATCTCGGTGCGGATGAAGATTTAAATTCGCTTGATGTTATTGACGAATTAGATGTTCCAGAGATTTGAAGTTGAATAATTAAAATTATTCGTGTCCGACAAAGACAGCAAAAGCTGCAGGCCTAGCTCTAGCAATGTAGTGCGGAGCCATGCATGTCCGACAAAACCTGCAAATGTTGAAAATCTAACTCTGGCAATTCGGTGCGGAGCCACGCGTATCTGACAAAACCTGCAAATGTTGGAGGCCTAGCTCTAGCAGCCGGTGCGAAAGCAGATTTAAATCCGCGTGATATTGTTGAAAAATTAAATATTATCAAGTTTTGAAAGTTGTTGTTTAAAAGACCGTTTTCACCTGTCGGATACTCAAATAAATTTTCATCCCATTCATTGATCCAGTTTCTGTTTATTCAAAACGATAGAATGGTGGAAAAAATTTCGTCTGATAATCTTCCAGATTTGAATCAGGAACTGTCTCAACCAGTTATTTTATCTCATGAGGTTGTCAACATCATGATAGAAGCAGAAATGCATTTTTCAAATAGAACTGATTCTGAGGTTGTTGCAGCATCAAGAACTCTCAGTGCTCAATATGCTGCCTCTGTTACGACCATGTCTCGGAGATTACTAGCGAGGGCAAATGAGGTTGATCGACTTAACAATCAAATATCTGTTCTGCATCAAAAACTTGCAAATAAAGGCAGAAAGAATAAGAGGTTAAAGCAAGAAAATAAAGATTTGACGGAATTAGCTCGTGTTTTGAAACTTCAAATAGAGGAATCGGAACGAGTAAGAGTTCAAGCACAGAGTCAACATCAGCAGATAATGGCAGCGTTTCACGAAAGAAACATGGACAATTATAATTAATCTCGCTAGCTTAGTTCGGTAACTTTTGACAATATGCATCCGGCATATCTTGTAAACTTGACTAAGTAAGATTTGAAGAGATGACAGTTTGTCTTCTACTTATTTCCATCTTTATAAAAGCAATCCTTAGCTTTATTTAATCCACATCAAATCTTCTTTTCATTGTTGTAGTTCATCTTCATTCTCACTTTACAAAATCTTAATGGCTCATCAATTCTCCTTTAGTGCTTCTCGTGATCAATCTATTTCTGCATCTATCGTAAGTGCCATGAAGCAGCAAAACATTGATTTGGCTAATAAATTAGATCATGATGCCATTTACGAGCTTGTGAGTCTCGGGACTCGATACTCATCTTCCATTGTTGCTTTTTCCGCTCGGTTGTAATCCAAAACCCGCGAGATAGAGAAGCTTAATAAGAAGATCGATATTCTTCAACGACTTGTTCAAGAGTCTGACAAAAAAATAGTAGACTTAAAACAACAAAATAAGGATTTAAAATCCTTACTTGCTTCTGCATTTCGATTGCCTAATCCTTTAGACAAGGATGGCATGATGATTTATGAGGAGCAAATGCATTTGAATGATAAGGCTAAACGTCTCAAGTTTCTGTAAGTCATTTAAGATAATGGAATAAAAGTATCTAGCAGATATTCATGGCATGCATAATTCCCATTTATCTTCTAATCATGCATGGTTTATCTTCTGGTAGGGGTTTTGTGAAACTTTCTGCCAATTGATCATGTGTACTAGTGAATTCTAATACAATATCACTCTTCTGCACATGATCTCTAAGAAAATGATATCTAATTTCAATATGTTTGGTCTGAGAATGTTGTATTGGATTTTTCGAAAAATTTATAGCACTTATATTTATCACATTTGATTGGAATGTGATTGTACATAAGTTTAAAATCCTCAAGTTGTTGCTTCATGTAAAGAACTTGAGCACAACAACTGCCTACAGCAATATACTCTACCTCAGTAATAGATAATGCAACAAAATTTTCTTTTTACTAAATCATGAAACAAGTGCATGACCTAAGAAATGACATGTTCTACTAAAACTTTTTCGATCATCTTTGCAACCAGTATAATCGGTACCTAAATAACTAATAAGATCGAAAGAAGTGTGTTTATGATACCATAACTCTAAGTCAATGGTACTGGCAAAATATCTAAAAATCCGCTTGACTGCAATCAAATGAGATTGTTTTGGAAATGATTGAAAACGTGCACATAAACATACACTGAACATAATATCAGGTCTACTAGTTATCAAATATAATAAACTACTAATCATACCTCGATATACATTTGAGTTAACTGGCTTACCGCTTTCATCTTTATCAAGTTTAGTGGTTGGATTTATTGATGTTCCAATTACCTTCGCACGTTCCATCTCAAATTTTGAGTAACTCTTTGATATATTTTGAATGATTAATAAATGTTCCACTTTTTACTTGCTTGATTTACAATCCGAGAAAGAAATTAAGTTCTCCCATCATACTCATTTCAAATTCTTCCTGCATATTCTTAACAAAATCTTGACATATATTCATTAGTAGCACCAAATATTATATCATCTACATAAATTTGAATTAGAAGAATATCATTCTATTCATACTTGATGAAAAGAGTTATATCGATCTTTCCTCTTGAAAAACATTTTTCAAAAAAAAAATATTTAAGAAAACACTTTTAACATCCATTTAAAAAAGTTTGAAATCTTTATAACAAGTATATGTAAGTAGCATTCGAATAGCTTCTAATCTTGCGACTGGTGCATATGTCTCATCATAATCGATTCATTTTTCTTGATTGAAACCTTGGGCCACAAGTCGAGCCTTATTTCTAGTAATGATTCCGGACTCATCTTTCTTATTTCTAAAAACTCATTTTATTCCAATAATAGTATGATTTTTGGGTCTAAGAACAAGTGTCCAAATATCATTTCTTTCAAATTGATTAAGCTCTTCTTGCATAGATAGAATCCAAGATTCATCAAGAAATATTTCATCAATATTTTTAGGTTCAATCTGAGATAGAAAAGCAGTATGATTGCAAATATTTCTAAGAGATGATAGAGTGCTTACACCTCGTGAAGGTTCTCCCAGAATTTGTTTTATTGGATGATATTTCACATGTTTTCACTGTTTGGTTGCATCTTGTACTAAGTCTTGATAATCTTTCCTTCTATTTCCATGATCTTCCTTTTTGAATTGTCTCCAAATATCACGCATCCTTCTTCTTTAGAAATGAAGTCAATGAATTTAGTTTTGTCTCATGTCACGTATCTTGAGCATCCGTTGTCTAAAAATTATTTACTTTTACCTATAGAAGACTTCATGCATACCTACAAAAACAATTAAAAAAAATTCTTGGTATCCAAGTTTTTTGGGTCCTTTATTTATTAGTATTAAAAGAAACAAGATTCTTAGATACCCATATGGCCCTAATAGTCATTGTATGTTTTCTTCTAATAGAACAGGCATCATAACTATGACCATTTCTATTATAAAAATTGCAAATAGCATGTGACATATATGAAGAACTTGAGTGATTATAATAGTATCCTTTTTTAACAAAATTATTTTTATGAAAACAATTTTGAATATTGGATTTTGATGTAAAAAAATTATCAAAGAAATTTTTATAAGGTTTGTATTTTTGTTTAGGCATATATCCCAAGTCTGTCTTGTCAAAAACACATCTTTGACTACAAAGAAGTTTTTCAAAATTTCTTTTTCCATTAGTAAAGTTTTCAACAATATTTTCTAAATCAGTTTTCTTTTTCTTCAACTCAAGATTTTTCTCTTCCAAAACAATACTTTCTTTTTTTAAAATATCAATTTCATTTGTTAAAAAAGAATTTTTATTTTTCAAACAGTATACGTGATACCCAAATTTTCAAATTCTTCATATATCTCTTCTAAAATATTTTACAATTCTTCATATGAAGGATCTTCAATATTATCAAGATTTGTTACCTCAATGTCATCTTTAGCCATAAGACAAAGATTTTTGATTCTCCATTGCTTGCTTTACTATCTGAGCTACTTGAATCATCATCCCATGTAGCTTTCATTGCGTTTTTGCCTTTGTTTCGATCTTTCTTTAGTAGAGGACAATCTGACTTGGTATGACCAGGTTTATTGCATTTATAACAAATTAAAGTGTCATTTTTACCTGAATCTTTCTTGGAAAACTTTTTGAAGGATTTCCTTGGAGGAGTTTTATTTTTTTTTAAGAACCTCTCAATTCTCCTTGTTATCATCGCAACTTCTTCATCTTTATCGTCATTTTCCTCATCTTCATCACTTTCACTTTCATGTGAAACAGCTTTAAGTGCCAAGCTCTTCTTTGACTTTCTTTCTTCTTCTCCTCTTTTCAATGTGTACTCATGGGTGATAAGTGACCCGATGAGTTCATTCACTTCGAGCTTCTTGAGGTCTCTAGTTTCAATAATCACTGTCACTTTTGATTCCCAACGTTTTGGTAGAGAGTTGAGAATTTTTCTTACTATTTCCACTTTGAAATAAACTTTGCCAAGAGTTGTCAAGTTGTTTATGATGTTAGTAAAACGAGTATACATATTAGAAATAGATTCATCATCATTCATCTTAAACATTTCATATTCATGAGTAAGAATATAAATTTTTGATTCCTTAACTTGAGAAGTTCCTTCATAAGTAACTTCTAAGTTATCCCAAATTTTCTTTACTGTAGCACAAGTCATTACTCTATTAAATTCATTACCATTGAGAGCATTATATAATAAATTCATAGCAGTTAAATTCAAAGTATAAAGTCTATCGTCTTCACGATCAAACTCTTCTTCTTCCTTTTTGACCTTTACTCCATCAACTACTTTTGTTGGAATATAAGGTCCATTTACAATACATTTCCAGATTTCTCGACCTTGAGCTTGAAGGAATATTCTCATTCTAACTTTCCAGAATGAATAATTGTCTCCGCAAAAGAGTAGAGGCCGACTGCTAGATTGACTTTCACCAAATGAAGCTGCAATGTTAGCCATAAGATCTTAACTCAAAAGATAGTTAATCTTATAACAGAACTCTAGCTCTGATACCAATTGTTATCCAGATGACTAACACAAGAGGGGGGGGTGAATTGAGTTGTATTAAAAAATTAACAATTATAAATCAAGTGTACAATATAAAATATAAACAAAATATGAAACAGTAATAAATATAAAGAGTAAAGGTAAGAGAGAAGCAAACTCAGTATGTTAACGAGGTTCGGCCCCACTGCCTACATCCTCGCCTCAAGCTACCCCTTGAGAATCCCCAAATCCACTATTCAATCTCCTTTAGGTGGAGATAGAAACCTATTACACCTTTGAGCAGCACCGCTCCAAAGAATCCGTGTAGAACACCCTCTACACTTCCAATCACCTCACACTTGGTGATTTAACTATTCCCCGTGTAGAACACCTTCTACACTTCCAATCACCTCACACTTGGTGATTTAACTATTCCCTGTGTAGAACACCTTCTACACTTCTAATCACCTCCCACTTGGTGATTTAACTATTCCCCGTGTAGAACACCTTCTACACACACAAGGGTTATACACACCCTTTTACTGATACAAGAATTGATAGTGGGTAGACTATCAGAAAATACTTCTCAATGAGTAAAATAAGAACAATACAGCACAAACTATATCTCTCAAAATGAACAAGGGTTAAGGCTCAATCCTTAGAGAAGAGAGAATGAAAGTTTTGAATGAATGTTGTATGCTCTTGGTGTTGTGAATGTGAAGCTCTCAAATGATCTATTTATAGGCATATGAGACTTCATATTCAAATTTAAAAAGATTCACATGTCAAAGACATCATCATTCACTTTTCAAAAATTTCAAATCAAATCTTTTACTTTTTGCATGTGACAAAAGGAGCACACTTTACTTTTCAAAAATTTCAAATCTAATCTTTTACTTTTTGCATATGACAAAAGGAGCACACTTTACTTTTCAAAATTTTCAAACAAAGATATCTACCTTTTGCATAAGTCAAGAAAAGCATCCATCACTTTTGAAAATATTCAAATAAAGCATGCACATGTGAAATATGACAATCAATCATCTTAATATTTTCAAAGTTCAAACATTTAATCATGTCATGCACATGTGAAAGATGACAATCAATCATCTTAATATTTTCAAAATTCAAACCTTTAATCATGTCATGCACATGTGAAAGATGACAATCAATCATCTTTCAAAATTTTCAAAATTCAAACCTTTAATCATGTCATGCACATGTGAAAGATGACAATCAATCATCTTTCAAAATTTTCAAATTTAATTTTCAAAATATTCATGCACATGTGGAAAATGTATTTTAATGCTTTGTGATAAAATATTAATTTTAAGCCTTAATCCTAATTTCGAATTTTTAAGAGATTTACAAAATTACTCTATGATTTTAATGTGAACTTGTTCCCTTCTTGCTTATGCTTGCTTCCTTGATGTGCTTGATTCTATTGTGTGGACAACTTGAGTTTGAGACTCCTTTATTCTTTGAATTCATTTGTTATCATCAAAATCCATGTGTAGATTTACACGAAACTTGAAACCTTGAGTTCAACAAAACTTATCCTAATTTACTCTGAAATCATACATTCATCACTCCTCTCCAGCTTCATTCAACACCAAATGGCTCATTCATTCTTTCGAAAGATGCTCAAATACTTATCATTCTCTAATGATGAGTTACATCCTATGCGTAATGTTGAGGTCGATAAACGACCATTGAGGCGCTGTTCAAGTGGGGGAAAATGTAAGTATATTCGGCGGGATCATTTTGAAAGGAAAAAGCGCCTTTATGCCAATTATTTTGCAAAAACTTTGACATATCCCACCCATTTCTTTCGGAGGAAATTTAGGATGAGCCATCCTCTATTTCTTCATATCCTAAACAAGGTTGAGGCTAACGAATCGTACTTCATGCAGAAAAAGGAATAATGCAGGAAGGCTCAGATTGTCTTAAATCCAAAAGGTAACTGCAGCCGTGAGAATGTTGGCGTATGGGGTCACCATGGATTTCATGGATCAATATATACGTATCGGTGAAACCACCGTGATGGAAAGCTTGAAGAAATTCAACTCGATGATTGTAAGGATATATTCTGATGAGTATTTGCGGTGACTGAATGCCAACAATATTACTCGATTGCTTGTGGTTGGTGAATAATGTGGCTTCCCAGGTATGGTCCATAGCATCGATTGCATGCATTGGAGGTGGAAGAATTGTCCTGTCGCTTGTAAAGGTATGTACTTCATCCATGTTTGGATATGACATGTTTTTTTTTTTTTGCCTGGTTCACACAACGATATAACTATTCTAGAGCAATCAAATATTTTCACTGAACTCCATCGATGGCGTGCTCCTTCACTGGGGTACTACCTTACTGATGGTATTTACCTAAAGTGGGCAACATTTGTGAAGACTATTCCACAACCGCAAGGTAACAAGAAGAAAATTTTTGCAACAACTTAAGAATCGACCCGAAAAGATGTTGAGCATGCACTTGGGGTATTTCAAGCACGCTTCTCAATATTTCACGAACCTTCTCAGATGTTTAAGGTAAAAGACTTAACAAATATAATGACAACTTGCATTATTTTACACAACATGATTATTGAGAATGAGTGGGATGAAAGTGGAGGTTTGAACATAGAATATGAACAACTTGATCCATCAATGCCAGAGATGTCCCGCAATCCAACCGAGGAATTTGTGAATTTCAATTAATGTCATCATGAAGTAAGAGACACTATAGCACATTATTAGTTGCAAGGAGATTTGATTGAACATCAATGGCAGCTCTATGGCCAACAATAGAACCGATCACCCCGATGCACCAATTCCCTTTAATGTTTTGCTTTGTAACTTAGTTTTAACTATAATGTTTTAGTTATCTGGTTTAGGCTTTCCAACATCATCATTGTAACTTTGTAAATTAACTTTGTAACATCATCATTTATCTTGTTTTAGTTGTTTCCAACATCATCAAGCTGAATATTGTAATCCACTCATGAGTTTCTAAGCACCATCATATTTCTCTATCCAACATACTTGTAAAAAAATATACATAGATTGCCAAAACAATAATAGAGACTCGCAATACAATACAATCTTATTGTATTGTACAATTACTCAAGGTTCCAGAAAATAGATTTTAAAAGAACGCACGAGCACGAAAGAGAAAACAAGATACAATGGAATTCAATTGGACAAAAAAAAAAGTATTTTCTTCGAGTTGTCATATTGGTCTACGTTGACACTTCGCCATAATCTAGATGTCATGCATATTGAGAAAAATATATGTGAAAACATTTTGGATACTCTGATATCAATAGAAGTGAAAATAAAAGATACAATGAACTCTTGTAAAGATTTGAAGGAGTTGAGAATAAGACCGGAGTTACATTTACAAGATAATGGGTCTCGAGCCATCATGCATCTTGGATGGTATACACTATCAAGCACTGAGAAAAAGAAATTTTATGACTGGTTATTGTCAATCAAATTACTTAATGGGTATGCTTTGAACATATCAAGATGTGTGCGAACACATAACTAGAAGATAACTGGTCTTAAAAGTCACGACTGTCATGTATTTTTATAGCATTTGTTGACAATTGGTATGCGTGGAAAGCTTACTTGATATGTTCATACAGCTCTCACAGAGTTAGGGACATTTTTCAGAGGCATTTGTAATAGGATGTTACAAGTTGACGCATTGTTAAAAATGGAGGTTGAGATCGTAGTAATATTGTGCAAACTAGAGGGTTTATACCCACCTTCTTTCTTTGATGTAATGGTTCATTTGGCTGTTCACCTACCTTGTGAAGCTTTAGTTGCTGGCCCGATTCAATATAGATGGATATATTCTATTGAACGATTTTTAAGAAAACTTAAGCGAAGTGTGGGAAACAAGGCTCATCCAGATCCGATTACAGAGTCTTACATTGATAGTGAATGACACACTTTTTGTTCAATGTATTTTTTGAAGGGTTGATACCAAATTTACAAGACCAGATCAAAATTATGAAGGTGAACAAATAGGTGTCTCATCACCATTTTCTATATTTTCACAAACTGTACGTCCAATGGGCGCACAGGGGGCTACGACTTGTGTGGATGAGATTTTGATAGAGTTCGATGATATATCCTGAATAACTGTGCAGAAATTGAGCACTATTTGAGATTAATAATGAATTTACGTATAAATGAAATAGTTGAGATTAGCATTTTCTTATAAATTAGTATTTCATATAAAAACGTTCAACAAACATTTATAACTACTTAGCTCTGGTGGTATAGCTAACGTATAAAAAAAGCATGAAGAGAAATTCACCTCGTGGTTTGAACATACGGTATTATTAAAAAATTAATATGGATTCTATTGATATTTAATATTATACTAAATATATTTATTGATATAGGCTCTATTAAAACATGTTACAAATTTCAATGAGATCTCATTAGAATTTTATGAATTGGCATGTGGTCTGGGCAAGAGGGCTAACCAATATTCAGGGTGTTTTGTGCGTAGATATAGATTTCACACATATGATAGAGAACGATATAGAAAAACTCAAAATTGTGGGGTCGCAGTCGAGAAAGTCATAAAGATGATAACATTGACTTCTACAGAATTGTAGAAGATATTATAGTGTTAAAGTATTTGGGAGATTATATTGCTTGGTTGTTTAGATGTACTTTGTGGGATGTTTCAAATTCTAGATTGGGAGTGTGTAAAGATGGGATTTTATCAGTGTGAATACATCACATACCCGGTACAAGGACGATCCTTTCATTCTCGCCTACCAAGCGAGTCAAGTTTTTTATTTAGATAATCTGGAATACGAGAACCTATGGCCAGTGGTGGAGAAATTTGCACTAAAAAATGTATATGATTATATTATAGAGGTTAACAAATCACATGAAGAATATGATGGTTCGATAAATGAAGAAATATATCAAGAAAACAAACTAGTGATCAATATATTTGTTGACTTAAGTCAATATGGCATGGTCCCACTTCGTAGAGAAGACGTTGCACCAAAAATGATCGAGGGTGAAATGTCGGAAAAACATGAATCACCTTACGTGTCTAGTGAGGATGAGGGGACTGGTCCAACAAAACTGACAGTAAATGAGTTAAAATATCTATGTAAGTATAAATTTTATAAATATCCACAACATTTATCTGGTAATATATTTAAGTCATTACAATTTCAAATAGATATGCCTCCCAAACGCAAAATAGTTCGTGTGTCATCCTCATCCCCACCCATTATTGACTCCCCTACACGTGATTCACTAGCCAGCAATAGTATGTCAACATCACCAAACCCAACGCCAGGTATTTTATCAAATTATAGTATTTAACACATGAATTAATATATATTTACCAAATTATATACATCTGTTCTAATTACTGCGCTTATAATCGTATGCCAGCACCGAATGCGAGGCATTAAGAGGGATATTTGCATAGAGAAAGTTAGAAAAAATGGTCAAATTAAAATTGATATATTAGAGGATCACACCAGTGGACACAATGATTCACAAGCATGGCTTTCTACTTATATTGGTGCTCTCACTCGCATGTTTGCTCCGATGTCAACAGTCTACTGGGTTAACATTCTCGAAAATGTGAAAGATCACATAAAAATCGTTGTATAATAATGAATTACATCCCAAGAAACTACGTATAAATTAAATTTAACTCTAATTGTATTTATACTTATTACTTATAATTTTTTTCAAAAATGAGTTTGATCTAGATTTTAGTCGGCGAGAGCATCGAAAGCAGTTGAGGAACTGATGTCGGGTGCATTCTAGAGGTACAAATGTCAAAACCATGCACATTTTGAAAAGTTTAACACTACTGCAGAAACACGCCAAAATCCATTCCAAGTAATTCCACCAGTCGAGTGGGAGAAGGTTTGTGATATATTTGATGATCTTACTTATAAGATAATATCGTATTTATCTATTTTTTTATAGAAAATAATATATGTATTAGAATTTGAAATTTATAATCTAATTTTATTTAGCAACGGAGTGCTGTAAACAAAGCAAATAGATCCAATTTAAAGCTACATCATCGTGCGGGTCTCGATCTTTTCATCATTTGCATAAAAAAAATGTCAATACTACTAGTTCCAGTCTCATATTAAAATATGCACTTCTCTTGTTCAAGTTCTAATGTAGTTTTTCTTTTGCAACAAACTGCAAATTCTGGTGACTTTAATCTAATCCATTTATATACTAAAGCATATAAAAATTGTGATGGTGTTTGGACTAATCCTGAAACTAAGACAAATTATGTAAGTTTAAGTATATTAAGTCAAGTTTAATACAATATTCTTATTATTTATACTAACTTTAAAGATTTTTTTTGTAGAAAAAAATGAAATCTTTAATGGACATTGCTGCAGATCCATCCGATGAATCATCTATCAATGATGCTCAGATCCTATCTGAAATTCTTGGATCACGTTTTGGATATTTGAGGGGCTTAAGGCGTTGTATGAAATTATCCTCCAATTTATCATCCTCTTCTAAGACTAGATCTAATGAAAACAAGATTAAAAAGTTAAAAGCAACACAACTTAAGATAGAATGATTGAAATCCAAGGAACAAGAATTGCTGACTAGATTAGATAAAGCATCAGAGTTAAAGACAAAAATAGAAGAGAGACTAGAGTCGAGAACCCGAGCAATGTTTGAAGAATGACAGAGAATGTCCCAAAATACTATGCCACCACCACAATCTTAAAACCTGCTTTTTATATTAATTGTACATTTATTATTCCGTTTAACAATAATATTTGAATAAATTTAATGTACAAATTACATTTTTATTATAATAACAATACATTTTTTAATTAAATATGAATCTGTGTAGAGATACCATTCGAACAAAAAAAATCATGTACGAATGGTATATTACAATTTAAAAATTCGTCCGAACGAAAAAGAGTCCATTCGAACAAGAATTAAATTCCAACAAATTTATTCGTTCAAATAGATTATATCCGTTCGAACTCTTACCACGTTCGGACTAGGCAATCTGTACAAACCAAATATTTATTCGTTCAAATGGTAAGTGCTAATTCGAACAGCTAAAATTTTTGTCTGAAGGGGTTTCTGAGACTAAATTTTTTTGTCTCAAATAAAAAAATCTGTCCGAATGGATCTAGACGGACAAGTGAGATTTCGTCTTTAAAAATTATTTTTGAGATGAAATTCAATTTTCGTCTTTAAAAACTTTTTGATACAGGCTTTTTAAGACAAATTTGGACAAAGAAGCAACATCGTTCAAGTTATCTAAAGGGTTAAGGAGATCTTGGAGTACGACAATGTCCGAAAGTGCGATAGTCATTCCACTGCCAGTTAAAGGATGATGCATGTTGAAAGCATCACCCATTAAGACTCCATTTGTATTCGAAGATGAGTTCAACTCATCTCAACTTATCTTCATTTCATCATTATATTTTTATAATTTTTTATATAAAACACAAATTCCTATATACCTTTTTCAAATCCCAACACACCTTTTTCAAATTCTAAAATAATAATAATATTAAAAAATAAACTAAAATCATCTCAACTCATTTCATCTCCGAATCCAAACGGAGCCTAAAAGGGCTCTAGGAGTAGAATGCGGATCTGCTGGCATGCTTCTATTTTGCATAGTTCTGATGTTTCCTTTATCAACTGCAAATATGAAGTCATCACGAAGCTCTGGTAGAACCTGCGACATTAGTATTTTGATTAATTCCGAGGTGTAAAAGATATAGATGTTCTTCTTGAAGACATTGTGGAATAACCATGAACAATAAAGAATAAAGGTCTGCCCATTCATCTGGGCTACAAACTTCGTAACCTCGGATCATAAGCTGAAATATTAGATACCTGTGGAGCCACCACTATTTTCAAATAATTGGCCATTTCACCATTGTCAATAGATGGCAATTTCTGACCAGGTACATCAACCAAACAACGAACCTCGGTGCTACTGATTGGATAAAACAAGATGGTGAAGGGTTTGACAAAATGACATGCCCATGGTTTGCAAATGGAAGTTGACAGTTCTCTAAGACTAATCCAATAAAACAAGAAGGGCACCTCCACTTGTTAAAAAATAATATTTCACTATAAGTCTCAGTAGATTGGAGTAAGAACTGAAATACCAAACTGTAAGAATTAGATGTTATACATAATACATGCTATCCTCAAGATGTTGCATATTAAGAGATGCATATTATAACTGCCTATAAAACCAGCAACTATATTCCGACACAATTCTAACCACACCAAGCAAACTATTCGTCCTAGTAGTTTAAAGATAAGACCCTCACCTTAGGGTTACATGGAGAGCGACGCAGATTCGAGAAGCAACCATCACACACTACTGTAAGAGAAGCATAAGCTTTATGTTCTTGACCATCCTTAGTTTTGTACTGAATCCTTAGTTTTGTACTGAATCACCCTAATTGTCCCGTCTTCTTCAAGGAGGGATGTTACTGTACCTTGCTGTAATCGCACTCTGAACTGTTGGGAATCTGGGCTTCCAAATTCCTCTCCCACCAGGATCTACTTTTAACAGAATAACAAGAAAAATAGAGAAATAAACACAACACAAGAATTTACGTGGAAAACTCCAAAACAGGAGAAAAACCACCAGACCCAGAGAAGAAAATACACTATGTGAAAAATTATTACAATCACACAATTTTTCTCCTCACCCCAACGACACCCACAAAAACTTTTCCCACTAGTAAAACTCTAACTTTCACCTCTCTTCCTTTTACATACAAAAAAAAAGATAATAGAGGAATTTTACTAAAGTCAAAAGTTACTAGATAAGTTTCTCACTGGTGTATTTAAACCAAGGAGCCCAAGCCTTATTTTATAAGACTTGGGGCTGTCTCATCTCCCACTCCTTTCCCATGTGGGATTAAGGAGCAAAACCAACATGAACATGATCATTAAGAAGGATTGCAAAAATGAAGTTGAGTAGAATGCAAAACCAAAATGAATCCGAGAAATCAGAACATCCACCATTTGTCCAAGCCAAAGACTAAGTTTAATAAGCTACATTGTAAGTAGGAAGGCGAGAAAATTACTTCAAAAGAGTAGCTGCTTTTTCTCTCATCCTTTGTATGAAGCGCCCATTGTGGAAGCTTCTTCCAGCCACATTTGAATGGAATTTCTCCAAGAGATACGACAATCTAGCATTTCTTCCATCCTCAAAGAGGGCATATCCATGCACTCGCAGAGCGTCAATTTCTTCAACGCAATCTGATATGAAAGAACAATAACGTAACAACTCTCATAATCATTTTTCTGCATTTATTTATAGATCATATTAATTTGTAAGAGATTGTAAGCTGTAAACTACAAGAAGGATGTTAACTTTAATGCATACCTTCAAGGCCCAGTTCAATTAATTTCAGACATCCTCCAGGCTGGAGAAGTTCGCCAACCATTTGGTCAGGCTCTGTCAAGTCTCTTTCGATCATATGAACCCGTCTTCCATCCTAAATTTAGAATAAAAATGAATGGGATTCACTTGAATATATTTGCAACACTCGAAAAAGGAAATAAAACGATAATTTAAAGCTAAAGGGTAATTCAATCATGGGTGAAAATGAAATTGCATGTCCAATAGGCAAGGTTAGACCCAAAAACTCATGGGGCATCATTGAAGCGTACAAGGAAATTACATGCTGCTGTATTCAAGCGTACAAGTAGACCGAGAACTCCATAAGAATACATCTTAATACACTCAACAGGTGATTGTGAACTCCTCAAGCATTCAGTCAAATATACAAACCCATTTAATTAAAGTGTCTAACAAAATGTTGAAATTATAATTCCACTTTAGACAAAAAGGCTTCACCACCGTTGAAATTCATAAATATTTCTTAATACAATAAAATAACACAAAAATGATAAAATAAAAAGAGGTCCCAACCAAAAAAATTTTCAATGCCAAGCGTCTAATAGTATCTAAGTGTGAAAACAATAGTTTCTAGAATCAATGATTTTATGATACGATAACTTCCAAAACATCAGTTTTCACTTTTCACAACTAAGTAAAAATGCAAAATATTAAAAGCTTTGTTTTTCCTTTATGAGAGAGAAAACATACCCTGCCGAGGGCGTAAGCGAGGGCGGATCCAGCAACACCGGCGCCGACGATGATGACTTCAGTGTCGAATACGTCCACGGGACTACCTTTTTCATCGGCGAAGTTCCTGTGGGCACATTCTTTTGAGAAATTCTTGTTCTTCAACTTTCTTTTGCTGGTATTACGACAGAGAGTGTAGATGAGAAAGAACCCGAACAGGAAGCCGAAGAAAGTCCAAAGTACTTGATCGATCGACACCCAGATGGAGAAGAACCAATGCGTTGGGATCAAACACTCTGTTCTTGCCTCAACCTCTGCAACAATTCCAGTTCTTATGGGAGCCCTTTGGGAATTGGAATGTTGATTATGGTGTGAATGGTGAAGACTGAGGAGGGAGTGCGGGTGCTTTTGTAGGAGCAAGTAGTTGGCCGCGAATTGGAGTTGGGATTGTCGTTGTGGGTGAGGGAGAACTGACTAGGTTCTAGTCATTTTGGTTTCTTTCCTTTTTCAATGGCTTCGTTAATATGAAACAAGTTTTGAAAATAAGAGACCGGAATGTCGTCTTTTCAGAAAGAGTAGTGGTAGGGATATCTGAGAGGGGATTTCCGTCGCGGTCTTGTAAATTTTTGTTATACTTTTTTTCATTTTATTTATTTTTTTATAAAAATAATAAAATAATATGTAGAAATAAAATATATATATTTTATTAAATTTATTTTTTATTTTATTTAAAAATCATCACGGGACAGCGACGGAATTAAAATGGCGGGAATATAAAATATTTTCCTTTCAGAAAATGCCATCCAAATAAGGTCGTTAATATTGACCACAACAAGAAGCGCTCGATTAACACAAATCATGATAATAAGACAAAACATAAGTCAGAGGAAATATGAGTTAGTTGGATTGTAGTCTCCAACTAACTTTTTTATTTATAAAATGAACCAAGTTGTCAGGCCTCTCTTGTAATGGTTAACGTTGAGCCTACCTGAATAAGTGTGCAGTAAATACAAACTATCATAATAATGAGACACATTAGGAAAGAAGGAACACGTGTCAGTTCTTTTTTTTTATTAGAGCATGTGTCAGTTGAGTTGTGGCCTCTAATTTGTTTTTTCCTATTACATGAAATATGTTGTGATGCCCCTCCTTTATAATTGTAAATGAACTACTCCTCCTCGTTTCTACAAGCAGAAAACTCCTTGTTGGGCTGAAACCCAGGTCCTCATTATTCCTTCTATTGCTAAAGGGGAGAAAATATCAATTAAACAATTAGGCGTCATTTACATACATAAATTATTATTTTTTTATATCATTATTACAATTTTTTTAATTTTCATATAAAATATAATAAATAATTTATTTTTTTTCAATTTTTAAAACAATAATAATTTTAAAAATTAAATTTTTTATAATATTTTATTTAACATATAAAACCATATTATCTCGTCTTTTCCACTCATCTTCTATTCTAATTTTAACTTTAGTTAATTTAATATGCCCACCCATTAAAAGGACTCATGTGGTTTGAAGTATGAAAGTTCTTAATAGTTTGGAATCTAATTTAAAAAAATTGTGATAATTTAAACGCATTAATTTTTTTTAATTTTATTTTATTAGATAAGGTAATGTGCATACGCAGGTATTCCAACCAAAATCTAACCTTCCAAATATCAAGTCAATCTCTTGAGACAACCGCTCCATCCCTTTTTAGAAAGAGAGTGTCTGGCTTTTTTTTTGAAAAATATTCGTCCATATCCTTTTGATCGTCTAGCATTGCTACATGTACACGAGATCGAGTATTTTTAAGAAAATTACAGCACATTTGAAATATATTAAAATAAAATAAAAGATATAAAAATTCTAATTACTTATTTCACTTTTTGAGACACGAGTAAACGGGAGTTATCCTACGCTATGTACAAGTGAGGTCTTGTTTAGATTTGGAGATGAGGTGAGTTTAATTTATTTTTTAATATTATTATTATTTTAGAATTTGAAAAATGTGTATTGAGATTTAAAAAATGTGTATTAAGATTTGAAAAATGTATATAAAAATTTATGTTTTATATAAAAAAATTATAAAAATATAATAATGAAATAAAAGTGATTTGAGATGAATTCAACTCACTTCTGAATCTAAATGAAAGTTTACTCTTTGATAGTTTTTGTAAAGAGAATGGTCGAATCCCCCCTCTCTATTTTTTTTTCTTTTCTACTATCTAGGTGTCAATATGCTTTTATAGTAGTGTTTTTTCACTTCCTTTCGTCGATTCGATTCTTCTCATATTTATTGCACTCCTACCACCATCAATCGACATGCACCCCACCATGTCACTCCTCAGCCACCGATCTATTGGAACAACACAAAATTGCACCAAAAATATTGATGAGTGGCCCTTATATGTAGCTTTTATCTACGTGTGTTTTTCACGTGCCGTCACGTCCCGACAACTCCACTGGCTACATGCGTTGTACTAGCAGATTTTTCACCTCCCGATTTTTCAAATCGGGCTCGCCTTATCTCCAAACCACTGGTGCGTGGCCTGCACGTGCCACTATAAAGGTGCAAAAAAACTTTTACTTCGCTACAAATCTATCATTTTGATGCCAATTTTCTTACTATGTGATCATTTTCTCTAATCGATGATTTTGAAAAATTGACTACGAATCTCTTTAAAAAATATCTCAAGACAACTGACTACAATATTCCCATTTACATCGTCTCTAGGGGTGACTCACCAAAAGATTGTCTTTTATTACAAAGTTCACTTTGTAAGGCATGAGTAAGGATCAAGAAATTGGTATTAGAATATGTTTCTTTCACTATTTTTACACTGTGGTTATTACAATGTGTATTTGTTGGAAAACTCTATCCCCTCATCATATATCATTTTTTTTTTCACTTCGAGTGAAATTTACTTGCTTACTTAAGAAAAAAAAAATAAAGTCAATCTCTTGAACCAATAATCCCCGCCTCTGATTTGGTTTTGATTTATTTTCTCTTAAATATTTAACTATTATTTATTAATCATCTAAATGTAATCAATATAAAATTGAATACAATCGAAACTATAATCTGATTGTAACCAAATTATATAATTTTTAAACTTGATTAAAAAACGGAATATATAGTTTTTGAACTGGTATGACATGAGGCATTTAATTCGTATTTGCAATGCTAAGAATCTCTGTTCCCTAATTAACTTGAGTCGGAATTGCCATTCAAACATGGATTCCTAAAACTGTTCAAACATCCAAAGATACTGTCGTCCCTAAAAAAGATAATCCCGATGTCAAAGTCACCTTGACCGCATGCCTAAGCATTAAGAATTCTTACGGTTTTTAAAATATTTTACCATATGCGGTTCTTCAATACCATCTACTACTTTTAAATTAACAAGTAGAATCTCAAATTATCACCATTTTTCAATTTAATTCTTAAGTTTAAAAAAATTGGCTATCTGTATCGTCGGTTATTCTTTGATGGTTCTTTTGCTTTGGTGGCATCGACAACTTGACAATTAAATTGAAAAACCAGAATTAGATTCTTTTGCTTTAGTGGCTGGTAGGGGTGGTAATATGTAACACAACATATTAACATGAAACGAACACGACACGATAAAAACGGATTAGTATTTAGTCTTAACAGGTTTCGGGCCGAATCGTATCAACCCGTTAAGATACGATTTGAATTAACAAGTTAACCCATTGTTATTTAATAAGTTTAGGTTATAATTTTAATATTTTATAATATGTGGATCATATTTGTGTGTTTATTATATTTTATAGTATACTACTTATTGAATTGTAATTTTAAAATTGTAATTTGTAATTAATTTTTTATGTTTTATAACTATTATTAAAATTTTAATATTTGTATAAAATCAATTAGATTAAACTCAAACGAGTCACTAATGGATTTACGGGTTGAAACGAGTCAGGTTGTGTTGTATCGTGTCATGTCATATAGTGTCAAATATCTTAACGGGTCGGGTCAGGTCGAGTTTGAAGTTTTTTACATGAAACCCTTAATGGGTCGTGTTCATGTTGACCATTTAAGTATTATGTCCATGACACGAATACGACCCATGGACATGTTTTAACATCCCTAGTGGCTGGCATCTACAATTTGAGAAGAGTCTCCCTAAAAAAAAATACAAAAAACAAAATTTTAGTCCAAGATCATTGCAAAACAAAGCAACTTCAAGTAGTCCTCGAGCTTCAGCTATTGAAGCTTCTGAACAAAATATCAGTGGCTTCTTCAAGCTAGTAAGAACCTTACTATCATATTCTCTAATAACAACTCCAATACTAGTTTTGCTCTAACCTTTGTTGATAGCAACATCCCAATCAATTTTTACCCAATCAGGTCTTGAAACTTCCCATTGTAAAGTCTGAGTCTAAGCAAGAGGTGAAGGAATTATTTGTAAACTACAGAAGAACTACTATAGACATAAAGAGATTATACAAATTAAACCTACAAACTGATGTAGTTTCAGAGAATCCGTTAGATCTACTTCATAACAAAAGTAATTTACAATATGGCATGTCACATCAAACTACATCAGTTTATGAATTTACTTTATTTAATTGTTTTATGGCTAAAGTATTTTCTAAACGACAATACATCATTGTTGCCCAGATGACTAACACAAGAGGGAGGGTGAATCGAGTTGTATTTAAAAAAAATAACAATTATAAATCAAATATATAATATAAAATATAAACAAAATATGAAACAATAATAAATATAAAGAGTAAGGGTAAGAGAGAAGCAAACTCAGTATGTTAACGAGGTTCGGCCCCACTGCCTACGTCCTCGCCTCAAGCTACCTCTTGAGGATCCCCAAATCCACTATTCAATCTCCTTTAGGTGGAGATAGAAACCTATTACACCTTTGAGCAGCACCGCTCCAAAGAATCCGTGTAGAACACCCTCTACACTTCCAATCACCTTACACTTGGTGATTTAATTATTCCCCGTGTAGAACACCTTCTACACTTACAATCACCTCACACTTGGTGATTTAACTATTCTCCGTGTAGAACACCTTCTACACACACAAGGGTTATACACACCCTTTTAC
Organism: Platycarya strobilacea; assembly: GCA_036898215.1. NCBI lineage: Eukaryota > Viridiplantae > Streptophyta > Magnoliopsida > Fagales > Juglandaceae > Platycarya > Platycarya strobilacea. Next base: position 24,408,263 of record CM072545.1, on the reverse strand, counting down.
AAATACAAGAGTTGATAGTAGGTAGACTATCAAAGTACACTCCTCAATGAGTGAGATAGAAACAATACAGCGCAACCTATATCTCTCTCAACAAGAATAAGAATTAAGGCTCAAAACTTTAGAAAAGAGAGAATGAGAGTTTTGAAGAAATGATGCAAAACTTAGCAATAGATGTGTAAACTCTTGTTGTGAATTTTGTAAAACTCAAGTGAGCTATTTAGAGGCAAATGAGTTTTCAATTTCAAATTTGAAAAGATTCCCATGTCAAAAACATCATCATTTACTTTTTAAAAATTTCAAATCTAATATTTTTACTTTTTGCATGTGACAAAAGGAGCACACTTTACTTTTCAAAAATTTCAAACATAATCTTTTACTTTTTGCATATGACAAAAGGAGCACACTTTACTTTTCAAAATTTTCAAATAAAGACATCTACCTTTTGCATAAGTCAAGAAAAGCATCCACCACTTTTGAAAATATTCAAATAAAACATACACATGTGAAAGATGACAATCAATCATTTTAATATTTTCAAAGTTCAAACCTTTAATCATGTCATGCACATGTGAAAGATGACAATCAATCATCTTTCAAAATTTTCAAATTTAATTTTCAAAATATTCATGCATATGTGGAAAATGTATTTTAATGCTTTATGATAAAATATTAATTTTGAGCCTTAATCCTAATTTTGAATTTTTAAGAGATTTACAACATTACTCTATGATTTTAATGTGAACTTGTTCCCTTCTTGCTCATGCTTGCTTCCTTGATGTGCTTGATTATATTGTGTGGACAACTTGAGCTTGAGACTCCTTTATTCTTTGGATTCATTTGTTATCATCAAAATCCATTTGTAGATTTACATGAAACTTGAAACCTTGGGTTCAACAATCTCCCCCTTTTTGATGATGACAAATGCTTGATAGAACCTGAATCATGTATTAATACTTAAGCTCCCCCTGAGAATGTGCGTTAGTTTTTCAAGCAAAAACATAAACATAATTCCAAGCATATATAACAAGTTTAGCGATTTAAACAATGTTAATGTTCTAGTCTAAAACTTCTTCCCCTTTTGGCATCATTAAAAAGGAATTATAATTATCTCAATAAGATATATTCCTACAATAACTAACAGACAAATAAAACGCTGCGTTAGTAGAGACTGTAGAAGTTAGAACCACCCGTGTCCGACAAAACCTGCAAAGGTTGAAGCCGAATTTTATCATCTCGGTGCGGAAGAAGATTTAAATCCGCTTGATGTTATTGACGAATTAGATGTTCCAGAGATTTGAAGTTGAATAATTAAAATTATTCGTGTCCGACAAAGACAGTAAAAGCTGCAGGCCTAGCTCTGGCAATGCGGTGCGGAGCCATGCATGTCCGACAAAACCTGCAAATGTTAGAAGTCTAACTCTGGCAATTCGGTGCGGAGCCACGCGTATCTGACAAAACCTGTAAAGGTTGGAGGCTTAGCTCTAGCAGTCGGTGCGAAAGCAAATCAATTGCTTGATGTTGTTGACAAACGGGTTTGAAGGCTCTGAGTTTCTATAAAAAAATCATTTTCACCAATTGGATACCAAAAAAAAAAACATTGCTTCTTGACCTAAGTTCTGTTTCTCCATAACGATAGAATGGCCGAACAATTCTCTTCCACTAATGTTCCAGACTTGAATCAGGAACCCTTGACGCATCAACCATCAATCTTCTCTCCTAAGGCCGTCAATGCCATGATAGGAGCAGAGAACCGTTTTTCTAGTAAGAAAACTTTTGACAATGTGTGTCCAGCATATCTTATATTTATTTTGACTAATAAGATTTGAAGAGACAATAGTTTGTCTTGTTCTTTATGCTATCTCTATAAAATCAGTTTTAAAGTTCATCCGATTTGCATCAAATCTTATTCTCATCTCTATAACTCATCTGCATTCCTTCAATATTCTCGCTTTAAGTTTTCAATTCTTTTCTCAATGGCTCATTCTTCTAGCATTCCTCTAGATGCATCCATGAGGTATTCTACATCTCAATCTCATGTCCTTTCTGCAGCTACCATTGGCACCATGTTGCAGCAAGAGAACAATAGTTTGGCTAATAAGCCAGACTCCGATGCTATCTATGACTTGGTGAGTCTCGGGACTCGCTACTCATCCTCTATTGTCGCTTTTTCCCAGCGGCTACAAGTCAAAAATCATGAGGTTGAAAAGCTTAAAGAACAAATTGTTGTATTTCAACGAATTGTTCAAGAGTCTCACACAAGGGAAGGAATCCTTCGGCAGAAGAATAAAAAGTTGAAATCTCTATTGGATTCTTCATTCCGCTTGCCAGTTCCCATGGATAGGGATGACATGATATTGTATGAAGAGAATGAACGTCTCAAACATGAGGCTAAGAACCTCAAGTTTATGTAAAAGTATTTAAAAAAATATCTCTCTATTTTTGTGAATTTCAAGAGATATTCATAACATGCATCATACCTATTTCTCTTCTAATCATACATAATCTATCTTCTGGTAAGGGTTTTGTGAATATTTCTGCTAACTGATCGTGTGTGTTTGTGAACTCCAGTACTATATCGTCTTTCTGCACATGATCTCAAAAAAATGATATCTTATTTCAATATGCTTAATTCTAGAATGTTGTATTGGGTTTTTTTTTTAAAGATTTATAGCACTTGTATTATCACATTTGATTGGAATGTGATTATACATAAGTTTAAAATCCTCAAGTTGTTGCTTCATGTAAAGAACTTGAGCACAACAACTACCCGCAACAACATATTCTGCCTCAGCAGTAGATAGTGCAACAGAATTTTGTTTTTTTTTTACTAAACCAGGAAACTAGTGCACGACCTAAAAAATAACATGTTCTACTAAAACTTTTTCGATCATCTTTGCAACCAGTATAATCGGTACCTAAATAACTAATAAGATCGAAAGAAGTGTGTTTAGGATACCATAACTCTAAGTCAATGGTACTGGCAAAATATCTAAAAATCCGCTTGACTGCAATCAAATGAGATTGTTTTGGAAATGATTGAAAACGTACACATAAACATACACTAAACATAATATCTGGTCTACTGACTGTCAAATATAATAAGCTACCAATCATACCTCGATATACCTTCGAATCAACTAGTTTACCGGATTCATCTTTATCAAGTTTAGTGGATGGGCTCATTGGTGTTCCAGTTTCCTTAGCACCTTCTATCCCAAACTTTTTCAGCAATTTTTTAATATATTTTGATTGATTGATGAATATCCCACTTTTTGCTTGCTTAATTTGCAATCCGAGAAAGAATATAAGCTCTCCCATCATGCTCATTTCAAATTCTTCCTGCATAGTCTTAGCAAAAACTTGGCACATATTTTCATTAGTAGCACCGAATATTATATCATCAACATAAATCTGAATCAAAAGAATATTATCATTTTCGTATTTAATGAAAATAGTTGTATCAATTTTTCCTCTCAAAAAGCCTTTTTCAATCAAGAAACTACTGAATCTCTCGTACCACGTTCTAGGAGCTTGTTTGAGTCCAAATAGTACTTTTGTGAGTTTGAAAACATGATTTAGAGAAATATGATTTTCAAAACCTGGAGGTTGCTCAGCATATACTTCTTCATTTATAAAACCGTTTAAGAAAGCACTTTTAATATCCATTTGAAAAAGTTTGAAATTTTTATAACAAGCATATGCAAGTAGCATTCGTATAGCTTCTAATATTGCGACTGGTGCATATGTCTCATCATAATCGATTCCTTCTTCTTGATTGAAACCTTGGGTTACAAGTCGAGCCTTATTTCTAGTAATGACTCCGGACTCATCTTTCTTGTTTCTAAAAACCCATTTTGTTCCAATAATAGTATGATTTTTGGGTTTAGGAACAAGTGTTCAAACATCATTTCTTTTAAATTGATTAAACTCTTCTTACATAGCTAGAATCTAAGATTCATCAAGAAGTGTTTCATCAATATTTTTAGGTTCAATCTGAGATAGAAAAGCAGTATGATTGCAAATATTTCTAAGAGATGATCGAGTACTTACACCTCGTGAAGGTTCTCCTAGAATTTATTCCGCTGGATGATCTTTCACATGTTTCCACTATTTGGTTGCATCTTGTACTAAGTCTTGATAATCTTTCCTTCTATTTCCATGATCTTTCATTTTGAATTGTTTCCAAATATCACACATCCTTTTTCTTTAGAAGTGAAGTCAATGAATTTAGTTTTGTCTTCTGTCACGTATCTTGAGCATCCGTTGTCTGAAAATCAATTATTTTTACCTGTAGAATACTTCATGCATACCTACAAAAGTAATTAGAAACAATTCCCGGTACCCAAGTTCTTTGGGTCCTTTATTTATTAGTATTAGAAGAAACAAGATATTTAGGTACCCATATGGCCCTAATAGTCATTGTATGTTTTCTTCTAATAGGACAAGTAAGATAATTATGACCACTTCTATTACAAAAATTACAAATAGCATGTGACATATATGAAGAATTTGAGTGATTATAATAGTATCATTTTTTAACAAAATTATTTTTATGAAAAGAATTTTGAATATTGGACTTTGATGTAGAAGGATTATCAAAGAAGTTTTTATAAGGTTTGTATTTTTGTTTTGGCATATATCCCAAGCCTGCCTTATCAAAAACACATCTTTGACTACCAAGAAGTTTTTTAAAATTTCTTTTTCCATTCGTAAAGTTTTCAATAATATTTTCTAAATCAGTTTTCTTTTTCTTCAATTCAAAATTTTCATCTTTCAAAACAATATTTTCTTTTCTTAAAATATCAATTTCGTTTGTTAAAGAAGAATTTTTCTTTTTCAAAACAGTATATTTGATACCCAATTTTTCAAATTCCTCATATACCTCTTCTAAAACATTTTGCAATTCTTCATATGAAGGATCTTCAATATTATCAAAATTTGTTACCTCAATGTCATCTTTAGCCATAAGACAAAGATTTGCTGATTCTTCATTGCTTGCTTCACTATCTGAGCTACTTGAATCATCATTCCACATAGCTTTCATTGCTTTTTTGCCTTTGTTTCGATCTTTCTTTAGCAGAGGACAATCTGGCTTGATATGACCAGGTTTATTGCATTTATAACAAATTAAAGTATCATTTTTACCTGAATCTTTCTTGAAAAACTTATTGAAGGATTTCCTTGGAGGAGTTTTATTTTTCTTTAAGAACCTCTGAATTCTTCTTATTATCATCGCAACTTCTTCATCTTTGTCGTCATTTTCCTCATCTTCATCACTTTCACTTTCATGTGGAACAGTTTTAAGTGCCAAACTCTTCTTTAAATTTCCTTTTTCTTCTCCTCTTTTCAATGTGTACTCATGGGTGATAAGTGACCCGATGAGTTCATTCACTTCGAGTTTTTTGAGGTCTCTAGCTTCAAGAATCGCTGTCACTTTTGACTCCTAACGTTTTGGTAGAGAGTTGAGAATTTTTCTTACTATCTCCACTTTGGAATAAATTTTGCCAAGAGCTATCAAGCTGTTTATGATGTTAGTAAAACGAGTGTGCATACTAGAAATAGATTCATCATCATTCATCTTAAACATTTCATATTCATGAGTAAGAATATAAATTTTTGATTCCTTGACTTGAGAAGTTCCTTCATAAGTAACTTCCAAGTTATCCCAAATTTCCTTTGCTGTAGTGCAAGTCATTACTCTATTAAATTCATTACCATTGAGAGCATTATATAATAAATTCATAGCAGTTAAATTCAAAGAATAAAGTCTATCGTCTTCATGATCAAACTCTTCTTCTTCTTTTTTGACCTTTACTCCATCAACTACTTTTGTTGGAATATAAGGTCCATTTACAATGCATTTCCAGATTTCTCGACCTTGAGCCTGAAAGAATATTCTCATTCTAACTTTCCAGAATGAGTAATTGTCTCCGCAAAAGAGTGGAGGCCGACTGCTAGATTGACCTTCACCAAATGAAGCTGCAATGTTAGCCATAAGATCTTAACTCAAAAGATAGTTAATCTTATAATAGAGCTCTAGCTCTGATACCAATTGTTGCCCAGATGACTAACACAAGAGGGGGGGTGAATTGAGTTGTATTTAAAAAAAATAACAATTATAAATCAAATATATAATATAAAATATAAACAAAATATGAAACAATAATAAATATAAAGAGTAAGGGTAAGAGAGAAGCAAACTCAGTATGTTAACGAGGTTCGGCCCCACTGCCTACGTCCTCGCCTCAAGCTACCTCTTGAGAATTCCCAAATCCACTATTCAATCTGCTTTAGGTGGAGATAGAAACCTATTACACCTTTGAGCAGCACCGCTCCAAAGAATCCGTGTAGAACACCCTCTACACTTCCAATCACCTTACACTTAGTGATTTAACTATTCCCCGTGTAGAACACCTTCTACACTTCCAATCACCTCACACTTGGTGATTTAACTATTCCCCGTGTAGAACACCTTCTACACACACAAGGGTTATTTATACACACCCTTTTACAAATACAAGAGTTGATAGTAGGTAGACTATCAAAGTACACTCCTCAATGAGTGAGATAGAAACAATACAGCGCAACCTATATCTCTCTCAACAAGAACAAGAATTAAGGCTCAAAACTTTAGAAAAGAAAGAATGAGAGTTTTGAAGAAATGATGCAAAACTTAGCAATAGATGTGTAAGCTCTTGTTGTAAATTTTGCAAAACTTAAGTGAGCTATTTATAGGCAAACGAGTTTTCAATTTCAAATTTGAAAAGATTCCCATGTCAAAAATATCATCATTTACTTTTTAAAAATTTCAAATCTAATATTTTTACGTTTTGCATGTGACAAAAGGAGCACACTTTACTTTTCAAAAATTTCAAATATAATCTTTTACTTTTTGTATATGACAAAAGGAGCACACTTTACTTTTCAAAATTTTCAAATAAAGACATCTACCTTTTGCATAAGTCAAGAAAAGCATCCACCACTTTTGAAAATATTCAAATAAAACATACACATGTGAAAGATGACAATCAATCATCTTAATATTTTCAAAGTTCAAACCTTTACTCATGTCATGCACATGTGAAAGATGACAATCAATCATCTTTCAAAATTTTCAAATTTAATTTTCAAAATATTCATGCACATGTGGAAAATGTATTTTAATGCTTTATGATAAAATATTTATTTTGAGCCTTAATCCTAATTTTGAATTTTTAAGAGATTTACAGTATTACTCTATGATTTTAATGTGAACTTGTTCCCTTCTTGCTCATGCTTGCTTCCTTGATGTGCTTGATTATATTGTGTGGACAACTTGAGCTTGAGACTCCTTTATTCTTTGGATTCATTTGTTATCATCAAAATCCATTTGTAGATTTACATGAAACTTGAAACCTTGAGTTCAACAATCATGAAACTCATTATAGGCCTAGATAACATGATTGTTTATTGTAAAGGGGTATGAAAAACTCCCTTCATGAATTAAGGTGTTCCTTTTATCCAACAAATATCTAGCAATAATAGCAAACAATGTTAAGTCTTGCAATGTCAATCATAATTTCTGTCATCTACTTAAAAATAATACCAAAGTCAATGGTTGTGATCAAGGCCTTTCGGATTATTTTGTTTCCAAGTAACCAAGCATCAATTGCTGAAGGACAATACCAAAGAACATTGCCTATGTCTCATTCTCTCTGGCAACTAGGACATACAGGGTCTGTAACAACATGTTTCTTATATTAAGTTCAGTTTTGTGGGCAGAGCATTTGTACAGGAACACCTTAGTGGTGGGTAGAGCCAAATCTTCTTCCAAATCACTTCAAATTCTTTTCGACTATACGATTCCAGATTAAAGATGCATATGTAGATTGGAAAGGATATTTAAGTCCTCTATCGGCCCAGTCTGTGGCCAATAAATTAACCCTCAGGGCTTGGCATCTTAGGCCTTGTAGCCAAGGCTTAAGAGCTCACATCCCTAACCACAGGAAGGTTGCCACTCAAAAGGTTGGAGATGAATCTTAGAAATTACAATTGCCATCTAGATTAAGATAACCCTTTTTCATATGGGAGTTATCTCAAAGGAGATAACTCTAGAGTAGGAACTATCCTCCCAACATCTAAGGATAAGAAGGATATGAATTCAAAATGATAACTGACGATGGTTATCGTCGTCTCCTCGTTCCCTATAAATAATCCTCAAAAGGTAACAATGGATCTATCTCAATTTTAACATATACTCCCTCTCATATTCCTTATTGACTTAGGCATCAAAGTGTCCTCAAGATATCCAATGCCACCTCTTTCTTTCTCACATGTCAATAGTGTGGTCACTTTTGGTAATGTGAAACATGTTCTTTATAGTGGCGCTATAGGATTCTTTGCAAACTTCAACGTGATTTTCACATGCCCATTACTCGATCACACGCTAACAGCGATATCCCAGAATCAAGCACAAAGAACCTGGAGGCACGACTAGCAAAGGTTGAAGAAAGGTTAAAGCAAGTATTAGAAGCCATGGAGCAATTGTAAAATGAGAACGAGGAGTTGAAACAACAAAGAGGCAACCCTCATCTGCACCAAAATGAGCAAGCCGAGGGAGATGCACACAGCTTCGAAAGAGTAAACAGTGATGAGCTGGAAGAGAAGAGAATGCATGATGAACTTCCTAGTTGACTAGTACGAAAAGATGGCGAAGAAGATGGGAGGCACCTCCTCCGTGGAGTAGCTGCTGACTTGCACAAATCTTCCCTACAATGGAGAAGTTATGGTCATGCCTTTATAGGCAAAGTTCAAAGTCCCACAAATCAACCTGTATAATGGGTCCAAGGACCTTATTGACCACCTTGAGAACTTCAAGGAGCATATGACCCTCCATGGGTTTCCTAGAAAAATGGCTTGCCAAACTTTTCCACTTACACTAAAGGGAGTGGCGCGCGGTGGTTCGGAATGCTGCTCTTTGGATCAATTAGCGGTTTTGAAGATTTGGCAAGGCAATTCCTCACACAGTTCATGACAAGTAGGAGAAAGCCTCAAATCTTGTCTGGCACAATTCAACAAAGAGTAGCTCACAACAGATGATCAAGATGAGAAGCTCACACTGGCTGCCCTTATAGTAGGAGTGGCAATATATGACACGATACGTTAATACGAAACGAACACGACACGATAAAAGCTGGTTAGTGTTTAGCTTTAACGGGTTTCGGGTCAAATCGTGTCAACCCATTAAGACACGATTTAATAACGGATCATAACAGGTCAAACCCGTTATGACCCGTTAAGACACATTAAGAAATCTGAATTTAATTTTATAATTTTGAGCTAAACTTCAAAAAATCATAATTTAAAATTAGTTTTATACTTTTAACACTTAGTTATCCTATTTAAGTACTTATTAAAAATTCATTAACGAGTTAACCATTGTTATTTAATATGTTCGGGGTAATATTTTGATATTTTACAATGTGTAATCATATTTGTGTGTTTATCATATTTTATAGTGTACTATTTATTGAATTGTAATTTAAATATTGTAGTTAAATTTTTATATTTTATAGCTATTATTTAAAATTTAATATTTGTATAAAATCAATAAGGTTAAATTCAAACGGGTCATTAACGGGTTTGCGGGTTGAAACGTGTTAGATCGTGTCATATCGTGTCGTGTCATATAGTGTCAAAGGTCTTAACGGGTCGTATCATGTCAACCCGTTATCTTAACGGATCGTGTTAGGGTTGAAGTTTTTTACACGAAATTTTTAACGGGTCGTGTTCGTGTTGACCCTTTAAGCATTATGTACACGCCTTGAGACGACACGAACATAACCCGTTAACACGTTTTGACACTCCTACCTTATAGGCAGGATATGGCCTCAAAGCCCATTTATAGCAGAGATAGTTAGGAGAACCCCTTCCACCTTAATGGAGTTCATGGACCTCACTGATGACTTTGTTAATGCAGAAGTTATGTTGGAGGATGTGATGAGTGTACGAAAGTGCACTATAAATACCCTAATATTAGATTAAAATGCTAGAGTGTGAATAAAAATAATGAGATATAATTTCTTTTATTGAATTTAATTTCTATTCACATTAGGATATATTTAAGCATGAATTTATAATATTTTAAATTTCAAATATAGCATTATTGGTTGGAAAGAGATAGTTTGCAGTTGGGCTTTACACTTAACATTTTTGAAACTTTACTATTCAGCTTTTAAATTTGGTTTTATTTTGATGGCAGCCACAAATTACTTTGGGTTACACTTACATGGGCCCAACTTCAATTCAAATGAGACATGGCCACGCATGGATTTTATGAATATGGAGAATCGCATGGTTGCACTTCAGCATGGCCCACAACCCACTTGCTGCATGCTATAGTCGTACCTCAATTAAAATGGAGGGATTTAACCACACGGCAACTCATGTAACCAAATCTAGCCACAAGACTTAAGTCCATGTTACCCAATTGAACCACAATAATAGAATTAAATTGGGCCTCACTTCAATACACACGAGAGTCACACTTTCAATTAATGAGCCGCATGACTTTTCTTCTCAATTGGACCCGCATGCTTTGTTAATGTTGGAATTCAAGTGGGACACAGGTTTTCAACCTAAAAAGGCATACATATATAGAAGAAATTGATATATGTGTCGTTGGCCAAAATGAGACACCAGACCTGGAACGAGACCCTAACAAGTACGAAAGTTTTATGGCTACCGTTTGCTTCATTTTTCTCTTGAAATTTTTGTTGTCCATCATGTTTATGGGTAACTAAATTTTCGAGTAGGATTAGGGATAAACTTACACACTAGATAGTATTTTTAATTTATTTTTAATTCATATATTTGATTTTCAATTTAGTAAAACTCTTTGTTTTATCATTCTTAATTTATTATTGATGTTTTCTTCTCTAAATAATCTTAAAAATTATTTCATTTATGAATTCAGTCATGCTTTTTTTATTGAATGGATTAGTTCTTTGATTATGTTTGGATCAATTGATTGTCTATATTGATTTAATTCTCTACTGCAATATTACTCCCTGAGTATATTATCGTCATTAGATTTTCTCAATGTGAATTGCGTGATTTAAAGATGACGAATAATTTTTCAAAGGGTTACATTTGATTTAATTTTTGTTTATAATTCTATATTTTCTGATTTAAAATTTTGGAATTAAAATCTCAATTGAGTTATCAATGAATTAAGAATAATTAACATACCGAATATGTACAAGAGATTCTCGAAACTTTATTGTTCGTCAAACTTGATTACTTTTTCCATTAATCACTTTGTTTAATTTTAATTTGTATTTAAAATCACTTTTTATTGTCTCGTTAATCATTTAAATTTTTTTTAGTTTCTTTGTTATCTATTTTCATTCTTTAATCTGTCTCCATATAGAATCGACATCTCAAAACTACACTACAACTATTGTGTTATTCTTTGGGTGTAAACACACGCCCTATTGGAACTGAGTAAGCAAGAAGAAAAGTCCAAAGAGAAGGGCCATGAAAATCCCAAAAAAATAAGATAAAAGGGCACGAGAACGGAATCATCATGACGAGAGGCATGAACGGTTCATCAATCGGTGAGATCAAGGCCACCGCCTGATCCATAATAACCACAATGTCCAAGACGACAATTGGACAACTAAGGAAAAGGGTTATTTCCTTAACAGGAACAAACGATACTGTAGATACCACCACACCTATTCACGCATAATGGAAGATTGTTATACCTTGAAGAAGAGGATCTAGGAAATGACAAGAAATGGTGAATTGGAGAAAATGTTGGCTGACTGTATATAGCTGCAAAGAGGGGAGGAACATAAACACGAACAAAGAACTAGCAAGAACTCACGATGCCAAAGACAATAAAGGGAGTAGAGTGATCACTCTCCCTGCCCACAAAGAAACTAGGAGCAGAATCCATTTTGTGAGATTTGCACCATAGCATGTGGCTTCATAGAAGGCAGTGCAACATCGTCAAGTAGGAGAGCCCATGCTAATAAAGCCAGTTACAATGAGGTGTACAAAATAGATAGGCCCCACAAGTACACAAAGATAGGAACAACTCCAAGCCTTTCCTTTAGGGATGAAGAATGTGAGAGAATTTTACACCCTCCACAATAATGCGTTAGCCATCATGTTGCTAATTTCCAACTACACGACTAGAAGAATTTTGATCGACAATGGAAGCTCAACCGACATCTTGTTTTGGAAAACCTTCACTAGAATGAGCGTCAATTCTGATAGGTTGCACCCATTACCTATTATGTTAAAAGGATAAGAGAATTAGTCCAGCCCATGGGTGCCATCATGCTTTCGATCACCCTAGGCCTAGGCAGCCACGCAGCCACCATGATGATGGACTTTCTTATGGTGAAGGCTTCATCTTCCTACAACACCATATTAGGAAGACCGCCCCTCAACGACTTGAAAGTGGTAACTTCACTTATCATTTCAAGATGAAGTTTTCAACAAACATAGAAGTTGGCAAAGTTCAAGGCGAACAGACACTAGCACAAGAATGCTATGTACATGAGCTAAAGACACGTTGCTCGATAAGTAAGGGAGGAGAACACTCGCCTCTGCCACCCCTAGTGGAAGAAGAGAGAGAGGTCAAGGCTAGGGATGAGAGCAGTCTATTACAAGCAAAGACAGGTGAGCCACTATAAGTCATAAAGCTATATCTGAATCACCCAAACGCCACCATCAGAGTCGGGACACCAAGAGGCATTGAAAGATTATTAGTTGAGCATAAAGATGTGTTGCTTGGAGCCTTGAAGAGATGCTGGGGATTGACAACACAGTTAGTGAGCATAACCTTTGTGTTGACCCATAAGCCAAGAAAATTCGATAGAAAAGACCACCGTTTAGCATAGAGAAATATATGACCATAGCTAAGGAAATCGACAAGCTCCTAGCTACAAGTTTCATTAAGAAAGCAAATTACCCTGAGTAGCTCTTCAATGTGGTCCTCATAAAAAAGGTAAACAGGAAATAGAGAATGTGTATAAACTTCACAAATCTCAATAAAGCATGCCCCAATGACAGTTTCCTTCTCTCTTGAATTGACATAATAGTAGATGTCACAGCTGGGCATGAGTTATTGATTTTCATGGACGCCTACTCTGGAAACAATCAGATCAAAATGAATAAGGCAGACAAGGATAAAATAGCTTCATATTCGATAGGGAGCTCCACTGTTATTGAGTCATGCTCTTTGGACTTAAGAATGTTGGTGCGACATACCAAGGCTTGGTTAATATGATGTTCAATAAGAAAAATGAAAAAATTATGGAGATATATGTCTATGACCTCCTAATGAAAACAAAGAAGCCACCCAACACTTGGCAAACCTTAGGGAATCTTTCGTTGTCCTACTCAAGTACAAGATAAAACTAAATACAGAAAAGTGTGCATTAAGAGTCAACTTGGAAAATTTTTGGGATTCATAGTATCAAAGAGATGCATCGAAGCTAACTCTGAAAATATAAATGCCATTTTAAACATGGTATTGACTAAAACCATTAATGACACCTAACGACTAGCAGAGAAAGTTGCTGCCTTAAATAGGTTTGTGTCAAAGTCGGCAGACAAATGTCTCCATTTCTTCCAAATCTTGATATAGACTCACCCCTAGAACAAAGAGTGTGACCGAGCTTTTCAGGAGCTAATAAGCTATTTATCCAGTTCTCTTTTGTTGGAGCAACCCAGTCAAGGGAAACCTTGTACTTGTATTTAGCAATGTCGTCACACGTCATCTATGCTGCTCTTGTAAAAGAAAAGGAGGGAAATTAGGTCTACTACACAAGTCACGTCCTAAGGGGTGCCAACACTCGATATCCACAAATGGAGATTCTGGCGTTCACTCTAGTGATCGCCACCAAAAGGCTACAACTATACTTCCAAGCCACTTGGTCAAGGTACTAACAGAGCACCCTCTTTGAAAAACCCTACAAAAGTTGGATTCCTCCAGGTGTTTAGTCATTGAGTCAATCAACTTAGCAAGTTCAAGACTAGCTATGTGCCCCAAACTACAATTAAGGGGTAGGCTGACTCACTAAAAAATTAGCAGCATAAAGGCTATTCCAAATACAAGAGGGTGTCGTGTAATAATTAGAAATAAATTTCTAAATCATCTCTTCAAGGAAATTTGTTTTAAAATCAAACTCATATATAAAAAAAATGAAGATATTTACAAAGAGAAAATAAAAATAGTGATATATACAACAGATGGAAAAGTGCAACGAAAATAAAATGGTGTATTGGTCATGAGTGAAATTCATATTTTTTAGATTTGAGTATTATGAGGAAAGGTAAAAATATTGAAATACAAAATAATAATTAAATTTGTTGAAAATAATTAACTGGCATTTAAAGGAGTAAGAAAAGTAAATGACATTAAATTAAACAAAAAAGAAATTAGAATGAAAGGTTAAAGGAACAAGAAAAGTAAATGACAGAAATTAAACAAGTATGAATTAAAATGTCAAAGTTCACAATAATACATCATAAAGTTCAAATTGAAATAAAATAAAGAAAAGCTGGAGATGGAGACTACAAGTGAGAGAAAAGTCGGGCAGCAATTGGGCGCAAGGGCTCTACAACCTACTGCCATGCTCTCTCTTCCCACTTGAGTTCACTGCAAAAATTATAGAAAAATAAAACTGAGCAAAAAAATTAAGTTACACTACTCATATTCTAACTCTAACCATATGACTAAGGAAAAACATATAAATGGAGGTAGAGATGGTAACTAGAGGCTAGAGTAGCTGCAATTTGGGCTCCATAAGAGCTTTACAAGTTACTACTTATCTTCCTCTCTCTACTGCCTGTGTCTCTCTTACTTCAAAATGAAAACTAGCTACGCATTTTAAATGCAAAAGCTGAGAGCCTCAATTCATTGTATTTGCATGGCTCTATGATGTTTGTTCATGCTTTGTAGTAAAAGAGCCCCTCTATCAAAGTGTCTCCCAAAGCTAAACTTAAAGTTGTTGCATTATGCACTTTGTTGCTTTATCGCGTGTCCATAGGAAGGAAAAAAAAAAGACTATCCCTTAGCATGTCGTAGAACCAAGAGGACCAAGGGTCTCTATGCTATCCCTTCTTCAACCTTGCGAATAAGGACTAAAAGCTTTGATGCCTTACTTTCTCTCGCAGTGCCCCAAAACTTTCTTTCGCAGTGCCCCAAAAGAAATGACTTTCTCACTCGAGTGAAAACCCATGTTGTTGTATGTCTTTCAAAAGGACACCAAAATAAAAAAGCTGCTTTTACTTTTTCCCAACATGAAACAAGCCTACATGTCAAAAGATGGCACCGCTTCCTTTCTTTCAAAAGATGGTGCTGCTTAAAATCCTCTAACAAGACAAAATCCTACTTGCTTTTTGAGAGAAATTAATTCAAAATATTTTCTTGAGCTTTCGTACAAGCAAGTGCCAAGCATCTTTTTTTTTTCTTTGTTTCTTTTTTTCAAAGTGCATGTGTTTTGGTATTTCTCTTTCTTTCTTTTTCTTTTCATTTTCTATAGATATGACCTATATAAAGAAATATCAAATAAATAAAAATAAAAAAGGGAATATCAAATATCTATTGTGCATTGAAGAAATATTACTCAAACAAATCACAAATTGTAAAATTAAGCATAAATGATGCTATTAATCAATTTTAATCACAATTTAGATTTACACTTTATAACCATTTTCCATTTAAAATCAACAACAATATCATGCAATAATTAAAAAAAAAATATTGATTCTTAATATATTAAATATGCAATAATTCAGCTCAATTACAGGCCATTACAGATTTCATAGTTGAATTCACCAGATTCCCGGAGGAAGCAAACAGGCTAACCGTGGACGATATTCGTGGACAGATCTGCTTACCGAGCTGGGGGCAACATCGAGGTCCACATAATAAAATAAAAAAGGCCAAGAATACCATTACATGGTGCAACGTTCACTTTTAAAACCACCAACCACAAAGCAGAGTATGAAGCTTTGATAGCAGCATCGTCAACACCTAAAACTTAGGTACCAATCAGGTTGAAGTCAAAACCAACTCACAAATAATGATGAACCAAATGATGAGAACTTATGCCACAAAGGGCAAGAAATAGAAAACGTACCTGGAGTAAGTCATTGCACTTCGTGACCAATTCACATATTTCTTCATACAACAAGTACCTAGAGTAGGCAATCTGATAGTGAGCTCATTGGCCAAAGCAGCGTCACCAAGAGACAACAGGAATCTGTCATGGGAGGTGTAGAGAAAAGTGGTGGAAGTGTCGTTGATTGAGATCATGATGAAACATGTGAGTCCCTGTGTAATAGAAAGGGCTAAAGAAATTGCTGATTGTTTAGAGACGAGAAACTTGCCTGAAAGGAAGGAAGCAGCAAAAAAATTTGTAGGAAGGCAGCACAATTCATGAGAGTCAAAGACATCCTATACAGAAAATGTTTTACCAACCCAATGCTGAGGTGTATGTCACTTAAGGAGGAGTATTACATCCTTGCAGAAATACATGAAAGCATCTGCAGAAATCACTCGAGCGAAAAGGCTCTAGAGGGCAAGGTGTTAAAGATGGGTTACTATTGGCCAAATGCCCTTAAAGAAACCAAACAATTCACTAGAAGGTGCACCCAATGCCCAAGTCTATGCCTCGGTCTCACACTGCCCCCGAAAGAATTAACTTTCATCACCACGTCATGAACTTTCGTCCAATGGGGTGACGATCTAGTCAACCCGTTCCTGCCAGAAAAGGGGGGCAAAAAACACTTAGTAGTAGCAATAGAGTAATTTACAAAATGGGTGGAGGCAGAAGCCTTGACAACTATAACGACCAATACCATCACCGAATTGTTATGGAAAAGTGTGGTATGCAAGTTCAGGATCCCCAACCTATAATATCATATAATGGTCGGCAGTTTGACTCTAAATAATTCAAAGAGTGGTGCCAAGAACTCGGGATCAAGGTGTGCCAGAAACTCTAGATCAAGGTAAAGTACTCTTCTCTAGGACACCCCCAAAGCAAATGGGCAAGACGAATCAACAAATAAGTCCATACTCAGTATTTTGAAAAAAAAAACTAGGTAATCAAAACGCGGAATAGGTGAAAGAGCTTCCTGGTGTATTGTGCGCCTATAGGACCTCGGTAAAAATCCCAACCAAATGAACAACCTTAGTTTTAGCCTTTGGAACCGAGGAAATTGCACTCGTGGGAGTTGGTTTTCCTACATACAAGACTAGCTATTTCAACCAAGCAAATAACGACTAGGCCTTCTACGAGAAGCTGGATTTACTGGAGAAAATGACAGATACAGCAAACTCCCAAAATGTCATCCACAAAAGGAAAGTTTAGCAATACTTCAACAAATGAGTAAGATCCTGGTCGTTTAAAGTTGGCGATTTGGTCATTAGAGAAACAAGCATCACCACTCTAAATAAAGGAAAACTTGGCCCACGATGGGAAGAACTCTACATGGTAACTGCCTACAACCACCAAGGGTCGTATAGACTTAAGAATAATGAAGGAAAAGAGCTACCACCTCCATGGAATGCTGAGCATTTAAAAAGATTCTATCTACAATAGTTGTTCTATGTATTTTTTTTTTCTTTGTCAATTTTTGTTGAATTATTAAAGTATCTAGAAGCATTTCCTTCTTTTATCGATAATTTTTTGTCGTTATGCTCTATCTTGGTAAAATATATAACATATTCGTGTCTGTCAAACAATTAGTGACTTGCAAGACAATCTTTTTCAACAAAAATGGTGCAAAACAAGAAAAGGCGTAGAGGCCAGAAGGCCCCACGACCTTTTCCATACTTAAGCGCCCACAAAACAAACTCTTGCAACAAAAGTGGAGCTAAATGAAAAAAGGCGTGGAAGCCAGAAGGCCCCACAACCTTCTTCATACTTAAACGCTCGCAAGATAAGCTCTTGCAACAAAAATAGCACCAAACAAGGCCTTCTCCATACTTAAACGCTCACAAAACAAACACTTGCAACAAAAATGACGCACAACAAAAAAGACATAGAGATTAGAAGGCCCACAATCTTCTCTATATTAAGTCGCTCGCAAGACAAACTCTTTCAATAAAAATGACGCACAGCGAAAAAGGCATGGAGGCCAGAAGGCGCAACAACCTTCTCCATATTAAGTCGCTTGCAAGACAAGCTCTTACAATAAAAATGGTGCACAACGAAAAAGGCATTGAGACCAGAAAGCCCCACGATCTTCTTCTTATTAAGTCGCTCGCATGACAAGCTCTTGCAATAAAAATGATGCACAATGAAAAAAGCATGAAGGCAAGAAGGCCCCATAACATTCTCCATATTAAGTCGCTTGCAAGACAAGTTCTTGAAATAAAAATAGCACACAACAAAAAAAGCATGGAGGCTAAGAGGCCCCACAACCTTCTCAATATTAAGTTGCTTGCAAGACAAACTCTTGCAATAAAAATGACACACAACGAAAAGGACGTAGAGGCCAGAAGGCCCCATAACCTTTTTCATACTTAGTCACTTGTAAGATAAGCTTATTCAATAAAAATGACGTACAACAAAAAAGGCATGGAGGCCAGAAGGCCCCCACGCTTTCTCCATACTTAGTTGCATGCAAGACAAGCTTTTGCAAAAAAATGGCATGAAACGAAAAAGGTATGAGACCAAAAAATCCCATAATCTTCTCCATATTTAGTCGCTAGCAAGACAAGCTATTACAAAAACAATATCGTGAAATAAAAAAAGCTTGAAGGCCAGAAGGCCCCACAACCTTTTCCATGCTTAATTGCTAGCAAAGTAAACTCTAATAAAGTAGTGCCTAACAAAAATGGTGAGGAAACCAAAAGGTCCAACAACCCTTGTTAGGGCATGAAATCGCAATACAAGTCAAACACAGGCAGTGCTATGCCTCAGCCAGACTTCAACGTAAATGCAAATTGAAAGGACACAAAAAGACACACACTGCCCATTCATCCAACAATATTCAAGAAAGAAAAGGAAATTAAAGGCTCAAAATAGGAGCCACCTTTTGTTCAAAGAAAAAAAAAAGCAAGTTAAAGGCTCAAAACAAGATCCATCATTATTTGAAGTAAAGGAAAAAAGCAAGTTAAAGGCTCAAAACAAAGTCACTATTGTTCGAAGTAAAGGGAAAAAGCAAGTCAACGACTCAAAACAACATCCACCATTGTCTCAGTAATAAAAAAATATTAATGAAGAAAGGTCAGACACATAATATATTTAATTAGAAAAAAGCAAACGGAAGGCATCCAGCCTTTCTTCATTAAACAAGATCCACCAATTTGGCATCCATGAATTGGGTCGTAGCAGCATCAGGGGTGAGCTTTTGCAGCTTTAGCTTCCTCAAATCCATCTGAGGATTGGCTCACAAGCCCTCAACCACTTCAACCCAACTATAAACCCATAGTTGAATGCCCTGCCGTGCACTCCTTAAGTGGTGGCTAATTGCGGATGCAGGCGGACCCACTCATTATTGGTCAAAGCCAATTGAACCTCTAGCTCCTCTTTATCTTTCTTTGGTGGGCATTTATATCTTCCTATTCTTTCTAATAGGTGGAGAATTGGAATTGGGAAGTCTCTAACTCGCCCTAGAGGTTGGCTATCTGGATCTCCCCTTGCTTGCATTCTTCTTCAAGTGCCTTCTTTATCTTGGACGACTCTGCCAACAATTTCGCCCTTTCCTACACAAAAGAAGCTAAAGCGCCAGCTACTTCCTGGCGTTGGCACTCAATATCTTCTTGGGCCCATTGGTAAATTTTCAAGGATTCCTTGACTGACTATTTCAAGGGTGGCGATTGCACAGTCCCACTCCACCAATTGTAGCAAAAGGCTCTCCTAAGCATATAAAGATTGGACATGGCCCAATTCACCGTGCAACTCACAAAACTCATCACGGAAAGCATCCAGATCAACCTTTAAGGATCGGATGTCTCCGTCTGCTTGATCTAAATAGCTTAATATTTTTTCCTTTTCAGAAAGAAGGCGAATGATCTCCTTCTTTGCAAAAAGTAGGCTTTACACTACTCTCGTACTTCCTCCTCCAAAGTGGCTCTATCGCCAACAATCCAAACTACTAGGTCATCAACACTCTTCAAAGTGAAAAACACAAAAATCAACGTATAATTGTCAACAGCAAACGAGATAATTTTACAAAACGAGGGGGAATGTAATTTGCATACCTATGATAGCACCCTCTGTAGACGTTTTACCATCTCAAACTTTGTCGCTGAGAGATGGGAGTACGTCAAGAACCCACCTCCTCACAATTACTAGTTTCATTCAAAACTCCATTGGGTAAGGGATGGCCAAAGCATAATGCCAACTCAGTCCTCATAGCACCTTCCTCGCCACAAATTCCCCCATCACCATCATTGCCACCATTGGGGCACCTACCAACTTCAATTATCTCTTTTTCCCCTCTAAAAGGACTTCGCCCAAGACAAGAGTGAAGCCATACCCACCATCACGTCCAAAAGAAGAAGGGGAGAGGGGATTGAAACTCTATCTTGGTTGGAGTGGGTAGCTCCATCAACAAACCCTCCATCTATGTCCAACTAGCTGGAACTCTCACCACCTACGAGGGGCGCCTCCATAGCACATGAAGAAACTAAAGGGTTCAGACATGCCCATCATGAAGCCCTCATTCATAGCCCCCGAGAGATCACTGATAGTAGCTATCACCTCTGGTGATAGCGAGGGAAATTCAAAAGAAGGTTGCCATCAACGTCATCACCACCTGGGGGAAAGTAAAAATCAAGGGCCGTCGAAAGGTTGGCAAAGGCCCGACCCATCAAACCATCCAAATCCTTAAGACTAGGAAAAACTAAAGGAGATTCTCTGTCAAGAGATGCTGCCAGGGTGATTTCAGGAGGATTCACATAAATTGTAAAAGAAAAAGGAAGGAGTTACCTTTGGGGTTTTTTCACCCCCCCTCCCGGATTTCTCAACGCGTGAGTGCTTTGGAGGAGGTTCTTCAGAATCCGATAAATGTTTTTTCGCTGACAAACTCACGACTTTCAACTTATGGCCCTTAACATGCGCCCGATTGGGAACAATCAGGGACCTATTGATATTGGAGGGATCCTATTGATATTGGAAAATATCGACATGGTTACACTCATGGATCGTCAATTCCAACAGCAAGACCCAGTTGTTAGGGACCAGGCCCCAGTTGGCCCTGATAGGGCAATTCTTTAAAGACTCTTAATCGGTTGGGAATCCCTAACCACTCCCACAATTTAAAAAAAAAAACCCTTGTCATGCCACTATTTGGCATTTGAAAAGCGTAGTTCAGAAGCTGCCAAATGTTACTCACGACAACAAAAACTACAAACATTACCAAGCAACATGGAAACACCATAAAAATCCAGAAACTCTTTAGTCGTCAGATCAAGATATTCGTCGCCCAAAGGCATTAAAGCTTTATATAAGACGAATCAATGGGAGTCGCAGGCTATGTCTCAAGGTGCACGCCATCAGTGCCACGTTGCCAACGTAACCCTCCCTGTCAACGCACCTAGCTTCTGAAATAGACAGGTCCTCTTATTCGAGGATACCGAAAGAGGTCCTCAACCTAGTTAAATTATTTTCCTTTAACATGGAACGCCAAGAAAACCCTTCATAAGAAGGAGGGTCCCGATGAATGGAAGACTTGGCTTAAGGAAAATAAGAGGCCCTCGTCGTAGGACATGAATAAGACTGGGGGCAAAATGGGAAGAGCGGGAAGAACCTAGACCAAACATGATTAACAAAAAGAGAAGGAGAGACGAGAACTAGTTAGAAAGTAGGAGATTGAGGAGAAGCAACAAGACAAAGTAAAAAAAAATTGACAACGAAATAAAGGACAGAAGATGCTAAAGGAAAGGAATATGCATCTAAAGTAACTGAAGAGAAGCTTGAGGGGTGTTAAAGATTACGCTTGGGAATTTGAATGAATTTAGGCGGCGACGTCTTTCCCCATCTTCCATAAGAAATTGAATGAGCGGGAGCAGTTACGGCTGACATCAGGAATGCTGCAAAAGTGTGTGTGGACATCCTCACAGTAATAAACTAGTAACCATGGATGATAGACCAGAGCCCAATGAGGTAAGGTCTAATGGGGTAAAGCCTAGTGGAGTAATTTGAAAGACTAGCGAGGTAAGGCCAACGAGGTAAAGCACAATGGAGTAGCTTGAAAGACCAGTGGGGGTAAAGCCTACAGGGGTAAGGCCCAGTGAGGTAAGACCTAGTGGAGTAGCTTGAAAGCGCATGATTAAGGCCCAATGGATCAAGTAAAGGGTGTAATTGCACCAATATAAAAGGACAGTCAGGGTAAGTCATTGCAAAAAATTACAAAATATTAATTTTCCATATGATGACACCAAGAAAATTAGCGGGGTAACTGGAATGGATATTTAAGCCTCATAGCGGCCCAATTCGTGACTAGTAAATTAACCCTTGAAGGGATAGGCATCATAGGCCTTGCAACCAAGGCTTAAAGGCCCACATCCCTAACCATAGGAGGGTCACCACTTAAAAGGCTGGAGATAAATCTTAGCAGTTACAACTACCATCTGGATTAAGATAACCCTTTTTTATATGAGAGTTACTCCCAAGGAAGAGGATCTATCCTCCCAATATCCAAGGATAACGAAATATATGAATTTGAAATGATAACCAATAGTAGTTATCGTCATCTCCTTGTTTTCTATAAATAAGCCTCAAAGGGTAACAAATGATCTATCTTATTTTTAACATATACTCACTCTCATATTTCTTACTGATTTAGGTATCGAAGTGTTCTCAAAGCATCCAATGCCCTCTCTCTCTTTCTCCCAAGTCAACCATGTAGTCAGTTTTGATGGTGTGAAACATGTTATTTACACAGATAAAGCACTTTTCACAAAAAAAAAAAAAAAAAATCCATTGTAAGTTTCCCTCCACACCAATTTATATAAGAGCAATGTTATACAACCTCCCCAACCTCCACACACCAGCATTTTTTAATTTTTTAATATTTTTATTTTGAATTTGTTCTTTTTAAACTAATTTAATTTTTTTTCTTCATTATCCATATATCAAATATATGATAAAAAATAAAATAAAATAATATGATATGTGGAGGTTGTATAAATAGTAAGAAGTTGCGTAGATTTTTTCATTTATCTAAACTATTGAGAGATGTCATCATCAGGTCTAAAACATATCCAAGTTCTACTAACCATCTTGCTTATCAATCATTTCTTCCACTTGAGCATCTTCGAATAATAATTTTGCTAGAGACTGAATATTGCAAGAGCTCTCTCTTAGTATCCATTTATCTTTTCGGAAATGGATTTGTTTTCCAATACCAACCCTCTACTAATGTTACATCAAATTCTATGTAAAAACTTATATGGTTAATTTTCTGTTATATTAAATGTTATATTAAAATATTAAGATTATATTATATTTGTTGATCCCAAGGTTTCAAGTTTCGTGTAAATCTACAAATGAATTTTGATGATAACAAATGAATTCAAAGAATAAAGGAGTCTCAAGTTCAAGTTGTCCACACAATATAATCAAGCACATCAAGGAAGCAAGCATGAGCAAGAAGGGAACAAGTTCACATTAAAATCATAGAGTAATACTGTAAATCTCTTAAAAATTCAAAATTAGGATTAAGGCTCAAAATAAATATTTTATCATAAAGCATTAAAATACATTTTCCACATGTGCATGAATATTTTGAAAATTAAATTTGAAAATTTTGAAAGATGATTGATTGTCATCTTTCACATGTGCATGACATGATTAAAGGTTTAAATTTTGAAAATATTAAGATGATTGATTGTCATCTTTCACATGTGCATGTTTTATTTGAATATTTTCAAAAGTGGTGGATGCTTTTCTTGACTTATGTAAAAGGTAGATGTCTTTGTTTGAAAATTTTGAAAAGTAAAGTGTGTTCCTTTTGTCATATGCAAAAAGTAAAAGATTTGATTTGAAATTTTTGAAAAGTGAATGATGATATTTTTGACATGGGAATCTTTTTAAATTTGAAATTGAAAACTCATTTGCCTATAAATAGCTCACTTGAGTTTTGCAAAACATATAACAAGATTTTACACATCTATTGCTAAGTTTTGCATTATTCATTCAAAACTCTCATTCTCTATTTTCTAAAATTTTGAGCCTTAATTCTTATTTTTGTTGAGAGAGATATAGGTTGCGCTGTATTGTTTCTATCTCACTCATTAAGGAGTGTACTTTGATAGTCTACCTACTATCAACTCTTGTATTTGTAAGAGGGTGCGTATAATCCTTGGGTGTGTAGAAGGTGTTCTACACGGGGAATAGTTAAATCACCAAGTGTGAGGTGATTGGAAGTGTAGAAGGTGTTCTACACGGGGAATAGTTAAATCACCAAGTGTGAGGTGATTGGAAGTGTAGAGGGTGTTCTACACGGATTCTTTGGAGCGGTGCTGCTCAAAGGTGTAATAGGTTTCTATCTCCACCTAAAGGAGATTGAATAGTGGATTTGGGGATCCTCAAGAGGTAGCTTGAGGCGAGGACATAGGCAGTGGGGCCGAACCTCGTTAACATACTGAGTTTGCTTCTCTCTTACCTTTACTCTTTATATTTATTACTGTTTCATATTTTGTTTATATTTTATATTATATATTTGATTTATAATTGTTAATTTTTTAAATACAACTCAATTCACCCCCTCTCTTATGTTAGTCATCTGGGCAACAATTGGTATCAGAGCTAGAGCTCTATTATAAGATTAACTATCTTTTGAGTTAAGATCTTATGGCTAACATTGCAGCTCCATTTGGTGAAGGCCAATGCAGCAGTCGGCCTCCACTCTTTTACGGAGAAAATTACTCATTCTGGAAAGTTAGAATGAAAATATTCCTTGAAACTCAAGGTCGAGAAATCTGGAAATGCATTGTAAATGGACCTTATATTCCAACAAAAGTGATTGATGGAGTAAAGGTCAAAAAGGAAGAAGAAGAGTTTGATCGTGAAGACGATAGACTTTATACTTTGAATTTAACTGCTATGAATTTATTATATAATGCTCTTAATGGTAATGAGTTTAATAGAGTAATGACTTGCGCAGCAAAGGAAATTTGGGATAACTTGGAAGTTACTTATGAAGGAACTTCTCAAGTCAAGGAATCAAAAATTTATATTCTTACTCATGAATATGAAATGTTTAAGATGAATGATGATGAATCTATTTCTAGTATGTACACTTGTTTTACTAACATCATAAACAGCTTGACAACTCTTGGCAAAATTTATTACAAAGTGGAGATAGTAAGAAAAATTCTCAACTCTCTACCAAAACGTTGGGAGTCAAAAGTGACAGCAATTCTTGAAGCTAGAGACCTCAAGAAGCTCGAAGTGAATGAACTCATCGGGTCACTTATCACCCATGAGTACACTTTAAAAAGAGGAGAAGAAGAAGGAAAGTCAAAGAAGAGTTTGGCACTTAAAGCTGTTCCACATGAAAGTGAAAGTGATGAAGATGAGGAAAATGATGACAAAGATGAAGAAGTTGCGATGATAACAAGAAGAATTCAGAGGTTCTTAAAGAAAAATAAAACTCCTCCAAGGAAATTTTTCAAAAAATTTTCCAAGAAAAATTCAGGCAAAAAAGCAATGAAAACTACATGGGATGATGATTCAAGTAGCTCAGATAGTGAAGCAAGCAATGGAGAATCAGCAAATCTTTGTCTTATGACTAAAAATGACATTGAGGTAACAAATTTTGATAATATTGAAGATCCTTCATATGAAGAATTGTAAAATATTTTAGAAGAGGTATATGAGGAATTTAAAAAATTGAGTATTAAGTATACTGTTTTGAAAAAAAAAAATCTTTTTTAACAAACGAAATTGATATTTTAAGAAAAGAAAGTATTGTTTTGAAAGATGAAAATTTTGAATTGAAGAAAAAGAAATCTGATTTAGAAAATATTATTGAAAACTTTACGAATGGAAAAAGAAATTTTGAAAAACTTCTTGGTAGTCAAAGATGTGTTTTTGACAAGGCAGGCTTAAAATATATGCCAGAACAAAAATACAAACCTTATAAAAACTTCTTTGATAATCCTTCTATATCAAAATCCAATATTCAAAATTCTTTTCATAAAAATAATTTTGTTAAAAAAAGATATTATTATAATCACTCAAGTTCTTCATATATGTCACATGCTATTTGCAATTTTTGTAATAGAAATGGTCATAATTATTTTGCTTGTCTTATTAGAAGAAAACATACAATGACTATTAGGGCCATATGGGTACCTAAACATCTTGTTTCTTCTAATACTAATAAATAAAGGATCCAAAAAACTTGGGTACCAGGAATTATTTTTAATTGCTTTTGTAGGTATGCTTAAAGTATTCTACAGGTAAAAATAAATGGTTTTTAGATAGTGGATATTCAAGACACATGACGGGAGACAAAATTAAATTCATTGATTTCACTTCTAAAGAAAAAGGATGTGTGATATTTGGAGACAATTTAAAATGAAAGATCATGGAAATAGAAGGAAAGATCATCAAGACTTAGTACAAGATGCAACTAAATAGTGGAAACATGTGAAAGATCATCCAGCGGAATAAATTCTAGGAGAACCTTCACGAGGTGTAAGTACTCGATCATCTCTTAGAAATATTTGCAATCATACTACTTTTCTATCTCAGATTGAACCTAAAAATATTGATGAAGCACTTCTTGATGAATCTTAGATTCTAGCCATGCAAGAAGAATTTAATCAATTTGAAAGAAATAATATTTGAACACTTGTTCCTAAACCCAAAAATCATACTATTATTAGAACAAAATGGGTTTTTAGAAACAAGAAAGATGAGTCCGGAGTCATTACTAGAAATAAGGCTCGACTTGTGGCCCAAAGTTTCAATCAAGAAGAAGGAATCGATTATGATGAGACATATGCACCAGTCGCAAGATTAGAAGCTATTCGAATGCTACTTACATATGCTTGTTATAAAGATTTCGAACTTTTTCAAATGGATGTTAAAAGTGTTTTCTTAAATAGTTTTTTTTATTGAAAAATGTTTTTCAAGGGGAAAGATTGATATAACTCTTTTCATCAAGTATGAATAGAATGATATTCTTCTAATTCAAATTTATGTAGATGATATAATATTTGGTGCTACTAATGAAAATATGTGTCAAGATTTTGTTAAGAATATGCAGGAAAAATTTGAAATGAGCATAATGGGAGAACTTAATTTCTTTCTCGGATTACAAATCAAGCAAGCAAAAAGTGGAACATTTATTAATCAGTCAAAATATATCAAAGAGTTACTCAAAATTTGAGATGGAACGTGCGAAGGTAATTGGAATATCAATTAGTCCAACCACTAAACTTGATAAAGATGAAAGCGGTAAGCCAGTTGACTCAAATGTATATTGAGGTATGATTAGTAGTTTATAATATTTGATAACTAGTAGACCTGATATTATGTTCAGTATATGTTTATGTGCACGTTTTCAATCATTTCCAAAACAATCTCATTTGATTGCAGTCAAACGGATTTTTAGATATTTTGCCATTACCATTGACTTAGAGTTATGGTATCCTAAACACACTTCTTTCAATCTTATTAGTTATTCAGGTACCGATTATACTGGTTGCAAAGATGATCGAAAAATTTTTAGTAGAAGATGTCATTTCTTAGGTCGTGCACTAGTTTCTTGGTTTAGTAAAAAAAAACAAAATTCTGTTGCACTATCTATTGCTGAGGCAGAATATGTTGCTGCGGGTAGTTGTTGTGCTCAAGTTCTTTACATGAAGCAACAATTTAAAGATTTTAAACTAATGTATAATCACATTCCAATCAAATGTGATAATACAAGTGCTATAAATCTTTCAAAAAAAAAAACCAATACAACATTCTAGAATTAAGCATATTGAAATAAGATATCATTTTCTTCGAGATCATGTGCAGCAAGGTGATATAGTACTGGAGTTCACAAACACACACGATCAGTTAGCAGATATATTCACAAAACCTTTAGCAGAAGATAGATTATGTATGATTAGAAGAGAAATAGGTATGATGCATGTTATGAATATCTCTTGAAAGATAGATCAGAGTTCATAAAAATAGAGAGATATTTTTTTAAATACTTTTACATAAACTTGAGGTTCTTAGCCTCATGTTTGAGACGCTCATTCTCTTCATATAATATCATGCCATCCCTATCCATGGGAACTGGCAATCGGAATGAAAAATCCAATAGAGATTTCAACTTTTTATTCTTCTGCCGAAGGATTCCTTCCCTTATGTGAGACTCTTGAACAATTCGTTGAAGTACAACAATTTGTTCTCTAAGCTTTTCAACCTCATGATTTTTGACTTGTAGCCGCTGGAAAAAAGCAACAATAGAGGATGAGTAGCGAGTCCCGAGACTCACCAAGTCGTAGATCGCATCGGAGTCTGGCTTATTAGCCAAACTATTGTTCTCTTGCTGCAATATGGCACCAATGGTAGCTGCAGAAAGGACATGAGATTGAGATGTAGAATACCTCATTGATGCATCTAGAGAAATGTTAGAAGAATGAGCCATTGAGAAAAGAATTGAAAACTTAAAGCGAGAATATTGAAGGAATGCAGATGAGTTATAGAGATGAGAATAAGATTTGATGCAAATCGGATGAACTTTAAAACTGATTTTATAGAGATAGCATAAAGAACAAGACAAACTATTGTCTCTTCAAATCTTATTAGTCAAAAGAAATATAAGATATGCTGGATACACATTGTCAAAAGTTTTCTTACTAGAAAAACGGTTCTCTGCTCCTATCATGGCATTGACGGCCTTAGGAGAGAAGATTGATGGTTGATGCGTCAAGGGTTCCTGATTCAAGTCTGAAACATTAGTGGAAGAGAATTGTTCGGCCATTCTATCGTTATGGAGAAACAAAACTTAGGTCAAGAAGCAATGTTTTTTTTTTGGTATCCGATTGGTGAAAATGATTTTTTTTATAGAAACTCAGAGCCTTCAAACCCGTTTGTCAACAACATCAGGCGATTGATCTGTTTTCGCACCGACTGCTAGAGTTAGGCCTCCAACCTTTACAGGTTTTGTCAGATACACGTGGATCCACACCGAATTGCCAGAGTTAGACTTCCAACATTTGCAGGTTTTGTCAGACATGCATGACTCCGCACCGCATTGCCAGAGCTAGGCCTGCAGCTTTTGCTGTCTTTGTCGAACACGAATAATTTTAATTATTCAACTTCAAATCTCTGAAACATCTAATTCGTCAATAACATCAAGCGGATTTAAATCTTCTTCCGCACCGAAATGATAAAATTCGGCTTCAACCTTTGCAGGTTTTGTCGGACACGGGTGGTTCTAACTTCTACAGTCTCTACTAACGCAGCGTTTTATTTGTCTGTTAGTTATTGTAGGAATATATCTTATTGAGATAATTATTATTCCTTTTTAATGATGTCAAAAGGGGGAGAAGTTTTAGACTAGAACATTAACATTGTTTAAATCGCTAAACTTGTTATATATGCTTGGAATTATGTTTATATTTTTGCTTGAAAAACTAACGCACATTCTCAGGGGGAGCTTAAGTATTAATACAGGATTCAGGTTCTATCAAGCATTTGTCATCATAAAAAAGGGGAAGATTGTTGAACCCAAGGTTTCAAGTTTCGTGTAAATCTACACATGAATTTTGATGATAACAAATGAATTCAAAGAATAAAGGAGTCTCAAGCTCAAGTTGTCCACACAATATAATCAAGCACATCAAGGAAGCAAGCATGAGCAAGAAGGGAACAAGTTCACATTAAAATCATAGCGTAATGCTGTAAATCTCTTAAAAATTCAAAATTAGGATTAAGACTCAAAATAAATATTTTATCATAAAGTATTAAAATACATTTTCCACATGTGCATGAATATTTTGAAAATTAAATTTGAAAATTTTGAAAGATGATTGATTGTCATCTTTCACATGTGCATAACATGATTAAAGGTTTGAACTTTGAAAATATTAAGATGATTGATTGTCATCTTTCACATGTGCATGATATGATTAAAGGTTTGAATTTTGAAAATATTAAGATGATTGATTGTCATCTTTCACATGTGCATGTTTTATTTGAATATTTTCAAAAGTGGTGGATGCTTTTCTTGACTTATGCAAAAGGTAGATGTCTTTTTTTGAAAATTTTGAAAAGTAGAGTGTGCTCCTTTTGTCATATGCAAAAAGTAAAAGATTAGATTTGAAATTTTTGAAAAGTGAATGATGATGTTTTTGACATGGGATTCTTTTCAAATTTGAAATTGAAAACTCATTTGCCTATAAATAGCTCACTTGAGTTTTGCAAAACATATAACAAGAGCTTACACATCTATTGTTAAGTTTTGTATCATTCCTTCAAAACTCTCATTCTCTCTTTTCTAAAGTTTTGAGCCTTAATTCTTATTCTTGTTGAGAGAGATATAGGTTGCGCTGTATTGTTTCTATCTCACTCATTAAGGAGTGTACTTTGATAGTCTACCTATTATCAAGTCTTGTATTTGTAAGAGTGTGCGTATAATCCTTAGGTGTGTAGAAGGTGTTCTACACGGGGAATAGTTAAATCACCAAGTGTGAGGTGATTGGAAGTGTAGAGGGTGTTCTACACGGATTCTTTGGAGCGGTGCTGCTCAAAGGTGTAATAGGTTTCTATCTCCACCTAAAGGAGATTGAATAGTGGATTTGGGGATTCTCAAGAAGTAGCTTGAGGCGAGGATGTAGGCAGTGGGGCCGAACCTCGTTAACATACTGAGTTTGCTTCTGTCTTACCTTTACTCTTTATATTTATTACTATTTCATATTTTGTTTATATTTTATATTATATATTTGATTTATAATTGTTAATTTTTTAAATACAACTCAATTCACCCCCCTCTTGTGTTAGTCATCTGGGCAACAATATTATATCAAATGTTATATTAGTTTTATATTATAAGGTTCATAACCATGAATAATAAGATTAAAATACCGTATTATATTAACTAACAATTTAGTATATAATATATAAAAGTATATATTGATTTGGTTCAATCGATTTTCAGATTTTTTTACACTCTAGAGAAAATATAAAGTTTTAATATTTCTAATTATGTGCTTCAAAAGCTTTTTGTTTTATATATTTTTTTATTTTTTAATAAACCACGTGACACTATATGGTAATGTTTCCTTTAAATAATTATGGTTGGATTGAGAGATAATATGAGATGAGTTGAAATGAAAGTTAAAAGTTGAATAAATATTTTTAAATTATTATTTTTGTAATATTATTATTATTTTTAGATTTAAAAAAGTTGAATTAAGATTTTAACAAATTGAATTATTTATTATATTTCTTGTAAAAAATTAAAAAAATTATAATAATAAAATAAGATAAATTAAATGATTTCTAAATGCAAACAAAAATAATAAAATTTAGATGGCTCAATAAATGAATAATTGTTGTATAATAAGTGGATGACTATCAACTACCACTCAAAATGTGAATTGGTTGTTGACATGTGAGAGTTTGTTATACTTGTCACTTGGTTGTTGAGCATGTAAATTAATTAGCACAATCACCATGTAAATTGTCTATAAAAGAGGTCTTGAAAATCATTTATAAGATATAAGAAAAGAAGTAAAGTAAATGATAATGAGCTCTTAAAGAACAAAGTATTTTGCAATCTCTCAATTTTCTTTCTTCTCTTTTGCAATATTTCAATCATTTGCTATTTTTTTATTTCATAACACGTTATCAGCACGACTGTTTTACCAATTCTAAAACTAGTGGTCTTATTCCTTAATTAAGTTTTTCAATATATTATTTGCAGCCTTTGATGTGAATATGAAATATTTTTAAATCTACGTGATTTTATAAATATATTTTTGAGATACACATATTTATTTCATTATTTATATATGTAGAAAATGATCAATCTTATAAAATTAGAATTTGTTGCTCTTGACATTTCTGGGAAAAATTATTTATCATGGATTCTTGATGCTAAAATCCATCTTGATGCAAAGAATTTGGGAGAAACAATTAAAAAAGGAAATCAAGCGTCCTTGCAGGACCGCGCTAAAGTAATAATTTTTCTTCGCCACCATCTTCACAAAAAATTAAAAATTAAGTATCTTACAGTAAAAGATCCATTTATTTTATGAAATAATTTAAGAGAGAGATTTAAATACCAGAAGATTGTTATCCTTTTAAAAACTCATTATGAATTATTGCACCTGAGACTGCAAGATTTTAAAAGTGTTAGTGAGTATAATTCTGAATTTTTTAAAATTAACTCGTTACTAAAATTATGCGGTGAGAAAATCACCGATAATGATATGTTAGAGAAGACTTATACTGCTTTTATGCATCGAATGTGCTCCTGCAGCAGTAGTATCGAGGGCGAAAGTTCAAGAAATATTCTGAAGTTATATCATGTCTTCTAGTAGTTAAGCAGAACAATGAGTTTTTATTAAAAAAACCATCAGTCATGCTTTCTGGTTTAACATCATTCCCTGAAGTGAATAATACTATATTTGCATCATTCCCAAAAGCGAATGGTGCATCCTTTTGAAAAAATCGGTGGCATGGACGTGGTAGGAGAAACTATATAAATATTGGTCCCAGAAGTGACAACATTAAAAAGGATAC
This sequence comes from Platycarya strobilacea, assembly GCA_036898215.1. NCBI lineage: Eukaryota > Viridiplantae > Streptophyta > Magnoliopsida > Fagales > Juglandaceae > Platycarya > Platycarya strobilacea. The sequence continues at coordinate 24,375,546 of CM072545.1, read as the reverse complement.
TACTAATAATATACCGTATCGCCAGAAGTGGTACAATTCAGAAAGGGGTAATAACTTCCAAAATAATTCTTCAAAAAGAAGTGAAGAGGTATGCTATAGATGTGGAATGACTGGACACTGGTCATGTACATGTCATACGGTCAGACACTTGACAGATTTATATTAAGCATATATAAAAGGAAATAATAAAATAATTGAAACAAATTTAGTAGAACTATCAGATGATTCATTAAATGTAGATATCACTCATCTTGATATTTTTGATTTCTTTAAAGTTCCTAATGGTAGAATTGATCACTTGATTGGAAATGGAAGTATTCCTCCAAATTAATGTATTTTCTTTATTATTTGTAATGAAAATTTTGTATATTTTGTAGAATCATGGATCACATAGATGAACTTTTTATCTCTGAGTTGAATGATAAAGATGTATGTCTGACTGACAGTGCTACAACTCACACAATTCTCAAAGATAAGAAATATTTTCAAAATCTCACACTAAGCAAAGCCTATGTCCATATTATATCAGGTTCATCAAATCTAATTGAGGGTTTCGGAAGAGCTTATATTGTATTGCCTAATGACACCAAATTTTATATTGATGATGCTCTATTTTCTTCACAATCTAAAAGAAAATTAGTGAGTTTCAAAAATAGACGTCATAATGATTATCATATTGAAACGACCAATAAAGGCAGTAAAAAACATCTTCTCATTACTAAATCAATTTTGGGCCAGAAGCTCGTATTAAAAAAACTGTTTACTCTATCTTCTGGATTATATTATGCAAGAATAAGAACAAGTGAATCAAATGTGGTAATGTACCAGAGATGCATTGAGCCCAAAGTATTTATGAATTGGCATGATCGCCTTGAACATCTGGGATCAATAATAATGAGACAAATTATTGATAATTCACATGGACATCTCTTAAAGAACCAAAAGATTCTTTTACCCAATGAATATCCGTGCTCTGCATGTTCTCAAAATAAGTTTATTTTATGGTTTTGATTGATGCATAAAGTTGGTGGTCACATATTTGTCTACTTTCCACTAGAAATGTTGCATTTACTAGACTTCTTGCTCAGATAATCAAACTACGAGCATAATTTCTTGAGTATCCAATTAAAACTATTCAATTGGATATGCAAACGAATTTTCGTCTCAAACTTTTGATAAATATTGCATGTCAATACGAATAGATCTTGAACATCCTGTTTTCCATACACACACTCAAAACGATCTAACTGAATCTTTGATCAAAAGGCTTCAACTAATCGCTAGACCTTTACTTATGAAATCAAAAGTACCTGTTTCTACTTGGGGGCATGTTATACTTCATATAGCATCGTTAATTCGTATTAAATAACCTGCATATCATAAATATTCTCCATTACAACTTGCATTTCGTCAACAACCAAATATTTCTCATTTTCGTACTTTTGGATGTACTATATATGTTCCAATTGCATCTCCACCGCATACAAAAATGGGGCATCAATGTAAACTTAGGATATATGTTGGTTTTGATTCTCCATCTATTATTAGATTCATTGAACCACTTACATGGGATATGTTTAAAGTACATTTTAAGAATTGTCATTTTGACAAATCCACCTTTCCATTACTAGGTAACGAAAAATCGGTACCTGAAGCACGACAAGAAATTACTTGGGATAATAAAGTCCTGTTAATTTGATCCTCCTAAAAATCAATATAAAACAGAAGTTAAGAAGATTATTCATTTGCAAAATATTGCAAATCAATTACCGGATATACTTATTGACACTAAAGGTATAATAAAATCATATATTACTGCTGTTAATACTTCAGCAAGAATTGAAATTTTTGAATGACAAGTTGTCAAAACAACAATAGGTGAGTTTAAGACAAGACTGAAGCGTAGAAGACCTATTGGTGTAAAGATAAAATTTCTCGAAGAAAAAAGATACAAAATGAATTTGGTGTTCCTGAAAAACCAATAACAACAATACAAGCTACAAATATAGTTGATGCTCCTGAAGAGGTCAAATCTTCTATTCCAAAATCTCCTAAAAATGGACCTCCTAAAGAGGTGTTTTATAAAATATTTTTTTCTAAAGAGAAACAGGTACCTGAAAATAATGAAATCTCAATACATTTCATGAGTATTGGAGAAATTCTGGATAGAAATAAAACTGTTGTCGACAATATATCTTCATATAAGATGGCCCTTGACATTATCAGAAGTAATAAAGAAAGTGAGCCAAAAACTGTCGAAGAATGTTGACGTAGAAATGATTGGCCAAAATGGAAAGCAACTATTGGAACTGAATTAAACTCACTAGAAAAGTGAGAAGTAGTTGGACCTGTCGTTCAAACACCAAAAGGTGTAATGCCTGTTGCATATAAGTGGGTATTTGTACAAAAACGTAATGAGAAAAATGAAATTGTGCAGTACAAAGCACGACTTGTCGCACAAGATTTCTTACAGAAACTCGGAATTGATTATGAAGAAACATATTCTCCCGTTATAGATGCAATCATATTTAGATTTTTGATTAGTCTGGTCGTTATAAAAAGATTAAAAATGCAGTTGATGAATGTGGTCACTGCATATTTATATGGATCTTTAGACCATGACATATATATGAAAATCCCTGAAAGATATAAAATGCTTGAAGCATATACAAGTACATGTAGAAATATGTACTCTATCAAATTTCAAAGATTTTTATATGGGTTAAATCAAGCCGGACACATGTGGTATAATCGCCTAAACGAATATTTATTGAAAGAATGATTTGAAAATAATCTTATATGCCCATGTGTTTTTATTAAGAAATCAGAATTCAAATTTACCATTATTGCGATTTATGTTGATGATTTAAATATTGTGGGAAGAGATCTCAAGAACCTCTATATATTTAAAGAATGAATTTGAAATGAAAAATCTTGACAAAATAAAACTTTGTCTTGGCCTGCAGCTCGAGCGCTTGCCAAATGGAATTTTTATTCATCAGTCCATGTATACAGAGAAAATCATAAAACACTTTTATATGGACAAAACTCATCCCCTGAATCCTCCAATGATTATTCGATCATTTGATGTGAAAAATGATCATTTCATCCTTGTAATGACGATGAATAAATTTTTGATCCTAAAATACCATATCTCACTGCAATTAGAACTTTGATACACATTGTAAATTGCACTCGGCCTGATATTACTTTCTCAGTTAATCTGCTTGCAAGATATAGTTATGCACCAACTCGAAGGCATTGGAATAGTATTAAACATATCTTTCGTTACCTTTAATGTAAAGTTGATATGAGATTATTTTATCAACGTGGATCAAGTCTACAATTAATTGAGTATGCAGATGCAAGTTATCTTTCGGATCCATACAGAGGTAGATCTCAAACTAGATATTTATTTACTTATGGAGATACTGTCATATCATGGAGATCTGTCAAGCAGATACTATCTGCTACATCTTCAAATCACTCAGAGATCATTGCAATTTATGAAACAAGTCAAGAGTGTATTTGACTGAGATCAGTGATTCAACATATCCAAGAAAAGTGTTGTCTTCTAATGATCAATAATAGCCCAATAATTTTATATGAAAATAATATTTCTTGTATCACTTAAATCAAATGAGGATATATTAAATGTGACAGAATCAAACATATTTCACCTAAATTTTTTTATACTCACGAACTACAAGAGAAAAGTGAAATTGATGTCAAACATATACGATCAAGTGATAATCTGACAGATTTATTCAGAAAAGCATTACCAACTGTGACATTCAAGAAGATTGTGCAGAACATTGGAATACGAAAATTCAAAAATCTATCATCATACACTTTTCAGGGGGAGCAAATGTCCTGAAAACTTATGCTGATTGTACTCTTTTTTCTTCGCTGAGGTTTTGTCACACTAGGTTTTCTTCTGTAAGATTTTAATAAGGTAATCTTAAAACACTTGGAGGTACACAAGAATACTATACTCTTTTTATTTCGCTATTGATTTTTCTTCCCATTAATTTTTCCTTGGTAAGATTTTAACGAGACAGATTATTTATAGATAGTCATCTAAGAGGGAGTATTGTATCATACATGAATGACCATCAACTACTACTCAAAATGCGAATTGGTTGTTGGCATGAAAGAGTTTGTTGTACTTATCACTTGGTTATTGAGCATATGAATTGATTAGCACAACCACCATATAAGTTTCCTATAAACGAGATTTTTTAGGATCATTTATAAGATATAAAAAAAGAATTGAAGTGAATGGTATTGAGCTCTCAAAAAATAAAATATTTTACAATCTCTCAATATTCTTTTTTCTCTTTTACAATCTTTCAATCATTTAATATTTTTCTTTAATTTTATTACAATAATCTTCAAAACGAGCTAATCTTATAAAAATGGGTTTCTCAGACCAACCGGACCCGACACACGGCGAAGGCCCACCTATGAGCACCACGGCCAAACCCAACTTCTACGTTTGCACATAAAAAATTCGTATCCTCTCTTGCTGAGATGAGATCTTTCTCTCACTTTCAGAAAAGTCTCAGAAGTAGTAGCAGTTGAGAGACCGAAGAAGCTGAAACCTGAATAGAACTCTTTCCAAATTCTTCGTAACAATGAGAAGGTACATTGCTCCTTCACTTTCTCTATCATATTTTCCTGGAATATAGTAAAGCGTCCGGTATCCCATCGTTACAATCGGAGTTTAGTAATTGATTTATAACATTTTCTCAGGCAGGGGCATCATAGGCCGCACGCGAAGCAAGGAGGGGTGAAGGGAATGGTGGGGAGGTTATCGATCGCGGTGTTGGTTGTCCTGATCTGCACTTTTTCGCTGATGTTTTCTTCTTCCAGCAGTGGAACTAGTCGATCCAGCTATCGCACGGAGGTTAGCTAGGTCGATTTCCCAAAGCATTTTGGATGTGATTGTGATTCTTTTCTGTTTGATTGCTGAGAAAACGTGGGAAAATTGAAAGAAATTGGAATTCTGAAAATCCCGATATTATATTATTTGAAACCCTTTAGAGCTTTGTTGGCTTGCGTATTTGTGTTTTTGAAGAATTGGAAGGGTAGTAGCTATATGGTTTATTGGCTTCAGAATCTGAATTAGTGGACCGATTAAAGTGAAACATCGACAACTAGTGAATTCCCTTTAGAGACAAGTAGTGAATTCACTCAGTGAAATGTTAGCTTTATCAGAGCCGCTGATGATTGGTAGCTCGAAGCCCTTACCACATATTTTAATCTGTTCTACTCTCCTAGTTTGAGATCAAGAGGTGCGGTCAAGTTGCTTTGGGCCCCATCCAAGAAAGGTGTGTTCAATGTCTGTTCTTATATAATGTCCTTATATAATGTCCTTATCTCCCATAATAATTACCCCTTTCCTTGTGAGAGAAAATGCAAGACTAAGGTACCTAAAGAGTTGTGTTTCTTGCTTGGAAAACATATCTTGGGAAGATTCCTACCATGGACAATTAGAGGAAAAGACACATTTGTGTGATTGAGTGGTGTTCCATGGGAGGATAGGTGGCTTGTGTTTTGTGGAGTGACTTCTTCATTTAGGTTGTTTTGGCTTGAGTCATGAACAGGACTAGGTGGTAGTTTACAAAATCTTAGGAGTGTAGAAGATAGTTCCAAATATCCCATAAAGTTACAAGTACTGATTGGCCTGAAATCTGAATAAGGTGGCTGGAGATTCCTTTTTCGGAATAAGGTTCATTTCTGTTGCATTGATTGATCTAGTGATGATACCATCATGAAAGAAATACAGAACAACCACAATCAAACAAACATTCATATCAAGGGAAATAAATGATAGAAATTTTGATGATTTAGAATGGACAATAGAGCTCAAGACTTTTTTCTTCAGCACATTCCTCCACTGGACAGCATCCATGGACTTTTATGGGGGCTTACTCTTTGTGATTATTTTGTGTCATTTTCTGTTTCTAGCTAGATGACTTCCACACTCATTTTAATTGGAATGTGCCTTTAGCATTTCATAATGAAATGATAATTACTTATCAAAAAATGTGGAGGAGAGGTGAATTTTGGGAGAGTGGTGCAATTATATAGCTCGGAGTATTTCCATTGAGCACTTTTTGGTCTTGGTAAATAGCATTTCCACAGGTTGTTATTCTTTTAGGAGGCCCTTAGTAGAACAATCCCAGCTTTGGTGGATAAGGGTCTTTTACCAGGCTTTGAAATGATAAACACCATCAGTGTCATGTCATAGTGGATTTCTTAAAAATGAATGTCATGGCATGGTCTTTTTTTTGTTGTTGTTCATCAGTCATGATTTTCACTTTGCACGGTTGCATTTATCTTTGTAGCAATTATCACCATATTAGCGCTCCAAATAACATTCTACTCTAAGTTGATATTAACTTCTTGGAGGATGAGTACTTGGTGTCGACTAACTCCAGAGTATTACTCAACAGTGAACCAATCGGTTATGAAAGCTGTATATTTATGGAGACTTATGTGATGTTGACTGGTGGAAGGTTGTAGCATAGAGGGAATGGGAAGAGTTAATTACTTAAGTTTCATGCCAAGCATATGGGTGGGCCTTACAATGTTACACTGATAGAAACACATGATTTTATGAGCTGGGTTTTTCTCCACTCTTCTTGTGTTATCGGTTGTTCATTATAACTCATTAAATAATTGATCACTCATTTTCTTCCTGTTTCAAGCAGATCAAGGTAGAAGAACTTTGGAGAAGTGCTGATGCTGGTGGTTGGAGGCCATCTTCTGCTCCACGATCTGACTGGCCCCGTACATACTTTTCATTATCTCAAAGAATGTTCGCCCCATGTTGAAGGGTCTGAATTTTATGCTTCTAGAGGTCCTAATTTTAAATTTATTGTTTGGTGTTGTATAATGTGGCAGCTCCTCCATCTCCAAGTGAGAGTAACGGCTTTCTGCGTGTTCGCTGTAATGGTGGTCTGAACCAGCAACGTACTGCGGTTTGCATCCTTTTCTTTGCTGCTAATATGATTGCACATTTTCATTCATGGGTCCTTAAAATTTTTTCATGGTGTGCAAGCCAGACAAATATATTCCTTCCATGTTAGCTCCATATTTTGCTGTGAGACGAAAAGATAAAAAGAAAATAATGAATAGTTGTATTCAAATGTGCTGCTCAATTTTTGTTACCGAGCTAGAATTTTGGAACCCCTTTGCATGACCTAAATAAGATTGGAATCAGTGTGTACTACTTTTATGGAGTTGCTTTTTGTAAATTGATATATGCTCTTTTCAATTTTTTAGATTTGTAATGCAGTTCTTGCTGCAAGAATCATGAATGCTACACTAGTTCTACCCGAGTTGGATGCAAACTCCTTTTGGCATGATGAGAGGTATGCATTTTTAAATAGTTTTGTGAACTGACAGAATATATTTGACCTGATGTATTTTTCTTAGAAAATCCTGGACAACATGCCTTGAGCTATGGGTAGTTAGGTTTAGGATGCCATACAGTTTTTTAATTATAAAAAATATATAAACTTTTTGTAATATTTTAATATTTATTACCCAGAAAATTTAAATTTCACATGTGGCAGTTTGTGATTCGGAAGGTCCTTTTTCAAAAAACTTCATACACAGGATTATATTTAAAAAAAACTTTACACAGCATAGGGGGGTTAACCTTGGCGCCTATGCTTTATCCTGAGAAAACATTTCTCAATATATGTTGAGTTAAAATTCATCATGTGAAGAGGGAAGCAACTCATTTAGCTGACCGTCAGCATTTGACAAACATTGGTTCATCAAGCATGCATGCACGCATGACTCAGATGAAAGAAAATTTTAATTGAATTATCTAATAATTAGCCATGAAGTTTGGTTTATACAGCTCACCCCAAGATCATAGCGCCACCCTTGGGATTTAGTCCTTGAACAGCCAAGACTTTTTATGTTCTTGTACCCCATATCAGATCACATGTTAAGCGAGTGAAGCCTTAAAATTTTCATCTCTTTAAGACATAGAATTGCCTGTCTATGCAGCCCTAAAAGTATCTTTCTGTTGCCAGATTATCCCAGGAAGTTATTTATTTGTTTCAACTTCTTCCATCCATCAAAGTTCAATTTTTCAAGTCATATTCAATCTACCCTGTTCCTTTCTTCTACGTATGCCATCATCTTATTCAATTTAGATATGCCATCACAAGCACTCTAGACAGGTTCCTACACGTCCTGTGTCACTGACGTGGAAAGATCTGGAAATCCATCTTTGAATGCTTATATGGTGGGTTTAGAGTTGGAGAATTTGTATTTCTAGGATTGGTTGAAGGTCTATCTGATGGCTACGATTTTGTAAAACTTGGGGATTTCAGGGTTTGATACATGTAACTTGGTGTATCTCATTAGATTAATAACTCGTAATTTTTTTTTGCTCTATGCAGCGGTTTCTATGGTATCTACGATGTTGAACATTTTATCAGGACATTGAGGTTTGATGTGCGGATTGTTGAACGCATACCAGAAATTCGCAAAAATCAAAGAATGAAAAAGATTAAAGCTTTTCAGGTGCAATGTTAGCATTTCTTCACATTCATGAGCATAAATCTTCAATAATACTTCAAATGTTAACTTTCTCTTTCTTTCTCTTGACTTCACTCAGTTACGTCCTCCTAGAGATGCTCCTATCAATTGGTATACTACAGTTGCTCTGGAGAAGATGAAGGAACATGGTGCTATTTATCTCACTCCCTTTTCGCACCGATTGGCTGAAGAAATTGACAATTCTGAGTATCAAAGATTGAGATGTAGAGTTAACTATCATGCTCTAAGATTCAAGCCGCATATTATGAAGTTAAGTCAATCGATAGTTGATAAGCTCCGCTCCCAAGGTCACTTCATGTCCATACACCTTCGTTTTGAGATGGATATGCTGGCATTTGCTGGGTATGGTATATAACTTTCTTACAAAGTTTGCATACACTTGCGGTTGGTTGAGCCTGTGCTAAGGGGTTAGAGATTAGATAATAATTGCTTGAAATATTTGCTTATTTTTTTATGCTTATAAGAGAATGGTGTTTGCGGTAGGGGGAGAAGACCCACCAATTGGTACATCTATCACTAAACCATTAGGAGCTGTACAAGCATTTTTCATTTATCTAAAGGGCTTTATCAACTATCTGATTGCTCTATTGTAGTGTTCCACTGCTTGGCTCAACTTAGCTTTGGGCAGTTTATTAATAAAAATGTCCTTAGCTCAAGACTATCTCAAGTTTGTTTGAATAAAAGAGCCAAATGGCGGATCCCTTGTTTTGGAGGGCTTAGGGTTTCTTTGTGGGAGTTGGCACATAAATAGTCTCGTGATGTCATGCATAATAGCATTGTCATGAACACTTTGGTTATAAGTACACTTATGGGTGTGTCAAAACATTAATCGTACGATACATCTTTAAATACATGTGTGTGTTTCCTCACATGCTTTTAAAGTGTGGTAAGGATTCCTCTGATGTGAGTTCCAAGGCAAGGGTAACTGGAGCACCTCAATTCTGAAAGTTAGCAACTTTTCAAAGTGGGCTGTTGCATCTGTTCTATTCATTTCAATATTGGCTTAGCAAAATTAATTAAAGAAAAGGAAAATGTGGGACACAACTTATTCCCTGAAGTACACCTTGCACATCAATTTTAGTCTCAATACAGGAAAAAAAAGGCTAGACTTTCCAGTTAATGCTTAGCAGTTAGGGCTCTTCTGTTTCTCATTTCTACATGAATTTTGCAATTTTTTCCCTCATGGTTATTTAAGCTGTTATATATTTAAACCATTCTCTTGCTTGTTACTTTTTTCTTTTAATATTTGGATTGGGTGATGTTATACGTATTAGCAATAGCACACAAATCCAAAGACACACTGCTGGTACTTCATATTTTCCAATGCATGTTGTTAGCATAGCATAATAAGGGTAGCTGGTAGTTGGTAGTTGGAGGTTAGTAGTTAGAAGTTGTGTAAATATTTGACTGACTTATTTGATTTATTTGTAAAGATGGCAACATGATAGATAATTCTTTCCTCTATATAAATGAAGGGAAACCCTCTGGAAAGGGATTGAGACCAATTGGCATGGTATCAAGAGCTGCCTGGTAATTTTTTCTCGATTTTTTTTCCTCTCTTTTCTCGGTTTTGGACATACCGCTTTTGTGTTTCGGTCAAGTTTGTGTAGTCTTGTGGTGCACCCGCGATTCTCTTTTCTCCTCCTCGTCTTTCTCGTGGTTCTGTTCTGCGTTTCTCAACAATTTTGTGGCTTGGTTACTCCCGGCACAGTGGTCTGTTCCTCTCAGCACAATCATCTCAAAAAAAAAAAAGTCTCTCGGACCAGTATTCTGCAGCTTGTCTTGGTGTTTTCGGCACCCTCTGTTTAAGGTCTTGGTTCATTCTTTTGTCTCGGGTTCTATTTCTTTTCTATGGATTCCGCATATGTGTGTGTTAAGTTTATGTGCACAAATTATTCTATCTGGGCATTTCAGTTTGAACTTTTTCTCAAAGGAAAAGCTCTTTGTGGTCATATTGATGGCACGAATGTCGCCAAACCATCTGCTTCTGACAAATCTCAGGATGTGGGGTCTTCTCCTTCATGAGATGTGCTTTATACATGCATCATGTCTTGCCTTCTTGGCTCAGTAGAGCCCCATATTATCACCAACTTGCGGCCCCATTGCTCTGCCCAATCCATGTGGGATTACTTTAAGAAGGTGTATCATTAGGATAATGATGCTCCTCGTTTTCAATTAGAACATGCAATTGCCATGTTTCAACATGGTAGTCTTTCCATCCAAGACTACTAGGCATTTCTGAGATTCTGGTATGAATATGCTGATTTGGTTATAGCGGATGTTTCTGTTGCAGCTCTTTCAACTATTCAAACTCTTCACGCGACTACCCAGCGTGATCAGTTTCTCATGAAACTATGTCCAAAATATGAATTTGTCCACTACTCCTTACTGAACAGATCCCCTGTTCTGTCTCTTGATGTTTGTTTTGGCAAGTTACTTCGCGAAGAACGTCGTTTTAGTACTCAAGCTATTCTAGAGCAATCTCGTGGCAATTCCAGGACAGCAACTGTGGCTTATGCCGCTCAAGGACGCAAACCAACTATGCATTTTAAAAACTTGCAGTGTTTCTGCTGCAAGGAATATGGGCATGTTGCTGCAAATTGTCCTAAGAAATTATTTTCTCCTTTGAGCAGCAGTCCTCAGATTTTCCTCCTGTCAATTCTCGCTTTAAATCAGGTATTGTGTATATGAGACGCTTCTGCCCACAATCATTTCCGGTGGCTCGCCCAATATCTGATCTTACCACGCTCCAGATTCAGTCAGTTGCAGCATCTCTAGCGTCTTTGGTACGTCGCTCTTCTCGAGCATTTGTACCCACGGAGAGGTATGGATCTCCTCTTCCAGTTCTGGCAATTCTATTTCAGCTCTTACTGCTGCATTGTCTAACTTTGATATTCCCACATGCTACTCACGCTACCAAGCATGATTATTGGCGACAAGTTATGCAGGAAGAAATTGCCGCTCTAGAGACCAATCACACCTAGGACATTGAGCCACGTCCTCCCACTATTATTCCTCTAGGTTGTAAATGGGTTTACGCTGTCAAGGTCCGATCTGATGGAAGTTTGGATCGTTACAAATCTTGGCTTGTGGCACTTGGGAATAATCAAGAATATAGTGTCAATTATGAAGAAACATTTGCTCACGTGGCTGAGGTGACTACCGTTCATACTATTCTAGCTCTTGCTGCTTCTCAAGATTGGTTGTTCCATCAGATGGATGTCAAGAATGCTTTTCTTCACGGGGACCTTAAAGAGTGTATTTATATAAAATCACCCCCGGGGTTGTTTCTTTCTCCGACTTTACAAGTGTGTAAGTTTCGTCGCTCTCTTTATGGTCTCAAACAAGCTCCGAGGGCTTGGTTTGATAAATTTCGAACCACTTTATTACAATTTTTATTCAAGCAAAGCAAGCATGACACTTCATTATTTCTTCGGCAAACAAACATGGGTCTTGTTGTTCTTTTGGTTTATGTTGATGATATTGTAATCACTGATTCCGATTCTGATTTACTTGGTCAGCTTAAGACTCATCTCTCCAAGTCCTTTCATATGAAAGATCTTGGGTCTCTCACATATTTTCTTGGTCTTGAGGTGCATTGTAGTCCCTCCGACATTTCACTTAATCAACATAAGTATGCGTGTGATTTGGTGGCTACAGCTGGCCTACAGGAAGCTACCTCTGTTGATACTCCTATGGAATTAAATGTCAAACTTCGCAAAGGAGGGTGACTTACTTCCTGGTCCCAATTTATACAGGAAATTGGTTGGTAACCTAATCTATCTCACCATTACTAGACCTGACATTTCTTTTGCTGTACAATAAGTCAGCCAATTTTCTTAGACTCATCGTCATCTTCATTTGGTTGCTGTCCGTAGGATTATACACTATGTTCAGGGAACTTCTTCTTGTAGCTTATTCTTTCCTGCAAGCAATTCTCCTCGCCTTGCTGCTTATAGCAATACTGATTGGGCTAGTTGTGCCGATACACGTCGCTATATCACTAGTTGCGTGTTCTTAGATGATGTGTTGAACTCCTTGAAGAGTAAGAAGCAAGACAGAGTTTCTAAGGCTTCTACGGAATCTATGTACAGGGCAATGTCCCTTGTTTTGAGATTATTTGGCTTCGAGGTTTGCTTGCTAAGTTAAACTTCTCTCAGACCAATCCTACACCTTTACATGTCGATAATACAAGTACTATTCAGATCACGGCCAACCCTGTCTATCATGAGTGCACTAAACATATTGAAGTTGACTGTCACTATATCCGTAAAGCCTTTGAAGCTCGTGCTATCACTCTTCCACATGTTTCTATTGAACTATAAATTGTTGATATCTTCACCAAAGCTCTTACTCGCCATCGACATTACTTCCTAAAAAGCAAATTGATGCTTGTTGATCAACCCGCATCAATTTGAGGGGGGTGTCAGCATAGCATAATAAGAGTAGCTAGTAGTTGGTAGTTGGAGGTTAGTAGTTAGAAGTTGTGTAAATATTTGACTTATTTGTAAAGATGGCAACATGATGTATAGCTGGTAGTTGGTAATTGGAGGTCAGTAGTTAGAAGATGGCAACATGATGTATAATTCTTTCCTCTATATAAATGAAGGGAAATCCTCTGGAAAGGGATTGAGACCAATTGACACATGTAACTTCCACAATTTGAGATTTGGGTTGTAATTAAGTACTTTCCAGACCTACTAAGTGCCAGAATTTGAAGAAAATGAAATTGCTGATTATTTCATTTATTTTTTTGGTGGTGGTGGTGGTGGGTTTTTTTTGTTTTTTTGGGGGGGGGGGGGGGGGGGGAGGAGGTTGCTGTTTAACTGGAGCCTTCTAGAATTTTTTTAATTTCCCAATGTGCTAATTTTTTTTTATTTTTAATAGAAGCTTTGAAGCTACTATGTTTTCATATAGAATTTTTTTTTTTTCCTGTTATGTATATGGGATGTGGCTGGTAAGCTCTTGGTGAGCCTGCTTTACAACATAGCTGATGGTTGTCTTGTTGATCTACTGATTGACGAGATGAAATTATATTTTAGAAATATTTGCATAAGAATACCTTTTTTTTTAATAAGTAATAAGAGATATTTTATTCCAAGTAATTAGGCATAGCCCAAGTACACATGGAGTATACAATTGAGAGACACCTATTTACAAGATAAATCTGGAAAATTAAAACAAAACAAAACATTCATTACCATCCCTTACATTGCAGAAGAATACTGTTAACCTCCAACATTGGGTGTAATGACATATAGGTGCTTAGATATATTTATGCCTCAAGAGCAAGCAATTTTGAAGAAGTACCGAAAGGAAAACTTTGCGCCAAAAGTACTCAATTATGACGAAAGGAGGGCCATCGGAAAATGCCCATTGACTCCAGAAGAGGTGATCTTCTTGCCTTTCATTGTCCGTCAATCTATTGTTGGAAAGATAATTTTTTCTTACACAGCCAGTCCAAAGCTTGTCAAGGCTAAGAAGACTAACAGACCATGATGGCATTGGAAATATATTTTTTCTCACAGCTAGTCCCAAGCTTGTCATGGCGTAGAAGACTAATAGACTATGACAACATTGTGGTGTCTAGTGATATTTTCTGATTATTTTTTTGTATTAGGCCATATACTGTCCATATATATATATATATTTTGTAGGTTATAGACTCTCCATATTTTAATATTATGATGTCTTTTCTCTCCGCAGGTTGGTCTGATTCTACGCGCAATGGGGTTTGATAATTCTACCAGAATATACCTGGCTGCTGGTGAGCTTTTTGGTGGGAATCGATTCATGAAACCATTTCGGACACTTTTCCCTCACCTTGAGAACCACAGTTCTGTGGAACATACAGATGAGCTAGTTGAGAACACCAGGGGACTGGCAGGGTCGGCTGTTGATTACATGGTTTGTCTTCTGTCTGACATTTTTATGCCAACATATGATGGCCCAAGCAACTTCGCAAACAATCTCCTCGGACATCGCCTTTACTATGGCTTCCGCACTACAATCAGACCTGACAGGAAAGGTCTTTCCCCTATCTTCATTGATCGGGAGAATGGGCGAAAGGCAGGTTTTGATGAAGCTGTTAGGCAAGTCATGCTCAAAACAAACTTCGGTGGACCCCACAAGCGGGTATCACCAGAGTCCTTCTATACAAATTCTTGGCCTGAATGTTTCTGTCAAACTTCACCAAAGAATCCTGCTGATAAATGTCCACGAGATGATGTTTTGCAAGTTCTAACCAGCCATTTGGAGAGTGAAGCAACTGATGACTTCAAGTCATTGACCCCATTAAATTCAACAATATCTGGGGCAGAAAGATAAGAAGATTTGACCCAAACTTCTAGCTCGTGGCTAGCCTAACTCAGTAATGAACCCCTCATGCATCAAATTGGAAGGCAAGGGATTTTCTCAACCATATTACCCGGTAATTTTATATCTGAAAAATGTCTTTTCTTAGATCCGGAGTGATTCTGCTACAAATACTAAACTTGCAGGTTTTCAAACATGTTTCATATTTGGTATTGATACAATAGGATATCCAGATGATACAAGGTTTAGAGGAAGTGAAAAAGAATGTTGTAGAGCTCTTAGAAAAAAAAAGGACGTCTTACGATGTCCCAGTTCAGTGCGAATGTTATATCATAAAAAATGTGCCGTACAGATTTCTATTGGGAAGAAGATTAATGCCGTGTAGATTCATTTCGTGCATTGGGGTTCTCAAGATAGATACACACTATCCTTCTTTGAAAATAAATAATAAATAAATAGAAAATACACTATCCTTAACGTAGAATATTTAGTGAGCCGAAATTGTTAATCTTCAGCCATGCTTTTCTGTTCATTTCCATGGTTATTCATCTTCATCTTTACTTGGACTTCCGTCTTTTGCAATTTCTAACCCAGTGTAGGTGATGATTACAATTTCATTCATCTGATCATTTAAGTTGATGGTTGGTTTTTCAGTAATTCTTGCTGGCGTCATATTAGGAGATGCTACTTTTGTCTTATCTATTTGGTGCTAGAGGTTCATGTTTCCTACGGTTCAGAGGGGTCATATAGATAAAGGTTGCTGGAGCAAATTTGAATTACTTGAATTACCTGACTTTGTTGAAATTTGTATGTAACTTATGAACTTATTATAATATCAATTATGAATGTATGATGTCTGGTTGGTTGGCTTAAGTCCAACAACGAAAGACTATTTTTCTGATCATAATTTAACAAAAGCATTTATTGGAGTTTGGTTTGGCCAAAATTTACCAGTGGGTACATTTGAGTAGAGCTGCCCACCTGCCTATTTTTACAAACCACACGAAATTACGATGTGACTTTTATTTTTTATTTTTTTAAGTACACATTACGTCCAGTTTTACCCAAATCAGACCTTCCTCTTATTTTTCTGCAGAACAGGGTGATTTCGAATTTGCTTTCCCTCACCCGACACTTTCTTGCTCTACTAGTCTCCACCGCCACCGTCTGAGGTCTCCAGCAAGCATGCTCTGACCGACTAACAGAACCTAGCCACGATAAAAATAAAAATTATTTTTTTTCCTGTTTTTCTTATGCCCATTTCTGAGAAATCTACTTTTTTCTGATTTTCTTATTCCTTTAAGTTTCTTTCAAGCATCTATGGTTGAAGACAAATTAAATGATGGTTATAGGCCTCCGCATCAGTGCTTGTTGTTGGATAAAGTTTGGGTTTTTTTTTATCAAGCATCGAAAATCATAGCTATGGAAGTTGAGTTTTTTTAGCTTTTGTATTTTTTGTCTACTTATTAAATATGGTGTCCTCCAAAATCAAAGTTTTCAACTAATTGCAGCAAAAGAAAATGGGAATGATTTAACTTCCCATTTCTCATTGTAACTTTTTCACCGCCAATTCTATTTCTCATTGTAACTTCCCATTTCTTGGACAAGTTATTAGCTAGCTAAGTAATGAAAAAGATAGATAGCATTGTAGCTAAAAAACTATGCACGCTTGAACCATCCAAGCTCCCATGGCTATAGCCTAAAAATAGAAAACCCGATGAAGATCAGAATCTCATAGCAATTTTCAGATCGCTATGGTTGAGGAATGATTTCTCGAATTGTGACGGTCACAAAGAAGAGTGATGATTTTTTATGGAGGAAGATGAAACTATCGCGACTTTTAGTGATGTATCTCAAACCGCGACGGGGGACTCATGCAAGAAGATAGCTCTTAGATGTCGAAGATGAACTCGTCACTGGGAGGGAGATTTTTCCTTACAAATTCGGAGTGATGGAATTCAGTCACTGAACCGAATGTAAGCAAATTGGGTTTGCCACGTCGGCCTTCGTGTGGCGTGTGATATAAAACCAGATGAAGACTAGATTTTTCCAGGTATATTTATCCCCCATTTCAAAATTGGAATGCACACTTTTTCAAAGACTTGGTCTAAAGCAATTGTAGCAAAAGCACACTGCTACTAGGGCTAAACAAAAGTGACCAAATCAGTTCTCTGTTTCTTAGGATTTTTTTTTTTAATTTTTTTTTAATGAAAGATCAGTTTTTAAATTCATTTTTTTTATTCAAACAGCAAATAAAAAAGAATAAATAATTTATTCGACAACATCAATTAAGTTTGCTGCCAATCAACTCATTGTTCTAATCCGTTTGGTTTGGATGATGAACGTGTTTTTATCTAATCTCATCTCTTCCCATTTTATTATTACAAATTTTTCAAATTTTTACAAAATATAATAAACAATTTGATTTTTTCAAATCTCAAAACATTAATAATATTAAAAAATAATATTATAATAATATTTTATTCAATTTTCATCTTATCTCACAATTCAAACTGCATCAAATCATGCCACCAAGGGAAAAAATAAGACTTGAAAGATTAATTAGGTCATAACTCAACCTCTTTTTTTTGGGGGGGGGCCTCATACATGCATTTTCATTAAGCTAGCAATGAATTTCTAGCAAAGAGAAAAAACAGAAACATCGTATGTCATCCTAGGCTGCCTATCATTTCTTTACTTTTGATCAACACTTACATCCGGGAATTGACAAATCTTAAATTGTGAACACAAGAAAAAAGAGGGGGAAAATCAAGAGTGGCTTAGAAAATTAGCCTGAGGATCGTACTCGCAACGTGTTGGCAACATAGAGCAAATGACTGATGTTTGTTGGGGGATAGTTTTGGAGCAGTTTGAGATTCGAAGTGAAATCACCTGCTAGAAGACGCCGCCGTATGAGGATCAGCATCGCACAACATATCCGAAGAAGGGTTTCCTGCAAAACACCGATTGTCAGTTTTTCTGCAACTTTTTGCACAAATTTAGAGATATATAGCAGAATAATACCCAAGTATTACCTGAGGACCTTCAGGGTCACTTAGAAGCGCGTCCCAAATGTGAAGGCTGTCAGAAAAATTGAATTCCTGCGTCAAGAGGAGAGTAATCCACCTAAATGCATAAAATTGGGGGTTGACCTGTGATTTACCAACGAAATATTAAGTGTAAAAAATTGTCCAACAACCTGAAATTAACAATTATTTTATGAACGTTTGGCAATTTATGACAATCAGACAGTGCAGAACAAACTAGCCCTGCAGGAAATTCCTTCATTTCATGCTACAGAATAGACAAATGGAAAAACAAGAAGGAAAAAAGAGCAGAGTGATTGGTAGCTACAAGAAAAGAAAAGCCCATATCAGAAATATTACACCCAAGTCGCAGTAGCACTATCATATTTCCCACATTGCAACTAGGAAAGACGGTTCCCAAATTTTAACCACCGCCTTCCAAATCTATACTATTCTTAACCAATTTCGTCACTCTTCTTCCTGTGAAAAGTGAAGACATACTTTAAAGTTTGTTGAGGACAAGTTGAGTTTAAGAGAATTTGCATAGAAAGATGAGACTGAAAAAGCAGCATAATTTATCAGTTGAAATAATTTCTTACTTTGGTTGTGACCTCAAGATGACGCCACAACTCCTCATCATGTTCCTTTACAAGCTGTGACAATTTTGTAATCGTGGAACGGATACCCACGACACTATTATCAAGTTGCTGACAGAAGTGGTCACGGAATCCACTTAATAACTCGACAAAACAAAAGAATGTGTCTGCTTCAGCAGATGCCTGCATAACTTATAAATTAGGAAATGATATGCAATATTAAACAAAAGGGAATCAAAGGAAACATATTTCATAAGTACAATCACAGGAAACATGATAGCTGCAAATGACTAGTTGTAACATGTCCTTCACTCTTATGTAATGTCTGCATAATTGTTTATTGCCAGCAACAAGCATTTCATACTGACACTTTTTTTATGGGAAATGCCACTCTCACCGAGTGTGGCTACCGATGATTCTCACCGATTGTCTTTTTTTTTTTTAACTTACCAATTAAAGAAGTGTTTTTTAATGAGTTTGCCTTTTTATTTTTTTAAATGTTTAATGGATTTAAAAAATGTTTGAAAAAGAAAAAAAAAACTTCCCTATTCAGTGAGGATCTCGGTGGCTGTAGCAGCCCCCTTTTTTTATTAGTGACAATAATCTTAATTAAAAAGAGAAAAAGCAAGGGTTTTTTTCGTTTCTCTCTCAAGCGAATACGCTCTCTACCTAAGGCCCAAAAATCTCATCTCCTCCCGTCTATACAATCCCGACACTGTCCTACCAGACTTTTTTTCTTTCTTCATTTTCCGACTGTAGCATGGAGAAGCACTGATCTACTGCTTTATAGCCACCCACAACCTCCACGGGCCACACCACAAGACTCCCCAACAACCAATCCTCAGACGGCAGAAACAGATTGTCGAAAAGAGCGGCGCGTGCATCTCATGCATGGCCCAAACCGAGCGTGAGATCCACAAGCCATCACACCAGGGAGAGCCTGCCACCGCCACACCCAACATTTTTGGGGTCAGCAGCCTCAAATCTCTTAGATCTAGGACTGTAAACGAGTCGAGCCGAACCAAGTTTTGGCTTGCCGAGCTCGAGTGTTTATTTATTATTTGCTCGAGCTCGACTCGATAAACCAAACTCGAGCTCGAGCTCGTCTCACAAACGAACTATAGTCGAGCCGAGCTCAAGCTCGATTTTGGTTTTTAATTTTTTGAATAAAATTTAAAAATAAATAAAAAATTAATATTTAATATCTAACTATTTGATATATATTCATCGTAACAATATGTTATATGTTTATATATATTATTAATAAATATATATAATATGATAACATATACATATTTCACATGCTTCCCACATACTAATATATGAAATTATTAAATTTTATAGACTAATTATTGTACAAATTATAAAACATAACTATGAAATATATTCATCATATAGATATAAGTAATAAAATTACATATTATATATTTAATTATAAAATTGCTATAATTATATTGTTAGCAATACTTATATATAACATATATGTGTATATATTAATCAATATATAAATAAATTTGAATCGAGTCGAGCTAATGAGTCAACTTGAGCATAAACGAGCGAGCTTTAACGAGTCTTAGCCGAGTCGAGTCAAGTTTTGTTAGGTATGTGTCATTTATTAATCAAGCAGGTATCTGCTTTCACGAGCGAGCTTTTTTTCCCACAAGTCGAGTTCGATGTGAGTTTAACCGAGTGAGCTGTCGAGTAGCTTAGTTCATTTACAGCCCTACTTAGATCCAACCAACCTCCACTCTCCTAGTGTGGCACGTGGTCGCCAGTGCTTCCACAATTCCTAGTGGTCTTTCGCAGGTGATTCAACGCTTCTTCCACTTGCTATCTTTCTATATTATCGCTTCTCCTAACCAAAGATTGTGGAAAAGAAGTAGTGAGAGTCCCCTCAGTCAGTCCTGATCAACAACATGCAGCACAAATCAATTCACTGCAGCTTTTGGTCTTAGTATTATAATCCGTTTATTAGAATGTATAAACAGAATGCATCAAAACCGCTTTAGGCAGCTTCCCCTCATGGGAAATGGGTGGGGGTCAACTCATTTCCTCTCACCCTGTGGCCTCTTGTATCTTGCAACTATTTTATATATTTATAATATGCTTGCTTAGAGAGAGAGAGAAAGGAGGCAAAACCCAAGTGCACAGGAAGTATAAAAGGTCTCTAGAAGAAAAAGATACCAGTCAAACCAACAACCAACATTGAAACAGAACAAATCTGATTCTACATTTTAAGCATGCCAACAGTTGTAGTACTCTTAGCCAATGGTCGTATGGAGATTATCAATCCCATCTTCACAAGAGGTTAGGGAGCGTAGGAAGCAACCCCATATGTGCCAATGGCTCCAAGTACTTTACCATGGACAAAAAAGTTATCTAGTGTTTTTTTTTTTTTTGTCTCAGAAACAAGCCAATATATTAATATAAACAGTACCTTACAAGTAGAGTTTACAACAAAACAAAATAACATAAACATAAGAGACATAAAAAGAACATAATGAGAAAAACATTAATTACAAAACAGGGGGTCCTTGCCACTATGAAAGTTATATGCGTGTATATTTTTTAGATATGAGTGTGTATATAATATATACACAATAGCTAGTGAAATCAATATTTTATGGTTTTTAGCCATTGTGCTTAATGGAAACATTGTTCATGAATTTTTGTCTTTAATTTAGCTCTAGCCTCTATTAGAATGCATTTAGGCCTACTTCTGTATATTGCTATGCCTATTTCATTCACATCAATAAAATTACTTCTTACTTCAAATATATATATAAGCTACAATAGACTAAAAGGTAAAAATAGGACTCTGGTTTCTTATCTCAAACCTATGTCCCTATAAAATCATTTTTTCAATCCAATTAGCTAAAAGGTTAATTGGAAAATACTTGGGCTTTGCATACTTCTCTGAATAAACTTCTTAATTATCTATAGATCTATATATATATATATATAAATTAATTGGAAAGCCTGAACACCGTCCAAGGTTTTTCTTCATTGAAATACACTACTATAGGTAGGACTTATGGCCTCACACATTCCTGCTGTTTATAGATACTAGAACATGCATAGAAGGCTTCGCTTTCTTTCCTTTTGTTTTTTATGGTTTGGTGTAGTGAAAGAGAAAGAGAGAGAGAGAGAGAGTATTATTTGCAGGTCTAAATGGCTTTACTTCATTGACGTTAGTTAATCATAAAACAACCCAAAGAAAAGCTTTAGAAATTTGCTCCTGAGGATACTTCTTACAAGATGATTGCATGACAGTTTTCAGTTGAAGAGCAACACTTGAATGGTGAAAGGTGAGGGTGGGGATTAGTAATTTCCAAATTTCAGCAAGTTAGTAAGCGCCCAGCAGAATGATACTAATGCATTAACATGTGAGTTTTCAGCACAAGGGGAATCTTTAAGGCCATTTGGGTTGAGAAATCATCGTAACTCATATCATCTCATCATTAAACTTTCTCAAATTCACACACTATTTTTTTGATAACTAAAATTGTATTAATAATCAAAGAATGGGCAAAAGCCAATTACAAAACATAGTCTATCCGCTTGGAACTCAAATTCACACACAAAATACAATAAACAATTCAACTTTTTCAAATCCCAAAATAATAATAATATTAAAAATAATATTTTATTTAACTTTCAAATTTCATCTAAAACCATCTCATCTCATTTCACTATCCAAATGGGACCTAAATCATCTTTGGTGTGTATTCATCAATACACAAGGATTCTAAGGGACTTCAAAGGAGGTCTGGACTTTTCCTTAGGTCGTTACAGCCTTTCAAGGAGAAGATTATTTGAGATAGAATTTTGGAAAGATGGAAAGGTGGGCAGGTGGCATGATTAAAAACACTCTCTAACCTAACAACTGAATGCTTATCTTATTTTATGTCCTTTTTGGCATAGCCTAGTGCCTCAAAAAGCCCTAAAGGGACTTCTAGTGAGGAGTTGTTGAAGAGGTTCAAGTTTCATCCAGTGATCTAAGATTTGTACCCCAAATCTTATTTTAGACCACTAAGCTTCTATGTGCAAGTAGAATCAGGAAACAATTGATCACCTTTTGCTACACTGTGAGCATGCTAGCAAAATATGAGAATAGATTTTCAACATTTTAGGGATGGTGGACTTGATGGCATGCCGACAAAGCCCTTGTAGAATTCATAGAAATTCTGATGGCCATTGTACTCAATACCCTCTATATTTGGAGGATGCTCACACAAGTTCCCAATTTACCAACTTTCAAGAGTTCAAAGACTTTTGCTCTTCTGTTTTCATGCTAGTTGGGTTTATCCCTCTTTATACTCTAGTACTAGGGTTGTGCTCTGCTGGCTTGGGTATCAAGATTTTGTTTTTGCTCGACAAAGTTCTTTTGAGCAAAAGAGTAACTTACATAAATCCAGCACAGAAGAAATTTGGTTCATGTTTGATGTATATGGCAAAATAAGATTCATTTAGCTAACTAAGTTTAATACGGATTCCATCCACCAGTGTAAAAGAACAAGATAAACAATAAAAAATAGAACTTTGATAAAAATGCTAATTTTGTTTTGGAGTATGCTTTTCAGGGAAAATAAAATTCAACCCTTTTTCCAAGCCAGGGAATACAACAACAATATGTGACCTATAGAATAAAAGAGAACCTAAACTCATATGCTTCTGAACCAGAAACTTAAAGCAATAGTGTAAGATTGTGCACCTGGAAGCATATATCTAATGGAAAAAAATATGCTGTGCGATCCTTATTGGCAGCGAGAAATAAAAGCTTGCATCCAACTACTACCACTAGAAACTTTCAAAATAAGTTTGATGTGCTACAAAATAGACTGGTGTTCAGAAAACACACTTGTTCATGAAAAAAAGGAACATAAATAAATCAACATTACTTACTGCATATTCCTCTTCAGGGTCATTTCTGAATATATAGAATAGAGGAGCCAAAATCTCATTCATTCCTTGAACATATTTTATGCCTGGATTTAACTTTGCAAATATAATTAATATGTTCTTTAAAGCCTCCTGAAAAATGAGGCGGATACAAGTCAGCAAAGCAGCTTATACTAAACAAAATTGAACGTGTATGAATTAACTTTGTAAATGAAAACAAAAGGGAACACCTGATTACATTCTGCAAATTGTGAGTCCCCTGAGAAAAATTGCATGCCTGGATGGGTGCGCTTCACATCTCGGTCAATCTGTTCTATAATCTCCGTATCCTACGTAACCCATGTTTAGAGTAACATATTTCACAAGAATGCTGCACAGGCACCTAGTAATCTACATAACTTTTTGATAAGTACCTAGTAACTTGCATAACTACCGTTCAATTGCCAAAGGCACTGGGATTGGCACATAATCAACAGATAGTAATCTTGCTACATATATACTGGATATTTCCAGACAAGCTACAATCTTGACCATAGCCCCAAACCATCATGTTTACACTCATCATTAACCAATAAACATACTTCTGTGCATTGTTAACCATCATAGCAAATCCAGGCATATTTCCTTGAGATTAAGAAAATTGTGCTACGCTGCCAATTTTCATACCCAAGGTTCAATTTTCAATAAATGAACGTTCTTTTCTGCAGGAAGTCAGACAACTTGGTGGCTCTAACACAATGTTTTACCTCTTCTTTATTTGTATAGGCCATAGGGTGAGAAGATGCCACTTGAGCTAGAGCTCATTAGTCATTATGGAATGATAAATCACCAGTGGTCCAAAATGATTAATTTAATGGGAAAGAAGGAACCTAATCAATTAATATTCTAATACTCCCCCCGTATATAAGCCCAAACCAATTACTTAGTAGGGTCCAACATGTTGAATATTTAACTGAAATGAAAAGTATAGTGTGAATTCAAGATTTGAACTCACAATCTAATCTAATATTATGTGGAAGGGTTGCTGCAATAAAGGAAGTTTGGGAGACACGTGTAAGGGGATAAATTTGAATACATACTTTTGCCATGCATGCAAGAAAGATATCTCAAAATGATAAAGATTCTACGGGCAAGAAAATCAAAGTTCATCAAATGGAGGTCTGATGAATATAGTTGTTTGACTAGCCAGAACCATACAAAAAAGATGGTGCACAGGATCTCGTGAGAAAGTTATTGAGCATCACTGTAGTGTATGCACATATTTGAGATCATTCAAGTGAAGAAAGATGGCAAAGAGACAGACAAATCACAAATTAGATCCTAATGAACCAAAATAATTACACACAGTGAGAATGGCACAAAAAATATTTCTTACATAAATTGATTCATAATAGTATTACTGAGCTTCCTTATGCAACTTGGACCAGTTTTCAATTGCTCGTCACTTGATATAATACCTGAAAGAATTGGTTCCATATGCTGGTCTTTCCAAGACTCAAAGGATGCTCCCCATGGGTAATTTCGGATCTTGAGAGCAAGCCCCTGCTTTCACTTTTTGAGTTGTCTTTGTGACAACTTCTCGTTCTATCCAATCTCCATGTGATTTCTGACTGACTAGCCACAGAAACATTCAGAGAACCGCACTTTTACAGAAGAAAATTTCAAAATGGATGCAACAAAAAGCACACTACATCATGTTTTAAGATGTCTTTTATTTTCATTAGTATCCAACCTCTTGTAGATGCGCAAAGCTGTTGACTATTATACATACCATATCAGGCATTAAACGAAACAGAAAACTGAACTTATAGGCTCACTTGACGTTCAGGTTTTATAAAATGAGGGCAAGAGGCCAATTTTCAAGACACATGAGGAAGGAATTTCATTTGAGGAAATTTTTCATCCATTACCTGGCTTATTCTAAAAACCAAACACACTATCAAAGCCCATAATGTGTTTTTATCGGTAAACAAAATTTAATTGAAGATAATAATAGGCAACGCCCAAGCACACAAGATATATACAAGATCATCAGCTATGCATGATTATCTAGTGAGACAAGAAACGCATTACTAAAATCAAAGATAATGCTCATTGTCTTTAAGCTTCTAGTTCACACTGCTTAAAGCAAGAGGAATACCATGAAATTATTAATTTATTGTATTGTTATCTCTTTCTATAAGCAAGAACAAGCATACTAAATTCATTTGTTCATTTTGTCTAGAAAAAAACAAGCACGTGAACACAAGATCCTATTCCCAAAGGAAATAATTGTTTTTGAGAAAATAAACCTTTAAAGAAATGTATACAAGAGAATCAAGGCTTAACATTAGATTTTATCTATATCTAGAATTAGAATAAATAAGTAAGATTCTAATGTAGAATAAGATTCTAATCGAATTAGAATTATTAGATTCTTTTTAGAGTATTAATGGTTATATTCTATAATTTATTCATTCAAATATTTATTTGAAATTCTATTCTATATTCTTTTCTATATTTAGATTCGTTATTAATACTAAAAATGAAGAATTAATAACCAAGATCCTAGTAGTTTACTAAATTCCTATGTATGTACAATTTTTGTTATGTGAGCCTGCTTAGCTCAGAGGTTAGAGCATCGCATTTGTAATGCGATGGTCATCGGTTCGATTATCTAGTGATAATCAGCTATGCATGATTATCTAGTGATACAAGAAACGCATTACTAAAACCAAAGATAATGCTCATTGTCTTTAAGCTTCTAGTTCACACTGCTTAAAGCAAGAGGAATACCATGAAATTATTAATTTATTGTATTGTTATCTCTTTCTATAAGCAAGAACAAGCATACTAAATTCATTTGTTCATTTTGTCTAGAAAAAAACAAGCACGTGAATACAAGATCCTATTCCCAAAGGAAATAATTGTTTTTGAGAAAATAAACCTTTAAAGAAATGTATACAAGAGAATCAAGGCTCAACATTAGAATTTATCTATATCTAGAATTAGAATAAATAAGTAAGATTCTAATGTAGAATAAGATTCTAATCAAATTAGAATTATTAGATTCTTTTTAGAGTATTAATGGTTATATTCTATAATTTATTCA
Organism: Platycarya strobilacea; assembly: GCA_036898215.1. Lineage (NCBI taxonomy): Eukaryota > Viridiplantae > Streptophyta > Magnoliopsida > Fagales > Juglandaceae > Platycarya > Platycarya strobilacea. The sequence goes on along the minus strand of CM072545.1, from coordinate 24,349,027 downwards.
TTCAAATATTTATTTGAAATTCTATTCTATATTCTTTTTCTATATTTAGATTCGTTATTAATACTAAAAATGAAAAATTAATAACTAAGATCCCAGTAGTTTACTAAATTCCTATGTATGTACAATTTTTGTTATGTGAGCCCGCTTAGCTCAGAGGTTAGAGCATCGCATTTGTAATGCAATGGTCATCGGTTCGATTCCGATAGCAGGCTTTTCTTTATTTGTTTATTTTTTACATAATTAATAATATATTCATTGGAATAGTGGATTGGAGATAATTCTTTCTAAAAGTTAATGGTTATCCGTCCGGCTCGAGGCTAGGTCTTACTCATACTTAGTAAAACCCTAGCTCTCTATTTCATATCCAAATCTGGTCACTGGTATAGATGATGGACCTACTTTCCTCCCTTATCAAACTGAAAGGCACCTCTATCTCTTCCCTCTCTAACTCAAGCCTATATGACATGACCAAGGATGATAAGGCGTCCAGAACTCCCCATTGACTAAGAAAAGCGTACACGTGCAAGTGCACAGATATATGTATATGTATATACATATGCACGCACGTGTGTATGCAACTATGTTCTGAAGGCTTTTAGAGAAGGAGAACGGAGCACAAATTTCTTTCATTAAATGGCTAACTCTCATCGACGGAACAATAACATTGAGATTCTTAAGATAAATGGGATGGAGTGCAAAGAAGAAGGGATTATTGCAAATCACATTGTTGATTTTTATGAAAATCTTCTCACTAAACAGGAACGTTGGAGACCTAACCTTGATGGCCTAGCCTTTGACACTATTGGATCAGATGATGTGATTCGTATGGAGCGAGCTTTTGAGGAAGAAGAGGTGTTCAACGTAATTCGGCTCATGGTTAAAGACAAAGCACCTAGGCCTGATAGTTTCTCTATGGGTTTTTTCTAGAAATGTTGGGGGATGATCGAGGACAACCTTTTGGGGGTTTTTAAAGAGCTCTTCACAGTAGGTAATTTTGAAAACAGTCTCAATAACACCTTTCTCACCTTGATTCCTAAGAATATTGGAGCCATAGAAATTAAGGACTTTAGGCCTATTAGTCTTGTGAGTGGAGTTTATAAGATTATTGTTAAGATGTTTGCAAATTGGTTAAGCGAGGTTATTGGGAAGATTAACACTAAGCCACAGAATGCTTTTGTAAAAGGAAAGCAAATCCTTGATGCAATGCTTATTGCTAATGAGTGCATTTACAATAAATTGAAAGTAAGCAATTCAGGGATTCTTTGCAAACTAGATATGGAAAAGACCTATGACCACGTTAACTGGGATTTTTTGATGTTTTCGCTTGGCAGGTGTGGGTTTAAAGAGAGGTGGGGTACTTGGATAAGATGATGTATATCTACTATGAGTTTCTCGGTGTTAATTAACGAAAGCCCCGAATGTTTCTTTCTAAGCTCACGTGGTTTGAGACAGGGTGATCTGTTATCTCCATTATTGTTCGTTATAGTCATGGAAGCGCTAAGCCGGATGATATCAGCCTTGGTGGATAACGGTTTGGTAAAGGGGTTTTCAATTGGTACTCCTGTGCGAGGCTTTACTAATATATCTTATTTGTTATTTGCAAATTATACGCTAGTGCTTTGTGAGGCTGACCATGATCAGGTGCGAGTTCTGAAGGCTTTGCTCCTCTATTTTGAAGCGGTGTCAGGACTAAAGATGAATTATGACAAGTCTGAGATGGTACCGATCGGCGAGGTCCCCCAGTTGCGAGAGATGGCCGGAGATCTTGGTTGTAAGATTTCTTCTTTAACCATCATGTACTTGAAACTTCCTTTAGGATCAGCTTCGAGGGCAGCGATAATCTGAGATACGGTGATTGAAAGAACCGAGAGGAAATTGGCAGGATGGAAGAGGATGTAACTGTCCAAAAGGGGTTGTGTTACTTTGATCAAAAGCACTCTTTCCAACCTTACCACGTACTTCTTATCACTCTATCCTATTCCAGTAAGTGTAGCAAGTCGTTTGGAGAAGCTACAACGAGACTTTTTGTGTGGTGGCTTAAAAGAGGAGTTCAAGTATCATTTGGTCAAGAGGGATACAGTTTGTCAACCCATTTCAAACCGCGGGCTGGGTATCCGGAATCAGAAGATGTTCAATCGAGCATTACTTGGAAAATGGTTGTGGATGTACCACAAGGAACCAAAGGCACTTTGAAAAGTAGTGATTGAGCACAAATATGGGGGTGATTGGGGGGTGGAGCACTCAAGAAGTTAGAGGGGCAAGTGGGACAGGGGTTTGGAAAAACATAAGAAGTGGGTCGGGGATTTTTCCATCTTCACAGTAGACTCCTTTCGGACACCGGTACTAGAATTAGATTCTGGAAGGATGTTTGGTATGGAGATAGGGCCCTTTGTGATATGTTCCCCCCTATTTTTCAGATTGCAAGTGCCAAAAATATCTCTGTGGTGAAGGTCATGGGTGTAGCCGGGGGACGGATACTTTGGAACATAATCTTCAATCGGGCGGCAACGTTCAGCATGAAGATGGCCTATGGTGGACCCCTTCCAGGAGAGGAGCTTTCACAATTCGTTCATATAATGAGATTCTAGCCCAAGGACCAGATACTCAATTTTCGTGGAGAAAGTTTTGGCACCATAGGCCACCGCCGAAAATGGCTTTCTTTGTGTGGACAGCTTCTCTAAGCAAGATTCTCAATACAGACAATTTGATAAGAAGAAGGGTTATTATAGCAGATTGATGTTGCATGTGCAAAAGTGGAGGCGAGTCGATGAACTATCTTCTTTTACATTGCAAGTTTGACAAGGTTCTTTGGGATGAGGTGTTTAGCAGACTAAACCTAGCGTGGGTCATGCCAGAGACAGTGGTGGCAGCTATGGCGTGTTGGACCTCTATACGTGGTGTCCGTCAGATCAAAATTATTTGGAAGATGATCCCCATATGTATCATGTGGTGTATATGGCAAGAGCGCAACGAACAGACATTTGAAAACAAGGAAAAATCTCAAGAGGAGCTGTTAGCTTTTTTTCTTAGAACTTTATGTACATGGACCATTGCTGTAGACTTTAATGACATGGACTTTCATGAGTTTCTTGTTTCTAATGTGCCTAATTGATAGGCCTTACACCCTTTGTAATTGGCTTTGCCACCTTTTTGATCTATAATACTTTTTTACTTATAAAAAAAAAAAAAAAAGTGTATGCAACTATGCATACAAACAGAGAATCTTTTTTTTTTTTTTTTTTTCAGGGGGGGAGGGGTTTAATGAGGGTAAGATTAACTATATAAAAGAAGCCAAATGACCATCTTTAGGATGGAAAAAGGCTAGCTGCATTTTCTTAAATTCCACTATTACTAAAGTGGTGGATGATTGATTCATTCCATGCCAAAGTTAATTGCAGGTTTTTTTGTTTTTTGACAAAATTGTGTTCAGCTTATCTGGTTTAACTATTCCTTCTCATCTCAATTAACCAATTCCACATGAAAATAGAAATGGAGGCATCAAAAATTCAAAATCCACAACATGACTTACAGGATTCATCAAAAGCTCCTCTTTAAATTGCTTGTACTGCAACCTCCTCTTTGCTAATTCCGATGACCAAAGCCCACGATCTGGTGGCAGATAGCCCAGCAAGAGCTGTGACAAACAACAATCCCTAAAGTCAATTTCAATTCTATCCATCAAAACATAACTACAGCCAGAAACACGCATTTTCTCCCTTTTTGATCTTCTTAAAGAAACCCTGTAACTAGTAATGATTATGAAGAAGAAAAACAATGCATTTTCTTTAGAAAAAAAAAAAAAAAGGCCCCTACACGCTCCAAATTTCTGTTAAAACGTTAAGTGAAAACTTTGAATCCTAATTCTCTGTTATTTTCTGACCCCAAATAACTAAATCTGCCACTGCCACGCCACTCAACTGAGCAGGCCAATTCCAGCAATTGAACAGAGTTATTTTTTCATTGAGAAATATTAGACCTAAAAAATGAAATGCAAAAGGCATGCTTACAAATGGGTTAACGATATACATAAAATCTACTTTATTTCCAAATAATAATAAAAAAATGTTACAATCTGCCACATTAAATTAAACAAGAGAGACGCTGGGGCCGGTCGGGCTGCCCCAGCGTTAAAAGCAGCCCAACGGCAATTGGGCTGCATTTTGATGATAAATGCACTAAAATAAAATAAAACACAATAAAAATATAAAAATATATATAATAAAATAAAATAAAAATACAATAGAAAATCTGATAAAAAAATACAATAAAAAAATATAATAAAAAATACAATAAATATATAAAAACACAATAAAAAAATAAAATAAAGATGAATTTTAAGGAGATTCGGCCCTCAGCCGAACGGAGCTGCCGGAGGCGGCGGTGGGCGAAACCGCCGGTACAATCGGAACCGGCGGGCTCCGGCAATAACGGACCAATTTCGGGTTTAAGGCCGCTGGAACTCCGTCGGAGGTCTCCGTGCGTCGCCGTCGCAAGGATAGACTCACTGGAGCCCGCCGGTCCCGATGGTACCGACGGTATTGCCCACTGCCCGCCGCCCCGTCCGACCAACCCCAGCTTTTTCCATTAAACAAACCAGTATGTAAAGTAATTGTAAAGAATATTTTTATAATTCTCGTTGTTCTTCCCCAGCATTTTTCTTCCTATTTTACTGTTCATTAGTGTTCACATGACCATCTTCTTCTTTTTTTGCCTGGGTCCGAGTAATTTCCGTGCAACTCGTCCGTGCAAATCATTTCCCAAACTACATACCTTCCAAACCATGGAACGAATCCCAGGGATATCCGGTATACCCTGTGACGAGATTCTTTGCAAGTCTCGTATGTTTATCACTTTCTTCGATATCTAAATTTCCATAAATACAACCAAAATCCGAGTCAATTTTCAAAGTTAATAGCAAATTGCAATATAAATAAACAAACATTTTTCAGAGAGAGACAGAACCGGTGGGGGAAGGGAAAGAGCCAACCTCTGCGAGGAACTGAGACTGGCGAGAAATGTCAACAGTGGAGGAGTTGATTTCTTCGGAGATGTCATTGTAAATGAGATCGCTGCTATGACTATCGTTGGAGAAAGTATCTTTGGTTTCGGGCGGCTTCTCAGGCTCTACTCTGGTGAGAGAGGGAGGGGCCGGGGGGGTTGGAGGATCTAATGTGGGTTCGACGGCGGGAGAATAGGAAATGGTGGTGGTAGTGGTGGTGGAGTGGTGAGAGAGGCGCTTGTCGTCTTCAAGAGAAGGAGTGGAGGACCAGAGCGAGCTGTTGAGCCAGTCGGGCACGCGCTTGTTCACCATTGTTAAATTCTTAGAACTGCAATGCCTACAGAATTTTGAAATCCTCTGGAGCCGAAGAATTCTTCTTGCGGAATTCGTCTGAGTTCTGAGGGCTTCCACAGTGGAGAGAGAGAGAGAGAGAGAGAGACGAAAGTAGAGCAGCCACGTGACCGCAATTTGTTCATTACATTTTCCATTAATAATATATACATCTCTTATAAATTTAAATAATTTCATATTTATTATTTTCTACTTTTAATAGATTAAAAAAAATTAATGTTCATGATATGATATGAATTATTTGAAAAAAAAAAAGATATGCATTATTTGAATATTTTATATAATAATTACTGATATATATAGGAAAATTATATTTAAATATTTATGTAGACTTCGAGATTATTTTTTTTTTTCATAATTGATTTTAATCACTGAACACATGAATATAAATTATAATTATTGCAAATTCAAAATATGTATAAGAAAAAAAGAATAAAGTAAACAATTGGCCCGCTTTATTTAGATTAAAAAATCATCTCAATTTATCAGATGATTACAATTTTTCAAAACTTTCAAATAGAAATGTAATAAATAATGTAATTTTTTTAATTTTTAAAATAAAAATTATATTAAAAAATTATATTTTAATAACATTTTATTCAACTTTCATCTCTTATCTCACCTTAACTTACATCCAAACCTTCATCTTAATAAAATTATATTTTAATTTTTTTATATTTTAATTTTTTTAACTTTCATCTTAACTTGCTTAAGGAATAAATAAAATAAAATAAAACTCACAAAAGTACGTTAAATTTTACTTGTAGTGGAGTTAATTTAAGCATGTTCTGCATTTGTCATGTGAAAATAAATCCTTATCCTCGTTTATAAATATAAATTTAAATGAAGAATTGTATATACTTTTGCAGAAAGTGAAGTAAAAACAAAAAAGAACCCACAAGAGAACCTATGTTATGAGTTATCTGCATCACAGTGGATTAGATTTATTTGATATGGGTCCCCTTCCAACTAGCGATTGAGAAGTGGCTAAAGCGTGTATGAAGAGTGATTATTGCGAAAACTCGGATTGGGAAAAGGTAATAAAGAAGGTGCTGGAATGGGCATACTGGCAGCTCAGCCTTGCACAAATACAGCAATCACAGGCCCACCAACACAGGCAAGCTTCCAAAGGCTAACCTGCTTGTTTGCCCACGTTCCTAACACCTGCAAAGACAAGCAAGTTCAACCACCATGCAATCAAATAATGATATCTTATTCCACATTTTAAATGCCTTCCCATTTCCCTTTTCTATTCTAACAAGTAATAAAATAATGCAGGGCCAAAGCAGCTTGCTAAATGAAGCTGTAACTGAAAGCTCCAACTTCTGTGCTTGGTTAACCTGGCACTTCTGAATATATCTCATGAAGTATGTTTTAGTAAAAGAACAAGAACAGCCACTCCAATTATTCAAGGTTCTCCTCAACAGAATGATAACATTTTAATCAACTGACAAATCTATTTGGAGATATTGCCACACAAACAGTCTGCAGGAAGTCAGAGCAACCCAAACACGTTAGAACAATAATCTGGTATTTGTGTTGGACAACCTTCAGGGAAAAAAAAAAGCATGAGAAGTCTAAATTAATCTTTGTCACTCAATTTGATGCTGCAACTTATGATAGGACCTTCTGGAAGGCCCCCACCAATCTGGAAAATTGAATAACAAAACTTTGTGCCCCAGGTCAAATGCTTTTTAAATAACAGTACACAGTTTAACACATTCCCAAGTTCAGCTTCATTACATGAGAGAGCAAATGATAGAACAAAACCATATCCTTCATCTCCTTCTGTCTCCTCGGTGCCTTCTGTCGTGATCATCATCATCATCTAATGAGTTTCGCCTTCCATGTTCTCGCTCTTCTCTCCTTCCTTTGTAGCTATCATCGACTGCACTTCTTTTTCTCGGACTTGACTCATCCCTTGTCTCTCGTCTGTCACTGTCTACATTTCTCTTCTTATATACTCTCTCATCCCTCCTTTCCTCGTGACTATCATCATCTACACTTTTCTTTCTATGATCTCGATCATTGCTCCTTTCTACATAGCTACCATTATCTGCATCCCTCTTCCTATTCTCTCTATCATCTCTCCTTCCTGCATGACTGGAACTATCTTTATTTTTCTTCTTGTACTCTCCATCATCCCTCCTTTCCACATGGCTACCATTATCCGGTGTTCTCTTTCTATAATCCCGCTTATCCCTGTTGTTATCATCTAGGTCTCTTTGTTTATGCTTTTCTCTATCCCTTCTCTCTTCAATATAATCCTGATCTCCTCGGCTTCCACTGGATCGACTTGCTTTACCATCGCGCCTCGTTTCATCCTCTCTATATCCTCTCCTTCTGTCACTCTGCCTGTGCCTATCACTCCAGTTTTTATTTTCTTGATGTCTATGCTTTAGGACTTCAGTATTTCTGTCATTTATCTTTTGTTTCTCAACCCGGTCATCTGGATCATGACCTCGATGTCTCTTATTTTGTCTTGGACTTTCAAGAGCATCTCCATCAAATACCATTTCGTACCTATAACAATAAATAGTATCAGAGAGAGACACGCAGACTGTAAGGCAGAGAATCACATGCAAGCTTACAAACCTAGAATCGTTGTCTCCTCGCTGTCTCTTATCCTCCTTCAGAATATATTTTTGAGTTTGGTGTCCAATGGCTGGGCCCCCAGTGCAGTCCTTGGCAATGTGATCAAGAGCACCACATTTAAAGCAACCACTTCCTACAGCCAAGCAACCACTTCCCACATTTAATTTCAGAGGATTATAGAAACTTACTGAGATTTCAAATGATAATCACATTCAAGCAACAATCCTAAAAGATATTGACTTGTCTTTATTTTGCCTTCAGCTACTGCCACATTAAGACTAACAATTAAGGTCAATATTAAGGTATGTGCCAATTAGTTTAAGTTTTCAGAATGAAAATCAGGACATCATGTTGCCAACCTAAATTCAGATGAATATGGGTGACTCCAAGACCATATTGATCTTTATTGAGCCAGCATAATATGCATGGATGCTTTCATATGATCAAGATACTGATTGCAATCCAAGCAGGACATCCAATATGGGATTTTTTATTCAATTGAAGCAGGTATCATCAAACATCCTGTTGTAGTTACTATTAGTTCTTAACCCCCCCCCCCCCAACCCAAAAAACAAATGGAACTGCAATCCAAATGGGATGACATATACATTTTTAACATCTATCTCCACTGCTCTGACCGCCAAATGCGTGCTAGTTACCAATTTCACCTAGTAAATTAAACCAGGTATATGCACCGAAATCTGTGGGAGGCTTGGGTATCTAAAACTTGCCTGTGTTTAATCAGGCCTTACTTGGAAAATGGTTGTGGCAATATCTAACGGGGAGGGAAGTTCTATGGAAAGCTGTAGTAAATTCCAAAATGATAGTGCTTCAGTCTAGTAGGGTCTAATGAGGTAAATGGAACACAAGGGGTAGGGTTGTGAAAAAATATTAGAGAAGGATGGACAGTCTTCACTAGACACTAGACTTGAGATTCAAGATGGCACTAGGACCAAATTTTGGCATGACTTTTGGTATGGGTAAGAGAGCTCTCAAGGAAGCTTTTCCAGAAGTATATAGGATTGGAAGGAAGCAGGAGGCTTCAGTGACTAATTTAATGGTACTTTCCAATGGCTCCCCTCAGTGGAATGTCAAATATTTCAAAGCAGTCCTGGACTGGAAAGTTGGACACCTCCAGTCTTTTTCAATCTATTATACTCCATGAGAGTAGGGACTGGAGGCATAGACAAACTTCGTTGGAGTCCACACAAGAAAGAGAAGTTCACAGTCCGCTCATTTGACCGGACCTTGAACTATTCGGGACACGAATTCCTCTCTATAGAAGAATATATCGAAGGCTAAGGCACCCTAGAAAGTTGCTCTCATCACTTGGGAAGCTTCTATAGGGAAGATTATCAGCATAAATAACCGAAGGAAACATCAGATTATTGTCATGGATTGGTGCTGTATGTAGAGAAAGGAAGGAAAAATGTAGACCACCTCCTACTCTATTGTGAGGTTCCTACCACTGTGGTATGATTTATTTAGCAGAGTTGGTTTAACATGCATTATGCCTAGAAAGGTAGTAGACCTCCTTGCTATCTAGAGAGGATTAAGAGACAGTACACAAAGCGCAGCCTTACAGAGATGGCTCCCATTTGCCTACTTAGAAGGTTGTGAATGTAGATTGGATGAACTCCAAACTTCGTTCCATAAAACTTTGTTCCTGGGTCAATCACTGTAGATTTAAATGGAATAAGCCTCCATCTGTATCAGTTTCCAGTTCTATCTAGGTGTTTCTCTTGTACACTACACATGTACTTGGGCTATGCCTATCATGATTAATCAAATTGACATTTTCCAATCTAAAAACGGAACTGTCTAGAAAGTTTGGGTACTGCTGCCCAGATTTCATGTTACCATTAAATGTAGCAAAACATTATTGATTTATGGTTAAAAAAATTTATAAAAAAAAAACACACCAAAAACCAAAACTAAGAAACAGGGATTTATACTTGATGAACAGCAAGTACACTTCCATCAGGAAAGATAGGGAAAAAATAAGTTGAAAGATATGGAAAATGGTCCCCACATCTTTGGTGGTTGGTATCTTTGGAGGGAGAAAAATGCATGAAGCTTTGAAGATTGTGAGCGGTCAATGGAAGAGCTTCGAACTTCCTTTTTTTAGCACTTCACTTCATTAGTCAATTGCAATAGATTTCAATGGCTTGAATCTCCACGACTTTCTTGTACCTCTAGACAATCATGACTAGGTGTTGCTCTTGCATATGTCCCGTTTACTATACCAATTTCTATTAATAATAATTGTATACTGAAAATATAAAAGCTGAACAATAGTGCAGCTGCATCATGCCAAAAATTGAAAGAGAGAAATGAACCAGAAAAGGAAAAAAAATAAATATTTTTGTATAGCTAGGAAAAAGAGATAAAACAAGAATCCATATAAAATAGCAATATTTACCTTTACCCATTTGGTGATCTTTGCGTCTGTACTGGGACCACAGTTTCGCAACACTCTGACTAAAATCCACATGTATCCTTCGATCATCAATCAGGGCATTATCCATCTGGCATTAAAATTAGATATAAGAAGTTTGAATGAACAAATAGATGCATAAACAAAGCTTGGTTTTACAGCAAAATAAAGCAGGTAATCAATATTGATTCCTCTAAATCTCCTATTCTTATTTATTTATGGAAGGAAAATTCAAAAATACCTCCTATCGTTAAATCTAATTGCATCTTACCTCCCTGACTTATGAGAAATATAATTTGGATCAGATTTAATGTAATTTGCTGAGCCAATCAAGTAATGCCACATTATTTATTTATTCGATGCTCTTATTTGCATATTTCCTTTTATTTTCCTCAAAACCTCGGCCAAAATGGTTGGACCCAGTCTATTCCCTTTCCCTGGCCTTGTTTATCACAACCCTAAAGGACCACTTCCCAGTTAGGACTTGTACAATTTGAAAAGGTGCCAATGACCCTAGCTCAAATGATGCTGCCCCAATGTAAGAATAGCATGGAGATGAAGTTGTAGGCCAAAGATCTACGGAGTGCATACAAATCAAATAAATAACCAGCTACCCACAGGGTTACGGAGTTCTACAAGAGTTTATTTCTAAGGAACAAAATCAATTATCTTGAAAAATATTCATTTTTCAACCTGTGAAGAAAATGTTTTTTTTTTTTAAATAATTAGCAATGCAACTTGCAAATTTTATAAAGAGCACAAAGGAGTGCAACCCAAAAACACAGGAAGCATATAAATATATATATATATATCTATTTTTTTTATTGGCACAAGATTTCCGGGAATAGCGTCCCAACTAATCCCAGGAGGTGCACGTGCCCTCAGCAAGGAGTTTCTCAGAAGTACAACTCTGGTAATTCAAGAGGCAAATCTCCCAGTTTAATGGCCCCTGGATATTATTTGCACCTAAGGGGATTTGTACCTTAGACTTGGGGAGGGTATACCCCTAAGTCTAAGGCCTTTACCACTTGACAAACCCCTAGGGGTTATAAAATATATACCCAATTAGCAAGAAGAAAAAGAAATCCTTAAATTCTAATAGGTTGGAAAATTGTGAGATATTGTGAACAGTAGTCCAATTATCCATGCATAGAGGTTGTTGAGAATTATTACTTCGAATTCTGACACTGTCCTCTCACTGTTTTCTAAAACTCGGGCATTGCACTCTAGGAAAAATGCACAACACTAATAAAACAAAGTCCTTAATGTCAATCTAAAATATGAAAGTAGCATTGAGGTTATTCTCAAAACTCATGCAAGATATACAATTCAATAAACTCCCAACAAGTCTGAAAAAGTCTAAAAGAAAGCATCAGGGCTAGGAGCTTTGTCCCCATTTATACTAACCTCAAATGCCTCACCCTCTCAAAGCCTCTCTCCAGCCACACTAACTCTTTTCCACACTAGAATCAAAGCTAAGATCATCTGACATTGGTCTCTTAAGAAAATTGTAGAGAATAAAGACAGGTGTAAAATTGTAAGACATGCTCCCTGACTTCTATGTTGTCTAAAGAAGCTGCACCATCAATAACTTGAAAGTTTGTCATGTTATTTCTAATTTTCTATGATTCAAATTGGCCATCTAATATAAGAATTTGGGGTTCAATTCTCCTTCCTTGAGCCAAAGAATTTGTAATCTCTGTCTCCGACATGTTTTCTCCAAGAAAAGAATCCATTCTAACTAGCTAGAAACCTTACTCATTTTCAATAGGTCATGCTCGGATGACATGTGTTCTTCTGCAATAGTATCCAGCTCATGAAGTTCCACCATGAAGTGTCGCTTCTTCTCTCCAACATGGCCAAACACGTCCTCATTTAGTTTATCCAAATTTAGTTTCAGGGCTTCCAATTTTCTAGCCAGATTACTACTGGGGGAACCTTGAAAGTTATAGGCCTTCACCATTGTTTCACCCTGTCCACAGATCCCTCAGTTTTCAGCCACGTCCTCAAATTTGAAACACCTACTGCTCCACACCTTGTCATCACAAATAAGCAACAAAGAAATGAGGTCCAATAATAAACTAGGAAAGACTTCTCTAAGAGAATACTAGAAATTGGATTTCCCAATTAGAAGAGAAGGAACCTATCACTCTAGGCCATGCCGGGGAATCATGGGTACCACACCATTTAAATTATCATTCCACAAGGGTGATATCCAGAAGGCTTTGCTCAAAAATAAAGTTAGAGAACTCCACAATAGCTTGGGAATAGCAGATCTCGCCTAACCTCTCGCTCAGATAATGGATAATATTAACTTCTCCCCCAAAATACACCATGATAGGTTCCACCAATGGACCCGATAGTTTGTCCCAAGAATTCTTTTAATCATTATTGGGTCCATAAACTCAGCGCAAGCAACACAAAATTGTCATCGATATTTTTTCAATTGCATGCAACAGCGAAATGATCGCTTGACTAGTTAGTCAATCCTGTTCCTTTCTCCTCATCGATTCCCTTGAAAGAAAGGGAGAGAGTGAAGACTGTTTATGGAATGATCTTTTGTTAGGGAATTCATGTTAATCGCACCTATAGTTTTTAGAGTAACTTGACGAGTAAGTTACACCTCTCACCTGATAGTCATATAATATGACTCCCATTCACATAGTGCAACTATTAGCTTTAGTGATTTCTAAAATGTTTCTACCCCTACTTTCAGTTGTTTTTACACATCAGAAGCTGTAGTAATAAATATGCCTACATATGTTCTTTATAGGCAAAATAAAAAATATATATAGCTACATATGTACATATGCACATGACCATTTATGTGTGTCAACATAAAAGAAAGAGAAAAGAAAAATACATGTCAACTATCAGTTGTGTACCGCAATAATAACTCAATAAGGAGAAAAAGAAGAGAGAGAGAGAGGGGGGGGGGGGAAGAATGGACTAGTCCTCTATCATGTAAGGCCAGAAATGTAAATTCCCGTATTTCACATGTAAGTTGTCAAAAAAAAATTATATGATTTTAACTTCTTAACATAACACTAAGACTCTTTGTAATGCAATAACATCCTTTAGAGAAATACTTAAGGTTAATTTGGGTATGTCTGAGATGGTACCGGTGGGTCAAGTGAGAAATATGCGAAGATTGGCAAGTATTTTGAATTTTGAATTTTGAATTGTCAGGTTTCCTCATTGCTGATTAGATACCTCAGACTTCCTTTGGGGGCTACATTTAAGGCTAGGACGGTATGAGATGGAGTGTTGGAAAAGGTAGAGAAAAAGTTGGTGGGGTGGAAGAGGTTGTATTTGTCAAAAAGGGGTAGAAACAATCTTACCAATACTTTGTCTAATCTTTATTTTCTATCTTCATTCCCTATTCCTGTTGGTGTGGCAAATAGGTTGGAGAAGTTATTTCAAGATTTCTTGTGGGGAGGTTTAGGGGAGGAAACTAAGTTTCATTTGGTTGGCTGGGATAAGATTTGTACTCCTTTTTCATGTGGTGGGTTGGGGTTTAAAGAACTGAGCATCTTCAATAAAGCATCACTTGGGAAGTGGTTATGGAGGTATTATCAAGATTGTGAATCCTTGTGGAGGACCATAACTGACTCAAAATATGGGAGTGCTTGGGGAGAATGGAGTTCTTATGAGGTAAGAGGTACTCATGATATGGAGGTGTGGAACAGGATTTTTTTGTGGTTGAAACGATTTTGTAAAACAGGCTTTTTTGTGGTTGGCGACGGTTCCATAATTCGTTTTTGGCATAATCCATGGTGTGGCGGTAGGGTTCTTACCACTTTTTTTCCCGATCTCTTTCGTATTTCTCAATATCCGGATGCTTCCATGGCTGAGATTTTGGACTCTTCTAGTGGTTCTTCCCTTGGAATGTTTTTTTAGAGCAGTTACTGCCTGGGAAATAGAGGCTGTTTCTAAATTGTTTTGCTTACTGTATGCTACACAGTTTGGGCGGGATGCGAGTGATAAGATGGTTTGGAGGCACACTGGTAATAAGAAGTTTTCATTTCATTCTTTGTACAAGTTGCTGTCTAGGCCGAATGGGGTACACTCCTTTCCTTGGAAGAGTGTTTGGAAGAGTAAGGTGCCTTCAAAGGTGGCTTTCTTTGGCTGGTCTGCTGCTTTAGGGAAGATCTTGACTTTGGACAATCTCAGGAAGTGTGGACTAATTGTTTGTTTTGGAGTGGTGCTTCTTATGTAAGAAAGTTGGTGAATCGGTGGATCATTTATTATTACATTGTGAGGTGACTAGGGTGTTATGGTATGAACTGTTTAATAGAAGTGGAATGGCTTGGGTGATGCCTTGGAGGGTGGTGGATGTTTTTGTTTGCTGGAGAGGTTTAAGGAATTTGCAAATTGCTGCTGTTTGGAATATGATCCATTCATGCCTTATGTGGTGTATTTGGGATGAGAGGAATAGTCGATGCTTTGAGGATAAGGAACATTCAGTGGATGAACTTAAACGTTTTTCTTTAATAATTTATAGCAATGGGCTTCAGCTATTGTGTTTAATGGAACTAGTGTCCATACTTTTCTTGTTGCTTTTTCAAGTTCCTGACTGGTAACTAGGTTCAGTTTTTGTATGCTTCCTGTATAATTGGCTTTGCCTTGCTACTTGTCTCAATAAAATTGCTATTCATAAAAAAATTCTAAAACATTTTCTACAGGGAAGAGGTTGCGAACTGTTTAATCCAAGTAGAAACATGTAAGAACAGAACCAAGCTGTCGTAAAAAATGGATGAATGTAGCCAGTACGTCAGAGTCATTAGATATGCAAGAAGATAGAGCAATTTGAGAGGAACAAGACTATAACCTCAGGCTCCAACCTACCTTAAAATATGCTTGTTCACAGGCCTCTATTGTCTCAAATTCTGGCATGGGAAAAGAAAACTGATAGCAATCAGATCATAATAAAAAACTTGACACTACAATAGAAAGTAAGACAACACCATAAACTAAGAAAATGACAATATGCACCACAATTACCACGTAGACTGGGATATAATGTTCCCATGCCTATTATCCCCACTGATCGATTTCCTTCAAACGCTCTTAATCAAGCCAGGGTTAGGCTATGGTTTGGCCTATCTTGAGGGAGCGCCTAGGGATCCCCTATATATGAACCTACCTAGCATGCTCCTCATGGGTCCATTTCCTCTAAACACATGCCCCAGTGGGTAGGGGTTGGGTAGGGGTACAATTGTAGTCAGACTTACAAATTTCCAACCGATGGTCTCCTCTTCCTTGCCTTTGTTTTTGTCTTTTTCTTCTTTTTGGCTTAGAATTAAAAATATATACATATAAAAGATAAAGATAAACCTCGATAACCATAATTAGTTATGCATTCCATTAATTGAGACTTTTAAGATTTCTTTTCCTCCTTTCCTGTCCTTTTTTTTGGCTTGGCTAGAAGTAGAGAAGGGCATCATCCTTAGGGATTTTAAGGACCATATTAATAAATGTCCAAGTAAAAAGTTAAAGAAAGCTGTAAACCAAAAATATCACTTCCTTCCCCAAGCTAAAGGAAATGAAATTAAACACCATAATTAGTTTCTATAGGTGATTAAAAATTTAATCAATAAAAACAAACATTCTAAGTAATTACAGCAGTCTTGTACAGAATGCAAAGAAATATTCACGGGGATAACAAATGGAAAACCAGGAGGAAAACAATATTTCCCCACCTATGAAAGCATAGCATAAACTGTCTCCAGTCTTGAAGTCACGAATTATTTCAGCCCTGTAAGCAGCATTTACTTATGAGAAATGCATATAGCACCCTGAAAACACCCACCCCAAAAAATCAATAATTTTCAATACCAAAAACAAGCTATGTCAAAACTCACGATAATACTGTTCCAAATCGAGAAAAAATGGTATGCAAGTCCTCATCCTGCAGTAAAAACAAGTAACCATTAAAGATGACCTTAAGATTAAAAACTCATTTTAACAAAGAGCTTAATATGAGTATAATTTTTTTCTCAGATGAGTAGTATCTTCCTAGTAATGGGAATGACAGAAATCCCCTATTGCCATCAGAAAAGAAGCACTCACTTCAGTAACTGGATTCAGTTTACAAACAAATAGCACATTATCAGGAGGCTTCATCTCAGCATCAGGAATATCTCCAATCTGTATGCAGATAAGGCAAGAAAAATAAATAATAAAAAAAAAAACTAATTTTACAAAATAATCTAGGATCTTATTTTTTTGGATATGTAAAAGTACCGGGATCTATGCATATGAATCCAATGCTTACACTCTCAAGTACAACTGCTCTTGAATGAGCTTCCTTTGAGCGGAGAACCTCCTCAAGCTCTTCAGTACCTAATTGCTCATCCATAGGCACCCAATCATCTTCAAGCCGCACATCATCATCAACCTGGTTAGAACATAGACATAGTCATGAGTTTGAAGCAAAGATGCTTGCCACGTTACCACCAAATCCTCCAAGATGCCACAAGGAGAAAAAGAACAATGATGACCCACTTTATCTCCTGATCACCTTGTTTAATGCACCCCACAAGGTAATATAAATTTACTTGGCATCATCTTGGACATTTCAAACTGACAACCAAATATCTGCCAATTATGATACTCAGAATTCCTATTCTGAATCCCTAGTTAGGAACATGCCATCAAGGTGAAAGAATCTTGTATAATTCTATTACGTTTGAGCAAGCTTCCCATGACATTGTTAAAATTAGAAGATATTCTGATAGACAGGAAACAAAAAGTATCATCATTTTGATAAATCCTACTCATCTATAGATCTCAACGGCCATCTTAACCTACGGAACTTGTGCCTCTAAGTGCCTTGTAAATGACTTCTCACCCATTATTATTTGGCTTCATGTTTCTCAAATAAAAATAATATCTGCAGCTTTTTCATTACCTCATCTTTTGGCTTTCCTTCAGGGGAAGCCTCAGGAATCAACTCAGGTAGCTGGGAAGGATCATCAAAAGGATCATCCAGTATGTATGTGTGTTTGATTCTGTCCAACAAAGGAAGTGATAAGAAAACATGACCAAAGAATCAAAATTACATCTTCAGTTTTACAAGATAAAATAAAATATTTAGAACGGAAATAGAATTGACCGTATATTCTTATATGGTCTTCCCTTCTCATCCACATAAGCTTCATTTATCCTGGTCAATGTATCGAGCCCTTCCGCTACTTCCCCAAAGACCTGCAATGACAGCAACTTTTGTGAAACGATTGTACATTGACCCAACAACACTATTTGGATAGATTCTCCCATCATAAACTCTCATCAATTACAGATAGGTAAAATCATCTAGAAAAAAATAAAAACCTGAGAGAGAGAGAGAGATGCTTTAGCCACAAAAGGTATTTCAAAAAAGTAAACTCACAAACTAATATGACTTGGGTACATCAGATTTTTTTTTTTTTTATCGGTAATCAAAGTATTTTATTCAATAAAAGTATGCAAATCCCAAATATACAGGAAGTATACATGTAAGGTACCTAGCTAGAGTTTACAATTGATAATAAAAAGTCATGAATATTAAGTCTGTTACAAACTATGGCCCCCACCCATGAGAACAATGTTTTAAAGAAAAAAACTTTCAGCCCTTCCATTGTCTTTTCACAGTTTTCAAAGCATCTATCATTTTGCTCCCTTCAAATGCACCAACACAAGCATGTAGGGACCATCTTCCAAATCGCTGCCACTTGTGAATTTCCCCAGAGGCCTCTCTCCCTTGCTAAAAAATCCTCAAGACTAAAAGGCATGACTCAAGAGACGCCGATTCCTGCAAAGAAGTGATCCCACAAGTTCCTTGCCACCTCGCAATGTAGAAACAAGTGATTTGCTGATTCCCCAACCTTTCTTACACATACAACACCAATTCAGAAACGTCCTCCAGCATTTCCTCAAGTTGTCCATTATAAGAATTTTGCCCAGTGCTGCTGTCCAAACAAAAAATGCAGCTTTTTAAGGAGCTTTTGTTTGCCAAATGCTCTTCCAAGGAAATGTGTGCATGCTTGGATTCGATAGAACTTTATGAAAAGATCTAACAGAGAACTTTCCTTTCTTGGAAGGACTACAAAGCATTCTATTCATTGTGCCCTCTGTCATACGTACCGAATACAGGGCCGCATAAAACTCAATGATCGTCTCCAACTCCCAATCTTGAGTTGCCTTAATGAAATCAACATTTCATTGAGGGAAGCCTATAGAAAACACCAAGAGCTCTGATATCGTTGCCTCCTTCTCTCATGCAAGCTCGAAAATGGCAGGAAAAGTATCTTTTGAGGCTTCGTTCGCCAAGCCAAATATTATACTAAAATCTAAGCCGAGAGCCATCACCCGCTACGAAATGTATATACTTGGGTACATTAGATTATCAAATTACTTTTATTGCAAAATAGATATAACATATCATATGAAATCATGTTAGTTTGTGAGTTTACTTTTGTGAAATTTCTTTATGGATGTAGCACTTCTCATAAAAAAGAATACACAATCTCTGTACCCACAACCTGGCTTATGTAAAGGGTTGACTTAGTCTTAACCTTTAGGGATTGGTTTTTGTGGTATGCTCCCTCCAAGGTCTAATGTTCGAATCCATCGAACAGAGGGATTCTCCCTTTGAATTACCCGAGATGCACTTGCGGCAAAATCCTTGTTGAGAGTCTATGCACCCCCAGGATTAGTCGGAACACTATTCTCAAACACCCAATGCCAATCAAGAAAAAATTATAGACATCTAGGATGCAATGACTTTTTTTTTGTATAAGTAATAAGAAATTTTATTGAAATGAATATAAGTAAGCATAGCCCAAATACACGGCGAGTATACAAACGCAAATGCCTAAGTACATTCTTAGGGTTCTACATCAACGAAAAGAAATCATGCACAGTGCTTCCATTAGGGACAATGGCTGAAAACCAAAGAAGTAAAATATGAAGGAAATAATTCTCAAGCTCCGCCATTGTTCGTTCTTTATCTTCAAAGCATCGCGCATTCCTTTCTAACCAAATACACCACATCAGGCACAATGAGATCATCTTCCATGCTGCTATTACTTGTGAGCAACCTTGAGTACCCCTCCAACACGCTAGCACATCTACAACCTTGGGTGGCATAACCCACGCAACATCCACTACTAAATATCCCATTCCACAACATTCTTGCCACCTCACAATGTAGTAATAGATGGTTCACTGATTCATCGTGCTTTTTCCATAAAAAGTGCCAATCTTTCACTATGATTCCCCTCTTGCGTAAGTTATCCGTGGTTAGAACTTTCACGAGAGCTGTAGTCCACACAAAGAAAGCCACTTTGGGAGGGGCACAGATCCTCCATATAGTCTTACACGGAAAGGCATTACCTTGGGAAGTCAACATTTTATAGTAAATCTTAACAATGAATTTTTTACTGCCTGCAGAGCACCACTATATCCTATCTCCCTGTGCGGTTATGCTTCCCATAGTTTAATAGACCGAAAAAATCTAAAACAGTAGACAATTTCCAGTCATGGTTAGCTCTGGTGAATAGGATATTCCACTGGAGTATGCCATGAGCCATATCAAGCAAGTCTGCCACCGATGCCTCCCTGTTAACAGCAATGCTATAAAGAGTTGGAAAGACTCTTTCCAACGGACGCTCTCCAAACCACACATCCTGCCAAAACTTGATTCTGAAGCCATCACCCATCACAAAACGGATATTATTTTCGAAACACTGACATCCCCCTCTAATATACTTCCACAGACCCACCCCATGCCCCCCCCCCCCCCTCTCACTGCCTTAGTACAGCAGCCCCCTCATGCCTCACCATATTTAGCAACAATAACTTCCTTCCACAATGAATTTCCCTCCAAATTGTATCTCCAAAGCCATTTCCCCATTAGTGCTTTATTTAATATTCTCAAATTTTGCACTCCCAAACCTTCACTAGATATTTTTTTTTTTGATAAGTCAAACCTTCACTAGATATTAGGGAACAAATTTTATTCCACTTGATGAGATGGATTTTAGTTACCTTCCCCAAGCCTCCCCATAAAAAAGTCTGAAATAAATTCTCAATCCTATACCCCACCCCTGCAGGCAATAGAAATAGGGATAGAAAGTATGTCGGAATGTGAGATAAAGTACTTTTAATCAAAGGGAGCCGCCCCCCCTTTGAAAGATACAACCGTTTCCATCCAACCAACATTTTCTCCACCTTTTCAATGATCCCATCCCAAATAACTCTAGTTTTGAAAGTTGCCCCCAGCGGGAGACCCAAATATTTCATAGGCAAAGAGGACACTTTGCAACCCATAAGATCTGCTAGGCTATTGATACTAGGCACCTAACCCACTGCAACCATCTCAGATTTACCAAGATTTATCTTTAGCCCCGATATAGCTTCAAAACATAACAAGAGTGCTCGTAAGACTTGAATATGGCCCTAATATGCATCACAAAAGAGAATGGTGTCATCTGCAAATAAAAGATGTGAAATCATGATTGAGTCATTAGTGTCATTACCCACTGAAAATCCAGTTAGGAAACCTCCATCAACAGTTGCCTTCACCATCCGACCAAGAGCTTCCATGACAATGACGAATAGAAAAGAAGATAAAAGGTCCCCTTGACGTAGTCCACAAGAAGTGTTGAAAAAAAAAGGACCAAATAAGTTTTTTTTTATAGCAATAAAAGATTTTATTCCCAAAGAATAGGCATAAGCCAAGCACACAGAACATACACAAAAGAAATGCCTACTACTTTCCTACTACAAAAAGTAAGTTAAAACAGAAACTGAAAATATCCATCCACTACATAAGCTTTAGCCCAAAAACTTCAAGTACTAAAGAAAAAAACCTAAGATCTCCCCATGAGCGTTCTTTATCTTTGAAGTATCTCTCATTCCTTTTGAGCCATATGCACCACATAAACAAGAAGGAACCATCTTTCAAACACATGTTGCATCCTTGTCGCCCTTCAAACCCTTCCACCCTAGTAATAAATCCACATCTTTGGTATAACCCAAAGTAAACCTAACCGATTTAGAACCTCATTCCACAAGAATCTGGCCACTTCACAGTAAAGAAATAGGTGATTTACATATTCTCCTTCCTTCTTACACATAACACACCAATCAGCAATATACACTCCTATTTTTCTTAAATTATCAGTTGTCAACACTTTGCCCAATGAAGCCACCCAATAGAAAAAAGCAACCTTGGAAGGAACTTTCACTTTTCAAATATTTTTCTAAAGAGATTTACAG
Organism: Platycarya strobilacea; assembly: GCA_036898215.1. NCBI lineage: Eukaryota > Viridiplantae > Streptophyta > Magnoliopsida > Fagales > Juglandaceae > Platycarya > Platycarya strobilacea. Next base: position 24,327,380 of record CM072545.1, on the reverse strand, counting down.
CACCTGTGACAGTTTAATATACTGTAATAGGATAAGACAGAGAACTTATTATTTCCAGCTGGACTCCATACCAAGCAATCCTCCCTTCCTAACATCAACTTTGAACTGTAAGGTCTAACCAGCAATGCTTTAACATCATCCACTTCCCAGTCATTAACATCCCTAGAAAAAATAACATTCCATTCAAAGCTGATATTACTGCCAGTATAGGACTTGTCTACAGCTGCATTTATATCCCTTGCAATTCTGAATAGTGCAGGAAATTCCAGCTTAAGAGGAGTCTCCCCACACCACAAATCATGCCAGAGAAGAATCCTCTTCCCATCTCCCACTTTCAATCTAATATGATTTGAAAAAACTCCCCATCCTTTTCTGATAAACTTCCACAAACTCACCCATAAGCACCGCTAGAAGCTTTGGAAGGCCAATGTCCCACAAACTACCAGATTTTACATCAATGATATTTTTTCCATAAAGCAGTACTTTCCAAGTGGTACCTCCAAAGCCATTTCCCAAGTATCCAAAGCCATTTCCCAAGTAATGTTCTATTAAAAACTTTAAATTTTTTATCCCAAACCACCACAATCCATCGGTTGACAAACTTTCTTCCAACTAACCAAATGGAACTTTTTTTGCTCACCTCTACCACCCCATAAAAAATTTTAAAACAAACTCACAATTCTTTTATCAATCCTTGCCGGCAACAGAAAGAGAGATAGGAAATAAGTGGAAAGGTTAGAAAAAAGTGCTTTTTAAAATAGTTAGGCCTTGTTTGTTTTCAGATATGAGATAAGATAAGTTAAGATAAAAATTAAAAGTTAAATAAAATATTATTAGAATATATATTTTTAATATTATTTTTATTTTAGAATTTGAAAATGTTGAATTATTTATTTTATATTGTATGAAAATATAAGAAAACTATACTGATTAGATGAGATGGGGTAAGATGAGATGAGATGATTTGGAAAAGCAAACGAGGCCTTAATCTTCCACCTTTAGACAAATAGATCATTTTCCAACCAGCTAACCTCCTTTCTATTTTCTCTATGCCCCCCCCCCCCCCAAAAAAAAACAAAAAAGGCCTTAAAATACTAACAGATTTGGAAGGAGCCCCCAAAGGAAAACTAAGATACCTCATAGGGAGAGAAGAAATTCTACACCCCAGTATATTAGCCAAAACTGCAATGTTCTGAACACCACCCACAAGAACAACTTCAGATTTCGATAAGTTAACTCTTAACCCAGAAACAGCTTCAAAACACAGCACAAGTGCTCTTAAAGCAATTAAATTTTCTGTATCAGGCTCACTAAAAATCAAAGTATCATATGCAAATAACAAGTGAGAGACCTTTTAACTTCTTCATGCCTCATTACCCACCACAAAACTGGACAAAAAATTACCTTCCACAACCTTCTTTATCATTCTACTCAAGGCATCCATGATCATAACGAAAAGAAATAGGGAAATGAGATCACCTTGCATCAAACCACGAGAGCTACTAAAGAAACCAGCTGGTTCTCCATTCAGCAAAATAGAAAACTTGGAAGTCAACACACAATGCTTCATCCACGAGCACCATTTAACTCCAAAACCATAGCTTTTCAACAAATAATCAAGAAAATCCCAGCAAACATGGTCATAGACCTTTTCCATATCCAATTCAACTATAATATCATAGGAAACTATAGGTTTTTCTTTTGATATAAAATACCAGCTTTCTCTAATTTATCCTACTTTCCAAACATTCATTTGCAATTAAAACAGAGTCTAGAATCTTTCTTCCCCTTACAAAGGCATTCTGAGATTGTAAAATAATCTCTTCACGCAGCTCAAATGGTTGGCCTGCACCTTAGAAATGATTTTATAAACTCCATTCACCAAACTAATAGGCTTAAAATCTCTCGTCTCCACAACCCCTGCCTTTTTTGGAATAAGAGTAATGAAAGTCTCATTAAAACTCTTCTCAAACCTCATATAAGAATGGAACTCAGCAAATACCTTCAGGATATCAACTCTTACAATGTCCCGGCAAACTTAAAAAAATGCCAATGAGAACCCATCCAGACCCAGAGCCCTATCCTTGTCCATACCTTTTACCACATTAAGTATTCTTCTTCTTTGAATTCTCTCTCTAACCAAACAGCATCAACCTGATCAACAGCATCAAATCCAAGACTATCCAGCTTTGGTGTCCAAGAGAATTCTTCTAAAAACAGCTGCTCATAATAGTTTACAATGTGAACCTTTATATCTTCTTGATCCGTGATAAGTCTGTCCCCATTTCATAGAAAATCAATCGCATTATTTCTTCTAGAAGAATTCGCCATTTGTTGAAAGAATTTGGTGCACCTATCTCCTTCCTTCAACCACAACACCCTAGATTTTTGCCTCCACAAAATCTCCTCCATAATAGCTATGTTTTCCAATTCAGAAACCATCCCAACCTTTCTAGTTCTTTCCTCTCCTGATAACACCCCCTGTACCTCCCTCTCTTCCAAACCTCTCAATTCTAACAAAAGAAGCTTCCTTTTGCTGTCCAAATTCCCCAACTCCTCTTTATTACATCTCTTTAGATCTTTCTTAAGCGATATTAACTTTCCAACCAATACGAAACTGGGAGAACCAGAAAAATCATAGGAATTCCACCAGCTTCTCACCTTGTCCACGAATCCCTCTTCCTCAAGCCACATGTTCTCATATTTAAAGTATCTTCTCCAGCTCACAATCCCACCACAATCCAACAAGATGGGATGATGATCCAAACACAAACTTGGCAATAATTTCTTAGTCAAACCAGAAAAAATGAGCCTCCCAAGAAGGCAAAACCAAAAACCTATCCAACTTTAAAAAGGATCTACCATTAGACCAAGTAAAATCTCCTCCCACCAAAGGCAAATCAATCAAATTTAGCTAGAAGACTAAATCTGAAAAAGAAGCCATTGCATTAGAAAAAGATGATTCTCCCAATCTCTCACTAGGAAACCGAGTGAGATTAAAATCTCCTCCCAAACACCAAGATAAATTCCACCAACCACAAATACCTGACATTTCATCCCCAAAAAAAAAATCCTTCTACTATCCACATTAGGAGTTCTTTCCTCTCGAATGCCCATTTGAACCCATCCTCAATGTTCTTAAATGACATGCCACTAAGAATTCACCCACAAAATGATCCTACAACTCCACCAGCCTCCTATTCCACATTGTTATAATTCCTCCCGAAGCCCCATTAGATGCCAACTCTACCCAGCCCACATTGCCACAGTTCTACAAACTATGAACAATATCTTGATTCAGAAGTTTCAGTTTAGTCTCTTGAAAGCATATAACATTTGCCTTCCATAAGACTCCTATCTTTACTACTGAAATCAAAACCAACTTTATCAATTTTTTTTACAGCTGCCAAGTAAGGGAGATCACCGGAACACTTCTCATGGAAAACTGCAGAAAAACCTCTGTTTTCTGTAGCAGAAACAGAGGAACTTGAGCCTAAAAGTTCTTCCGTCTTCTTCACAAAACTAACCCAGCTGCTCCCATTTCTCCTTTCGAGAATTAAAATAATTCCTTTTCCCTTACCTGTGCCTAGCTCAACCACTTTAACAAACCTACCCAATGAATTTTGGGCTAATTGAAGCAAGAACACTCTATTACCATCCATTTTGGCCTGACAAAAAGCTCTATTCCCCGTAAAACTCAAAATAATCCTCGAACACCTTTGCTATCTAAACCAACGCATCACCACTCAGGTAGAGAACCTTAGTAAACTTCCTACACCTTTCCATAATGCAATAAAAATTGCCCCCCTTCCTTCTAAACACAAACAGTTTTGCTTGAATCCACACATTACACTCCATCAAAAACCACCTCCAAACACCAGGAATGAGAAAGAAAAATGAAGAGATATGGGCAGAAGAGAAAGAAAAAGCTAAACAAAGAAGAAAGTTAAAGATTATTCTCAACGAGAAGCGCCGGGTATAGGAAATGAAAAGTCATAGAGAGAGAAAGGGAGAAAAACTATGAAGGTTTGTAAAGGACCAAATAAGTAGAACAGTTTTTCCTCATTTTGATACAGAGAATATATTTTTTTTTATTGATACTGGGTGTTCAAGAACAAAGTCTCGACTAATCCTGAGGATACACAGACCCTCAACAAAAAAATTCTTACAAGTCACCTCGAGTAATTCAAGAAAAAGTTCCCCCAGTCTGATGGCCCCTAGAATTTGTTTGCATTCATCAAATCTTAGACTTAGAGTGAGCATACCACCAAGACCAAGACCTTTACCACTTGAGCCAACCCCTAGAAGTTAAGACAGTTTGCAAAATAAAGCTCAAAACATGATATTGCCTATTTGCCTCAATATTACTTGCTCTCAAAGCTACACTGATCAGGCTATATGGATATGAAATCAATATCTGGGTTAAAACTTCTTCAGCTAAACTGGAAGAATCCTTCAAACTTCAATAGACACTAAAAACATGCATAGAAGATTAATATTGTTGATAGTCTAAATGTTTATTAGCAAAAGAATATCCCTTTTTATAAGTATTGCAATAATGCCACTAGCCTCCTAGCTAGCTCACTTACAAATGAAGTGTTTTATGATGCAACAAGAAGAATACAATAAATTTGTAACACCCCATATTGCTGAGGAATAAGAATTTTTTCATATTTATAATGATCTCAAACAAGTTGTAACTATAGTTAGTACTTTTACTAGAACAACCTATTAAAAGTCATCTATTTGAGAAAAGTCTTAACTCAACTTTCATTGCTCTTAACCTTAAAAAGGTGGGCGCAATGGAGTTGAGGGACTATCAACCCATAAGTTTGGTGAACGGAGGTCTACAAAATCATTGCCAAGATGCTGGCCAACCGTATTAGCAAGGTTATGGACAAGTTCAAGTCTAAGTCTCAAAATGCCTTTGTAAAGGATAGACAAATCCTTGATTCAGTTTTAATTGCAAATGAATGTTTGGAAAGTCGATTAAGAATGGGAAAAACTGGAATTTTGGTTAAATTAGACGTGGAAAAAACCTTTAACCATGTCAATTGGAATTTTCTGCTTTACATTCTTAGAAGATTTGGCTTTGGTGAAAAGTGGTAACCCAGTTGGTTTATTTAATGGATACTCACGAGGTTTCAGGCAAGAGGACCCCTTATCTCCTTTTCTCTTTGTTATTGTGATAGATGCTCTAAGTCATATGATTGACGCAGCTGTTGGAAGTAGCTTTTTGTCGGATTTTGAGGTAGGAAATGAGTCCCTAGGCATTACTACAGTCTCTCATTTGTTATTCGCTGATGATACTCTTTTTTTTGCGATAGCAATACAAATCATCTCCGGGCTGTAAGAGATCTTATTCTTTGTTTTTAAGTCGTCTCTAGTCTGAGAATCAATTTATCCAAATCTGAAATTATTCTTGTGGGTCTGGTTAGTAACATCTTAGATCTTGCAAACATTTTGGGATGTAAGATTGCGGCTCTTCCTATGAAATATCTTGGCTTACCCTTGGGAGCTCCCCATAAATCAATTGCAATTTGGGATGGCGTGATTGAGAAGATTAGGAGGCTTGCCGGTTGGAAAAAGCTTTATTTGTCAAAGGGGGGAAAAGTTACTCTTATTAAGAGTACTTTAACTAATCTTCCTACTTACTTTCTATCTCTTTTTCCACTACCAGTTAGGGTCGCCAAAACCATTGAGAGTCTCTATAGGAATTTCTTATGGGATGGTATGGGAGAGGAAAAAAGTTCCATTTGGTGAGTTGGAATAAAGTGTGTCTTCCAGTTTCTCAAGGGGGCTTAGGTGTGAGCAATCTAAGACAATCAACAAAGCTCTTCTTGGTAAATGGCTTTGGAGATTCCAAATTGAGAATTTGCTCTATGGAGAAATATTTTGGACGACATTCATGGAAAGTCATGGGGGAATTGGCATTCTAAGGAAGTTAAAGGGCCTTTCGGGGTGGGCTTATGGAAGTTTATTTGGAAGGAATGGGATATTTTTCTTAAACACACTAAGTTTCAAGTGGGGAGTGGGGCTAAGATACTTTTGGCATGATACTTGGAGTGTGGATTCTCCTCTCAAAGATGCTTTTCCCAATCTTTTTCAGGATAGCTAAAAACAAAGGGGTTGCCATCGCTGATTCTTATTTTATCTCCAACAATTTGATTGGTTGGAATGTGGAATTTGCAAGAGATATCCAGGATTGGGAAGTTAATGAAGTTTCAGATTTTTTTGGAAAAGTTATATGAGAAAAAGATTGTTCAGAACAAAGAAGATAGTTTATTGTGGCTACATTCTAAGAATTCCAGTTTTTCTGTGAGTTCATATTATAAGGCCCTAATCAGCTACGGGTTGAAGATTATCCTTGGAAGAGCATATGGAGATCAAAGGTGCCTAGTAAAGTTGCTTTTTTCGGTTGGCTTGTGTCCCTTGGCAAAATTCTAACTATTCATGATTTGAGAAAGAGAGGCATTCAAATAATTGAATGATGTTATATGTGCAATAAGAGTGGCAAATCTATTAATCATCTTTTCCTAAATTGTGAGGTGGCAATATGGTTTTGGAATGCAATCTCTACTAGGGCTGGATTTTCATGGGTGATGCCCATGCACGTCTCAAATGTATTTGCAATTTGGCCAAGAATTATTGGGAAAAGCATTAAGCCTGAAATCATGAGAATCATACCCTTATGCCTTTTGTGGTGCCTATGGGTTGAAACTTGAAAGAAATGGAAGATGTTTTGATAATTGTGAACATACTTTAAAGGAATTATGGGTCTCTTTTCAAAAATACTCTTAGATTTTGGGTTTCTAATCTTGTAAGGGATGGAAATGAATGTTCTAGCTTGTTTTATTTTCCATGTTTTAGCTTGTAAATATGTGTCTCTCAATTGTATACTCTCTGTGTACTTAGGCTATGCCTATTTACTTATAATAAAATTTCTCTTATTACCTATCAAAAAAAAAAGTCATCTATTCATTACACCTCCCAAAGGGAACTAAAGGACAATAAATTCTGTCCATGTTGTCCAAAGGAAGATAAAGAGCTAAATATAGGCTTCTTGACGGAAGCATATCACACAAACTAAGTAAAGAGCATTGGTAAAAAGTCAATATTCGTCCCCAAATCCACCTCTCCTTTCCCATCCTTTATCAAGGGGAAAAAACTCTTTAAATGAGAAATTAACTAGGAGAAGCGAAAATTATGTCCACATATTCAATTGAAGTAAAGGAATCAAGAAGGCACATGACATCACAAAAGTAGATGACTAGCCAAAACAAAATCATAACATTAAACATTCCTTTATTCATTTAGGAAACAACAACTGGTACAAGGAGAAATAAAAACCAAAAATTCACTGGGATGTGAAACTCACAGTGTGCTTCCCATCTAGATAGTCCAGATCATCACGTAGAGTGAAATAGAACTGAAACAATAGCAATTTCATGAGCAAAAGAATAGGGTCAGATGAGAACTCAGTAAACTCTAATTCTCAATAAGATGCAGGAGAAATTTTGAATGCCTCTTCATCTTCAAAAGGCGATATAGAAAAAAAATCCTCAATACCATTAAGCAAGTAAGACACTCTTATACCTGAGAAGCATTAAGATTCTCTCCGGCACTAGCCATGGCAATGGTGCCAGTCTTAGAATGCTTTAAATCAAGATGAATCTCGTCACTGAAAAACCGAGCTTGATCACCATATAGAAACCTGAAACGAGATCATAGCATGATATAAGTATGCTTGTGTTGGAACAAAAGTTACTTTGCATGGCAGACAACTATCGATATAGAATGCAATGAATGGTAACCAAATTTACCAGAAAACAAAGCAGAATCATGAAATCACGCACAAAGAAACAAGAAGTGTACACAGCTATCAGAATAGAGAATTTCCAGCCCGATTAATGTAATTTCCCACAAGAAGTGGGTAAAGTTTTATATTGCTGGTAGCTCATATAGATGTTCTTACTTGTAGATAGAATCACCACCTGACCCTGTTCCAGTCGGGTCACCAGTTTGTGCAGTAAAATCCTTCTGAACCGAGTGAAATAGGCACCCATTATAATATTTGATCCTGAAACAAAAAGTAGAAATAAATATGGAACAAAATAGAAAACTAAGATATTCTGTAACCAATGCCCAAAGCAGTTTATCAAACTCAGAAAACAAATTTCAAGCGGTCATGGTTTCTTTGATGGTAAAGATTATCAATAAAGATTATTCCAACTTAATAATAAAAGTTATAATACTCATCAAAATGGACAAAGTCGAACAAAGAAAACAATCCATAGAGAAAAAATTCCTCGTGAAAAATAGATCTTACAGTTACAAATCAACTAATTAGATATAAATTCGCACTTGTGGAAACTGAAAAGTTGAATCAACTGTGCGCCGAAAGAAATTTGAGAGAACAAGCGAAATTCAGAAATGTAAGAAACACCAACTACGTGCAGCCCCATTAACCCTAAAAAAATAACTACAGACAACAGAAAAGAATCTCCGCACTCCTACAACCCACTAAACGTAGACATTAAGATTATTAAGGGGACTCCAGCAAGGACAGCAGAGTTCAGCAGCCAACAAATTGTTTTCCTCCGAGAAAGTAGGAAAATAAACGAATCAAACTTCCTCTTTTTCTCAGGAACCAAAAGGATGTTAAAAAATAGACAACAACTCACTTGCAAAGCTTTAAGAAGTTTTTGGAGGTCAAGGGGCACTTATCCGTGTGCAAATCCACCACTATATCCCCTAAGCTCGTTACGATCAGCACCGACATCCTCTATACAACGGCACTCAGCTACAAATCTCTGCGATTCGCTTTGCTGCCCAAAAACATTGCCAGAAACAACGAAAAAATCAGCGGCGATCAGCTGAGCCCTACGAAAGGTTGGAGGAGGTAACCATACGGCGTCGTCCAACGAGCGTGGACAGTAGCGAGTTACTGCTTCGGTCGAACCTTTCGGAACGCACTCTACATTTTATTTATTTCCCCGTGTTATTCATTTCCCTGTTTTTAGGATTTCAAATTATCGACAATTAATTTCTCGATAAAATTATAATCCAATTTCACCAATTTATATTTTAATTTATCTTAATTTATTTTATTTAATTATTATAAATTTTAAATAATTTAAATAATTCTGACTTTCAAAAATATTAAACCCACACAAGGGGATTCTGACAAGAGATCTCAACAATAAATTTTTATTTTTTTATTTAAAAATTAAGGATATATTATTTAATAATGTTGAGAATTTTTTTAAAATATTTAAAGATATTTAAAAAATGCATAAAAATATAATAAAATAAAAGTTTCACTATAGTAATTCTCATGTGTGAAAATGTAGAGGCATTCAACTTTTTTAAATTCAAAAAATAAGATTATTAAAAAATAATATTTAAAAATATTTATTTAATTTTCAACTTTCATTTCTTACTATTCAAACTTCTACTAAATTTACCTATTGATTTATATTCTTCAATTTCAATGTATTTGCAAAGGGAATTCGAGAGAATTCGAGATAAATTCTAAATAATGCATTGTAATTTATTAAAATGAAAAATTAGATATATAGCACAGCAAAATAAGGTGTACCTTAACTAGTGTGCACATGCATACAGATGATAACTAACAAATATTTTTAATACACTAATAGCTCTATCAAGCTGAAAGGTGTAAATTAACAAAACCTAGCTTGCTAAGCAAAGTGTGAAATCTATATGTGTTAAGGGCTCTAATGAAGAAATCACCTAATTGATGTTTAGAGAAAATATGCAAAATAATTATAGTGCCATCTTGAATTATGTCCCCAACCAGATGACAATATATTTATATTTGTTTAGTTCATTCATGAAATACAAGATTAGTAACAATATGAATGATTACTTGACTATCACAATATAAAACAAAAGAACTAGAAAAAACAACTCTAAAATCAACAAATAATGCAATGAGCCATTTTAATTCACAGCAAACTGAGGCCATAGAATGGTAATTAAATTCGACTAATGATTTGGAGACAATCACTTCCTTCTTGGACTTTCATAATATTAAAGAATCACCAAGGAAAAAACAGGAGCATGTGATGGACCTTCGAGAGTTAGGACATGTGGCCCAATTTGCATCACAAAATCCCTTCAACTACAATAAGGATGAACTAGGGAAGAAAAGTCTCTGACTAGCTGTAGTCTTTATATATTTGACAACTCTAAGAGCAGCTTCATGATGGAGTTGTCTCAGTTGATCCATAAACTAACTCAAATTAGTCACAGAGTAAGAACTATCAAGCCTAGTGAAGGTCAAATATAGAAGTCTACTAATTAACCATCTATAAAAAGCTGGATCATCAAAAAAGGGCCTAGAACTTTCGATTTAGACAACCTTAGGTTTTGGTTCTTGGGAGAATCGGCTGGCTTACCAAAAGCCAGAATCTGAGATAATTTTAAGAGCATATTTTCTTTGAGAAAGAGAAATACCTTTATAGAATCTTGTCACCTCAAGACCCCAAAAATACTTCAAATTTTCAAGATCTTTCAACTTGAAATGTAGATGAAGAAAAAGCTTTAAGATCAACAATCAACTTGGAATTATTAGAGGCAATGACTATATCGTCAATATACACCAAACGTCCAATAAAAAAGTCAGCAAAATACTTTGTAAACAAACTATGATCAGATTTAAATTAATTAAATCCACAAGTAAGCAATGCTAAAGAGAATTTAGAAAACCATTGTCGGCATGCCTGCTTTAAACCATATAAAGACTTGAGTGATTTGCAAACACTCTGTTTTTTGGTTTAGAAAAATCAACAATTTCATAGAAACCTCTTCATCAAGTTCTCCTTATAAAAAAATATTAGTTACATCCAATTGATGCAATTCCCAATTACAACCAATGGGCTGCTTGCCAAGGGGTTATTCAAGTAAAACCCAAAGTTTTATTAGATTAAAGAGCATTGATTTCAGTTGTAAGAACATCCCTCAAATAAGGTGTTTAATGGCTGATGAAAGAATTTTGGTTCTTATAAAGAATGAACAAAACTACATAAAGTTTTGTATGAATGAGAGAAATTTGAATAAGATAAATATGAAGAAATAGGATACATGATACCTATACTTGAAGGACTAGCAACAAGAGGAGAATGAGAAACTTAATTATTTGGTATTAAGGACCAATAATAGTGCTACAAATAGTCAGGTGGTCTCCTATTTCTTGTAGACTTTCAGATGGGAAGAGAAACAATAATATTTTTTTTGTGGAATTGGGCAAATTATTATTTGGAGAAGTTGATGTGTTATTGGGAGAAGAATTGAGTACAATATCTGACAATGGTGTTGGTATAACTAGATCAAATTTGTGAGAATCTAGTGAAGATTCAGGTAAAGAATATGAAAAATTAGAATCTGATTAAAAATGAAAAATATTCTCATAAAATATGATATTTATGGAAATTATTATTTTGTGAGTGTGGATACTATACAATTTATACCTTTTTATGCCAGTTGGATAATCCAAAAAAATACAAGGTTGGGTTTGGGTGGAAAATTTGTTGGATGAACCACCAAGAATAGAAGCATAATAAAGACAATCAAAAAATTTAAAATGATTGTAATGGGGTTTAATAGAAAATAACACCTCATATTGAGATTTATTTAAAAGAATAAGAGTTGGAATTTTGTTTATAAGGTAAACAGTTGTTAAAACACAATCACTTTAAAAATTCAAATGAATGTGAGATTGGAATCTACAAACAACAATTAGAATATGTTAATGCTTTCTTTCAACAATAGCATTTTTTTGAGGAGTGTATACATAACTGTGTTGATATATAACACTTTTATTTTCAAAAAAAGATTTCATGTCAAATTTCAAAGCATTATCAGTATAAATAATTTTGATTTTAGAATTAAATTGAGTCTCAACGAAAGAGAAAAAAGATTGTATGTATGTTCATGTTTCAGATTTGGATTTAAGTAAATATATTCAAGTACATCTGCTAAAATCATCTACTTAGTCAAAAAATATTTGAAGCCATTATAAAAGGGTATAGCAAAGGGACCTCATACATCACAATGTACAAATTCAAACACAAAAACTAAAGTAGATGTGCTTAAAGGAAAAGGAAGTCGTTTTTGTTTCACAAGAGGACATATATCACAATGATCACGTGGTTGATGTGTGAAATTACAAAGATCAAAAGCAAGAACATGTAATCTAGAATTAGAAATATGTCCAAGATGATAATGTCATTTGTGAGAATCATTTCTAGTAAAATTACAGCTGGGAGAAATATCAAAAACAACATTTTTACAAGAATTAGAAGAAAATCTTGGTACTTGCAGTAAATGATATAATTCTTGTGATTGTTTAGCTACTCCAATCGTCTTCCAATTTGAGAGGTCCTGAATATAACAGAAATCATGTAAAAATATTAAAAAGCAAGATAATTGAGAAACGAGTTTGTTGATAGAAATAAGATTGAAACTAAATGCTAGAACATATAAAACATCAATTAGAATAAAGGAATAAAAAAAAATTGAAGTAAGAACAATAGAATTACTTGAAAATTATTTTGAAGTGGATAGAACAGAATATGTGAATGGTGTGGGAAGTATACCTGCTTGATTTACAGATGGAGTATTAGGGTGATTATGAAGGAATGTAAGGACTGATTACTTGCTCTTGAGAAAAAGGAAATGGAATTAAAACTGAATTAGAAACTGAGTGGCTAGCAATGGCCTAGTTGATATTAGGGTTCGAGACTTCAATTTGTATCCAGGAGGATACCCGTGGATCTTATAACACGTGTCAATAATATGTCCAGATAAACCACAATGTGTACTGTATGGACGATCTTTTCGAGAACCAAAGGACTTGCCCGGGCGAAAAGTGTTAGATCCAATAGATCCACGAGAAGAATCATGAGTAGATCCAATAGAAAGCATAGCAACAAATTCATTAGAGGATAGAGAAACAAAAACAATTTCTCTTTGTTTTTCCTCTTGAAGAATAAGAGAGAAAATTTGTCAATAGGGAGAAAAGGATCAGAAAAGAGAATCTGACTTCCCAAAGAAGCATAAGTTTCATTAAGGCTCTTCAAAAATTAAAGAACATAGTCTTTTTGTTGAAAATCAACCAATTTCTTTATAGCTCCACAAGAACATGTAAGTAAAGGATGAAGATGAAGTAACTCCTCCCAACAACATTTCAAACTTGTGAAATAAGCACTTACAGATGATATTTCTTGAGTTAAAGAAGCAAGATTCTTTTGAATATAAAAGATGTGAGGACAATTGCTTTGAGAGAAACGTTCTTTCAGATCGTTTTATATCTCCATGGCAAAATCAATATAGATGATTGAGGTTGCGATCTCCTTCGACATGACACTAAGAAGCCATGAGAGAACTACTGTATTACACCGGATCCAAGTATCATGCTTTGGATCAGAATCAGGAGGGGATGACAAAATGTTATCCACGAAACAGAAATTGGTTTTTGAAAGAAGAGCCATGGACATAAATCGGTTCCATATAAGGTAATTGTCTCCATTCAGTGGTTGAAAAAAGAATAGCACCAGGATGGCCACCATTCTAAAGGCAAAGTGGATTAGATTACTTTTCAAAACAATTAGGAGGGGGCGAAGCGAAAGGATTAGACTCAAAAGTCATTCAGAAATCGAAACGGCGCAAAAAGATTAGGGTTAGGGTTTCAAGTCTGATATCGTGAAAGAATGCAAAGAGGATTCGAGAGAATTCAAGACAAATTCTAAAAAATACATCGTAATTTTATTAATGATAGAAAACTATATATATAGCACAATAAAATAAGGTGTATCTCAACTAGTATGCACGTGCATACAAGTGATTACTAAAAAATAATTTTAATACACTAATAGTATTGCATATAATTAAATCTTCATTTGGATTCGAACATGAGTTAAGAACTCATCTCAATTTTATCATTATAATTTTTTTAAATTTTTACATAAAATAAATAAACAATTTAACTTTTTCAGATTTCAAAATAATAATAATAATAATAAATAATATTTTATTCAATTTCAGAACTCATCTCAACTCGTTTAATTTTATCTCTTAATCCGAATGGGACAAGTTAATACATTAACCTATTTTGTTTCTCATGTTATTGGTATCTTCGGCCTTTATCTCTAGTATGCATTAGAGTAGAAAAATAATGAACTTATAAATCTTTTATAAAAATTTTATAATTTTATATTCATCCTTTTTAATAGTCATAGCTGAAAAAGGATAATGATCGGTTTGATGCTTCTTACCACTTATTTATTATTTATTTTTATTTTTTTATACTTAATAATTAAGAAAATAATTATTAGTAAAATTGTATATTTTTTTAATTTTTTCTAAATGGTTAAGAGTGTTAAAAAATACTTAAAAGAAAATGTTTGGAAAGTAGAAATCGTAAGTATACTATAGAATCGTAAAAACATGATAAAAGGATAATAAGCTATCCTTTGGAAAAAAAAAAAAAAATCTCTTCTCCCAACGACTATTTTGAAAGGAAAAGAAAAACTTTCTTCTTCTAACCAGATATTTTTGAAAAGCAACCTTTTTCAAAGCCAATATTTCCAAAAATGTGTCTCTTTTCTTTAGTAATATTTTTTCATTAAACATTCGATTTATAAAATAATTTTATAAACATAAAATTACTTTGATATAAGTCAATATACTTTATAATAAAATGTATTTTTTCTCCCTTTTTTTTAAAGGAAACTTATCCATATTTCATATCATCAAAGTTGGTCATGAATACAATAGAGTATACTCCCTACGTCAACAGAAGAATTAAAAATTAAAACTACATTTTTGGCAAGTGCACGAGTTGCCTTATTACCCTCAAGTCTTAAAATGAGTTAAACGACACTTGATATCTTCAATGAACATTTTAGTAGCATGCCAGTCTTTACCCCTTCTATTTATAACTTGGATAACTTGTTGAGAATTATCCTCTGATATGACTTTTTAAAGACCCAACTGAATGCCAAAAAAAACGAAGTCTCCATAGCCCCAATTGCCTCAACAAGAAGCATATATGTATAATCTTGAAGTTTCCAAAACCATCCCATTCCAAACTCTAATAATGATGCTTATACCAACTTCCCATCGTGACTTGTCAATTGTTGCATACCAATTGATCTTGCAAACATGAGCAGGCGGAGGATTCCAAGTAGAGATCACTTGTTGCTATGCTCTAGGCTGATCTGTGACATTAGACAGTAAGATTTTCAAGTCATGCAACAAAATCTTAGCTTGCCCAACTGCTAAGTTTGGGCCCTTGAACTCTTTTTGGAAAATATAAGCATTTCTTCTCATCGAGACTTTTTTAACCACCGCTACTAACTCCACTACTTTCTTTCCTCCAATTGAATCCAATTCTATAATTAGGCCTCTGTGAAAGTTCATGGAAGAAGAGCTTTTATGGATCTGTCTTAAGCATTTAAGCCAGACATCTTGTGTAGCTGAACAAATTCACAAGGCATGAATAACAGTTTCCTCCTTTTGCATATAGATTGGACAAAGTAGCTTCTCCAATATTTTCTTCTTATATAGCTTTTGGTTGGTTGGCAACCCTTCATACAAGCCCTCCAAAGGAAAATCTTATCCGAATGGAGAATTTTCAACTTCCATAGTCTAGACCAAAAATGATCTTGTTGAATGCTACTCAAGGCCTACCCTTTGTCAAATTCTTTTAATTCCTCATGCATATGGTATGCATTATTAATTAAAAAAAATGATCCTTGAGCACTCCCTACCCATATGAGCTTGTCTGCACTATTATTGTAACTGATAAGGATTTGTTTAATCAATTCTACCTCTTATTGTGAAAACAATTTCTCCACCACATTTATCTTCTATTGTCTTGTGTTTTGGTCAATGAAATCACTAATTGTAGCCTTAGGATCCATTCTCCTCATTGCACCTTGAATTCTATAAAAGTATGGCATTAGGATCCATCTATCTTTTAGAGTTTTAATATCAGAACCATTCCCAACCCTCAATCGAGTTCCTTTCTCCAACAGTATTCTAGCTTCTATTATGCTTCTCCAAATATAAGAGGGTTTACTTCTCACCTATGTCTGTAAGAAATGAACTTGTGGAAAGTATTTTGCTTTCAGCACTTTAAAAGCTAAGGCTTGATGGTATTATAGAAGTTTTCACCCTTATTTTGCCAACATAGCAAGATTAAAGCTATATAAGTCACGAAATCCAAGACCCCCAACATACTTTACCTTTTCCATGGTATTCCAAGAAATCCATTGAATCTTCACTTCCTTCTCAATCTGACCCCATCGATAATTCATCATCAACTTGTTCATTTCTTTCAGTAGGGATCAAGAGAGTTTAAAAACTGTCATGCTATATGTAGTCATTGCTTGCACTACTGATTTGAGGAAAATTTGCTTGCCTGCTTGAGATAGCAATTTGACTCTATTGCTATTAATTTTCTGTCTAATTATGTCCAAAATAAGTTTAAAGACTAAACTCTTAATCTCCCCCCAAGGCCTAGATATTTCTGGTAAGGTTGGTTGGACCTCACTCTTACAATGTTCATAATTACCTCCTTGTTATCCTTTTAGGTGTTTCTACTAAACTAAATTGAGGTTTTTTATTTGTTTAATTGCTGACTAGAGGTTCTTTCATAAGTGTCAATCACGAAAATTATCTTACTCCATTCAAGTGAATTAGCCTTGTAGAACAAAAGACAGTCATCTGTAAAGAGTAGAGGTTGATGTGAACATTTTTCTTAGTAACAGGAACCCTTGAAATGACCTTAGACTTTCCAGCATGATTAAGTAAGGAATTCTATACTTCTGCACAAAGAATAAGAGGTAGGGAGACAAAGGATCTTCCTACCTAATACCTCTAGAAGGCTTAAAAGATTCTTGGGGAAAACTATTTAGCAAAATAGAGTAAGAAATTGACTCCACACATTTCATCACTAGCTTAATCCACTATTGTGCAAAACTCATTTTTTTCATCACTTTTCTCAAAAAATCTAATTTAATATTGTGATACGCTTTGCTCATGCCTAACTTTAAAGCCATTTAGCCATTTTTTCCACTCAATCTGTTATTCATGATATGCAATGCCTCGAATGCCACAATTATAATATAAAAAATAAGCTTGCTTGGGACAAAGTCTGATTGCGTAGCATAAATGATCTCTGAAAAAATTAGCTTCAATTTGTTGGCTATAGTTTTTAAAACAATCTTATACATGACATTACATAGTCTAATGGGTTGAAATCCAAAAACTTTATAAAGGTATTTGATCTTAGGAATAAGAGCTATAATAGTAGCACTAATAACATTAACCTTCCCGATCAGAATTTAGAATGAAAAGAGCATTCCCACATACCTCATTTCCCACTAAATTCCAATGGTTTTGATAGAATGTAAGAGGAAAACCATCTAATCCAGAAGAACTAAGGGGATTCATATTAAAAATGGCCTATTCCACTTATTGTATAGTGTACTTCCTCAACAATTTGACATTTATCTCATTTGTTACCTTTCTTTCCAACTGCTGAAAGCAATCTCGGATCCCATTGGGGCAAGATGTAATAAAGAGGTCCTTAAAGAAAACTTGGAACTTTACATTGATATCTTTAGGTGTCAAAGCTATTGAACCAGTCTCATCCACTACTTTTCTTATTTAAAAAAGTATTTTCTCTTGGCATTGAGTGATAAAGTTGTCTTCTGTTATGTTCCTTCTAGATTTAAAATTTGAATCATCTTGAATTTAAATAATTTTTAGAGACCATCGAATTAGAAAAACTTTCTACTATAACTTTTAGAAGAGAAAACCTTAAAACCAGCCCATCTGATATTCTTTAAAGACCAACCCATGAATATAAATGTAACATGTGTGACACCCCCAATTCCCTCCTACAAAGGCTCGCAAATTGAGGCGTCGAGATGCTGACAACATAAGTCACGCACCCCAAAAATAAGTGTCAAATGTGTGCACACATAATATGAATAAAATAAAAGTAGCGGATAACTGAAGTAATTATCTAAGTATCAAAATTTTTAGAAATATTTTATAAAACAGTTTAACGCAAATTCTCCAACAGGAGATTTAATACAGTCATCCCAAAGACAAATCATTTAGACACATAATTATAAAAAATGAGAATAACAATTCCTAAGATAATAAATTATAATACCATACATCAACAGCTGAGCCGCCTCCTCAGGCTTAATCTCCTCGACATCTACATCCAAAGTCTACGACGTCAAAAATGGCATCGCAAGTAAGTATAATCTAAATAAACCATAAGATCAAAATACATTCATGCAACAACAAAATGCATGAACGTGATAGCATATGCATGATGTTATATCTCGAAATTTCTAAAATGAAATATTATTTGAATTTCTTTAAAGGATTATATTTTTGGTATATTTTCTAGAAAAATAGAGTTGGAAACTTATCTGAGAGTATTGGACTTTAAATAAATGAGATCATGTATTAAAGAAAATATTGTGGAGGAATCGTTGAGATTTGGAGTAAGGTATCAACTAGAAAAATTCATTTTAACTTAGAATGAATTGAATTTTCAATAATTAGGGTGTAAATGAAAGAGGAAGTAGTTGAACCAAAGATCAAACACTTGGTGTACATTCTTAGATTAAATTGTCGAGTTTTAGTGTAATGATCATAAGTTACTCATATGAGATCCAAATGAGGTGATTATAATTTGTATAGAATTCTAAAAGATATATCTAAAACTTTCATGTTATGAGTTTTTAAATATTTGGATAGTATCAATGACTTATTTTGAGAGCAACTGGATAACTCTAGATTGAGTTTAAACCAGAACTCGAGTTGGAGAATATGGATCCAAATGAGATTCTATCCTAACTAAATCATAAAGGGGACTTCTAGAACTTGTTAAGTAGAGTTCTAAGGAGGTTAGCAAGTAACCAAATGAATTATAGGAAGGCTAAAGGGCGTGGCTAACCAGATGAAGACTAGAAAGAGAGATGCATGCATAGGTAGGTGAGATGACACCTCATCCCTTATCCTATAAGTCTCTACCCCAACCATTAATCAAATGGTTAGCAAAAATATCTCAAATATTGACCATTGGATGATCATTTCAGCTACAAAGTCTAAGATTTTTGGGGGATTTAGTTAATCATGCAAATAGGCTTAGGAGTGACACTTCATCCCATGCAAACCAGAAAACAATTATCTTTACCAAGTTGTTACTCTTCTTTCCTTCACATGAGTTGACCACCACCCTTATAAATAGATATTTGGGAGTCTTCTAACTCTCTTTGATAATGTAGCACACGAATCCCTTTGAAGAAAATCAAAGAAAAATCATTTTCTAGTTCCTTAACCTCCATATACATCATAAGTGAGTTTCGTAAGTGGTTTGAGGAGAAAACTTGCAAAGATTTGGTTTGATCATCTTCAACCAAACTTAGAGAGTGTGTAAGTGCATATTCTAGCTTAATTTTAATATGAAGATGGTTTATTTAAATGGTTGGACTATACATGTTGGTATTAAAACCTTATGTTCTTGTTAAAGTGTTATCATAAACCTAAGTGTTGTTTGAAGTGGTTTTTGTTAATGGAAATATGTTAAATGAAGTTAAAAGACTTAAAACTATGTTATTATAAGTAAAAATCAAGTTTATGTGAAAAGATTGTGAGTTTTAGATTGAAAAACTCCATGCTCTATAACTTCGCTTGACCCTCGCTTGACCGAAATATCGAACAAATAATTGTAAACCCTTGCTTGACTCTCGCTAGATGTCTAGCTCGAGCGAAAGGCAACCCGAGATTTCGCTCGACACTCGCTCAATGTCTTGCTCAAGCGAGTTCTAACTTAAGAATTCGCTTGAATCTCGCTCGATACCTTACTCGAGCGAGATACCCAGTTTGTTTAATGTTCGCTTGATATTCTGCTCGAGTGAGCCCCAACTCGAAACTTCGCTCGATTTTCGCTCGATACCTAACTTGAGCGAGATATCCTGTTTTGCTGAAATTCAAGACTTTTGCTTGAATAAAGAGTAGACATTGAAATAAGAAGGAATTATATGTGTTATCTAAGAGTATAGCATGTGTAAAGCACTTTACAGAATTTAAGATAGATACGTATGTGAGTATGTGATAGTTTAAGAGTACATGCATATTCTAATATGTGGTGAGATTTAAGAAGAGTGATACATCATATACTTGAGAAACATTCCTAAGAATAAGAAAGGAACAACCGAGAATAAAATATATAGATAAGTTAGTCACGTCGTGACGGAGACGGTGAGACGTAACGTCCAGATGACTGACGTGCCGACAGGGATGGCAAGATATAACGCTTGTCGTATGATAAGAGTGATATGTATTATTACAGAGACGGCGAGACATAACGCCCATTATGTTACGTATGGTCCGTGTCAAGATGGGGATGACGAGGTGTAAAGCCTGAAAGATTGACACGAGATTCATCATAATGGGGACAATGATATATAACGCCCGGGTGATTAATGAGTTATATGCAATGGGAATGGCGATATGTAACGCTCATTGGTGATAAGAGATAAATATGTTGTAAAAGAATTATTTGTGATGGGGACGACGATACGTAACGCCCATTGAAGATAATAATTGAATAAATGTTAAGAATGTGTTGATGGTTAAGAAAAATGAACTTATGATATCATAAGACTGTAAACCTGTGTAGGTTATTGATAAATCACGTGAAACATGTTTTTGATCATGTTCTGTAAATATCTTTTCTTAAAAGATTAATGTTGGATGTGTCTATGTTTTATTAAGCTAATTATGTACTTACTGAGATTTCTAAGGAAATCTCACTCTTTTGTGACTTTATGTTTCTTTCTTGTATGTATAAATTATATACAGGATGTGATGGCTATCAGGGGGAAAGTCCCAATGACGCAGGAGACTCCGAGAAGTCCTGAGGGACTTTTTAATTACAGTCCTTATGTAGATTTCACTTTTGCGTCATTGGAAATTTCTCTATATGATCAGCCAGTAGAATTGTGGTATGACAGTACACCTGCCTTTGTCGAAGAGGAGCAACGTATAGGTTGCTGTTTAACTTTGAGATTGGATGGTTCTCTATCTATATGTGGGGTTTATTCGACACTACAGGGATAGTATCTTCAGCAAGACCGTTGTTTTAGTTTGGATATGTTCTGTTATGGGAGGAAATTTCTCAAAATTAAGAAGGAACCCAAGTGACCATAGGGATTTTGATATGTATTATTATTTTGTTGACACTGATAACTATTTTGGGCATGTATATATAACAGTACAATGTTTGATGAATGAAAAGAGAATGTGAAAATTGGAAGTTAAATTTTGCCATATGTGATCTTTAGAAATTTTTATACTTGACCTTATCTGCTGTGTATAATAAAATTTCTATATTTAATTTATTTATTAAGATCTTGATACGTATGAGGATGAGTAGTCTAGTGTTACTTATCCTGACTTCTTAATTTACGTTAAATCCTATACGTGAGTTGGGGGCGTCACAGAGTGGTATCAAAGTTATTACGTCTCTGGGTGAAATCCACATTATCCTAGGAAAAAAGAGATCACGTGGCACAAGAATATGTTTTAATCTTTATAAGATTGGAATTGGAGTGAGATGAATGAATAAGTTGTACTTTAGAAATTTGGAAGTTTCTAAAGTAAATATAGCTTATGATGGAGTTTGGTATGTTTTAGGAAGATAAAAATGACAAGAGGTCGTCCTGTTTCGAAACGAGTAGAAATAGAAGCACCAAATCCTCCCCTAGTTACTCCTCCAAGGATTGAGGAGCAGATGGCACTAAACCCAAACCCACATTTGGAAGAGGGACCAATGGCTTAGAACCCACCTTTGGAAGGAAGACATGAGGTGCAAAACCCCCCATTAGAAGGAGGCCAGGCGATAGGCAAAACTATTCGGCAGATGACTTAAGTGGTGAGAAATCATATAGAGCAGAGTCGTTCTCGTCAGCAGGATGAGAATAGAAGAGAAACCCAAGGATGTCCGTATGAAAAAATTTTAGTTTATTGATATCCACATTTTACAGAAACGGAAGGAGCATTAAGGGCTAATAAATGGATTATCGACCTGGAACGCATTTGTGAAGTTAGTGGTTGCACTGAAATTCAAAAGGTGCATTATGCTGGGCATTTGCTGCAAGGAGAAGCAAGATTATGGTGAGACACGAAATGGAATTTGCTGAAGCTAGAATTAGGAGAAAATGTAGTGCCCTCGTGAAAACGGTTCAAGAAAGAATTTGATGATCGATTCTTTCCGAAATTGGTAAAGCGGTAGAAAGCATTAGAATTTGCTACATTGGTAGAGGGTGGCATGACGGTGGATCAATATGCAGCTCGGTTTATGGAACTGGAAAGGTTTGCCCCACACTTAGTGGCTACTAATGAAAGCGCAGAAGTTTCAAGAAGGATTATAGCCACGGATTCGTATGCAGGTGGCGTGCCTACGAATGGAGAATTTTCAGGAATTAGTGAATATAGCAGCCATAGCAGAAGCTGAATATAGGAGCGTGATGGCGCAAACTTTAGTAGCTGGAAAAAGAAGATTTCCTTATTCTGGAGGAAAAGATGCTGGGAGGAAACGAAATTTTAGATCCATGGATGGAGGAAAATGAAAAGCAGGTAATTCAAATGTACCGGTTCTATTTCCAATATGTAACAAATGTGGACGTCGACACAAGGGAGATTGTAGAATGAATGCTAGAGCTTGCTTTAAGTGTGGCCAACCAGGACATTTGATCAAAGATTGTCCTCAGAATGTTCCTCAAGGCATAGCTATCCCAAAAGGAAAAACCAGGGCATCCATAAAAGCTAAAATTTATGCAATCACACCAAGAGAAGTAGACATGGAGGCTGATGAGACTATAGATGCCAATGTTATTACTGGTAAGGTTAAATTGAAACAATGCATAGTCTATGCTCTATTTGATTCGGGAGCAACAAGATTTTTTATTTCATATGAGGGTGTCCAAAGATGTGAATTAGAGGTGGAACCCTTGGGCCAAAAAGTTATAATAGTCATGCCTGATGGGAAAGTAGCAGAATGTCACCGAATTGTATGAAATTGTTCTTTGGAAGTTGGGAATTTTCAGCTAGTTGTTAATTTGGTATTATTCCATTTAATGGAATTTGACTAAATTTTGGGAATGGACTGGCTAGCTAAGTATAATGCTAAACTTAATTGCCGTAAAAATGAGATAGTTTTCGACTTACCAATCAATGAGAAGTTTTGTTACAAGGGGGAGATAATTGATTCTGTTTCTTCCATAGTAACTACCAAGCGAATGAAGAAAAGTATTGGAGAATGGGCAAAAGTGTATGTTATAATAATGTTAAATTCCTCGGAAGTTGTTAAGAGTATCAAAGGAATTCCAGTTGAGGAAGACTTTCCCCAAATCTTTTCTGATGATCTGTCGGGATATCTCCTGACCGGAAAACAGAGTTTGCTGTTGAATTGGAATCAGTTACGACTCTAGTTCATAAGGCACCTTATAGGATGGCACCGCGGTAGAACTAGAAGAGTTAAAATCCCAGATTGAGGAACTTTTGAAGAAAAGGATTTATCAGATCAAGTTTGTTTCCATGGGGAGCACCAGTATTATTTGTCAAGAAGAAAAATGGAACAATGCGGATGTATATAGATTATCGAGATTTGAATAAGGTCACTGTTAAGAATAAATATCTGTTGCCACAGATAGATGATCTGTTAGATCAACTAAGACTAAGAAGAGCTGTAGTATTTTCAAAAATAGACCTTCGGTCTTGCTATCATCAGTTGAAGATCAAGGAGCAAGATGTACCCAAGACAGCCTTTCGAAGACATTTTGAATTTTTGGTTATGCCATTCGGATTGACAAATGCACCAGCGGTATTTATAGAATTGATGAATCGGATATTTAGACCTTATTTAGATAATTTTGTGGTAGTTTTTATTGACGATATTTTGTTTTACTCCCAGAATGATGAGGATCATAAAAAGCATCTGAGAATTGTAATAGAGATTTTGCAGAAACATCAATTGTATGCCAAACTTAATAAGTGTGAGTTTTGGCTACGTGAAGTAAAATTTTTCAGTCACGTGATATTGAGTGAAGGAGTTTCCATGGATCTAGCAAAAATAAAAGCAGTAATGGATTGGCAGCAACCAATAAATGTACACGAAGTACGAAATTTTCTGGATTTAGCCGGATATTACAGAAGATTTGTGGAAGGATTTTCCAAAATATCATCGCCTTTGACAGCACTAACCAAGAAAAATGCTAAGTATGTTTGGAGCGAACAATGTGAGAAAAGTTTTCAAGAGTTAAAAAGAAGATTGACTACGACACTAATTTTAGTTTTACCAGAATCCCACAAACCCTATGTGATATATAATGATGCCTCAAAGATGAGATTAGAGTGTGTATTAATGCAAGAAGGAAGAGTAGTTGCGTACGCATCCCGACAGCTTAAGGATCATAAACAGAATTATCCCACTCATGATTTGGAATTGACAGTGGTGGTATTTGCACTAAAAATCTGGAGGCACTACTTATATAGAGAGAAATGCGAGATATTTACAAACCATAAAAGTCTCAAGTATCTTTTCAGTCAGAAAACTTTGAATATGCGGCAAAGAAGATGGATGGAGACTATAATTGATTTTCAATGTGAAATAAAATATCATCCTGGAAAGGCTAATGTGGTAGCAGATACTTTAAGCAGGAAAACTCAGACCGAAGAATTATCGATGCTAGCAGTGATGTGAGAGATTCTTGTAGACAAGTTATCATAAGAACTCCAATTAATGGTGATTCAAGAAATTGTTCCTTTAACAGATGAGGAGATCAAGGAAGGACAACGGAAGGATGCTAATTTGGAGATGATAAAACAACAAATGTTGGAAGGAAAATGGTCTTTACACTACATGATTTCAGGTGATGGAATGCTATATTTTGGAAAGAGAAAAACAGTGCCGGATAAATCAGACTTGAAAGAAAGATTGATGAAGGAAGCTCATAGTACACTGTATACTGCCCATCCTATAAGTACTAAAATGTATTAGAATTTGAAAGAAATTTTTTGGTGGGAAGGAATGAAGAAAGATATTACAACCTTTGTAGCTAAATGCTCAGTATGTCAGTTAAAGAAAGCTGAACACCAAAAACTAGCCGGTAAATTACAACCCCTACCAATTCCTGAATGGAAATGGGAGGATATATCTATGGATTTTGTGGTAGAATTGCCAAGAACATCGGTAGGGAAAATGCGATTTGGGTAATAGTTGATCAGTTGACAAAGAGTGCTCACTTTTTACCTATTTCAAATACGAATTCTATGGAAAGATTTGCAAAAATTCATGTAAAAGAAGTAATTCGTCTACATGGAGTACCCATGTAGTGCCCCGTACCCATAAGGGATTTAAGGAAACATTACTTACCCAAATAAACCTGTCTCATCATCAATACTATCTCTAAAGATTTTCTAAAGTCCATAATAAATTCTCATTTGCAAATCCAAACAATTCCAACATAAGCATATCCACAAATTCATAAACTAAAATAATTCCACAACATAGGGTTCATAATCTCCCCATTGAAATCAATAAAATAATCCACTAACACTTAAATCTATAAATACTGAAAACATAACATCAGATCAATAATTACAATCTTCACTTCCAGAAATATAACAATTTAGTCTGGTTATACTAATATTGGTCCTCAGTCAAGACCTCTACCTCATCTGAAAAGTATTTGAAATAAGATGGTGAGTTTATCCATAAATCAGTAAGCAAAACATTTATACTAGTGTATAAAGCATGAACATTTTTAATAAAAACTTCTTATGCAAGAAAATATCAAACTTTTATTTATAGATAACAGTTTCAAAAATATATCATCAAACGAAAAACTGAACGAACATATATTTTTCATAAAGTATAAACAACAACCAACTTTTCAAACAAAACACTGTAACACAAATAACTGTCACATTTCATCTCATCAATATTCCAGAACATGTACTATGTTTAACCCATGTGGTAGGGTTGCGCTATCCCTGGTGGCCAAACCAGGCGGTATCATATCGTGAGACTTTCCCTTATTCGTTCTCGGAGCTCCGAGTGTGCACACAAGAAAAAAACACATAAATGATCATTTTGTTTCCAAAGTGATTGCACTCCTATTATATCATATCATAATGGTACCAACCATATCACGTGAATGCATATTCTTATATCAGAACCATATCTATAAACCAAGACAAATAGATAAGTATGCCAAAGATTTTCCATGAACATAACATATTAAAACACTTTACTTCACATGTATAAGAAAACAATAAAATCCATATTCGCCCATATGCATATCTTAGAAACATGTCAAATGTTGCTCATGTCTACACATTTCATGTCAAAAAGAAATTTTTCTCTATCATATAAATTTCAGGAGAGGATGCAAAAAATATATACTGAGGTTGTTTTCACGTTTTTTTTTTTTGAAAACATATCATGCACAATTTTATAAAACCAACCTCAATTCTTTTTTTTCTTTTTATGTAAATCTAGTATATAAACCTTGTTTACCCGACTCCTGAAGCGTATAGTCAAAACCTTACGTCTAACCACTAAGAGTCTGGTCACCTATGCATAAAATATTCCTTGATGTTAATGACCATCCCAATGGCTTAAATCTAAAAACAATAAGCTAACTATGCTGCCTGTCTAAATTCAAAATCTCTAGCAAACAAATACCAAGCAACCAGCCACCCAAACCATTTGATAGTACGAAAAAATGTCTCCCTCAAATCCATTGTTTCAGCTCACTATGTATTTGTCTCAAATATCTCCAAAATACCTTAAATATATATATATATATATATATATATAATTTCTTTATTTCACACAATCAGCCACCAACAAAAAATATTGTTATATGCGTTTTAAGAAAACCTCACAAACCACAAAATTCCAGCACCTACTAATTACTTTCGCTCATCCTGTATCAACCTAATTCTAACAGCCACCAATATCTATTTATTTGTAGGCATAAGTCTCTTCCAAAAAGTACAACCAGATGATCATTTACATCCAACAAAACCTTAATACCAACCTTCTACAAAACATTTCAAGTATTATTTGATTAAGAATAAACCAGCCAAACAACAACACAACAATAATAAATCCCTAAGTAAAAAAAAAAAAAATTCTGGACAGCCATTCAAACCCTTTTCCACCGATCCAGCAAATTTAAAACAGGGCCAAGGGAAAATCAAATTTCATTGAGTCTTTACCTGAAGAGAATTGCAAACTGCACGAAAACAGGGGCCAACCGATCGGATTCCTGGTTCCTCTATACTTAACTTTATCCATCGGAGACACACGATATATAAATCAGTGATTAAACGCTCCAAGACCGCATCCTATGGATATAAGGAAACGAAATAAAGAAAAAAAAACTAGAAGAGCTTACTAGTGGAAAACGAAGGTGAAAGGAATTAGGGGAAGTCAACAGAAGAGACCCCAAACCGGAAAATCAACGGTATCCGACTTCACAATACGTAACCAAAGCCCAGAAATTTTCGAGGCCTAAAATGGTGCAGATGAAATTAGATAGGAAGAGAAAAGATTGTAAACATTAGAAGATGATTAGAGAAGAAAAATCTTACCAGAATGGATCGCAAATGAAAGATATCCAAGGAGAATCGGCGGAAGCAGGGGTCCCCAATCTGAGAATCCAATGCCGAAAGGAGAGAGAGGAAAGTCGGTGTGAAGACAACTCTGAGACATAAAATTTTTATGTAGAAAGAGAGAGAGAGAGAGTTAACTTTTCGTTAGAGCTCGGTAATTGCCGAAAACGTGGGAGGGGGGGCTGGCGCGAGAAAGAAGTAGAGAAACAGGGGCATAATGTGCTATCGGTGGAAAGGAAAGAAGAAAAGAAAAGAAAAGAAAAGAAAGGAAAGAAAACAGCTTACCTGGGCGAAACGGCTTCGTTGGCTTAAAGGGCTGGATTTGGTGCGGAGGCTAAGCGACATGGGCTTGGGCCTGGGCTGCGGGCCTTACAACCCAGACCATAGTATCAGATAGAGATTCAAGATTTACATCTCGTTTTTAGCAAAGTTTACTGAAAATGATGGATACCAATTTAAACTTTAGCATTGCATATCATGCTCAAACGGACGGACAAACAGAAAGAACCATTCAGGCTTTAGAAGATATGTTGAGAGCTTGTGTATTGGATTTTGGTAAAGATTGAGAGAGTCTATTACCATTAATCGAATTTGCTAACAATAACAGTTTTCAAGCTACCATACAAATGGCACCTTATGAAGCACTTTATGGAAGAAAATGCAAGTCTCCAATATATTGGGATGAAGTTGGTAAAAGCAGCATTTTAGGACCTGAGTATTTACAGGAAGTTAAGGAGTAGATTACAAGGATAAGAAATCTAAAAAAAACGACGCAAAGTAGGTAAAAGAGTTATGCAGATAATCGCAGAAAAGTTTTAGATTTTATGGTAAGAGATTGGGTGTATTTGAAGATTTTGCCCATAAAGGGAGTTATGCGATTCAGTAAGAAAGGAAAGTTAAGTTCTCGTTATATTAGACCTTATGAAATTCTAGAAAAAGTAGGTCTGGTGGCTTACTGCTTAGCATTACCTGATGCTTTGCAAGGAGTCCATAACGTTTTTCGTGTATCTTCCCTAAAGAAGAGTTTAAGTAATGAATCAGTGGCAGTGATGGATCCAAGTCCTGTTAATTTACTTCCCAATTTAACCTATGAAGAGTGGCCAGTGAGAATTGAAGATCAGAAAGAACAGACCCTTCAGAATTGCACAATACTATTAGTAAAAGTAATCTGGAACAATCCTATTTTTCAAGAAGCTACCTGGGAACGTGAGGATATGATGAGAACTAGTTATCCTCATTTGTTTGAAACTTAGTTGTATGAATTTGTGTTTTGTGTTTGAACTCTGATATATGTATATAAAGCTATTTGTATGATGTTTGTGTTCTTTTGGTATCTATAGTTTTTGATGATTGGTTTTACTCAGGATTATGGCTCCAAAAAGAAAAGCATGAATGTCAGTTACTCCTATAGATCAATTAAAGAAAAGATCGGAAATGATTAGAGAGAGATTTCGTCGGGAAAAGCTAAAACAATGGAAAGCAGATAGATTACGTTAGTTGAATAAAAGTGAAAAACATAGAACACATATCATGGACATAGATGAAAAAGGTAATCCAATCTGTAGACGAGCTTTGCCAGGTGAGGAGAGGCAACCCACTCAAAAATAGTTGCAAGCCGAAAGAAAATTATTGAAGAGAGAAGATAAAGGAAAATCCATCATAATGGAGTTATCTGATAGGTCTAAAGATAAATAAACATCGATGTGAGAAGGGACCAGTCATAGAAGAAACAGAATCTGAAATACTGCGTAAATTACAGGAAATTAGTGTGAATATGTATTTTGATCAAGATGTCGAGATGATCTTTTACTATTCTCAAGATTCACTGTCAAATAAGGAGAAAGTCCATGCCTCTTCAGAAGAATCTACTGCTGCAAGCAATTGAGGTATTAATTCATTGAACCCTTAATTCATGTTTTAGCGATTTCGAGGATAAAATCATTTTTAAGGAGGGGAAAATGTTATATACCGAAATTTCTAAGATGAAATATTATTTGGATTTCTTTAAAATATTATATTTTGGGTATATTTTCTAGGAAAATAAAGTTAGAAACTTATATGAGAGTATTGGATTTTGAATAAGTGAGATCATGTATTAGAGAAAATATTGTAAATGAATCTTTGAGATTTGGAACAAGGTATCAACTAGAGAAATTCATTTTAGCTTAGAAGGAATTGAATTTTCAATAATTAGGGTGTAAATGCAAGAGGAAGTGGTTGAACCAAAAATCAAACACTTTATGTACATTCTCGGATTAAACTGTCGAGTTTTAGTGTAATGATCATAAGTTACTCATATGATATTCAAATGAGGTGCTTCTAATTTTTATATAATTTTAAGAGATAGATCTAAAACTTTCATGTTATGAGTTTTTGAATATTTGGACAGTATCAATGACTTCTTTTGGGAGCAAATAGATAACTCTGGACTGAGCTTAAACCAGAACTCGAGTTGGAGAATATGGATCTAAATGAGATTCTATCCTAACTAAATCAGGAAGGAGACTTCTAAAACTTGTTAAGTAGAGTCCTAAGGAGGTTAGCAAGTAACCAAATAAGTTAGGAGAAGGTTAAGGGGCGTGGCTAACTAGATGAAGGCTAGAAAGGGAGATGCATGCATAGGTAGGTGAGATGACACCTCATCCCTCATCCTATAACCCTCTACCCCAACCATTGATCAAATGGTTAGCAAAAATATCTCAAATACTAACCATTGGATGATCATTTCAGCTGCAAAGCCTAAGATTTTTAGGGGATTTAGTTAATCATGCAAATAAGCTTAGGAGTGACACCTCATCCCATGCAAACCAGAAAATAATTGTCTTTACCAAGTTACCTCTCTTCTTTCCTTCACATAAGTCGACCACCACCCCTATAAATAGACATTTAGGAGTCTTCTAACTCTTTTTGGTAATGTAGCACACGAATCCCTTTGAAGGAAATTAAAGAAAAACCCTTCTCTAGTCCCTTAACCTCCATATACATTCTAAGTGATTTTAGTAAGTGTTTTGAGGAGAAAACTTGTAAATATTTGGTTTGATCATCTTCAACCAGACTTAGAGAGTGTGTAAGTGCATATTCTAGCTTAATTTTAGTATGGAGATGGTTTATTTAAATGGTTGGACTATACATGTTGGTATTAAAACCTTATGTTCTTGTTAAAGTGTTATCATAAACCTTAGTGTTGTACGAAATAGTTTTTGTTAATGGAAATGTGTTAAATGAAGTTAAAAGAACTTAAAACTATTTATAGTAAGTAAAAATCAAGTTTATGTGAAAAGATTGTAAGTTTTGGATTGAAAAACTCCATGTTCTGTAATTTCGCCCGACCCTCACTCGACCGAAGGATCGAGTGAAGAACAATTGTAAACCCTCACTTAACTCTTGCTATATGTCTAGCTTGATCGAAGGGCAACCCGAGACTTCGCTTGACACTCGCTCGATATCTTGCTCGAGTGAATTCTAACTCAAGAACTCTCTTGAATCTCGCTCGATACCTTACTCGAGCGAGATACCTAGTTTGTTTAATATTTACTTGATATTTTGTTCGAGCGAGTCCCAATCCAAGACTTCGCTCGATTCTCGTTCGATACCTAGCTCAAGCGAGATACTCTGTTTTGCTAAAATTCAAAACTTTTGTTTGAATAAAGAGTGGACATTGAAATAAGAAGGAATTATATGTATTATCTAAGTGTATAACATGTGTAAAACACTTTAGAAAATTTAAGATACATACATATGTGAGTATGTGATAGTTTAAAAGTACATGCATATTTTAATATGTGGTGAGATTTAAGAAGAGTGATACATCAAGTACTTGAGAAACATTCTTAAAAATAAGAAATGAACAATTAAAAATAAGATATATGGATAATTTAGTCATATCGTGACAGGGACGGCGAGACGTAATGCCCAGATAACTGACGTGTCGATTGGGATGGCAAGACGTAACGTCTGTCGTATGATAAGAGTGATATGCATTATCATGGAGACAGGGAGACGTAACACCCGTAGAAGTGATATGATTAGTGGGGAAGTAACGCCCACTATGTTACATATGTTACGTGTCAAAACAGGAATGATGAGACGTAACGTTCAAAAAATTGACACGATACTTATTATAATGGAGATGGCGATACGTAACTCAATATTTAAACATAATTTTTTCAAATTTTCACATAAAATATAATAAATAATTCAATTTTTTAAATTTCATAATAATAATAATATTAAAAAAATAATAATTTATTTAACTTTCAAAACTCATTTCAACTTATATCATCTAAAAAATAAAATGAATTTAGGCTCAATTTGAATTGGAAAATGAGATAAGATGAATTTTGAAAATTGAATAAAATATTATTTTTAATATTATTATTATTTTAAAATTGAAAAAAATTAAATTAAAATTTAAAATAATTAAATTATTTATTATATTTTATATAAAAATTTAAAAAAATATAAAAATTTTGGAATTAACTCCCAACCAAACTTGGCCTTAAAGGGAGAAAAGCGTGCAGAAGTTGGGATGCCGTACACTTGTTGTAATTTCAAGTTAGATGGCGGGCTCGAACCACATGTTGCCACCCACTGCCTCCTCGATCCTAGTCTTCTTCTTCTTCTTGTGCCCTCCCTCCTTCCCTAGTCTCTACGTTTCATTCTGTTAACACGGGCAGAAGCTCAGATTCCAGAAGCTCTAAACATTTGAATTATTGACGGATCCCTTCTTTTAATATATTGAGATCGATTTTTGTGCATCTATCGGATCGGTTCGTCATGGCATCGGCAGCGGTGAACAAGATTGAGCGGGCACACCAGATGTACCGCGAAGGACGGTACTCGGAGGCGCTAGGCTTTTACACCGAGGCCCTAGCCATGGCCAAAACCAAGCCCCAAATGATCGCTCTGCATAGCAACCGGGCCGCTTGCTTTCTCAAACTCCACGATTTCCACAAGGTTCTTTTTTTCCTTTTCCATTCATTTTATTCGATATGAAGTTTCTTTATTCTTATTTTTTTTCCTGGAATGAATGGCGTGATTGTACCAAAGATTTTGAATCTTGTATGTATATATGGAGTTATTGAAAATATATATGGAATTGCTGCGGATTAAATGAGTTGCGCATTGAAAAAAAAAAGGATGAATTAAGATTTAAGTTCGAATCACCAAGGTTTTTGACTGAAAAAGGGGCCCGTCTGTACTTGAAGTTCAAATTGCTTCAGTAGGCAAAAGTATTTATATCTACGATGAGGAATTCAAAGAAGTTGTGCGATTTAAAAAATTGAATTGCAAGAAAGGATCTTATGCCAATCTGTCGTGGAGAGAATAACTGTCTTTGAAAGTGGCTCTACTTGAGACGAATAAAAAATTCTTCAATCTACATAAAATGTAAATTTTT
This sequence comes from Platycarya strobilacea, assembly GCA_036898215.1. Taxonomy (NCBI): domain Eukaryota; kingdom Viridiplantae; phylum Streptophyta; class Magnoliopsida; order Fagales; family Juglandaceae; genus Platycarya; species Platycarya strobilacea. Next base: position 24,294,238 of record CM072545.1, on the reverse strand, counting down.
TTTATAAGTAATAAGAAGTTTTATTGAAACAAGTAAATATGTATGGTTCTAGTACACAGGAAGTATACAAGAGAATACAACTAAATACAAGCTAGAAAACATAATCATTCAAATTTTAATTGGCAACTTTACTTATAAAAAAATAATAATAATTTTCAACCAAACAAGCATAAGAATATTTTATAATTTGAATGCTTGTATTTTTCTGTGGGTGTCATACAAACCAAATTGTCACCACCCTTGCTTGAATGCTTTTTATTTGCCATTTATTTTTGTCAGTATCGTGAACCATGTAATGCCCCGGTCCTTCGAGGGTTGGAGAGTTACTTTCTATTACAAAACTCACATTTCAACAGAATAATTAAAAACTTAAAATTCTTCAATATTATATAAAACTTGATTCCAAAATCAATTTTCTTAATATCATTAATTCTGGAAATACTACGTCACAAAATACAATAATACTTCCTTACTAAATCTTGTCAATATTCATATAAACTCTTTATGATTAATCTATCATTCCTAAAATTATCTCATCCAATGCTTCATAATCTGATCCTGCACTGAAATATCCAAATTCATCTGAAAAATATTCAGAGATAAAGGGTGAGTTTAATCATAACTCAGTAAGCGAAAGACATATATCAGAGTGCAAACATGAACATTTACAAAATACTGTATGCAAAACAAAAAATAAGTCTCAAGAGTTAATATGCAGAATAAAACATATTTTCAAATATAATAGAGCAATCATTTTTAAATGATAAGAAATAAGGAATACTTTGGCATAACAAAACTGAACATCATAGTCATATCTAAACAGAACATCTTATAGAGCAGAGACCATATTTAACCCCTGTGATAGGGTTGTGCTAATCCTGGTGGCCAAACTAGGCAGAAACAGAGGTGAAAACTTTCCCTTAATCATTCTCGGAGTCCTGAGTGTGCACACAAGAAAGTCTACAATAAATCACTTTGTTTCCAAAATGGGTGCACTTAGAGACAGAAAAGTTGGTATCAACCCAAACAGAGCAGAGTAGAGATAGAGTCAGATACAAACCAGTATGCCATGCCAAAGGTTTTCAGAGCCACATCAAAATATTACAGAGTTCCAAAACATTTTCAGAAACGTTCTCACCAAATAAAACAGAGTTTGGAGCATTTTTATAAATCAATGTACAAATATTTCAGATAATTAATATTGCTCTTTTTCACATTTAAGAAACAACATGACAAAAACTAAACTCATGTCTGCACAATGCATGATAGAAACATTTTTCTTTCTTTCATATAACTTTCATGAGTAATGCAAATAACTGACTGTGGTTAATTTTTCTCAAGCTCTCATTTCATAACCAAACATGCACAAATTTTCAAAAAGTCAACCTCAGTCTACATTTAGTATAAAACCAAGCATATGAACTCCGCTTACCTGGACTTATCAGTTTTTCATAAATTTTTCACACAGTGCTGAACAAATAATAATCGACACCTATAAAATAATTATATAAATCGTAAATTTTTAAATAATCACAAACATCGAAAATAGAACTTGAGACATAAAATCTAATATATTCTCTTAACCTCTAAAATTCCCAAAAAGATTCTCAAAACCCCTGAGTATCAACTCTCTCCAAAAATATGTTTTGAATTTACCAAAATCCTCCAAAACCTTAAAATATCATAAATCCTCCAATTTCTCAATTTTCACTTAATGATCAAATAACCCAAGTTTTCCAACCGACACCAAACCTCTTTAGAAATCAGAAATCAAAATACTTAAATACTGAAAAAATGTTAAAATGAAAACTATTACAGGATATAAAGTAAATTTAGAGCCGAAGCTTAGAAACCGAACCCAACATTTCATAAAAACTCCCTCAACATGAAAAGCACTTCGGCAAAGCAACAACAAATACTCTTATTATGAAAACTAAGAAAACGTGTGGGGTGATACGGTTGGAGCTTACCAAAGAGGGAGGAAGACCTTGATGGAGACTCGGGTGTAGATGGGAGGCTAAGCTGCTTAGCGAGAGAGAGAGAGAGAGAGAGAGAGAGAGAGAGAGAGAGAGAGAGAGAGAGAGGGAGATGAGAGAGATCCATGACACACGAAGGAACGGAGAGGGAACCAGTGACTCACTGATTGGTATGATTGGGAGCAGTGGTGGCTCGCTCACTACGGTGGTCTCGTCGAGGGCAGTGGCCGTGGTGCGATATGGAAAGATGTAAGAGCAAGGCTGCTCTGTTTCGGGTTGCCAAAAACAGGAGATTTTATGGTTTTGTGTGGACACCACGCACGACAGTGGAATGCGTCTAGTGGTGTGCGTCTGCGACGGGGCAGCTGTGGCTTCGAGTGGTGGGAGAAAAATCAGTCGCCGGCAGCGAAAGTGCAGCGCAGGGTCTACCGTGAATGGAGATGGGCTAAACGTGGGTGGTAGTGAGATCCTGGGAGTACCATGCCGTGAGAGGACATGGGCGTATACTGGAGGTATTGGCAGCGGCATGATGTGTAGCAATGCATGGCTACTTTGGTGGTGGTTTTTTGCTTCTTGTCGAGGCTGTAGAGAAGTAAAGGACTAGGAGAAGGCTGCGGTGGTGATGTTTCTAAATGCACTAGATATGTGTATATTTATAAGGATGATAAGAAACCCTAGAGACAATAAAGGAAGAGAAGAAATGCTACGTGAAAATAGAGGCTATACGTGAGTTGTTGCCATGATATCCGTGGGATGGGAACGTGCATAGGGAGAAACATGTATATATTTAGGAAATTAGACCCTAGGAACAGAGATACGAATGGGAGTGGGAGTTGAGTCGTGTATAAAGGGTAAACGTGATGAGAACAACTAGCAAGTTCCCAAATAAAAACTTTTCACAAATACGAGTTGCAATATTCATATATATCTAAAATATATATATATATATATGTGTGTGTGTATAAATAAATAAATCCATAAAAACATAGGTTTTAAAATTTTAATAAAAGAAAAGACTCTACAATCGTAACCTAGCCATTTGAAATAGATAACAAAATTATATAAATAAATAAAAGAATAAGCTTGATCCTCGTGTGGGAAAATAATAATAATTCAAAAACTCAAACAAACTCTTTATACATATAAAACTAATTTTTTTTTTTAAGAAAGCAAAAAGGGTGCTAGAACGGGGTGTTAAAATTTCAAATGGCTAGGTTACGATTGTAGAGTCCTTTCTTTTATTAAAATTTTAAAAGAATAAGCTTGATCCTCGTGTAGGAAAATAATAATAATTCAAAAACTCAAACAAACTCTTTATACATATAAAACTATTTTTTTTTTTTAAGAAAGCAAAAAGGGTGCTGGAACGGGGTGGTTACAAACCACATATAGGTGAAATCACACAATTAAATCGCTAAAGGAGTAAGATTTTGCATTTTAATTTTCCACGTATGTCATTTGATTGTGCATGTGGTCCTCTTAACTAGGTGTTTCCTCTTGTATACTTTCTGTTATTTGGGCTATGCCTATTTCAATGAATAAGATCTTTTACTTATATATATAAAAGAAAAAAAAGATTATGCATGTGGGATATCCATGACTAGGAAGCAAAGAAAGATTTCTTAGATAAACAATGGTGCATGCTACTTTTTCCATCTACTATTAATTCTTGTGCGAAGCAGCAGTGCCTTTATGGCATAATCATTGATAGTGTTATTTTCCCCTCAGTATTACGTATTCTTTCACATCTGTTCGGAACTTTATCTGTACTGTGTTTGAAATACCAGTCTAGTTAATAAAGATATTCAATGAGATTGCAAAAGGCCTAACTGTATATGGTACAAGTTACAAACTTTGAAAACAAATGGATGAAGGTTATGTGCACACATGAACATGGAAAAAATATTTACAAGAAGAGCAAAACTTCCAAAAAGGGTAGTCTTTTAGATAGTTTATTCACATGCTCAGACATAACTACAACAAAGAATGTTCTGCATCACTCAAAAGTCTAGATTGCTAGGGATGGATGACAGAATAAATCTTGGCTAATAGCAATATAGCGGAACTGGTATACTGGATTGGTTCAGGACATGCTTCTTTTGAACAACGCAAATTGGTTTTCTCATTGACAGCCCTGGCAAACCCCTTTCACCACTAACATAAATAATTTAGTTTTTTATCTCCTCAAAATGAGTCGTGAGAGGGAAAAAAATCATTCAATAGCCAATTCTTCAGGGCAAGCTAAGTTGAATGCAGCACTAACATCTGATTTCTTTTAACTTTCCAGCCTTAACTTTTTTTTTTTTTTTGACAAAATGAGTCAAAGACTCAATACCTTTCTAGCCTTGGCCAACATCATTTCCCTTACCCATTCTGTTTCCCTAAGAATTTTATAAGCAAATAGCAGTGCGTAGAGAGGCACCCTACTATGCACTCATGACTTCTTTTTTATTAAATTTTGGACAAGATTCTCATGGTTCTTATTCATGGGAAGCTGCACGAGTCTCTCTTTTGTTGCCACAATGATTTCATTTGACAAGGTCTTTCTCAATTTACACTTTTAAATAGTCATCTTTTATAAGTTATCTATATTATTTATTTTATAAGTTACATGTTTTAAGAGTCATCTGTGAGTGACAAAAAATAAAGCATGGTTCAATGTCATTCATCTTCTCTGTGAAAAATTGTGTTTCTCATTCTTTTGATTATTCTTGTTGGAAGTGATTGTTGAAAGGAGTCTTACATATAATCGCTAAATAAGGCATATGTCCACTTTCACATTAGCAGACTCCCTATATTTTACGCATACCAGAGAAGGAATGTGTCTCACATAGTATTGCTTTTTATGATCCAGTGCTGTTGTTCTGTATGGATAGTTGGAAAGTAGCTATGACCAGGCACAAGAAGTCAAACTTCCTCCTTATAATCGTTTAAAAATTTGTAAGAGGAAGAAAAACCATCTTGCTTCAGATTCCAGGTTTTTTTATAGATAAGCTTGTCCTTTGTCTGACGTGGATCTTATATTTAGTTCTGAATGGGTGATCAATGAAAACCCTGTTATCAATGCTGGCTAGTGCTTGAGCTTGATGATAAATGGGGTTAGATTTATCCTTCTGTTATTATGTCATCAAAACTCTTTGTTAATAGTCATGTTATATAATTCATATCGCAAACTGTTTTGGGTGGTTTTTAATTGTTGTTATACCATCTAGGCCGCAGAAGAATGCACATCAGTTCTTGAACTTGATCACAATCACAGTGGAGCACTAATGCTGCGGGCCCAAACACTTGTCACCCTTAAGGAGTATCACTCGGCACTATTTGATGTCAACAGACTCTTGGATTTGAATCCATCATCAGAAGTTTATCAAAACCTTCAAGCTCGTTTGAGGACACAATTGGTAGGCTTTCATCTTTTCTTTTGATTAAGATTTCCACTAGTTTTGTATGATTATTTGTTTGTTAAAGGGGCAATTAGGATTTGATCATGAAAGAAAGGATAAAAATGAGGCCCATACACGACCTACTAGTTTTGTGGATTTTATCAAGATATCATCATTTACTGTCCTCGTTTTAGGATGATACTCATTTTCTTTTCTGGTATTTTTTTAATTGCACACGGTTACTTGACTTTTGCCCATACAAATTCGATCACCTTTCACCTGCTGTTCTGATGCTAAGATACTTCCATTGTGCTGGTAAAAATTTAAATGAATGTTATATTTCTATGCATCTCTTTTGATCTAGGATGCTTATCTCATGGGACATGTTAAATGGTTGTCTACTTTGCTGCACCATGGCAGCTACATAAGACTGTTATAACTTATGCCATATCCATTTGAAACTAAGGACCCGTAAAGGATTTTTAACATTAGTTTAGTGAGTGACCTGTGTTGTGATAGATATTAACTCATCAGATGAAGAAAAGTGATTTTGGAATGCAAAATATAAACTCAACTCCACGATTTATCCTAATTGAATTGGGTTGGCTTTATGGATCCTTGTCAACTTCTCAGGCTCAGCCACAAATATTCTTTTCTGTTTCCTCCCTAATCAGCATATCCTTTTTAACTACAACTGATCATGTTGTATAATAATGCAAGATATGACAAGTTCAACATAGACTTCGTTTTTTTCCCTAATTCCTACCTTCTAGGTTTCTATAAGTTTTCTTCTGGTCATTTGTAGTATTGTAGCCTGCTCAACTATTGTGGTTATTATTGATCTGCAGTCTGGGAAGTTTCTTAGCACTCAGCTATTAGTAAGATTTGTCCTTTTTTTTTTTTTTACTGCTCAAGGAAAGTCACTTGCTCCAATAGCTGAATCTGAAGCAGAGCTAGAAGATGAGGAAGAGTATAAAGATGAATCAGAACCAAATGGAAATGAAGAAAAGGAACAATACAAGGAAGAAGAAAATGCGGTATTTACAGTAGGAATAGATCAGAAAGAGTTTGATGGGACTCTTATAAATGCTGACGATAGTGTGCCTGAGATACAGAGGCCCAAGGAATCATATGAACAGGAAAGAGAGAAATCCAAGCCTACAAAGAACTCTTCTACTGCTGTAGAGATTGCCCCTAAAGTGCAGAGCAACAAGGAATTGTTTGAACAAGATTCTAAAGGATGGCAAACAATTCCAAAACCAAAGGGACACTCAACTCTAGACTACGCAAGGTGGGACAGAGTTGAAGATGATTCTAGCGAAGAAGATGATGAAGAAGAGTCTTGTCCGCAGTATAAGTTTCGTGTGAAAACCATTGGTATGCGACCAGTAAAGTGAGAAGACCGATATATATATATATATATATATGCACTATACATGTAGATGCCTGTTCTGATCCTCAACATCAGCACGAGAAAAAAGTTAATCCCCAGAGAGAGAATTATTTGGGAACCTCCCATTTGGGGCATGAGCAATGTGTACGAGAGGATTTTCATGCCAACCTCCGGCTTGAGAAATCCAACTATTTCAGACTGGTTTCTCCTATTGTGCTGCAATTCAAATGCTTTATTCTATCTAACAGTGTTGCGTGGAGGGACGGTACGAACCATTTTACTGACAACTACCGGGAGCCCAGGTTTATATGACTTCTTGATCCGCAATAACGTGCCTATGTATGTAATTTATATGGGACGTTCATATATTTACTTTATAATTGAGAATGCTCAGGAGTCAGGAAAGTAAATGCTTTGTGATGGTTTGTATTGTGTCAGCATCTGTTCTGTAGGGTTCAATGTATATCATTTAATTTCCTGCAACTTCCTGTTCAAAACTGAGCTTATACTTTGTTGAAATAAAGCATGAATTGTAATCCAATTACAAGAACAAGGAACTGTTTTTTTTTTTTTTCATTCTTATTTGTTAGAGCTTGATGCTAATAATGGTTGACTATGATCTCCGAGATATGAAGTTGATATTATGATACCTATTTTTGTCCAAAGATTTTGTGTAATCCCTTTTACGGACTTCTTCGCCACTCTATTATCGTAATTTGTTGCATAATTTTTTTTTAAGAAAAATTCTATTTGTAGTCTCAAGTGGGGAACGGCATGTGCATTAATGTATAAGAGCAAAAAGAAAAAAAAAATCATTTTGAAAAGAATATTATTGTAATTTTGAAAAGTTTTTGAAGATAATTGTATGTAGCTTGTGTAAACAGTTCCTAAATTGAGATTATATATAGACTAGCTCTTATTTTAAATATAAAATAACCCATTTAGTCAATTATATCAATAATGCGGAAAAAAAAATTGTATGTACTATTACTCAACTCATTTAGTCATTATGCCTTGAGAGACAAAGGTCCAGATTCGAGACACTTCGCTTGGAATGAGAAGGGAAACATTTAAATTCAAAACCTGGGATTTGATCTGATCGAACTCCCTCTATTGCAGTCATCGCAGTCATTGTGGACCCATTTTTAGATTTAAGGCCACTGAGAGTACACCGGAGGTCGCCGGGACTTGCCGTCGTAGAGATGAGGTTGCCGGCTCCCTCCGGTTCTAATAGGGTAAGCGGTGTCGCCCACCGTCGCCAGCGACGGTGGGGGCTGGGTGAGGCCAAATTTTCTTTAAAAATATTAAAAAATACAATAAAAAAAATAATATTTAGAAAACACAATAAAAAATATAATAGAATAAAAAAAACATAATAAAAAACACTAAAAATATATGGAGATTTTAAAAAATAAAAAGAAGTCAGTCCATGGAGCCCTTTTAATTCACCGACTTGTCAGTATAAGATGGAGATTTTAAAAAATAAAAAGAAGTCAGTCCACTCCTGGTGTTGACCGCAATGCAATAGTTTGATATATGAAAAATTGGAGTGTGATTTGCATGGCATAATGCATGTATAATCAGAACAGATGCTCCCAGATTTTAATTCATACATGTCTATCACGATCTCATGATCAACAAAATTAATAAGCACTTTAATCTATAAGTAGCATATATATATATATATATATGTATTCCATCTGATAACAATTTCGCAAGTTGACAAACATGTATTAGCTCAAAGAACTCCGAAAAAGGGGTTTTTAATTGCAGAATCCAGCTCGGCTCCAGCTGAATTTAGCACGGCCATGTCAACCTTGTCCCTGGGTAGAAACAAGAACTCACCACCTTCAATTTTCTCAAATCCACACAGCTCAAGAAACTCAATGCCCCCACTGAATGCACCGACTCTCTCCTGTAAAATGCAATTATCCATTATGAAACAATATCATGGGGGGCAAAAACGGATAAACATATACAAGTGGGTAAGGTTTCGTTTTTTCAGGTAGGACTTTTAAACCATATTGAGGTTCAAACAAGATGTCCATATACTGTAGTAAGGTGTAACCAGGTGATTGGGGGCAGTCCAACCATTCAATGTTTCAAAATCATTTAATGATCAAAGAGGTAGCACCCTCCCTGTCCCCTGCCCTGCATGGGTCGGGAGGTGGGATTTTCACCCCTGCCACCCGCCCTGATCCCAGGGACAGGGTATCCCGCCCCAATGGCTGGCGCTGGGGCAGATTTCCAGTCCGTCCCAACCCATGCCCACTTCAATGATAGACTATAGTCCATTAGGCCCAAAAAACATTTTTGGACCCAAATTATAAATTTAAATTTGTAAATATGAAAATAATTTAAAAAACTATGGAGTTTTTAAATTTGCTAGTGCATATTTTGTCTAAGTTGTAGTGCAGTAGGGTGGTCCTTTTATAGATTGCCTTCATGATACAAATCTCACACTCAAGCAATATGCGGGACCCCACTGCCCACCCCTACCTCAAACGTGCAAAATCAATCATAAATTGGGGTAGAACTGGTGTCACAGATTGAACTCCATGTACCCTAAAATGCTTTAGCATGATCTGTCCCGCGAAGTATTACTTACCTGAAAAGATTGGTTACTAAGTCTAATTTTTCTGAATTTTTCCTCATCGGGATTCCTGGCAACATTTCCTACAAAAGTTAGGAGGGTCTGGAATGCTCTCTTGACTTTGGCATCATCATCCTACGCACACAAAAAGCAAACAAAAAAAAAGGTTAAGACCACTGTATAAAATGCAATCTACCTAAAAGGTGTGACAATTATTAAAAAAATTGTGGAGCAGAATAAGTTAGCAAAATGGAAAAAAGACATCAGTTGCCTTCAGTTAATGGTGAAAAATGATAAGCACACAATTGTTTGTATCATCTAAGTACCAATCTCTTGCATTATCATATTACCTCTCAAAATAATTAACCGAGATACTCAATTTCAACATTACTCAGCACAAAATATTAGCACAGGTGAATTACATGTTTCATGGATACTAATAGACAAGTGAAATGCCCAGGTGGACCAGGTTGAGTTCAAACATGACAGATTCTAACACGCCCCTCGTGCCATTCTCCAATCATTGAAATTGAAAGTAGAATATCTCTTCTGAAATGCAATAATAATAGAACGATATCAATTGATATTGCATGAACACATATTCTACCAAAGAATATCTCATGAACAGGACAAAAATCTCAAGCCGTCATGCGGAAGTGCATAGGATCAGTTTGGTCAAGAAGCCACTTATATAACAGAAAGTTCACAAAACCCATTATCATTATGCCTATAATAAAGCCTGTCACGCCTTTATATTTTTTACTTTGCTTTTAAATCAAATCAAACCATGTATATCTCTTCCTTCAGGACTCTACTTTCTTAATTATCATTCCAAGCCTCTGGTTGATTCTGGACCAGTGAGATTCTTGAAGAAGAGAAGCACATAAGGTTAAAAACTAATTCTCATGAATAGTTAGGTCTCTTTTTATCTTGTTTCTGCCTAAAGATTTGGATAGTGAGAAGTGTTGAGAAGAGTTATGAATAGTAGTAAAAAAGTAATAATAGAATATTGAATAGTAGTAAAAAGTAATAATAAAGTAATGAATAGTAGTGGAGTATTCTGAGAATATCTGAGGTATTCTCAGTTACCAAACCTAGCCTAAGTTAGCTCATGAAAACTTCTCTCCTTTTCACTGCAATACATGTCCACCTTAAAAAGGAAGAAAAGAGGAGCAGCAATTATGATGCTGGGTTGATTTTCAAAAACTCAAAAATCGAAATGGATAGTTGAAAAAACCTTGAGTTTCATAACACAATTGAAATAATCCTCACTTAGGAAAGAACTTAATTTGCTTGTAATTCACGTGTAGGCTTGCACATGGTTCGTAAAATAGAACAAGTGATACTAATGTTATGAAACAAAATATGAATTTACCTTGTGGTTTTGCTTAAGAGATCGCAAGCTCTCTCTCATTTGCTCTGCTTTTGTAGCAGGTCTAACTGGCAACAAACTCTGCAAGTTGAATATGACATGATAGATATTAAAACTTTGTACAAGATCTTGAACAAATTCGAATGAGCAAAAGCCAAGTTTCATTCAAAAATGCTGTTACCTTTTTATCCTCCACAACAGGTGAAGGTTTTACAGCTGAAGGATCTTCTGGTGGTAATCCAAGCTTCCGCCTTCTTTCTGCCTGCAAATACATAGACTATAAGAATCTGATGATGATCAATGTGAGCAGTTTATTGAAGAGTAAAATTTTGGGCAGCTTTTACCAAATAAAATCTCGTTAACCTTCTGCCATGGTAAAAGAAAATGCATTTTGATGAATGTTGGATTAAAAAATAATAGAAACCCACCTAGTAGGAACCATTGAAATGGTAGATTTCAAACACAATGAAAATCCATTTAGCAGGCACCCAGTTGCACTTCACACATTCCACAAACTCATTTTAGTCATAAACCGACTGACTGCGTTAACCAAAGAGACTTTACTTCTATTTTGATTCAAAACACCATTATCATAGAATATGGATAACCTCTAGCAACTTATCAAAAAAAAAAAAAAGAGGATGACCTCTAGCATCCAAGTTATACAAAGCCACTGTTTCAACAGCCTGTAATGCTCCAATCAAATGTTCACAACTACCTACATGGAGATGCCTGATTCACAGTCGATACTCCCTTCATTTTGCATTCATACGATGGATGACGTGGATATCCTCCATCCAACAACATTATCACTTGAAAAATTGATGACATTAAGGAGATGTTTGACAAATATGAGAATTCTCAAATTTCTCTAAAAACTTCCTATAATTTCATTTCCAAACATTGCTCAAACAAAAAAACACATTTCAATTTCAAAATTTCAAATTTTTCATCTAATTATTACCTAATCATTATTCAAACACAAAAATCAATGCAACTTTTATAAACTTCAAAATAAAACAAAAAATCATTACAACTTTTACAAACTTCAAAATACAATTTATATTAAATAGTTATATTCAAACAATTTTTTTCACCTTTTCTATTCACTTTCACAAACTCCAATACAATACATTAAAAATATATTAAATTGGTAAACAAAACTTTATAACTAAAAAGAATAGGCCTAGCCTAGTATATACAAGAAAGTAGCCCTAGTTAAGAGGGCACAAGAGACAATCATGAAGGACCATGCCATTGAAATCAATAGCACTGGCCCAATCACAAAGCTTGCCATAAAATAAAACCAACAATTCCTCTAGCGATCTCTCCTTGTCTTCAAACGTCCGTGCATTCCACTTCTGCCATAACCACATGTTACATAGTGGGATCATCTTCCAAACTACCGAGATTTGATGCATACCTCCATTGTTTGGCCAGTTGACCACAGCTACCACCACGATTCTCGGCATGACATAACTCAACTCTATGAAACACCTCATTCCATAAAGCCCACACAAAACACAATGTAGCAAAAGATGTTATACCGACTCACCTCCTCCCCTACACATACAACATTAGTCATCTATGATGATCTCCCATTTTCTCAAATTATCAATTGTGAAGATCTTGCCTAGACACGTTGTCCACACAAAGAAGGTTACCTTGAGGGGCACCTTGTGTCTTCAAAGCCTTCTCCAAAGGAACTGAATGTTGGGATCTTGGGAAATGGCCTTATAAAAAGAGTGAACTGAGAAAGCACCTTTCTTGATGAGTCCCACCACAACCCATCTTATTGTAAATTGCTTGACTTCACGAAATACACGTATAGATCTGCAAAATTGCTCATCTCCCAATTTTTACGCTGCCATGCTAAAACTGATATTCCAATGAAGTTGCCCACCCAAAATTCCCATGACGTCCGCCACAAAGGCCTCTTTCACACTGGCAATTTGGAAGAGTGGGGGAAATAAATCTCGTAAAGCTGTATCACCACACCAAATATCTTGTCAAAATTTAATCCTAGTTCCATCACCCAAATGAAGAAGTGTGCCGAAAAAAAACCGTCCACCCTCTTTTAATATGTTTCCACAAACCCACTCCAACGCCCTTCTAATATCTTTAGTACACCACCTGCCCCAAATATCACCATATTTGCACCCGATCACCTCCCTCCACAAGGCATCCGGTTTCTTCTTGTAATGTCACAACCATTTACCAAGTAGAGTAAGGTTGAAAGTCCTCACATTTCTGATACCCAAGCTACCATTGGACATAGGATGACAAACCGTTTTCCCCTTGACTAGATGATATTTGAATTCCTCTCCCAAACCACCCCACAAGAATTCATGTTGAAGTTTCTCTATAAGGCCTGCCACACTTGCGGGAATAGAAAAAAATAGATAGGAAATAAATAAGTAGGTAGGTCAAAAAGAGTACTCTTTATCAATGTGAGCCTACCACCTTTCGACAAGTACATTTTCTTCCAGCTCGCTAATGTTCTCTCTACCGCTTCAATCACTGGCTCCCATATTGGGGACGTCCTAGCACCAACCCCCAAAGGAAGACCCAGATACGTCAAGGGAAGATAAGCTACCTTACAGCCTAACGAACGGGCCAATTGCCATAAATTAGGCACCACTCCAATTGGCACCATTTCGGACTTGTCGAAGTTGACTTTTAACCCGGACATTGCTTAGAAACAAAGGACCATCGCCTTCAATGCCCTCACCTGATGCTAAGCTAGATCACAAAAGATAAGAGTATCATCTGCAAACAATAAGCGGGAGATGTTAATAATGCCCCTCTCCGGGTTGCCAACCAAAAAATCGGTTACAATGCCATGAAGAGTCAAAGTCGAGATCATCCTGCCTAATCCCTCCATTACAACAACAAACAATATGGGGGATAACGGGTAGCCTTGTCTCAAGCCTAGCGAACAATGGAAGAAGCTAGAAGGGCTACCATTGATCAACACAGAGAATTTAGTTGTAGATATGCACCTACGGATCCACGATCGCCACCTCTTCCCAAAACCACATCTCCCAAGAAGGTAGAGGAGAAAGTCCCATATAATATGATTGTAAGCCTTCTCCGTGTCTAGCTTGCAAATGATCTCAGTATGCTTTATCCTTTATTCTACTGTCCACATAATTCATTAGCAATAAGGACCGCATCAAGGGTTTGCCTACCTTTGACAAAGACATTTTGGAGATGATCTAATAGAAATCACTCACTAAGCTAATGGGATGATTCATTTAGCTTATGAGCCCCCAACTTCTTTAGAATCAACGCAAGGAAGGTAGTGTTTAAGCTAATGGGACGATATTCGTTCAATAATATTTTATTCAACTTTATATCTCTCATTTCTCAAAACTCAATAACATTTTCACCCAAACAATTTTCACTACTATTTACAAAAACTATGAGATACTCCAAGTATCCAAACATGCCTTAAATCTCCACCATTACATTACAACAATTTTACTATCATTGACTAACTCCAACCATCCTACTAATCCCTTCTCAGAGGTGCCATGGAGTTAGCAATTATGGAAATACATTAACTACCCCTATACCCAAAAAGAGCCAAGGCTACATTGGATCTTATCCTCCAATGGACAGGTTAAGGTTACAATTGGATATTAAATGTCAAGAACTTCTCCCTCTAAGAAAATGTGGGATCCCGTTTACCACCCACCTTCCTATATAAGTTAACTTTTTAATTTCAAAACTACTCAAGATGGTTTAACTCAAGCAATATCTCAAGAGAAGCAAGAAATTTTGCTTGCCAAAACCCTTGGGGGTTGGCTCAAGGGTAAGAACCTTGGTCTTGGTTGTATGTTCCATCCAAGTCTTAGGTTTGAACCCTCTTGGGTGCAAATAATTTATAGAGGCCATCAGATAGGGAGATCTCTCCTTAAATTATCCAAGGTGCACTTGTGGAAAATTCCGTGTTGAGATCTTATGCAACCCTAAGATTAGTCATGACATCGTTTCTAGAGACCGAGTGCCAATCAAAATAAAAAATATATAAACTTTTGGTTGTTGGACTTGGGATGTTTGAGTTCTTAAGGCAGGAATTGCCTCAACATATAGGGAAGATGATTTAGACCTTGAGGAGAGCATATGACAATGGATGAGATGATATGAAATGAGAAGATGAGATAAGAGGATCTTGCAATCTAAGGCCCTGTTTGTTTTCAGAGAAGAGATGAGATGAGATAAAAGTGAAAAAAAGAATAAAATATTGTTATAAGATATTTTTTTAATATTAATTTTGCATGTGGATTTGAAAAAGTTTATGAGAATTTGAAAAAATTGAATTTTTTATTATATTTTGTATGGAGATTTGAAAAAGTGTAATGATGAGTTTGAGATGTGTTTTGGGTTTTTGGTCTCATCCCTCAAAACAAACCAGGCCTAAATGGGACCTTAGATGTATACATCAGAAAAACAAAAACTACTATACAAGAATCCCTTGCCAAAACAGTGTAGGAAGTTAATGTTTTTATTTTATTTTAGAAGTAAACAAACCTTATTGATGAATGATAAATAGGTCTAGCCCAAGAATATGGGACATATACAAGAGAAAGCACCTGGCTAAGGATTAGAAACAGAAAGAGATACAATGAAATCATGTAGACATAGCCCAATGTATGAAGTTAAGAAATTATCTACCAAACAAAGTGACTGGATATTTGAGTACCTTATCTTCTTCCAATTTCTGTCGAATTTTTTCTCTAGCTCTTTTCTCTTCCTCTTTCTCTGCTTTTCGCAAGGCCAATATCCTATGGGACCATAACAGATTCTTATTCTTGTGGAAAATGAATCCAATGAAGAAGAAGAGCATTTACTGCCATACAATTGAAGACTGGATCACAAAGACATGATATCATAGAAAGATTACACTAGATAAGACAAACCGTTTTCGTTCATTCTCTTCTTCAATTCTCTTTGCTTCCAATAGTTCCTTGCCCACTCGAATTCTCTCCTGAAAAAATAAATGATAAGCAAGATAAAACTATTTCCAAAATACTGCAGAGGAATCATAGATGCCACAATCCAAGACTACTACGATGTAGCATTATCATACTACAAGGCAGGTTTGTAGACATTATCACAATATAAATAACCCATCAAAAGAGTTTCAAAATATAACCATCCAGATTACTGTCATCAAACATTTATCTATTTTCTACGATGTAGCCCAAGAATTCTGCTAGAATCAAAAAAGAAGGAAGATATTTTAGCCCCAACGAGAAAGAAATGCATTTTCGGGGAGTAAAACAAATCTTGATGGAGAAAAAAAATATAAGCTTAAGTCAAAAGTTGCAATTTTCTCTCTTGTTTAGACATATTGCACGTAGTTTGAAGGAAGGTGGAGTATATTTTCCCATTAAAAATAAAACTTGAACAATCAACATTATGCTTGCAGATACAATGAAAATTGCCTTCAGAGTAAGATCACCAAATGACACAGAGCGGTAGATTCTTTCACATTTAATTATTATCGTAAATTCACCTTTCCGGTATTTCACAGAGTATTTTTGGGTATTTTGTCAACATAATCAAAACCTAACCGGACTCTGAATTATTATGAGGATGCATGAAACATGTACACAGGTGAAAGATGTTGACAATTGCAAGTTGTACAAAAATGTATACTTGACAAAGGAAATGTATAAAATGGCATATACCAGACAGTGGAAATACTAGACACACAGCAAACATCAAGCAGGGTATAGTTACCGGGCAAAATCCTTACAAAGATGCATGCAACCATGCACACACAGGTGAAAGATGATGACAATTGTAACCTGTACAAAACAATGTACACTAGGCAGTAGAAATACCATCGGCATGCATACCTTTTCTTTCTCTTTTTCCATTCTCTTTTCTTCTTCTTCTTTCTTCTTGCGAGCCTTCTCCCTTGAGTTTTATCAAAAATAGAAAATACAAACATTTTTTTTTCACAAGTAATTCATTGGAAAAGAAAAATTAGCATGCATGTATGATTAAAGATCATAAGAATCATTAAAATGCAGTTTTTTTAAACACAATGAGAAAAATAGACCACATTTCCAGTCAAAAATATTTTCGGGGAAACCATTCATCTTCCATTGTTTGATGAAGATCTGAAAAATGTGCTGGAAAATCTTTTCAACATTTGACCGGTCTGAAAATCATTTGTACACCATCACTACTAATCTAGAAAAACCTGCCCTCTATGAACACGATATTCTCACAACCACTAACTATGTCACATGAAATTAATATATTTTAACAACAAATTGCCATTGATTTAATTTTGTCCCCTCCTGCCCATCATTGTGTTAAGAACCCAATTTATTTCCATCAACTTCTTTCTATATATATATAAATATATATATTTTATAAGCAGGTGAAGAAAGGAAATCTATATATAGAATATGATTTCTATATATTCTTCCATATTTGACTCTGCATTTATTTAGATTTCCTTCTCATGGTAGCATTTCCATGTTGGGTCTGGAAAATGGCTTATTCCTCTAAAGCTTCAGTTTCCATTTACCATGTGGTCTATTTTCCATTGATTAGCATTTCCCGCCCATACCAAACACCGGAAAATACACGATTATGTGGTCATTTTACATTGACCATGTGGCCTATTTTTCCATCAAAAGAAAAATAGCATTAGTATTTCTTGATCATGCACATAGCTCCCAGAGAAAACATGAGCAAAGATGTATGATAATTAGAAACATGGGAAATAAACGTATGTAAATCCGTTTGCACCAGATTGGCTTTTAGTGCTTCATTTTGATAAGTCTGGCTTTTAGTTCTTCTGACAACATTAAAAGAATATTTTGAAACATGCCATGAGATGTTATGGAATATAAGATACTTCTACCCTTTACCTTAATTCTTGCTGTTTGACTTTTAGTTCTTCTGGCGTAAGAGAAGGTTTTGGAGCCTCAAATTTTGTATTGACAGATACCTAAATCCATGTAAGCCAGTAAGAGAGTTAAATCATCATGAAGTAATCTTTCTATTTGCCATCGACAGTTAAAGAAATGATTCAGCCTCTAAAAGCAATAGAGGGTGGTGTTCCATTAAGAGGTTATAATTTTTCTAAAAGAAACGAAATAGAAATAAGAAAGCATACCAAGGGCATCAGATCTATGTCCGAATCATTTTCATGTTCTACCACCCAATTTACAGCAGCCTCAATGCCAGCATTACCTTAAGAGAAAACCAAAAGATTCAAACAACCAGAAAACTGTGAATAATTACCATGTAAAAAGAATATATATTTTTTTTATAGGTAGATTCGCTTGGATTGTTTTTTTATTATAAAAAGAATATATTCAAAAGCAGATAACCCAACAACGACCTAAATGCCAGCTAGTGGAATAAGATTAAAAACTGCAGAAGAAAAAACTAACTAGAAAGGAAAAATATTGTTACATATGGCTCAGCTGCATGCGGCACATTCACTTAGCCCTCATTTGGGAACACAAACCATCTCATCTCAAAACTTCTCATAATTTCCTTCCCAAACACAAACAATTTTCCATTTCAAATCTTCAACTATCATATAATCATTACCTAGTCATTACAACTTTTCCAAGATTCTAAACAAAACACAAAAATAATTAAATTTTTTCAAATTCCAAAACAAAAATTATATTAAAAAATTATATTCTAACAATATTTTAACTTTATAATATTTGTATTCAACTTTTTCTCTCTCCTTTCTCAAAACCCAATAAAACATCGTAACTTAAATTACTTCACTACTATTCACATATTTTTCATCTCATCTCATTCCCAAATGAGGCCTTACTATCTTGCCATGGCATCTCCTACACATTTTTACAAAGAGCTTATATTTCTAGGATAAGCGAAACAAAACCTCTAAGGTAAGTTAACACCTATAGAATCCAACAGGTACGTAATAAGTAGTACCAAAGATATTTCAAATCATTTGACGTACTCATATGTTGATGGCAAATAACCAAGTAATGATTCGAAGTAAGAACTTTCTAGGCTGCTCATGGAACAGATGAAGTGGCTCCTGGAAAAATAATTCATAAGTCATGAACTATTCTGCATTATCAGACTTTTAGGGCTGGTTTGGATGATACTTTTATCTCATTTGGGATGGTCCGTACGGATGGGATAGTTTTGTCTATCCAAAAGGTGAGTTTCACATCTCTATTTCACCCCTATTTCATCTATAAGTTTTCAAACCCATCTCATTTACTTTCTGACATAAACAGTAAAAAGAATCACAGACAGCAAAAAAGATTTCTTTTGTGATTAAAATAGAATAATCATAATTAGAATAATATATTTTCACAAAAAAAGTGATAACATTGTGATTATTGAATAGAAGTGCATTTTGGGGTTTTATTAGGAAATTCAAACTAATAAATTATTTAAAACAAATCTACAACATAATACAAGTACTTATTTATTATAATAATCAAAATTATTATAATTTATAATTAGAATAAAAAATGACGAATTTCCTATATATTAGAAAAATAAATAGATAAAAATATAAATTTTTTTATCAGTTAAGGTAGGAATGAACAAGATAAAAATATCTTTTACAAAAGAGAAATTATAAATTTCGGCCAACAACTTCCCAATATATTTTGGGATTTAAATTAGATTTTAGAATAATAATATCTTTTAGAATAATATCTTTTAAAAAAGAGAAATTATTTTTTGGAATTATAAAGTACTTTTTTGGGATTTAAATTTATTTATTATAGATTTTTTAATTACTCATAAATATTATTTTTTATTAATATATTCATAACTATTACTGAATTATTTGTGGGACCCACCTCTTTATCAAATCCCAAAAAGTCAAAATTATCTCATCCCATTTCACTATCCAAACTTACATTTTTTACAAATTATCTCATCTCATCTTAACTTAACAAATCTCACTATTATTCAAAACATCTCATCTCATCTCATCTCATCTAAACTATGTAGCCAAAGCAAGCCCTACCTTTTTACAAAAAGCTTTCACTTTCAAAAGCTCTCCAACAATGTTCAACTACTAAAGCAAACTCAATCCCCACATTTAATTCCCCAATGTGAAGAAAATCCAGTTGATCTAATATGATAAACTGTAGAATCCACAATATTTTCAGTCTAAACAAACACCCACAACCCCAATCAACATTGGCATATAGCAGCCTCAACACTAATCAACAAAAAGCTATTACAAATATGATTTAAAGGAGATAAATGTAGGTATTTGCAAGGATTTTCACAAAACACCCACCAGAATAATGAAGTGCACGGGTAGCTCGTGCTGTTGGAAAACCCATTGCTTCAAGTTCCTCGAGCAGTTTTTTGTCAACTTCCGGCACAACCATTTCTAGAAGAATAACATAAAATAAATAAGGTAATCACAAAATTAAAAGCTACGAGTAACCGCCAATAATAACTGGCTCCAAGAAGACAACATCAATTTGTAACTTATTATAACCTGGTAGATATCTACATAAAGAAAATAATAGTTAGACGGATTTAATTCATAGGAAAAAAAAACTAAATTGAATTTTTTTTTTTTTTTTTTTTTTTATCTAGAGTCCTGATTGTTCAGTCCAACCCAAACAATGAGAAGCATTAACAGGCTTATTGCTAAAAAAATAAAAATTAAAAAGAAAATACACACTTATAACAGGTTTTTAACAGTTGTGCTACTTTTTTACTGGGTTTCAAGCCAAACCCTAAGAAGCACGAACCCTTTAAATTGAGAAGTCATCAACACTTAGAAAATTGTTTGGTTTCCACTTGTTTTCAAAATCTTTCCAAAGAAAATTGAAACTGCTGATCTTGTTTTCAATTACAGACTATGAAACTAAGTCCCAATTAAAATTAGGAAGATGCCACATACAAAAACAGCACTAAGATCACAGATCCATCTAAACAATTTATACTCTAGCTGTGGATATAACGACCCTAATTGTAATACCATTTCAAAAATATCAGAATAGGAAACATACAATCTACTCAGTAATAAGTGCACATGCAAAAGTAGCCCATCAGGCATAAGAAACTAAGCAATCACCAGGCCTGTAATATGCTTCCCAGTACATTAGAAGTAAATGTTAAAAATTAAACTAATCTCCACATTAAAAATCAGAGTCGTTCACAAAATATTTAATATCTGAACTGAAATAGCACCTTCGGGTTGGCTAGTGCTCGCATTGCCAGCCTGATCGGACTCAGCAGTAACCTTTGGAACCTCCAAACTTATTGGTTTTGCTGCCTCCGAAGTCTTGTCAACAAAATCAGTGTGCCCGGTTCTTTTCGTATGCAGATCACTCTCCTTCACATAAATATAAAAAAATCACTGATCTGTTTGGTAATCAAGAACTGAGGAAAATTAGTTCACACCAACTTTAAATCTTACTTTCAAAATGACTTCGAAATGCTGAGATAAGAATTTATCAGCAACCGAAAGGCAACTTAAGCCAAAATTTTCCAAATTTAAACGTTTTCCCACTCCAGCAAAACTAGCCACAGATTTAACCATATCGAAATTTTCAAGCAGAATCGCCGATATTCCACTTTGATTGCAAGCGAATCGGGCAAGTGACATTTTCACCCACTCTTTAAATTCCCAAATTCAGAAGAATTTACTATCTACAACAATTAGATTACGTTGCACCACCCCCCCCCCCCGGCGGGGGGGCGCGTCTTTGCCGAGCAACTACGCCTTAGAAGATCGTGTTTGATTTAACCGGGAATCGAACTTAAGTTTTAATCCCAAAGAATGCTAATGAAGTTCAGACTGCATTGCAAATCCATAGCCCCCAAAAGAAGAAAAATCCAGAAAATACAAATCCAATTAAACTATAGAAGCAAAGGAAAAACGCTGAAATATACAGTTTTGGATCGGCAGGGTTTGCCACAAGTAGTGCAAACGAGGTTGAGGATCGCCTCCGTGGACTCGGCGAAGTTCGAGTGGGAGGTCAGCTCAGCGTGCTCCTGGGCTTCCTCTACGGACCTCAGGAGGGCCCCACAGTCCCCGCACTTGAGTGAAACGCCCGCCATGGATCGTGTTCTCTCTCTCAAATGGGAGGCCGGGGATCCTTTTATATCAAAACCCCGTGCTTCTCTTCCTCTCTCTCTGTCTCTCTCTCTCTCTCTCTCTCTGGGCAGGGTAGCTAACCAGGGCGTGTTTGGCAACTAGATTAGAATTTTGTCAACTTAAGCTTAAAATTAATCTCCACGAAAATATTATACACCATATTATTATTTTATTTTATTATTTTATATAAAAAAAACATATTTATTCTCATTAAGTAATTTTTCATTAAATAAATTTTTATTATCTAATAATAATAAATATTTTATATCTTATATAAAATAAAAATGAGACAAAAATATAGTATATAAAGTTATTCGAATCTCTTAAACCTTGTTTTCTCCATGGATTTCACTATCGGTTTATTGGTATTCAATGACTCAAATTTTTACCTATAAAAAAAAATAACTCAAAAATTTGAACTTATTTTCCAACTCTGACAGTTTAAAATTATACAATATGATTGTATATAGTTAACTCCGACTTCCATTTTAGTCTGTGTATATAAAGGGCTGCAAATTAACATAACAGTTCGAATAGCTCTACTTCGACTCGTGTATTCAGCTCATTGATATAAATTTGAATATTAAACAAATAAATTTTATATAAACTCAACTTAATTTGGTTTAAACTTGCAAACAGAACTCGTAAAAGTTTAATTTAACTGGTTTGAGCTCATTTTGAAGCTTATAATATATGTTATATTTATTATTTGTTAGTGATATTTAATATATTTAATATTATTTTATTAATTTATGCTTCCGATGAGATTTTTTGTCAATGTCTTCTTTTGTTTACAAACTTCCTTTTATAAACACTAAAATAGTAACTTTATACCTAGTAATTTAATAATGGACACCTAAAATTTTTTCTTCATGTATTGATGGATCTAAAATAATATTTTAAATATTGTACTAATGAACATACTGGTTAAGACATTAGAATAAAATATTTTAATATTAATATCATTTTGAAATAATTTATATATAAATAAATTATATATAAATACATATATAAATTATATTTTAAAATAATAGTCAACAAATTAATTAATTATATATAAATATATATATATATGTAATTAGTTTAGTTTGATTTGAGGTAAAAAAAAAAATAGCAAGAAACGAAAAAAAAAAACAAATGAAAGACCAAAATTCAGTACGACCGAAATACAAGCCTCTATTTCAACCGATATGATTGAAATATTGACAGGTACAAAACATACCATTTTTCTATACCGAATTGTCGGTCGATACGGCATATTTCGACGTAACGACTAATACGGTACAAAATTTAAAAGAAAAATTTAAAAAGATAATGCTTTCTGATAGTAATAATGACACTTCTGATTTTGTCTTAAAGTGACAGTTGTGTTGGATAATTAAGAAAGGATAATTATCTGAAATCACATCATAATTTAAGGGTCATAATATGCAAGTTCTAGATCAAACGATTTTGGAAGTCCATTAGATCTGTTGGATGAAAAGACGAGTTGGCATGAGAAGGAGATGCCTGTTGAGTTTGAGAATGAGATGCTTGTTGTACTGGTAATGTCATGGCTTGTTGTTATGAAGATAATTAAACTTGATGCAGTGGTGAGTCTTCTTCATCATCGCTGTTTGAAACTTGTGACATTGTTTCAAATTAATTTCTTCATACCTATTTTGCTAGAACAAAACTTCAAGGACTTTGATAATCTTGGAAAATATTTTTAAGACGTAATCATAATTATATTTTCCCCACTGTATGATAGAGGTTTGGTGGGCTAAGAATATAATGGTATTAAAAGAGAGATGATGTTTGATAACACATTCTCACTTCATAATCCAGTTTACTTTTGTTTTGAGAAAGAAAATAAGAAGTGATGGACGATATTTTAATGTGGGTAGATAATCATTTTGTGATAAAAAAAATTATATATATATCATAAAACTTTCATAGAGAGGGATAGGAAGAAGAAAAGGTTCTTGTCCATAATGATTTACCATAATAAAAACCATCGTAGGAGTGTCCTACTCTATTATAATTTGTCAATGGAGGAACTATGAATGACACAAATTTTTATTTTTATTTTAAAAATATTTTTGTCCATGCTGGCTAGTAATCGTAATAATCATAATACGATGGGTCATAAGGATGAGAGAATTTCCTAGTCAAATAAGGAATTTTCCCAATTGTTCCAAGGGGACGACTTGTTTAATGATAGATTTATGAAATGTAATAAGTAGAAATAAGGTTGTAATCGACCCAAGCTGATCTTTGGCTTTTCAAACTTGGCTTGACTCAAAATACTCAAAGTCGACCTCGAGTTTGAGTTTGAGATTTTTATATATTTTTTTATTTGAGCTCAACTCATTAAGCCAAATTTTCAACTCGAGCTTGTCCAAAAAACTAGCTCAATTTATTTATTTATTAAAATAAGATATAATAATTGTTAAATTAGATAAATAAAAAAAATCTAATATTGAATTTGTACAACTAACAAGTAAAGCATCTATTGAATTATAAGATTTTAAAAATTTGTAAATAGTTAGCATCTAGATAATTAATGTTTATCCATAATAAGCATATATTATATGCTTACAAAAACTATTGATAGATACATATAATATAATAGTATATACCTATTTCATATATAGTTTTCCCATACTACTATATATAGATTAATATTGTACAAATTATAAAATATAATTATGAAGTATATTCAATAGATAGACATAAATAATTAGGTTACATATTATATGTTTAATTATAAAAGTGTTATACTTATATTATTAGCTAATTCATATATGTGTGTGTGTGTTTATTAATATATAAATGAGTTTTAATCGAATCGAGTTAGCGAGTCCACTATGACATAAATGAGCAGTGCCTTAATGAATTTTAACCAAATTGAGTCGAGTTTTGTTGGTATGTGTCATTTACACAAATCGAGCGAGTATCTACTTTTACGAGCGAGCTATTTCTTCGTGAGTCAAGTTCAATTGGAGTTTAATTAGGCGAATACCAAATATGATATCAAATAGACTAGTTCATTTATAGCCTTAATTAGGGATGCAGGAGGAAAATGATGAATTTGAAGTAAACAATGGATTTCAAAAAATAAATTGAATGTGTGCCTACTAATATAAATTTATAAAAATACTGGATCTTTTTAATATTTTGTAAAACGTAGTGCCAATCTGGCAAATAAAATGCATAAATTAATTTTTGCGAATCAGATAGGTGCTAGATTTCAAACTCAATAGGAAGGACTAGTTGGCAGTGAGTCTTAATGATAATAGAAGATGTAAAAAGTTGAGATAAGAGTAAAGGATTAACAATTTAAGAAGGGTATAAGAAGAAGGAGAAACAATTTTTGAATATGTTGGTAATTTTGGAGAGGTTAATAGTAAGAATAAGTTGTAGGATGGCCTAATCGGTTGTTTGTAATGTTCTCGATGCCATGTGTGGTTTTGGAGTTGCGTAAGGATAAGGTGAAGGATAGAGAGGAGATGGTGGCCTAGCGTAAAAAGATTTACTTTACTCTTAATCGTTAATATTGAGGATAACATGATTTTCCTTGTAGAATTATCCAGATAGAAAGTCAGGAAAAGAATTAGATTATCCCTTAATATGTTCAATATTAAAATAAAAAAATATTAAATATAACTTGTCATCTAGTGAATATTTGTTTAGTGGTCAAGTTATTATTTTTTTTATCAAAACTTCCTTGACTGATTTGCAATATATTCTTAATAAAAACTTTTGATTTAGTAAATCATCTTAAAATGTAGAAACGTATAATATAATAGCTAATATTTTTAATAGTACTATAATTCTTTTGGGTAGGGTTCAAAGATCCTAAATGGAATTGAATAATATATTATGAATTAGTTGATAGTTTTTGCTTTATAATTCCTTCATAACTATGATTAAAGGCATCAATGTCAACGACTTTTAAAGTATGAGGAGATAGGAGTCCTAAGCATTATAATTTATTAACATGAAACGTAATTTGTTTTATAATATTTGTATGCTTTTTTGTTCATGAAAGTAGATTATTTTTTATTCTCTTAAATAATGGTTTACATAATAGTATGAGAGATTGATAAAAATCTGCAACATAATTAAAGTTTTTAAAAAATCTTTGTAATTGTTACTTGTCTTTTATTTCATCACGGAATTTATTAGCAAATTCTATTACTCTACTGATTGGTAATAGTTCTTTAATGGATATCATGTCCAAGAAATTTAATTTAATTTTTGGTGATGAAACAATTAATTTATTTTTTAATAATTTGAACATAGTTATTTAAATGTTTCCAATGTTGCTCAACAGATGAAGAAAAAATTAATACATCATCCATATAAACTATAGAAAAGTAGGGATACTATTTACATCCTACGGGACAGAGTAACTCCCTTCCTGTACCTGCATGGGTTGGGGGGTTGAGGCTTTAACATATAATTTGCCATTGGTTTGCAGGGGCTAGATACCCCATCAGGTTACTAGGATGTGGGGGCAGACACCCATCCGTTTGTCCCTCCCCCCATAGTAGGAGTTTCAATATTAAAACCCCTAATATAATTGAAACCCCAAACATAATTTAGAGTTTCAATCTAAAATCCTAAATTCACAAAATCACACAAGAAATTAACATAAACATTAAAACACATGCACAAATCGAATCTCCACAATACACAATTCACTATGACAATCTTGTCCTCCAACTCCTCCTTTTAGGCCTGATTTGTTTTCATAGATAATATCAGATAAGATGAAATAAAAGTTAAAAATAGAATAAAATATTATTATAATATATTTTTTTTAATATTAGTTTTATTTTGGGATTTGAAAATACTGAATTGTTTATTTTTTTTTGTATGAAAATTTGAAAAAGAAATAATAATGAAATAAGAGTATTTGGGAAAACAAACTAGCTCTTAATCTCATATTTCTTCCAATCTCCATAGCTTAATAAAAAAAATTAAACACCACATATTCGATTAACTTACCTTTGGCAAAGGAGATGTAGAAGGACGGTAGTGGAGTAGATGGCATAGTACGTATGACAAAAATATGAGAGGGAGACAAAGTTTTCTATGTTTGAGTAGTAGGAGTTTCTCAAATATTCTTAGAATATTTAACTACTATTTATTAATTTATTATTACTTTTCACCTACTTTTATTATTGTTCATTACTTTTTCACTACTATTCAATATTTTATTATTACGTTTCACATACTTTTTATTACTATTCACAATTTTTTTCAACACTTCTTAATATCCAAACCTTTAGAGGACAGAAAGAGCATTTACAAACTATCACATCTTATCTTAACTTTAAAACCCTACCACTATTCAAAATATCTCATTTCATTTGAACTGAATAACCAAACGAAACCTAAGAAAAGAGGTTAGAGCGAGTGCGAATCACATAGGGAAACTTAACATTCCATATCAGAATGATGCCCAACTATATACAAAACCCACAACCATAAAACAACTCTGTTTTGTCATATAAAAACAACATCATTCTATGAAAGGAATGGTTTTTTTTAATATAAATACATATATATTTATAATATAAATATTTGTCATATATATATTTAATAATATAATATATTTTATAATAGGGTGGGAAAAACTAAGGTGAGGTTGGGCCTAATTCGTTCCCTGCCTCACCTGTGGGTAGGGCCACCTACCTCTCACAGATGGCGCCACGGTTCCCCACCTCTCCCATGCGAGGGTGGGACAATGAAATCGAAATTCAAAACTAAAATAACTATGCAATTCCTTTATTGAAATCCAACTCTGATATACATCAAAATAAACAAAATGCATTTTTAAACAAGTATTTTATTCAAAAAATTGAAAAAGAGATTATTGCGTCATAAAATTCTAAATAATCAACTGAGTCTGATGGAGAAGGATATGTCACATTTCGATACTTCTAATTATTTCGAATAAATAAAACCGCGCTTCTGGTACCAGAGTGAGTGGTAACACTAACTATGTTGACAAACTAAAACTTATGCGATTGGTCGATTCATTAAAGCTTATGGGATTTTCATGAAGTTCTTAAACCCTATAGAAATTCCACAATTAAATTTTTAGCAGGCTGTTACACTCCTTGTTCTTTATTAGGATATTAGTATTCTTATCTATTTTTAATAATATAATTTCTTGTAATAATTATTTATTTGAAACTTTTAATTTGAAATTAGGATGTGGTTTAGATAGTGAATTGATATTAGATAAGTTAAAATGAAGTTGAAAGTTAATATTATTAGAATATTACTTTTTAATAGTTTTATTATTTTGAGATTTGAAAAGCTTAAATTATTTATTATATTTTATATGAAAAATTAATAAAATTATAATGGTGAGATGAATGAATTGAGATCATTTCACAGTCCAAACAGGGTTGATATTTTCAGATTTTAACCTCTTGTTTTATTTCATTAATCTTTTGTTGTAACTCTTGTAGCATAACTTTTTGTTTTTCAATTTTGAATTTACTTACTATTTTTGAAAAATTACAAGGTGCCGATATTAAAGTATTATGATTAGGTTTTTGTTATTAAAAGTATCTTTTAGTGTTACTACTAAATAATATTTTCTTTCTTTTGGATAACTAATTTTATCAATTAATTCTAAGATAATATCTTCGATCTCATTTGCTTTCATAAGTGAGATAAGATGAGTTGATATTAATATTAAATATTAAATAAAATATTATTTAAATATTATTTTTTATTTTAGGATTGAAAAAAACTAATTTTTTTATTTTATTCTTACTAAAATTTGAAAAAGTTGTAATAATAAGATGAATTGAGAAGAGTCGTAAAATCAAATGAGGCTCATGTTTTGAAATAACATTAATGGTTTTGTTACAAATACAATTATTTTTAACTACGCAATAACAAGAATAGTTTTTTATTCATCGGACTACACTCCACAGCTTATGTGTCTTTTATTTTTTCTCTTATCTCTTCTCCAAGCACTTTCTCTTTCTCCCTATTTGTCTCTCGTAGATCCTATCCAACACTCTCTTATTATCTATTGTAGCCTAAATGATGAGTAGTATTCCTCAATCTATAAAAAAAAAAACTCCAATAACAAACTTGAGCCTCATCAGCCTCATCTTCTTCTGGTTCACCATCTGAATATTGTTATGAAATGTTTAATTCTTTTAATTAACAGAATTCTTCTAAAGAACTTTCTTCTTCCCCACTTAATGGTGTTATAAAGATATTTAAGAATTTTTATTTTAATGTCTTAGGTATATCTAATTCATTAATTGTTATTTGACTCTAGAATTTGACGTGTAGTGTCTAATATTTCCACATCTATGACAACGAATTTATTTTTTTCTCTTTATTATACTTATTTGTACCTCTTATTGGTTTATTATGGATTTTCTTTTAATCTTTTATTTTTCGTAAAGTGTTTTATGTTTTCGTTTCTTGTTCGAATAATTTTTATAAATTTTTTTTTTCCTTTTCATGTCTTCTAGAATGAGGTATTAATGGAGCATAACCAAACTGATCAC
This sequence comes from Platycarya strobilacea, assembly GCA_036898215.1. Taxonomy (NCBI): domain Eukaryota; kingdom Viridiplantae; phylum Streptophyta; class Magnoliopsida; order Fagales; family Juglandaceae; genus Platycarya; species Platycarya strobilacea. The sequence goes on along the minus strand of CM072545.1, from coordinate 24,264,879 downwards.
AAAAGGTCGTACTCAATTCTTTCTTAGCAAATTTATTTTCTTTATCCATTGGATTTTTTAATATTAAATCATTACACATAGTTAAATCAATTCTATGAATAGTAATTATAATATCACTATCTAAGATTAATAAAATCAATAGTAACATCTGATTTTACTAATAATTTTCGTACCTTTTGAGCAAAGTAATAAAAAAGTTTGATTATAACTTTTCTTTTTAGAATGGCTGCAATCATTCTTGATTATAAGTTTAGCTAGAAATACATAATTAACAAATTACTAGTTCTTTTTTTAAATTGAATAGGATCACTATTAAAATCATAAAAATTCGGTCAACGGATCGGGATGAGAGAAAGAATTATTTCCAACCCACTGGTACGAGTTGAGTTTCATTTGAGGTCGTTTGGAGCTCCCGGTGGAGGTCCCGGCGTGAATGTACGTACGTAATAACAGATGAAATAAGAGAGATGGACACACAATTTTACGTGGTTCGGCGAATGCCTACGTCCACGAGTATTTGGGAATGAGAATCCACTATAATGGAGATTTTTACAGTCTCTCATAGCTCACTGTACAGAGAAAAATATAGATGAATATTTAGATAAATTCGCCGTGCTACTTTCAGAGAAATCTAGGGAAGCTGAGGTTGAAGAAGAAGAGCCCGTCTAAATTGTTCCAGCCAACCAGCCAGCCAGCCCCCTCCTTTCATCTGTTCGAGTCCTTTTATAGCTAAATTTCAGTCTAAACGATCAGATTTTCCCTTGCGTGCGTCAATAGAACTCCACACTTTCATTTCACCGCCTACTTTTTATTTAATTCTTGCATCCTGCCCTAACGTCTATCAGCTCACCTCTCAGTCCTATCACCTATCATTTTGTCTTATTTATTATAAATGCTTGACAGGTGTGATTAATTTCATCCATTTCAATCACTAAAAAAATGCTTAATTAATATGAACATTAAAGGATTAACAACATCTTTTAATGGTTGGCCATCTTCTATTTTGATTATTATTTGCATTCTTTCATTATGTTTATGTTGGCTTATTTTCTTTGTTCACTTGAAAGATAATGATCCCACTAGCCTTTTAATTAGCCAGTAAAATCTGCAACAATAATTTGAGCCACTTGATAATATATTTTCCCATTTCCTTTATAAATATTAGTAACTATAATCATTTCTTGAAAGTTATATAATATTTCATATAATCCATCTGTATTACATTCATATGGTGCATCTGGTGAAAAAGCAAATCTTACTATATTTTCTCTTTCCTCGAATTGTATACCCAGGGAGTTAGCTGTGCATACCATTTATGGGTAATGGAAACATGGCGTTTATAATTTCTAGCATAATATCCATTAGCACGATCTCCTCTAATCTTGTTTATTTGTAGATTTATATTCTTAAATTGGTTTTCCAATATTACTCATTTCATAATAAGATAAAATAGGTGAGTCTGTCTTACTAAATACATTAATATGAGGTTGTTTTGAAGTAGAGACAATATCAGTAATATTTAATTTTTCTAAGTTATTAGAGATTTGTTCTAATAAATCATTTTTGCTTTTAAAAAATTAATTTTTAAATGAGATGAAAATTCGTGGAAACAAATAAAGTTCTTTTGCTTCTTTAACAATATAATTAATTGGAGATAATTGGATCTTAGTTCACTCTAATTGTCTACTCATAGTTTTTAAATATAAATTAGTATTTTTTTTAATGGATTATATTATCAATGTTTCTAATTTTTGATATATAATTATATTTCTTTATTTTTGATGCTAAGATTTGATTGTCTCTTTGACTTTACTTAATGGCTTGAAATGGGGATATTCCTCATAAACAATTTGATCACTCTCTTTCTTAGACCATTGATTAGTAGTCTTATTTATGGTTGATAATTGGTTTGATTTGTAGATTTCAAACCATGTGAAGAAAAACATATTAGCTTGTATTTCTTCTAAGTACTCATAATATTTTTCTTGAATATAATCTCATTCCATTTTTATTAAAGTTCAAAAAAACAATAATCTCTTTTGATTATTTTCTTTTTTCATATAGGAGGTGCTTGGATTCGGAAGTGGGTTGAGCTCATCTCAACTCACTTCCATTTCATCATTATATTTTTATAATTTTTTATACAAAACACAAATTCCTATACACCTTTTTCAAATCTCAATACACCTTTTTCAAATTCCAACACACCTTTTTCAAATCTCAAAATAATAATAATATTAAAAAATAAACCAAACTCATCTCAACTCATCTCATCTCCGAATCCAAGCGGGACCTATAGTCTTGTTTAAAATATTCTTTATTAATATGAAATTCTTCCTTACCAAGGGCGTATATTTGAGCATCATCTACAATTACTTGTGAATATGTTAGAGAAGAGGGGCTCTTTTAATTGCTCAAGATTATGGCTCAATTTGGTTCTCGATCTACACCAAGTGCAGCTTATTTGAAAATCGTTTAGCAAGCCAACACGTTAAGGGAGCTACATTCGGGTGAATTCAGAGATGACATGATAGACTGCTGACAATTTCCTTTTTTTTTTTTTTTCTATCTTTCTCTCTCTAACAAAAGCTGGTGCAATTCTTTGTATTTTTGGTCATCTCTCTCTCTCTCTCATATTTCTCTTCCTTATGCACATTGCAATTTTTTCTTTTTCATATCAATTATTGATTGCAGGTCACGTGTGGAGAGACAAGCTGATAATAAACAATAATAATTTTTCATAAATATATATAAACTTATCATAACATCTAAACACACTTTAAACTCATTTTAAATAGGTACCATAAAACTTATACAACCATTTTAACTCACTACTATTCATAAAGAATTTAGATCAACTCAATTCAACTTAACATCTAAACGCAACCTATGTGAGGCAAATGGTATACTAGGATTAATGGTATATATAGGTGTGTGAATAATATTTCTAAGATTAACTCCCCGAACTGAATGTTCAAGTTTTGGGATCTATTCTAAAAATATTAAAGTAAGAACAAATCTAGGTGTGTGATAATTAGAGGGTGCTGGTGGAGAATAATGTGAAAATGATCTTCTAAAAAGTTGAAAAGCTATTTAGACGGATCCATCCCTTTTGATCTATGTATTCTACATCATTATAGTATTATTTTCTATTTTAGATAATAGAGTTATATTATTTAGCTTCCATTCGTTAGAAATGGTAATTTGATTCCAATGAATCTATTTAAAAATTTGTATACTAAAATTTGATGTACTACACTATAATAATAATAATATATAGCCTTTAGGATTGGTAATATTGCCCAGATAACTAACACAAGAGGGGGGTGAATTGGGTTAGTTTATAAAAATTAATATCTATTAATCAAATACATAATATAAAATATAAACAGAATATAAAACAATAAGAAATGTAAAGAGTAGGGTAAGAGAAAGCAAACTCAGTATTTTTACGAGGTTCAGTCCTACTGTCTACATCATCGCCTCAAGCTACCCCTTGAGGATCCCAAATCTACTATTCAATCTCCTTTAGGTGGAGATAGAAACCTATTACACCTTTGAGCAGCACCGCTCCAAATAATCCGTGTAGAACACTCTCTACACTTCCAATCACCTCACACTTGGTGATTTAACTATTTCCCGTGTAGAACACCTTCTACACACACAAGGGTTATACACACCCTCTTATAAATATAAGAGTTGATAGTGGGTATACTATCAAAGTACACTCCTCAATGAGTGAAATAGAAACAATACAGCGCAACTTATATCTCTCTCAAAAGGAATAAGAATTAAGACTCAAAACTTTAGAAAAGAGAAAAATAGAGTTTTGAAGGAATGATGCAAAATTTAGCAATAGATGTATAAGTTCTTGTTGTGATTTTTGTAAAATTCAAGTGAGCTATTTATAGGCAAATGAGTCTTCAATTTCAAATTTGAAAAGATTCCCATGTCAAATAAGAGCACTATTCACTTTTCAAAAAATTCAAATAAAAATATTTCCTTTTTGCATTTGTCAAAGACAACTCCATTCATTTTTCAAAGAAATCAAATCAAATTTTTTGCTTTTCATACATTACAAAATGAGTATGATTTATTTTTCAAACAAAATCATCTTCTTTTTACATATGTCAAAAAAACACACAACCACCCTTTAAGATTTTCAAACAAAATCATCTACTTTTTGCATTTGTCAAAAAAACACACAACCACCTTTTAAGATTCTCAAACAAAATCATCTACTTTTTATATTTGTCAAAAAAACACACCACCTCCTTTCAAGACTTTCAAACAAAATATGTACATGTCAAATATGATAATCAATCATCTTATAAATTCAAGTTTTAATAAAATATATATATAATTTTTGAAATTATTTTATTTGATAATGTTATGCACATGTGAAAAACATAATTTTTAAAATTAAGACATTTAAAAATGCCTTGTATATATGAAAAAAGTAATTTGATGTTTTATGAGAAAAAATAGTGATTTGGAGCCTTAATCCAATTTCTAATTTTATCAAGAGATATACAAAAATAATCTATGAGCTTCATTTGTAGACTTGATCTCTTTCTTGCTCATACTTGATTTCTTGATGTGTTTAGCTCCCTTCATGTGTAGACAACTTGAGTTTGAGTTTTCAATACTATTTGTTATCATCAAAATTTATACGTAAATATAAGACTCGAAACCTTGGGTTCAACAATCTCCCCATTTTTGATGATGACAAATACTTAGTAGAAATATACGACTTGCAGTAGTACTTAAGCTCCCCCTGAAAATGTGCGTTAGTTTTTCAAGAAAAATATAAATATAATTCCAAGCATATATAACAAGTTTAGCAATTTAAACAATGCTAATGTTCTAGTCTAAAACTTCTCCCCCTTTTGGCATCATTAAAAAGGAATCATAATTAGCTCAATAAGATATATTCCTACAATAACCAATAGACAAATAAAACGTTGCGTTAACAAAGACTGTAGAGAATTCGGTGCGTAGCCACACGTGTTTGAGAAAACCTACAAAGGTTGGAGGCCTAGTTTCGGTAATTCGGTGCGGAAGGAGATTTTGTAAAGAGCTGAATAATTGAAACCACCCATACCCGATAAAACCTGCAAAGGCTGGAGGCGTAGCTCTGGCAATTCGGTGCAGAGATTTTATCTGCTTGATGTTGCTGAAAAATGAGATATTATCATGATTTGTAAGCTTGTCTTGTTCTTATTTCCGTTTCTATAAGACCAATCCTTAACTTTATCTATTTCGCATCAAACTTTCTTTTCATCTTTGCAATTTGCTTGCATTCTCATTCTACAAATTTTCAATGGCTCGTAGATTTCCCTTCAGTACTTCTCTTGATCAAGATTTGAGGTATCCTTCACCTCAATCTCAATCTATTTTTGCATCTGTCGTGGGTGCCATGAAGCAACAAGAGACTGATTTAGCTAATAAATCAGATCATGACGCTATTTATGAGCTTTTGGGTCTCGAAACTCAATACTCATCATCTATCGTCGCGTTTTCTGCTCGGTTGCAGTCCAAAACTCGCGAAATTGAGAAGTTTAACGAGACTATTTCTGTACTTCAACAACTTGTTTATGAGTCAAACAAAAAAATAGTAGAGTTAAAGTAACAGAATAAAGATTTGAAATCCTTGCTTACCTCCTTATTTCGATTGCCTAATCCTTTAGACAAGGATGACATGATGATTTATGAGCAGCAAATGCATTTGAATGATGAGGCTAAACATCTCAAGTTTCTGTAGGTCATTTAAGATAATGAAATAAAAGTATCTAGCAGATATTCATGACATGCATCATTCCTATTTCTCTTCTAATCATGCATAATCTATCTTCTGGTAGGGGTTTTGTAAAAATATCTGCCAATTGATCATGTGTACTAGTGAATTCTAATACAATATCGCCCTTCTGCACATGATCTCTAAGAAAATGATATCTAATTTCAATATGTTTGGTCCGAGAATGTTGTATTGGATTCTTTGAAAGATTTATAACACTTGTATTATCACATTTGATTGGAATGTGATTGTACATAAGTTTAAAATTCTCAAGTTGTTGCTTCATGTAAAGAACTTGAGTACAACAACTACCCGCAGCAACATATTCTGCCTCAACAGTAGATAGTGCAACAGAATTTTATTTTTTACTAAACCAAGAAACTAGTGCATGACCTAAGAAGTGACATGCTCTACTAGTACTTTTTCGATTTATTTTACAACTAGCATAATCTGCATCTATGTAGCTGATTAGATCAAAAGATGTGTGCTTAGGGTACCATAATCCTAAGTTAATTGTACCACTAAGATATCTAAAAATGTGCTTAATTGCAATTAAATGTGGTTCTTTTGGAAATGATTGAAAGCGTACATATAAGCACACACTAAACATAATATCTAGTCTACTGGCTGTCAAATATAATAAACTACCAATCATACCTCGATATACCTTCGAGTCAACTGGTTTATCAGATTCATCTTTATCAAGTTTAGTGGATGGGCTCATTGGTGTTCCAATTTCCTTAGCTCCTTCCATCCCAAACTTCTTCAGCAATTCCTTAATATATTTTGATTGATTGATTGATGAATGTCTCACTTTTTACTTGCTTAATTTGCAATCCGAGAAAGAATGTAAGCTCTCCCATTATGCTCATTTCAAATTCTTCCTGCATAATATTAGCAAAAACTTAGCATATATTTTCATTAGTAGCACCGAATATTATATCATCAATATAAATCTGAATCAAAAGAATATCATCATTTTCGTATTTAATGAAAATAGTTGTATCAAATTTTCCTCTTGAAAAGTCTTTTTCAATCAAGAAACCACTGAGTCTCTCGTACCACGCTCTAGGAGCTTGTTTGAGTCCATATAATGCTTTTGTGAGTTTGAAAACATGATTTGGAGAAATATGATTTTCAAAACCTGGAGGTTGCTCAACATATTTTACTTATTCCCACGATCTTCCCTTTGAAGTTGTCTCCAAATGTCACGTGTCCTTCTTCTTTAGATCTAAGATAAAAAAAAAAAACTTAGTCTTGTCTTCCGTCATATGTCTTGAATATCCACTATCTAAAAATCATTTATTTTTACATATAGAATACTTCATGCATACCTACAAATTCAATTAAAAACAATTCTTGGTACCCAAGTTCTTTGGGTCCTTTATTTATTAGTATTAGAATAAATAAGATTTTTAGGTACCCATATGACCCTAATAGTCATTGTATGTTTTCTTCTAATAGGACAAATAGGATAATTATGACCATTTCTATTATAAAAATTACAAATAGCATGTGACATATATGAAGAACTTGAGTGATTATAATAGTATCATTTTTTAATAAAATTATTTTTATGAAAAGAATTTTGAATATTGGATTTTGATGTAGAAGGATTATCAAAAAAGTTTTTATAAGATTTGTATATTTGTTTTGGCATATATCCCAAGCCTACCTTGTCAAAAACACATCTTTGACTACCAATAAATTTTTCAAAATTTATTTTTCCATTCGTAAAGTTTTCAATAATATTTTCTAAATCATTTTTCTTTTTCTTCAACTCAAGATTTTCATCTTTCAAAACAATACTTTCTTTTCTTAAAATATCAATTTCGTTTGTTAAAGAAGAATTTTTCTTTTTCAAAGCAGTATACTTGATACCCAATTTTTCAAATTTCTCATATACCTCTTCTAAAATATTTTACAATTTTTCATATGAAGGATTTTCAATATTATCAATATTTGTTATCTCAATGTTATCTTTAGCCATAAGACAAAGATTTGCTGATTCTCCATTGCTTGCTTCACTATCTGAGTTACTTGAATCATCATCCCATATACCTTTCATTACTTTTTTGCCTTTGTTTCGATTTTTCTTTAGCACAGGACAATCTCACTTGATATGACCAGACTTATTGTATTTATAACAAATTAAAGTGTCATTTTTACCTGAATTTTTCTTGGAAAACTTTTTGAAAGATTTCCTTGGAGGAGTTTTATTTTTCTTTAAGAACCTCTGAATTCTTCTTGTTATCATCGTAACTTCTTCATCTTTGTCGTCATTTTCCTCCTCATCTTCATCACTTTCACTTTCATGTGGAACAGCTTTAAGTGCCAAGTTCTTATTTGGCTTTCCTTCTTCTTCTCCTCTTTTCAATATGTCCTCATGGGTGATAAGTGACCTGATGAGTTCATTCATTTCCAGTTTCTTGAGGTCTCTAGTTTCAAGAATCGCTGTCACTTTTGATTCCCAACGTTTTGGTAGAGAGTTGAGAATTTTTCTTACTATCTCCACTTTGGAATAAACTTTGCCAAGAGCTGTCAAGCTGTTTATGATGTTAGTAAAACGAATGTGCATACTAGAAATAGATTCATCATCATTCATCTTAAACATTTCATATTCATGAGTAAGAATATAAATTTTTGATTCCTTGACTTGAGAAGTTCCTTCATAAGTAACTTCTAAGTTATCCCAAATTTCCTTTACTGTAGCGCAAGTCATTACTCTATTAAACTCATTACCATTTAGAGCATTAAATAATAAATTCATAGCAGTCAAATTGAAAGTATAAAGTCTATCGTCTTCACGATCAAACTCTTCTTCTTCATTTTTGACATTTACTCCATCAATTACTTTTATTGGAATATAAGATTCATTTACAATGCATTTCCAGATTTCTCGACCTTGAGCCTGAAGAAATATTTTCATTCTAACTTTCCAGAATGAATAATTGTCTCCGCAAAAGAGTGGATGCCAACTGCTAGATTGACCTTCACCAAATGAAACTGCAATGTTAGTCATAAAATCTTAACTCAAAATATAGTTAATCTTATAACAGAGTTCTAACTTTGATACCAATTGTTGCCCAGATGACTAACACAAGAGGGGGGGTGAATTGAGTTAGTTTATAAAAATTAATACTTATTAATCAAATACATAATATAAAATATAAACAGAATATAAAGCAATAAGAAATGTAAAGAGTAGGGTAAGAGAAAGCAAATTCAGTATTTTTACGAGATTCAACCCCACTGCCTACGTCTTCGTCTCAAGTTACCCATTGAGGATCTCAAATCTACTATTCAATCTCCTTTAGGTGGAGATAGAAACCTATTACACATTTAAGCAGCACCGCTCCAAAGAATCCGTGTAGAATACCCTCTACACTTCCAATCACCTCACATTTGGTGATTTAACTATTTCCCGTGTAGAACACCTTCTACACCCACAAGGGTTATATACACCCTCTTACAAATACAAGAGTTGATAGTAGGTAGACTATCAAAGTACACTCCTCAATGAGTGAAATAGAAACAATACAGCGCAACTTATATCTCTCTCAAAAGAAATAAGAATTAAGGTTCAAAACTTTAGAAAAGAGAGAATGAGAGCTTTGAAGGAATGATACAAAACTTAGCAATAGATGTATAAGCTCTTATTGTGATTTTTGCAAAACTCAAGTGAGCTATTTATAGACAAATGAGTCTTCAATTTCAAATTTAAAAAGATTCTCATGTCAAATAAGAACACTATTTACTTTTCAAAAAATTCAAATAAAAACATTTCCTTTTTGCATTTGTTAAAGACAACTCCATTCATTTTTCAAAGAAATCAAATCTAATCTTTTGCTTTTCATACATGACAAAATGAGTATGATTTATTTTTCAAACCAAATCATCTTCTTTTTGCATATGTCAAAAAAACACGCAATCACTTTTTAAGATTTTCAAACAAAATCATCTACTTTTTACATTTGTCAAAAAAACACACAACCACCTTTTAAGACTCTCAAACAAAATCATATACTTTTTACATTTGTCAAAAAAACATATCACCTCCCTTCAAGACTTTCAAACAAAATATGCACATGTCAAATATGATAATCAATCATCTTATAAATTCAAGTTTTTATAAAATATATATATATATAATTTTTGAAATTATTTTATTTGATGATGTTATGCACATGTGAAAAACATAATTTTTAAAAATAGGACATTTAAAAATGTATTGTATATGTGAAAAAAGTAATTTGATATTTTATGAGAAAAAAGAGTAATTCGGAGTCTTAATCCAATTTCTAATTTTATTAAGAGATGTACAAAAATAATCTATGAGTTTCATTTGTTGATCTCTTTCTTACTCATGCTTAATTTCTTGATGTGATTAGCTCCCTTCATGTGTAGACAACTTGAATTTAAGTTTTCAATATTATTTGTTATCATCAAAATTTATACATAAATATAATACTTGAAACCTTGAGTTCAACAGGTAATAAGAGCTTGTGGCTACAATATTATTTTCATAAGTTTATAATGGATCTTATATACTACAGTTAAAGGATGTGATCCTTTCATCATATGATAGTCACTTGTTTTAATATTTAATAGTAAAGCATGTAGGATATTAGTATCAAATAATGAAAGGGACCTCTTCAAGCCAGAACTAGGTAGAGAGAGAGAGAGAGAGAGAGAGAGAGGAGAGAGATGGGGGTGACAGAGGAGCAAGTAGAATCTTTGTTGAGTGTAAAGATGAATCGTTTGTAGCTCGAGGGCATTGATACATACGGAGGATGTGGTGCAAGTTTTGCGATTGAAATTGTGTTAGAAAAATTTGAAGGGAAGAGGCTGTTAGAGAGGCATCGGCTGGTGAATGCTGCCCTGGAAGAAGAAATGAAAGAAATTCATGCTTTATCAATTAAGAAAGCTTTGACCCCAGAGCAGTGGAACCAACAGCAACAGACTGAAAAATCTCATCCTGCTTCTTAGAACATGAGTTGAAAATAGTTGGGATAGAACTGTGTGCTATTGTTGATAAAGCATGGAATGACTTGGGAATATATCTTAAGCTTGTTGAGACTTGGGTCCAAGTTTATTTACTTTAAAAATTTAGCATCCAAAAAAAAAAAAAAAGTGAAACGGAATAATTAGGATAACAACTATAATAAATTGAGCCTTGGAACAAACTAGATTTTATCATCCCAAGTAATGAGTCATGAAATTTATAATTTCTTCCATCTCTTAAACAAACAAAGTAGTACTAAGGCATTTAACACACTTCTAGTGGGTGATATTATAGCAGGTTGTATTAATCCAATATGTATAAAAAAATATTGTGTTCTTTCTAATGTTTAATAGCATCTTTGGATAATAATTATGGTGATTCATAATCATTATTTAAATTAATAGTTTTTTCTACCGTTTTAATAGCATAATTAGTAAAGAAATGATATTTTCTACCTGACATGGAAAAGATCGGAGATGTTCATTCTGACGTAGAAGTTAACGGCATCGAGGAAGGCTTTGTAGGTGTCGACATGGAGGCCGTCAATTTTGGGGAAGGGAAGCCTGGGTTTGGGCAGTGAGTCGGCGGAATCGGAAGAAGTCAAGAAACGTCCGCCGGAGGAGAAGAGGTACTCCCTCCAGGGAGTGGAAGCGGCGGGGTGGGGAGGAGAAGGAGGGAGGGCAACGAAACCAAGGGCGGCCATGAGAGGCTCGAGATCGTCGTGAGTCATGATTACCCTTTGACTTTTTTTGGAATATTAGAAATTGTCCAATCTTATAAATTTCTTTCTATATTTAATATATTATAATTTTCTTGATTGATGTTATCATATTTTATAGGTATACTAGCAGAGGATCTAGATGAATTAGATCAAAATAAAGAATTCATTGAGACAGAGTTTTTAATCAATAATTTATTATATTCAAAGAGAATAATAGATTAAGAGCTTGAGGGAACACCTCCAAAACCACCCTTGAAACTCTCTAGCATACACAGGCTGACCAACGGATTATGGCTTTGTTAGAATAAAAATTTATAAACGTATGGAGATTGAATGAAAAGGACAGTGATAACAGTGAGGCGATTGTTAATCTGTCTCTCAGACAAATATTGCCTCCCACTCGTATAGAGTTCTGCAAAAGGGAATAATTAGCCATTATGTCTTCAGGATACAACACTGTTTATATAGTGTGCAGATTGCAAATACTGAACACTAACCTTTTGAACGAAAAGATGTAATAGCAGCAGACATAACGTTTCAGTTAAAAATTATGACAGTTATTGTCTGAACAGTTACAAAAGTAACTGTAATTGACAGTTAATCACAACTGTCAAAATAGTGATCAGACACATTATTTCGCTTAGCAAAAGAATTCCGTCACTTGCGACGATGCGTACGTGCGAAGTGCTAAGTGCGTCTAAAGCGTCAATGCGTCTATGCGTCGCGCGCGCGACGCGCGTGCGTGCGTGCGTGCGTGTTCAGTGCTTCGCACTGGATGACGCTTCTTAGACTGTCTATATTTTTATTTATTTTATGTATAGTGAAATACATTCACTTATAAACCATTAAATATTTTACTGTCTAACCAATGTGGGATTAAAAAAAAAATAGATAATTTAAAATTTGAGATTTGAAATAACATTTGAAAATCAAATTTAAAAAATAATTTGAAATAATCTAACATTCCCCCACTTATTTCAAATAATGTATATATATATATATTTTTTAAATGCTGCTATTACAATTATATGTTGACACATAAATGTAAGTACCTTTTGGGTTTGAACTTCCATGTAGCATATGATTCTCAAAGTTTTATCAATATGATAGTAGACATAATATCTTTGAACTATCATATCGTGTGATAAAACCGGAAAATCAATGCATGTCAACACATATTTCCATCGTTCTTAATAGCCGCGCATTAAAGGCCATACGCGTTATCCCGACTTCATGAGTGCTATAGGCGGTTTACCAAACCCCGACAAAAGCGGCCTGACTTTACACTCACATAGGTAGAGTTCTTCTAGGTGCTCTTGCATAAATACACCTTTTATACGAACCCACTAAGAGTCATGCTCAACCTTTCCTTTTTCACTGCAAGACTAGCACTAAATTATAATGTATATATATATATATATATTATAAATGACGGTCTAATTCAGTGTTATTATCATCACTAATAAGACTTTGTTTTTCCCATTGAACCTAGAATTTAGAATTCTAAATTTAGGTTGGGTTGCCATCTTTTAGTGATCTATTCCATAGGTTTTAGACCCATCTCAAGCGATGTTTTACGAATCAGATCCTTATTTAGGCCTTTTGTTAGAGGATCTGCCAAGTTCGTACTTGACTTTATATAATCTACTGTGATTATGTCTTCTTCCAACAATTGTCTCACAGTATTATGTCGAAGACTTATATGTCTTGATTTTCCATTGTATGACTTGCTATACACTCTTGATAATGTCGCTTGACTATCACAATGTAAGGAAATAGGAGGCATCGGACTTGGCCACATAGGCAAGTCTATTAGGAGGTTTCTCAACCATTCAGCCTCTTTTCCAGCAGCTCCTAAAGCCACTAATTCAGACTCCATTGTTGAGTGAGTTATGCAAGTTTGTTTCTTGGATCCCCATGAGATGGCCGCGCCACCAAGGGTGAACACCCACCCACTTGTAGATTTAGATCCATCATCCACACAATTCCAATTAGCGTCACTAAAACCCTCAATTACAGATGGATAACCTCCATAATATAGAGCATAAGACTTAGTTCCTTTCAAGTAACCCAAAATAATGGAAATTGCTTTCCAATGTTCCACGCTTGGACAACTTGTGTATCTACTCAATTTGCCCACGGCAAAAGCTATATCTGGACGTGTGCAATGCATTGCATACATCAGACTTCCAATAACACTAGAATATTCTAGTTGTGACACACAACGATATTTGTTTGGTCCAAGCTTTAAAGAAGGGTTGTATGGAACCCGAGATATTTTCTTATGTAAATGATTAAATTTACTTAAAATTTTATCAATGTAATGACTTTGTGATATAGCATAAGTGTTATTATTCCTATATATTTTAATACCAAGTATAGTATTCGCAACACCCAAATCTTTCATATCAAAATGAGATGACAGGAATAATTTTGTATCTCTAATGCATGAACTATTATCACTGAATATCATCATATCATCTACATATAAGCATATTATCACAAAATGATTATCACATGTTTTAGAATAAATGCATTTGTCTGCTTCATTCAAACAAAAACCATTAGACAGAACTACATTATCAAATCTTTCGTGCCATTGTTTAGGAGCTTGTTTTAAACCATACAAAGATTTGACTAATTTACAAACCTTATTTTCATGACCCGGAACAATGAAACCCTCTGGTTGCTCCATATATACTTCTTCATCCAAATAACCATTTAAGAATGCTGTTTTCACATCCATTTGATGGATTTCAAGATTAAATATAGAGGCCAAAGATATCAAAGTTCTAATTGATGAAATCCTAGCTACAGGTGCATATGTATCAAAGTAATCTATGCCCTTAGATTGTCTAAATCCTTTGGCTACTAATCTAGCCTTATACTTATCAACGGATCCATCAATTTTTAATTTTCTCTTGAAAATCCACTTACAACCTATAGGTTTAGAACCGGAAGGCAAATCTACAAGGATCCATGTCTTATTAGACATTATAGATTCCATTTCATCATCAATAGCCTCCTTCCAGAAAGTAGCATCCCTAGATTTCAAAGCTTCTTGTAAAGTAGAAGGGTCATTTTCCAAATTGTAACACAAATCAAACTCTTGTAAGATTGTTTTAGAATTTCCTTCTATTAGATATGTTACAAAATCAGAACCAAAACTTTTTTCTTTTCTTATTCTTTTGGATTTTCTGATTTCCAAATTCTTTTCATTTTCAGAACAAGTCTTTTCAAGATTACTATTTTTATAGGAAGTATTACCTTCAAAAGATTTTTTAAAAAAGTTATTTTCAAAAAATTCTGCATCTCTTGATTCAATAATTACATTAGATCCTTGATCCAGAAAACGATAAGCTTTACTATGTGAAGCATATCCAACAAAAACACATTTTGAAGTTCTTGGTCCTAATTTAGATCTTTTGAGATCAGGTAATCTTACATATGCTAGACACCCCCACACTTTAAGATAATTTAAGTTAGGTTTACGTTTAAACCATAACTCATATGGTGACATATTATTCTTTTTAGAAGGCACTCTATTTAAAATATGAATTGCAGAAAATATAGCTTCTCCCCAAAGATTGTCAGGTAGGCCTGATTGTTCAAGCATGGCATTAACCATATCCATAAGTGTTCTATTTTTTCTTTCTGCTATACCATTCTGTTGTGGTGTATAAGGTGCTGTGCATTGGTGTATAATACCACTATCTTCACAAAAATGATCAAAATCATTATTAAAATATTCACCTCCTCTATCACTTCTCAAAATCTTAATGTTGCAATTAAGAAAATTTTCTACCTCTGCCTTAAATATTTTGAATTTATCTAAGGCTTCATCTTTAGTTCTAAGTAGATAAATGTAAGCATATTTTGAAAAATCATCTATGTAAGTAATAAAATATCTTTTTCCGCCCCTTGTTAATTTACCATGTAAATCACATATATCTGTATGTATCAACTCAAGCAAAGTTGAAGATGATTTATTAACATTTTGAAAGGGTTTTCTTGTTAATTTAGTCTTAACACAAGTCTCACATTTATTTCTATCATCATGTAAATTTGAAGGTAATAAACCTAATTTTGTCATACGAAATAGAGAATTATAATTTACATGACCTAATCTAGCATGCCATAATGAAAAAGAATCAACAAAATAAACAGAAACATTATCCTTTATTAAATTAAGTCTGAACATCCCATCAACAGCGTATCCTTTGCCCACAAACATGCCATTCTTTGTCAATACAAATTTATCAGACTCAAATACAAGCTTATAGCCATGTTTGGACAAAAGACCGCCAGAAACCAGATTCTTACGAATTTCTGGTGCATGAAATACATCAAGTAAAGTGACTATTTTGCCAGAAGTAAACTTCAACTCGACGGTGCCTTTTCCAACCACTTTCGTGGTAGAAGAATTTCCCATGTACAGTTCGATCTCGTCACCAATCTTCTCATATTTCTTGAAGAGATTTTTGTCTCCACAAATATGACGAGTTGCACCGGTATCAACCCACCAACCAGAAGTATTGAATACCATGTTGACTTCAGACACTACAGCAATGAGATTCTCTTCAATATTGTTCGCTTGCTCTTGCTTCTTTCGAAGTCTACATTCTTTGATATAGTGTCCTTTCTTTTTGCAGAAATGACAAGTTCCTTTCTTTTTGAAATTACCCTTACTCTGTTTGTTAAAAACACGAGTATCAATTCTAGGCTTCTTTCCTTTCTTGTTGTCTGTTTCAACAACATGAATTGATTTATTCATTTCAGCACTTTCTTCAATTTTATCCCGCAATCTCGACTCTTCTTCAATTCGGAGTTGTCTTTGAAGACCTTCAAGAGTGAAATCATCTCCCTTTCTCTTCAAAGACTTACGGTAATCCTTCCAAGTTGGCGGTAATTTGGCAATAATAGCACCCACTTGAAGTTTCTCATCAATAGGAATACCATCAGAAATAATTTGTTGGACAATAAGTTGTAAATCATGCACTTGATCAAGTATTGGCTTGTTATCTACCATTTTAAAATCAAAATAATTACTAACGAGATAGCTTTTGTTACCGGAATCTTCGGTTTTGTATTTATTCTCCAGAGCATCCCATATGTCCTTTGCATCTTTCTTTGGTGCGTACATATCGAACAAAGGATCAGTGAGAGTGTTGAGAATATTTCCACGGCATGTGTAGTTGTCATCTTCCCATTTTTTCTTCGCTGCAATTTCATCTTCTCGTGGAGTTTGAGTCGTAGGAAGAACTGGACAAGGGGTATCCAACACATACCGCACTTTCAAAGTAGTAAGTAAGAACTCAACTTTCTCCTTCCAACGTCTATAATTATTTCCATCAAATCGATCCAACTTTGAAAGATCTTGTGGTACAATACTTAAGGAAGTGATCGCAGGATTTGCAGAAGAAGATGCCATAATATTTGTCTGAGAATTGTTAGAATAAAAATTTATAAACGTATGGAGATTGAATGAAAAGGACAGTGATAACAGTGAGGCGATTGTTAATCTGTCTCTTAGACAAATATTGCCTCCCACTCGTATAGAGTTCTGCAAAAGGGAATAATTAGCCATTATGTCTTCAGGATACAACACTGTTTATATAGTGTGCAGATTGCAAATACTGAACACTAACCTTTTGAACGAAAAGATGTAATAGCAGCAGACATAACGTTTCAGTTAAAAATTATGACAGTTATTGTCTGAACAGTTACAAAAGTAACTGTAATTGACAGTTAATCACAACTGTCAAAATAGTGATCAGACACATTATTTCGCTTAGCAAAAGAATTCCGTCACTTGCGACGATGCGTACGTGCGAAGTGCTAAGTGCGTCTAAAGCGTCAATGCGTCTATGCGTCGCGCGCGCGACGCGCGTGCGTGCGTGTTCAGTGCTTCGCACTGGATGACGCTTCTTAGACTGTCTATATTTTTATTTATTTTATGTATAGTGAAATACATTCACTTATAAACCATTAAATATTTTACTGTCTAACCAATGTGGGATTAAAAAAAAAAAATAGATAATTTAAAATTTGAGATTTGAAATAACATTTGAAAATCAAATTTAAAAAATAATTTGAAATAATCTAACAGGCTTACCAGCACAAGACTCTCAATATACTTTGTTTAATTTTTTATAGTTTATTGTTATTAAAAACCTATATCAGTGAGTTTTTATTCTTTCTTTTTTTTTATAAAGTAGGGATACTCAAATGATTTTGTATTCTTTTAATCTCGTCTCTTAAGAAATTTTAATGATCATTCCATTAATCTATTGTTGTCTTTCTACTTTGAAATACTTAATATTTGTTAACCATTGTCTCTTTATATTGTGTCATTAGTTGTTGTTTTTTAAAGATCGTTTACTCTAGCCATCATTATTTTTAATTCGAGCCTTGTATTATAATCTATACATTTATAATCATTAATATCATGATAACCAATATAAAATAATATTTCACAACGATAATATATAATATCACAATATCAGTAGCTCAATAGCCAATGGCTCTTATACCAATACTGTTAATATTGTATCCCAAGTATTAATTCTAATTTATAATATAATAATAGGCGGTATAACCAGCCAAAAATGCATGAAACAATATTAACACAATAATTCTACACAGAGTCAAAAATATGGAGTCGAGTGGAAGTTAGGTGAGGTGGCATCACACCACGTCAGCCTTTATTTAAAAAAAAATCAAAACATAACGCGGGATCCCGTGTCTAAAGCTAAAGAGAGAGATACGCAAAATTCATCTTCAGATTTCGTCCGCAAAGATAGAGAAACGAATCCCTCATCTTCAACCTTCGTCCGATCGAATCAATCACCCAAACCCTAAAAATTGCATTGAAGTAAACCTCTCGTTCTGCACAATTCTTCTCTTGCTGAGACCTTCACTCTGGTTGCTATCTCGTTCCAAGCCCTTGGGTGGGTCATCTTCGATCATAGGTTTTTGCCTCAGGTTGGTCCGTTTGTGGGAGCTGGCTGCAGCAACATACAACGGTTATCAAAGTTTGGGTATTTTTCCTTTATTTTTTTACTTTTGCCGACTGCATTGTTTTCCATTGATGTTGTGCAAAGCTCATGATTGCATATTTAGTCTGTGGATTTAGCCACTTGTTTGTCCTCTACATTAAGCAACATTTTCCTTATTCTTTTTGACAAAGAGACTATTTTTTATTTAAATAAATATGATGTTGTTTTAAAATTTCATTATCTCTTTATTTGAATAGTGGGATAAATCTAAAGATTGATTTGCATATGTATATATATATATACATATATGTTGTTGCAGACTATAAGTGGAATGATTCCCCATTTTTCTAAAAGAGAGGATATGATTCCAAATTTCTTGTGCAATGATAAGAGACTACCTATTGAACTAGTTGAAACCAAAAAGTTTCTGAATTCTAGGAAACATTTGGTTGTGAAAAAGGGTTAATTTGGGCTGCTACTCTTGGCAATTAGGCCTTATGAAAAATAAATAAATTTGATGGAACATGTGTGATAAGTTCCTAAATATAAATTTTAACGGATGATGTATTGAAATATTGAACTAGAAAATGCTTGTTGCGTTTAGAGGTAGGCGCATTGTGTTCTAGACTAGTTTAAGAAATGATGAAATCAATGTTTTGAATACCGTACCGGTCAATGTACTACTAGAACGAAATATTTTGATATTGGTACCGTTTCGTATACTATTTCGAATAGTCTATACATAAAAAAAATTATATATATAAATACATATATAAATTATATTTCAAAATAATAGTCAATATATGAATAAATTATATATATAAATATATATGTAAATAATCTAATCTAAATTAGGATAAAAAAAGTAGCAAAAAATGAATAAAATAAAATAAAATCTCGAAATCCGGTATAGGCCTGTACACATGACCGATACGATCGAAATTTGGGCCGATACAAAACAGACCCAATTTTTGTACCAAACACTACTCTAGTGCGATACGAAATTCAAAACTATGGATGAAACATATTTGAGAATCTAAAAGATATTAATCAATTGAGAGAGGAAGTTGATAAGGATGATATTGGACATTTCTTTCGAGTATGATCACATAGTTGTGTTTGGTAAGTAGTCTGAGACTATTTAATTTATTATTCACAAACTATTCATTACTTTTTTATTATTTATTATTTATTATTAGTCACAAACTATTTATTACTTTTCAGGTACATGACATGCTTTTTATTCCTATTCACTACTACAACTTCTCAAGGTGACACTTTTTTCATCTCAAACAAATTATTTTGACCCATTTCATATGAAATTGATAAGACTATCATTGTAGTTGAAAATCTGGAATGCCTAAGTCTTTTTACTCGTCAATTTGGAATGATCCATTTCATATGAAATTGATAAGACCAGAACGTATCAATTGTTCCTTTTTTTTTTCTTTTTAGGTGTGATACGACCAAAATCTAACATTTTTTTACATACGTATAAAATAATCAGGAATTACCATATTGCAAATATTTTAAGTGGTCAGATAGTGATCAATGCATAGAGCTGGATCTACATGCAAGAGAAAACAAAGTTGAAAGATGATGCAATCCAGTACAGATGAAGCTGGAATAAGACATTCACGTATGGTAGTTTGGGTGTATTAGGCTTTTGTAGTCGGTGTTTCTTGTTACTTAGTGACTTGGATATTGGTGTAGTTGGTGTTAATAGTTAAGTGCTAGAAGTTTAGTATTAATGTGACTTGGATATTGGTGTGGTTGGAGATTGTTAATAGTTTAGGTTGGTTAAGCTTTGTAGCATATGATCTAATAGTTCCAATTTTAGATGTTTTGCATGGATCAAATTTGGGTTTGTACTCCTCTCTTTTTGTGAAGATTGTGGGAATTATTAAAGCAGCTCAAGCATCATGTTTCCTGCAATGAAATATGTCAATTTGCACACCAATTTTCATCCGTTTGATTGGTTTTGAATTTGGATTGACAGATACATGAAAAATTTAGGAATTAGATATAAGTATTAACACTGCAAGTGACAAGTATGCATTGAAGTTGTTCAAACAAATACCCATTTCTTAAATTTCTGAGGAGACGCCAAGTTGTGGCGCACACATTACTGAAAATGTCTTTCAACTTTACACTCTTCCACAACAAAATTAGCAAATGGAGACTGATTTCAATTCGGTTCTCTAGGATTTGTCCAGAAGTATTAACAAAACGATAGCATGATTGATGAAATACATGATGAAATATATATAGCAAACATTTAAGCTCTAACACATGAACTTCAATCCATCCCTCCTGACTGCCAATTACAACTCAGCTTAATTTAAATTAGCTTCAAAATATACATCGCTTAATTTGATTCAGTCCATCCCTCATGATTGCCAATTATAACTCAGCTTAATTTGGTATCAGAACCCCAACCATAAAAAGATGAAAAATTCAAAATAAATTAAACAACCTCAGAATTCCAGTGTAGTGTATTCATAGATCCAATACATTACAGACTTGATTTTCTTCTCTTCTCATATTGTGACAGGTGTCCTCATTCAGTCATTTGCTCTTTAGTAAATTACACTAGAGCAACAATATACGTAGCGTCAAATTACACATATTAAGCCTTCCAAGTATTGGATATGAAAACTTTTCCTATCTGAAACTTCACTGATCTGCATGACATTCAATACCAATTAGTGAGAAGCAACATTTCTCAGGGACAGAGCAACAACAATTTCCATGAGGCCTAACTGTATCAAACTTTTCTTGTAAAGACGTTAGCAACTGCATACAAAACGCACCAAATATTTTCCCTCATACTTAGTTGAGACATCTATCTCTATTATTGCTTTAGAGCTTTGGGGAGCTATCTCACAGTTTCCAGGAGGCCTAATTGCCAAGAGTGGCACCCCAACTTAACCCTTTTTCACAACCAAATGTTCCCTAAAATTAAGAAATTTTCTTGTTTCAACTAGTTCAATAGGTAGTCTCTTACCATTGCACAAGAAATTTGGAATCATTTCCCTTCTGCTAGAGAAAGGGGAATCATTCCACTTATAGTCTCCAACAACATACATGTATATGCAAACCAATCTTCAGATTTATTGCACTATTCAAATAAAGAGAGAATGGAATTTTAAAACAACATCAAATGTATCAAAATAAAAAATAGACTATTTGTCGAAAAGAATAAGGAAACTGCTGCTTAATGGAGAGGACAAACAACTGGCTAGATCCACAGACTAAATACATAATCATAAACTTTGCACAACATTAATATAGAACAATGCAGTCGATAAAAGTAAATAAAGGAAAGGAAAAATACCCAAAATTTGATAGCCGTTGTATGCTACTGCAACTAGCTCCTACAAACGGACCAACCCGAAGCAGAGACCCACGACCGAAGATAACCCACCTGAAGGCTTGAAATGAGGTAGCAACCAGAGTGAAGATCTCGACAAGCGGAGAGATGTGCAGAACGAAAGGTTTACTTTTGTGCTATTTTTAAGGTTTGGGTGAGGGATTCGATCGGACGAAAGTTGAAGATGAGGGATTCATTTCTCTCTCTTTGTGAAAGAAATCTGAAGATGAATTTTGCGTCCCCCTCTCTTCGAATGTGGGATCCCACATTATGTTTTGATTTTTTTTTTTAAATAAGGGTTGACGTGTCATGATGCCATCTCACTAGACTCCCGCTTGACTCCACATTTCCAACTCTGTGTAGAATTATTGATATTAACAAACAAATCAACCGACCATATGTATAAATTAATAATTATATGAACATAAGATATAGAAATTATAGTTGATAAATTTGACTTCATTAAAAATACAGTATTTATTGGAATATTAATTCTCAGAAGTATTGGAGGCAAAAGACATTAAGGAAATTTTACACACAGATTATTTCAAAATTGAGGATTGAGAGAAGGGAAGCACTTTATATGGGATTTTTGTGTGTAAAATCTCATATAAAGTGCACCCTAGCATAAATTACAACGGTAGGATTATCAGTTTGGACTAAAAAAATGGATTGCACCAGACTAATAGTCTTATTGATCAATCACAAGGTGTATTTTTGTTATTGTTGAGATTGATCGAATGTATATATATATTTTAATATTTTTTTTTATAAATAATATATTATTTTATATAGTAATTTTATAAGTTAATTATGTGATTTTCATGGAAGGGATCACCATTGATAATATAAACATTAAAATTATTCAATATTCATTAAACCATATATAAAATGTTAAAGAGATAACTTCATTTTAATTTTACTAATTTAATTAGATTTTTCATATTAAGTTTTTTGTCAAAAAAGAAAATTAAGGAAAAAAATACTTATGGACCAACCAGACTAATAGGTAACTATTCGGTTCGACAAAACTAATGGATCAAAATTTTCTATTTGTGACCCTTCAAACTGGACCAAACCAATTATGCCCATAATATAAATGGTTGACATTGCATTTTTTATAAGCATGCAAATGTATAATTCAAATAAGGAACACTATATACATAAAGAGTGGGTTGGGTTCTCCAAGAAACACTCTATTACAACAAACATATCGAAAAGGAAAAAAATGAGTTTTAAGACCAAATACTTGATTTCACCCATATCTTACAAAGATAGCGCTATCTTAAATGACTATTTTTTCTAGTTCACACAACTATGAGAAATGGAGCTATCGTTGGAGATGGTGGAAATTGAAAGTGCACCGTAGTTTGTTATTTAAAGATGTTTTTTGAAAAGACTCGTATTCCCTTCCTCAAGATTATCGGTTAGGAAAAACATAAGCATAGTTGGAAGACTAGCATCAGATGGACTTGACTGCGGTAGGCCAAGTTTCTTCATGCATACTTGTAGTGGCATGTAGGAGTGGCAATATGTGATACGGCACGTTACATGAAACAAACACGATACGATAAAAGTGGGTTAGTGTTTAGACTTAACGGATTTTGGGTCAAATCAATTATTATGTCAACCCATTAAGACACGATTTGATAACGGATCAAACTCGTTATGACCCGTTAAGACACGATTTTATATATATATTATTTTTAATTTTTTAAACATTCAGTGCATTTTAAAAGCCCTAATCTAGTTACCTTTACCCACGCACGCCCCCCCCTTTCATTTTATTTTCATTTTTCCCTCCCACTGATCCCTCCCGACTCTTCCTTCCAGTTCCAGACCCTTCCTTCTCGCCTTTTATGTTCTCTATTCTTCTCACAGTCATGAGCACGTCGCGCCATTCTTGTCACCGTCGGCAGCCCACGCAGCGGCGCAACTCACCTCCGAATTGGCGTCTCTATAACCTGTTCAACCACTTCTCTCTTCGTGGCATCGCCCACCGACGCACGGCCCCTCTAGACCTCTCATATTCTCACATCGCACCTATTCACATAAACCCTAAAGGTAACTTCATTTATTGATCTGAACATGACGGACTGATTTTGTAACTTTGTTAGAGTTATGATTTAATTTTTGTTCGATTAAATTATTCTTCATATTATATTTGACTGAGTTGTTCTTCATAGGGTTCTATTTATCATTTATGTTTCTCATGGGGTATGCTGCGGTGTTTTTTTGCTTGAAGAAAACACATCCATAGAAGGGCTTTGATTACCATAAATTTAGCAGTATAACTATTATTTATCAGTAATGAATCTCCCCCATACAAAGGAAGGATGGGAGCACTAATATCTATGATCAATGCTAAATAGATCGAGTACGAGAAGCACAAACGGGTGGAAATTTTTAATCAAAGCCAAGTCGAATAAACTGAGGAATCCCTTCTCTCCCGAAAGAGAACCCACAAGAAAGAACAGCTTCGTGACAAGTTTGAGAGATTGGAGAAGCAATCTCTGGAATTTTCATGGGGTTCTAGGTGGGTTCCATAAGAAAGAACAGCTCCGTGATCAGTTTGAGAGAGTGGTTCTGGTTTGGTTGAGCTGGTTCTGCTTGTCTTCTCTGTTCCATTTGTTACTGCTTAGGTGCTTTTGTTTGCGATTCTGAACTAAACTCATGATTTTTTTATAGCCTTTAGAACATGTTCATTGAACATAGAATGTTTGATCAATTTCTTTAATTTGGACTCCATTTGTTGTCTACTTTTAGCCTTCTCGTTTTTTTTCCTTTTCTCCCTTCCTTGCATGTTTGATCTAGTTAATTTGGTAGATTCTTTGTCCTCTTAGAATTTTAACTAAGCCTTTCGAACACTCTGATTCTGTACTCTTTTGCTTTGTTCTTGTGGGTGGTGAGAGAAACATTAACATGTTCTCCAATTAAGATTTCGTGCCAATCTGATGTTTTGTTAGAAGACTTAAACCCTCTCATCGTTTAGATTTTTTGTGTGGCAAGTGTGGTTCTTTAATCTCTTTTTATTGACAATTATAGCCTTTCTTTCCTTGATTTCCCCTAATTGTTGTGGTCTTTTAAAGGCTCCAATGTTTCAAGAAGAAGGGTCTTCTTCTGTTAGTTCGTCACCCCTTTTTTGATATTATGTTTAGGGGTCTCATTTTCCCCTTTCTTTCTTTCTTACAATCACTTGCAAGAAAATAAAAAGTAAACGGTTATGGAATTCAGATCAATTGAAATGCCACCCCCTTTTTTTTAAACTACTTTGGTTTTGCTACAAATTCCTTTTGACAGCTTATCTTTTTTACAAGTTGCATATCTTTTTAATATTATATATTTAGTAGTGGGAATCTTTATAACTTTTTTGCATGAAGTTGTGCACCATTAATGATCAGAATTTGCTTAGTGGATATTTAATGATAATTTATATGTTGTTGTTTCTGAAGAAATAGTATTTTGGATTTCTTATGCGAAATAAGCAAGGGCCTTATTTGCTATTGGTTGATCATCAACATTCTTTGCTATTAGCTTTATTAGTTAACCATCAATGTTCTTTGCTATCATTTATGGCTTTATTTGTTGACTAACGTTGTCTACTTAACTATCAGTATCCAAGTTTTTGCCTTTTATCTTTTGGGTTGGTTAAATCATAGTTTGTCGATAAATCGTACATGACAAGCTGTGCTGATTTTAAATGTTGTTGTTTATGAACTTGGTTGAATAATTTAGTTACCTACATATTTCTTTTGCGTTGTCAACTTGTAGAGGAAATGCTTAATAATTAAACTTTACTGATATTTTTTTATATAGAAATACAAGAAGATCATGAATTGGATGAGATAATCAAAGATGTAATGGAGTTGAACATTAACAAGAATAATGACAATGCTCCACCTCTTTCTGTAAGTTCTAAATTTGTTTAATTATGTGTTTTTATCATATTTGAAATTGTAAAATTAATATATTAAAACAATGTGTTGTTTATTATAATTTATATTTGGAATGTAATTTTAATCTTTTACAATATTTAGACTGTGGTTGTGTGACTGTAGATCATATTTATGGTATATTTTAATATTTAATATTTTATAACTATCATTTATATTTTAATACTTGTGTAAAATAAATTTCTTTAAACGGATCAAAACGTGTCAACAGGCCAAAACGTGTTAATGGGTTAGAACATGTCGTGTCGAGTCGTGTCGTGTTAGGCATATAATTGAAATTTATTGTATCGACTAATGTGTTTTAACGGATCGTATATTGTTAACATGTCATCTTAAAGGGTCGTGCTAATGTTAAGATTTTTTATACGAAATTCTTAACGGGTTATATTCGTGTTGATCCTTTAACGGGTCATGTACATGTCTTGACATGACACGACAACACTTTTTGACACTCCTAGTAGCACGTGGAGACCACATGCCGGTCATTATGAGATGGAGGGACAGATTTGGAAGATATTATGGTGGAGAATCTATTGGTGCAACACATGTAGCCGACATACGTTTTATGATGTGGCGGAACATGATGAACACACATAGTACAAGCCACAAGTGAGCATCACACATCGAGATTTTCACCGCAATTTCATTTTGTCTAGATAGATAGCCAGTCGATAGAGTGCAGTAGATCTGACCAAAACTAAGAAGATTGAAAAAAAAAACCCCTAACTTGAACACATGTAAATAGATCAGTACTAGAAATAGAATAAGGGTAAGGATGATATCTATGGCTCCACCTTCCTCCTTGGTAGAAACACTAATAAAGGATCAGTAGCTTTTCTAGAGATTTTATATTAATAAATGAACACAACTTAGATACATATACAACCGGTGGTAAGTATCACAGGTTGTAAAAGAAATTTTTTTAAAAAAAATTAGGATATGTTTGGATAATGAAACGAAAGTTTGTGAAAACTAGTAAAATAGTTTGTGAATAGCAAATAGTGAAATAGTTTGAATTGATATGTTTATAAGGTTTTGAAAAAGGAGAGAGAAAAAATTGAATAAAATATATTATAAAGTTAAAATATTGTTAAAATGTAGTTATTTTATTTTATTTTTTCCTTCGTTTGGAAATTTGAAAAATTGAATTGTTTTTATTTCAAAAATTGAAAATATTATAATGATTAATTTGAAAAAAATGTATTGATTAATTTGAAAGTATTTATATTTGAACAATGTTTAGAAATAATATAAAATAAGATGAGATAAAAAATTTAGAATGGGAATTTTTTCCAAACAAACAGGATAATATTTTTTCAAGGAGAAAGGTTGGTTCTTTTTTATTTTTTATTTTTACGAAGCAAATTTTTATTAGAAACATAAAGGATGATCCATGAGGAGGGGTGAGGTTCATCAACAAACACCTCAGTACAATAACTACATTACAAGAGTGGTGAAAAAATAGGAAAAAAATAGGTTTTAGGATCTATTTCTTGGTCTCCACCTATGTCTTACAAAGAGGATGCCGCCTTAAAGGATGGAAGTTAGTAGTTCACAAAGTTATATGAACTATGGAACCACCACTAATGATGGCAAAACTTTTGTTGGAAGTGGTAAAAGTGATAGGAGCACTGCAGTTTATTGTCTTGAGATGCTTTTTGAAGAGGTTTGTAGTTCATTTGTCAATATCATCGGTTAGGCAAAATGATATCATAATGGTAAGCACGGCATCAGATAGATTAATTTGCAGCCGGTTATCTTTCTTCCCACGCATCTGTGGTGGCGTGTGCAACCACGCATCTGTGGTAGGGGGCGAGGTAGGAAAAATTTGGAAGGTCTCGGTGCGGGGAATCTCTGGTATGACGCGTGTAACTCTTGAAATTGTTTAGATACGACGGTACATGATGACCATACGCGAAAACAAATTGCACGTGAGGGCTAAGCGGTGAGCTTTTTGGCACCACTTCACATTGTGCCAGTAGATTGGTGGCTGTAGTTTGGGTGGTGGGATGTATGTTGACTGATGGTGACCAGAATGTAGTAGATCTGACCAAATTTGAACCAGTAGAGAGGTGAGGAAAAAAATACTACATGAAAGTGTATACACATTACAAAAAGGGAAAGAGAAATAATGAAGGGGTTCCACCCTCTTCAACGGAGATACTTGAAGTATTGAAATTTTTTAGGAAGAAGTGAGAGTTTCTCCATCTAAAAGCTTTCGTGGTTGGAATTCGAGAAAGATTGATACTTGGTAAATTGGTACTTGGTAATTATTTCTCTCATCTAGGGGTGAGATTCGGCCAGTTTGGACTAGAGAAACGGTTTGGACCAATCATTTTGGATCGGACCAACTCGAGACTAGGTCTGGTCGATCTCAGTCTAAATTTCATAGGACTAGACCAACTCAGACTGGATGAAAATTAAAAAAATTTATTATATATATTATATATAATAATTGTTCAATTTATTTTGTAATTTTAATTTAACTTATTGCTATTAACAATATAAAATTTTAAATATGTTATTAACAAATTAATATTCTACCAACTAACTAATATATAATGTCAATTAACTAATTATAGAGTAATTATGTAAATTAATAATGTAATTTTCATAAAATTTATTATCATTGATCATATAAAATATTTTTGTTAGTTAGTTACATAATTCACATTAATAAGTCTATCAATTAACTAGGTAGCCATTTTCCTCCCTCCCTAGCGTGCTCTCTCCTCTCTCTAGCATCACTGTTTTTTCCAGCCATTAAAGGCCATTTTTGAGGGAGGACGGAGTTTTAGTTCCTTCTTCCCTCCCTTCCAGCCCTCTAGGGCTTTTTTAGTGTATTTACCATTTGAGTTTTCTAGTTATTTTCCATGTTGTTTGATGTTTTGTCTACAATACATAGAGAAGTCGATTTACTGCTTGCTGGACTTCTACGACCACCACGCGCCAGACAGTTGGACTCTACAGCTGCCGATCTATGGGAGGGGAGGAAAAATGCGACCAGAAGAGCGGCGCGTTGCTCTCACGCCCCTGACAAAAATCTCAACCTCACCATGCGCCGCAACATCTACAGTGCTCCTCCGCCGCCACACGCGGCATTTTTGAAATCAGCGGTCCCAGATCTTCTAGTTTGTCAGTTCAGCTTTCCTTCCAGCACAATGCGTGCTCCTCACGCGCCACCATTGTCTGTGGTCGTCCAGTGTATTGGTTCTTCTCTTTGTCTAATTTCAATAACCAGCGATCAAGATGATGTGAATGTCATAGTCCTCTTCAACAAAGATACTTGAAGTATTGAAAATTTTTAGTTAAAAGTGAGAGTTTCTCTATCTAAAAACTTTCGAGGTTGGAATTCGAGAAAGATTGGTACTTGGTAAATTGGTACTTGGTAATTATCTCTCATCTAGGGGTGAGATTCGGCCAGTTTGGACTAGAGAAATTGTTTGGGTCGGCCATTTTGGATCGGACCAACTCGAGATTAGGTCCAGTCGGTCTCATTCTAAATTCATAGGACTAGACTGACTCAGACTGGATGAAAATTAAAAAAAATTATTATATATATTATTTATATAATAATTGTTCAATTTATTATGTAATTTTAATTTAACTTATTACTATTAACAATATAAAATTTTAAATATGTTATTAACAAATTAATATTCTATCAACTAATTAATATATAATGTCAATTAACTAATTATAGAGTAATTATGTAAATTAATAATGTAATTTTCATAAAATTTATTATCATTGATCATATAAAATATTTTTGTTAGTTAGTTACATAATTCACATTAATAAGTCTATCAATTAACTAGGTAGCTATTTTCCTCCCTCCCTAGCGTGCTCTCACCTCTCTCTAGCATCACTGTTTTTTCCAACCATTAAAGGCCGTTTTTGAGGGAGGACAGAGTTTTAGTTCCTCCCTCCCTCCCTTTCAGCCCTCTAGGGTTTTCTTAGTGTATTTACTATTTGGTTTTTCTAGTTATTTTTCATGTTGTTTGATGTTTTGTCTACAATACATAGAGAAGTCGATTTACTGCTTGCCGGACTTCTACGACCACTACGCGCCAGATAGTTGTACTTGACAGCTGTCGATCTATGGGAGGGGAGGAAAAACGCGACCAGAAGAGCAGCGCGTTGCTCTCACGCGCCTGACAAAAATCTCAACCTCACCATGCGCTGCAACATCTACATTGCTCCTCCGCCGCCACGCGCGACATCTTTGGAATCAGCGGTCCCATATCTTCTAGTCTATCAGTTCAGCTTTCCTTCTAGCGCAGCGCGTGCTCCTCACACGCCATCACTATCTGCAGTCGTCTGGTGTATTGGTTCTCCTCGTTGTCTGATTTCAATAACCAACGATCAAGACGATGTGAATGTGATAGTCCCCTTCAGCCGAAACAAATTAATAAACTGCAGCACACATTTCTCTAATGCGACTTTTAGTCACAGGCTTATAGTCTTTCTTTCAGACTATGTCAAAACTGCTTTTGAGAGGCTTCCCTTTATGAGAATTGGGCTGGAGCTAATTTATTGGCGAGATAGTCCCATTTTTCTCTTCTCCTTGTTTTTTGTGCTGTTTTTATTTACTTTTGAATGACTTTTGGGAACTCTCATCCTACTAACTTTTGTGTCGTTATATCTTTATAGTTTATCTATAAATTATTTGCCTTCAGAGAAAAAAAAAGTCTATCAATTAACTAATTATATACTAATTATGTAAATTAATTATATACTAATTATGTAAATGAATTATATACTAATTATGTAAATTAATAATGTAATTTTCATGAAATTATTATCATTGATCATATAAAATATTTTTTTAGTTAGTTACATAATTTACATTAATAAGTCACTTAGTTTTAACTTAACATTTTAAATAATTTTTTTATTCAATTAAAGAAAAAAAAACTAGGATTGGAACGGACTAGACTGATAACTACTGGTCCGATTTGGTCTAGTACTTACAATGAACTCTTTATTTTTTCTTCAAAATACACTATCAAAAATCTATTTTTTCTATTTTAATTACTCACTTTTACATTTTACCATCCATCAACATCTCTCTTTTTTTCTATATTTTTTAATATATATATATTTTATTTTAATTACATTTATTTTACAAATTAAAAAAAAGTTTGGAAATGGCCGAAACCCCATGCTTAAACAGTGTTGCCGAATCTCAAAAGTTGCGCATGGGAGTCGATGTTACCGTTGCTGGAGCTGATATTGTTGAGAGTTGGTCGTCGGCGTGAGGGGATACCGACGGTATGGTTAGTGGTGGCCGACGGTGGGTCGAACAAAACTCATAGAGTTCGAAATCCATTTTTGGCGTTGGATTAGCACATGAGAAACGACGGTAGACTTGTCGGTGTTGGGATCTTCTGGAGTAGGTCTTTGGCGTGAGATGATACTTGTGATGCTAGCAGTGTGTCGAATCTTGGCCAGCGGTAGATCAAACTTTGATTTGAACGCCATAATAGTTGAAGACGACCTATAATAAATAAGAAAAATAATAATATAAAATGATTTGAAGATAAACAGTATTGTGCTACATATTCATATTTTTATAATATTTTTATTTTAAAGAGTCTAATAGAATATGCTTTTTGATATTTTAAACTAAATTTTATAAAAATCTCATGTTTAATTATTCTATTAAAAATGTTAAAAAAAAAAAATTGGTCCATCACCCCCATAGCGAAACCGGATCGAATCGTTTTGACTCTCGAGTCTCATTAATTCATAGTAGGGCATGTGGACTCGATTGCAGAGAACTATTTCCGAGGGATATATAACTACATGAATACCCTCTAGAAGAACAACTTCCACTTGTCATATTAGCGTTTACCCACCTAAAGGTCGTTCTCTTTCTTCCTCTTTTCCTCTTCATCTCTTCCACCAAAACAATTCCCAAACAAAATTTCCCGAGAGATTCCGAGGAAATTAAAGCCAAGAAGTTGTTCGATGATTTCTAAACCCTAACCGGTCACTTGAGGACGATGAGGTCGACCCTTCCTGACATCTTCTTCAGCTCTAACATCACGTTTTCTGCACCAATTTTCGATGGAACGAGACCTTGCTCTCTCGTCCCCGCCAAACAACAGCGATCCAAAAAATCCGAAGGTGATCGAGTGGGAAGACTTCGAGGAAGAGCTTGCGAGGTTGTGGAGTCTTTCTGCTGCGCTGAAAGAAGCTAAGGAAAAGAAACAAAGTCTTCAACAAAAGCTCGAGGCACTTATTCAGGTAGGGTTTCGATGGGTGCGAAAAGACCAGTGGTGGTTCTTGATTCATTTCTTGGCTTAAGCGAACTGGTATGCCCTGTTTAATTGTTGAGAAAATGCACTGGAATAAAAAGAGAAAGATAAATTATATGATTTTTAATGTAGTTAGGGTCTCGGGAACTTTGGGATTTTTCCGTCTGTGCTGGAAGAGAAATAATTTATATTTTTTCTTAAAAATCTGATTTACACAGGAATAAGCGTTATATGAGGGCTAGCTGAGTGGAGATAGATTTTTCTACTTAGTGATACATAATTTTTAAATGAGTTCTAATATTTTCTTAAATTTCTACTTATAACAAAAAACCTTAAGTTTCTGCGTCTTTCTTGCCCTTCCCGAGTAAGAGGAAGCACCTTTTGTTAGAAAAAGTACTTGTTGAAGTAATATGTAGATTGAACAAGATATTCAAACCAAGTTTGTATGATCTTTCCATAGATTCATTAAAAGAGAATCTTGGTTGTTTTCAAGGATTGTAATCGTATGCAAGAATGCAAGTATAGTGATAACAAGTTAAATACATTATTTATGGTGTTCTGAAATTGTTTGGTTCACTGATGTGATACGCACGTGTACATACACTTTTTTTTGTGATAAGTAAGCACACGTGCACTCACTCTTACGTATGTATGGATATTCATCCACATTTATTACTATGTCAAGAAGAATTAAAGATTGTATGCAGCGCCCCGCCTAGGATGTTATAGATCTAAAATAGTTACATTGATTCTAGGCATATTAATCTTTTGGAATATGGGCCCATATGTGGATTGTGCCTTCCTTGGGTTGATACTAATAGTATCAAAGTGAAACTCAGTCAAAACTTTTTTTTTGATAGTTCATAAGAAAATTTTATCACCATGAATAGGCAAAGCCCAAATACACACGGCATATACAAAGAGATACCTACATTACACTAGAAACAAAAAGAGCCTAAACAATCCTGCAAATTAACATCAATCAATAGAAGAGCCTTGGCCCAAGAACCCAAAGTACAAAAGAAAAAATCCCAAAGGTTTCTCAAAGAATGTTATTTGTCTTCAAAACATCTCCCATTTTTTTTTAACCAAAGACACCACATCAAGCACAAAGGAATCATCTTCCATATGGCAGGCACATGAATTCTCCCCTCAAAACCATTCCAACATGCAAGAAGATCAACCATTTCCTTTGGCATCACACAAAAAATACTTGTCCAACCACAAATCTCATTCCACAAAGACTTTGCCACCTCACAATGAATAAAGAGATGACTTATGAAACTTTAGTCCCTATATGATGGAATGGCCTGACAAGAATGTTGGGGATTTAAGGGGGAGATTGTAATATCAAGGATTTTATATAAGGTGTGAATGTGATATCACATTGCTTGGGAATAAGAAACTCAAGCTCTTATGATGATTTCAAGGGGCTTCAATTTTAATAGCATTAGTCCCATTGGAGTATGGTCTCATATGTGGCTTGAGCCTTCCTTGACTTGTTACAATATCGCTCTCTTAAAAAATCATTGTGGAGTTTGAAAAAAAAACTCCAAAGTTATCTTGATAAGAAAAAATAACTAAAAATAAAAATCAATGAAAATAAAATCTACGTAATTTTCTGTTTGTTTGCATTTTACCAAAAAAAGAGGGTAAACTCTTTCAACCAAGCCATAGGGGCAGGGAAGGTTATCACCATGGATAATCTAAGGAAAAATAGACATTGTTATTATTGATTGGGGTTGCATGGGTAAGGAGAGTAGGGAGTCTGGATCTCACCTTTTACTCCATTGCAAAATGACTAGTGCCTTGTGGTGTATCATCTTCACTTGGATTGGATTAACTTGAGTCATACCTAGAAGGGTAGGGGACCTTTTTTACTTTCCAAGAGGATTAGGTGGCTGCACACAAACTGTAGCCGTGTGGAAAATTTTGTCTACTTGCCTCATAGGGTGTATCTAAAAGGAAAAAAGATAGAATTTTGGAGGACTTTGGAGACAGATGATGGAGGAGCTAAAGTCCTTTTTTTTTTACTACTCTCTTTCTTTGGAGAGCTTATATATAATTTAATAGGCCCTCTTTAGTTTTTTAGTATTTTTTTTTTCTAGAAATAGATAATCGGCTATCTTGTACATAGCTTGTGTAGGTGGGCTGTACCTTTAGTACTTTGTAAGAAATTTATATTGCTTATAAAAAATTAGTTGAATGAGATTGATGCATATCAAAGAGTTTACTTGCTTTCCTTTCCTCTATTATAATATGTATCGGATTTAGAATCTTAATTTGTTTTCCCTTTTCTTTTCATTTTCCTCATTTCTTGGCAGTTGAATAAAGTATTAATGCTTGTGGTATGTTCTATTTGACTCTTTCATCCCTTAGTTTGAACAACTAACCTTTGTTAGAATTTTGGAATTGCTTGCTTTTGCCTCAAATTTGTTTGTTTCCATTGTTTACCTTTTGAACACTTGGGAAAAATGAATTAATTAAGGCTTGGTTTGCTTTCAAAACACACACAATCTCATCTCATTTTATTTCATCTAATCATTGCACATTTTTCAAATTCCAATACAAAATAATATAAACAATTTAACTTTTTCAAATTCCAATACAAAATCATATTAAAAAAATATATTATAACAATATTTTATTTAACTTTTCACTTTAATCTCAATTTATCTCATCTTATCTCAATCTCATTTCTGAAAATAAATCAGGCCTAAGTTATTCGCATTATTCAGTTATCAATATTTTCTTTTCTGACATCTAATGTGAACTAAGTCTTTGTGGCATGACATTGGAGAAAGATCTAAAGCTGTGAATTTTTTTTTATTTTCTTGATCCTTAATGAATTTACCCGCGGATTAGCGGGCCACAATGTTGTGGGCAGGTTGATGCTGAGTCATTGAGTCGATTAAATGTTCTTGATGAGATGCGTGAGAAACTGGAAGCTAAAAAACAGGTGATGGAAAGCATGTCGATGAGTTCTAAGCTTGCAAAGGAGGATGCTAAAAAGCAAGAGGACAAACTCAGTGTTGAAGTTAGATCTTTATTGGTTGCCGGGACAGCTCTTTCTGTAGCAAGGAAGCAATTGCAGGTAATTTTAATTCATACCTGTTAAGATTCCATGTATTGTTTGGATTTTGATTCTTGGATAATTTAGTAATTTTTATTCTAATATCCACTATGTACATGGGACATATACAAGAGCAACACTTGGCCATGATTAACAACTGTTACAAGGAATTCATGGATATTCAAACCATAAAAATCAATTACAATAGCCCAATGAAGTGTTAAGAAAGAAACTTTTGAGCTCGTCCATTGACTGTTTATGATCTTCAATGCTTCTTCCATGTGAGACTGAAGCTTTATGGGTTGTAGTATGAGAGACTCTCTTTGTTACAAGTGCATGTGGATTAATACTGTTTTGGGTCTTATCAATATTGGTTACTTGAAGCCCGAAGCTTTATGGATTGCAGTATGAGAGACTTTCTTTGTTACAAATACATGTGGATTATGCAATAGATACCTTTTGTTCCTCATTGCCAAAGTTTCTATTTGTTTGTGCTCATTTATCTAGATTGGATCTCTTTTGGGTTTCACTAAGTGAGCATTACACATTTGCTTCTTCTGTTAGTTTGTTTATTATTTTTGTTTTCACGAACAAGTTGATCGTCTTCTTTGATTTTATTCAGTATGGGACTCCATTGGTCTTAAGAAAAGGGCACCAATGGTCTTAGATTATTTTTCTTTTTTGTTGTGTATTTTGTCCATTTATGTTTATAATTATTGAATGCTTTTATATTGTATTAAAATCACAATTATCGCAGATAATTTTTTAAATAATATCAGTTTCTTATTTCTTTTTCTGGGTGAATGGCTGATGTTATCATATAAATATATATTATATTTGCATTGGTGTGATAGAAAAGCTGATCATTTTTTATTTTACAGGAATCAAATAGGCTGTTTTCTGGAGAAAAAGGTTATGGTAGTTTTCGGAATTTGCAGAAGAGGCTAAGAACGAGGCAACAATATATGATCTCTCAAGTTTCATTGCTCTATCCTGTAAAGATTTTGGTTGGACCTGCACAGGAGCAGGAACTTGAGTTGTTTCCAAGCAGTAGTCAATCAGGTATATGCCAGTGAGTTTTTTTTTTTTTGGAGCACGTATATTCAATTACTGATATATAAAGGCGCACTTTTTCCGTTTTAAGCTCACGATAAAAAAAAGTGCCAAAAAGCACAATATGCACTTTCATACAGCACTTTTTCTCTGGTAAATGGAGGGTTTTGCCCTTGGCACTTTGCTCTTTGCATTAAGCCCTTTTTTACCAACAGTATTTTGGAGTTTCCCAAAAGGGTTTAAACTGGTAAAGTAGACAATCTCTCTCTTCAAGATAAGCCAGCTTCTTTTAATTTCAAATTCAATTGATATTGGTCTTATTGTAAGTATCCATGGAAGGCCCAAGTTACATCTGGCTATACTCTAAAAAGATAAATCAATGATACAATTGGGCAGTATAGCCCATTGAAATCTTTATAAATAGCAAGAACTGATCCCACTCACCACCTGTACTCCCCAATAGGGGTACCACAATCTCTCTAGATTCCCTATGTTCACATCAGGCCATTCCATCTAAGCTAATGTCCCACATTTTTTGTGGGGATTGGTTTTGATGTCATAGTAATGACACAAGGAAGGCTCAAGCCACATTTGAGTCATACTCGAAAAACACTAGGCAATAGTATGGTTAAAGCCCACTGAAATTATTATACAAAGCAAGATCTTCTCTCTCCTAAGCAATGTAGGACCCCATTCATCACCTATACTTCTCAATATGGGGTATCCGTATCACATTTACTTAGTGAAAATAATTTGGATTGCCTGCAACTTTTTGATAATGTTTTGTTGTCTCTCTTGGCAAGGTTTTGTACCATGTTATAGTTTCGTCATTAATTTATCTTTGTTGGAGTTCATCTCCCTTAGCATCATATGGAGTTTGAGGAATTGTTGTCAAGTGGGGTGGTTGTATTTGCCTTCTAAAGGGGCATTGGGAGGTATCTTGTTGTCAAGTGGGGTGGTTGTATTTGCCTTCTAAAGGGGCATTGGGAGGTATCTTGGTAATTTGGGATAGAAGGGTCGTGGACAAGATGGATTATTGTGTGGAGGATTTTGCGGTGGTCATATCTTTCAGGATTGTAGAAGATTATTATCAATGTGCCTTTGCCGGTGTTTATGGTCCTAATTCATATTGCAAGAAAGAGTCTTGTGGATGAATTGGCTGGTCTTTGTAGCCTATGGAGCCTGCCTAAGTGCATTGGATTGATTTTAATGTCACCCTTTTCTAAGATCAGAAGGTCCTAGCTCCAGTTTTGCAATGGTGGATTTTTTTGACTTCATTTATGAGCAGGTCTAAGGTTTGAATCTTCTTGGATGCAAACATTTTCTAGGGGCCATCGGATTGGGGGGACTTTCTCTTAAATTACCCAAGGTGCACTTGCGGGAAACTTCTAGTCGAGGGCGTGTTTACCCCCGGGATTAGTCAGGACTTTGTTCTGCACCCTGTGCAAAAAAAAAAAAAAATCTTTTGGACATCCCTTTAGTTGGTGATACCTTCACATGGTCTAGTATTAAAGTGCATCCATCTTGGTCAAGAATTGATAAATTACTCATCTCACCCGATTGGGAAGCACTTTTTCTAGATCTAATCCAAAACCCACTTCCAAGGTTATGTCGGACCACTTCCTTATTATCATTGATTATGGAGGTATCCATGGTGGTAAAAGATACTTCAAGTTTGAGAACATGAGGCTGAAATCAGAAGGCTTCGTTGAGAGAGTTAGACAATGGTGGTCCTATCTTCTTCAAGGCATTCCTAGTTACGTGTTGGCTTGTAAGCTAAAGGCTTTAAAGGAGGATATGAAGAAATAGAATGAGCAGTTGTTTGGAAATGTGGAACATCGAAAAAGGTCCCTCTTTGACAAATGAATGGGTTTGTAGGGGGGTGGAGGAGGAGAGGAGGGGTCTTTCAGAAGAAGAAAAGGCTTACAAAAAACTTATGACCTCGGATATTGAAAGGAGGACTTCAAAGGAAGAGATTTCCTGAAGACAAAAATCTAGGACTTTATGGTTGAAAAAAGGGGACAAATGCACCAAGATCTTTCATATTTTGGCTACTTTGCATAGGAGACACCTTTAATTGAGTCTATTAGTAGATGAGAGGATGACATCGAACCCTTCTAGGATCACGGATCACATCACCAATTGTTACGAACAACTACTCTTAGAATAGTTTTCTTGGAGACTAAGACTGGATGGTCTTGTTTTTTAGTCACTCAACCATCAAGAAGCAAGTTGGCTAGAGAGGCCATTCAAGGAGGTGGAGATTTGCAAAGTGGTGAAAAGTATGGTAGGTAACAAAGCTCTGTGTCCGGACGGGTTCACCATGGCTTTCTTTCAGGCATGTTGGGAAGTAGTTAAAGATGATGTCATGAGTTTCTTCCATGAGTTTCATGAAAGATGTAGTTTTGAAAAAAGCCTTAATGCTACTTCCATTGCTCTCAAGTTCCATTGGTGAATTGGACTACGGTTTGTAATCCGGCGGCACGCGAAGGAAGGTTGGGAATTCGAAACTTGTTGGTTTTCAATAAAGGCCTTATCGGGCAAGTGGTTGTGGATATGCCAAAAAGGGATAAGATGTTTGTGGAGGGTCATAATAAATCTAAAAAGAGACGAGTTTCAATACAACATTCATTGTTCTTTTGCCCAAGAAATCTGGCGATGTCGAAATCAGAGACTTTCGTCCAATCAGCTTGGTAAATGGGATGTACAAGATCATTTCAAAAGTGCTAGCCAACCGCCTTAATGGGATCATGAGCAAGATTATTTCCAGATCTCAAAACGCTTTTGTTTAGGGCCGCCAAATTCTTGACTCTGTTTTAATTGCTCGTGAATGCTTAGATAGCAGACTGAAGTTGGATCAATCTGGTATTATAGTGAAACTCGACATGGAAAAGGCTTTCAACCATGTTAATTGGGACTTTCTTCTTTATTTACTTGGGAGAATGGGCTTTGGAGAGAAGTGGTGCACATGGATTCGTCATTATTTTTCGACGGCCAGATTCTCAATCTTAGTTAATGGTTCACCAGTTGGTTTCTTTAATAGCTCACGTGGTTTGAGGCAAGGAGACCCACTTTCGCCTCTCCTCTTTGTCATTGTTATGGATGCTTTGAGCCGTATGATTGACGTGGCGGTTTCTGGTGGTCTCATGTCAGGCTTCAAGATTGGAAATGTTTCTCATGACGGCATCATTATCTCGCACTTGCTTTTTGCAGGTGACACTCTTATTTTCAGTGATTCTAATCATGATCACTTGAAAGCTTTAAAAACTTTACTGCTGTGTTTTGAGGCTGTTTCGGGGTTAAGAATCAATTTTACCAAATATGAAATTGTGCCTGTTGGCCCCACTAATAACCCTTTTGACTTGGCCAATATTTTGGGATGTAAAATCTCTTCCCTTCCGATTATATACTTTGGTCTTCCTCTGGGTGCTTCTCATAAAGCTTCTTCTATTTGGGAGGAGGTGATTGAGAAGATTGTAAAAAGGCTTGCCGGGTGGAAAAAGCTTTATCTATCGAAAGGAGGTAGAATCATTTTGATTAAAAGTACCTTGACTAGCCTCCCTCCATATTTCCTCGCTCTTTTTTGGCTCCCTGCGGGAGTTGCCAAGAGAATTGAGCAAACTTACAGAAACTTTCTATGAGACGGTATTGGGGAGGAAAGAAAATTCCATTTGGTGAGTTGGAATAAAATTTGTGCTCCTGTGTCTTGCGGGGGATTGGGTATTAGAAATCTTAGACTCTTCAACAAGGCGCATCTTGGAAAATGGCTTCGGAGATATGTTCATGATAGAGATGCTTTATGGAGGCAGATTGTGGATGCAAAATATGGAAGAATGTGAGGGAATTGGTGCACTAATGAAGTTTAAGGGGCTTTTGGTACAAGTCTTTGGAAATCCATTAGATCCGGTTGGGGGGATTTTGTCAAGAACATTAGATATAAAGTGGGCAATGGGAATAACACTCTTTTTTGGCATGACGTTTGGTGTGGGGTCTTTGCTCTTAAATTTAGTTATCCCAACCTCTTTCAGATAGCTAGATTTAAAGGGGTCTCTGTGGCTGATTCGCTTTAGTTTCTAAATAACTCGTATCATCGGAAAGTGGAGTTTATCAGGGATTTGCAGGATTGGGAGCTTCGCGAAGCTGCTGATTTTTTTGCCTTGCTTTATGAGACGAAGTTTGATCTTAGTAAGGAGGATAAGCTGCAGTGGGTTCATGATTCCAAATCCACTTTTTCAGTTGGATCCTTTTATGAAGTGTTGAGCTGTAAGAAAGATATTGTTTTCCCCTGGAAATGTATTTGGAAACCAAAAGTCCCTAGCAAAGTCGGCTTCCTTTGCTGGTTGATCTGTCTAGAAAAAGTTTTGACTATTGATAACCTGAGAAAGAAGGGGTTGTTTAGTATTGATCGGTGCTATATGTGCAAGAATGCTGGAGAATCTGTCAGTCATCTTTTTTTGCACTGCGATGTGGCTACAATTTTGTGGAATGATATTTTCAATAGGGCCGGCCTTGCATGGGTCATGCCATTGTGAGTGGCAGATTTCTTGGCAAGTTGGAATGACTCTCTTGTTCGTGACGTTGATGCTGAAATTTGGCGAATTGTCCCTTTATGTTTGTTTTGGTGTGTATGGTCCAAAAGAAATGGAAGATGTTTTAATGATTGTGAACGTTCTTTGGGGAATCTTAGGGCTCTTTTCGTCAGTACTCTCAATTTCTGTGTTTACAACCCTTGTAAGGGATGGGACTTCTTGTAATGCTTTTTTAGCTTGAGCTATTTAGCCTATATCTAGGTTATTCCCTTTGTACACCTCCAGTGTACTTGTTTTGCCTTTTGGCTTTTATAATAATATTACCTTTATCAAAAAAATCTAAAATATGATGGATATTGAGGAGGATGGAGCTTGAATGAAGTGAGCGGATCACATGGGGTGGGGCTTTGGAAACACATATGAAAGAGGATGGACAATCTTCTCTCGATACATACGCTTTGCAGTTGGGGATGGTTCCAGAATTAAATTTTGGCATGATTTATGATGTGTTGACCGAACCCTGGAGGAAGCTTACCCAGCGACTTACACCCGGAGATAGGAGGCTTCAATTGCAGACCTTATGGATCTATCTAGTGGTTCCCCTCAATGGAATGTCATCTTCCATAGAGCTGCACATGATTGGGAAATTGACTCATTTAGACATTTTTTTCCTCTTGTATATACATACTGGTAGAGTGCATGGGGAGCACCAGATCTTTTGGTCTCCATCCAGGAAGGGGAGATTCATTGTTCATTCATTCTACAAGAGTCCCTTATGACACAAAGTACAAATCCATTCCCATGGAAGAACATATGGAATTATAAGGCCCCCCAAAATCTTCTTTCTTTGTATGGACAACTTCACTAGGAAGATCCTTACCTTAGATAATCTAAGGAAATGCCGAATCATTGTGTTGGATTGGTGCTATATGTGCAAGGAAAGTGGGTAGTCCATGGATTACCTATTATTTCATTGTTATGTAGCCACGAGCTTATGGAATGATATCTTTGCTGAGTGGGGCTCCACTGGGTGATGCTATGAAGGGTGGTTGCTTTTCTTGCTAGTTGGAGAGGCATCCATGGTAACTCTCAAATAGCAGTTATGTGGAATATGGTCCCGATCTGTTTATGGTGGTGCATAGGGATCAAGAGGAATGGTCAGAGTTTTGAGGATCGTGAACAGACAATGGACGAGCTTAGATCATTTTTAATTAATACCTTATTCCCTTGGTCAATTGTAGTAGATTTTAATGGCATGAATGTCCATGATTTCCTTGTATTTTTAGACACTGATGCATAGTTGTTGTTCTTGCATATGTCCTGTGTACTTGTCTATGCCTATTTTATAATAAAGTTCTTGCTGATAAAAAAAAAAATATCTTTCTTTGGACTGTCAGGGGGTTCTCCTGAATCAAAACCTGCTCATCAAGGATCCTTGACAATTTTAGGTCTCCACCTGAGTATGCTTCCTTTTAAGAAGCTGAGTTTTTTCACGGATAAGAGGGAGGTTCAGAGGTCTGCAACTGCCCTGGGATATGTTGCACATGTGCGTTCTTTCTCTTTGCTGGACTTAAAAATTAGTATTATCAACCATTATGGATCATATACTATCTACTCTTTTTTCTGATGAGTCACTGCATTCATTTGTTTTGGACTTGGCATATTACAGTTCTTTTTTTTATTAATCCTAGATGTTATCAATATTGTTTCATTGTGTTATTATTATATGCTGGTGCATTTTGTACCAGACTTTTTGTCAACTTGTTCAAAGCCTGGTTGCCAAAGCAAGATATTGGATTGTACTTCATCAGCCTGATTTTCTTGCAGGCTGTTTCTCTTATAGCTTCCTACTTAAACGTTGATTTGCGTTACCATTTGCGCTTGGGTGGTTCTCATTCATATATTATTGACCATGCACCTTCATCAGAGCCCACTTCTTCAGATTTTTCATCAAATACAGAGCTTTCTACAACTAAGAATCATGTGGAGTTCCCTCTCTTTTTAGAAGGTCAAGACACTACAAGAGCTGCTTATGCTGTATTTTTGCTGAATAAGGTGTGCTTTATTTCATGCGGCATCTTTGGGCTCTATAATTCTCATGAAACATTAAATAAATTAGATTGTTTGGACTATTTGTATGGCAATGTAAGGAGCTTTCCTTAGTCTATCATACTGGGAGTCTTTGAATTCTTTCGATTATTTAGGCATTGCAATATTGAACTTATTTTAGTTGCTTCTCCTGGCCCTGTTAGAGCTAGGTTTTTAAGCTATCCTACTTTGGCCTTTTTTTTAATTTTTAATTTTATTTTATTTGAGTAACAATTCATTAAGGTTTGAGTATAGTTACAATGCATTTTCCCTGATCCTTCTATGGCCTTTTCTTATATTTGGCAGAAATTGCATTTTCCGGCCCTAAACTATTGAGCATTGTTACAATGTCTTCCCGGATTTCTCAATTGTCCATATTATTTATTGTTAATAGTATGCATTTATTAGAGTCTTACGTGATCCTGTAATTTGATTTAATTTTACAGTGATCACGATAAGGGGAATTTAAGGTTACAAATGGTGGAACATGGGGAAATTTGAACAATTTGGTATATCGCAACTACTGATGTGATTTGGGGGTTTGGTTTATTATATTTATAGTTTAGGAATATGACCCTATATCTACTTATATAAAAAAAAAAGGAATATGACCCTATATCTTTTTTTACAAGTCCCTATAGTTTGGGGCCAAAAGTGCAATTTATCCAATCTATGTGGTGGTCATCAACTTTTTCCATTTTTCCCCCATACCACCTTTTCTTTTGGTGCAATTATTTGAAATGTGATGGTTTGAGGGGAATGAATTGCTTTTTGTAGAGCTACGAGAAAAGATCTACTAAAAAACCAGCTAAATGGGAACCTAAATATTCCACCAGTGTGATGTAGGTGCTAGGAATATGTTGTGCTGGAAGCTATCTAATTATGACCCCCTTTTTTTCTCATGCAATAAATATGATGTTGCTTTTAAATTCAATTGATCTTCCATGTTTAGGATATCTTTTTATAGAATTGAATGTTGCACCAACTCATGTCGAAGGTTAAAATCAATAATTGAGGGAGTCAAAACAATAGCAAAACTCTTTTGACAGATGTTTCTTGGTACTTTGATGAATTCAATTCTCTCTCCCCTTTATTGGTGAGAAATCAAATGTGTGCCCTTGTATATTACTTGTATATCTCAATATGGAACACTATTTTTAACATTTCATAAGTCATAGCATTTTGTTTTTCAAATTTATTTTGGAGAACTACCAATAAAGGGAAATTGTTCTGAAATTCGGAAGATCTTGTTTTGGCTCTGGATGACCTTCACCTTTTTGCCCTCTGGATGTAGGATTTGGAGCAGCTTTTGAATTCTGTTGGTGTACAGAGTTTAGGACCACGCCACATATTACCTAACTTGAAGGAGCTTCTAAGAACTATCCAGTCTGAAGATTTTAGAAATACATTATGATGCAAAATGATCGACTGTAAGTTAGCTTCTCTGTAAATGGACTACTTTTTTTT
Source organism: Platycarya strobilacea (assembly GCA_036898215.1). Taxonomy (NCBI): domain Eukaryota; kingdom Viridiplantae; phylum Streptophyta; class Magnoliopsida; order Fagales; family Juglandaceae; genus Platycarya; species Platycarya strobilacea. Next base: position 24,220,559 of record CM072545.1, on the reverse strand, counting down.
TTTTTTAAAGCTTGGGTGCAATTTTTTTATGGAGCACCTTCAATGAATCGATATAGTATTCTGTGTCATTCCAATTGATTGAAGCAAATTTTGCTCAAAATGGAAATTCTTTGTTGGAACATAAACTCATGTAAGATTTGACTGGTTAATTTGATTCATCTCTTATAGTTGATCCAACATTGGGGATGGTATTTGTATTTGTTCGTTTATTTATATGTGAAGAGCCCTAAACTACTACGCATGCTGACAAGATGGTATACGGACTTCCTGTCTTAGGTATACGGACTACCTGTCTTAGAGAGGGACGAATAACCACTTAAAAAAATAATAATAATAATTAAAAAAAAAAAAAACTTTTCTTAAGTAGGGGATTGGAAAAAGTACCATTAGCTTGCTTGTTTGTTTTTGTTTCAGTTCAAAATAATTTTTATTCTTATTACGGTTGTACAAGAAAGGTTGCTTGTGTATGCTATGGTTATTTTCTGAATGCTATTTTTTTTTTATGAGGAATCTTGGGGGGGGCGTCCCTGGTGGCGATGGGCGACACCGCCCCCGCCATCGAAACCGGCGGACTCAGGCGATCTCACTCCTACGACGGCAAGCTCCGGTGTGCTCCCGGCAGCTTTAAACCCGTTTCGGACCCGTTCTTGAGTCCGTCAGTCCCGATGGCGTTGGCAGTGTCGCCCACCGCCACCGGCAGCGGCTCCGTTCGTTCCATGGCCGAATCTCCCTAAATTCATTTTCATTTTATTTTTTTATTTTGTTTTTTATTTTGTTTTTAGTTTTTTATTGTGTTTTTTATTATGTTTTGTTCATTTTATTTTTTTAGTATATTTTTAATCTTTATTTTTTTATTTAATCATATTTTTTATTTTATTTTAATATGTTTTTCATCATCAAGCAGCCCAACTAACGTTGGGCTGCTTTAGACGCTGGGGACAGCCGGACCAGTCCCCAACGTCTCTCTTTTTTTATATATAAAAATGAGGGATTATTTTCTTCCACAGAAAAATATTTCAACCAGTATATTTACTTTATATATGTTAAAAAAGAAAAAGAAAATATTTCAATCAGAATATTACTACCATTTTATTTGTTTTTTAATATTTTGTGTAACACTTATTTTTAAGAGTAATTGTGTAACAATTACTTTTTGACTGATCATTTAAGAAAGGATAAGTAATTCCTAAAGGATGTGTAAGAATAATAAAATATTAAATAGTAATAAAAGTGTTTGAGTGGAGGACAATGTAGGTGAAAAGTAATAATAAAATATTAAATAGTAATTAAAAAGTAATGAATAGTAATAAAAGTAGATAAAAAATAATAATAAAATAGTGAATAATAATAATAAATGTTTAAAAATGTTTGGAAGTTTTTGGTTCAGATACGAATCTCAGATTTTCAAGAACTCTAAAATTTTAGTTATGCTCCAAAGAGAGATTACACTCTGGAGAGTTCACACTGTAAGGATCGTACTCTTTAAGATTATAGGTGTATCGAACGTTTTATTATAGTAAGTACTAAGTCTTTATATGTTGTGGAAGATAATTCGATAAGTAATAAGGACTGCTTTAAATTTTTAATACTTATCTTAGGTTTATTATTTTTAAGTTTACATGTTAGAAAAAAAAAATGAAAAACGTTGCTGAAAGAAGTTTTAAGTGAAAAACAAGGCCAACATAACAGGAAAATATCTCCTTTACAGACGTTCACGGGCCTTGTTTTAACAAGAAGGTTTTCAATAGCATATGCCAAATGGTAAAGTCTACTATTCATATGTACCTCTTTTACAAAAACAAAAATAAAAATCTTTATAATTAGCAAAATAAATAAATAAATAAAAAGGCAGTACCGTGATGATATTCTATTGGAATATAATAGTGTTGTATATTAATAAATCTTAAATACAAAATGTTTGATTAATAACTTTTTTTTTATCTCAAAAGCTAGAAGAAAGCGTTTTAGGTTTTTTTCTTTCCCCATCAATACGACTTTTTTATGTTACAGCGTCAATCAAAAGGATCTCGTTTTGAATCTGTGCCACAGATCTCCCTTGTTATGTGGAGCATTAATCCAGTAATCGGGATGAAAAATTCTATTCATTATTCTCACGACACACATCATATAATTTTAATTTTTTTTTCTTTTAACAAATGTGTGATATATAAATAATAAGTAGAAAATTTTAATTAGTGTAAAAAGAACGAAATTAAAATAAATAAATAAAAATAATAAAAATAAATGCAGTGTGTAATCGTGTGGAGATGATGAGTAATAAAGTTTAATTGGGATTATCCTGCAACTTACACCATCAAAAACCATATTGTAACCCCCACTGGATTACAAGCTGCAACGCCGAAACGAACAGGTCCCAAACCATAATGTAACCGCCATCAAACATTCAACGCGACTAGACTGAAATTTTGGTGTGCTGTAAGTGATCAGTATGCTTTTATTATCTCATGTCATGTAACCCTAACTCAGTTTTATGTAAAGTCAAAACAACTAGGGCTGTTCACCGACCCGACCCGATCCGATAGGACTCATTTCTGACCCGACCCGAAATTACAAGCTTCCGATTACAGATTAGCCGCTTCGCCCGATCACCCGATTTCGTCCCCTACCTCTTCTTCTTCCTTGAATTCGAACAAAAATACCATGGGAATCCAGACATCCCTAATCAATAAATTTCATTTCCAAAAAATTCAAAACAATCCCAAATCAACAAACTCCATTTCTAAAGAATCCAAACGAAAATCCCAAATCAACAAAAATTTCTAAGAAATACCCTAATTTCTGCGGCCATCGTTCACGACTTTGAAATCAACGATGATGGAAGTTTGGCCCGCTTCACGACTTGGTTGCTACGGCCATCGTTCCCACGAGCCACGAGTGGAGATGGAAATGGATCGGCTCAAGGAGATCGAGCAGCTGCTGTCGCCGTTGCCGCCATTCTTGTTGCAGTAGAGAAAGACGGCACGTTGTGATATCGCCGGCGACGAGAAGCTTGGTCCTGCAGGGTCTGGAGGTTAGCACCGACGGCTTGAAGTGGCAGCGAGGGTGGAGAGAAAGAAGAGAAAAGAAGAGAGAAAGAGGAATGCAAAAATCGAAGAGGAAGAGAGAGAGAGAGAGAGAGAGAGAGAGAGAGAGAGAGAGAGAGAGAGAGGATGGTTAATGTAACGGCCTAACGGGTAATTCCGTTTCCGACTTTCGGACAATCGGGTCGGACAATCGGGTTGGAGCTTTGCGGGTAATCGGGTCGGTTCGGACGGACGGCTTTTTTGTACAGCCCTAAAAACAACTGCGACTGCCACTGCTTAAGGAGGGTGCTGAAACTGAAAGCACATGTAAAAATACAAAGACTACAAATGAGAGAGGTAGTCTTACAATTGTTTTGTTTTGTTTTTTTTTTTTTTTTTTTTAAGTTTGGTGGTTAAGTAGACTATTACATGTTAACGTATGCTCTAATGACAACCTAGGCCTAACAACAATTGGTCAAAGACAATCAAGTTCTTCCATGGGATCACAATTCAAGCTGGTAAGTGGAGCCTTTCATTGTTCTTCCAGCTGCAAGACATATTAACAAAGGCATCACCATTTTCTGATTTAAATAGCATTATGTTTGAAAAGTTTTTAGCAATATTAAAGCATTTACCTCTGAAAGTAATAATAGAAAAAATCAGCATAGAGCAGTGTCTGGATTAGCCCCGATATCCAAGCTGCAAGAGCAGAGAACCGTTTCTCAGCACCAGACAAGAAAAAGAAAGGAAAAGAACGGAGGATCTTCATAGAGATGTTAAAAATTAGGTAGCAACAAATGAGTCATACTTATCCATTGGACATAATAACGCTTCTCGGTAAAGTAGCGATAGATCCAGTTTAGTATATACAGCGCTCGATATGCACTGCAGTAAGGTAAGCAAACTTAATCAATAATCATCTCAGTTTCAGCCAACAAATGATAGAGCAGTTCAGACTAAAGAATCTACAGAATGTGACAAAAAATGGAAATTCAAAAAGGTTTGAGCTACCCAATACACCATTGAGAGTTTCAGTCTCCTTCCAGGCCAGGAACATGTTCATGTGGAGATAAATTGCATGAATTAAAAGACAAGTAGCTGTTATATGTATCCAAGTTCATTTATGGTAGGACGCAATTGGAATGCATCAAATGATTGGAAATGCTGAAGTTGTGAGGTGATGAAGCAGTAACAAACTAATGGTATAATAAATTAAAATGGTGACTACAACTCTTAGTGTAAGGATTAGCTTCTAACTCCAGAAATAATTACTTAATGAATTTTATTTTATCTATAGGAAAAAAAACTTCTCTCTCCAGTATAAGGATTAAAAGAATCCTGGAATTTCTCTAGATGAAATATTCCAGGATTCTTTTCGATGTTAAGGGAATATTTGATATAAGTAAACTTCCCTGACAAATATTTATGTGGATGGTAATCATATTTTTATAGGAGTTTTTCTAAAAAGAAAAAATAAGTAATTATACTTCCATAATGTGATTGTATTCAGCTATTGATATTCTGAACTCCACCATGAATAGGCTTAGGTTGGGTGTTATGGCTTGATGTTGAAGCAAATATAAGAAGGGCTCTAATTAGGGTTGTTAAAACGGTCATCATATTTTGGGGCCAAAGGAAATTTTTAGGTATTCTGCTCTGTTTTCCAGCCGCCTCTTCATTATCTCTCTTTCCCTCCCTTAACCCCCTCCTTAAAGTATTGTGGCCTCAATCGATTCATATTACTTGTATACGTGCTTCCTTTTCCCACACTAATCATTAAGCAGTTCATATCCAAGTTCAATGTCCTCATAAATGGCTGTTTTCATTTTTTCTATTTGATAAATACATGGCTGTTTCATGTTGTAAGAGCACATTTGTAATCATGTCAATTGAAGTCCTAAAAAAGGAACTTGAGACGGAGAAGATCTAAGAAAGAGAGAGTGAAAACAAGTTTTTATGAACTGATGCTCTGCAAATAATACTACGATCTATGCTAGAGTAAGGAACAAAGTTTATCAAGGTTGGTTTCTGTAAAAATCTATAAAATTTGGGACCCATCCCAACAGACTGACAACCCCAGGCACCGAAGATAAGGCCTACTACCTTATGTATTGTTCCTCATCACACCTTCCTCTCAAGAATCAATTTGAAACTAGGCTAGCAGAGAATTGCAAATTATGATTTTAAAGCATTTTGTATTTATCAAGTTTTTATAATATATAGAAGTGTTTCATCAATTGTCAATACTTAATTTTGGTATTTAATTTTGGATAAGTACTTAATTTTCCTAATTACAATATATATGTTTCCTTTTAAGAAAATAGAAACAGAATTGTGGATGATGCAGAAAAACTGTATAAAAATGAAAACCAGTTCAAAACTGAATCAACTTTTAATTTTGATAAGTCATTCGGCTCAGTAAACAACCCTTTTTAAGAAGACTTCCCTAAGATACTTTTAAACTTAAATTTTCACCAGTAAAACCACTCAATTCTCCCTACCCTCATAAATAAATAAATAGTCTAAACTTGAGGATGTCTCCAAAGATCTTTCAGCTACTCTATAAAGTTGATTTTGCAGTTTTCATTAAACAAAATCTTTTCAGCATCACCCAACCAGTTTTTGCAAGTACGAAAAAGGGTCAGTAAAGTTCCTAAACGCATATAACCCCCAAGGGTTTTTGGTGTTCATTATCCATTATTCCGACCTATTTAAGAACACTGACCAGAGCCAATATAAAGTTACATATACAAGTATGTTTATTAAAAGACTACACAGACACGTTAAGTTCCTAGTTAAAGATGAGAATAATTCTGGGTGCAGTCCTAGGAGGAGGACTGCAGTCCTAGGAGGAGGACTGCACGGGCACGAACTGAAACGTTTCATTTCATTTAGCATTTCATCTCCAAATTTGATCCCCTCCCTTTGAAAATTCTAGATGATTTTTCACTGCGAATCTGGCTATCTCTCTCTCTCTACTTAACGTGTCTGTGAAGGCGTTCCATGGAGAAATTTTCAGAGAAAATATTCGCTTCTAATCACGAAGAATCTTGCAAAACCATGGAATAAGCTCAAATTTACTATATTTCCTGTAATATTGTTCTTTAAACTGAACTTCTCTCTCTCTCTCTCTCTCTCTCTCTCTCTCCCTCTCTCTCTAAAAATGGTGGTTATGGGATGGTCTTGTTCTTGTGGCTGAAATTCATGGAGGTGGTTAGGGATGGGGACCAGCTTGAGCTCTCCGTGGGTATTGCATCAGCTTCTTTTCCTATCAATAATTTCTATGGAGTGTGGGTGTGGATTTGGTTGCAATAATGGCCAAGTAATAATCCATCTGTATCTTCTATGCAATCGGAATTTTGAACTCTATTAATTTCCTTTTTTGGGGGGGATTTGGATGGTGGGTTATATTTTACAAGAGATTATGGCAATGGGTTTTGGTTATCTATCGCAAATGCTAAATTTTGGAACAAAGTCTTGGTTTACTGAGGTTTATTAAAAAAAAAAAATGATCAATGATTTGCTCCTTTTTCTAGTTTGTTGCTAGGCTATGAAATTGCTCCAGGCTTCTCTGCAATTTTCAAACACCCATGAGGTTTGGAAACTAGATCTAGGGCAGAATCGCTGTGGAGGGAGGGAAGAATTCGCTGGGGGAGGGAATGAAGCTAATCTGATAATTTAGGTATAGGGGCAGTTTTGACATTTCACCATAATTTAAAGAGTTAAATTACCACCCACTCCGTTCGTCCGCATGCAAGCCTTTATTTAGGACTGTACCTAGCGGTTCCCTAAAGATGAACCTACTTACACAATATCCTTTTGATGAGCAAATAGATATTTGTATATGCAGATTTATCTGCGCACACACCATATCTACCAAAATAGGCCTGTATGCTCAGCCTATTTTGTTTGATGATGTGGAACCTCACCAAGGCCAGGCCCTTCATAGCCATCTCTGGCGAGTAATGTTTGGAAACACAACCCCACCTGTCAGAGCTGTTATCAGGCAAGAGAAATGCTATTTTGCCTAATCACTTTGACACCTCATGTATTTTACATTTTTAAATTTTTTTTTACTTAATAGTTAAGGAAATGATTATTAGTGTATTGATATTTTTATATTTTTTAAAAACATTCTAAGATTAGAAAAAAAATAAGAATGAAAAAATGAAAAGCTAATTTTAAACTAGCAGTACATTGGAGCTGTGCTACTCAAGCGGCAATGTAGCACCACTCATTAGGTAAATCCGGAAACTCCTTGTGCGAACTCGAACTTAGATGTTTGAGTCTACAGCTCATCCTAAGTTCACCATTTAACCATCAAGCTGCACCTTGACGAGCAAGATGCTAGCCTAATTTGATTGAAAAACTTGATGCAATAATCATTTAGCAAGACATGATGCCAGAAAGCATTCGTGTGACAAAGAAAAGAAACAATAGAAAAAAATCAATATATCCTAAAACAATGGAGTGAAAGGCGATCTCGGCAAGATTTTTTCATGGGCTGGACAGAATCACTTTGCTGTGTTGGGGGCCACTGATCCTTATGGTGGTACCATACAATGCGAAAGTGACCTACAGTGTAAGCATAGGTCCCTGGAACCTGAAGAAGCAGCAGATTTACAGTGACAGGGGAGTTTTCGGACAAGGGGTCAAAAGGGAGGGATTTGCAGATGGTTGTTTGTGAAAAGGAGTGACCTGATGGGGGAGATGTGGACCCATTATGCATGCTCCCACCTACTCCCAACTCAAATCGTTTTACTTCGGATTGGGTGATTAAGAAAGTGGAGGAGCTACAAGCTGTGTTTGGGGTGTCCTGCATGGGTTATGAAAAGCAATTCAAGGCACTTATTGTGGCTATTGAAGATAGTAGATTGAAGTCTGCCACAAAGAGAGACAGGGAGCTTGAGCAGCTTCAATGCTCTATAAATTACGATACCAAGGAGGGGAGTGTTGTAAGGGATTGAACGAAGGGAAGAGCACTCACCATTGTCCATGAAACCTAAGATTTGATCTTGGAATGTGTGGGGGCTTAATGACAGCAATAAGCGCCTACACATAAAATCCTTATTGAGGATGTGGAATGTTGATGTGGTTTGTTTTCAAGAAACGAAATTGCGGGTTGTTGATAGAAAAGATATTTGTAGTTTGTAGGGGTTCTCATATGTAGGTTGGTCTTATTTGGCTTCTTCTGGAGGAGTTCGCTGAGTTTTTGTTTGATTTGGATCTTATGGACTTTCCCCTTTGTTGTATCTATTCAATCGTAGAAAGACTTCACCAAACTTGTTAGGATTTTCACAGATTAACAAGTATAAACTAAATCAAATAAACAAACAAGAACATAGAAACTGAATCAAAGATAAAAGCAAGAACACAAGAATTACGTAGTTTGACCCTAATGGTCTGCATCCACGGCAGGAACAGCACCACTAAACATCTTCATTAATATCAATGGAGATTTACAACCAAGAACACGAGATTATAAACGCCTCTGTTGATTTCCCCCTTTTTCAAAACCCTAACCCTAGCTTTCTCTTTTTCTCACTTCTTTGCTTCTCTCAGGCTCTAGATCAATCTCAAAGTCTATTAAAACAATGTGAAGTACAATTAGCTTATATGCATAAGAATAGACAAAGTTGAAGATGTCCCTATAGCTAAGTCTTCAACATTCAACCGAGAAACTCATCCAAGCCATTCAAGCTGTACACGTGGCCAGATTAAATGATTGACACCTTTAACACCCTTGTTGGAGGCAAATTCGCATGGTCAAATAATAGGGAGTGGTTGAGATTGGACAGATTTCTTGTCTCTCTTTCTTGGGAAGCACACTTTCTAGGACTGTGTCAAAAATGGTTAGTTCGGGTTTGCTCAGATCACTTTCCCATATTGCTAGATCGTGGAGGTATTCACAGGGGTTGGTACTTCAAGTTTAAGAATATGTGATTAGCAGCAGATGGCTTTGTTGAGAAGGTTCGTGCCTTGTGGTCTTCTTATCAGCTCACAAGTACTCCAAGCTTTATCCTTACAAGTTAGCTTAAGGTTTTTAAGCAAGACCTTGAGAAGTGGAACATAGGTTTTGGTAGCATTGACAATCAGAAGACTACATTAATGAGGGAACTACAAGAGTTGGAGGGACAAGTATCGATGGGAGATTCCTCTGAAGAGACATTAGGGAGGAAGAGTGCAGTAATTACTGAATTGTAGAGGGTTTTGTTGATGGAGGAGACCTTGTGGCGACATGAATTTAGGGCCTTGTAGTTAAAAGAAGGAGATAAATGTACAAAGTTCTTTCATAAAATGACTAACTCACATAGGCAAAATAATGCTATTGAGACATCACTTTAGTAACCATGTTCTCCCCATGATTTAGAGAACCATATTGTGAATTATTATGAAAACCTCCTCACGAAGCTGACTCTTGGAGGTAGAAGCTTGATGATTTGTCTTCTGAGTTTATCGATATGCAAAGTGCGAGTTGGTTGGAAAGACCTTTTGAAGAAGATGGGGCAATATTTTGAATACCGTATCAGTGAACGTACCAATCAAGACACTGGAACGAAATATTTCGGTACCGGTACCGTTTCGTGTACCATTTTGGAATAGTTTTTACATTAAAAAAAAATTATATATAATATATATATATATAAATTATACTTCAAAATAGTAGTCAATATATGAAAAATTATATATATATTTTTATAAATAAATATGAATCAATTATACATATAAATATATATGTAAATAATTTAGTCTAAATTAGAATAAAAAATATCAATAAATGAAAAAAAAAAAAGTGAAATCTCGAAATCCAATACAGACCGGTATGGCCGAAATACCGGCCGGTACGGCCAGAATTTGGGCCGATACAAAACAGACTCAATTTCTGTACCGGCCATTATTCCGGTAAAGCATGTACCGACTTTACGGGCCAATACGGTACGAAATTCAAAACTATGAGATGGGATTCATAAGGTCATTAGCAGTATAGCAAAAGACAGCGCCCAGCTCGAATGGTTTTTCGATAGGCTTCTTTCAACATTGTTGGGAGGTTATGAAAACTGGCGATATGCAGGTTTTTATGGAATTCTATACTCTCAAGAAGTCTGAAAAATGTCTGATGCAATGTTCATGGCCCTCATACCTAAGAAACATGGGGCAATGAAAACTGAGGACTTCCACCCTATAAGCCTGATGAGTGGGGTTTACAAGATTATCTCATAGGTTCTCGCTAATCAATTAAGCTTGGTTATGGACCAAATCATCTCAAAACCTCAAAATGCCTTTGTTGGGGGGAGAGATAATTAATTCAGTGCTTATTGCCAATAAGTGTTTAGATCATAGGCTAACGGAGATAAACTAGATATGGTAAAGGCCTACGACCATGTCAATTGGAATTTTCTTCTGTATCTTCTCGGCAAATGTGGTTTTGGAGAAAGATGGAGGTCTTGAATAAGGTGGTGCATTTCTACTTCAAGATTCTCGGTCTTGATCAATGGATGTCCCGAAAGCTTCTTTCCTAGCTCTCATGATTTGAGACAAGGCGATCATTTATCCCCGTTATTGTTAGTTATGGTTATGGAAGCGCTTAGTAGAATGTTGTCGGCCTTGGTGGATAATGATTTGGTAAGTGGGTTTTCAATTGGAACACTAACTAGAGATTTTGTTAATAAATCTCATTTGTTGTTTGCAAATGACACACTTGTTTTTTGTGAGGCAAAGCAAGGTCAAGTGTGAGCCTTAAAGGCTTTCCTCCTCTGTTTTGAAGCAATGTCGAGCTTGAAAGTGAACTATGAACAAATTTGAGATAGTTCCAATTGGAGATGTTTGCAATATGCGGGAATTGGCTGGTAGTTTCGGGTGCAAGATTTCCTCGCTTTCTCTGACATATCTATGACTTCCTTTGGGTTCAGCCTCAAGGGCAGCTAGGATCTGGGATACAGTAATTGAAAGAGTGAAAATGAAACTTTTTTTTTTATAAGTAAAATGTTATACATATCAAAAAGAGTAAACAAGTACACTGAAAGTATACAAGAAAACACCTTGTCCATGAATGCTCGAAAACACCTATCCCATGAAAAAACCCAACAAGCCCAAGAAAATTACCCAAAGTACCACAAGCCCAAAATACCCATGGGATACAACACACATCCTCAATCCTAACCTGTAGTTCCCAAAGACTAATAACCACCCAAAGAGAACGTCTTCAGGATCTCCTCCCTTTAGTCTTCCCTCGACTTGAACTATCGTAGTTGATTCCCCAAGATAGGCGCTGCAGCTCCCTACTATTTTTAAATCCTCATTTGATATCACGTTAGTGGCCCTCCTCAATTGTAGTGAGTAGCTTGTTAAACTGATCGTCACATCCCCCATGTGAGATTCCTACAATATGTTGAATCTCATTAATTTTTTGTAAAAGCCAATCAGGTGATGATGGTGGAGGAAGAGATACGAAAGGGACAACTTCTTCTCCTGATAAACCCTCCCCTAAAACTGCCACTTGCTCTAAAGACTCTACACACACCACATTTGTCGTGACTTGGGTCAACCCAATGGAAGCCATCTCGACAACTGGGGTCAGCCCAGAGGAAGACGGTGATTGGGTTTGTGGCCCCCCGGGCGCAACAGCCTCTCCCCTGCTAACAGGAATTACCGACGCCAAGGAGGCTGGAGTTAACCCAGAGGAAGTTGACGACGGGGTCAAAGACCCCCTGAGCTCAAAAATCTCTCCCTTGCTGACAGAAACCTCTCGCAAACCTTCTTGCACCTTCTCAATGTTTACCGAAGCCGACTTCGGTTTCCATTTCATTTTTGGGCTTCCACAACTTAGGCCCTTTACTTTTCCTTTTTCAAGCTTTGAAACAGAGCCCTTCTTGTTGGTAATAGATAAAACTCGTGAACAACGACCCAAGCCCAGGCCTTTTACAAGTTCATTGATCCACTTCTTAAAATCCTTTCTGAATGTTTTTAGTATATTCTTCATACCTATCACCTATTTTTTAAGTAAAATCAAAGACCTCTGCAACTCGTTTTCTTCTCCACAATTCTTCTCAGAAAACTTGTTGTACCCCTCTCCCTTTTGCATGCCATCACCCTCAGTTTGGCGTTGGCCACCATGCATTGTCTCCTTGCTCCCTACACCACCCACGGCAACTTCTACGTATGACTTGAGCTGCCTCCCATTCTCCTTCCCCTTCTCAGCTTCTCTGTCTTGATGTAATTCAGACACTTGTGACTTCTTAACAGACAGAACCTACTTTAATTCCATAGAGAAACTTTTTCATCCCTTGCCTTCCATTCCTTCCAGGATAACTAGCAAACCACGCCCTCCGTTGCCACCTCCATATTCTGTTATTTCCAAAAACCGACCAAAAGAGTTAGCCCTCCTATGGGCAAAGAGAGCTCTTGATCCATCCCTAAAAGTCTTGTAAAATTCTTTTCTCCGATAGAGCACAATCGTTGACTGCTCTTGCCACCCAATACGCATTCATGACTGAGCACAACCTCTTTAAAAACTTTCCTACCCCTCTTTGAGATGCGATAGTTTTCACCCTCAAAAGCCAAAATAAAAACCTTCGTCTCAAATAATAGATGTTTAAAAACACCCATAATTAACCCACAAAAAATTGAGAAATCACCAAGCCCAGAATACTTCGGCAGCATTGTGGGTGATTGCTCAGTGTTGGTTCTACAAGGCATGAGAGGCACCGGCGTTGCTCAACAAACCCGTTCTGTGGGTGACTGACGTGGAAAGATCGAACTTTCCACAGAAAACCGTTCGTCGAAGGGATACCGGCGTCGGAAAAACCCTTGCTAAGGCCGCTGGTCTTGTCTGTGCCAGAGTTGGTGACGGCAACACAAATCCGACATCGACAGAAGAGAGTGCTACAGAACCCAGAAAACCTAGTGAAAAAGACATGTCGTCGTACAGTTGACCACCGCCGAACGACCCTCGGCGACGTCGCCGGGAACCATCGACCTTGTCTATGCCAGCGGTGAAGGGTCACTCGCCGGTTTGGGGTAGGTGACGTTGATATCTCCAATTTAAAATTTGAAAAGTTTAGAGAGAGGAGAGAGAGAAAGCACACATGCTACTTTGTTTTTAATTTTTTTGCCAAACAAGAGAAGTTACCGTGGAAAGGAAACTAACATGATAGAAAATGATGTATTTGTCTAAGGGGGGGCAAGTCACTTTGATTAAAAGTACTCTCTCCAATTTACCCACTTATTTTCTATTACTCTTTCATGTCCCGGCTAGGGTGGTAGGCCGTCTTGAGAAGCTACAATAAGACTTTTTATGGGGTGATTTGGGGGAGGAGTTCAAGTATCATCTGGTCATGTGAGAGAGCGTTTGTCGTCCCTTATTAGATGACGGTTTGGGTGTTCGTAACTTGAGGATGTTAAATCAAGCGTTCCTTGACAAATGGTTGTAGAGTTACCATTAAGAACCAGAAGCACTTTGGAGAATGATGATTGATTACAAATATGGGATTGCATTGGGGGGGGGGGGGGGGTGGAGCTCTAATGAAGTTAGGCGGGCTAGTGGTGTAGGAGTGTGGAAAAACAAAAAAAGTGAGTGGGCGGTCTTTCATCAGTACACTAGGCTTCAATGTGATGCAGGCTCAAAAATTAGATTTTAGAAGGATGTTTGGGGCAATAATAGGGCTCTGACTAACTTGTTTCCTTATCTTTTTTAGATTGCAAGTGCAAAATATATCACTATGGTGGAGGCCTTGGAGTCAGCCGGGGGACATCTGTATTGGAACATCAACTTCAATCAGGCGGCACAGGATTGGGTATTAAGCAATTTTGTGGACCTTTACGGTCTCATCTATTCCCAAAGACCGAACCTCCAGAATTAAGACGGCTTATGGCGGACCCTTACAGGGACAAGAATTTTCATAGTTCGTTCCTTTTATAAAGTTCTCAATCAAGGACCTAAGACACAGTTTTTGTGGAGAAAAATTTGGTGCCATAAAGTACCCCCGAAAGTGGCCTTCTTCGTTTGGACAGCTTCGTTAGGAAAGATTCTCATTGCGGACAACTTGAAGAAAATAATAGTTATTATATCAGATTGGTGTAGCATGTGCCGTAGTGGGGGTGAGTCGGTAAATTATCTCCCCTTACATTGTGAGACAGCCAAAGCTCATTGGAATGAGGTTTTTAGTAGACTAAATTTAGCTTGGGTCATGCCAAAGAACATAGTGACAACAATGGCTTGTTGGACTTCCATACAAGGCGAGCAACATATCACAAATGTATGGAAGATGATTCTCATCTGCATCATGTAATGTCTTTGGTAGGAGCGTAACGAGCAGACATTCGAAGACAAGGAGAGATCCCAGGAGTTAAAAGTTTTATTTTATAGAACTCTATGCAGTTGGACCACTGTTGTGGGCTTCAATGACATAGACCTACATGATTTCCTTGTATCTAATGTACCTAGTTGATAGGCCATGTGAACCTTGTAATTGGCTTTTGCCCTTTGTTTAATAAAATTTTACTCATCAAAAAAATAAAAAAAGGAGGGTATACTGGGCATTGTTTGCAAGCTTGACATGGAAAAAACTTACAACTATGTGAACTAGGATTTTATTTTCTACATGCTTGGGAGATGTGGTTTCATGATAGGTGGATTTTATGGATCCAACATTGTGTCACTACAGCCCGCTTCTAAATGTTAGTTAATGGCACCCCTGCAGGTTTCTTCAACAATTCCCATGGGTTGCAACAAAGGGACGCACTGTCTCCTTTCTTTTTGTCATTGCTATGGAAGCACTTGGTCGGATGGTGAAGGCAATTGTTGATGGAGGCCTTTTAACTGGTTTCTCAGTGGGTAATGATACTGATGGCTCAATCATGATCTTACATATTTTACTTGCAAATGATACTCTTCTTTTTTGTGAAGTGGATCAAGGCTAAATCCAATCTTTCCAAGCATTTTGGTTATGTTTTGAAGCTATCTCGGGGCTTAAGATAAATCTTGGTAAATTCGAGATGGTTGCGATGGGTGTGGTGCCCAGTATCGATAGCCTTGCAGATCTCTTGGGCTGCAAAGTATCCTCTCTACCTATGAAATACTTGGGTCTCCCATTGGGGGCAACTTCTAAAACTGGAACTATCTGGGATGGGGTCATTGAGAAAGTAGAGAAAAAGTTGGCTGGGTGGAAATGGTTGTATCTATCAAAGGGGGCGGCTCACCTTGATCAAGAGCACTTTATCTAACCTTCCGATATATTTCTTTATCTATATTCCCATTGCCTACAGAGGTGGCAAATAGGATTGAGAAGCTATTCTAGGCGTTCTTATGGGGTGGCTTGGAAACTAAGTGGAGGACTAGGAGTGCACAATTTGAAGATTTTCAATAAAGCGCTATTGGAAAAATGGTTATGGAGATATCACATAGAAGGGGATTCATTGTGGAAGGAAGTCATCGTTACTAGATATGGAGGTACTTGGGGGGTTTGGTGCACTAATACAGTGAGGGGGAGGTATGATGTGGGTTTGTAAAGTACATTAGGGGGGTTGGGCAGTGCTTTGAAAACCTTACTCGATTTGTGATTGGTGAGGGCACAAAATTAGATTTTGGCAGGACGTTTGGTGTGGAGTGCACTCCTTGGAGAGGGTCTTTCCGATTCCCTATAGCATCGCAGTTGACAATGAGACTTTAGTGGCAAATATGTTGTCTTTGGATCATGGTGCCCTTAACAGAATATCCTATTCAGTAGGGATAACCACGACTGAGAATTGCCTATTATTTTAGATTTTTTCAGCTTGTTACATTCTATAGGAAATATAACGATTTATGATGACAGGATTTAGTGACAGTCCATAGCTAGCAAAAAGTTCACAATCAAAGCTTATTATAAAATCTTGGCTTCACAGGATAAAGTAGCTTTTCCGTGGAAGAGTATTTGGTGGTCCTATGTACCCTCCGAAGTGACTTTCTTTGTGTGGACTGCTGCCTTGGGATTATCCTAACCACAGACAACTTAAGGAAGATGGGACTCATCGTGATAGATTGGTGTTGTTTGTGTGAAAATCACAGTGAATCGGTGGATCAGCTGTTATTGCATTGTGAGGTGACACAAGCATTGTGGAATGGAATTTTCAATCAAGTGGATGTTGCCTAAGTTATGGCTGGAAGACCATCAAAGGCTGTCCACAAGTGGTAGCATTATGGAAGATGATCCCACTGTGCATTATGTGGTGTACTTAGTCGGAAAGGAATGTGCAATACTTTGAGGATCGAGGGCAAACAATGGTGGAGTTTCAAGAATTTTTTCCTGCATACCCTATTACTATGGTTCTCAACCATTGTATCTCATGGAAGCAACGTGCATGATTTCTTGTCGTTAATCTAGCACTTTTAGAATGTATTTAGGCGTTTTCTTTTGTATACCCCCGTGTGCTCGGGCTATGCCTATTTATATTCACATTAATAAAGTTGTTTCTTATAAAAAAAATATATCTACTTTCAATATTTCATAAAAAAACTGCAAATACAATTTATTGACAAAAACAGCATGCGAGACCAATGCAAGCATAATAGACAATAGACAAAACCTCAAAACAAGCCTCCATATTTGACATATATAAGATTTACTTGTAACAATGCAAAGGGCAAAGAGTGCAACAGATCAACAACTTAGCCATGACAGTGACGCAAGACTTAATATTCCAAGGAACAGCATATAATTAGTATCTTGGTAATTGCATAAATTAGTAAAACAGAGACTTGGAAACGATAAGCTACCCATATAGAAAACATATTTTCCAATCAAGTATTCAATAACATTTTGTGCTCTGGAATACAGATTGGAAAAAGTATATTACCCAAGGAGGAAAACATATTGTCCAGTCAGGTTGTCAATATTTCTTGTCCTTTGCAACATTACCAGCTGAGGCAGTATGGCGACAGCTTCCAAATATATTGAAAAGGTCCACATTACCTGCTCAAGGGTATGCATTAAAACACGCATGAAAATTTTGGAATAAGTACAGTATAGAGCCCATCATTTTCTCCATAAAAAAAGCTTGATACAAGTATCATAGGGTTATGCTGCTGCTGGCAATATTGATACAAGCATCAAATTTGAGATTCATTGTGTAAGTAAAGGAATTTTGATACCTCTGTAAAAGTGAATTTGTCATTTATGAGTAGTGCCAAAAGCAGGCAAGGCAACACAAGAAGAACATGTCGAAAAGTGTCTTGATCCCTATCATAGGTTCTGCGAACTATTTTGTGGTGCCTTATGTACCAAACAATTGAGAAAGAGCTCCCCAAGAATATTATCTTCATTATGGTATTATAAAGCGAGTTAAACCGTGTAAATAAATCCAAATAGCGAGCAGCAAAAACAAGAGCATAGAGTTCTTGAGTCTTCAAGGAAATGCCTGCAAAAATGTAGTGGGTTAAAATCCATAGACTACAACCACCTTTATAAGAAGAAGCATAACATCGCGTGGTAGACATCGCTCCAAGGAAAACATATAAAGCACAGCATACAATGGCAAATACAATTGGAATTAAGGGGAAGGCGAGAGAAGCTGTAAGATTTAATTAATTACCTACAGAAGGAAACTTCACAAATACAAGTTCTCATTAACATATATATTGGCAAGTAATTAGTATTAAAAATATTGCTCTGAGGTAAGGTGTAAAAACCAATGAAAAAAATTAACTAGAAACAACCGAGGAAAGAAAATTAGTAGAAGACAATGCATGTGATACATGAACTAGGCAATTCAGCAAGCACATAGTGGAGGATCAAAAATCCAGAAAAACTGGGAGAGTCCTATCCAGCACATGCATATTTCCGTCACAGAGATCTCAGGGCATAGGTTGTGTTACAAAATCTTCACTTCTATAAGCTTGACAGACCAAGATAAGGAGGGCAAATCATAGAAGTTCACTGATCCATCTATTTTACATAAAACTGAATTTAAAGCAAAGTATTAAAAACATCTTACATGAGGTATACTCAGGAAATGTTTTTTTTTCAAGGAACTGTATAACATAAATGTAGATGCATCCAATCTCCTCACTCAGTTTGGATTGGTAACAAAATTAAATAAGATCTTTGTGCATCACAACCTACGTGGATGTTTAGTTTCACTCCTCCCACCCCTTTTCCAAGTATGTCATTTTGACCAACCTCCTATTTAGATAATCTGCCTGGAACTACGTTAGTCCTTAACATTATCATTGATCTTGGCACATATAACCAAATTATCTTGAGAGACATCCCATTATTATGTCTTCAAATTTGTGCTGCCACTAGCATTAGCAAAGCCAATTAATTCGGTACACAATCATTCGACTGCACTTACACTGCTAAAGCAGGCAGAACTTTAATGAAGTAAGGCACCAGTGAATTCCATATAAAGTATAACTTCTACTTAATTAAAAATAAATAAATAAAAAATCATTTTCTTATCTTTCCAACCATCTTGTCCAAAAATCTTCCACCAAGTGTGTTCATTTCTAATAATTTCATGGCATTCCATACCATTATGTATGGTTTTGCATAAGTAACTCTTTTTTCTCTTTCAGGTCATGGTATTATCAGTTATATTTCTTTTACACTTCTAATGTACAAGTATCTCTTTTTTTCATCTAATTAACTAAAACTAATTTTCAAGTAAAAAATTTCAACCATTGGATTCCCCCATGGTGTTCACTTAAACTTGTTTTTAACTTTTATTTAGGAGAGTCTTTCTCAATTCCAACTGCTTTCAATACTAGTAAGAGTGCTATTGAGTGTCTTTGGTCATGCAAATATTTGTAGTTCTTATATGTCCGAAAAGCACTAGTTTTCTCTCCTGTTCCTTTCAATTTCTAAGACAGATGTAGAACACAAAATTGTTGCTCTCTGAGTCTTCTCATAAGCTTTGTTATACATGTTGAGTGCACATGCAAACACATGGATTTGCGATTCAGAACAGGGTACTTCCTATTTTTATGAGTTTTGCTTATCTATTTAATTAAAAAAATTATAAATTTCCTCATATAAACCATTTTTCTACAAATATAACATATGAAATCGCCCAAAATACATTGCCAAAGGCCAAAGAAATCAATAATTGAATGCCACACGTTAAATATCATGCTCCATTGTTTTAATAAGCATACTTATTTTTTATACATCATTGTTTTAATAAGCATACTTCTATTCATAATTCCATTAAAAGAGAAAATGAAAACCTACAGTTCACTCATCGCATAATATTTAAGGATCAGAATGTACGAATTAAGCATACTTTCATCTATACAGGACACTATTTACATAAAATGAAACCTTATAAACCTCATGTTCTGGAAAACAAAGTAATCCGAAATTTAGCACACCCATCAAACTGACTCGCCTCCCCCCCCCCCCCCCCCACCCCCACCAAAATAACAAATAGCTTGTGATGAAATTATTCTTAACTTCTTAACATACAAATTCCACTGATGAGAACGTATGGTGATGCTATAACTAAAATTTCCTCCAGTCTCCTACCCTACCCTACCCTTAAAATTATCATTATATCAAACCCACGAGCCCTGTTTGGTTGCTGATAAAATGCGACAAATCCTAACAATCCAAAAATACTAATAAATTATTCAGTCATTTTTTACAAGTAAGAATATTCCGCCATTCGAAAGGAAACCAGAAACCCCAGCTCAACTGAGCCCAATCCAACCATTTGGCTCAAGTGAACCAACTCCTCTCTCACCGAACCAAATACGACATAAACTTACTTTACATTCAATACTAGTTTTCTTTTTGTTTCCTTCCTTTTTCTCAGCTCAGCTAGCAAACAAGCTACAACGAACATTACTTAGAAAACGTAACTCATGATTATTTATATATATATATATATATATATCTGTTACATACATAGGTAAAAAAAAAAAAAATCAACTGTACTTCAAACAGAAATTAGATATTTAAGTATATATGGAGAGAGAAAGAGAGCGAGAGAACCCGAGCAGGATTTGATGGTGTGGATCTTGAGGAGCAAAACGACGACGCTGACCAAATGGGTCATATCCCCCGCTAATCTGAATATATTCATCATTCTGTTTGTGTGTTTGGATTAACCGGAAAATGCTTTCCCGGGAAAATCTGTGCGGAATTTCTGCAGATCTCCGAAACCAGCCGATAAGAGGTCAGAGAGATTGTTCACTCCAGTTATTGTTCGGGTTTTTATCTTTACTCTTTTTTTTTTCCTTTTTATGTTATCGAGACCATTTTAGAGTTTTTTCCTATATTTGGGAGTTGAACTGAATCAGAATAAACCAGAAGGAACTTTAGAGAAAATAAAAACCAGAAGGAAAATATATAAATGCATCTGACTTCTGCGCTACAAATTAATATCTGACTTTTCAAAATTGCTGTTGGGTTTTGTATAGGGTGACGCTGGAATGTAGCGACCATTGCAGCCTACTTTTTAATTCTCTCTAATTTTTATAAAAACATAATACAAATATAATTTAAAAAATATAATAAAAAATAAAAAATAAAAAATACATATTAAAAAATATAATAAAAAATAAAATAAAGATAAATTTTTAAAAGAAATTCGACTTCAACCAAGCTCTCATCGCCACCAAAAACGACGGAGGCTACATTTAAATGGTCGGTCGGACCGAACTCTAAAAACTTTCTTTTATATATCTATCAACAAAATAGTAAGCAGGAATTTTTCTATGGAATTGTGCTTTCAATTAAGAGTATTAGTAATAATCTTATTAAAAAAAATCAAAGAAGTATAATTTTGATATTCACAAGTAAAAAAATATTTTTTTTCTCTACTTTTATTCCTTATTATTAATCAAGTATGACTAAATTTTTTCAAAAAATATGTAAAATTGGACTTTTAAAAAAAAAAAAATTTAACAAGATCATTATTAATTCTCTAATAAACATTAATGTGTCTATGTGTATCTAAGCTATTTGGACTTGATCCTTATTTTATTTTTATAAGTAAGAAAAAATTAGTAATCTATATAATTAGGCATGATTTAGAGCTTATTTGAAGTTGTGTTTTGAAATTTAAAAAATAATTTTAAACAATTAAAAGTACTTTTAAAACAAAAAATAATATGCTTGATAACTTTATAAAAAGTACTTTAGTTGGTTAAAAAAATTGAAAATTAATTTTTTCAAAAAGTACAAAATTAAAACTTTTATCAAGAATTTCTGCGAATAACTGTATATTTAAAAAAAATATTGTAACTAATTTTAAAAGCATTTTAGATACATATTTACCAAATAATAAACTGCTTTTGAAATATGGAGCTTATTGTTTAAGTTATAAACTATAAATCTTAAAGTTATAAATTATATTTTTCACCACAATCTCATACACTTAAGTATATAAAAAATATATAAGAGATGAACTTTATCACAAGCTAATCAATGTGAAAATCAACATAACATTCAATGCAATAACCGAAACCCAACATAACAATGTATGAAAGAAAAAGTTCATGAATCCGTTCCATGGAACATTTTCCATTATTAAAACAACGACAATTCATTTCATTTTAAGTATATTAGAAATGACAATATTTGACATGAAGCATTAACTGAATACAAACATGATACGATATTAGTATATTAAAATCTGATGTTAATAGGTTCGGGTCAAACTGGTTGTTCCGTTAAGACATAATTCATTAATGAGTCACTAACAGATCAATTCGTTTATCCTATTTAGACTTGTTAACATCGTATTTCTAAACTCTTTCTCGGATCCACACAAAAATACCACCTCCCACACTTTCCTTGAGTTATAATTGAGAGGTGCAACTCTGCTGCCTGAGTAGTACCACTCAATGTTATCGCTAGATATTTTTTAACTTTTTTTTTATTCTTATTTTTTTATCATCTTAAAATATTTTTAAAAAATTTTAAAAATCGATATACTAATAATTACTTCCCTAATTATTAAATAAAAAAATTTAAAAAAAATATAATATATGAAGTGTCAAAATAAGGTATCAAAATGAGTGGACATACTAGCATTTTTTATTGTAACTTTAGTATTTTTATTATTTGGATTGTAATTTTGGACTTATATAATTAGTTTTATGTTTTTCAAAGATATTGTAATTTTAAATTTTATGTGAAATTATATTAATCAGGTCAATGAATTATTTATATCAACTTAACTCGTTTACATAAACTGCAATGCATTAACATAAGTTGTGCATATATATTTTTAAGTAATTAATAACGAATCGAAATGAGTCATGTTGTGTGAATTCATTATTTTAATGAATTATGTTACAATTTGAAAATTTGACTTATTAAGTTTAACGGGTCGTGTTTAAATTGACCCATATCATACAATATACACAACTTAACACAACATAAATACGACTCGTTAATACAATTTGTCACCCTATTACATTAAGCATGGAGCACCATCTTTTAAACCGTAATGATTTGACAATTGTCTTGTATATTTTTCCAACATGACAATAAATTGACCATCATCTAGGCATGACTCATGCAATACTAAACCTGGTAAATATTTAATCTCATAAAGCCTAAACCACATTATAGTGAAGAAGAAGTTTTCCTCTATCTACAAGATATGGGCTTAATTCTACCATGCGTTCAATGCTTACAAGAGTAATTCTATTTTTTATCTAAATTTTTAATTAGTTAATGTTAGATACAATTATAGATTGTGCGAATATCGTATATTTATTTTGAAAATGAATAAGGTCTATTATTAAAAAATTAAATTTTTTTTTAATCTAAATCTCATATTTAATAACAATTTTTAAATGAAGTTTGCACTGCTTGTGTATTCTATGAGTATACATATTAGTTAATGTGGTATACTTTTAAGTGGCCTATTAAGTCAACAGCTTCTTCTCTGATATATGATTTTTCAATGCTAGTTGGAAGAATCTCTTTGAAGTACCACTCTAAATTCGAGTTTTTTTTTTTTTTTGAAGTTAGGGCATGTTTAGATATTTAGAATATCTCATAATGTTGTGAGTAATATTAAATAATTTAAATGAATATGTTTTATTGGATTTTTTAAAATGGGATAGAAGAAAGTTAAATAAGCTATTAAAAAATTAAACAATTTGTTTTGAATATAATTTTTAATTTTTTTCTTATTTTTTGAAATTTGTAAAAATTGTATTAGCTTTTGTGTTTTGTCAATGATTATAAGAAAAAATTGAAACTATTAAAATTAAAATATTTTGTTGTGTTTGATGTTTGAGAGAATAAAATTATGAGAATCCTGACAATACTTTACCTGTCCAAACATGATCAAATCATTATAGACTATTAAGATAAATCCAAACCATACGTAGAGTTGGAGGGGATTGAAAAGTACTTAAAAATGAAAAAGTAAGATTAGGTTATTCACGCAATGCTAGAGAAGGATGCCGTAGAAAACGAAAGCAAGAAATTAAGCAAAAGTTTCTGCTTTTGAAGTGGCTTTTTCCACAACTTCATGATAAACTGCCAAAAAAGTGCATCATCAAAGACAATTGACCGTTATGAATCACATGAGACTCAAGGGAATAAATATGCTGAGCTTTGGACAGCATGCTGCCATACGTGACCCATCATACTTAACAAAAACAACATATTTATCTTAGAGAAATGTTTTAAAGATAAAAAGAATTATAAAAAATAAGTAAATTTATAAATTGACGTAATTTAATGTGATACATTAAATTATAAAATTATTTTTATTAAAAATAAATATAAAGTATCATAGAAAATATGCCAATTTTATAAATTTATTTTTGTATGATTTATTTATGCTAGATTCCTATTTCTCAATGATATTTCATGATTAAGATTTTTGGCCGAATCATGCAAAACCATTTCATTGAAATTCAATGATAATATTTTTTTATAGAAAAAATCGACTTCGATTCTTGAATAATTCACATTATTTCTGATTTGATTGTAATAAAAGATTCACCTTTTATATAGAAAATGTCGTTATCAAAAGATTTATTGCAATTATTTTTAGTATAAAATAAGTCAATCATCCACCATCTTTTGAGCCTAGATTCTCGTTTGAATCATAACCAACCATTTCTGCCCTCTACTCCTCCGTTTGTGGCCGAAATTATTCCCTCTACTATCAAATTCAATATTGCCATCGGCACCCATGTCTTCTCTATAATTACCACCAGATGATTGAAACACCAAACGCCTTAATTCATATGGTATCATCCGTCCTCAACCAGGAATCAAACTGGGACTCCATAGTCCCCATACTAGGACCATCCATCGAACAATCTTATAGCCCATGCACTAACCAACCACATGAGAAACAAAACATAGGGAGCTTCTCATACTTTAAGCTAATCCAAAACTTCTTACCGTACACATAGATAAACCTTCCCCGAGCTAGAACGTTCTGCAATTGAATCTCCACTTTAACCTGTAAAAACTTGCCCCACTCTATGCCATCTTTAGCTACATCAATCTCTCAAGACTTTGCCTGCCGAATAACCAATATGAGAACCTTAGTCTTTATTCATGTTACCCAAAGGCAAATCGTGCAACTATAACTAGAAAGACTTTGGTTTGAAATTAATGAGCCCAGATTGCATAATTCCATCAAAAGGCTTAATAACAAATAACACATTGTCAAATAATTATGGCTTCCTTTCCAAAATTCTGTATTTGTTAGCATGAGTAGCAAAAGTGATGACAAAACGTTTCTTTGCATTTCCTGAAAAATGGCATATTTACTAATCCTTTAAATTTTCTCAATAGTTTTGGAGATGACTTATTTATCAACTAAACGTTCAGAACAAATCTTGTCAACCAAACTTAGACCACCTTTTTTTTTCTTCCTTGTTGCCCTTTGGAGTAGCCACCACCTCTACCTCTGCTTCTGTTAATTTGATATGGTGCCACCAATATACAAGATCATCCATGTCGAGCCAATAACCTTCGAAGAAGACGAAGACCCACTAGAAAACCTAAAGCACCATCTCTGAAATCTCTAAAGAGGAGACTTCTTACTATTTTGTCATTTTTGTTTTATTTTATTTTTATAAGTAAGAATAATTTATTAATCTACATAATTTGTAGATTAGGCATTCAGTATACATAAAGTATATAAGAGATTAACTTAATTATAAGCTAACCACTGTGAAAATCAACATAATATTCGATACAATAGCTGAAGCCCAAAATAACAATGTATGAAAGAAAAAGTTCATGAACCCCTCCCATAGAAAATTCTCTATTATCAAAACGACGACCATTCTTTTCGTTCTAAGTATATTAAGAGTAACAATATTTGATATGATTTGTTAACCCAATACGAATATGATACGAAATTAACGGATTTAAATTTGATATTAATAGGTTCAGGTTAAACGAGTTGATCTATTAAGATACGATTCATTAACGGGTCACTAACAAGTCAACTCACTTATCCTGTTTAGACCCATTAAATTCGTATTTCCTAACTTTCTCTTAGATCCTCATAAAAATACCACCTCCCACACTTTTTTTGAATTATAATTTTAATATTTTTATTATTTGGATGTAATTTTAAACTTATATGTTAGTTTTATATTTTTAGGAGATATTGTAAATTTTAAAGTTTATATATATATATATATATATTAATCGGTCAAATGAATTATTTATGTCAATTAAACCCATTTACATAAATTGCAATGGGTTGACATCGATCATGTAGATCTATTTTTAAATAATTCATTACAGGTCAAAATGGGACAGGTCATGTCAACTTATTATTTTAATGAATTGTGTTATGATTTGAAAATTTGACTTGTTAAATTTAATATGCCGTATTCGGGTTGACCAATATCATATAATATACACAAATTGACATGACACGAATATGACTTCTTAACATGATTCACCACCCTACCACGTTAAGCATGGAGCACCATCTTTCAAACAACCACGATTTGACAATTGTCCTTAATTTATCTCCAACATGACAATAAATTGACCACTTTTCTAGACATGACCCATGCAATTCTAAGCCTGGTAAATATTTCATCTCATAAAACCTTAACCACATTATAGCGAATGTTATGAAAAAGGAGTCAAATATTGCGGTGGATGACTTTATTTATAGTAAATGACCACTCCATCGAATTTTATTGGCTTTTAAGCCGTGATTGACACTAGAGTTTCCTATATATATATATGAGCAATATAGAAAAATTTTCAGTTCTTGAGTAATAAGAGTTATAAATATTCTCTCTTATAAATTCTCTTCTAATATTATTTTCTTTCTAGTTTTATAACATATTATTAGTACGAGGTTCTGCCAATTCTAAAATTAGTAGTCTTCTACTACAAAAAATGTCAAATATTATAAAGTTGAAATTCGTCGCTCTTAACATTTCTAGAAAAAAATATTTATCTTAGATCATTGATGCTAAAATCCATCTAGATGCAATGAACCTAAGAGAGACAATAAAAGAAGAAAATCAAGCATCCCTGCAAGACTATGTTAAAGTAATAATTTTCTTTCGCCACCATCTTCACGAAGAATTACAAGCTAAGTAACTCACGATAAAAGATCACCTTATTTTGTTGAATAATTTTAGGGAAATATATGAACACCAGAAGACTGTTATCCTTCAAAAAAATCGTTATGATTGATTGCACCTAAGGTTACAAGATTTTAAGAGTGTTAATGCGTATAACTTTAGACTATTTAAAATCAATTCAGTATTAAAATTATTTAGTAAAAAAATATCGATGATGATACGTTAGAGAAGACATATTAATTTTCATGTCTCGAATGTGCTTATGCAGCAGCAGCATCGAGAGCGAAAGTTCAAAACCCTACATCATTCTCAGAAGCGAATAGTGCTGGATTTACTTCATTCCCAAAAGTAAATGGTGTATCTTTTAGAAGAAATCGAAGACGTGGATGTAATAGAAAGAACTATAGAAGTGTTGGTTCTAAAAGTAGTAATACTAAATAAGATAATAATAAAAATATACCGTATCACCATAAATGGTACAACTTAGATAAAGGTAAATGCCTTCAAAATAATTTTTCAAAAAAATGTGAAGATGTATGTTATAGATGTAGCATAACTGGACATTGGTCACGTACCTGTCGTACAGTCAGGTACTTAATTGATCTATATTAAACTTCTATAAAAGAAAAAATAAAAAAATTTGAAACAAATTTTGTTGAACTATCAAATGATTCATTATATATAAATGGAAAAGATATCACTCATCTTGATATTTTTGATTTTTTTGAAAATCCTGATGATATAATTAATCATTTAATTGGAAATGAAAGTATTTATTCCAATTAATGTATTTTCTTTATTTTATATTAGAACTTTTATTGTGACTTCTTAAAATAATAGAAGTTTTATATATTTTGTAGAATCATTGATCCTACTGACAACTTTTTGTCTCTGAGACACATAATAAAGATATATGTTTGGCTGATAGTGTTACAACTCACATAATTATTAAAGATAATAAATATTTTCAAAATCTAACGCTAAGCAAAACTTATATTCATACCATATCAGGTTCATCAAATCTAATTGAGGGTTCCAAGAGTTTATATTGTGTTGCCTAATGGAACCAAAATTTGTATTAATGATACTCTATTTTCTTCACGATCTAAAAGAAATTTATTAAGTTTTAAAAATGTATGTTGTAATGATTATCATATTGAAACTACCAATGAGGACAGTAAATAGCATCTTCTTATTACTAAAATAATACCGGGTCAGAAGCTCATATTAAAAGAATTGCCTACTCTATCTTTTAGATTGTATTATATAAGAATGAGAATAATTTAATCTATATGATAATGCACCAGAAATGCATCGACCCCAAAGCATTTATGATTTGACATGATCGCCTTGAACATTCGAAATCAATAATGATGAGCCGAATTATTGATAATTCATATAGGCATCCCTTAAAGAATTAAAAGATTATTTTACCCAATGAATATCCGTGCTCTACCTGTTCTCAAGGTAAGTTGATTATTAGACCATCTTTTTCAAAAGTCGTTGTCAAGTCTCCATCCTTTTTACAAAGGATTCAACTGGATATATGTGAGCATATTCATCCATCAAGTGAACCATTTAGATATTTTATGGTTTTGATTAATACATCAAGTTGATGGTCACATGTTTGTCTGATTTCCACTAGAAATATTGCATTTGCTAGATTTATTGCCTACATAATCAAATTACGAGCACAATTTTCTGATTATCTAATTAAAACTATTCGATTGGATATTGTAGACAAATTTTTGTCTCAAATTTTTTATAACTATTGCATGTTAATAGGAATAGACGTTGAACATCTTGTTATCCATACATACTCAAAACAGTTTAATTGAATCTTTATCAAAAGATTTTAGCTAATCGCTATACCTTTTACTTATGAAATCAAAACTACCTATTTCTGTCTGGAGACATAGTGTACTTCATGCAGAATCATCAATTCGAATTAGACCATCTGCATATCATAAATATTCTCCATTACAACTTACATTTGGTCAACAACTAAATATTTCTCATCTTCATACTTTTGGATGTGTTGTATATATTTCAATTGCACCTCCACAATGTACAAAAATGGGCTCTCAACATAAACTTGGTGTAATAGCCCAAATTTTCTAAAGTAAATTATTTTATGAAAATTATTTTAAGGAAATTTATTTGATGTATTTATTTTCTAGGAAAATAGAGTGGGAGATTTAATTGAGAAATATGAGATAACACTTGGTAATGGGAATTATGCAATCTCGGATTAATTAGTCGAGTTTTAGTGAAATGGACATAAGTTATTCATATGAAGTCCAACTGAGGTAATTCCAATTTTCATATAATCTTGAGAGATAGATCTAAAACTTATATGTTTTAGGTTTTTTGAGATTCGGAAGGGATCAATAACTTATTTGGGAAGCAAGTGGGCAGTTCGAGAATGGGCTTAAATGGAACTCGAGTTGGATGAAGTGAACTAATTTGAGGCATGTAACTGATTAGGCAATTGGTTTTGAGATTTTCTGGGATTAGGACATGTGTAAGGATAGTTGGAAATGGATGGAAAGTTGATTTGGAAGCTAATTGGTTAGTTAGTGTGATGGAAACACAAAGAAAGCCAAAATCTAGTTGATAGGTAACTAAGTGGGTCAGATTTGGTTCTACCTTAACTAAACTAAGAAGTGGCCTTCTAGAACTTGTTAAATGGAGACTTAAGAGAGTCAAAAAGTAACCAAATGAGTGGGAAAATCTAGAGAGGGGCGTGTGACACAAGGAGAGGGCTGGAGATGGGAGGTGCATACTTGGTTACGTGAAATGCCACCTCACCTTTTATCCCTTTAGCTCTCTCCTCAGCCATGGATCAAAATTGGCAACAAAAATATCTCAAATGTGAACCTTTGGATGACTGATCCAATTGCAAAGCCTAGGATTTGGGAGGCTTAAGCCTCATCATAAGATATGCTTAGGTGGACACCTCATCATCCATGCAAAACAGACAACTAATGCACCTTAGGGTTTTTCCATCTTCTCCCCCTTATGTTGGTCGACCACCATTCTATAAATAGACCCTTGAGAGCTTTCTAAGCTCCTTTAGAAGGAGAGAACACATTCTTTTTGGAAGATACTCCAGAAAACCCTCCCAAAACCCTTAAAGATTTCATTGTGAGTTAAGCGATTGAGTTTGGGGAAAAGGTTGCAAAAAGTTGGTTGGATCCATTCTCTTGAACTTTGAAGAATTTGTAAGTCCATATTCTAGCTTAACTTAAGCATGGAAATGATTTATTAAAGTGATTGAACTATGTTTACTAGTATTGAACTTGTAAGAACATGATTAAGTGACAAAGTGACATATGAGTAAGGTTGGATTTAATTTATCTTGTAAAAATGTTCAATAAAATTTTAAGAACTTGGATTTAAGTTTTTAAGAAGCCAAATAAAGTATAGTAAAAAGATTTGCATGTTTTGAGTAGAAAAACTCCTAGAGCCGTGATCTCGTTCGACCATCGCTCGATCTGTGGGTCGAGCGAAGGCAAAATATGATCCCTCACTAGAGTATCTCTTGATACTCCACTCGAGCGAGTTCGAACCCATAACTTCATTCGAAATTCGCTCAACACCCGCTCGAGTGAGTTCGAACCTGTGATTTCGCTTGATGATCGCTCGACACCCGCTTGAGCGAGATGCCCTGTTTTGCTTAGACTCAGGATTTTCTTGGAATAAAATCGGTGTTTCAAATGGAAAGAGTTATAAGTGTAAAAATCACTTGAATAAAAAAGGAACAACTAAAAAGAAAACGATGTATAAGAATAAGTTAGTCACGTCGTGATGGGGATGAGAGACGTAACGCTCGGATGACTGATGTGCCGACAGAGACGGCGATACATAACACCTGTCGTATTATAAGAATGTGTGGTCTTCACGGGGACGGCGATACGTAATGCCCGTGAGACTGATCTGAATAGCGAGAATGGCAATACGTAACGCCCGCAGTGATATATGTATATGTTTTGTGTCAAGACAGGGACGGCGAGACGTAACGCCCGAAAAGTTGACATGAGACTTATCACAACGGGGACGGCGAGACGTAACGCTCAGATGATTGATGAGTATATGTGATGGAGACGGCGAGATATAACGCCCATCAATGATAAGAAAGAATAAGAACTTTGAAGGAAACGGTGTAATTCCATATAAGATTACATATTTGGTTGAGCCAAGAAAAGTACTAGTTAGACGGTGGTATTATGATGTATAACTTAGGATAAATTTCCCTAGTCATTCAGTGGTGAAAATATCATGGTTGCTTTTTTCCCGTTTCTTTTAAATTGCTTATGTACGTACTGAGATTTCAAAGGAATTTTCACTCTTTTGTAGTTCTATATATTTTTTTTGTGCATATCAACTATATACAGGATTCAATGACCAGTAAGAGTAAAGCACTGATGAAGCAGGAGATTTCGGGGAGTTCTGAGGGACTCTTCGACTATAGTCCTTATATGGACATTTCTTTTGTTTCCCTCGGACCTCCTATCAGTAATCAACCTACAAGAGTTTGGAGTCTTGATGTATCCACTTTTGCTGAGAAGAGGCGACGTACAAGATGCTGTTTAACATTAAAACTAGATGGTTCGTTGTTCATGTGTGGAGTTTACATGACTCCACAGGGACAATAGTTCCAGCGAAATTTTAGTGTTAGTATAGATAGGTTTCGCTATGGGAGAGGATTCTCCGAGGTCAAGAAAGAAAATGAGTGAGGTGAAGGAGAGTCTTTTGGAATAATGTAATATATTTTTAACTAACTTGCTACTATTTGGGCCTTGTATATGTAAAAAAGTACAGTGTTAAGCTATTAATGAATGACGTGAATGTTGTGAGTATATTTTCCATGTGATCTTTATAAAGTTTTATATCTAAAACCAGATCCGCTGTGAATTACATAACATATGCATTTTATTCTTGTTAAGTACAAGGATGAGTAGCCGAGTGTTACTCATCCAAACACCTTAATTTATGTTAAATCCCAGACGTAAATTGGGGGCGTCACACTTGGGATATATGTTGGTTTTGATTTTCCATCTATTATTATATACCTTGAGTCTCTTACAAAAGATATGTTTAAAACACATTTTAAGGATTGTCACTTTGACAAATTCACTTTTCTATTTCTGGGTAACGAAAAGTCGGTACTTAGAGCATGACAAGAAATTATTTGGGATAATAAACTATTGTCTCAATTTGATTCTCGTACAAATGAATGTAAACTAGAGGTTCAAATAATTATCTATTTGTAAATCAATTACCGGATATATATATTGACACTAAAAGTGTGATAAAATCACATATTCCTGTTGTTAATACTCAACAAGAATTAGAATTCTCGAAGGACAAGTTGTTAAAATAGTAATAGATGAGTCTAAGACACGCCTGAAACGTGGAAGACCTATTAGTGCAAAAGACAAAATTTCTCGAAAGAGAAATATATAAAATGAATTTGGTATTCCTAAAGAACTCATACTCACAATACAGGGTACAAGCATAATTGATATTCCTGAAGAGATCAAATCTTCTATTATAAAATCTTATAAAAACAGACCTCTTAAAGAGATGTTTTATGAAATATTTTCCCCTAAAAAGGAACAAAATCTGAAAATAATGAGATCTCGATACATTTCATAAGTACTGGAGAAATTCTAGATAAAAATAAAATTATTTTCAACAACATATTTTCATATAAAATAACTTTTGACATTACCAGAAGTAATGAAAAAAATGAGCTAAAAACCGTCGAAAAATGTCGACATAGAAATGATTGGCAAAACTGGAAAGTAACTATTGAAGCTAAATTACACTCACTATCAAAGCGAGATATATTTGGACCTACTGTCCAAACACCACAGGGTGTAATACTTATTGGATATAAGCGGGTATTTATACGAAAATGTAATGAGAAAAATAAAATTATGCAGTACAAAGTACGACTTGTCGTACAAAGTTTCCTATAGAAACCCGAAATTGATTATAAGGAAACATATTCCTCCATTACGGATGCAATCACATTCAGATTTTTGATTAGTTTGATAGTTACAAAATGATTAGATATGCAGTTGATGGATGTGGTCACTGCATATTTATATGGATCATTAGATTATGACATACATATGAAAATCTCTGAAGGATATAAAATGCCTGAAGCATCTACAAATACATCTACAAGTATGTACTCTATCAAATTTCAAAGATTTTTATATGGGTCAAAACAATTCGAACGTATGTGATATAATCGCCTCAACGAATATCTATTAAAAGAAAGATTTGAAAATAATCTTATATGTCCATGTGTTTTTATTAAGAAATCAAAATATAGATTTGCTATTATTGAGATTTATACTGATGATTTAAATATTATTGAAACTCCTGAAAAGATCACAAGAACCGTTATATATTTAAAAAATGAATTTAAATTAAAGATCTTAGCAAAATAAAAATTTGTCTTGGCATGTAACTTGAACATTTGCCAAATGAAATTTTTATTCATCAGTCAATGTATACAGAAAAAATCTTGAAACACTTTTATATAAACAAAATTCATCCCCTGAGTACTCTAATGGTTGTTTGATCACTTAATATGCGGAAACATCTATTTCGTCATTGTGAAAATGACAAAGAAATCATTGATCCTGAGGTACCATATTTCAGTGCAATTAGAGTTTTGATGTATCTTGTAAATTGTATTCAGTCTGATATTACATTTTTAGTTAATCTACTTGTAAGATATAGTTCTGTACCAACTCGAAAACATTGGAATGGTATTAAGCATATCATTCGTTATCTTCGAGGTACAGTTAATATGAGATTATTTTATCAATATAGATCAAATCTATAGTTGATTGAATACGCAGATGCAGGTTATCTTTCAAATCCACATAGAAGTAGATTTCAAGTTGGATATGTGTTTACTTATAAAAATTCTGCTATATCATGGAGATCTGTCAAGCAAATACTATCTACCACATCTTCAAATCACTTAGAGATCATGACAATTCATGAAGCAAGCCGAGAGTGTATGTGGCTGAGATTGATGATTCAACATATTCAAGAAAAGTGTGGTCTTTCCATGATTAATGATAGCTCAATAATTTTATATGAAGATAATGCTACTTGTATCCCTCAAATCTGAGGAGGCTATATCAAAAGTGACAGAACCAAATATATTTCACCTAAATTCTTTTATACTCATAAATTTAAGGAAAAATGTAAAATTGATATCAAGTAGATATGATCAAGTGATAATTTAGTAGATTTATTCACAAAAGTATTTCCAGTTACGACATTTAAAAAAAATTGTACAAAATATTAAAATGCAAAACTTAAAAATCTATCGTCATGTCAAGGGAGTAAATATCTTGAAGACTTATACTAATTGTACTTTTTTTTCTTTCATTAAAGTTTTGTTCCATTAGATTTTTCTTGACAAGGTTTTAATAAAGCAATCCTAAAAGTACTTAGTAACACACATGAATATTGTATTTTTTTTCTTTATTATTGGTTTTTATTCCCACATGATTTTTTCTTGGCAAAAGTTTTAACAATACATATTTTCTGTAGATGATCATTAAAAGGGGAGTGTTATGAAAGAAGAATTAAATATTGCGGTAAATAATTATTGCATCATTCACAGGAATATTTGACTTTATTTGTAGTGAATGACCACTCCACCGAAATTTATTTCGACTTTTAAGTCGTGATTGACACTAGAGTTTCCTATATATATGGTAGCGATTTATTTGTACGATATAAAAAAATAGTTTTTGAGTAATAAGTGTTCTAAATATTTTCTTTTATAAATTCTCTTATAATATTATTTTATTTCTAGTTTTATAACTGTGAAGAATAAATTCCTCTTTATCTTATCAAAACAAGAGATGGGCTTAATTCTACAATGCATTCAATGCTTACAAGAGTAATGCTATTCTTTATCTAAATTTTTATATTTTCAATCAAGTAATAATATTAGATACAGTTATAGATTATGTAAATATCGTGTATTTCTTTTGAAAATAAGTAAGATTTACTATTAAAAAAATTAATTTTTTCATTTGAATCTTATATTTATTAATATTTTTTAAATGAAGTTTATAATATTTATATACTCTTTGAATATAAATATTATTTCTCTTTTCAGTTATATTAATTATGTGGTAATATTTTTAAGCGGCCTATTATTAAGTCAACAGCTTATTCTCGGATCACTTGATGCTAGCATGATTTTTCAAAGCTTTAGTCGGAAAGAATCTCTTTAGAGTTATTTTCCTATCGTTTCGCCCACAAAAGTACCACTCTAAATTTAAGGGTTTTTTTTGTTTTTTTTAATTTTTTAATTTTAAGTCAGGGCATGTTTAGATATTTAGAATATCTCATAATTTTATAAGTAGTATTGAAATGATTTAAGTGAATATGTTTTTATTGAGTTTTGAAAAATGGGATAAAAAAAAGTTGAATAAAATATAATATAGATTTTAATATTGTTCTTATTTTTTGAAATTTGTAAAAATTGTATTAGTATTTATGTTTAAATAATAATTAGATGAAAAAAATTGAAAAATTAAGATTAAAATATCTTTCCCTGTCGAAGCACGCCCTTAATCTAATAACTATTAGACTATTGAGAAAAATCCAAACCTTACATTGAGTTGGAGGGGATTGAAAAGTTCTTAAAAAGGAAAAAGTAGGATTAGTTATTCACGCAATGCTAGAGAAGGTTACGGAAGAAAACGAAAAGCAAGAAATTACAAAACTTCCAGCTTTTGAAGTGGCTTTTTTAACAACTTTATAATAAACTGCCAAAAAAATCCATCATCAAAGACAATTGACCGTTATATTCACATGCGACTCAAGTGAATAAATATGTTAAGCTTTGGACATCATGGTGCCATACGTGACCCATCGTACCTAACAAAAACAACATATTTATCTTAGAGAAATGCTTTAATTATAAAAAATTATAAAAAAAAAATTAAGTAAATTTATAAATTCACGTAATTTTATGTGATTCATTAAATAATAAAATTATTTTTATTATAATATATATACATATAAAATATCATAAAAAATGTCATTTTATAAATTTATTTTATAAGATTTATTTATGTCGGATTCCTATTTCTCAATAATATCCCATGATCAAGACAATTGGCGCGAAACTGTTTTGTCGAAGTTCATAAATATCTTCTTTTAAAATGAAAATGGATTTTGATTCTTAAATAATCCACATTACTTTTGACTTGATTGTAACAAAAAGATTCCATTTTATGGGAAATGACCGTTATCAAAAGACTTCTTGTAATTATTTTTAGTGTGGAATGAGTCAATTATCCACTACTTGATATTTTATTAAACAAAAATATAATATTGTTCTTTCATTGATCAAGAATTTCGATTCTCATAACAGTTCTATTTATCTTGTTTATTTGTTTATAGCTTTTAATGTTTAATATATTATATTAAATCATGTTAATTTATAAAAATTTTATTTAGAAAAAATTAGAAAATTATGTCTGTGAGAAATTTTAGAGTTTTGGTTAAAAAAATTCCTATATCCAAATTTTAATTTAGGAAAAAAGTTTAGGAGATGAATAGTAACTCTTCAAATATAGGAAATCATTATTTATCTCTTAAATCGTTTTTTATCAATATTTTATTCTAATAAGTAAAATAAATTCTTCTTCCAATCATCTATACTTTCTTTTATACTCATATTTGTTATAGTTTGGAATAATAATTTTTTTAAAAAAAATTTAAATAATTACAAAAATATAAAATTGAACTTGAAAAATATTATCATATCACAAAAATAATTTAATTTCTTTTTAAATATTCACAAGAATAGTTCAAAATATTGAGTAATTATGTTTGTAAATGGAAGATAGAGAAAAAATAATAAAGAAAGAATAAAAAAAATATTATATTAATAAAATAAAAAATATAAAAAATAAGATGTAAGAAGTTTTTAAAAAAGAGAAAAAAAAATTAGAAATATGATTTTTAATTGAATGTATTTTTATTTAGAAAAAAAAAAAGGGGGACCCGTTTCCCTCGAATCCGGCCCCAATGGTTCACATGCATGCACAGCAGCACAAGCACATCTAGAAGTAGAAACTCCTGCCTCCTGGAGCCACAAGGAATCAGCATCACATCATTAAGTGGTTCTACTCACGAGGCCATAGTTCTCTATTCTATTCTCATCATTTTTATGTTTTTTTTTTTTTTTTTTTTACATTTTATTAATATAATTATTGATATTATATTTTTAATAAAAAGGAACTTGATTGGCCAATCATATAAATAAAATATACAAAAAAAAAAACTCAAAAGTATAACTGCATGTAATAAATCTCTTCTATTATTCTTTATCAACTCATACTCTCCTTTTTTTTTTTCTCAAATATTTTAAAATTATTTTTTTTATTATTTTTAAATTATTTTATTACAATCATCTAAACAGTCTAAACAGATAACCTTGCATCCAAATTCCAAAACAAATCCCGGTTTGGGAAAAAAGTCAATATACGACAGAAGCGGTGGATGACTTAAGAAGCATATCCCCCCGAATGTGAACAAAAATGGGGAAGACGGAAAGTGAAAGCCAAATCTCGGAGTTAGATGTTGGTTTTATAAACTTTGACTATCTCAAAACACGTAATAATAAAAACAAAAACAAACTGTTTATGTTGTTTTTTTTTTTTTTGGTTAACAATCTCTATTTGGGGATTGAAATACAGGTTTAAATAATTTTATTTGTAAAATTTTTTAAAATTAGAAAAACATTTCTTTTAAAATGATATTTTTTCCTTTAAATAAAAGTATGTATACGTAATCATCAAGTAGGGATTGCTAATAGAATTTTTCTTTGTTAATATATTTTTATTGGCATCAAAAAGACCAAAATCTTGAGTGATTTGGTGAGTATATAAACTCATGAACAAGGAGTTTTATATAATTACATCTCAAATTATATAAAAAAAAAAAGAATTAAAAATCTCAAATCCATAAATTTGCAACCCAGTTTCAGGTTTTAGTGTAAAAGAACAATAATAACTAATTTTTAGAAGATTAGTACTACATATAGTAGTAGAGTATGTAAGTATTATATAATTAATTTTTTATATGAATTTTATATTTATTTAATTTTTTAAAAAAAATCAAGCAACATTTGCTTCTTTTATAGTTATACATATATATATATATTTATATTTATATTAAGATTGCTATTTATTTAATGCGCGTGAAGGTCACTCTTAAGTCTTATCCATTGACATGCTCAGGAATTGACAGACAACAAGAAGGCAGTGAGGCACAATAGAAGAAGGCAAGGCGAAGGAGTCTCGGGAATATTCCATATGGTATATACAAGGCACGTAGAAATGAGAAAAGTACGCCAAAAGGCATTTTAACTTCTTCCGTTTCAAAGGAAAGGGTAGTTATTGAGTTGAATTGAATTGATAAAAATTAAAAATTAATTAAAAATTTAGTTTAATTTGTTTTATAGATTAAAAAAATAATATTTTTATTAGATTTTATTTAAAAATTTGAGAAAATTATAAAAATTAAATTAAATAAGATAAGTTTCAGATGATATTTTAATCAAAATAAAAGAAAGTCGCCCTTATTTTTAAGGGGTTTTATGCACTATATGTTTTTCTTATGTTATGGAGTTGTGAAGATTGAATTTAGCTACCAATCTTAGTTAGTAAGTCGAAAAGAGTATTGTTATATACAAATATATTTATATAATAATCTGTATATCAATATATGTCGATTGACTAATTTCATCTTTTATTTTAAAAATAAGTTCTTTATTAAAGTTTATATTTCTACCTTAATATTAATGCATGTATTAATGTACAAATTTATTTGTAAATTTTATTTCTCAGTTAAAAAATCTTTTTCCTTATCATAATAATAAAATAAGCTTCACGTGCTATACCAGTAGATCTGATGGCCTCTGTTCCTTCAAATTGGCCGTTTGTAATATTTTCAATATAGCGCGTGTGATCCACGTACCACTATAGCTGCCCTCTATCTTTCTTCGGCGATTTGGCAGTTATTTTTTTTACCTTTATACTATGTTTTTTCATTTCCTATCCAAGGATTACAGGAAAGAGGTACTAAAATTTTTTTACAGTCAGTTCAGACCAGTAAAGTGTAGCACATGCTTTACTACGATTTACTTTTATCGTAGTTTAACAATCTGCTTCTCGGATTATTTAAAATCATTTTGCACGGTCTCTTTTTTAGTGGGAATCGGGTGTTGGTCAAATTTTTGATCATAAAATCCTTTCTTTTTTCTTTGTAGTATATTTGTTGATTTGTATTGTATGTAGAAATTTATTATCCTGTTGACTGTAGTATTTTGTAAACCATTGTTCTATCAATAATATTACTTGCTTTAAAAAAACAATAATAATAAGATAAGGTTGATTGCTCCAATCAGGCTATTGCATCACTTACTATTTATTAAGAGCCCGTCCGGCTCGTGTGGAACGGGCGGGGGCATTCCCCCACTTACCTTGAACTCTGTGAACACGTGAGACCACAATTGCCTATTTCTATTAGTAAAATGAAGTTTATTGCAAAATTTTATGTATTATTATTTTTTATTAAATGATTGACTTATAAATAAAATAAAATAAATAAAAATTGTTAGTTAAATATCATATCTGAAAAGATAATAGTAAAAGAGATAATAAAAAGATTACCATTTTAAGAAAATTAATGGTGACAAGCATGAAAATGAACGGCCTTGTCTTATTTTCTGCTTCACTATTAAACTGGTTGACAATTATACCAGGCTTGCAAGTAACATGTGATTACAGTGAGATCACATAACAAATCCCGGCAAGCAAACCTCTCTCTCTCTCTCTCTCTCTCTCTCTCTCTATATATATATATATAGTACTATATATAATATAGCTTGGCTTAACATTTTAATCCTCGAGAACCAGTTGTCCTCCCCATTCTCTTTTCTCTCGGTTATTCCTTTTGGGCAGAGCTGAGCTCTATCTCTGTCTGTATACTTTGCTACCCTCTTTTTCTTGCTTATTTACTGATTTCAAATACCAGCCTTAAACATCACGCCTGAGTTGTTTATGCATGCAGTTACAACCTGCAATATGGGTTTGGTCTCAAGCTCCGCAGTTGAACTTCTTTTGCTGCTTTCACTAAGCTTCGTATTCGTTAATGCCGGTGTCCCGACAACACTTGATGGACCCTTTGTGCCTGTCACTGTCCCTCTTGACAAAAGCTTCCGTGGTAATGCTGTGGATTTGCCAGATACAGATCCCCGAGTGCAAAGAATTGTTGAAGGGTTTGCGCCTGAGCAAATTTCAGTATCACTCTCTTCAACCTATGACTCTGTATGGGTCTCTTGGATCACAGGTCTCTTTAATATTAAATCTGTTTAGTACTATCTTAGTTGAATTCTTTCTTCTTTATAACCGAGATGAGTAACATTAGATGATGGTCCAAAAAATGAACATGAAGTTAATTTTGGCTCTGACTTTGTGGAATATGATAAATGGGATTCGTGTTTCACAAAGGCCAAAGCAATAAAGCTCTCTTTTTTACAAATTTAAAGCCGAAACATTGACCTGAAGTTGGAAAGCAGAGGTTGAGTAAACGTGGGCTGATGTATCTTGTTGGGTGTAGGCTCCGTTTTGATAGTGAGATAAGATTGAAATAGTTTTATTTTAATTGAATAAAATATAATTTTTTTAATATTATTATTGTTTTGAAATTTAAAAAAATTAGATTAAAATTTGAAAAAGTTGAATTATTTATTATATTTTGTGTGAGAATTTGAAAAAGTTAGAAAGATAGAGATAAGTTGAGTTGAGATAATTTTTCAATCCAAATGATCCAATGGAGCCAAATCAACCTCACCCTCCTTCCATCCTAATCCTTTTATGGTTCAAAATCAGATACTTGCGCAAAAAAGTTTCCGCTATCACGTAAAACATATAAATATGCAATCTCGTAAGTACAGCATTCTTTGTTATGTTCATGAATGTGTAAACGAAGGTCTTCTAATTGTTCTTACTGACATAAAGTTTATGTTTGTTTCAACTGAAACCATGAATGTATGGAAATGACCATATTGTAAAGCAGGCATGTTTTGGTTCTTTAAGATTGGTGGCCCGTGGGGATCCCACTGGGTCCACCATACATCATCACATTTTCATATTGTTAGATCTTTCAAAATTAG
Organism: Platycarya strobilacea; assembly: GCA_036898215.1. Classification (NCBI taxonomy): domain Eukaryota; kingdom Viridiplantae; phylum Streptophyta; class Magnoliopsida; order Fagales; family Juglandaceae; genus Platycarya; species Platycarya strobilacea. The sequence goes on along the minus strand of CM072545.1, from coordinate 24,179,764 downwards.
AGGATCTTCTCTTTGCTCTACTTTGCTAGCCTATCATGAAACACAGTTGGACTCCATTTCACAGGTGAATTCCAAATTGGGGACAACATAACACCGCTAGATCCTGGAACTATAGCAAGTGTTGTTCAGTATGGAATGTATGGACTGCCAATTACTAATGAAGCAATGGGCTATTCTCTTATTTACAATCAACTTTATCCTTTTGAAGGTCTTCAGAACTACACTTCTGGAATTATACACCATGTTCGCCTCACAGGTATACCTAATGGTGCAATTAGTCCACACTTACGTAAATTTTTATATTTATCTTAAAACTCTACCAATTTGCTCACGAGGTGTTTGTCTTCTATTCACATTGGATGATTCCTTGGAATAGTTTTGTATATTATGGAACACCACATGGTTTTGTCATTTTGCATACCATCAGTTTGCAGACGGGGTAATGGTTAGATTGAAGTTAAGTCTAATGATTCATTTGCAAGATTTTCTTACGGGACAGTTCTATAACATTTCATTAGCTCTAAGTTTCCGATTAATCAAGGTGAATGTCTAAATGGTGTCAAAGTACTCCCAAACCATTGTGACATAACAAGCTATTGGTCGTGATTTAAATCGATAGAATTGAGTGCAATTAACTTTCCAACCAAGTCATTTGACCTAGTAAAACTATGTTGTTAGCTACGAAGATTTCTTGAGTAGAACTTGGCACTACTTGATTAATAGTACTCTTTAGACTTCTATAAACTTAGCCTGGTAGGCTTATGCCAAAAAATTACTGCTCTGAAAACTTGATAGCGGAAGCCCTCTTCAAATATCCATGCACATGGAAACATCTCTCAAGGAAATTATCTGGACCATTGATTTCTTTTAATTGAATCTTATTTCATGGTGTTACTTCAATAAAATCTGCTGGGGGACATGTTATTAAATTCACCAGAGCCACAAAGTTCTGGTAAAGTTAAAATCTTCATAAACATCCTCGGTTGTTGGTCACTTTCAGCCTAATAGTATCACTATAACTACTAATGAGTTTCCATGTTTGTTGCTATATATTGAATCAATATGATTATAATTGACATAAAGGGAATGTATATAGAACCATTTCAGTGCTCAAATTTCTTTTCTAATGGATTCCACCAAGGAATGATTGATTCACTGGTTAAATAATGCAAAATATTTAATCTTTTAAAATTGATTTTTTCTTGTAGCTCACCATATTAGGTATTGGATATTCACTGAAGATGTAAAATTGATCTTGTTTAATGTATGATGCAAGATTGGGTTCATGTACCATGTCCTATTTTCTTAACAAACAAATGTTAGAATACGTAGGCTTAAAAAAGCATTTTCACCTTAATGCTTCTTTTGTATCTAGGTTAAGTGTCAAATATTTACAAACCTGGCATGACATGTATTCCTGTCTCAGACAGAATCATTTTATGTACTTCTTACCTGAAACTGAGAGCCATTTTACTTCTAAGCAGTCCCCTGTTTGTTGCCCACCCTTTTGTTTGTGTGTCTATGCATATTTGTGAATTTGTGTTTGTAAAACTTGAAAATTTGTGAATTTCTTTACTAGTGTCATGACTCTTTTATGTCTTTCTGCAGGGTTGAAACCCAACACACTATATCAGTACCAGTGCGGAGATCCTTCTATAGAAGCAATGAGTGAAGTATACTATTTCAGGACTATGCCAGTTTCTGGACCCAAGAGTTACCCCAGCAGAATAGCAGTGGTGGGAGACCTTGGTCTTACATACAATACCACATCCACAGTCGGCCACCTGATGAGTAACCACCCTGATCTTGTTCTGCTGGTGGGGGATGCTAGTTATGCTAACCTGTATCTCACAAATGGAACTGGGACTGATTGCTACTCTTGTTCCTTTTCGCAAACTCCCATTCATGAAACTTATCAGCCACGTTGGGATTACTGGGGAAGGTGAAATTCTAAATTTTCTTTGCTCAAAATTATCAAATAATCTTTTGTCTACTTTTTAGGCTATCAAAGCAAGCACTTGTATAAATTTTTATGTAGGAACTAGGCTGGTTTTCAAAAGGTTCAGTTGTATTAATCTGGCAGGTGATAAAACTGCTAGAATCATAAATGCCAACTTGTATCAACAACTGTCCTCTGTATTCTTTTCCTAGTAACGTTTGATTGGTTCTTGAAGAAAGTGAACCACCAAAAATATTTTGTTTAAATAATGTTTTGAAAATGGCAGTTTTTGTTATTGTTTGAAATTTTGAATTTTGTGGCATGCGTTTGTTGATTTCTTCATTACCATTTAGCTAATGGATTATTATGGGATAATTTTATCAGGTACATGCAGCCTATCACATCTAAAGTTCCCATAATGGTGGTAGAAGGGAACCATGAAATAGAACAACAGGCTGAAAATCAGACTTTTGTTTCTTACAGTTCAAGATTTGCATTCCCATCTGAGGAGAGTGGATCGTCATCCACAATGTACTATTCTTTTAATGCGGGTGGCATACATTTTATCATGCTTGGTGCCTATGTATCCTATGATAAATCAGGTGAACTCATGTTTCAATCTTTTTCACTTCTCATATTCCTTTGTTATACAAATTGCTGAGTAGATTCAAAACAAAATATAAGACCTTTCCGTTGCTATTCCTTTCAATATGTGTTCGGCGACAATTTTCTATCACATTAGATATTTTTACTGCCAATTCTTATTTTAGAGAGAGAGAGAGAGAGAGATTCCATGTCTATAAATTACATGGTGACTTCACCCAGTTTTTCCATTCCAGCGGATCAATACGAGTGGTTGGAAAGGGACCTAGCTCTTGTTGACAGAGAAGTGACCCCATGGTTGGTAGCTGCATGGCACCCACCTTGGTACAGCACCTACAAGGCGCATTACAGAGAAGCAGAGTGCATGAGGGTCGAGATGGAAGACTTACTATATGAGTATGGTGTTGACATTGTCTTCAATGGACATGTAAGTATACTTTCCAGCAAAATCTTTTTATTCCGATACCCCATTGCAGTGCCAAATATAGATATCATGTCAGCATAAATTATGAAAATGTAAAAGGCTATTCTGTTTACAAATACTTAAAAGTTTACCCATATAACCTTCTCTCTCCTTCAAATATGTAAAAAGTGCTGGTCCAAATCCGAGATGAATGCTTTAATCAGTAGTGTCTGAATATCGATGCAGTTTTAATATTTAGTTATTCAAGATAAAGTTTTGTTAGATCTGGTGAACTCAATGTAAACAATAATGTAAAGGCAAAGCCTGAAGGCATGCAGATTTCTGATTTGTGATGTATGGCGTGTTTCGGGTTTCCCATGCATGATGATTAAATTTTCAAGCTCTTTGCAGAGAATCTGTTCATTTATTGGTATGCTTGTCATGCGTGTATGCGTAAATGTTGTTTCTTTGTATACAATCATCAGGTTCATGCCTATGAGAGGACAAATCGAATGTATAACTACAATCTAGATCCATGTGGTGCCGTTTATATTACAGTTGGTGATGGGGGTAATCGGGAGAAGATGGCGATTGTACATGCCGATGAAGCTGGCAACTGCCCCGAACCATCTACGACACCAGATGAATATATGGGTGGATTCTGTGCATTCAATTTCACATCAGGCCCTGCAGTTGGTAAGTTCTGTTGGGACCAGCAGCCTGATTATAGTGCATACAGAGAAAGTAGCTTCGGTCATGGGATTCTAGGGGTGATCTCTCTCTCTCTCTCTCTCTCTCTCTCTCACACACACACACACACACACACACACACACACAAGCACACATTTAGATCCAAATGTAGTCTCCTGTTAGATTTTAGCATGGATGATTCTCTAAAAGCGTTGCTTTTACACCAGCAATGGATCTGAGATGTGAAGAAAGATTATGTAAAAATTAATATCTGCCCATGAATATTACTACGCACATGTAAAAGATGTTTTCATCGTAGTGAAAGCTACTAGATACATATTTATTTCAACAACACATTTTTCAAGGCAATCCAATTATTATAGTGTCAACACCAAAAAGTATTACACCTCTAGAACTAGTTATAGTAGTGACATCCCATCAAAAAAAAAAAAAAAGTTATAGTATTGACATGGGAGACAAATGCAAAACCCTTACACCTCTGAGTTGCCCAAAATCGATGGTCTTGAAAGAAATACTTCAGTCAGAATCTGTAACTGTATAAAGATTTTGATGGGAAAATAAATGCTCATGCCGATATTACGGTGGGAATTAGTTATGTCAACCCTTCTTGAAAAAGACAAACCCAGTAGTTTGTTTCTGTGTCTTGCAGGTGAAAAATGAGACTCATGCGTTGTGGACTTGGCACCGGAATCAGGATATGTACAACAACGCTGGAGACCAGATATACATTGTAAGGCAGCCTGATAGGTGCCTGGTTTAACCCAAGGTACGTGAGAACTTGGTGAACAGGCATTTGGAACACATTAACTGGAAATAACGTTGTCTTTACCTCTGTAACAATACTATGAAATCATATACCTTGAATGTCTGTTTGTTCTAACCAAAGAATGAAATCATAAACCTTGAATGTCAATAAGTTCTAACCAAAAAAAAAAAAAATTCAACTGAAGAACCACTAGAACTCTGCTGAGACACAGAACAGATGACCTCACAGGCTTTTATGATAAGCTTTTAGCCCATTATTTAATAGAAAACAGAGGCATTTGCTCCCCTTATATACTTTTATTAAATAAAGGTGTTTTGAAAGTGATTTTATTGCCTATATTTGTATTTTTTTTTATTAACATTGTGTGTCTGGAACAGCTTCTCGACTAATCCCGGGAGTGTACAGGCTCTTGCCAAAGAGTTTCACGCAAGTGCATCTCGGTTAAATTCAAGGGAAAGACCCCCCTGTCTGAATCTCTGATAGCCCCTAGAGGTTGTTTTGCATTCAAGGGGTTTGAACCTTAGATCTAGGGGGAGCATACTCTTAAATCCAAAGCCTTTATCATTGAGCTGGGTTTTTGTGAATTATTTTGAAAACAATGAACTACACAAGGTTATTACTTTTAAACAGCTCTGAAGGAAAATATTTTGAACTGAATGAATTTCTTTTGTTCCTTTTCCCTTCCTCTCTTTCAAGGTTCCTATGTGATAAAATCATAAAGAAGTACTAAAGCGTATAGATAACCTTGTACTGTGCAGCAGAGGGGAGTGTTATTTTTACGTTTGAAAAAATGTATTAAAGGTGCAATTGGTTACCATCATTATGCATTCTTAACACAATCTATGGATGGAAGGCAACATAGAAGTATGATAAAATATAATTGTAATCTTAAAAGAGAATGTAATTTAGGGAAACATGCGAACCAATATCGATAGAAAAGCTGCTCTGGTTTCTTTACATCTGCGTCTGTTAATGGTTCATAAGTTATTTGGAATTTGAATGGCGGAACTGTAAATAGTGCACTATCAATCATTTGCTGTGGAGCTTAACAGCATTTGCCAAGAGTTCACAGAAAGATTGCTTGTAAAAAGGTAATTTTCCTACCCGGTTTTTTATTAATTAGATGGCGTTTAGCATTTTGAAAGCATTTTCCAATAATTTGCTAGTCTACTTTTTGTCGAACCAACGCATTATTGATGTTGAAGCTATCACATCGGACATGAAAAAGTATTTATCTTTTGATTTTTTTAAAAATTTTAATTCATAATATTTTAAGAAATCTCCTTATATATAGGTATGTTCATCCGGGTTGTGTATAATCTATTAGGACATATTTCCAAAATCAAGCTAAACACTCAAAGAATCAAGATAGGAATTAGGGCAATGTTACAAGCAAATTTAAATCCTAGAATCGTGCTGATTTATTGTTGTAATTATTGTAAATATTTTCACAGCTAGTATTGCATAATTGTTATAATCTTCCTTATTTAGATAGCTGTAAATTCTCTTAATTTTAGCATACAAACTTGTATAAATTCAGTTCACAGATGATGAATAAAAATGAGGAAAGTTTCCATTGCATCTTGCCCCGTATTCTTTAATTCTCTACACAGTATCAGGAGACCAAAACTCCAACGAGGCTACAAACTTCCTCCTCGAAATGTCTTCTTCCCCAAACTCCCAACCCATATCTTCAACTGAAACACCTCATCACAGCACAAATCAATGAAAAATTAACTCTTTTCATATTTCCACAATAGCGTGCCCAATTCAAAGCCCTTCTAATTGGGTACAACCTATTGGACTATGTCAATAGTGATCTCTCCTGCCCATCATCTGATGACACTCCCACCTCTATCTCAAAGAAAAATTATTGGATTTGTCAAGACAAATTAATACTCAACGCTATTCTTGCCTCAACTTTAACATCAATTACCTCCCTCATAGCTACGACTAAAACATCATAGGAGGCATGGAAAAAGTTGAACCATATGTATGCTAGCCGATCTTGTATGCGAGCTATGCAATTAGAGAAGAAACTCAACTTGATTCAAAGGGGAAGTCGTTCAATCCCGGACTACCTTCAAGCTGGAAGGCCCTTGCAGATGAGATTGCTCTCATCGATAACCCCATATCAGATGATGACCTAACCCTTTATGTTCTAAATTGTATAGGCTTTGATTTCAGGGAAATCGCGGCACCAATCTGCGCGTGAGAGAAGTCCCTAGCTTTCGAGGAGCTTCACGATCTCCTAGTGGGTCATGATAGCTACCTCCAGCTTTTGGAATCAACCGCACAACAAATGGTGGCTTCGGCAAACTACACCAACAGAAGACCCTTCTCCAATGGCGGTTCGAATCATAAGGGCTCTCCAGAACATCCTAGGCCTTCAAAAAATCAAGCCTACAACAAAGCCCCTCAATGGTCAAACAAGGAACCCAGACGCTATAATAATAATTTGGGCCAGCCCAATTCCAATCAGAAGAAATACCAGCCCAAATGCCAGCTTTGTGAGCAAATTGGGCACACGACCAAGAATTGTCCTCTGCTGAGAAACAATGAAGCCACAACAAATTTTACATCCACCTCTGGTGCAAAAGATAATAAAGGGCTCATCGATTCCACTGCTTCTCACAACATTATTGTGATCTTGCAAACTTATCAATCCATTCAAAATATGATGGCACCGATGAGGTTATAATTGGTGACGGTTCATGTTTGTCTATCTCACACATTGATTCTCTAATACTAAAATCACTCAATTTTTTATTTTATTTTGAGAGATACACTGTGTTCCCAGTTTTCACATAAATCTAATTTATGTTCATCACTTTATTTACCTCTCAAAATAATGTGATTATTGAATTTCACCGTTTTCATTTTCTTGTGAAGGACAAGATGTTGGGGGCAACACTAATACGAGGTGTATGTGAGAATGGTGTCTATGTCTTTCCGGAATCATCGGCGGTATCTCCAATCAAACCCGTTGCTTATGTGCATAAAAGGATCTCTTTTGATGTGTGGCACAAGAGACTTGGACACCCGTCCTCGAAAATTGTTCACCATGTCATTTCAAAATTTTCTCTTCCAAAAATGTAAAATAAATCTTCTCTATGTATCTCATGGTTAATTAATAAATCTCATAAGCAACCATTTCATTCAACTAGTCTCTCGAGTAATGAACCCCTTGAAATAATTTACTCCGATGTATGAGGTCCCGCTCACTGTGTTGGTCTTGATATCTCTCGTTACTATCTCATCTTCATTGATCATTTCACAAGATATATGTGGTTCTATCCGATTGCAACAAAATCAAGTGTGTTCATCATCTTTCCACAATACAAAAAAATTGTTGAAAATCATTTCCAATGTAAAATCAAAATTTTGTATTCAGATAATGATGGTGAATTTGTGAGCCTAAAACCTTTCCTATCACAACATGAGATAAGTCATTATACTACAACTCCTCACACACCTCAACAAAATGGCATCTTCGAATGTCGTCATCGTCACCTTGTGGAAACTGGACTCACACTCCTTCATGATGCCTCTCTTCCTTTATCTTACTGGTCTCATGCATTCCAAATCGCCACATATCTCATAAACCGTCAACCAACTTCCCTACTTCAAAATATATCACATACCAAGCTCTCTTTGGCCAACGGCCCAATTATTTAAAATTAAAAAAATTTGGGTGTTTGTGCTATCCTCTCACCAAACCCTACAACAACCACAAAATAGAGCCTAAGTCTAAATTATGTATCTTTTTGGCCTATTCATTAACTCAAAGTGCCTACAAGTGTATGGACCCATTTATCCAGTGAATCTACAATTCACGGCATGTATTATTTGATGAAGCCTGTACACCTACTAGCCCACAAAGCCCAACCTCGATCACAAATCTCCCAAACTGTGCTCCACAGCCTCCACAACACTCGACGTTCACCCCAACCACCATCCCTGCCCCTATTTCCGTGCCACCATCAGTGGAGCTCTCGACACCAGTTCTTCCGGCAGACGACGTCATCACAGTAACTGCACCTCTAGGTAACATCGACATCCCTTCATCTCCGCACTTACAATTTCAAGATAACCTAGATTCTCAAAACCTGCGCACAAACCCTAATTCCTCGAACCCAATCATAAATCCGAACCCTATTCTTCTTTCTCACACTGAAGAAATCTCCACCATCAACTCAAATCCATCCCTTCAGTGTGCACACGAGATCGATTCCTCAAACCCTGCAACAGCAAATAACCGAACCCATCAAATCAGAACTTGGTCCATGAACCAAATCTACAAGCCCAAGCAGTTCAATTCTGTAACCAAACACCCTCTACCTGAAACCCTTCAACCTACATGTGCGAGTCAAGTTGTGTTTGAACCCCACTGGCGTGAGGCCATGTCTCATGAACTTACTGTCCTCATGAAACATGGAACATGAGACTTAGTTCCCCCTTCACCTCACTGCAACCTATTTGGATGTAAATGGATTTTTAGAGTGAAGCGTAAGCCTGATGTGTCTGTGGATCGGTTTAAAGCCAGACTTGTGGCTAAAAGCTATAATCAATGCCCTGGTATTGACTACAAGGAGACGTTTAGCCCAGTGGTTAAACTAGCAACAATTATAATTGTGTTATCACTAGCTATCATGAATGGTTGGAAACTAAGGCAAATGGATATCAGTAATGCCTTCTTGCATGGACAGCTTAGTGAAACAGTTTATATGAAGCAACCACATGGATTTAAGAATCTCACAAAACCGGATGATGTTTGCAGATTGTGTAAGGCAATTTATGGGCTAAAACAAGCCCCTAGGACTTGGTACTCTACCCTAAGACATGCCCTCATTAAACTCGGGTTTACCAATTCCAAAGTTGATTCATCTCTATTTATTTACAAGCACGAGTCAATTGTGTGCTATTTGCTGGTTTACGTCGATGACTTAATGCTTACTGGAATCAATTCAACTTTTGTGAATTCCATCGTTGATAAACTTAGAAAAGAATTCTCTCTTAAAGACATGGGTTCACTGCATTTCTTTTTGGGTGTTGAAGTTATTTCTACTTGTGATGGACTTTTTCTCTCTCAACATAAATACATTCGTGATATATTGTCCACCACTAATATGCTTGGAGCAAAATATGTTTGCACTCCACTTTCAACAAGTACCTCGCTTCACCTAAATGATGGAACAACTTCAGTGGGCAGCAGTGAATTTAGAAGAATATTAGGAAGTCTTCAGTACTTATCACTCACTCACCTAGACATCTCGTTTGCAGTAAATAAATTGACCCAATCATGCATAAACCAAAACGTCTTTTGTGCTATCTCAAGTAAACTACTTTTCATGGAATCAAGCTGACCAGCAAGGCAAGTGCAAACCTAACAACTTATTCCGATGCTGACTGGACTGGAAATTTCGATGATCGAACTTCCACATCAGCATACATCAATTTTCTGGGGAACGACCCAATCTCCTAGAGCTCAAAGAAACAACGTGCAGTGGCGAGATCATCAACGGAGGCTGAGTATCGAGCATTAGCAAATGCGGTATCTGAATAGTTTGGATTCATGCTCTCATTAAGGAACTTGGGGCCAGTTTACAACAATCTCCTTCATTGCAATGTGACAACCTTGGAGCTACTCACTTTAGCTTCAATCTTGTTCAACATTCAAGGATGAAACACATCCAAATAGACCTTCACTTTGTACGTGATCTAGTTCAAAAAAGAGAAATTCAAGTAAGACACGTGCACACTCAAGATCAGCTTGCTGATCTCCTCACCAAAGCTCTGTCAAGGCAAAGACAGAAAATTTAAGAGACAAAATTTGCCTTACTGATGGAAACCCATTTTTGAGGGGGTGTATTAGAACAGATTCCCAAAATTAAGCTAAACACTCCAAGAATCAAGACAGGAATCAGAGCAACATTACAAGCAAATTTAAATCCTAGAATCATGCTGATTTATTATTGTAATTACTGTAAATATTCTCACAACTAGTATTGCATAACTGTTGTAATCTTCCTTATTTAGATAGCTGTAAATTTCCTTAATTTTAGCATACGAACTTGTATAAATTCAATTCATAGATGATGAATAAAAATGAGAAGTTTCCATTGCATCCTACCCCATGTTTCTTAATTCTCTACATAACCTAGCCAAACCCTAATTTTTTTTTTAATTTTTCAATAATTTTGGCAAATTTTTTTAAAAGATTCAAGAAAATTAATCATTTGGATTTCGAATTTCCATATCCGAAATCTGGATAAACATGCCTACTTATATAACTGACATGTTGATGCACCGAGTTGTAAGTAAATGACTATAAAGACATCACAAAGTGGTAGCCCAATTAGTGCAGACTGATATTTCGTGACTTCAAGATCAGAAGGTCGAATCAGGACATAAGTTGAAATCATTTATGGTGGTAAAACTTAACCTATGAGCTATTGGATGGGCATTAGACTATTTGGATACTTTGGAAGTGTTGCAATTACCAGATTGCCTTTGAGGTAATAGCTATGGTTTAAACCGAATATTCTATAAAGGAGAGAGGCTTCAATTGTCACACTTAAAGGAGTATTCCCACACTGGTAGCCTCCACCTCCCCTTCTGAAAGAAAAAAAGTTACTCTAAAAATGAATTACCTTGAATCTTTTAATTGGCTTTTGACAGAGGCCTTGTGAAAACACTGACAAACCATTAACTTCTGAACAATCAGAAGATGAAAATCTTTTCATATTAAAGGAGTCAATTAAAAGGGTCCAGACCTATTGGTCGTTTCAGCCGAAAACAATTGGATTGATTGCCACCATTGTTGTTGACAAGACAGACCTTGTTAATGAAGTGACCAACACTAACGCAAACCAAAAATCAGGTTGTCCTGATTTATGTTAAGGGTAAAAGAACTAGTATCCACAAAACCAAAGCTTGATGTCAATGATATTATGACCTATCAGATTTTTAAGAAATCATCATAATGCTAAGAATTCATCCACAAGAGTGAATGATTAGTAGCTGAAACTTACAAACAATAACTAAGCGGTATAAGAAAAAAGAGTGCTTCTACACCAATACATGGGAGATCCCGACTGACTGAGATCCCGCCAAGTGCAATTTTGTTTTCTTCATGTCTATTTTTAACACTTCTAAATATTTTAAAATTTTAAAAAAATCACATCATCATTAAAAAATACATTCTTAATATCTAAGTTAAAAAAATTAAAATTAAAAACCCAGAGTCAGGAATCCCAGTCGGATTTCCGTATGTGGGTTTAGCATTTCTTTAAGGAAAATGCTTAGCAGACTCACTGCTCATAGTCATACTGCAATCCCAATATTCAAAATGAGACTACCAAATCAAACTATTGAATTGAATGATGAGGCCTACAAGGTTTGAAATGGAGGGCCTCGGCCAGTCTGCCTAGAACCTTTCAATGAGTAGAGAAAACAGTTCAAAAGATCAAATGGTATTTTATAAAGCTAAATGGGGTGGCAAATAAAGAAGGCCAAACTTCTAACAAAACTGAATAAGCCTCTTCTCCACCCTATGGTAAATCTACTCTTACTAAACAGACCTAAATTGGTTGGAAGTTGAGTGTGAGAACAACTACAAAGGAGAAAGGCACCAAGATTGTGGGGATCATGGACTCTGAAAATGCTTTAGAACTGTCCGGGAACGGTGGTGTCAATCCTGAAGTCACTCCATTAGTACCACCATTGCCCGATATGGTTGGTGTTGTCACATTTGGGTTATTATAGGGATTTTGCGTTGTTGGCGTAGTCCCTCCGGCCGCGCTGAAATGTTGCATAATGCAAGCAATTAGTCCTTAGATGTGAAAGTAGTTATCCAAGAAAAGAGAATAGATCCATGTTATGCAAATATTTATGACCAAAACAAGTAAAAGATTAAACATTGGCTACTAGTTCTAGGACCACATAAGATGTTCAATACTAGCAGGTAATACTAAGAATACATTACACATAAAATCGTCAAAAGCATAGTCCCAACATTACAAAATTATTCAAATTATCCGTTTCAAGATCTCATCATGATTCTTTCTTTCTCTACCTATTCTTACCATGATCAACATGAACGATAATGATCAGTAGTAATCTGCAATGCTATTATGTCTTGAGAACACAGTGAAAACGGTGAGAAAGCAAATGAAAGTACTGATCCGACTGCATACTTAAATTCATACGAAGAAAACTATTTTTTTTTACATTAGATCAATTATATAAGTAACTAGGGGACATTTACTCATATAAAATACCCCAATTTCTTATATATCAAGGAGGCAGAGTGACAATTTCAAAGGACATCTACACTATTTACCAGCCTAAATGCCACTACAGACTATCAGGCAATCGCAACAACTTTCCTAAATTTTTATCCAAAATTAAAAAACTAAAATACTTTTGCTTCTCTGTCGAAGTGCACGTCTCGGTTGTAAATGTGTGTCAAGATTGACTTATGTCCCGTTTAAATAGTGAGATAAAATAAAATAATTTTAAATAAAATATTATTTAAATATTATTTTTTAATATTAATATTATTTTAAATTTTAAAAAATTCAAATTATTTATATAAAAATTTGAAAAAATAATAATAATAAAATAAGATAAAATCATTTTTATATCCAAATGGAACTGAATTTAACTCCAGTTTAACCAGATTTGTTTATTAAATGATATATTTATGAATACAAAATAATACTAGAATATTGAATATTACAACTTGTATAAAACTTGAAACGTCTTATATAAACTATAAACTCTTATAAATATTTATTATTTTTTATAGTATCATATTTATATAAATAATGAGAGATTTTAATATTTTTGTAAGTATATCGTTATTATTCATACTAAGCTAACTAATGTCTTAGGGTCTTCTCTTTTCATTAATTATCCCATAATTAGATGTCATCTCTATGATTTTATAAAAGCTCACAGGTGATTTTGTCGGATCATTTTATTTATTTATTTTTGATTTCACAACAATTTAAAGCATAGACTTACAATTTTCATGAAAAATCATTTACTTATAATTATTTTTTATAATTTTTATATATCTATGCTTTAAATGATGGATATTTTTATAAAAACAACTTATACAAATAATATTACATTACATAAATACCTTCAATTTAATACATGATTATATAAAAGTTGTAAAAAAGAGTTAGTAAGTTTTATTATTCTCATAGGGTTTCCAAGGATCTGCCCAAGTAATTAGTTTAAGGAAAGGAAAATGTTTTCAGATTTTAAAAAATAAATCACAATTTTATTTTAAATAAATCTAATATATCATTTTCTTAAAAGTCAATTAAAAAAAAATGGAGTTAATGCTGCCTGCCTAGACATGGACGTTGGAACCTCGTTTTGCATGAAAAAGCGTGAATACGAGGCTAATGAACCTAAGGTCGTGTCACGTCGAAGAAACCATAGAATGACAACGACTTAACATTTAGCATGCATCCAGTGTTCATATCAAACCTGGTGGGTGAGCAGTAGGCCCATCCAACGGTGTAAATTAAGATTAATTAAGGAAAGTATAATCACAGATAAATTATGAACGAAGCCAATATTAGCAATTAATGGATCATCCAGTGCAAGTAATGCCAACAACCCAAGATTTAAAATTGATGGAATTGAATCGAAATAAGTTGAATTTTTTTATAAATAATAATGAATTAAAATAATAAAATGAATTTTATAAATTTTATTTAAGATAAATTTTAATATATTTAAGTATTGTAATAAATTTAAATATATTTATAAAAAAAAAATATAAGTATCTGATTCATCTACATGTCTATCAAATTTAAAAATAATTTAAAAATTACTTTAGCTAAAATTAATTGAAGTCGAAATTTGTTTAAACCAATATCATCAGTTTTTATATCCTAATAAAAGTAGTATTTTAAAATGCTCGAATATAACTTTATAAAAGACAAAGAGACAGAAAAACTGATTAAGGACGTACGTTGTTATCTGAGCCATCTGACAAGGACAAACAGGTTCAGCCATGACCATACTACTTTTATTAAACTTCTGAACGTACAAAATCTTATTAAAAAATTATCTCAAAAACAGAAACAATTTTACGTGAACACGAAGAAACCCCCACTATCCATGAAACGAGGCAAAAGAGACGAAAATAAAAAAAAAACCATTGTCCACTGGCCACAATATACTCATGCAAAGAACCAATAAACAAGAAAATAAAGTACTCAGAAAATATAAAAAAAAAATGGCACATACCTTGCGGAAGATGGATACACACAAGATCCATAACCTACACCCAAAAGCGAGAGAGAGAGAGAGAGAGAGAGAGAGAGAGAACAAGCATTAAGCATCCGGGAAACCTAATATTTAAAAGGAAAACAACAGCGGACATAAAAAGAAGAGAATACGTACTGGGATCGGTCTGCGCAATAGTGGCGGTGCCGGAGAAGTCACAACTTCCGGGTTCCATGGCCTTACGCTGGAAGTAACTGTTGAAGGCATAGGAGGCGTGCGCCTGGATGGTGTTTGGGAGATAGCAGAGCCCATTCGATAGTATAGGGCTGCAGTCGGCGCCGGTTCCGCACGCGTAGTCCAACGCTGTTTGCAAAGCCTGGGTGCTCGCATCGCTTCGTGCAACGCACCAGTACGCTCCTTCCACGGCCACGAACATGTATCTGTTTTCTATTATTCCAGCGAAGATGGCGATCAGCAGCAGAGACGACACTGCTTTTTGTGGTGGTGCCGCCATGGAAGACAAAGTTATATGGTGGAGTGAGCTGGAGTTAGGATAATGGCTTGGTAAAGGAGGGAAGAGATGTCCAGAAGAAAAGGGAGGAATATCAGAGAGAGAGAGAAGGAGAGACTTCCTTTTTTCTCTTTATTTTCCTTTTTTCGCTTTTTTTTTCGGTTCTTTTTCCTGTATTTATAGTATGGCGGGACGAACATTAAACATCGGGGGAAATGCCGTTGTACAAATTACCACCATCAATTTAAAAAAAATGTTATTTAAATCGATAAAAATAATAAAAATGATTGAATTATTTTTTATTTTTTATTTTTTTAAATAGAATTAATTGATTTTTTTATTTTTAATACATAAAAAGTTATTATTAATAAATTTGTATTTTTAAAAAATAAAAAAAATCTATAAATCTATAAAAATGATTGAAATCAAAAGAAAAAGAAAATTATATTTATATTAATGAATTAATTTATCGATTTAAATTAAAAAATGAGATGAGTTTAATTTATTTTTTAATATTATTATTATTTTAAAATTTGAAAAAATTGAATTAATTTAAAAAATATATATTGAAATTTAAAAAAATTAAATTGTGATTTATATTTTATCTAAAAATTTAAAGCAATATAATAATAAATATAAAATAAGTTGAGATGACCCATCGGTTTCAGTAATAATTTTCTTTAAAAAATATACTTTTATATCATTATTATTTTCATTTTTAATTTTTACTTTAGAAATGATACGTTTACTACCACCTAACAACTACATAATTTATTAATCGAATATTATTTCTAATAAAATTTCTCAATTTTATTTTATTTTAACGAATCGTTTTAAAAAAACATTATTTTATTATAAAAATAATTATAATTTGATTGTAATTATATTGCTTCTTTTAAAATTCTTATGAGTTTGTAAAATGAATAATATTTTATTCATAGACAAAAATCCTCGATGGTGGCTACTTATTGATTTTTTAATTTAATGATTACGTAAATATTTTTTAATAATATTTTAATTTAAAAAAATTATTTAAGAGCATAAAAAAATAAAAATAAGAAAAACCATTTCAACTTATCAATGACATCTCTATGTAATATTAATATTATACAACTATACGTAGTATTACTTAATTTTCTATTTGGCTTAATAGTAAATTAGCTCGATAGAGTTATAGCTTGTACAATTGTCACGTACTTCTCTTGAAAAAGAGTGCAATACATTATATAAGAATTATTATTTTTTTGTTTTCATGTGTGTCGCTTACTCATTTATAGCTGCAAATATTATTTTAAGGGTACAAATCATGTTTCGAATTGTGTTCATACCGTGTCAAGCTGTGAACGTTCAGCCATATGTCAATCTAAATCCAATCGGTTAAATTAAATGTGTCAAACTCTCAGACTCTAACCAACTTATTTAAATGACGGGTTGTATTGTATTATTTATTTTGACCTATTTAATAATTAATTAAAAATATATTAATACAACAATACTCATATAAACTAATTTATTTCATGTAAATGAGTTAAACTAAAACACATAATTCATTTGATCTCATTAACATAATTTTACATAAAAACTAAAATATGTATTTATTAATAACTACAATATCTTAAAATTGATATCAATATTTTTCAAGTAGTAACATAATATAAAACTAATATTACAAACCATACATAATAAATATGGGCATAGGTCTAAAATTACAATTTCAATAATAAAACCTATAAAAATAAATATATTAATAAATACCAATATTACAATTTAACAATAATAAAATTTCAATTTTGAAATAAATTTTAAACGAGTCAAAACATATTGATTTTGTGTTTAACCAAATGGACCCATTATTGACCTGTTGTGCCTTAATGGTTCAACTTATTTTGATCCAAATCCTTTAACATCAAACGCAAATTTGCTAGTTTTGTTTGGTGTTCATATTAAATTCACAAATCCTATTAGATATTATCCCTCCTTAATCATTTCTCCTCGATAATGTCAATCATATCCTTTTATTTGCACATAGCCAGTCTTGTCCTTGTAGTTTGTACAGTCGATGGCATTTATAAATTTTTATATATAAAAAAAGGTTAATAATTACCTGTTCAAACCTCCTAAAAACTTATTTCTAAAAGAAAAATCCTAGTTAGCACCTTCAATGCTTCCGATGGTGCTATAGTTTATTTTTTAAATGATTAAATAACTAACTGCTAGTACATTTTGTATTTTTTTAACATGGGTTTTGCCATGTATAAACAAATTCGCAGACCAATCTATATATCAATATTATTGTCTTCATATCCAAAATTTAAATCCACACTATTTTTATTAAAATCTAATTTTTTTGACCAATCACATTGAATAAATGCGAGTATTAGTAATGCGGTTACAATTAAATTTTTCCTTTTAACATTTTCAAGGAAAAAAGAATCAACATGTACTAGTGGTAATGGTAGTGTACTAGGAAAGAAGAAGCAACACTTGAGAGGAGTGATGAATGACTGAGTGGTTCCATTTTCTTCAAAGAATAATGTTACATGTAATTGTAAAATGCATAAACGTCAAGAAAATCTCTTTTAAAAAAAAGTAGGGTCTACTATTAATTTTTTTTTCAAGTGAATTCCGTATTTTTTTTTCAAAACTATTATACAACACTTGCATACTTAACGACTATAAATATCATTACTCTTCTTCAAAAGGATTATGCTAAGGGGCCGCCAGCATGTACCTCAGTGCACTTCATCTTTTTTTTTTTTCTTTTAAAGATATTTTTAGACATTTTTAAGTATTTAAAAAATATATAATTTTATTATTAATCACTTTCTTAATCGTTAAATTAAAAAAATATATATCCAAACAGTAACTGTGCGGGTGTAGATTCATAGGACCAAAGTATAATTTTTCTTTTGAAAACACAAAGGATCTTATATCTTTTCTTTACCAAATTTGTTAATAAAAAAATACCTATTCTCTAGCATTACTTTTTCTTTTTGTTCGTTAGAATTTGTTCGTTGGAAATTCAGCCTCTAGAATTTCCAATATTTCTTTTTATTTCTTATCAAACAAATGACATCTTCTTTTAAAAATTCTAACTATTCTTAGCATGAAATTTAAGAATCTCATTATTATTAATCAAGCAAGCATAAAACCTATGCTAGCATATCTTTCCAATAATTATTCCAATAATTAAATATCCGATTTAACCTCCTCTATCTCACTCACTATCTATTACTTTTTTTATTCCATTAAAATAACATCATTTATTAATTATTTATTATTATTTTAACTCATTTCTTTGCGACTTATTTTCAAACAAAAGTTATTCGTTTTCTTCGTGTTTTTAACTATTTATCTTGAAAACTACTTTTTAAAAATTCCAAATTATTTATTCTAACAAAAGATAATGTTTTCGACATCTGTAATTTGCTATTAATGATAAACTCATTTTTAAATAATGATAAAAATGTAACAATAATGATAAAATATAAATAACAATAGAACAATTAAGTTATAAAATAGTTTTAAAAAAGAAAAAAAAAGAAAAGAAAAAACTATTATCAAATATGTAGGGCAAAAAACATTTAAAAAAAGCAAAGACGAAAATCAATAATAAAGTTTAGGAAAAGCTACCATAGACCCAATTGGGCATAAAAATGCTCTAAAAGCTCGGCTTAATGAGCTTAACTAGATTTTCAACGTCCAAAACGAACGTAATCAGTTATACCTCATCTGTCAAGGATGGGTAGCACTCCTACTTATCTATGAAGGATGGGTAGCACTCCTACTTATCTACGTTAAAAAGAAATTTAGTTGACTTTAATCCAAATCAACTCATTTTAAATCAATCATTGACAAGACCTACTATTTATTCAATTTCCCATTTAAAAAAAAATATACACATCTTAATCTACTTCACATTTCAACCTAAAAAGTTAAACTCTTTAACCTAAACAAATTAAACCCATCTTAATAAAATTCACAAAATATTACTATTAATAATTTTACTCAACTCGTTTCATCTCATCTCATCTCACTATCCAAAGGTAACTAATGTTCTTAAAGAGAACCATCCTGGAATCTCAATAATCATTTTTTTTTTTTTTGATAAGGAGGCATCTCGATAATCTTTACCAAAGTATTGACTAGTTGGAGGTCATCTCTACCAAATTCTATGGAAATAAATTAATTTTTGTTATTGTGGAACTTTGCTTTGTAACTCCTAACAACCCCCTACTTTGCGGAGCCATCTTATTTAGAAATAACGAAAGCAGGTGAGGTGATGAGCAGTTCATTTATCATTTTAAAAAAACTACGAACATGCATATGCACAATCACTTGGTATCTTCAACGGTTGCAGAAATTTAAACTGACGAAACAAAGTTCAGGAATATCAAAGAGATAAAATCACGATTAGATGAGATAGGACATAGAAATAATCCCTACCAATTTTGAAAGTGACTTCTTCCTGGAACTAGGGGTGGCCTACCTCAACACTCTTATAGTAAAAGATGATCATAACTAAAGATGACCAAGGCATTGTAGATGAATTAATAAATACATCAAATTTCGGAACCTGTAGATTGACGCACCGGTGTTGAATTAGTCGCAATGAACAGCTGCACCATCATCTTTACAATGCAAAGGCCGATGGAGACGGCATTTTAGAATAATCACGTTCTTGAACTTCCATCCGGAGCAGATGATCACCTCACAGACAATTGAGGGGAAGGCTATGCACATCTTATGAGCTCTGGCTGAAGGAATTCCCAGCATCAATAATTGAAGAATCTGGACAAGTACAGTTGAGCATCCTGCTGAAAACCATTGGTAATTCATGTGGCCAAGATCCCAGGCAATGTACCTGCCCTTAAAAAGTGGGGCGTGGGAGTGGGCGTGGTCAGGTGAGGATTCCAGTTAATGGGATCCAAAACTTCTGATGAAATAATATGAAGGTGTATAAATCTTACAACACATGACATGTCAAAAAAATGGGTATTGAGATAAGGGTAATTGCTGTTGTACACTCTCTCTCTCTCTCTCTCTCTCTCTCTCTCTCTCTCTCCTAATTGGGGGTGCTCAAGCCATCCCCAAACTGTATCTCTGGGAAACGTATATGTATCAAAAGTAGATCTATCTCAAACCTTTTCATAAAATAATATGTAGGCCTCGCAACCAAGAACTTCATCCAGGGAAGCCTGCCGCACATAGGCATCACTGGCATGATACCATACGGAACAATCATTGTCTTTCTGATCATTTCCTCTGCTGCTCTTCTGGCCCCCTCTCACAAATGCAACATAGTGGCCTCCTCTCATGGTCCCCGAATGCTCCACTACTCCAATTAGGCGGTAATGGTGTTTCTCTTTCTCTACACACCTGTACATGTTCAAGAAAGAAAATATTGGAGTTCATCACGAGACACAAACGTGTCAAAAACTTATTCTAGCACCAAACAACTCTCGGTCATGATGACTAGTGCGTTTGGGATGTTATTAAAATCCTTAAAAACGATTAGAAAAGCAATTAAGCCGTTGCTGTATTCAAAGAATTAAGCCTACATTGTATCATACAAGTAAAAATAATCTTAAAACTTCTATCACAGAGTCACTGTATTTCTATCTCACAAGTTGAAACAAATAAAATCATAGAAAAAACACTTCTCGTGGACTGATAATCAGCTTCATATGCTGTTACATTACCCATGTGCAGGAAAAGCATTTTATATTGCAAATACAATAAATGACCACCTACCTAACTGGCAAGGCTCAGGGCTTGCGTGGTCAAAGGCCGCCATCTGTTGGTTGGGGTGGTCGGGAACCACCCCGGTTTTTTTTTTTGTTGGGGGGGGCGGACAACGCCACCTAGTGGGAAAGGGAGAGGGAGGAGGGGAGAGGCACGGGAGGGGGGATAAAGAGAGAAAAAAAAAGAGGAGGCATGAGGAGGGGAGGAAGAGGGAAAAAAAAAAAAGAGAGAGAGAGACATGGCACATCAGTGTATGCATCTTTTTGTGTCTCTAGTAGCCCTCAAAATGATATTTATTGGGTCAAAACTTAAATATACGGGTTAGCTTTACCCATTATATAAAAAATAAGTTGTGTAAAGTTAACCAAATAAAAGTTAATTATTAAACAGGTTAAGGGGGTCACGTCGTCCTGCTATTTATATAGGTCGTATTAGGGTTTTAGGATTTGACCCATTTTATTATACAGATTGGGTTTGGGTTGATCCATATAGTCTAATACTCATGACACGATTCGCATGCACGAATTGCCACCCTATCAGATTCCCCTATACATGAATATGTACAGATTCTTTGATGTTTGTTGTTCCACTACTTAAAAAAAATTAAATCAGAAAAAGGACTCCCAGCAGCTTCGTAACATGTGCCTCTTTTATGCTCAAAGACTAAATTTTCAGAATGCCGATAGCTTGTGGTGGACTCCTGCGGGGAGAATGATATTCACCATTTGATCCTTCTATAAGGTTCTTACACAAATTCCTGAAACGCAATTCCCCTGGAGAAATCTTTGGCGCCATCAGGTAACCCCAAAAGCCTTTTTTTTTTTTTGTGAATAGCTGCACTAGGCAAAAGAGTGACGCTGGGGACCGGTCCGGCTGTCCCCAGCGTCCAAAGCAGCCCAACGTTAGTTGGGCTGCTTGATGATGAAAAACACATGAAAAAATAAAAAAATAAAGATTAAAAATATATTAAAAAAATAAAATAAACAAAACATAATAAAAAACACAATAAAAAACACAATAAAAATATAAAAATATAATAAAAAACACAATAAAAAAATAAAATGTAGATGAATTTAAGAGGGGGATTCGGCCTTAGAGCAAACGGAGCCGCCGCCGGTGGCGGTGGGCGACACCGCCCACGCCATCGGGACCGGCGGGCTCAGGCGACCTCACCCCTACGACGGCGAGCTCCGGCGAGCTCCGGTGTGCCCCCGGCAGCCTTCAACCCGTTTCGGACCCGTACGCCCACCGCCACCGGCGGCGGCGGGCTGCTTTTGTTAGGGGGGGCAGACGGTCTGCCCCCCATTTGATCCTTCTATAAGGTTCTTACACAAATTTCTGAAACGCAATTCCCCTGGAGAAATCTTTGGCGCCATCAGGTAACCCCAAAAGCCTTTTTTTTTTTTTGTGAATAGCTGCACTAGGCAAAATTCTTACAATGGACAATTTGAGGAAAATAATGATCATTATAGCAAACTGGTGTTGCATGTGCTGCAGTAGAGGTGAGACAATGAATCATCTACTCCTGCATTGCGAGACAACTAGAGTTCTTTGGAACGAAGTGTTTAGAAGATTGAATCTATCATGGGTCATGCCACAAACCGTGGTGGTAGCAATGGCGAGTTGAACATTTATACAAGGCACAAGACAAATTAAGGTTGTTTGGAAAATGATCCCTCATTGTATTATGTGGTGTCTATGGCAGAAGCGTAACGAGCCGACTTTTGAAGACAATGAGAGATCACGAGAGGAGCTGATTGTTTTCCCTCATAGAACTTTATGTACATGGTCCATTGTCGTGGATTTTAATGGCATGGACCTGCATGATTTCTTTGTTTCTAATGTGCCATCTTGATAGGCATTGAATACTTTGTAATTGGCTTTTACCTATTCATTGATTATTAATACACTTTCTAAAAAAAAGTGCCTTTTTTTTTAATGACATACAACCTCATTAAGGTAGGGTCCTCCAAATCCACCCCTGGGGAGTAAACCTAGAGTACAAAACCCTCGCCCATCAAAACCATGTATATGGTGATTTAGGGGAACTGCTAAAGTGGAATTGAACCCAGGATGTCTGAGTCTACAACTCATCTAAACTCACTCTTTGAACACTAGGCGGCACCTGATGGGTCTTCATGCAAAAAACAAAAGAACTTTGAAACCAAAATCCAATGCTTATCTTGACCATAAATGAGAAATGAAAAACAAGTGTATAAAAATCCAAAAAGAAAGATGGGTAAAAGACAGAAGATACACATAAGAACAGCAAAGATGTTCACTACATATTATGTGAATCAAGAGCTTACACATGATAATGATAAACAACTTACCCAACAAAGATCCAGTTTCAGCTACTTGTAAATCATTATTATGCCATAGACACACACACAAAAAAAATACATATTAACATGGCATGATGCCAAAAAGAGGATGATAAGAGAGGGGGAGTTTGAAAATGTTAATATGAAATGCAAAATCTCATAAGAGAGTCGACTGAGCATTTGTACTTAGGTTTTACTCAAGGTATATACACAACTCCTGCACCCATATAAGATTGGACGTGTGACCTCACATTCATTCCTTTCAAAAGGGAGAAGATGACATTGGTTATAAGAGCCATTGCCCTGTTACTACAAACTTTTTAATGTCTGTTACACAACTGATGCATACAACAGCAGAACCAGATATTTTTTTAGGGGTGGCCAACTTTTCAATCGTGTGACACATTTATGTAAAAGAGAGAGAGAGAGAGAGAGAGAGATTAAAAATTCAAAAAACAAACTGTATATAAAACTAGATCTCGATAATTTGCTAAATATGCGTAAAAATATAATTCTAAAAACACAACTTAATATACATTTTTACGCATGCGTGTGTTTCAAGAGTTTTTCTTATACATTTTTACGCATGCGGGTATTTTTTTTTTAGGGATTTCTTCCAGGAATGCTAGAAAGTAATCAAAGAAGATCTCATGCAGGTGTTTCAGGAGTTTTTCTTATACTAGAAATTTGAAAAAAATCTCAACTCTACTTTCTTAGCTCTCATACCCAAAAAAGTGGGAGCCATAGAAATCAAGGATTTTCGACCTATTAGCTTGGTTTGTGGGGTCTATAAGATCATATCGAAAGTGCTAGCTAACCGTCTCAGAGAGGTTATTGGAAAGATTATTACTAAATCTCAAAATGCTTTTGTGAAAGATAGACAAATTCTCGACGCTGTCCTAATAGCAAATAAATGTATTGACAGTAAAATAAAAGTGGGTGGGAATGAGATTCTATGTAAATTATATATAGAAAAGGCTTATGATCACGTGAATTGGGAATTTCTTTTGTATCTTCTTGGCAGATGTCGATTTGGGGAAAAATGGGACGGCGTGGATAAGGTGGTGCATATCCACACCCAGATTCTCAGTCTTGATAAATGGTTGTTCTGAAGGTTTCTTTCCTAGCTCTATTGGCTTGAGACAAGGCAATCCATTATCCCCGTTATTATTTGTTTTGGTTATGGAAGCGCTGAGCAGGATGATGTCGGCCCTGGTGGATAATGGTTTGGTAAAAGGGTTTCCAATCGGAATACCACATCGAGGTTTTGCTAATATATCCCATTTGTTGTTTGCAGATGACACTCTTGTTCTATGCAAGGCGGAGTTAGGTCATGTGCGAGCCTTAAATGTTCTTTTACTTTGCTTCAAAGCAGTATCGGGATTAAAAGTGAATTATAATAAATCTGAAATGGTTCCCATTGGTGATGTGCGTAACCTGCAACAGTTGGCTGGTTCCCTTAGTTGCATGATTTCCTCTCTTCCATTGACATATCTGGGACTTCCTCTGGGTTCTTCATCAAGGGCGGTTGAGATTTGGGATACAGTGTTTGAAAGAATGGAAATGAAACTAGCAAGGTGGAAAATGATGTATTTGACTAAAGGGGGCCGTGTCACCCCCTCATCAAGAGTACTCTATCCAATTTACCCACGTATTTTCTATCTCTTTTTCCAATCTCGACTAGGGTGGCTGGCAGCCTCGAAAAGCTACAACGAGATTTCTTGTGGGGAGGATTGGGGGAGGAGTCCAAGTATCATTTAGTCAAGTATGAGAATGTGTGTCATCCTTTATTGGAAGGTGGTTTGGGTATTCGTAATTTGAGGTTGTTCAATCGAGCGTTGTTTGATAAATGGTTATGGAAGTATCATCAAGAACCAGAAGCCCTATGGAAAATAGTGATTTATCACAAATATGGGGAAGCATGGGGAGGGTGGAGCTCCAATGCGGTTAGGTGGTCGTGTGGTCTAGAGATGTGGAAAAACATTAGAAGTGGGTGAGAAAATTTTCATCAGCACACTAGGCTTCTTTGTGGTTCAGGTTAAAGAATTAGATTTTGGAGGGATGCCTGGTGTGGCAATAGGGCCTTGATTGACTTGTTTCCTTCTCTTTTTCGGGTCGCTAGCGCAAAAAATATCACTGTGGCGGAGGCGGTAAAGGCAAATGGAGGCCATCTACATTAGTATGTCAACTTCAACCGGGCAGCACATGATTGGGAATTAAACTCCTTTGCGGATTTTTTCAGTCTCATCTACTCACAAAGACCGAACCTCCAAATTCAAGATGGCTTATGGTAGAATCCTGTAGGCAGAGGAAAATTCCTAGTCCGTTCATTCTATAAGGTGCTCAGTCAAGGACCGGAGATGCAATTTCCGTAGTGGAATATTTGACGACACAAAGCACCCCCAAAAACGGCCTTCTTCGTTTGGACAGCTTCGTTGGGGAAGATTCTTACTATAGACAACTTGAGGAAAAGGGGAATTCTTGTCATAGATTGGTGTTGTTTGTGTCGCAATGGGAGGGAGTCAGTAAATCATCTCCTTTTATATTATGAGACAGCTAGAACCCTTTTGTGTGAGGTCTTTAGTAGATTGGAGTTAGTTTGGGTTATGCCAGATACCGTAATGGCAATAATGGCATGCTGGACTCCATTAGAGGCGAGCGGCATATCAGAACTGTATGGAAGATGATTCCCATATGTATCATGTGGTATCTTTGGTTAGAATATAATGAGCTAACATTCGAAGACAAGGATAAAACCAATGAGAAATTGATTGCTTTATTTTTTAGAACCCTCTGTACTTACTCTATTGCCATGGATTTCAACGGCATGGACCTACATGATTTCTTAACTTCTAATGTGCCTAGTGGATAGGACAAGATTTATTTGTTTGTAATTGCCGTGAACTTTTGTAATTGGCTTTTACCTGATTTAATAAATTTTTACTTATCAAAAAAAAATATTTCATGGAATAATATTTATCCATTATTATTTTTGTAATAAAATATTTAGAATTCATTTTTTTCATAGAATCTATCAAGTGATCTTTTTGAAGGCAATTTTACATTCTAGTGTGTAATCTAGTTTATTAAGTTTGATGTAAAATCTAGACATTTTTGTATCACATTAAACATATAATAATATAATTGAGACCTTAAATAAATTTTTTCTTGCTCAATGAAGTTTTCTTGTATTTCTACTTTGGATTCCATATTAAGAAGCCTAATATTATATAACAAAAAACTTTGGGATCCATATTAATAAATTTATTATTCTGCTAAACTTATTAGTTTAAATTAATCTTAGTGAGGCCAAATCCTGGGAAATAGATAACATATAGAAATTAAATAATGTTTTGAGACTGGGAAAAATTTGGAGAGGCATTTCTAGGTATATTGAAATTTTAGAATATTTTAGAGAGCATATGGGGATTGTAACTTTTTTTGGGGTGGGAGGGAAGGGGGCATTCTCTATTTTTATAGAATTATAAATGAAATGTAGGGGGATTATGAAATTTCTAAAAAAATTGGGTTCAGCCCAACATGGGTCTGCCACTGCATGCACAATGGGGATTCTTTAGTGGACATAATAACTGGACTTCTAATGGAGTGCAGCTTTCTACTACCATGCCAGGATTCATGTATTCAATGACAGCTTAGGGCAACCTTCTATCTTTTGTTGGACTTCATTTTTTAAACTATAGAGTGGGTGTAAAAGTAGGATTTAACATTCAATATTACTGATAAGGCCCAGCTTCACCAAATAAGTATTCAATATTGGATTTAATACATGAACGATTACCTTAATAACTTGCCCACTCTCTCTGGGTCATTCCTTTTCCCAATGTGGGATTGGGTGTTACAACACTAGAGGACCTGGACTTTTCTACATTTATATAAGAAAAGAACTAGCACACATATCAAAATTGTGGAAAAGTGGCTCCTAACTCACTTGAAGGATCCAACTCTAATGTCTGTTCACGTTTATTTTCTCACCACATAAGACCATCACTTTGTTAGAGACTAATTTATGCTTGCCAAATATTGTTTCTATTGGCACTGGGTGTCCAAGAACTTAGTCCCAACTAATCCCAAATTTAATTTTCGAATTAAATGGCTGGGGTAGTGTAAAAGGACTACTTCAAATACCATGATCATTAGTTTATCATACACTCACATTTCTCACATAGTTGCATCTCTGTTAACTCCCACCATGGACATATAGTAGATTTTTACGAGAAGCTTTTGGCTGAACAAGAGGTCTGGAGACCTACCTTAGATGGCCTTGCTTTTGAGTCTTTAGGGTGGGAGGATGTTGTTCGTTTGGAGAGAGAATTCGAAGAGGAGGAGGTGCTCGAGACTATCCGAAAAATGGTCAAAGACAAAGCACCTGGACCTGATGGTTTCTCCATGGGTTTTTTCCAAGAGTGCTGGGGAGTGATAAGGGAGGACCTTATGAACACCTTTAAAGAGCTGTTCTCAGCTGGAAGATTTGAGAAAAGTCTCAACAACACCTTCTTAGCCCTTATACCAAAAAAGCCTGGAGCTATAGATATCAAGGACTTTCGGCCTATCAGCCTTGTGGGGGGAGTTTATAAGATCATCTCAAAGGTCTTAGCTAATCGTCTCAGCGGGGTAATCGGGAAATTAATCTCTACTCCGCAAAATGCCTTTATCAAAGGTAGACAGATCCTCGATGCGGTACTTATAGCTAACGAATGCATCGAGAGCAGAAGGAAAGCAGGTACCACTGGAATATTATGCAAGCTAGATATGGAAAAGGCATATGATCATGTCAACTGGAATTTTCTACAGTACTTGCTAGGTAGGTGTGGTTTTGGGGAAAGGTGGAAGGCTTGGATACAGTGGTGTATTACCACCGCAAGATTCTCTGTCTTGATTAATGGAAGCCCAAAAGGATTTTTCCCGAGCTCCCGGGGTTTGAGACAAGGGGACCCCTTATCGCCATTACTTTTCGTCATAGTTATGGAGGCTCTCAGCAGGATGTTATCAGCCTTGGTCGATAATGGTCTGGTAAATGGATTCCCAGTTGGTACCCCTGATAGGGGCATCACTAATATATCTCATTTACTATTTGCAGACGACACACTAGTCCTCTGTGAGGCAGATCAGAACCAGGTGCGTGTGTTAAAAGCGTTGTTCCTCTGTTTTGAAGCGGTCTCTGGATTAAAGGTGAATTACGAGAAATCTGAGATGGTTCCAATAGGAGAAGTCCGAAATATACGGTCATTGGCCAGTAATCTTGGGTGTAAGATTTCTGCCCTACCTATGACCTATTTGGGGCTTCCTCTGGGAGCGGCTTCCAGGACTGCCAAGATTTGGGATACGGTAATTGAGAAGGTGGAAAGGAAGTTATCAGGGTGGAAGAGACTGTATCTGTCTAAAGGGGGTCGTATTACTCTGATCAAAAGCACCTTGTCAAATCTACCCACTTATTTCTTATCCCTTTTTCAAATACCAGCAAGTGTGGCAGGCCGACTAGAAAAGCTCCAAAGGGACTTCCTATGGGGTGGATTGGGGGAGGAGTTTAAATATCATCTTGTCAATTGGAAGAAGGTCTGTCGGCCTATCTCGAATGGTGGCTTGGGTATTCGCAATTTGAGACATTTCAATCAAGCGCTGCTGGGCAAATGGCTATGGAGATATCACAAGGAACCCGAGGCCTTGTGGAAAATAGTGATTGACCATAAATATGGTAGTTTGTGGGGGGGTTGGAATTCAAACGAGGTCAATAGAACAGGGAGGGTGGGAGTGTGGAAAAATATTCGAAAAGGGTGGGGCTTGTTTAGGAGGAACACCAGGTTTCAACTTGGGGATGGAACGAGAATTAAATTTTGGAAGGATAACTGGTGTGGGGACAGAGCTTTATGTGAGACTTTCCCTTCCCTTTTTCAAATCGCTAGCGCTAAAGACGCAACAGTGGCAGAGGTTATGGAGTTGAGGGGTGGGCGCACTAGTTGGAACATAGCTTTTCTTAGGGCAGCACATGATTGGGAAGTGGAGATTATCGTTGAGTTTTATGGCCTTATCTATTCGCAAAGGCCAAATAGACATCAACATGATAGGATATGGTGGATACCTGACAGGAGAGGGTGTTTCAATGTTCGTTCTTTTTACAAGATTCTTACTCATGTTTCTGTTTTGCAGTTCCCTTGGAGACAGATTTGGCGTCACAAAGCACCTCTCAAAGCGGCCTTTTTCGCATGGACAGCATCTTTGGGACACATTCTCACCACGGACAATTTGCGGAAACGGAGGGTTATTGTTACTGACTGGTGTTGTATGTGTCGAAGGGCGGGCGAGTCGGTGAACCATCTCCTTCTACACTGCGCGATAGCCAGGGTTCTTTGGGACGAGGTTTTTGGCAGACTTAATTTGGCATGGGTTATGTCGAAGACCGTTTTGGAAATGATGGAGGGTTGGCCTTCGATTCAGGGCACAAGACATATCAAGGCCATCTGGAAGATGATTCCTATATGTATAATATGGTGCATATGGCAAGAGCGGAATGAGCGGACCTTTGAAGACAAGGAGAGAACTGTAGAGGAGCTTAAAGCTTTATTTTTTAGAACTCTGTGTACATGGTCCATCGCCGTGGATTTTAACGGCATGGATCTACATGAATTCCTTGTTTCTAACGACCCTCCATAAGAGGGCATGTGTGTTTTGCTTTGTAACTGGCTAAAATGCCATCCATTTTATTAATAAAATTTATTTACTTATAAAAAAAAACTCCCACCATATATTTTCAAAAGTCTTCTTATAAGTGACTCAACTAAACAAACCGCTGGCTTGCCTTTTGATGACTCTCTTTTCCTGTGTACCTGGGCTACCGCTTCTTTTATATTAAGTTTAGCCTTAAAATAGTTGCAGCCTACTTAACAGGCATCAACACAAAAATAAAAAATAATTTCCATAATTTGATTCCAAAATTAATGGGGAATGTTACTGAAGATACAACACACTTTGCATCATGCAGATAACTTTTCAATTATCAAATTTCACAGGGTTAGAAAGTTTTTGGGACATAGAACATCAACAGCTAGTTTCACTTTTCCATTTTCCTTTCTCAATTCCATTTTTCTGTTCACTGATTCGTGCTGGTGTTAGTAATTTTCTTAGTGTTATTAAGGGATGTAATCTTTTAAAGATGGGACAATCAAACTGATCCTCCTAGAATAAAAAATTTGTGTACCCTCCGTGAAAAGTGGTCAATGGGTGCACATTGTAGAAAGAGGCAGAAAGGTGGTGAAGGAGCTAGTATTGGGAACATTTAGTGTAAACTGGGTAGTGCAGACACTAGAGGAGTGCTCCTGGTCAGAAGAAAGGGTTTATCAGAACTTCTTATGATGGCGGTAGATCCTTCATAGCACTATGCAGCTTTAATGAATATGGCAGATATTTGGCAATTATAGAGTACAGCGGTGGTGGGAGAAGAGGCATCATCCCTGCAGAAGTAGTAGGACGGGGTGGAGAAAGATGGCCTAGGAGCTTTGGGAGCTATGTGAAAGATCCCCTGACAATGCATTGAAAAAATGCATTTCTGGTGTGCCAAACAGAGTAGTAGGAAAAGATGGAAGAGCACTGCAAATAAGCAAGAGTGGAACTGGAAACCACCAATAGCAGGGCCGGATCATGGTGGCTGGAAAATTGTGTGGTGTTGGTAGGTTCGACGGGAGCGTAACGTCAAAACAGGTGCAGAAATGGAAATATGGAGGGTGGTGTTGTATCCATTAGTAAGGGCACACGGAAAAAGCAAAAGAGGACATACTTTGAATAATCTGTGGTTCAGAAAAAGGCAAACATGAAATGCGCAACTTTTGGCTGTGCAGGTTGAAAGACCAGGCCAGCCAGACCAGGGACCTCAAATCTCTGAAGAAGCAATTGTTGGAAGTGAGAGATGCAGTGACAACTTATAAGGAGAGTGGAAGATGAAATGGGCTTTAAGATGGACCTGAGCCAAAACCAAACTGGATTCCTTAAAAGAAAGAATCTGGCCTCTCGGACTTAAGAGTTCGGCTTGGGTATCAAAAGAAAACCAAGTGGGCTGCTTCTTTCGTGGGCCAAGAAAGGGAAAGATGAGGCTCATCAACTCACAGGCAAACCAATCTGGAGCTGAAAGGTCAAACACGGGTTTGCCCATTTTGAAACTGAGTCTTCATCCAGAATCACAAAACACTCCTCAACGTCAATGACTCTTGTGGAGGGGACTGCACAGAAACCATTGCTGGAACACGGTGATCAGATGACTGGTATCCCGATGGAGGCTATGATCGCAAAAACGCTGGCGACTTACAATATGCCCGTAAAACACAATTCCGAGGTAGAAAAAGACACTCGGGCAGCAGAAAGTGACGGACGGAAAAGACAACAGAAAGACAATCAAAACACCTCTGGCAACATCAAAACACACAAAAGGAGGGTTGAGTTGAATAGGGCTCGGGTAGAGGAAGGGCATTGCAAAATGCTTGTAACAGGGGCAGAACTTCTACAGATAGGGACTATGGTGGCGTACGATCTCAATGGGAATGTGGGAGAACAAAAAGCTAAGGGTCAAGATTTGACCTGGTGAAGGTACCCCAGATGAACTTCATGGACAGTGAAGTAGAAACCTGAGAGCAAGTCCTCCCACTAAATTATGTGCACCCAAGTAGAAACAACAATATCCAAGCATCAGAATGGGTACTACACAAGGTAAAGGAGATCCAACATTGTGTAGGGATCGTCAGCGATGGCTTCGAGGACCAATTCATGGCTCTTCTTACAGCCATAGAGGTTGGTCAAATCACCTCAGAAAATGAGTTCAGGTCAGCAAAGAAAAGAGCTCCAGAACTAAAAAGACTCAACTGGACATTTAATTACAAAGCTAGAGAGAGGAGTTCAGGCCGTGCAAGATAGAAGAGTGGATGCAGTTTTAAGAAGCCAAAAATCATTTTGTGGAACATAAGGGGGCTGAATGAGATGGAAAATTGCTTCAAAATCAGAAACCAGCTTGGGAAATGGACAGTAGATGTTGTAGACGTTGTATGTTCACAAGAAACGAAATTAGAACTCATTACTTTAAATACAGTTAGAAGTTTATAGGGATGTAGTCAGGTGGGGTGGCTTCATTTGCCATCCAATGGAGCCTCGAGAGGCATCTTAGTGATGTGGGATCAAAGGGTGGTGGAGAAGATGGAAGATTGTGTAGGAGACTACATGGTATCTTGTTCGTTCAAGAATATTGAGGATGAGTTGACTGGTGTAAACAGCTTATGGGACCTACCTTGGTGTATTGATGATAACTTCAACGTAACTCAGTTTCCAAGTGAAAGATCGGGTGGCTCTAGTTTCAACTCAGCAATGATAGAATTCTCAAACTTCATCTTTGAACAAGATTTACTAGATCTTCCTCCTGCAGGTGGCTCCTACACTTGGTCGAATAACCGAGAACACTACTCTTGGTCAAGGCTCAATTGATTCTTGGTATCACCTGAATGGGAAGTACACTACCCAAATCTTATTCAGAAGAGACTCTCCAGGTTTTACTCAGACCATTTTCCCATCCTCCTTGATTGTGGAGATATTCCTGGAGACCCAAAGTACTTTAGGTTTGAAAATATGTGGCTGATATCAAAAGGATTCATAAAGAGAGTTCAATAGTGGTGGTCTTCATACCAATTTTAGGGAAACCCAAGCTATGTCATGGCAAATAATTGAAAGCTTTGAAGAAAGACCTAAAGGCTTGGAATAAGCAAGTGTTTGGCAATGTGGAAGGCCAAAAGTATACTCTGTTTGAAGAACCCAAAGGATTGGAGGGTGTGGAGGAGGTTAGGGAACTAACCAAAGGGAAGATAGCTCGTAAAGTCCAAGTGTCTCCGGAATTTGAAATGGTTACATTATTAGAGAAAATATCTTGGAGACAAAAATCGAGAGCCTTATGGTTGAAGGAGGGGGACAAATGTACCAAAATTTTCCATCAGGTGGCAAATTCGCATAGGAGGAACAATGCCAACGACACATTGTTGGGTGATACTGAGAAGAGTAATCGATCTCTTAGCTTCTTGGAGAGGTCTTTAGAGTCACTCTTATATTGCAGCAATATGGAAGACAGTCCCAACATGCTTATGGTGGTGCATTTGGAGGGAAAAAAATGACAGAGGCTTCAAAGATTGAGATCGATCAATGGAAGACCTCAGGAAACTGTTTTTCAATACTTTACTCCATTGGTCGGTTGTAATCGACTTCGATGGACTGGGTTTCCATGAATTTCTTGTATCGCTAAACTAGCACGCTCAAACAACGCTCTTGTAAATATATCCTGTATACTTGGGCTTTTACCCCTATTCTTATGATCAATAAAATTTTGTTTACTAATAAAGAAAAGTAATATTTACAAGCTCCACTAAATTCCATTCTTAGCATTTCAGTTAGATGGAAGAAATTAGATTTGAAGTCTCTCTCTTTGATTACCGGTGGGTCCCTTTTGTTTGACAAGAACATTTTTTTCATTTTAAAGAGTTGACTCAACACAGTGAAGCTCCTACGCTGAGAAAAGATAAGTGTACACAAAGCCTCATCCTGACACCAATATTTTGATTGACATTAATTACATTATAACTTCCTTTTCTTCTTTTATCAATTGAAAATAATGTTAAACCAAACTCTCAAGAATCATATTATTCATAGAAAAACTAATTCTTCTGATTTATTTATCAGAAAAGAAATAAACTAAGTCTTCTGATCATCATAAAACAGAAGCACGGATACTTTGGGAAAACAATACAAGGATGGAGTGAGCATTTCCACCAAAAAGCTTCTACACTATCCAGCCAGGTTGTATTTGCAAAGAAACTTTACATTTGACAATATTATATTATGCCACTACAGTAAATTATATCACCACAACTTTTCTACCAATGCCAAGCATTCAAATTTCCATGACTTTCAAATTATTAACTCCAGCCAACTGGATCAAGACAACTAAATCAGTATTCTGTTCTAATTGGCTCATACCATCCCACTCATTATATAATTGAAAAAGACTTCTACATGCATTACAAAAGAGAATGGCGGCAACAGCTGCTGCTGCTGCAACAACAGCAACGGCAACAATAAATTATCCTGATTAAGATGCTACTGACTTTATAAACAGAGGAAAATATAGCTTTGACAGAGGCTGTGTGAGTAAATATAAACAAAATGCAAACATGATGAGAAAATAAAAGGAATGGAATAATGGTGCTGAATAATGGTGCTTTGATAATTCAAAATGAGCATTACAGGACGGGAGAATACCTGGGATCCAGATATGGCCTAAGGTCAATTGTTTCCCTAAAACTGACATGGCCGTTTAATTTACTTAAGCGACCACGAGCATCTTGGCTAAACCGTTTAAGATGAATGGTGAGAATAGGCGGGGCCCTGTAAATGAGAACCCTTTTGGTGGCATCCCTTTTCACCTTCACACTTTTGGAATTTGTATCCTCGTCCTCACTTCCCTCAGATTCATATCCCTTTTCACCTGAAGAATGCAATTTCTCTGGAAGTGCACCTTTTATCACACCCGTTCCTTCTTCCCATTGAGAAACAACTGGATTCAGCTCGCCTGTTTGACCATTTTCAATTTGTGTGCAATCAAGAGAAGCCTCATTTTTCATATAACCATTTGCCAAGTTTCCAACTTCAGCAGGATAAAGCAGTTGCCCATTTTGGCTGCCAATCTGATCTCCATTCAGCAAAATCATCGACGCATTTTTCACCTGCCTCTTTGCTCTCAACCTCTCATGTCGCAGAGTTTTCGAACAATTCTCACAATGCCAAGCATTTTCATTTGAGAGGAGCTCTGGTTTTATAAAATGAGCCAAACAACTCTCAACAGTCACCGGAGAATCTGTATTATCAACTTCATCTGGATCTGATTCACTGTTGTTGCTGTTGTTTCCCGCAACAACAGTTTCTGCAACCACGTTATCGAAAGAGGGCCTTGGGGCAGGCCCCATAACAATCTCAGGCTCGTTGAACATGTCACCAAAGCCATCAAAGTCCAATTCATCTGGTCCATTGCCCGCAACTGATGAGGATGCTTCATCCCCTCCTTTGAGCATGTCCCTAGTTGTGGGACTTCCTTCTTTATATGGCAGCAACAGTACGTCGGTATCTTGAACCTGTAATGGGAGCTCATCTTCCCAATAATTCACTGAAGAATCTGGCCTTAGATTTGGTTCAATGTTGGCTGAAAAAGTCTGACTGCTAGAATCAGAGCTAACCTGTAATGTTGCATCATTCAGATATATATCCTTGTTTTCAGGATCTTGAGTTATTGAAACACCATTGCTTTGTGTCAAATGACATTCATCTGATACAGTCTCCGGATCAATGTAATCCAACCATGTAAAATCATCCAATAAAGCTGATGTTTGCTCTATAACATTCTCCAAGACTTGCTCATTATCAGAAGCTTGAACAGCTAAGAGATTCTGTGAAGCTGAACCACTTTCACCAGCCACAACTTTTAGGTCACTGGAACTTGATGGCATAGAATTACATGAAAAGGCCATCTCCTTTTCTGCAACGACCTCAACAGTCTGTTCTTGGCAGGAAATATCATTGCTAGCTGATATGTTTGATACACTTTGAGCTGGTAATAAATCTGCATCTTTGTTAACTTTTGGCCGAGTCTTCCCACCTTTCTTTGGTGGCAGCTTAGTTTTCTTTGCTCGAGTGACTGGTTGTGCCTTTTTGGATGGAGCTTTTTTAGTTGGAACTGGCAGGGAAAGATCTAAAAAGGGCTCATACACAGTTGAAGAGTACCCACACTCAACACAACAAACAGTACTTGATATTTGGCCCCCAAATACAGCATCCACAAAAGTACTTAAATTTGAAGAATTGCCATCTCCCTTCTGGGAATTATGCTGTTTTTTTGAGCCCACCTCTTCAGTAGATAAAGCATCAAGTAAGCAACGGAGCAATTCGTGGCTGTCATGCTGCTGGTATCCCCTAAACTGAGGAGCCTTTGAACACACACAACCAAAAAGGCTTTTTGGATTAATCACATTTTTCAATCCTCCTTCCTGCTTGGTTTCAACAAAGAGCTTCTTCAAAGCAGTCGTAAGGGGACCACTAGAAGTGTCTAACTGGAAAAAATAATCCCTCAACATTCTCATGGCTAAAAGATTTTGCATGACTGAATTGAAGAAGCAAGTATTCCCAAGATTAACCAGACCTCTTATCACGTAATTGCCACCTAAATCCAAATCAACCAGTGCACTGCTTCCTGCTTTAATTTCACTTGTAACACTGCCACCCCCAAACCCAACGTCCTCAACATCCACTGAGGACCCTTCTGATGATCGCCCCTTTATCAACTTCACAACATCTGATAAGACATTTTTATGGTCACCATTCTCTTCCATCTTCACAATCGGAATGAGTGTTTTGCAAGGAAAGCACCAACAAAGTTGAGGTTTCTCGAAATGAATTACCAAAGGGTGATGAGTCTGCCTAACATGCCGAACAGTGTGACTTTGATGGCCCGTTGGGAGTCCAACCCCTCCACAGGCATAATGCCCACATTCCAAACAAACCCATATGGGTCTCGAGTCCGATATAGAATGAACTGCAGCCCCGCTTTTCTTCTTCCCATGTTTACCTTTTCCCTTACTCCCCTTACCATCAACCCTACAATCTTCACACAAAATAGGTTCTGAAGACCCAATTCTAGCTGACAGTTTACTCAAATCAACGCCCTTCTCAAGATGAGAACAGGGTTTTATCTCTGTTACTGCTGAAACTTCATCACCAACAGTCTCAGGACTAGGGTCAGATTGTTGGGGAACTTTTTTCGGGGAATGGGCCGCAACCCGCTTCTCCTTCAGAGGACCTCGGCTCTTCTTCTTGACTTTCTTCCCCATTTATCCCTAAAACCAATTCAAGACCACCGATAAGCACCACATCAATAAATCAATAATCAAATATACCACCACAAGCAATCAACAAAAGCCCCACCAAATGATAAAACCCAAGAAGCACTCATATATACATTAATGGGCCTAGCAAAACAACGAAGAAAATACACGAGTATATTACTAATATATACAAAGAGTGATATAACATAAAACAAAAAATTACAGGGTTTCTATAACTACAACAAAAATTCAAGCATAATCAATGAGAGCCAACGAAAATGAGCAAAAACCCAAATCCCAGCATCTGCTAAAACGGATATAGAAAAGTAAAAGAAGCAATTTAAGAATTCAGGTATTTCGGAGCAGAACCTACACGACGCAGTGGTTTGAAAAGTGAAAAAAAGAGTTTCAGAGCCATCTATAAGGGGAAGCAAAGTGTAATTTTGGGCACAAACGTAGTCTTGCATTTAAAAAAAAAAACTGAACTTTATACAAAGATTTAGAGATATTTTACTTGTACTTTAGAATCTGGAGGAAGAAGACCAAAGGTTGCTTAGAGAGCCTCGCCCGGTACTCAAACACAACCTTGCATATGAGAGAAACGAAGATTGACGTTTGAGGGTTGGGATCTAACGAAGTTCGAGAGACACAGAGACTGAGGTGTTTGCATTTGAATGGCGCACCTCCTACTCCTGTCTCTAGAGTCTCAGAAGGTTTAGGTAACTAATAACGAAGGGAGAGTTATTTTTTAATTTTAATTGAATAATTATCGGATTTATTTTACTTATATTTATAATTTTATTTTAATATTTACAAAATTATAAAGATTAATCAGAAAATAAAACACTCGACTTCGTAACGAAGGAGAGATGAGCTTTCCCGTTGAGATTTGAGAGGTAAACTTTGATAAATTTTATATTTAATTTAGGATGGAGTAAAAATTCGA
Organism: Platycarya strobilacea; assembly: GCA_036898215.1. Classification (NCBI taxonomy): domain Eukaryota; kingdom Viridiplantae; phylum Streptophyta; class Magnoliopsida; order Fagales; family Juglandaceae; genus Platycarya; species Platycarya strobilacea. Next base: position 24,141,655 of record CM072545.1, on the reverse strand, counting down.
CAATTCAACCTCATTTTTTATTTTGTCCCGACTCTAACTTATCGGAGTCAGAGTCGGAGTTTTTTTCTCCCTCCAGAGTTGGAGTTGGAGGTCTGCTGACTCTGACCCGTTCCGATTCTGACTTGTAATCCGACTCCGATTCTAATATCTTGCATATAAATGTAAAAAAAAAATATATATGTATTTTCATATCTTATTTTATATAACCATTACTTTTTTATCTTAATAATATTACTTTTATAAATAGATTATTAAATTAAATAATAATATGATCTAATTATTATTCTCAAATAATTTATTCATAATAACATAATAGACATATATAATTATTAGTTTTAGTAGTTTATAATACTAATATATATAAATACTAATATTTTAAAAGCTACTAATGAAATAATTTGTAATACTAATATATACAAATTATTACAACCCTACATATACTAAATACATATAATATATAACTCTACATATACTAAATACATGTAGTATATAGACATATACTAAAATACATAGAGTTAAAGACTAATACATACTACATAGATCATACATATAGTCATAGACTATTACAACTTTAAATTGATAATTAAATGAAATAATAATATGAGTTAATATACCATATGTATTTAGCATTTGGAATTTAGGGTTTAGGATTTGAAGTTTGAGATTTAAGGATTGATAATTAAATAAAATAATAGTATGAGTTAATATACTATATATTTGATTGTTTCATAAGCTAATATAATTAACTTATAGTCTTGTAATAGTCATAGACCCTACATTGTGTCATAAGCCAATGTATCATAAATTAATGTATAATATCATAGGCATTTACTAATATCATAAACTAATTATATAAATATTAATGTATTATAAGTTAGTAGTTACTAATGTAATAATAATATACTATAAGTATAATTCATTAATGAATACTATAGCACAAGTTTAAAAATAACACTAATTGTATTTACAATTTAAACTTTTCATATATATTATTTAATTTTTATATATTTTCATGTAAACATATAAGAATTAATAAAATTTAAATAATATAATATATTATACCATAACCATAAATATATAACTAATATATATATAAATATAAAATAATATAAGCCTATGAAACAACGTCGTTTCCTTAGAAACAAAAATGCACCAGCACTGCATTTTAACGGCGAAAGCAAAAAATGTTTTATTAAACGATGTTGTTTCCTTAGAAATAGGGTAGGGCTGGTTACCGATTTAGTTGGAGTTGGAAATTGGATCCTCAAACTCCGACTCCGACTCCGACTCCGTTTCTGACTTCGACTCCAATTTTGTCAGAAACGGAATCCAACCTCCGACTCCAACTCCGATTTCTGTTGACTCTAATTCGACTCCGATCGAAATAAATGCATAAAATTTTGTTTTCTTATTTTTAGAAATTTATGTGGTATCTTATTTCCTTATCAATTTTGTTCTTTTATATATATATATATATATATATATATATTCAGGCACAAGTTGGAATTTAGGAATGACATGTAATTTATATTAGTTCTTCTGTTGAAATAAGGAAACATTGTTGTTTGTCTTCTATTGTTTCTCTTTTGTTGTTGGATGATAGTTTGAAATTTGGGAAGATAGATTGTGGAACGTGGATAAATTATCTATATGATGTGGTAGATGATGGAATACGGATTCAATGATGGTATATGATGGCTGTTGTTTGCTTATATTTAGGATGATGGAATATGAGTTCAATGATAATAGATAATAGATAATAGATGATGGATATTGTTTGCTTTTATTTGTTGTTGAAATGAGACAATAATATGGCTACTACCATCAGGTTATGTATTGTTAATTTGTATGAATGCTTTTATTTTGTAATTTTGTACATTTGGTTTTGGTTATGTATATTGTAATGTTAATTTGTATGAATGATTTTATTTTGTCATTTTGAACTTTAGCTTTGGTTTTGTAATTTTAATTTGTAGGAATTTGTAATTTTGGATCTTTGGATTTGGTTATGCAATTTTAATTTGTATAAATTTGGACCATAAACTCTGGTTATCTGTTTAATTTGTATGAATAATACTAGCTTGTAATTTTAGATCTTTGGCTTTAGTTATATATTTTTAATTTGTATATTGAAATATAAAATAACATTTTAAAAAAATGATATTGAAGCCCAACTTCAATCGATCATAGTTCAAAGTTGTAAAATTGAAATGTCAAATGAGGTTAAGAAAAAGTCCAATACAAAAGCCCAACTCCGACACTGTTTCGACTCCACTTCGATAAAGTCAAAGTCGGAATCAGATCAGAGTCAATAGAAGTAGGAGGTTAGATTCCACTTCCAACAAAGTCAAAGTCAGAGTCGGAGTCGGAGGACCCCATTTCCAACTTCGACTAAGTCGGTACTCAGCCCTACTCTATTTCTAAGGAAACGACGCCGTTTAATAAAACATTTTCAGCTTTCGCCCTTTAAATGTAGTGCTAATGCATTTTCGTTTCCATAGAAACGATGTCGTTTCGGGGGCTTTTATTATTTTATATGTATATATATAGATTAGTTATATATTTATAGTTATGGTATGATATATTATATTATTTAAATTTTATTAATTCTTATATATTAATATGAAAATATATAAAAATTAAAAATATATATGAAAAGTTTAAATTGTAAATACAATTAGTCTTACTTTAAACTTGTGCTATAGTATTCATTAATGAAAATTATAAATTATTAAATTATACTCATAGTATATTAGTATTACATTAGTAACTACTAACTTATAATACATTAATATTTATATAATTAGTTTATGATATTAGTAGATGCCTATTATATTATACATTAATTTATGATACCTTAGCTTATGATACAATGTAGGGTCTGTGACTATTATAAGACTATAAGTTAATTATATTAGTTTATGATACTCAAATATATAGTATATTAACTTATACCATTATTTTATTTAATTATCAATTCTTAAACTCCAAACTCCAAATTCTAATTCCAAATCCTAAATACATATAGTATATTAACTCATATTATTATTTAATGTAATTATCAATTTAGAGTTGTAATAGTCTATGACTATCTATGTAGTATGTATTAGTCTTTAAGTCTATGTATATTAATATATGTCTATATACTAAATGTATTTAGCATATATAGAGTTATATACTATATGTATTTAGTATATGTAGGGTCTATATGTAGGGTTGTAATAATTTGTATATATTAGTATTACAAATTATTCCATTTGTAACTTTTAAAATATTAGTGTGTATATATATTAGTAATATAAACTACTAAGACTAATAATTATATATGTCTATTATGTTATTATGAATAAATTATTTGGGAATAATAATTAGGTCATATTATTATTTAATTTAATAACCTATCTATAAAAGTAATATTATTAAGGTAAAAAAAAGAGAGTAATGATTATATAAAATAAAATATAAAAATATCTATTTTTTACATTTATATGCAAAATATCGGAGTCGGAATCGGATATATAGTCGGAGTCGGAATTAGAATCAGAATCGGCAGACCTATAACAATAACTGTAGACAATGCTTTCACTTATTGATGAGTTTTGGGACTGACAGACTTGGAATTGCATGGCACTAATGGTAGACGTTTTTTTTAGGGAGGGGGGGGGGGGAAGTTGAAATATTTTCCTCTTTTTTTTTTTCAAATATTATTGGATACTACAAAACTCATATCCTAAATTCTCCAAGTTGAAAACTTGTTTTCTAATATTTGGAAAAAAAAAAACAGAAATTGATCTTATCATAAACTCACCTAGTATGAGCCATTTGGGCAATGTGTTCCTGCTTCATGCTGCCACACCATACTTGCTTGCTGAATTTTGTCATCTTTTATAGACAATTTATATTAATTAGAAGATAACGGGTTGGAAGCCCTCGCTCACAAAAGCCATACTAAAATGTGTTATAAGTTTATATAAAAAAAAATGTGTAATTTATAAGTTTAGAACACTGTAATAAAAAATTAAAAAAAAAAGGTTGGGTCATATTAAAAGGTTAATGGACCAATGGTTTGCATGGTCTTGGACTTTCTTGGTCAATGTGGTACCAATAAAATAACCTTTCTTACATTGTTATAGATTTTAGGAAAGAAAATGCTGGAGAATCTTATTTTGTCATCTTCAATCATTACTCGTTAGAGTATTCTTTTTTTTTTTTTTTTTTTTTTGAGCCATTATTCGTAGGAGTATGATACTTTTTATTTTAAGTAATGATATATACTTATAATTTTATTTATTATATTTTTCCTTTTAACATTTATTTTATCAATTTTTTTTTAAAAAAAATTGAAACTTCGTAATGTTTAGTTATCAATAATTACACGTTGACAATTAATTTTTTGTAAATTCTTATTATATATACTTAGCATTTCTCTTTTAATTTGGAGGACATAATAACATGGATGAAATATATTGGTGAATCGTATTTATTTTTTAAAGTGGTAGTTTGTTGCATAAAAATGAAACAACATTTTGTTTAGATGAATCTTTCCAATATTCTTGAGAAAGATACAAATAAGGAGGTTTACAATACGGGTTGGACAATCAATTTCGACTCTCCTTTAGCTACAAACTAGAAACTTCTGTTAGGCAATGAGCTTCAACATTCCCATTTCTTCTTACAAACATAGCTTTTCAATTCAAAGAAGATAAAATCAATTTTGTGTCCTTAATAATCAGACCAATGTTATCCCCATCTTTCTTTTTGTTGGTTTAGTTCCTTTACCCCCGTTGATAGTCCACTTCAATGATAACCAAGTTTAAGCTCAGTTGTCTTGTCATTATAGCAACTTCCTTTGCTCCTAGGGCTTCTGCCATCAAAGGATCTATGAAATAGATCTTTGATACTTTCTTAGTTGCGATAACGACTGCTTCATGGTTCCTAGCAATTAAGCCTATCCTGATTTGCTCTAGTGTTTAAAAATAGTTGCATCCCAATTAATTTTGACAGTTCCAGCTAGAAGAGGTTGCCAAATGGTATTCTACTCTAGGTTTTGGTTATTCATGGCAATTGTCAGCTTGAGCTATTCTGAAGTCTTCTAATGAGCTAATAGCAGATTGTAGAATTTGAAAAGGATGCATAAAGGAATCTTCAAATATAAGCTTATTCCTTAAGTTCCAAATTGCTTGAACTATTACAGTGAAGCTATCCACTATATCTTTGTTGCTGCCTGAAATGATGTGCTCAAATAGGTCTTTAAAGGATCCTTCTAAAGCATGCATTTTCTAAAATCTGGTAAGCCCCTGATTCCATACATCTCTAGCCGATATACAGCTCCACGGACATGATTTACAGTTTCTTCATCTGTTTGGCATATAGGGCACAAAAGAGAATCCACTATTTTTTTTAACAAATTCAATTAGTAGGGAGTGATTCTAGACATGCTTTCCACATGAAAATCTTAGCAATACTCGGGATTTGTAAGTTCCAAAGTTTGGCTCATTCTTCCTTTTTCTGGATATTCCTAGAAGATTGTCCTTTCAGATTATCAATCAACTCCAATTGTTTATGATAAGCGCTTTTGGCAGTAAATAGACCATTCTTTGTGCCTGTCCATATCAATTTGTTTTCCACTTCATATAAACTAATAAGCATCATAGAAATAATTCTCTTATCCTCATCCTGGAAAGTTGCTGCCAGCACTTCATTTCTCCATTGTCTAGTCTCTCAGTCTATAAGATCATTGACTAGAGAATCCTCATGCAGATATATGATAGGAGATTGAATTTTATAAATAGTTGGTCTAGAGATTCATCTACTTTTCCAGACTTTGATCTCTCAACCATTGCCTAACCTCCACATAGATCATTCCTCAATTAATTTCCTTGCTGCACAGATGCCCCTCCAGGTCATTAAAGGTCTAGCATCTAATTTGGCATTGAAAAAATTAGTGTGTGGAAAATATTTAGATTTCAGAATATGGGCCATAAGTGAGTTAAGGTTATGTAAAATTCTCCATCCTTGTTTAGCCAACAAAGCTATATTAAAACTTTTAAAGTCCTTAAACCCAAGTCCACCTATCCCTTTTGATTTCCCCATTTGTTTCCATGCCACCCAACAAACTTTTTTCTCATTTTCCATGAAGTTTCACCAGAATCTCTTGACAAGACTATTTATTTTACTCAACAATAACTTGGGCAGTTTAAAAACACCCATACAATAAGTCGGGATAGCCTGAACTATGACTTTGAGGAGGATTTCTTTCTCTGCTTGAGTCAGAAATTCAGTGTTCCTCTAAGTTTGTTAAGCATACATTTGAAAACCATTTTCTTTGATTTACCAACAAAAGTAGGAAGACCTAAGTAATTTTCATAGGAACAAGTAGCTTGAGTACCAGCTATGCTCAAGATATACTCTCTGGTCTCTAGCCTACAAAGGTCCAACCCAGCAATACTAATGTCAAAACCCCAAGGCAGGAGGCCACGGGTCATGCCTTAACAAGCACCCTACTGTGTCCAGATAACACATATGGAGCACTGTTGGCATCGCTTGATTGCCCATAGGCCGAGTCCTTGGAGAATGCGAGGCCATGACCACCCTCAAGAAGGCACATCCTAGCACACGCACGCAACGTGCTGCATGCATAGCCTGCACACAAGCACAACATGCATGTATGGCCTGGGCATCAGCACAGCATGCGTGCACACACCAAAGGAATTGATGGTGCAGCTGCCCAGCATGCACACGCGTGTTGGCATGCCGCTTAATGCCTTGGCCTTGGCCAGGGCCATGCTAACCAATGCCCGAGCCCCACAGTCTGGGCCATGCTGATCAACGCCCAGGCCTCATTAGCCTGGGCCATGCAGACTAACGCTTAGGCACCACTGGCCTGGGCCATGCAGCAACCTGCTACATTCAAGCCTACCAAGGTCCAACCCAGCAACACTTTATTAATGTCCAGCCCACACAACTTGGGCCACCTGCAAGGACCATGGACCAGTCAGGGCTAACCCAGTAGGCCACCCTGAAGATCCACGCACACTAGCAAGCAGCCCATGCCGTGGGCTCATCCAGGCCAACCATGGCTCACTGACGGCTTGAGGCCTCAATGAAGAGGTGTGGACCCAGCAACCATTATCCACTTTATAAATCCATTTTGTAATGATTGTTATTCGAATTCTAGTATATGTAAGGCACTAGGCCAAAACAATAGGCATCTTTTATCATTATTATCATTGGACAAGTTGGCTTGTAAGCCGTCTAGGCACTCTGGTGATTCGTCACTTAGGCTCTATTAGGTGTCATCCGTGAATCCCAAAGGAGAAGGTTATCCCTGTGCAATTCGTGAATCAGGGTAACCTATTGTTTCTTTGTTCTTATGATGTTAATGCATTCTCGAGGTTATTTAGCATCGTGTGGCTATTGCTTGCTTTGCATTGCATTCAATGTTGCTTGCTGTTTATTTTACATTGTCTAAGTGGGGTAACACGTAAGGCCACCCAAAGTTTCCATTTGAGGGCATTCGATCTACACTAGGCCTCTATAGACGAGTTTGGGAGCAAGGTCAGGAACAAGCTCAGCAGTTACTACTAACTGCCTCTACACGCCCAGTACAAGCCATCTGTCCATCCCTAACTGCTCCCACATGCCCAACATAAGCCACATGTCAAGCCATAATCGTTCCCACACGCCCATCATTAGCCATCTGTCCAATCATAGCCGTTCCTACTCGCCCAACATTAAATATCTGTCCAGCCATAATTGTGCAACTGTCAACACCATAACTGCCCCACAAAACACTCGGCCAACCGATATAACCGCCTATTTAATTGCTCCACGTGCATGCTTGCTGATGCACGCCCATAAGTATAGCCACAACCAGCCTTAGCTAACACTCGTGAGAACTCATTCGAACCCATTCAGCATAAACCATATCCATAACAATCATTCGGTCAGCAAGGAACAAGGAAGGGTCGACGGCTTGGTGTCTAGGATCTTGACCGAGGACCCTATCACCAAATTGGTGCTTTCATTGAGATGAGCCACATTGCTTGAAGGATCAATAGAGGTTTTCACTTCTCTATCAAGGTAGGCAACCCATTACTCATTCTTTGTATTTTTGTTGAGGAATCTACGGAGGATTCCGAAGTTGTAGCAATTTTGTTGTTGTTGTTCTTGTTGAAATTGCAAAGTCTGGGGGTTGAGGTAGAGAACAGAGTAGATAAGTGGAGCAGTTGCCACGCAAGAACTTGAGCAATCCAAGGTTAGACTCACATTTTGCAAGTTACTTAGCCGTGATACATAGTGATTTGACCGTTGCAAGAGTAAGTGAGTAATCATGCAAAAGAAGCAACCTGTAGAAGAGACTTCTGGCACTTCGAACAGGGTCCAACTGGAAGTTTTGGAGAATCACACCAATAAGCTTACTTCAATTCTTGAGAGTGTGACCAACAACATAGCCAAACTCCGTGTGCCATGGATGATGCTAACATGGACAACCAAAGGGCCATGAAGGCTATAAGGAGAGCCACGAGTGCATATTTGGAGCGACTAGAAAGGAGACTAGCCAAGAAATGCCCTCAATCATCACTGCGAGGGGAGGATGCATTTGTGGATGGGTTAGAAACCAATATGACTGAGTTAATGCACGTAGCCCTCAGGCAAGAGTTGAGGCATGGTGGTCGTGTGGAGAACCACCAAGTGTATGTAGAGAGGTGGATCTCGAATGCAGCTTTCGAAAGAGAAGACCCGATGGCTGCCCATAGGATAAAGAGTCCTGGCATTCATCAGGATTCATAAGAGTTTAAGCACGAGTAAAATTTCAAGGAGGACTACCAACGGGCTCGACCAAATGCTGGGAGAAGACAGTCAGGCCATGGTCATCGTGGGCCATATTATGAAAGGGATGACTATGATGATCGAAGGGAAAACCGAGCTCAAGATCGGGGACCCAAACGACCTAAGGTAAACTTTCCCAAATATAGTAGCAGTGATCCTTATGAGTGGTTGGACAAAATCGACCACTACTTCCAAACCTATGATATCCCACGCCATGAGAGAGTGTCCATAGCCTGCTTTTACCTTGAAGGCAGGGCTGAGAAATGGTGGCGTTGGATAAGGGACCAGTATGATAAGGATCGTAGGAGGTTGGGGTGGACAACCTTTGAGAAAGAGCTCCTTAGTTAGTTCGGGTCATCACCAATCGTCAATCATCATGGGCAGTTGGCCAAGCTGAGGCAAGAAGGCAAGGTCCGATATTACATAGAGGAATTTAGGCAGCTGCAAATCATGGTTAGGGCCTAGTCCGAGGAAGTTTTGATCGGCACCTTCATTGATGGTTTGAAACCTTGGCTTGCCAAGGAAATCAAATTTAGACAACCTACAAGGCTTCAAGATGTGATGAAGATGACTGAAATTCTTGAGAAGAGTCATGCTAGTGAGCGACGCCCAACCAAAGACATGAGGAGCAAGCCCTTCAAGGCTGTGCAAACCAACGTCTCTTGGAAGGGAAAGGACACAACAACCACTACTTACAAGCCGAAACTTGAGATCAAGAAGCTGTCTAGTGAAGAGATGCAAGAGCACATCAAGAAGGGCCTATATTTTAAGTGCGACGCTAACTGGGCCCTGGTCACAGGTGCAAGGCAGCTCAGGCATTGTTTATATTTGAAGATCAGCCAAGTGATAGTGAGTCGGAAGGCAACCAGGAAGCATCTAGCCAAGATGAGGAAATCGAGGAAGCCAAATCTGATAATACACCAGAAGAGGTCGAGCTTTCATTGAATGTCATGACTGGCATTTCTAGACTCACGTTCATAAGGTTGATGGCATGGGTGGGCAAGTATAAAGTGATGTTGTTGGTGGATAGTGGCTCCACCCACAATTTTATTAATTTTAGCCTTGTTAACAAGGTTGGTCTTAAGCCGAGCCCTATTCTACCATTTGAAGTGAAGGTGGCAAGTGGTGACAAACTCAAGTGCGAGACCCTCATCTGTGAAGTTAAGATGAATGTGCAAGGGGTTTGAATTGTGGCAGACTTGCATGTGTTGCAACTGGTCGGTCTTGACTTGGTCTTGGGGAATGCTTGGCTTAAGAGTATTGGCAAGGTCATCCATGACTATCACAATATAACAATGAAGTTTAAGCTTGGTCCCAAGAGGACAGTCATTGCTAGTAAGGAGATCAAGCCTTGCAAGGCTTTAATGTTTCAGAAGTTGTGCAAGGGCGGGACACATTGCTTCGCCATAGTAATGGCCAAAGAAGATGTATTAAGGCAAGTCGAGAATAAGAGTCAAGAGAACAACCATGATGAGTTAAAGTTGCTGCCTGAGGAGGTCAAATCGGTCTTACAAGGCCATATGGGGGTACTTGATGTGCCCAGTACACTCCCACCTCTTAGGGAATTTGACCACTGCATTTGGCTAATTGATGAAGCAAAGCCGATCAGTATGCCACCTTATCGATATGCCCATTTTCAAAAAGGAGAAATTGAATGACAAGTTGATGAGATGTTGAAGAGTGGCTATATTCGTCCTAGCACCAGTCCCTTCTATTCACCGGTGCTGTTAGTGAGGAAGAAGGATGGCACATGGAGATTCTGTATTGATTAAAGGGCTTTGAACGAAGCTACTATCAAATACTGATTCCCAATTCCCACAATTGAGGAGATGCTAGACGAGCTGTATGAGGACACAGTGTTTTCCAAATTGGATTTAAAGGCCGGCTACCATCAGATTCAGACGAATGATCAGGACATCCATAAGACAACCTTTAGAACTCACTCAAGTCATTATGAATACCTGGTGATGCCTTTCAACTTGTGCAATACACCCTCAACCTTTCAAGCAGCAATGAACAACATTTTCAAGCCACTGCTTAGAGAGTTTGTGCTTGTCTTCTATGATGACATCTTGGTTTATTACAAAATCGAAGAGTATAAGCAACACTTGAAGAAAGTGCTAACCATTCTGGAGGATCACCATCTACTCATTAAGGCAACCAAGTGTGCCTTCATGGAGAAAGAGTTGGAGTACTTGGCCACTTCATTTTGGGAGATGATGTCAATGTGGGTCAACGAAAGATTGAGGCCATGGTGGGCTGGCCTCTACCCAAAGACATATCTGCCTTGAGGGGATTTTTGGAGCTCATTGGTTACTACTAACGGTTTGTCAAAGTCTATGGACTCATAGCCAAGCCACTCACAACAATGTTTAAGAATGACAGTTTTGAGTGGACCACTGAGGCTAGGGAAGCCTTTGAAGAATTGAAGTAAGTCATGACCAAGACACCTGTATTGGCATTGCCAACTTTTAGAGACCATTTGAAGTTTACACAGATACAAGCAATGAGGGAATCTGGGCTGTGTTGGTACAAGACCAAAGGCCTTTAGCTTTTATCTCAAAGGCCCTCGGGCCTATGAAGAAAGCATGGAGTACTTATGCACGACAATTGTTCACAGTTGTGCACGCTGTCAATGTGTGGCAGCCATATCTTTTGGGGCAAAAATTCACCATCATCACATATCAGCAAGCCTTGAGGCATCTACTCCAACAGAAGATAGTCACCCCTGAGCAGTAGAAGTTCCTTGTCAAGTTGTTAGGCTTCGAGTATGACATAGTTTATCAATTGGGCAAGAAAAACAAGGTGGCTGATGCCTTAAGTCGAAGGGAAGGTAGCCAACTACTTGACACGGTCGTTGATGATGAGAATGCATGAAGCTTGGCATTAAGCGGGGTTGAATGGAGAGTATGAGACAAAATCAGAGAGGCTACCCGATTGGATGCAAGGGCCATTGAGATTGTTGAGCTATTGGATGCCAAGGGCAAGGGGTCGTGGGCTACACAGTGAGATATGATCTCATCTTTTATAAGAACTATGTATATGTGCCGAATGTTCCCAATCTCAGAAAGGAGATTCTCGACCACTTCCATAACAGCAAAAAAGGTGGTCACTCAGGGTGGTTGAGAACATATATCTGATTGAAGCATTTCTTTTACTGGGAAGAGATCAAGGGTGATGTTAAGGGACTTACGGCCGAGTGTGACATTTGTTAAAAGGTCATGTATGATTAAAGGCCAACAATGGGACTTCTCCAACCATTGCCAATTCCAAACAAAATTTGGAAGAACTTGGCAATGGACTTTATAGATGGCCTACCACTTAGTGGGGGGACATGAAGTGATATTGGTGATAGTAGACTGACTGAGCAAGTATACCCACTTCGTTCCTTTACACTACCCTTACACAGCCAAGTCAGTGGTCAAAGCCTTTGTCAACAACATTACCAAACTACACGATTTTTCAAGGACAATAATGACAGATTGGGATAGACTCTTTATGAGTTCATTTTGGAAGTAACTCTTCAAGTTACAAGGCAGCAAACTCAAGACGAGTTCCTCCTATCACCTACAAACAGATGACTAATCTAAAGTGGTCAATAGGATATTGAAACAATATTTGAGATGCTTCTGTTATGAGGAGCAAAGGTGATGGGCAGAGTATTTTCCATGGGCTGAATTCTGGTACAATACCACGTATCATTCTTCTATTGACAAAAGTCCTTTTGAAGTGGTATATGACAGACCACTACCACTCTTGGTCAGCTAGGAGAATGGCTCAACTAGTAATAATGAAGTGGAGCAGAAATTGATCAATAGGGACTAGATACTTGCCAAGGTTCGAAGAGAACTTAAGAAAGCCCAAAGCCGAATGAAGAAGTACCATGATCAGGGAAGGCGGGTTATGACCTTCCAAGTGGGTGATTACGTATATTTAAAGCTTAGGTAGTTTTGGCAGAAGATCATGAGGAAGACTGTAAGTGCCAAGCTGAACCAGATGTTTTATGGGCCATATAGAGTGTTGGAGAAACTCAGCAGTGTAGACTACAAGCTTTAGCTTCCACTAACGTCACAGTTGCACCCAGTATTCCATGTTTCCTTGCTCAAGAAGAAGGAAGGTGATTCGAGTCTCATTGGGGAGGAGTTACCCACAATGGATCAAGAAGGAATGATCCTTATGAAGCCCAAAGAAGTGCTTGGATACAGTCTGCATCAAAGGGGATGAGGCCGATCAAGGATGTGGCAAGCATTAATCCTGTGCGAAGGATTACCAAGGGACAAGGCGACTTGGGAGGACTATGATGAGTTTGAGAAGAAGTATCTCGACTTGATCATTGAGGGCAAGGATGTGTTAAAAGAGAAGGAGAATGTCAAAACTCCAAGGCAGGAGGCCACAGGTTATGCCTTGACAAGCACTCTGCCATATCCAGACAACACATTTGGAGCACTGTTGGCATCGCTTGATTGCCTACAGGTCGAGCCCTTAGAGAATGCGAGGCCACGACCACCCTCACTAAGACACATCCTAGCGCGTGCGTAGCGTGCAGCATGCATGGGCTACTCGCACACATGGCGTGCACGTATGGCCTGTGCATCAGCACAACACGCACGCACACCAAAGGAATTGACGGTGCAGTTGCCCAGCATGCACACGCGTGTTGGCATGCCGCTCAACGCCCTGGCCTTGGTCAGGGCCTTGCTGATCAACGCACTGGCCTTGGCCAGAGCTTTGCTGCTCAACGTCCTGGCCTTGGCCAAGGCCATGCTGACCAATGCCTTGGCCCCACAGCCTGGGCCATGCTAATCAATGCCCAAACCCCATTAGCCTGGGTCATGCAGACCAATGCTCAGGCACCACTGGCCTGGGCCATGCAGCAGCTTGCTACACTCAAGCCCACCAAGGTTCAACCCAGCAACACTTCATCAACGCCCAGCCCACACAACCTGAACCACCTACAAAGACCATGGACCAGTTAGATCTAACCCAGTAGGCCACCCTGAAGACCCACGCACACCAGCAAGCAGCCCATGTCGTGGGTTTATCCAGGCCAACCATGGCTCACCGACAGCATGAGGCCTCAATGAAGAGGTGTGGACCCATCAACCATTATCCACTTTGTAAATCCATTTTGTAATGATAATTATTTGAATTCTACTATATGTAAGGCAATAGGCCAGAACAGTAGGCATCTTTTATTATTCTTATCATTGGACAAGTTGGTTTGTAAGCCGTCTAGGCACTCTAGTGATTCGTCACTGATGATTTAGCTTTATTCACTTGCTGGCAAGAAGCAATTTCATACAAACTCAGAATACTATTACTGGCTGCCTATGCACTGGCCTTGGCTTTACAGAATATCAAATTATCATCAGCAAAAAATAAATGATTAACAATAAAACTACCTTTACTGATCCAATAGCCATGGATTTCCTTTTTGACATTAGCTTGATTAATAAGAGAGCTTAGAACCTCTGCCACTAGTAGGAATAGATAGGGAGATATGAGATCTCCCTGTCTAATACCCCTAGATGGAATTAAAGTGTCTTGGGGGCAGCCATTTATAAGTAGAGAATATTTAGCAGTGGATACGCAACTCATCACTAGGTTAATCTAGTTCTAGTCAAATCTCAGCTTTTCCATTACCTTCTTTAAAAAAATCCACTCCACTCTATCATACGCTTTACTCATGTCGAGTTTTATGGCCATATAACCTTGCTCTTTCCTCTGGTTGTCATAGAGTGAAGGGCCTCAAAGGCAATCACCACATTATCCCAAATCATCCTCTCAAGTATAGAAGCACGCTAGTTTGCTGATATAATTTATTGAAGCAATCTTTTAAGTTAAATTGCAATGGTCTTGAAAACAATCTTATAAAGGATATTGCATAGAAAGATGGGTTTGAAGTCAAAAACTATTTTATGATTCTTGACCTTAGGAATTAAAATAATGTAAGTCTCATTGAGAGGTTCTATACTAGCACCAAAGTTAAGCACATTAGAGACAACTTTGATAACATCTTTACTCACGATATTCTAGTGGGTTTGATAAAAAGATAAGGGAGAACCCATCTAGTTCTGGAGACCCCATGTGGTTCATTTGAAATAAAGTTTCCTTAATCTCATCTTCAGAAGAATTACAAATGAGAACTCTATTCTTATCATCAAAGACTTTTAGACTAAGTTTGCTAATACATTCATCAATGTTGTTGGGAAACTGAGTAGTAAATAAATTCAGATAGAATTGGTTAAGTACCTCAACCACCTTTTGCTCATTTGTAGTTTTTGATCCATCCTCGTGAGTTTCTTGATTTCATTGTTCTTCTTCCTCTGGCTTGCATATCTGTGAAAATATCTCGAGTTTCTGTCTCCATGCTCCAGTCAATTCCGCTTAGCACTTTGTTGCCATTTAGCATTCTCTCTTGTTAAGAAACCATTAATATCTTCTTAATGCTTCTGACTTCCTCATTGCTGAATCCTATATTGTTCCTTTGGACCTATGTTAGTTTAGTCATCTTCTCTTGGAACTTTTTCCTCTCTCTCTTAGAAGAATTTCTGCTCCAGTGGTTAAGTGAGTTTTTACAATCAATCAGCTTCCTTTGCATTATCTTTATTCTATTTTCCTGGGTCCCAGTGTGATTGTTCCAGCTTGAGTTAACGACGTGTTTGCATTTCTCTTGAAAGTTCCAGCTTGCTTCATATCTAAACATCCTCTCTATATTCCTGTTCTCTTCTCTATACTAATCACTAGAAGTATTCTTACCTCACTTCATTAAAATAGGGTTGTGGTCAAAGGAGATAGTAGTCAAGTTGCTAAAATGGCCAATATCATACATTAGGGTCCATTACATATTCCCCAATTCTCGGTCAAGTATTTCTTTTGTAAATTGGGGGCCATCTCTTTTATTACACAAAGTATATTTCAAGCCATCGAAGCCAAGGTCACTTAACCCACACTAATCTATGTATCGTCTAAAATTCTCCATTTGCTATTTAGGTTTTAAAGCGACCCCATATTTTTCATCTTGGCGTAATATCTCATTAAAATTCCCAAAACATAACCAAGCCATAGACTCCATTGGTTTCATCTTATTCAACAAATTCCCACTAAGATATCTAACTGAAATATCAGCATAATCATAGAAACTAGAGATCAAGATATATATATATTTTTTTTCTGGCTTTCATAAAAAAAATTCATAGATATGTGATGTTGGGAATAATTGACGAAGTGAAGTCAAATCTGCTATCCCACAAAAATGCTATTCCCCCACTGGATCCAATACTATCAACAGTGAAGTTAGCATCAAAACCAATTTTGTTTATAATTTTCTCAACTCTATTTCTACCACATTTACTCTCTATTAGAAAAACAAAAATGGGAGATTTAGTTTTGACAAAAAATTTCAATTCTCTAACTGTTAAAGGGTTCTTAAGCCCCCTTCAGTTTCATGAAAGGCCCATCATTGTTGAAGGTGGGGTTGCCATGCAGCCTCCACTAATTCAATGTCTTCATTTGTGCTCAAGATCCATTTATCCTCTTTGACTTTCTTTCCTTGATACCAAAGTTCTTCCTCCCCTTCTATTGGTCTTTTTCTAGGAACTTCAGTGTTTTATTCTTGCTCTCTTAAGTTTGAGACATCTACTTCCCTTGTCCTCCTTTTTCATATAGCCATTTTCTTACTTATGGCCTCAACAACTTCTATGGTGCTATTGACCTGGTACTTTTCTGTAACTGTAGTCTCCTGAGCTTGATTTTCATCAATTATCAACTTATTCTTATTCTTATCTCCCTTATGCACCTCAGACTTTGCTATATTATCAGTTTTTTGTCAATTCAATTTGTTCAGATTTTAATACTATGCCCTTCTACTATTGTAACTCTCTTTCCTAGTTGTTCCCCTGTGGAGCCATACTATCTGTAAATTCCTCAGTAACATTAGTATGTTGGTTAGCTGACTCCTTAAATTTCCTTTCTTTTCCTTCATACTTTCTTGATTAAAAAATCTTTGAGTTTTTAGGCTGAACTTTTAGCCATGCCCCAAATTGGCTAAACTTTTTTGTGCTTCCTTCTTCCAGCCCTCTCTAATTTAGACAATTCTTACCTTTATGGGTCAGCGTTCCACATTTAAAACAGAAAGCTTGTAACCTTTCATACTTTATTGTCATCCAACATTTCATGTTGTCCAATTGCACCCATTTACCCCTTAGTAAAGGGTTTGTCATATCTATAGCAACCCTAGCCCGCAGGCAATTTCCCCAAGCCAATCCATCAAAATCACATTTCACTCTAATCACATGTCCTACTGATTTTGCTATCTTTACCTGTTTCATCATTCATTATTGCCAGAAGAAGTCCATACAACTAATCCAAAATGGTTCGTATTGAAAGCTTATATCTTTTAATGGAATTGACTCATCCACTTCTTGCTAGGAAATTAAAGTCTGATTTATTTTTAGATATGAGGTTAGATAATAAAAGTTAAAAAAGAATAAAATATTGTTGTAATATATTTTGTTAATATTAGTTTTATTTTAGAATTTGAAAAGGTGATTTTGGAATTTGAAAAAGTTGATTTTTTTTAATATTTTGTATGGAAATTTGAAAAAAATGTAATGATGAGTTTGAGAAGAGTTTAGGGGTTTTGGTTTTGTCTCCCAAAGCAAACAAGGTCTAAGTTTCTATCAAAAAATCATGGATGCTTACTCATCACTCTTTCTTTATCAATGAGAAATTGAAACCCTATTAGAAACTTATGTTCGTCTAACTCTTTAAATTTAAGCCATCCCTCAAGTTTCCATACCTGAGACATGGTTGAATAGAAAGTTTCATTGTTGATTTATTTTCCAGACATCATGCTCCCTATAATGCATAAATTATTGCGTAAACTATTTTTCAAGTCCTTGCCTTTGAAAGCAAGCACTTCACTTTCCTTTGAGGACAACTTGAGTTTCTCCCACTTTCTTGATAGTTCATCTTCCATGCTTCGCACTGTTATCACGCTCTTCGACGGAGAAAATGGATGATACCAGGAAAACTAGGGTTCGCAAGGAAACTAAACCTTATTTTCACTCCAAGAGACAAAAGAATGACCAAAATGAAACAACATTGGAGAACCTTGATATGCTTAATTTCTATATAAATTTCGTTATATTTTTACTCTTCCCTTTATACTAGTTTGTATTTAATTAATTATTTATTTGAGTTTTTAATTATTTTATTTATAATTAAATAAATCAAAAGAGTCATGAAAATTGAGGAGGGAGTTTTCATCAAGAGTCATAAGAGGAGGAAATTCCCTTAATCAAGAATCCTAAAAATGTTCATTTCTCGAATCTACTAAAATACATTTTAATAATTGAAGCATAACTTTTGCTATACAGTTTCAAAAAGGGGTGATGTTGGTATCTACGAAAAGCTAAGAGAAAATCCTATAACTTTTGTGTTGAGGACTTTTCTAAAAAACAAAATATAAATAGAGAAATGAGGGCATGAAGTTGGAGAGGGAAAATTGCCTATCGTAAAGAATCTTATTGTGAGAAAAAGAGAGAAAAATAATTCGGTCATCCTTAAAAGAGGAGGACTTGAATACTGGTGGTTGAAGTTGAATATTTCATTTTCATTAACCTATTTCAAGAAAATGAGTTTTAGTCTCCTCGTTAATTTTATTTTAATGTATTTTAATAAGAACATGGTTGATTTTAGATTTGTTATGATCTAATTTTATTTTTTAAGAGCTTTGATGTAGTTTAGTTTTGAATACATGATTTATATTCCTAGTTATTTTATTTCTAAAGTTTTTTTGTTGAGTGTTTATCCTTGATCTTATTGCTTAAGATTTTCTGATAAATTATTATTTGATCTATTGAATCATAATGAAGTTGAAGGTGATTTATGATTGCGTTTAGGATGAAACATCATTAGTTAAGCAAAAGATAAATATACTTTATTACAATTAGTATGACTTTAAATTAAGAAAAATTCAAAAAATTTAATGAATTTTCACGTAATTTACTTTACATAGAAATATGATGAATTATTAGGTGGAACTATTGTCAACATTATTTGAGAGAAAATATTGAATAACTAAGGGATCGCTTTTTTATTTTATTTTTTATTAACTTAAAAAAGTAAATTTTTATACTAAAAAATAATAAATTGTGTGAGATTAGTTAGGTAAAATAAAAAATTCTAGATTCTATTTATATTATAGTATAAGTATATTATTATATAATAATTATCTTATACTTGTATATTATTGAATTTAACTATGTAAATTTTAGTTATATAACTATATAATTATCATAGTATATATAATAAATATAAAATATATATTTTTATAACTTGTGAACAACATTAGAGTTTGAATCAAAGTTAAAGTTGAAGTATAAAGTTAAAATTGAATTGGCGTATTTTTTTAAGAATGGTGCTATTATGTTTTTTTAATCTGTTTATTTGGCATGCCTTTTAGTATAATTTTCATTTTTTTCATTTTATTTTAAATATTTTTAAAAATATAAAAAATAGAAATTTACTAATAATTATTTTCTTAACTACTATGTACTTTTTTTAAAAATAAATAAATACATAAGCGATTAAAATAAGTGAATAAAATGAGATAGTATAGTAATTTTTTTTAAATTATTGTTGAGATGATACGTGGCAAATAATGATTGGTGCTGGCGTTGAATTTTTACCCGTATTAAGATATTAATACGAGAATAATGTTTTAGATGAAAGATAAAAGTACATTAAATAGAATTCTCAAAATTAGAATTACAAGGAAATAAAAGGTGTTATAAAACTAAAAGAAAACTATTACTATTGCAAGAGAAATATAAAATAAATTCTTAAAAAACTTTTGGAAACTTTCTTCATTCTATATATTTTCTTATGAATTTCATAACAACTGAAACCCATATTTATAGGTATTGAAATTATTATACAAGTTACTGTGCAGAACTTAAAATAATGGTGGTGGGGTCATTCACAAAATAATTAAGGGGTCATTCATAACACTCCCCTTTGAATGACCACCCATAAAAAATCTGTCTCGTTAAAATCTTCCCAAGGAAAAACCCTGTAGGAAGAAAAACCAATGGCGAAGGAAAAATAGTACAGTCCTCTTATATCCACAAGTGATTTAAGATTACGTCATTAAAACCTTGCAAAAGAAAACCCAGTGGGACAAAACCTTAGCAAAGGAAAAATAATACAATCAGCACAAGTTTTCAGGACTTTTACTTCCCCTGGAAAGTGCATGACGATAGATTTTTGAGTTTTCATATTTTAATATTCTGCACAATTTTCTTGAATGTCGCAGTTGGTGATGCCTTCGTGAATAAATCTAACAGATTATCACTTGATTGTATCTTTGATATATCCTCCTTTGATTTGAATGATAAGTAGCATTATTTTCGTATAAAAGTATAGACTATCATTGATCATGGGAAGACCGTATTTTTCTTGAATATGTAGAATCATTGATCTCAATGAAAATACATTCTAAACTTGTTTTCATGAATTACAATAAATTCTGAGTGATTTGAATATGTAGAAGATAATATCTGGTTGACAGACTTAGTAGAAATCTGATACTTGTAGTAATACTTAAACTC
The DNA here is from genome assembly GCA_036898215.1 of Platycarya strobilacea. Taxonomy (NCBI): domain Eukaryota; kingdom Viridiplantae; phylum Streptophyta; class Magnoliopsida; order Fagales; family Juglandaceae; genus Platycarya; species Platycarya strobilacea. The sequence goes on along the minus strand of CM072545.1, from coordinate 24,121,208 downwards.
CCCATGATAATATGCATTAGTGTTTCAAGTAATAAGCAAACATTATTTCAGCATATATAATAGATTACGAATTCAAACATAATTTCTATCTAAATAATGCATTAGAAAGAACATGATAATATTTTCATCTAAAAGTTTTCTTCCCCTCATTCGGCGTTATTAGGAAAAACTTGTTTATATACGGCAGAAATAGCATTGGAAACCATCTATGTATGATAAAAACTGTAACGATTTGGGATATAATATTATCAGTTCGGTGGAAAATCAAATCCGCTTAATATTATTGACAAACGAAATCTTGAAGAGATTTGAAAGTTTCGGGTAGTTATTTAAATATAACCAATTTTACCATTGGTTTACTCCAGCAAAAAGATCTCGCATTTCTCATAAATTCAGTTGTTGTTTATCCAGAATGATATTATGTCTGATAGAAATTCTAATGTCTCAAATTTGAACAATGAATCTTTTATACCTCAACCACTTATATTTTCTCTTGAGGTCGTAAATACCATGATAGAAGCAGAAATATATCTTTCTAGTTAATTTGATTATGAAATTGTTGCAGCATCAAGAACCTTCAGTACTCAATATGCAGCATCTCTTACAACCATGTCTTAGAGTCTACTGGCGAGAACGAGTGAGGTTGATCATCTTAAAAATCAAATATCTGAGTTGCATCAAACGCTTGCTTGCAACTAAAGATAGAAAAAATAAAGATTTAAGGCAAGAAAACAAAGAGCTGAAGAAATTTGTAGACCGGTATTTTCGTGACCTGAAAACATGAGTAGAAGAGTTGGAACAAGAGAGAGCTCAGATACAAAGTTAACAATAGCAGTTAATGGCAGATGTTCAGCGTTTACAAAAAAATAGGGATAGCTGTAATTAATCTCACTAGATTTTAAAATTATGCATCCAACATATCTTGTAAAGTGAGATTTAAAGAGATGATAGTTTGTTTTGTTCTTATTTTCATTTTTGTAAGAACCGTCTTTAGCTTCATTTAGTACGCATCAAATCTTCTTCTCATATCTATAATTCATTTGTATTTGCATTCTTATTCTACAAATTCACAATGGCTCATCAATTTCCTTTCAATATTTCTCACAATCAACATATGAGGTATTATTCACCTCAATTACAAATTATTCCTACATCTTCTGCAGGTGTCATGTTGCAGCAAGCGAATGATCTGACTAAGAAGTCAGATCGTAAAGCCGTTTATGAGCTGGTGACTCTCAACACCCGATACTCCTCCTCTATTGTCGGATTTTCCAACCGATTACAATCCAAAAATCGTTAGATTGAGGAGCTTAACGATAATGTTTCCGTACTTCAACGACTCGTTCAAGAGTCTGACAAAAAAATTGCAGACTTAAAGCAAGAGAATAAGAATTTAAAATCCTTACTTGCCTCTTTATTTTGACTGCCTAATCCTTTAGATAAGGATGATATGTTGCTTTATGAAGAGCAAATGCATTTGAGAGATGAGGCTAAAAGTCTCAAATTCCTGTAACTTATCTATTAATTGAATAATAAGATCTTTCCTTTTCAAATGCATTCATTGAATTTATAGCATCCCTTGTGATCTCTTCAAGAGTTCTAATAAGGTAAATCATCAACGTAAACTGCAATAGTGGCAAATTCGGATTTTGATAAAATACATGGGTATATAGGATTATTTTTAAATCCTTCTTTCAATAGATACTCTTTGATTCAATTATACTACATGCATCCGGATTGCTTTAACCCATATAAAGATCTTTGAAATTTTATAAAGTACATACTCCTAAATGTACTTGGATTAGATGCTTCAAGTATCGTATATCTTTATAAAAGTAATGATCTAATGATCTTTATAAATATGCAGTGATCACATTCATTAATTGCATATCTAATCATTTTGTAATAATCAAATCGATTAAAAATATGAATGTGATTGCATTCATACCAAGGAAATATGTTTTCTCATAACTACTCTCGGATTTCTACAGGAAATTTTGTGTGACAAATTATACCGCACAATTTCATTTCATATTACGCTTTCGTATAAATACTTACTTATATCTTATAGGCATTACACCCTTTGTTGTTTGGACAACATGTCCAAATACCTATCGCTTTGCTAGCGATTTTAATTCAGCTTCTAACTGCTTTTCATTTTGACCAATTATTTTTACGTCGACATTTTTTGACAGTTTTTGACTTACTTTCTTCATTACTTATGGTAATGTCAAGAGTTATACTCTTCAGGAGGTTTCCTCTTCAGGAGTTTTGTACTCTTTAGGAGTTTTGTTTTTTATACAGAAAGTCTGTATAGATCTTATTTTGTAGGTACAGTCTCTTCAGGAGCACTGATTTATTTTCATTTTTCTCTTTTACATCAATAGGTTTTCAATACTTCAGGTGTATCTTAGACTCATTTATTGCTGTTTTAACAACTTGTTCTTTAGGAATTTCAATTCTTACTTAAGCATTAACAGCAGTAATATATGATTTTACAACACCTTTAGTGTCAGTAAATACATCATATAATTGATTTACAATACTTTACAGATTGATAATCCTCTGAACTTCTGGTTCACATTTATTTGTAAGAGGATCAAATTTAGACAGGGCTTTATTATTCCAAGTAATTTCTTGTCGTGTTTCAGGCACCGGTATTTCATTATTTCAAAATATGATGAAATATTAATAAACTTATATATAAAAGCTTAGTAGAAGTAAATCAAGTGCTTGGCCATACAACAGGTACGTGACCACTGTTCACTCATACCACATTTATGACAAACATCTTCATCTTTTTATGAAGAATTTATCTGAGGGCCTTTACCCTTCTCTGAGTTGGATTACTTCTGGTGATACAATATATTTTTATCATCTTTAGTGTTGTCGTTTTTGGAACCAACACTTCTATAGTTTTTCTACTACGTCTACGCCCTTAATTCCTTTGAAAGGATGCACCGTTCACTTCTGAAAATAGTATAAAGTCAATATCATTAATAGGACGTAACTGATGATTTATTAATAAAAACTCATTATTTAACTCAATCACTAGAAGACAAAATAAAAATTCAAAATATTTGTTGAACTTTCACTCTCGATATTGCTATTGCAGGAGTACATTCGAGGTATGAAAAATAATATGTTTTATTTTATATATCATCATTAGTGACCTTCTTACTGCATAATTCTAATATTGAGTTGATTTTAAAAAGTGCATAATATTCAATACTACTCTTAAAATCTTGCAATTTCAGGTGCAATAAATTATAATGATCTTTTAAGAGGATTACATCTTCTGGTACTCATATCACTCTCTTAATTCATTTCACACAATAAGATGATTTTTCATCATGAGATACATAGCACGGTCCTTCAGGGACACATGATTTTCTTTTATGATTATATCTCCCAAGTTCATCATCATATTCAAATGGATCTCATCAAAGATCTGGATAAATATTTTTTTTCAGAAATGTCAATAGTAATAAATCTCAATATTTAACTATAAATTACAAAAATAAATCTATGAATTTAAAAAATATAGTCACATTATTATGATAATAAAAATAAAATTTTATTAAGTAATATTTAGCAATATTACCTTCAATATTTATCTCGAATACTGCAAATAATATATTGAAAAACTTACTTGAAATAGAAGACCACTAGTTTCAGTATCGGTATAATCTCATGCTGATAACGTGTTATAAAACTAAAAAAAAACTACTACTATTACAAGAGAAATATAAAAGAAACTCTTAAAAAATTTTATAAAATTTTTTTTTTCTATATATTTTCTTATGAATTTCATAATAATTGAAACTCGTATTTATAGGCATTGAAATTATTATATAAATTACTGTGTAAGACTTAAAATAATGGTGATAAGATAATTCATAAAATAATCAAAGGGGCGAAGATCACTCCAATAATTCATAATAAAAAAAACTATTTTGAATAATTGATATTTAGCGATTATTTAGCACAATTTTCATTCAGAATGACAACGTTCTCGACTTTAATCTCGTGAGAGAGAAAATCGAGAGAGAGAAAGAGATACAGTATAAGAAGAATAAGTGGTGCGCAATAATAAAAGAGGATAATCCAATCTCCCGGCACTCCCATTGACCTTTACCTTACGATTTCTCAATTCTGCTTCGTCTCGATCAGATCAGATCTGACCATGACTCATATCCTTTTTTAGGATTTGAGAGTTTTCTTATGCTTCTGAATTCCTTAATTTTTTTTGCATATAATCGGTTAGAATACTTGCTTTACGACGTAACAATTTCTTTTGTCTTTATGTTCGTTCAGTTCGTTTTGGTTTCCCTTAATTCCGATCTGCACGCGGCAACCAGAGAGATCGCGATCGCGAGCGGGCTCAGGCTCGCACCGGCAAGGGTGCCAAGGGCAAAGACGATGGTTTGACCCCTGAACAGCGTCGTGAGAGGTCCTTTTCCTTCATCTCTCTCTCTCTCTGTCGCTTTACTTCTTTGTTGTTTTTCTTTTATAGTTTTTCACTCTTCTGAAAATTTTATAAGTTTGGTTTTGATTTTGGTTTATGAGGGCAGGGACGCAAAGGCGCTGCAAGAGAAGACCGCGAAGAAAGCGGCACAGGCGGGCTCGGGAGGGGACGCTTCCGGTGGAGGTAAAAGCAATACCAAGAAATAGAAAAATTATAGTATTTCCGTGGGGTGTAATCTGCTGTTGGTTCTGTCTAGGTATATGTGGGTCGATCTTCTGTGGGTTCATGCTATGAATTATTGATGTTTGAGAAATATAATTATTGTGGATATGTTTAATAATTTTGTTGTTGACTTGTATTTTAACCATAACCTTTAGAAATATATTGAAGTTTTGTGTTGATTTCTTTAGTTATCAGCACCTTTAATTTTCTTCTCTTTAGGTTGTGTTTACTTTCTAAATTGTTGAATGTATTATTTGCCTTTGAATCTTGAAAGCATGGTATGCTAATTCGAGTGTAGACCAAATCTTTTGTTTTTGATTAGATAGAGTTGACCTATTTTTTTTTTGGAATGGCATGGAGCATCATACAATTCAAATAAGATGAATAGTATGAATAAAAGATGAATAGTATATATCACTGTGCAACCAAAATCATCCAAAAGCTTCATAAAATTCAAACAAATGAAAAGAAATACCTAATCGGATGCACCGGTATTTCTGCTTGGTTATGTTGCTTGCTTTCCATTCCCAAAATCATCCAAAAGCATACCTAACACCATTTTCTTGCCTCATCACTCATGTCTATCTGCAGGGAAATCTTGCATTTGGGGCAACCCCTCCCTACTTTGTTCATTCTCTTTAATACCAAAAAACCCAAAAACAAACCCTTGTAGTTAGTTTTGCATCATATACCCTTCTGTAGTCCATTTTCTGCATTGTTTGCTAATATAAAGTCCAACATCTGATGATACTTAAAGAAAGTCCTATCTACTGCCTCAATGAATCAATGGTGACGTTCAGTGCTTTGCTTTCCTTTTAGCTTTAGAAGGTATCTTTCCATATGCCATGAGCCTCGAATGAGAGAGTTTAACTTCAGCTTGGCGTCTCCTTCTCTTAGCTTGCATGGATTAACTGCTTAAATCACCATTTGATTCTTGCAACTGTGCTTTCCCATCTTGTTTTTTTGATAAGTAAAGTTTTATTAAACAAAGGTAAAAGGTGGTTACAAAGTTCAAACATGGCCTATTAGCTAGGCATGTTGGATACGAGGAAATTATGTAGGTCCATGCCGTTAAAGTCCACGGTAATGGACCATGTACAAAGATTTTTATAAAAAAAACTTTCAGCTCCTCTTGGAATCTCTTTTTGTCTTCGAATGCTCTCTCGTTGTGCTCATACCAAAGGCACCACATGATGCATATAGGAATCATCTTTCATTTGGCTATAATTTGACGCTTACCCCTAATGGAGGTCCAACAAGCCATAGTTGCCACTATAGACTCTGGCACGTCCCAAGCTAAGTCCAATCTTCTAAAGACCTCGTTACAAAGTATTCTGGTTGTTTTGTAGTGTAAAAGGAGATGATTGACTCTCATTTTCCTCAAGTTATCCATAGTGAGAATTTTTCCTAACATAGTTGTCCACATGAAGAAGTTGCTTTCTGTGGTGCTTTATGGCGTCAGTTTTTTCTCCATAGAAATTGTGACTCAGGTCTTTGATTGATAACTTTATAGAAAGAGCGGACTGTGAAAATTTCTCTCCTTGCAGAGATCTAACATAGGCTATCTTGAATCTGGATGTTCGGTTTTTGGGAATAAATGAGACTAATAAGAAGAACTAGAGACCTGCAACATAAAGTTTAAGTCAGTTTAGGAGGAAATTGAAGTTGCTTGTTAATAACTTTAGTGTGTCAAATTTTCCTTCTCTCTTAATTTACAATGCCTCTCTCTCTCTCTCTCTCTCTCTCTCTCTCTCTCTCTCTCAAACCCTAGTGCCGGCATTCTTGTTTTCCAACCCTAGCCAGCGTGTCTCCTCACCACCGGCATAGACTAGGTCGACGGACGCCGGCGACTTCATTGAAGGTCGTCCGGCATCGATCCCTTCTCCGGCAACCCTTTTCTTACATGCGAGAGCCTTTTTCACTTCTACGGAACGAGACCGATGAGTCTGTCCAGCCGGCGAGTGACCACTCACCACCGTTGCAGACAAGATCGATGGGTCCTTGCGTCTTTGTTGAGGGCCGTCCGACGTTGGCCTTTCCTCCGGAGAGCTGTACTCTTGAGATTTCGACTATTTTCGTCTGTACGTCGACGCAGAGAGAGTTGCTTACCTCCGGCTAGGGTATTGGGACTATTCCAACGTCATTCTTTCTCTGGCGACCGCATTTTTTTGGCTGCTTCAGTTTCGGTGCAGATCTGGTATCACACTTCTTCTGAGTGTATCACTGCACGAAGGTTGAAATGAAGCTTGGGAAGCCCTTGCATTTGTTATCATATTTTTTGATTTAACATGGGGCAGGTGGTCCGATTTTGGGTGGAATTGAAGGCTTTTGAGATTTTACCAGAAGCATGGAGGTTTTCTTTGAACATTGTGGAGAGGAGCAGAAGGGTTTGGAGGTCTATAGTTATGGGTAGTAGTGGTATAAGATGGCTCATGACCACGGTGGAAGCAGCTTTACAGAAGGGAAGAGATCTAAAATTCTCAAAACATTTACGCGAAGGAAACAGTGCATTCACGGTTCAACGATGCTCTAATGTACATGGCAGATATCTAACTGTCACTGAACATGGTGGAAGAGGCCAACGAAGTGTTGTAGCCATTCCTGAAGGGTATGAAGGCTAGGGTTGGGAGAAGTTTGCTGTTGAACTACGTAGAGCTGCGGATTTGTATTTTTCCTTTCATGCAGATGGGTTAAAGAAGGTAGGCCAGAAGAGGACATCCAATCACGAGAATATCAACATGGAGGTGAATCAAAAAGATCGCAAGAAACTGGGGTCTCAAAGTCAATCATATGCAGCAGGTTTGAAGACGGGGCAAGCTTCAGGGTCTCAGAGTGAGGGGAACTGTGTAAGTGGTTTGCCGTTCATGTAAGCCCAAAATCAGCTTAATGTGATGCACTAAACACTAAAAGAGATGGAAACCCAGCTTGCTGAGTTGAAGGCAGCGATTGCTTTCCTATCTTTGAAAATAGACTTGCCTTTGGTTGGAGGGAACAAGACCACAAGAAACAAGTATAGGATAGGCTCGAATCCTCTAAGCTCAGATAAAGAAAAATGGAAAATTGGATTTGGTCTCCCTATAACTAGATTCAAAAGAGTGTGGCAGGTCAAAAGAAAAAGCAGGTTAGAAGCTGGTTCTATATCGGGTATTGGTATTGAGACATCCGTAATGGAATGCGCTTCGCCACAGGTGATACAGAAAAGACCGATAATCGATGTTACACCCTTGGTCAATCCCAAAAAAACTATGGCTCACACATTTGAGATAAAAGATAATGGTGTAATATCAAGTTCTGAAAGAGATGTAGTGTCCGTAGAAGTGGCTCATACAGGGTTGTCAAAGTTGAAGGGTTTGCCATTGGAAACTTGCGAGGATAGTACCATTGGAGTTGTTGAGGATGCACGGGATGAAGGCTTTGGACACGATGTTTCGGGAGAAGATGTTGTCCCTTTGGTATCTCTTCCTCCCCTTGGATCATCATCGAATTCGGTTTTGCAAAAAGCTTATGAGATCTAGCATATCGTGAGAATTTCACATGGAGGATGTGAAGATCAAAGCATTACTCACTACGATCGAGGCGAGTCACTCGCGTGACTTCAAATCAAGTTTTAAGAAAAGTAGAGAGTTGCAGCGTCTTTCTTGGGGAATCAATTGCGATGCTCTTGGACGTAACTCAAGTCGGAAGACTAAAGGGAGGGCATGATGTTCTCATAGAGGGTGTTCGGGTGGAGTATTAGGGAGGGCATGATGTTCTCATATTAGGCTTTTTGGGTTGAGGTTGGGGAGGGGTGTTTCATTCTTACTCGTGTTAGATGTATTTTGGCTAGTTTTTTACGAGGTTTTGGGGCTTATTAGGAGTTCTCTAGTATGGGATAAATGTTTTCTTGTATACATCCAGTATACTTGGTTACTCCTTTTGATATATATAATATTTTTACTTATAAAAAAAAAATAAAAAAAAATGAGACTATAAAATCCACAAAGAAATTTATTTCC